>JAZHRO010000056.1:69420000-71820000 GCA_037157565.1 Thalassia testudinum | reverse complement strand
CTGAAGCTTTCTGTGGGTTCCAGCCTTAGAAAGATCTAAATTACAGTTCCGTACTGCCTAATAGGCTTTGTGCTCCAGTTCGACGGGAATGTGACACACCTTCCCGTACACTAGTCTAAAAGGAGACATGCCTAATTGGGTTTTGTGGGCAATCCTATAAGCCCACAAAGCTTCCGGAAGTCAAGACGACCAGTCCTTCCTGTCCGGCCGAATAGTGACCTGCAGGATTTTCTTGATCTCCCTATTTGATAGCTCAGCTAGACCATTAGTCTGGGGGTGATAAGGAGTGGAGGTTCGGTGAGACACCCCATATTTGGTCATCAGTGACCTAAACTGAGCATTCGTGAAATGGGTCCCCCTGTCAGAAATGATAGTGCGAGGAATCTTGAATCGTGAGAAGATATTGTGATGAATGAATCTGAGAATGATTTTATGATCAAAGGTTCAGGTCGGTATGGCTTCGATCCATTTGGACACGTAGTCCACAGCCAGTAGAATGTACTTGAAGCCATCCAAAACAGGAAAGGGGCCCATAAAATCAATCCCCCAAATATCGAAGATTTCGCATACGAGAATCGGCTGCAAAGGCATCATGTCGTGTTGGCTCATGTTGCCCAAAGTTTGGCAATGACTGCATGCCTTGCAGTGATTGTATGCATCCTTGAACAGAGTGGGCCAATAAAAGCCACACTGGAGGATTTTCGATGCAGTTTTATGCCCAGAGAAGTGGCCGCCGCATGCCTGGTCATGGCAGAAGGAGAGAATATCATTGATTTCACCTTTTGGGACACATCACCGGATGATTTGGTCGGCACCTATGCGGAAGAGGTAGGATCTTCCCAAATGTAGTACTTGCCATCAGAGCGCAATTTGTCTTTCTTGGCCTTCAGCCAATCAGACGAGATCTGATGAGATGACAAGTAGTTTACTATATTAGCAAACCATGGAAGTCTAGTACCAATAGTCAGTAGGTGCTCATCAGGGAAATGCTCCGTGGTGGGTCCAGAAGGGTTGATGATCTCAGAAGGAAGGCGAGACAGATGGTCAGCTACCATGTTTTGTCTTCCCACTTTGTCACAAATCTCGAGGTCGAATTCTTGCAATAGCAAGATCCATCAAATTAGTCAAGGCTTTGCGTCCTTCTTGGCAAGGAGATGCCTCACAGCCGTGTAATCGACTAGACGATGATGTGGGAATCCAGGAGATAAGATCGAAATTTTTCAAAGGCAAATACTATGGCTAGTAGCTCTTTCTCTGTAACTGTATAGTTACGCTGAGCCTCATCAAGTGTCTTGCTTGCATATTAGATGACCACGGGTTTCCCGTCAACCTTCTACCCCAGAACCGCTCCTACAGTGAAATCAGATGCGTCGCACATGATCTCAAAGGATTGAGACCAATCAGGGGATTGTAGGATCAGGGCCTGGGTGACTCGGTCACGGAGGTTTTCAAAAGCTTGAGTGCATTCCTTGGAGATCTTGAAGGGTACATCCCTAGAAAGAATAGTAGTCAGGGGGCACGTGACTTTCAAAAAATCAGGAATGAAACGACAGTAAAAATCGATGTGCCCCAAAAAAGAACGGATGTCCCTAATCGAGCTAGGCATAGGCAGTCAAGAAATTAGATCAACCTTGGCTCGATCCACTTGGATGCCTTTCTCAGAAATTAGATGTCCTAGGACGATCCCCTCAGGCACCATAAAATGGCTCTTTTCCCAGGAAAGAACCAAATTAACATCGATGCAATGCCTGAGTATATGAACCAAGTGTTGGAGACAATCATCAAATGATGCCCCGAAAACTGAGAAATCATCCATGAAGACTTCCAGATAATCACCTACCATATCAGAGAATATGGCAAGCATGCACCGCTGAAAAGTCACAGGCAGAGACTGAAAGGCATCCTTCGGAATGCGTAAGTTCCGAAGGGGTAGGTGAGCGTGGCCTTCTCTTGGTCCTCAGGATGAGTAGCCACTTGGTTATAACCGGAGTACCCGTTAAGAAAGTAGAAGAATCGATTTCTCGCTAATTTCTCGAGAATCTGATCAATGAAAGGTAGTGGGAAATGATCCTTCTTCGAGGAGGAATTAAGTCGTCGATAATCTATGCAGACTCTCCATGAGTTGGCTATTCGGGTAGGTATGATTTCTCCGGTTTCAGTCGTAATGGTGGTGAGCCCTACCTTTTTAGGCACAACCTGAATTGGGCTCACCCAATGACTGTCGGAGATCAGGTAGATGATCCCTGCATCTAACCACTTAATGATCTCCTTTTTCATGACCTCCTGCAGATTGGGATTCAAACGTCTCTACATCTCACGGGAAGGTTGTGCACCCGCTTCTGAATAAATATGGTGTGTGCAATAAGAGGGATTTATTCTAGTCAAGTCATCGAGAGTCCAACCAATGGCTCTATAATATTGCTAGAGAACAACAATCAGATGGGATTCCTGATCAGGAGTGAGCTTGGAATTTATAATTATAGGAAAAGTCTGATTAGAACCCAAAAAGATGTATTTCAAATGATCGAGAAGGGGTTTTAGTTCAAGGATGGGGTTATCAGCAGCAGCGGGTGGTTCAGGGTAACTGTGAGGTTCAAGGATAGGAGTTATGGGTTTGTCTAAATCAGGGTTTGACTCCTCTAATTACAGTTCAAGATCTTTCTGTGGTTGATGAGGCATAATCAGGTTATTCTCAAAATGTGTTTCATCAACCAGAGCCCTAATATCACAGATTTGTTCGATGACACCGCAATTGATTCCTTATTGGGCCTTAAAGATATCAATTTTGAGGGTTTGATTCCCAAATTTCAGTTCTATTTGGCCCTCCTCACAACTGATGTTGGCTTTAGCAGTAGCCAGGAAAGGTCTCCCTAGAATGATCAGTGTATCCCTAGGGTTTTTAGGTGCATCCATGTCCAAGACTATAAAGTCTACAGAGAAAAAGAAATCCCGCACTCCTACAATAACAACCTCAAGAATCCCTTTAGGTGATTTTATAGATCGATTTGCTAACTGCAATGTCACCTCAGTCGATTTTAGCTCAGATTCTTCTAGGTGGTTAAGTAAGGATGCGGGTATCAGGTTTATGGAAGCACCCAAGTCTAGCAATGCTCTGTCAAACTGGGTTTCACCTATTTTGCAGGAAATCAGGGGAGGACTGATGGCAGATTTCACGCGGTTTGTTAATTAGGTCGTTGTAACACGCAAAATCGATCAACTCTTAAATTTATATCCCTAGATAGGGGAGTATCTAGGGTCGTCCAAGGAGGTCAAATGTTTGCAATAGTGATTCTCTTGCTCGGAATAAATCTCAACTTTCTTTTTTGGGTATTTTTCAATATATCATTTTTTTTTGTTTTTGGATTAAGACAACATGCGAAATGGTGGCGGGAAGGTGATTTGCACTTCAAATTTAACTACTACTTCTAAGTGGCAAGTAGAGCCTCTCCCTAAGCTCACTCTAGGCAAGTGGAGCCCTAGAATAATTAGGGAGAGGGAGTGAAAAATGCTAAAAAAAATAAAGCAAGTAGAAATGCAAAATAGAAAATTGCAAAGAAGGCAACTTAGATTTATGAAAAGTGTTTTACAAAAAAGCCTAGTAGAGGAATGCTTCTACTACTAAAAAAATTAAAATAAAGAAAACCAAACACAAATCCTCTAGATAGATGGTGAAGAAGAGGGCTTCTTGCTGCAAGGTTGGTGGCTCCCAAGCTTGAAAAGAATCCATCAACTCCTTCCTTGCAGTGCTCCGCCAAGGTGATGTCCTCCAAGGCAAGCCCAAAGGGGGCGTGCCCTAAGCTTCTCTCCAAGGGTGGACGTCCACACTAGGTCCTTCTCCCTTGCTTGGCCATCCTCCTTGAAGTGGAAGAGTCCTCCTCCTTGGCGTGGCCCAAGTTGAAGAGAGTGGGGAGAAGAAGGCACCAAAAAGGCTGGTGATGTGCCCCTTTAATCTCCTTCTCTACTCCTTCTTCTTGGCCGTAGGTATAGGTGGTTTAGGTAGCAAATTACACTAGTGGAGGATGCCCCAAAATGGTGGTAGGCGGTGGGTTTTTATAGAATAGGAAGGGGACTAAGGTGACCCTTGAAATGGAGGGCTAGGATGGAAGGATGGAGGTGGTTAAGGATGCAATGGCCAAGGGTGTTTGGCGCCACCTTAAGGGACACCTAAGGGGTGGTTATGTGTGTTGACACCCCTTGATGTTGGCGCCAAAATGGCTTCTAGAAGAGGGTCTAAGTTGGAGCCAAGAAGGATTCTAGATGGGGGTTAGGTGGATGGCTAGGATGGCTTATGTGGGTAGGTGTAGGGTGGATTAAGGGCTGAAAGTTGGTGCCAATATAGAGGTGGTTAGGGGTAGTTTTTGGCGCCAACTTAAGGTGTCTTTTGGTGGTGATAATGGGGTGAAGGGATGACTAGGAGGTGGTGCCAACTTGAGTAGGGTAGCTAGCTTAGGTAGGCTTAAGTTGGTGGAGCTAGCTAGGGTTGACTTTGAAGGTGGTGGATGGCCAAGGAGCTGGTTGCTAGCTAAGCTAAGCTAAGCTAAGCTAAGCCAAGCTAGCTTAGCTAAAGGTGGAGTAGAGGAGAAGGTGTTGGAGCTAGGGTTTGGAGGGAGGAGCTGAGGAGGAGAAGTCTGGAGCTAGAGCTGGAGCTGGCTGCTACTGAAGAGGCTGGCATGGGGCTACTCTAGCTGGCTTAGCTTGCTAGTTCTTTGCTAGTTGCTAAGCCAAGCTAAAGTGAGCTAGCTTCTACCAAAATGAGCTGAGGTGAGCTAAGTCTGGTGCTCCCGGGGAGAATCAAGCTGGTTGAGGCAGCTAAGGTAGCTTAGCTCAACTGAGTTGAGCTAAGCTGAGTCCCCGGGAGCTGGACTTGAGCTTCCTAAGCTTGGATGAGTTCTTCTTCAGCTGGCTGGAGTTGAGTGGAGCTGGATGTAGCTGCATTTGAGCTGGGGTGAACTCCTGTCAACTCAGCTGAGCTAGCTAGAGCTCCCTGTGGACTAGTGGGAGCTGAGATAAGCTAGACTCAGCTAAGTTGAGCTGGATCTGAGCTGACTTGAGCTAGGGTGAGCTAGGATGAACTCTCTTGAGCTGCCATTCAGCTGAGATTAGCTGAATGGAGCTGGGATGAGCTAACCCTAGTTCAAGTAAGCTAGGTTCCAACTGTGGTGAACTGGATCAAGCTGAGTTCCAACTAGTCTGGGCTTCTCCTTCACCATTTGCCTTCTTGAGTGCTAGGGTTTTAGGGATCTGTGTATCTGTACATCCCTAACACTCACAAAAACACATTAAAAAGACAATAAAGAATGCAATGCATGCCTAACCTAATTTATGCTTAAATGTAGCCCAAAAAACCCGTTTGCGGAGTAAAATCCTAAGAGCTAAGTTTGTTTTAATGCATAAGAATGATGATAAACTGGCGTTTATCAAGTACCTGGATCTTTTGCCTTGGGTGGGAGTCTGCTCAGGATTACAGAGCTGGCTTGCTCTAACAGTACAATTGGACTCCTACTCTTGGTTTAAGGCTTACGCTGAGGTGTACACACATTCTTCAAGAATCGTGCATAAGTCAGTACGTGGCGAATCGCATCCATCAAAGGGATGTTTATTTGGACCTACTCAAAGAGCTTGACCAGGTCCTCCTCAGGTGCCACAGGTTTGGTTGTCTTCTTTCCCTTGGTCAAGGCCTCGAGAAATGGAACCTTGGTTGGTTCTTCTAGGATAGGTCCAGGTCTTTGATATGGGGCAAGGATAGGAACGTCCTGGATTACTGTCCTAGGGTTTGGATCACTACCAGGCTTGGAGTGGTCTGGATAAGGTGGATCTTGGGTCTCCTTACCACTATGGGTGGTTACAGAACTTAGTCCTACCTGGTTTTGGTTAGGGTTTGATAGAATGGGTTGCTACTGATAACTCGCATAAGAAGTGGAAGCCTCCATCCTGTCAAGTGAAGGAACAGAGGGGGATAGATAAATCATGTGTGCTTGGCCCGGGTTTGGGTTCATAACGCGCCTCTGGGTTGGCACGTTATTAGGGTTAGGAAGAGGTTGAGAAGGAAGTGTGCCTGGTTGGCAAGAATTTGCCAACTAGGCCAGTTGGTTTCGAACCTCTGTGAGCTCGCCTCTGTGGGTTCAAACCTCGTTCTTTGAATGTCAGCCAGAGTCTAAAGGATGAGGAACATTTGGTCGTGGTTTGGCCCTGATGGATAAGCTGGCTGAGGCGGCTAGTAAGGATGAGGTGGTTGTGGACGGGGCTGAAAGGGTGGTCTTTGAGTTTGGGAATTTCCCATCCACTGGAAGTTGGGATGGTTTCACCATCCAGGATTGTAGGTATTGGAAAATGGGTCATTCTGGATGGCGTTGAGGTTCTCGCAGGTCTAAGGAACCTCCAAAGAGTCAGAGAATGGGGGAGTGGAATTCCCCTGGCTAGTATAGAAAGGATCGAAGGATCCTCCGATCCGAGAATCAGATGGGGGTGGATATGGATCCATCACAGGAGAAGGTCAGTGGAGAATATTTTGCACAGTCTCCCGTGTGGAAGGAGGTTGTGCAAAGGAATTATACGTAGAGGTGGCTCGCTGCAAGTGCTGAGTCAGCTCATCCACCTTCTTCTCAATGATAGAGACCTTGTCTAATCGACTGGCCATCACTTCCAGCTCAACTGATGCAGACTGGCCATCACTTCCAGTTCGACTGATGCAGACAGGCCCTGGGTCTCGTGTTCTCCCCTAAGGTTCGTCGATGCACGGGTATTCGTCCTATCGAATAATCCCATGGAGTCATTATTGATGGAGTTCTCGCACATATTTTCAAGAATCTCCCACACGGTGTCCTCATGTTGACCCATGATATTCCCTCCGCAAGTTGCATTGATGAAAAGCCTAATATCTTCACGGAGTCCCTGGTAAAAAGACTGGACTTGTTCCCAATTAGGAACTCCGTGATGGGGGCACTTTCTCATGAGATCCTGAAAGCGATCCCATGCCTCATGGAGAGGTTCTCCCATTTGTTGCGTGAAGTGGGTAATCTGATGGTGCAAGGCATTGGTCCGACCAACAGGAAAGAACTTCTTCAAGAATTTGGACTAAAGTTCCTCCCACTTGTTGATCGGTCGGGTCTGTGTTTGGTACCAATGTGTGGCCTTGTCCATAAGGGAGAAGGAGAACATCTTCATGAGGAAAATATTCTGATTTTGTGCATCTGACCCAAAAGTCTAGGCCAGATGCTTTAGCTGTTTAATGTGCTGGAAGGGGTCTTCAGAATTAAGCCCATGAAATTTAGGTATGGCATGAATCATGTTGGGCTTTAGTTCAGAATCAAGTCCTCCAGTCGGGATTCTGACTCGACGCTCAATAGCCACCGCAGCAGGATTATAATGGTCCCGCATCATAGGACGCTGCGGTGGGTGCATGAAGTTCTGGAAGAGGTCATTGAGTCGTTGGAGCTGGTGCTCTAGATTGTTCTCTTCCTCAACAGGCTGAGCCATTGTGGAAGAAGAAGGTGAGTTGGGTTCGGAGTCGGAGGAGAGGTCTATGTGAAGTGTTGTTTGCTCAAACAAGGGCACTGAGGCTCGGCCTCAAGGAGAGTGAATTTCTAAAGGAGGTTTCAAGGACCTCCTACCAAACATACACTGATGGAGAGGATGAGTTTAGCAGGTGCTGGACCCAATCAAGACACCTAGAATGTTGGGTGACTATAGAGGTTCGGGGCAGATGGACCCCTTGATCAAAAGATCGTCCACCTGAGAATTACTTGGGCAGCCAGAGAGGGTGAGTCTCGCGAAGACCCCTACACAGTAGAGCATCCCCACGGATTACAGGGTTTCCCCCACCCAACCTCTCTTATCACTGAGATTCCAGGTAGACCAGAATGGGGATCTTGACCTCTTAAGTCTACCACTTTTAGTTAGGATCAAGGTGCTTAGGTTTTCACTTGAACTTTAGCCTTTTTAGTGCAAAGAGTGACCTAAGTTGAAGGTTGGTTGACCCAAGGGGTTAACTTCACCTGCTAGTTCTTCTGAGAGCTTATTAGGTCTTTGTCTTTTAGGGTTCAAGTGTTTTTAAAAGCCCAATTTCTTAGAGTTTCTTTGAATAGGTGCTTTCAAACAATGGCTTAGGCACACTTCATTTGGGAATTCTCAATTTTTGCTTTAGGAAGTGTGTCTCTAAAACCCTAATTTTGAATATTATGTTGGCTCTACTTGGTCCAGTTAGCTTCCTTTTGATTTGGTAATTAGGGCTCAGGCAAGAAGGTGTTAGCCCTAAATACCCTTAATGGATGTATAGCAATAGTGTGTTGAAATTTAAAACAGGCAGCTTCGATGATTTACTAAATATGGAAGACAGGTTATGCCTAAATTGCTTTTTCTTTCTTTTTCTTCCTCTTTAGAATTTAGTGGTTAAAATGAGAGGATAGAAAATTACCTGTCCTAGGTGTGGTTGTTGTGCGGCTGCTTGTTGTCTTCTTGATTTCCTGTGCCTGCACACAAAAGAGAAGAGATTAATAGAAACTTAAAAACTGTAAATTAATGGCTTGGGAGCAACGACGCCAAAAACTGGTGGCTACCTTCGTCGTTATGGTTATTATGGTCATTGTGGTATATAACAAAATAGCTACCAGATTAATAAAAAATTTTTTTACTCGGAATAACAAGTTTTCCCAAGGTCGAACTCAGGGAGCAACTATAATTCTAGAAGCATAAAGGTTCACAATTATGTTACAAAAATAATAAGAGAGAGAGAGAGAGCAAAAGTTCTCTTTTTTTGTTGGCTTCTTCTCTCTTCCTCTTCTCTCTTTTCTTCTCTTTCAGCTGATTTTTCTCTTCTTCTCTTTTTCTTCTTCTGCTCTGGCCGTTCCTCTTCTTCTTCTTCTTTCTTTCTTTTCTTCCTACCTTCTTCTTTCTTCTTCAGCCTACGACTGTGGTGAACTTCTTCTTCTTTCTCTTTTCTTCTTCATCTACTCTACTTCTTTTCTTCTTTCTTCTTCATCCTGCCTTCTTCTGCTCTGGCTGCTGACCTTCCGTCGTCTGACCCGGTGCTCAGACGACTTAACTATGCATTTGCTATAGTGCGGCTCCTTTTCTTCTTCTTCAACTTCTCTCCTTCCTTTCTTCTTTAACTCCTCAGTGCGGCTAAGTCTTTCAGCTGCTCCTCCACTCTTCTTCTTCAGCTCCTCTCCTTCCTTTCTTCTTTAACTCCTCAGTGCAGCTAAGTCTTTCAGCTGCTCCTCTCTTCTTCTTCCTTCACCTGCTTCTTCTTCTTTTTCCTTCTTCCCTACGTGCACACACAATGATCAGTGCAAAACCTACCCCTACCCCTTCCCCGCGTCTCTCTCTCTGAATCGCTCTTTAGGAAAGCTCTCCCAGAGCTGGGTAATCGGGTTCGAGAAGCGTGCCCTGGACCAGGCCCACCGGTGTGCGGTGGTGGGCGAGGAGTGCTTGGTCGGGAAGTCAAATTCGGCCCAGACCCACGGGGCATGAGCGCGGGCGAGGGCGGGCGAGCGCATGGCGCGCTGCATGCATGTGAGGGACTTGACCCTTGTGTATTGAAGGCAAACAGCCTAATACACTTTTTCAATTTAAGTGTGGGCGCGAAGCCACACACTTACGAGGTGGGACTAAAGTCCAACCTCTAGACTACGCACCCGCAGTCGAGGAAGTCGTTGCTAATTGGGGCAGCTGCGAGGCTTGCGACCTGAATTGCAAGTCAGGGCGCACTCGCAGAAGCAGTCTGCGCTGCCTGGGTCTCACGCCTGGGCTGGAGATGACCTAGAGCTGCTTGTGAAGGAGCTTCAGTAGCTCATCAATGGTGGTGAGGAGGCGAAGACCTAAAATCGCAACGACAGCCTCGTGGCTGCATCAGATAATGTAGGAAGCTTCGCCAAAGTGTGGCGAAGGCAGTGCGGGGGTCGGTGAGGCGTGAGAGTGCCTGTGTAGGTGCACCTGGGGTAGACTGTGAGTGCGGGAGTGGGTTTGTTCGGGGGGTGGTCGGGCGATGAATGGCGGTGAATGGAGTGGGGGAAATGGTTGAGTGGAGTGAGGGGGAGCTTCGGGGCTTGTCGGCGAGGGGTGAGGTGGTCTGTGGAGGTAGAATGACCTCACCGGAGATGGCGATCGAAGATGGAGCAGATGGGGGTGGAAGTGGCGGTCGGTGGGGTAAAATGGTAAATCAGGAAGGGGAAAATATAAGGGAGAGAGAGAGGAAGATTCCTACCTACTTTAATCGATGAAGGGGGAGAGGGAGGCATCCGGCTCGTGCCTGCTGGAGATGAGGACGAAGATGCCCAGGAGGGGGTTATCGGCGATAAGGAGGAGATCTGAGGGCGCCAGCTAGTATGGCCTGGCGCGGGACGACGGGCTGAGTGGACTCTACTGCAGGTAGCGCAGTAGAGCGACGAGGAGGCGGAGGGAGGTTCGTCGAAAGCTCGAGCATTCTGACCGGAGAGGGAAAAGACGAAATGTAGGGTTTCTCTCAGCTAAAAGAAGCTTGAGGGAGACGGCAGACCCTGCCGCTCCTTATAAAGGCTTGGCGAGGAGAGGGGACCAAGGAGGGGACGTGCCTACCTCGTCGGAGATGGCCAGCAAGGGACACCCATTCCTTTCGTGCGTTCGCACGAGAGGCTTGGCTGGCTGCAAAGGTCAAGGGAGGGTCCCTATGACAGAGGACGACGTAGGGAACCCCCCGTCTATTCCTGAAGGTAGCCACCTTGCCTTGCGCGGCGCCATCCTTCACGCAAGGTATCGGAGGTATGGTGCTACGCAGAAATGGCAAGGGGGACCGTTCTGCAAAGAATGATGAAAACATAGGAGGCAAATTGCAAGGGTTTCAAAAGATAAGGGTTAAAAAGTAAATTAAGAGGACCAATTTGTAAAGTCGGTCAAGATGGTCTTTTTTTAGGCACAAATTTTTCTAGCAGACTAATTTGAACCTAAGGATTTTAATGGTGAAATTTGATTTGAGGTTGGACCATGTTTGACAAGTCAATTTGTGTAAAAACCCAAATTAAGTCATAAATTGGGCATGGTTCTCATTTTAGGACAAAATAGGTTGCAAAGGCCAAATTGAAGGTTCTAAACCCTAGGGAATATTTTTCTATAAATTTTAGAGGGTTTTGTTGATTTTTATCCTACCTCGAACCTCATGAATTAAAGTGGGTTTGTTTTAGGGTTACAGAATGTCATTTAATTCCTAAAAGTTGTTAGAACCCTTTTCAGATCAGATCATCCCACTTCCCTCCTTATTAAGCTCGTTTGACCTGTGTTTGGACCCTTAATTACCCCGTTTGCATACTGCATTGGTGAAATTGCAATTTTACCCCTAATGATTTATTTTATTCTTTAACTCAGAATTCTCTGAGTTAAGGCTCTCTTTAGGTTTTGTAGGAGCTTTTTCACACTCATTTGGATTAAATTGTGCTAGTTAGGGTTCATGATGAGGTTCTCATCACCTATTGACTTCACTTATTTCGAGTTTGTTTTCCTTGGGATCCCCAAAAAATTTGCATACCATCAGTGATGGGAACACCATCATGTGCATTAACTAGCTCATTTTGACCCAATGAAGAGAATAAATGTTCCTACATAACCAATTGAAGGTTATAATTCACTGCATAACCTTTCTAAGAGAAAAATAAGAAACAAGTGGTAAAATTGTAATTTTACCAATGCAGTACAACCATGGGTTTTCTCAAGGGCTAAACAAAGGTCAAATGGTCTTAATAAGATAACAAGCGGGTTGGATTTAATAAAAAAGGGTTTATGTGAGTTCTGTGAATTAATGAATTCTTGAAACCCTAAAAATAAACCCACTTGATTAACCAAAGTTATAGTTAGGATAAAATTCACTTAAAACCTCTAAAAATCATAGAAAAATATTCTCTAGGGTTTAGTACCTTCTATTTGACCCTTAGAACCCATCTTGACCTAAATTAGGGTCTCCGGCAGATATTTGCCCTAAATTGGGTTCTTGCATAAATTACCTAGTCAAACGTGGTCAAACCCAAAATCCAACTTCACCATTGGATTCCTTAGATCCAAATTAGGTTTGTACCAAAATTTGGACCTAAGGGGAACACATATTGACCAACTTTGTGAAAAGGTCAAGTTTGATTACATTTCTACTCCCAGCTTTCAAAAACCCTTGCAAACAGCCCCCTAGCTTTCTTGTCATCTTCACAAATAGGTCCCTCCACAATTATAGTGAGGGAATCCTACTCCGATGAGCTTTGAAAGGAGAGTGTTTGATACGTTCCTTACCTCAACTCAGTAATTAAGTTAATTTTACTTAATTAAGAGTAGAGAAAAGTCACTTAGGTTAACTCGAAGTTGTGTCAATTAGTAGTATAGGGTCGAATTAACCTAACATTTTAGATATTTTTACTGGTTGAGTCCAAGTCGTTTGCTGGGAGGTATAATTCAATTTAAATTCACTAGTTATCTTTATGTTTCTTTTTAAGTATAGGAGGTATATTAAGTTAATTTTAAGAACATGAATTTTGGTAAAAATTGATTAGAATGGAATAATAAGCAAAATCTCATTTAGAAGATGTAAATCCTTTATTTATTTCAAATGATTTAAGGCAAGGAAGAGTTTATTTAATCAAAACATGCCTTATTACAACATTTACGAACAAAAAGAAATTAAAATGTAACAAGAAAATTAACTTCTTCAGCCTTTATCTTTTCTCTTCTCTCTCTCTTTCATTCTCTTCTTCATTACCTTTTATTCTATTCTTTTATTTATTATTTTATCCCTTTCTTATACTTTCTCGAGCTCTTTTCTTTCTTCTCGTGTTCTACCTTCTTCTCCCTTAGTATTTCCTTAAGCCTCCTCCTTAGTCTTCATGCCTATTAACCTTCAACCTTTATGCCTTATCTTCTTCAATACTTAGCTTCTCAACACTTAGCCATCAGCCTTCTTTTCCTTAAGCCAGTTGAACTGGGTTTTTCCTTTAACCAAAAATTATTTTTGATTTACGGTGTGGTCCTTTCGAGGATACACAGCACCCTTTGCAAGGTGGGACCAGACCCTACTCGGTCCTCACCTTATTTGATTACGATCTATTTTTGGTTTATTTCTTTCTCGAGCTGAACCGACTCAACCACCTCCTAGGCCTCACCCTCCTAGGGCCAACATCGCACACGCCCACTCAGGCGCACACCCGTAGGCGCACACCCGTAGGCACACACATGCCCGCACACACACACATATGCTCAGAATGGTCAGGTTCATTTCGTGCCGAGCACTTGATGAGTGCACAAAAACGTTTTATATAAAGGCGCTCGCTCGTAAACTACCGATGTGGGACTATGCTTCCCCCCTCTAGACCTGACTTCAACAGATGAATTCTCCATACTCAGAGCTCCAAATCAAGCGATTCAAAGCTTGATGGAAAGCTCTAAGGTAGCTCTATATGGTTGTGTAATCAATTTTAGATTAAGGGGATGTTTTCCTCTTCGATTTGAAGAGTGCATATAGGGGGTTCCTACAGGTTTAAACAACTTGGAAATGGAATAATGCTTTACAAAGTCTTCAAATTGGATTTTTCGACTTCACTAAGGGTCTAAATAAGTTTTGCAGCAACTAGATGGGTTTTGAAGCTCTTAAAGCTTCAGGAACAATAGAGAAGTTTCAAGTTTCTCTGAAAGCTTCAGAGAAAGGATTTAAACTTAAAACTAGGTAAATAGATAGCTAAGAACATTCTCAATTGATTTCAACAAGTTCTAAGGGTTAAAACAAACTAATCTAGGTAGGATTTCAGATTAAATCTCATCAAAAAGCTTTTGTCGTTAGTTTGGGTTAAAAAATAACCCAAACTAAATAGAAATCAAATCCTAACAAATAATCCATCAAAGCTCACTCAAATCTCTTTTAAATCATTCACAATCTTCCCAAAAATAATTTGAATCCATCAATTCATCTAATTGAATCCAGAACTCAAGAATCAGACTTAGGTTTGACTGTAAAGCCTCAAATTTTGACTTTCTAAGTTTAAGCTTTTCAAATGAAATTAAAGCCTAAAATAGAATCCTCTCAACCTCATAAATAAGTTTAGACCCTTAGATTATTGTTTCAACTAGAGTTCCTAGGGTTTCAGGTTCATCGCCTAAGATTCAAAAGGTGCTTGTTCGTCAGAGGAATTGAGAGGTTGCTTCACTACATTAAGGACATGAATAGCTTCAGTGCACCACACTGAAGCTTCTAGGTTCACTAATTGCTTCTCAGATCTATCTATCAGATTTCTCCAACTTCGCTGAAATTGGAGAAGAAAATACCTCAATCTGAGCTCCAGTTATCAAAATTATAGTTAAACTCCCTCAAATTGATCAATGATCATCATTTCATCATTCTTGAGCTCTTCATCAATTTTTGTAGGCTGAAGAACAGAAATGACTCGTCGGAGCTCACCGGAGCTCCGATGAGTCCAGAAAAAGTGAAAAGTGTGTACAGAATAGTGATTTGTGCCACTTTTGATCTAAAAAGGTTCCTGAGGTTACAAGGAACCTCAGGATCACATTAAATTCCTCATTATCTCATTAGATGAAAGATTAAACAATAAATTCAGGTTTGAATAGAATTTAAGTGATTGAAGCATAGGACTTGCTTTTCCACTCAGATGAATGGTCAAGATAAGTCAACAGATATCTGTGATCATAATTATATAAATAATTTATAATTTAAACTACTCCTGAGCCGCCATTGACAGCGAGCTCAGGAATTTAGATAAAATTAGTCATTTAAGTTATATACAATAATTAATCAAATTATGATAATATTTAGGATCCTTTAGTGATGAGTAAGTGATGGAGGATCCATTGGATGTGAATCTAAGCCAGTCACTGTAGCCATGGACAGTGATAGTAGTCGATGGAGGTGAAGGTGAATTAAGCAATTAAGTGATCAAATTAAGTGTTTAAATGGATTAGAAATGGTCATGAGTGATAGAGGAAGGTGATCGATGAGTTCAAAAGACAAAATTAGGGCTCTGGAAAGCTCAAGGAGCTCGCCAGCGTCGAGGAAGATGACATCTAAAATCTGATATTAACTCTAATTTTCTAACTAGCTAAGCTATCTAAACTACCCTACTCCTACTCCTACTCCTAATCTACCATTACCTATAAGAGGGGGTCAATAGGGTTTCGCCGAAGGCTCATGGCGGACGATGAAATCAGAGGGTGTAGGAGGAATCTCCGGCAGGCGAATGCGAGGTGGAGCAGAGGATCTCCTTGGTCATCACCTGTGTCCAGAGACACGGCTGACCTCAGCAGATCTCCTCAACTAATCAAGATGGATGGAGGAAGTTGGAGAATGAGATGGAAGGTCACTGGAGGTGCAGCCGAATAGCCTATTGGGTCGGCTCAGTGTTAGAAGAAGGAAGGGAGCCAACTTGAGAGAAATCTTGGGGTGAAGGGGTATTTATAGTGGATGGCGATGAAGAGGACGACGAATTCTGGACGAAGAAGAAGCTTGAGGAGCTTAACCTCCGGCATTGTCTCCGACGACGGTGAGGTTAACTCCCACTAGAAATTAGGATCTTCGAGTAATCCAGACTAATGGATGAAGATGGAGTGGTGAGCGCAAGCTCTAAGAGCTTGGAAAAGGAAGGATGATGTTGGCAGGGCGGTGATTGCGTAGTGGAGTCACTCTCCGTCGTCAGCCGTCCAATCGACTAAAGAAGAAGAAGAAGACGAAAAGGGACCTAAATGCAGTGAAACTTAAGGACCTTTATGAAGATTAGGGACCAGATTACAATGAATAGTAAGGACCTAAATGTAAACTCAGGTTTTGAAGGTTTATTTTAACTTAGATCTTTTTCAACTTTTTGTATATGTTAGTAAATAAGAAAAATATTATGTTTTCACCTTGAATTTACATTTTTGACCTTTTTAGGCTAATTTATTAAATTAAATAAAGTTACTTAAGTTATTATATACTTAGGTATACGTTATGTTTAAGTTACTTAACTTATTAATTAAGGGAATGATTAATACGATTTCGAGTCCAATTATTAATTAGCCTGTTAATGAATGTTAAAATATCATTTTTAACTTATTTGAAGGTCCTTTACTATATATCCCTTATTTTATAGTTAACCCTTATATATTCATAACCTTAGCTAATTAACTAGGAAGACTAGTTAATTAGAGGTAATTAGAGATCATGATGAGTCTCTCATCATACCCCCAAGCCAAATTTTTGCTAGTCCTTAGCAAAATTAACTAAGACTATGATGATTTAAAGCACTTGGGTTTAAATTAATAGTAACTATGTAGAGGAAAGCTTAGGTCAAAAATTTTTAAATTTAATATAAATGATTAATATATAGAGTATATGTGAAAATTTTCTTACTTAGATTTACACTTATAACATTTTCAAAACACACTTAAAATAATTTGTTAACAAGAATTTTATTTAGAATTAGAATTCTTCAAAATCTCTTATTCTTTGTAACTATTCTTAACTCAAATTAGAATATAGAGTGTTTTGAGGAAACAAAACTTAAGAATTGAGAATTAAATTTTAACTCAAAAACTCAATAGAATTAAGTTGATCCTTTGTTTATGATATTTGACTTTTATCAATATAAGTTTAAGCAAATTAACCAGATAGTCATTATTAATTAAACTTAGAGTAGTAAAACTCTAATTTACTAGCCTACAACACTAAAGAACAACTTCTTGACCTAGGATTCTGTCAATTCTTCTCCTTTAGGTCTCAACTTAAAATCTTCAAAACCCAATTTCTTAGGCTTCACTGCCTAATACCAAGGTTCAGTAGCTATGATTTTAAAACATCTATGCTTAGTGAAGAGATTTGTCGTAAACGCATCCAAAGTTGTAAAAATCCAAATCCTAAAACATCAATTTCCAATCCCAATTATTCCAATTCAAGCCTTTGGCTTGGCCTTACTCAGGTTTGGTTGCTTTCTCCTCACCATTTTTCTATCTTGAGGTCAACACCTTTTTTGTATATCTCCATGGTGGACCACTGGGTCTCTTATTCCTAATATTTTTATCTCCATATTTTTTTTTTCTTTTTCGATAGGTTAGAACACTTATTTGTAGCAAGGTGTTCTTTTTATTTGATGGAAGGAAGGGTAGCAACCATTTGTATTAAGATGCTTTTATTTATTATGGAAAAATTGCATAAGTACCCATTTGTAACAAGGCACTTAACTGCAGGGTGTTTTATTTATTTATTATTTATTTCTTTTTCTTTTCCCCCCTTCTCATTTTTCTTACTAACTTTATTCTCCAAATCCTTTTTCTAGGTGAGTGGCACATCCTTCACCCTTTCAAGAACTGCCCCGCGGAAATCCTTGGACTAAAGAGGATTCAGAACTGATCTCTTAACCTTTGCATTTTCACGGTCTCAGATGCCAACAAGACAATTCTATGTGTGTGAATTTAGATGTTTAGGTTGCTTAGCTATCAAATCAGAGCTTGGACAACAAAACCCTTCACTCTCAGGTTCTTTAAATTCCTAGTTTCGTCCCATAGGATCTGTTAAGACAAAATTTACCAAGTCTAGTTATTTAACTTTAGCCTATAAGTCTTGTAAACTAAAATTCTACTAACTCTTTATTTAATTTACTCTGAATATCTAGCCTTTTTACTTAACTTTATGATGAAATCAAATTTTCAAAAAGTGAAAGGATAACTTAATCTAATTGATTAGAAAGTTATAATTTAATTCCAAAACTTAAGTTTAAATTTTTACACACTTAGATTCTTAATTCAAGGTAAGAATAGAAAAATAAATCTTTAAAAGATTTAAATATTCCTAATTCAAATAAAATCTTGTTTTAAAAATTTTAAAAATAAAAGTGTGTTTTTGCAAAATGTTAAAGTAAAAAAAAATAATTAAGAATTGAGTGATCTTAAATATTCTATATATATTCTATATACATTTTAATTTCTGACCTAAAATAAAATTAAGCTCTTAATTATAATATATATATATACTTCTTTTCTTCCTTATTAAAAATGAATATACCCCTCTTATTATGTTTATGAATTTTCTTTTCAAATTTTTGTATTTATATATTTTTGTTTTTTTATATAAGTGATGAGAGCCTCATCATGAGCCATAACTAGCTCATTTTGACCCAATAAAGAACATAAAAGCTCCTACATAACCTAGAAGAAGGCCTAACTGAAGGAACAAGTGCCTTGAGAAAAAAACATGAAATAAAGGTTAAAACTGCAATTTTACCATTGCAGTACGTAAACGGTATTTCTCAGAGGCAAAACATAGTTCAAATGGTATAAATGAAATAAAAAGAGGGTTGAGTCAATCAGAAATGGGTTTATGTGCAATCTAATAACCAAATGACACTTGGTAACCCTAAAACAGACCCGCTTAAATTAACAAGGTTCCGATCAGAAAAAAAAGCAAGTAAACCCTCTAAAAATCATGGAAAGCATCCTCTAGGGTTTAGAACACTTAATTTGGCCTTTGGAACCTAGTTTGACCTAGATTAGGGTCCTAGCTCTTTAATTAACCTAATTTGGGTTTTTAGGCAAAATGTCCAGTCAAACGAGGTCAAACCTAAAATCCAACTTCACCATTGGATTCCTTAGGTCCAAATTAGGTTTGTACCAAAATTTGGACCTAAGGGGAGGTCATCTTGACCTACTTTGCAATTTAGTACACCCAAATCACAAATAGGTCCCTATCTTTTGAATACCTTTGCAGAGAGCCCCCTAGGTTCTTCGCCTCCTTTTCAAACCGGTCCTGCCGCCATTGCTAGGGCAGAACCGATCTCCGGCGAGGTTCGAAGAGGGATTGCTCTCTAATCCCTCAGAGATTCCCTCCCAGAAATGGAAGGAGGATTCTCTGAGGAATTCCCTTCCTTATAAAGCCAATTACAATCGCTGGTGTGAACCCAATCTCTCGTGCGAACGCACGAGAGATTTGGGTATCCACCTTCCTTCCATCTCCGGCGAGCCGGCAGCGTTGATTGCGCGGTCTCCACGCGCTGGTAGGTGCGGCCGGCACCTATAAAAGACACCCCAGACCCTGCCACAGGACCTGAGCTTGATTTGGCCGAGTGCCCACCCCCAATTCGTCTCCTCCTACCCAGCCAAAACTCCCAGCAAGTTCCGACGAGCCCCCCTCCCCTCCCTCTTCGCTCTGCCACAAAACCAGTGGCCGAGTTAGCTTCCTGACTTCCCTCCGCTTCGCGCAGTACTCGCGCACGCCGCCTCAGCCCCGTCGTCGCCGCCGTTCTCCCCCACTGGGCATCATCTTCTCCGGCGAAAGCAGGTACTGCTGTCCGCCTTCTGTCCCCTTTCGTCCTTACAATTAAGTTATAACTCCTCTCCATCCTCTCCTCTCTCTTTTCCCGCTGTTATGTCATCTGATTACCCCTCGACTGACGCTGACCACCCTCATCTTCCACATCACCGACCGACCTCCGGCGAGCCGCTTCCACCATTCCAGCCCCCCACACGGCTCGCCAACCACCTCGAGAGCTCCGCCTCACCACCAGGAACTCGCTCCACCCCACAACTGCCACTCCAGACCTCCATAATCACCCCCCGAACAACCCACCATCTCCGGCCACAGGATGACCTAGGCACGCACGCCTAGGCCGACCTGCGGCCTGCGGCATCGTCCACCGCCTTCGCCGTGCCACGGCGAAGGTCTCTAGCTGATCTGATTGGGACGAGAGGCTTGTTTTGTCCATGACAGTGTTTGAGCCGCTGTCGCCATGGACGACCTCTGATGAAGCTCCAACGAAGCTACAGGCATCAGGCTTCCCAGGCTGCAGATGCAGGAGACTCACGCGAGTGTCGCGAGGTGAGTGAGGCCAGCACGGAGCGCCAGCAGAGCCATCCGCTTGGGCAATTGCATACGAGAGTCTGCGGGCGCGCGTGAAATCAGGGCGGAACCTTTAGTCCCACATCGTGGGATTGCAACACTCAGGTACGCTATAAATTGTATTTGTGCATTAAACTGGCTACCTCCGTAAGCACAGGGGTGAGGTCCCTCACTGACCCCACACCCGCCTCGTCCGCGGCTTGCCCACGCGGACCTGGTGGATCCGACCCGACCTAGACCTACTCACTCCTCGCGCATCGTCACCTGCAAGTGCGCCTGGTCCCGGGTACGATCCGACCGGATTATGGCTGTGGCTGTGGGAGAGCGTCCCTGAGTGAATTGCTTGAGAGAGAGACGCGTGGGTAGAGGGAGAAGGGTTAGGTTTTGCTCCTGTGCAGGCAGGCTGAACGCAAGAGAAGAAGGACTTGGCCGGTACAGAAGAAGAAGGAAAGGAGACAGAGAAGAAGAAGAAGGAAAGCAGAAGAAGAAGAAGAAGGCTTCGCAAGACAAGAAAGAAAGCAGAGAAAGAAGCAAACGAAGAAGAAAATGAGAGACTGCAGAAGAAGAAGAAAAGGAGAAATACTTTTAAGACGTCTAATCTTGTGATCAGACGTCCAATTTCATATTTTTGTCCTAATTACTTTTAATTGCATACATTCACATTTGAATTGATATTTTGAGTAAATTAGAGTGTTCAATTACATTTTGACTAGTAGTAAATTCCATTTTCTCCCTGTGATCGACCTCGGATACTCCAGTCTTCGAGTAATAAAATTCTTTATATTTGTTTAGACGTTTTGTCGGTTATACTACAACGTGACATCCTTTAAACCCGCACAAAACGTCGACAACATTTTTGGCGCCGTTGCCGGGGAGCAATGCGCAATTTACCACTAGTCTCTACATTCTTTTTATCATATTGAACACTAACTTGCCCTACCTTGCTTTGATGTGATCTTGCAGGTACTTCATGAGAAAATCTCTCCCGCAAGTCAACCACTCCAGGGCAGGTAATTTCTTTTCTTCCTTAATCATCCCCTAATCTTTGAAAGACAAAAGGAAGAAAATCAATTTAGGAATCAATTGCCTTCTTTATATAGTAATCACCATCTCTAAGGCAAAACATTTCCTGATTTTGCGAAAATTTCTGCAAATATTCTTGAAGTTGGAGTGATTTTTTTCCCATCCCACAAATTCTTGTGCCTAATTGAAATAATGCTTAATCTCGGCGGACCACACACTTCTTGTTTATAAGTCCAAAGAGAACTTTTGAAAAAGAAAAAGAGGATTGGAAATAGAACCAAATTAGGGTTTCCACATTAGGGTCTTGAAGCGCTAGTCACACATGCCTGTGTAAAAGGAAATAAACCCTCCCGCATCAGTGTGCTACCCAAGCCCTTGATTGAAGAAAGCTAAATAAGACAAACCCTAAAATTGAGCTCTAAACTCACTTGAATCTTAAAATTTTTTGACCTAATAACCTGGGAGTCAAATCAGGGTGATCTCTAGGCTCCGAGCTTAGAATCATTCTGCCATCTATAGGACAGGTCAGGTGAAGTTGACCCCTTGGGTCAACCAACCTCTAAATTAGGTCACAATACCAAAAACATCTAAAGTTCAAGTGAGAACCCTAAAAGCACCTTTGAAATAAAAAGTGATAGACTTAAGAGGTCAAGGTCCCCATTCTGGTCTACCTGGAATCATAGTGACAAGCGAGGTTGGGTGGGGGAAACCCTGTAACCCGTAGGGACGCTCTACCGTGTAGGGGTCTTTGCGGGACTCTCCCTCTCTGGCTGCCCAAGTAATTCTCAGGTGGACGATCTTCGGATCCAGGGGTCCATTCGCCCCGAACCTCCATAGTCATCCAAACATCTTTTGGGTGTCTTGATTGGGTCAAGAACATCTCCAGTCCTGCATCTTTTCTCTTTAGAGCACACACACTCATTTTCAGTGGGACTCATTATTCAGATCTGATCACTTCATAACACATCTTGAGTCAAACTCTGAGCTTGATTCCACCACCTGATCCAAACATGCAGCCGAACCACCTAGGACTATCATTCAAGAAACCTGAATACCAGAGATGCATGAGAGATAAAATGATTGAGGATGCCATGAGATTTTATGAAAATGAAGAAACCTCAACAACAGTAGGAAGCATTCAGGTTGATGTCCAAACAACCACAACCTTTGTCATAACTTGTGCCCAAGTACTATTAGCAGAAGCCAACAAAGGATCAACCCGTGACTTGCTCATTACTGCATACATTGAGATAGAAAAATTGCACAATAGTGAATACCTTCAATGTATGACAAATCCTCGACTTTGGAAGCAACACCAAGATAGTCTTGAAAAACGGGAAGAGATAATGAGATTAATAAAACAAGTGATTGATCAGAAATACCCGTACATACCACCAACAGAGGATGAGCTATCTTGGAACAACATCGAGGATAAATCTGACCTCGGGTTTGAGGCACAAAATGGTTGTGGATTCCCAACCCAGATGGAGTATAATGCACCTGATATTGAAGAAGTTTGGGAAGCTCCAAATGCAGGAAAAGACCATGATGAGCCCATTTTAGAATCCCAAGACTCCTGCAACTATGAGAGTAGAACTGAACCTCTCAAGGGTGTAAATTCCATCCCTTATTCCGATAAGGTGACCCTCGAAGGTTATTCAGACCTAAATTCTAGTAATTCAACCCACATCCTAAGCCTAGAACCTAGATCTGAAACATATTTTGAAGATTTCAAGTCCCCAGATGAAGAAAATCAATCTCTTAATGAAGAATATGATTTTGGGCCTCGATTTGATGAATATCCCTCGTCAACCTCCTCAGAGGAACGAATCAATTTTGTAGAAGTCATGCCAATATACGACACAGAAACCGAGGAATTGGACGAGCAGGGTTTCAATTGGGTCTGCCCTAATAGCTTATAATCTGAGCCTCTACCAGATAAGGATACCCTTTTAAGCTCAGAATTAACATTTAGGCTAGATCCCAGTCAGGCTGCTGAATATAAAACATATGATTTATTCTATGGTGGAACTCATGATCTAGAATCTCATTCAAACTTTGATTTTCGTAAACTCTCCGACGATCTCGAATCTGACCATAACATCGGAGAAAATCTGCCTCCTGATTATAACATGTCAATCTTCTTTGAATCCACCTGCTCCACATATACAGAACCAATCAAAACCCGTTCCCCACCCACACCCGCAATCGGACTCAATTTCTATTCCGATTCACCTCTCACTGAGCCGTTTGCAGATGATTCAACTCCCTATCTAGACCAGGTATCAGGTACTGATCAAACCACAAATCAGGAGCCTCCATCCTTTGATTACCTCTGTAGGGATTCCACACCTTACATGGATAATTTTTCGGAACCCTACTTTGACCAGGCTAATTCGACTCAGCCTGAACTCGAGTTTTCACTTCCATATCCATCAGAACGTCACTGCATATGGTGGGTTCCGCATCTGCTGATCTACATCTATCAACCCACCAGACTTATTGGGTTCGGGCTGCATCATCAGCCCACTGATCACAACAAGCACCTGGTTGGACCAACCAGGCTCTTAATCAAGGTGCTTGTTTTCCAAAACTCCATTGATTTGACCACTCCCTCTCCACCCCATTTTCTGCTCAGCTGAAGGCATTAAATTTAGCGCTTAACGGGAGGCAACCCGTCATCCCAAACACAGAGACCCGTCTGATTATCCATATGGACTCCACGTCTATTGCACCTTGTGACCAGCCTTAGACAGAGGATCCCACCTCTGGTACACGTATCGGAGCTTGAAATCATCCGCATCAGTCATTTACGACCCATTCACCCACCCGATGTATCCTGTTCTAAGCCCTGACCTCAACACTAATTCCCACCCTCTGTTTACAATGAGGACATTGCAAAACTTAGGCATGAGGGGGTGATAAAGTGCATACATACAGAACCAAGAAAAAAATCAGGAGTCTCACACACAAAAAAATTTGCATATGTCAAAAACGCAAAAAAATTGAAAAAAATTAAGAAAAAGAACAAAAAAATGGGGGGAGGGAGGAAATTTTGTGAGCCACTTAAGCATAAGGAGGAGAAAAAGAAGAAAAATGACAAAAAGGAGCACAAAATGAAAATGAAAAGAAATAGTCATTAGTAAAAGATTAAGGGGTTAACTGAAGTTCTAGACTGAATCAAGAAAAAGAAAAGAAAAGTGCTACGGAGATATAACATGAGATTAGCAGGAACGCTGGTCTTAGGCCTTTTGGGCTAGTACCTTTAGCTTAAAAATTCACATATCCGTTAAAATCTGGATAATCCTCGAGAGGTTGAGGAAAGTGCGAAGCTTGAGTATTAGGTCTAAGACTTAGGAAGTATTCGGCCTCGTTAACTGACCTCCGATTTGCGGGATTCGGTAACCTAAGCACCCAAATTCACACACAGTCTGGTTCAGTGCGCATAAACATCCAAATCACGCGAAAAGCATTTAATGTTCTGAAAAAGTCACCTAGATTAGGAGCGGTCAATCAACACAAATTGATTTGGACGAGTTCCTAGCGCGGAGAGGCGGGAAATTCCCCTCGAAGATGCGTAACAACGTATCGTCTCCTCGGTGCTTGTCTCTTAGGATATTTAAATATCCTACCGGGGGCATGTAAGCACTCTACTGGTTCAGATACCATGGGCGGCATTATCACGAAATGTTGATCGCCAGGGTCTGGATTCGGCCACGGAACGCCATGGGCGAGATTATCTCGAAATCTCGAAAGCCAGGGTTCCGGGGTTTGCCATGGGCGGGATTATCTCAAAATCTCGAAAGCCAGGGTTCCGGGGTTTGCCATGGGCGGGATTATCTCGAAATCTCGAAAGCCAGGGACCCTTGAGGATTGATGATGGGGACGAGGAATCCGATACAGACCGTGTTGAGAAGCTAATCCAAAGTTAGAAATAAAAAGAAAAGAGAGAGAAAAGCTCTCCAAACAAATAAATCTTCTATCTCTCTCTTACAAAAAAATGCACTGCAAACTGAACTTAGGCTAAAAATGTCTCAAGCATGGGTGCTTTAGCCGCGGAGTCCAACAAACCCTAGGTTAGTTTCTGTGGGCCGTAGAAACCTTTGCGGAAGATTGAGGCTAAAGCGGAATAGGTCTGGATTTTGGTTGGTACTTGAGTACCTCTGGGCCTATTATCAGCATTCCCACCTAATCACAAAAGAAAAGGAGCACTTATCATTGTTGACAGACATTCAGGGTCTAGAACGGAAGTTAAAACTTTGAAATTTTGCTAAGGGACTAGCAAAAGCTAGGCATGGGGGTATGATGAGAGCCTCATCATGAGCCATAACTAGCTCATTTTGACCCAATAAAGAAGATAAAAGCTCCTACATAACCTAGAAGAAGGCCTACCTGAAGGAACAAGTGCCTTGAGAAGAAAACATGAAATAAAGGTTAAAACTGCAATTTTACCATTGCAGTACGTAAACGGTATTTCTCAGAGGCAAAACATAGGTCAAATGGTATAAATGAAATAAAAAGAGGGTTGAGTCAATCAGAAATGGGTTTATGTGCAATCTAAGAACCAAATGACACTTGGTAACCCTAAAACAGACCCGCTTAAATTAACAAGGTTCCGATCAGAACAAAAAGCAAGTAATCCCTCTAAAAATCATGGAAAAACATCCTCTAGGGTTTAGAACACTTAATTTGGCCTTTGGAACCTAGTTTGACCTAGATTAGGGTCCTAGCTCTTCAATTAACCTAATTTCGGTTTTTACGCAAAATTTCCAGTTAAATGTGGTCAAACCTAAAATCCAACTTCACCATTGGATTCCTTAGGTCCAAATTAGGTTTGTACCAAAATTTGGACCTAAGGGGAGGTCATCTTGACCTACTTTGCAATTTAGTACACCCAAATCACAAATAGGTCCCTATCTTTTGAATACCTTTGCAGAGAGCCCCCTAGGTTCTTCGCCTCCTTTGCAAACCGGTCCTGCCGCCATTGCTATGGCAGAACCGATCTCCGGCGAGGTTCGGAGAGGGATTGCTCTCTAATCCCTCAGAGATTCCCTCCTAGAAATGGAAGGAGGATTCTCTGAGGAATTCCCTTCCTTATAAAGCCAACTACAATCGCTGGTGTGAACCCAATCTCTCGTGCGAACGCACGAGAGATTTGGGTATCCACCTTCCTTCCATCTCCGGCGAGCTGGTAGCGTTGATTGCGCGGTCTCCACGCGCTGGTAGGTGCGGCCGGCACCTTTAAAAGACACCCCAGACCCTGCCGCAGGACCTGAGCTTGATTTGGCCGAGTGTCCACCCCCAATTCGTCTCCTCCTGCCCGGCCAAAACTCCCAGCAAGTTTCGGCGAGCCCCCCTCCCCTCCCTCTTCGCTCTGCCACAAAACCAGTGGCCGAGTTAGCTTCCTAACTTCCCTCCGCGTCGCGCAGTACCCGCGCACGCCGCCTCAGCCCCGTCGTCGCCGTCGTTCTCCCCCACTGGGCATCATCTTCTCCGGCGACAGCAGGTACTGCTGTCCGCCTTCCGTCCCCTTTCGTCCTTACAATTAGGTTAGAACTCCTCTCCATCCTCTCCTTTCTCTTTTCCCACTGTTATGTCATCTGATTACCCCTCGACCGACGCTGACCACCCTCATCTTCCACATCACTGACCGACCTCCGGCGAGCCGCTTCCACCATTCCAGCCCCCCACACGGCTCGCCAACCACCTCGAGAGCTCCGCCTCACCACCAGGAACTCGCTCCACCCCACAACTGCCACTCCAGACCTCCATAATCACCCCCCGAACAGCCCACCATCTCCGGCCACAGGTTGACCTAGGCACGCACGCCTAGGCCGACCTGCGGCCTGCAGCATCATCCACCGCCTTCGCCGTGCCACGGCGAAGGTCTCTAGCTGATCTGATTGGGACGAGAGGCTTGTTTTGTGCATGACAGTGATTGAGCCGCTGCCGCCATGGACGACCTCTGTTGAAGCTCCAATGAAGCTACAGGCATCAGGCTCCCCAGGCTGCAGATGCAGGAGACTCACGCGAGTGTCGCGAGGTGAGTGAGCCCAGCACGGAGCGCCAGCAGAGCCATCCGCTTGGGCAATTGCATACGAGAGTCTGCGGGCACGCGTGAAATCAGGGCGGAACCTTTAGTCCCACATCGTGGGATTGCAACACTCAGGTACGCTATAAATCGTGTTTGTGCATTAAGCTGGTTGCCTCCGTAAGCACTGGGGTGAGGTCCCTCACTGACCCCACACCCGCCTCGTCCGTGGCTTGACCATGCGGACCTGGCGGATCCGACCCGACCTAGACCTACGCACTCCTCGCGCATCGTCACCTGTAGGTGCTCCTGGTCCCGGGTACGATCCGACCCGATTATGGCTGTGGCTGTGGGAGAGCGTCCCTAAGTGAATTGCTTGAGAGAGAGACGCGTGGGTAGAGGGAGAAGGGTTAGGTTTTGCTCCTGTGCAGGCAGGCTGAACGTAGGAGAAGGACTTGGCCACTACAAAAGAAGAAGAAGGAAAGGCGACAGAGAAGAAGAAGAAGGAAAGCAGAAGAAGAAGTCTTCGCAAGACAAGAAAGAAAGTAGAGAAAGAGGCAAACGAAGAAGAAAATGTGAGACTACAGAAGAAGAAGAAAAGGAGAAATACTTTTAAGACATCTGATCTTGTGATCAGACGTCCAATTTCATATTTTTGTCCTAATTACTTTTAATTGCATACATTCACATTTGAATTGATATTTTGAGTAAATTAGAGTGTTCAATTACATTTTGACTAGTAGTAAATTCCATTTGCTCCCTGTAATCGACCTCGGATACTCCGATCCTCGAGTAGTAAAATTCTTTATATTTGTTTAGACGTTTTGTCGGTTATACTACAACGTGACATCCTTTAAACCTGCACAAAACGTCGACAGCAATAAGATTTCAAATTTTTATGAATTTTTTAAAATCTTTCAAATTTTTATGAAATTTTTTATTTTTTAAAATTTTTATCATTTTTGGAATTTCTCTTTTTTCTAAAATTCGTGGATATTCAATTTTTATGTGTTTTTTTATTTATTTTAACCCACACTTAAAGTGAAAATTTCACTTCAACCCCCCCAAGCCAAAATTTTACAATGTAGTCATTGTAAGAAGGGTGAAAATATATTACACTTAATTTAGTATAGGGTGATAAAAGGAGTCGAATAGAGGAGATCAAAGATCTCTGTGCGGATAATTTCAAGTCTGACCAAAGGTCAGAGTGGTCAGTCGGACTAAATGAAGGTAATTAGTATGATATGAAGTGAAAGTTAAGATTAAGTGTAGAAGAAAATAAAAAAGGTAAAAACAGGTGACAGCTATGTACAAGTGTGGTGGATGGATAGAAAAAAACCTAATAGAGCATGTAACATTCTCCAACAAGACCCAAAGGATGTGATTCCAAGAAAGGTTTTAAACGTTGGCCATTAACTTTGAAGGGTTGATCCTTGTTGAGTTCAGTGATTTCGACAGCTCTCTTGTCGAAGACTCTAACTACAACAAATGGCCCTTACCATTTAGACCTAAGTTTACCAGGGAAGAGCTTCAAATGAGCATCAAATAACAGCACCTTCTGACCAGGTGCAAAGGATTTGCAGGAAATGAATTTGTCATGGAAGGCTTCAAGTTTCTCCTTAAATAGCTTTGAACTCTCATAGGAATCATGACATAATTCCTCAAGTTTGCTAAGCTGTAACTGATAGATGACTTTTCACTTTCTGTTAAAGTATTTAAGTGGTGGAAAAATCGACTAATCAAAAACAATGAAAATAACCACTCGCAGAAGAGCGGGTCGTGTCCATAGGGAGGCAATTATGCAATCAATACTTAATTATTTAATGTTATTTCGGATAGTGCGAAATCCCTATTCAAATCTAACTTAAAATGTGAAGGAAAGTAGATTTGCAATAACTTAAAAAGATAAGGGTATATGTGCAGTTTTCCCTCACAGAAATCCTCAATAAACTTATGATGAATTTATGCAATTTTCAAGTGATGTGTATTAAAGACAATTAGTACTTAAGTTATGCCCAAAAATCGATCTTTAAACTAGTTAATATCAATACCATGCAATTATAAGGAACTATGAGTGTTCAAATGCAATTCTGCCATAATATAATAATAATAAATAAGATAAAATTAGGTGGCAATGGCATTGAATGTAAATTTTAATTGGTGGAAAAAATAGAGCTTTTTTCCTCTCTCCTCCTCGCAAGAGAGAGCACCGCAGGGCTGTTGCGAGGCTCAGGAGGACGGTGAGGTCGAGGGCTCTCCAGTGGTGGCAGCGACAACGACGGAGGTGGCCGGAGGCTGCCGGAGCGCCGGCCTGTTCAACAAGAAGGCAGAGGAGCTGCTGCAATGTTGCCTGTGGCGCGGTGGCGTGCACGCGCTGGTGCGTGCCCATGCAGGCGATGAGGCAGAGGCTGGAGCGTGCGGGCGTGCCTGCAAGGTGGCGCGAGTGTGCTAGTGGCGTGGATGCAGGGTGGAGAGGCAGGTGCACGGGAGGAAGGTGATGCGGTGCGGTGTCTGCAGCAGGGCGGTGGGGCACGCTGGCTTTGCTGTAGAGTGGAGAGGCACGACTTGGTGCGCGTGGGTAGGCGCTTGCAGATGGCACTGAAGGGAGCAAGCAGTAGGGCGTGCAGGCACGGAGAGCAGGGGGTGGCCTGCATATGGTGTGGGCACCTGCTGCACGGTGCGGGTGGTTGGTGGCGTGAGCACCTGCAGTATGGGAGAGGCTCGCGGTTGGGTGGATGCGCCTGCTGTGGTGTGGATGAAGGGTGGAGAGGCGCGGTTTGGTGTGCGTGGGCAGGCAGATGGCACTAAAGGCAGATGAGCAGTAGGGCACACTGGTGTGCTCCTGTGGTGGCTGGAGGGAGATGCTGTGAGCAGGAGGCATGAGGTTTTTCCCCGCAAGGGGGAAGAAGGCCATAGTGCACGCTTCTTCTCTTCCTGGATCCACAGTGTCCACTGGGTAGTTCCCTGCAAGGAGGAAGATGAAGATCAATCCCCAGTGCACCTCCTCTCTTTTTAATTCCTCTCTCTCCCCGCGTGCGTGAGTTAAGGGATTTTCAAATCCCTTAACTATTTCTGGCCTCGTCAGTTGAAGGAGGGCGGCGGAAGATTAACCCCATGTGCGACGGGGGAGGGGGGAAAGAGTTGCGGCTGTTGGGGAAATTTATCCCCCGACCCTTGTTCTTTCTGCATTTTATTACCTGCACATAAAAACAACAAAATCATTAAGTTATAGAATGTTATAAACTTAAATCATGAGGCGTACAAATATTCTACAACTTAATTGCCATTATTAACACACCTAAACTGTACGATTAAAGATACTTAGGCTTAATATTAGTCCATTTTAATGGACTCATCAAATACCCCCATGCCTAAGATTTGCTAGTCCCTAGCAAAAATGAAAAATAATAGAAATAATCAAAAGATTTCTTCTTTTCTTATTTCAAAACTTTAGGAATCCAGACAAACGTGAAGTGCTGATATCCTAGGTAACAGATCCAAGTGAAAGAGCCGATTCGCATTGGGAGTTCGTAGATCACCCTTGGCAAAAATTTCTATCGAGATAGGCAACTACTTCCCTCGAGGATAAAGCAGACGATAATCTATAATTTGACCCTGGCATTTGGCTTAGGTAGGAGATATCAGGTTGAAAGGATTTGTATTTGGTGGCACACACTCAACTGGTGCTACATATAGTCTAGTACTGCAAACTCTAGCTCTCTAGACTATTAGACAAGTCAACTTTGAGAGAGGCTACACAACTATGCTCGCTTGATGTTCCTGGGCACTCTCTCTTTTCTTTCTTTCTGAGATCACGAATCTCGCCAGATTTAGAAATTATACTCACTATTTGGTAGCCTCACATGGCATCCACACTTCAATTAAAGTTCTAATAACTCTATAACTAAGTTAGAGTTCTCAACCAGCATTCAGGCGATCAGAAATGCTAGAAGGTAGGTATGGGTCATATTTGGTGGAATGCGATAGGTGTTCTGTCGCCTCAAAAACAGTGTTACATCATAAACTTCGACTTTTTTTTTGTAATATAACTATTTCTTCTTTTTCTTCTTTCTATTTCTTCTTTTTCTACTTCTTTTCTCTTTTCCCTTTTTTTTATTTTTTTTTCTTCTTGTTTTTGTTTCTTTTTCAATCAATCACAGCACAATACGGACTTTTATTTACGAGGCATTATTAGGGATGATGATGGTCAAGAGGAAGTGTGTGGCTTATTTGGTGGAAGTGCCTATTCTCAGCACCGAAAAGGAATGGATAGGACAGGCATATTTCTGACCTTTGACACTATTACCCTCCTTCAGCTGAGGACTTTATGAAGGACGGTCGTAACCATCCACCATAGTTATAGCATTATTAAGACTCAATCTCTGTGTATCTGCCTTATTTGGTGACTCTCAGGAATTCACTCAAAGTATGCACACAGGAACAGAGAGTGAAAACTACACCTAACACTGAAGTATCATCATCTAATTATCCAGAACTTAAGAGTCCTTGCACTAGACATAGCGCACCAGTAATCTCTCTACTTCTTCTCACAAATATGAGGTGGACTTATTAGAAGATAGTATGCCTGACTCTCTATGAACTGTCCAAGGGTTTAGTAGACTACAAATGCTTATTGGTTTTCCCCAAGGATCCATTACCAAGTCTACGTGCACGTGAAATAAATGTACTGGATTCTAAACTTAAGAAATAATTGAGGAAGAAAAACCTCCAATAACAAAGGTATTTTGCTAGGGACTAACCCAATCAGCTCAAGAAAAGAAATTTTTTTTCTTTTTAGTATATATAAATATGTATGCAAATATTTATAAATGCTATAAACACTATAAACATTCTCAGGTTATATCCCCCCATGCCTAAGACTGACAATGTCCCCACTGGAAAAATATAGACATAGAAGAATATCACCTAAGGAGGAGAGTGGGAGGAGCTAAGGCTCCTCAAGCCGTAGTGCATCTAAAACCTAGCCATCTGAAAGAGTAATATACGGTTTAAGTCGTTGGCCATTTACTTTAAAGTTTGCACCTGAAATAGGGTTCCTGATCTCTACAGCTCCATGAGGGAAGGTATTGATAACAACGTATGGCCCATCCCAACAGGACTTGAGCTTTCCAAGAAATAATTTAAGTCTAAAATTGAAAAGCCAGACCCACTGGTTGGGCTCAAAAGTCTTTCTAATGATGTGCTTGTCATGGAAGACTTTTGTACGTTGCTTGTAAGCTTGAGAAGTTTCATAAGCTTCATTATGAAGCTCCTCAAGCTCACTTAATTCTAACATACGTGCTTTTCCCACTTTATCCAGATTTAAGTTAACATTTTTAATGGCCCAATAAGCTTTATGTTGGATTTCAACGAGAAGGTGGCATTCTTTTCCGTAGACAAGACGGAAAGGAGATATGCCCAAGGGAGTCTTATTTGCAGTTCTGTAGGCCCAAAGAGCGTCATTTAGTTTTTTAGACCAATCCTTCCGATCAGGCCTGACAGTTTTTTCTAAAATTCGCTTAATCTCCCTATTAGACACTTCAACTTGCCCACTCGTTTGGGGATGATAAGGTGTGGCTATCATGTGGTTGACTCCCAAATTTTGGAGTAGTCTAGTGAAATGTACATTCTTAAAGTGAGGTCCTCCATCACTTATGATCGTCCTTGGGCATCCATATCGAGAAATGATATTAGCCTTAACAAAGCCCAAGACCACAGAATGGTCATTGCTTCGCGTGGGGATGGCTTCTATCCATTTTGATACATAATCAATAGCCACAAGGATGTATTCATATCCGAAGGACACAGGAAAGGGACCCATGAAGTCAATGCCCCAAATATCAAAGATTTCAACAGGGAGGATAGGTTGTTGGGGCATCTCATCCCTTTTCCCAATGGTTCCCATCTGCTGGCAATGTATACATGCACCTAAATACATATGTGCATCTCAGAATAATGTGGGCCACCAAAAACCCGACTGAAAAACCTTATGAGCAGTCTTCTTCCCACTAAAATGTCCCCCACAGTGGAGGTCATGGCAGAAACTCAGAACACTTCTTCGTTCCTCATCAGGGATGCAACAGCGAAACAGCTGGTCAGGGCCTATTCTAAAAAGCTCGGGTTCCTCCCAGTGATAAAATTTAGCATTGGCGATAAACCTGCCTCGCTTCTGCTTGTCCCAAGTACTAGGGGTGATGCCCGTGACCAGATAGTTCACTATGTCAGCGAACCAAGGAGTTTTAGTTTCCACAGCCATTAGAGACTCATCAGGGAAAGTCTCTTGAATACCACCAGTGGGGTTCGATGCTTCAATAGGGATCCTAGACAAATGGTCTGCTACCACATTCTCAACTCCTTTCTTGTCTTTAATTTCCAGGTCAAATTCTTAGAGTAGCAGAATCCAACGAATTAGGCGAGGTTTGGTGTCCTTTTTAGCCAGAAGATGCTTAAGGGCTGAATGATCAGTGAACACCATATCCTTGGATCCCAAGAGATAAGATCAAAACTTTTCCAAAGTAAATACTACAGCAAGTAATTCCTTTTCAGTGACCATGTAGTTTTGCTGAGGATCCGTAAGGGTCTTGCTGGCATAATGCAGCACATGAGGTTTTCCATCAATCCTTTGACCTAAGACTGCTCCCACTACAAAATCAGAAGCATCGCACATAAGCTCAAACGGGAGGGTCCAATCTGGTGCTTGGAGAATCGGCGTGGTAATGAGGGCTTTCTTCAAAGCTTGGAAAGCCTCACCACATCTATCATCAAAATCGAAGGAGACATCCTTCGCTAACAGGTTGCAGAGTGGCTTAGAGATTTTACTAAAGTCTCTAATGAAGCACCTATAAAATCCAGCATGGCCAAGGAAAGATCTAACCTGACGAACATTGGCAGGAAATGGAAGCTTAGAGATGGAATTGATTTTTGCGGTGTCCACCTCTAATCCTCTCTCGAAAACTACATGCCCTAACACAATGCCCTGCTGGACCATAAAGTGGCTTTTCTCTCAGCTAGGCACCAGTTTTGCCTCTTCGCAATGGGTTAAGACTTTATCAAGGTGTGCAAGGCATAGGTCAAACGATGAGCCATAAATGGAGAAGTCATCCATGAAAATTTCAACGAACTCGTCGATCATATCAAAAAAGATAGCCATCATACAATGTTGGAAAGTGGCAGGAGCGTTACATAACCCAAATGGCATTCGACGAAATGCAAAAGTGCCATAAGGACTCGTGAAGGTGGTACGCTCCTAATCATCAGGAAAAATGGCTATCTGATTGTACCCAGAGTACCCGTCAAGAAAACAGAAGTACTTGTTCCCCACCAATCGTTCCAAAATTTGATCGATAAACGGTAAGGGGAAATGGTCTTTCTGGGTAGCCGTGTTTAAACGGCGGTAATCAATGCAGACCCTCCAACCAGTTGAGGGTCTAGTGGTCACCAGTTCTCCTTGGTCATTCTCCTCCACAGTGATTCCTGCCTTTTTTGGAACTATGTGAATAGGACTGACCCATTTACTATTTGAAATGGGATAGATAATCCCTACATCCAGCCATTTCAGAATCTCCTTTTTAACAACCTCCTGCATATTTGGATTGAGCCTTCTCTGCATGTCTCGGAAAGGCTTAACGGACTCGTCCGTGTATATATGATGCATGCAAAGATAGGGATCAACACCCTTAATATCAGCAATTGTCCAGGCAATTGCTTCCTTGTGCCTTTGTAAACACTCAAGCAGAGCTCCCTCCTGCAATTCCGATAATGCAGACGAGATAATAACAAGGAGAGTGTTATTAGGGCCAAGGAAAGCATATTTCAATGTGCTCGAGGGGGGTTTCAACTCCAATTCAAGAGCCTTTTGGATTGAGGGTTTTAGTTGAGATGTCCCCGCCTCAGGCAGCGGATCTACCTTCACAGTCCAGGGTGGGGACAGAGACTCAGTGTGTATCCCCAGCAACTCTTCTAGTTCAGGCATTTTCCTTTCAGTTTCTTTAATAATCGAGGGATGGTCCTGAGATATGACCTTCTGAAGGGGATCTCTAGATAAGAGTGTTGGAGTAGTCTCTTCAATTATTTCATCAACGACCTCAATCTGAGAACAATCTTCAAATCCGGGTTGCTTGTAAGTATCAAAAACATTCAACCGGATCTTCTTGTTCCCAAAGCCCATTTTAAGTGCCCCGGATCTACAATTTATAGAGGCATTGGCTGTGGCCAAAAAGGGGCATCCCAGAATAATGGACGGCTTTGTGAGATTATTAGATGGGTCAGTATCAAGTACCAGAAAGTCAACGGGAAAGAAGAAATCCTCCACTCTCACAAAGACATCTTCCAACAATCCCCGCAGTGTCTTAAGTGATCGATCTGCAACATGGAGGATTACTGGACTAGGCTTTAGCTTTCCTCCTCCCAAAAGGTCGTAGACAAAGCTCGGTAGAATGTTTACCCCCGCACCCAGATAGAGTAGAGCCTCGTCAATGTGTTGGTTACCTATAACCACTGAAATATACGGGGCCCCTGGGTCTTTCATTTTGGGGGGTGTTCCATGCTGAAGAACCAAGCTAACGTGGTCAGGCAGGATGACCTTGGTTTGGACCTATTTCCTAGATCGGCATTTCTGGGTGCACAGGTCCTTCAGAAACTTGGCATAGGACGAAATTTGTTTAATCACTTCTAATAGAGGCAACTTAATCTGGACTTGCCTAAAAGTATCCATAATCTCTTCCATCCTATCCTTGGCTCCAGACGAGCCAACAGAAGATTCCCCAGGAGCAGATAGGTGCTCTGGATAGGGCACCCTCAGCTTCTGGGTAGAGGGGTCATCATGGCGGTAAAGGGGTGGTGGAAGGACGACATCCTCATTGTGGGTGATTTTTTGTGAGGGAGAGTGGAGTGGCTCTTCCTCGGGTGAGATGGAAGTCGGGTCAGGTGCGGAAGGGGAATTCTGAGATGTAACCATAGGGGTGTTATCAGGCTTGTCAATCTTTTTTCCACTCCTCAACACGGTCACTGCTTGGGTGTGCTCCCTGAATACAACCCCCTTGCCCTTAGGGTTCTCCTCAGAAGAGCTAGGCAGCTTCCCCGGATCACATTGCCTAACTGCCTCAGTAAGATGACCAATTTGGGATTGCATATTAGTAATCATCTTATTCTAAGATTGGATAACCATATTCTGATGCTCTTGCATTGCTTTCATCATGGCCTTCAGTTCATCTATCTCAGAGGGCTTATTCGGAGGAGGGTTTTCATAAGAAGGTTGGTATGTGGGCTGGGGAGGTAAGGGTCTTGTATTCCCTGAGTTAGAAGCATCAGCTTGCTTCCAAGAGAAGTTTGGATGGCTCCGCCACCCTGTATTATAAGTGTTGGAGTAAGGGTTATTGCGAGGGGGGCGGAAACCTTGGGCTGCATTCAAGTCAGCCTGAATCAACTCAGGGAATTGGGTTGCCTGATGGCACTCCGCAATGGCATGCGTTGTGCTTTGGCAAATAGAGCATTCTCTTGAAGCCTAAAAAATAGAGGCTGCTTGCGGGTTCATGCCGGGGTTTTCTAAAAGCCCATCAAAGCTTTTATTCAACAGTTGAATCTGATAAGCCAAATCCTGAGAAGCCCCTACTTCATGGGCCTCTATCTTCCTCTGCAAGATTGATGGTTTTCTTTCTTGATATGCAGAGGACAATGTATGGAGTTATCGCTTAAAGTTTCAAATAATGCCCAGGCTTCATCCTCAGTTCTGGTCATGAAGGCACCTTCACAGGCTGCATCAATGGTTTGCCTATGCCATTCAAATAATCCATTATAGAACCTTTCGACCAACTGCCATCTTGGCACTTGATGGTGGGGGCATAACCTAAGAAGGTCATTAAAGCGCTCCTAAGTCTCATGAAATTGCTCCTGTTCCTGTCGAGTAAAACCCATAATCTCTCTTCTGTAATGGTTGGTTTTACTCATAGGAAAATACTTTTTTAAAAATTCTCCCTTAACGGTAGCCCAATCATTTACCCTTGCATCGAGGGTATGAAACCAGTGCTTAGCCTTATCCTTGAGGGAGAAAGGAAATATTATCCTCATCAGGGCTTCATCAGTAAAGCCCTGGAGCTTCACCGTGGAACAGACCTCGGTGAATTCCTCCAAATGCTGGTAGGGGTCCTCCCTAGTAGTACCATAAAAAGAGGGCAATAAAGATATGGTACTGCTCTTGATCTCATACGGATGATCCCCTGCCGATCGTCCTAGTGCTTGTGCAAGTTGGTTGGTAGGAATAAAATAGTCCCTTAGGGTCCTTTATTGATTTCCACCTTGCTCAGCCATTTCTTCTCTTTCTTCTCCTAGGTGAGCTCTCCTAAGAATTCTCTCAGGCTCAGGGTCAAACACTAGACTACCCTCAAGAGAGCGTCTACCAAGCATACAATGCACAATTCAGAAATTTTTTTTTTTTAGTAAGTCAAACCTCCACTCCAAAGATAAGTCAAAAGATCAAGACTTATCCATCCGTTCCCACAAAGTGGTATAAGAGGGGTGTGGACTTGAAATCTTAACCTTGTTTTTTGTGGATGTTGAATTAGTTAAAATAAATGACCAAACAAGTTTTTCACTGCAATTACGTGCCTTAATTCAACCTTCGAGTGCCCTAGGACCTATACTTTGCTTGGATGATACTCCCAGGTGATCAAGGGAGAAGTTACTCCAAGGACGAACAAAGGGATGTAGGGCGAACCCTTCCTTTGAGGGGATGCATATGCGGTGCCCCTTAACTACCCTTTTGTTCCTTTAAGGTGTGTCCCCCTCCGTGGAGTATCAAAACACTTGATCAAAAGATAGTATCACCACCACCACAAAGCACAATAGGAGGGTCTGCACCGATAAAGAGATCGGTACCTATAGCCTTAAGGGATCGAGCCTTAGTGCAATGCCTAATGTGCGTGCTCAGTGTCAAAAGTGTGCAACACAGCAAATCTTTGTAATTTCTTTTGAAATCGCAGACAGATCCCTTAGAATCAGATCAAATGTGAATTGCTTTTAGGGTTGAATCTGATTATTAGTTTCGCTTTTAGTTATGTGACCACTGAATTAGTAAATTCAAACAATTTCGTGGTCTTGAATTTAAATTGGAATGCAAATGCGTGAACAGAAGCTGGATGCAAAAGTTAGAAAGATATACCTGTCTCTAGCAATCTTCGCGCTAATATGCTTGCAATGCAATAATAAGATCTAATATGCTGCTTAATCACCCGTAAATGTGCTCATCTAAGGACATGCAACTTCTAAATAGGTAGCTCGATATTTTCTTTATTGGTTTTTAAAAGCAAACAAGCAGAAAATATAATCACACATGCACCAAAAATATTGTAAGCCCTAGTAGCTAAAGAATGCGGGGACAAACCCCCAAAATTTAGCCGCAATTACTACAAGGGAAAAAAGACAAAATTAAATTGTGATGATGGAGAATCCTCTACGAAACAGGATCTTAGTCTCCTTCGTCTTTTCCTCGTGTGGCTTAACTCGTGGTTGCTATCGCCGCTCTGTTGCGCCTCGTCGCCTCGGCGGATTCCTCACACAATAATCAAAATGATTAGATAATTTCGCAACTTAAAAGATTTAAAAACAATAAAGTAAATTTATTGCGTCTGTTGCCTCCCCAGCAATGGCACCAATTTTGATAGAAGACTTTTCGCTTTGTGTTATAGTATTTAAGTGGTGGAAAAATCGACTAATCAAAAATAATGAAAATAACCACTCACAGAAGAGCAGGTCGTGTCCACAGGGAGGCAATTTTGCAATCAATACTTAATTATTTAATGTTATTACGGATAGTGCGAAATCCATATTCAAATCTAACTCAAAATGTGAAGGAAAGTAGATTTGCAATAACTTAAAAAGATAAAGGTATATGTGCAATTTTCCCTCACAGAAATCCTCAATAAATTTATGATGAATTTATGCAATTTTCACATGATGTGTACTAAAGACAATTAGTAGTTAAGTTAAGCCCAAAAGTCAATCTTTAAACTAGTTAATATCAATACCATGCAATTATATGGAGCTATGAGTGTTCAAATGCAATTCTACCATAATATAATAATAATAAATAAAATCAAATTAGGTGGCAATGGCACTGAATGTAAATTTTAATTGGTGGAAAAAACATAGCTTTTTTCCTCTCTCCTCGCGAGAGAGAGAGAGAGCACCGCGGGGCTGTTGCGAGGCTCAAGAGGATAGAGAGGTTGAGGGCTCTCCGATGGTGGCAGCGGCAGCAACGGAGGTGGCCAGTGGAGGTGGCTGGAGTGCCAGCCTGTTGAAAAAGAAGGCGGAGGTGCTGCTACAATGCTACCTTTGGCATGGTAGCGTGTGCGCGCTGGTGCGCGCCCATGCAGGCGATGAGGCAGAGGTCGGAGCGTGCGGGTGCGCCTGCAGGGTGGCGCGAGTGTGCTGGTGGCACGGATGCAGTGTGGAGAGGCAGGAGTGCGGGCGGAAGGTGATGCGGTGCGGCGTCTGCAGTAGGGCGGTGGGGCACGCTGGCGTTGTTGTAGAGTGGAGAGGCGCGGCTTGGTGTGCGTAGGCAGGCGCATGCAGATGGCACTGAAGGGAGCAAGCGGTAGGGCGTGCAGGCGCAGTGAGCAGGGGGCACCTTGCAGGTGGTGCGGGTGCCTACTGTGCGGTGCGGGCAGTTGGTGGCATGAGCGCCTGCAGTAGGGGAGAGGCGCACGGTTGGGTGGATGCGCCTGCTGTGGCATGGATGCAGGGTGGAGAGGCGTGGCTTGGTGCGTGCGGGCAGGCAGATGGCGCTGAAGGCAGATGAGCGGTAGGGCACGCTAATGTGTGCCTGCGGTGGCTGGAGGGAGATGCTGTGAGCAGGAGGTGTGAAGTTTTTCCCCGCAAGGGGGAAGAAGGCCACAGTGCACGCTTCTTCTCTTCCTGGATCCACAGTATCCATTGGGTAGTTCCCCGCAAGGAGGAAGATGAAGATCAATCCCCAGTGCACCTCCTCTCTTTTTAATTCCTCCCTCTCCCCGCGTGCGTGAGTTAAGGGATTTTCAAATCCCTTAACTATTTCTGGCCTCGTCAGTTGAAGGAGGGTGGCGGAAGATTAACCCCATGTGCGGCGGGGGAGGGGGGAAAGAGTTGCGGCTATTGGGGAAATTTATCCCCCCACCCTTGTTCTTTCTGCATTTTATTACCTGCACATAAAAACAACAAAATCATTAAGTTATAGAATGTTATAAACTTAAATCATGAGGCATACAAATATTCTACCACTTAATTGCCATTATTAACACACCTAAACTGTACGATTAAAGATACTTAGGCTTAATATTAGTCCATTTTAATGGACTCATCAGTAACCTATGATTTTCACCAGCCTTCATGAGGTCGAAATTAGAGGCTTTAATTGCCCAATAGGCCTTGTGTTCAATTTCTACGGGAAGATGGCAGAGTTTTCCATAAACAAGTTTATATGGTGACATGCCTATTGGTGTTTTGTGGGCAGTCCTGTAAGTCCACAAAGCCTCATCTAAATGGGAAGACCAATCCTTCCTATCAGGTTGGATTGTCATTTGACGGATCTTTTTGATCTCCCGATTAGAGACCTCATTTTGCCCATTAGTCCGGGGATGATAAGGTGCAGAAATATGATGTTTAACCCCATATTTTCTAAGTAAAGTTTTAAACTGAGCGTTAATAAAATGGGAACCACCGTCAGAAATGATAGCACGAGGTACCCCAAAATGAGCGAAAATGTGACTCTGTATAAAAGGAATGACAACTTGATGGTCGTTTGTGCATGTGGGTATGGATTCAATCCAACGAGAAACATAATCTACAGCAAGTAAAATATAATGGAAGCCAAAAGAGGACAAAAATGGACCCATAAAATCTATGCCCTAAATGTCAAAGATTTCACAAACTATAATCGGGTTCAAAGGAATCATGTCTTTTCGAGACATGCTACCAAGTGTTTGGCAGTGACTACATGCCTTACAACAAGTTTGAGAATCAGCAAATAACATGGGCCAATAAAACCCGCATTGCAAAACTTTTGCAGCAGCCTTTCTACCAAAAAATTGACCACCAGAGGACTGGTCATGACAAAAAGATAGGTTAGAATCAATCTCAGAAGAGGTGACACAACGCCTAATGATTTGATCATTACAGAGTCTAAAAAGATTTGGATCTTCCCAAAAATAGTATTTGGCTTCTACTTTGAGTCATGATTTGCAATTCCCATATCAGTCTAGCGGGAATTGATGTGTAACCAAATAATTAACAATATCTGCATACCAAGAAAGATCTGTGGATATAGTCAAAAGATGTTCATCAAGGAAGTGTTCTGTGATTGGTGGAAATGATTCAATTGTATCAGAATGAAGACGGGAAAGATGATCTGCAACAACATTTTGCCTACCCACCTTATCACAAATTTCTAGGTCAAATTCTTGCAAAAGCAAGATCCATCTGATTAACCTAGGTTTCGTGTCCTTCTTAGATAGAAGGTGTCGGATAGCTAAGTGATCAAAGTACACTATGATTTGAGATCCGAGTATATAAGATCAAAATTTTTCTAATCCAAATACTATTGCTAGTAACTCTTTCTCTGTAACTGTGCAATTCCTTTGTGTCTCATTCAATGTTTTACTAGCACAGTAAATTACCACCGGATTCTTATCAATTTTCTGTCCCAAAGCAGCTCCTATTGCATAATCTGATGCATCACACATGATTTCAAATGGTAAATCCCAATTAGGTGGTTGCAAAATTGGAGCTTGTGTAACTCTGTCTCTCAAAGTTTTAAATGCTAAAATACACTCCTCATTCTTCTCAAAAATCGCATCCTTTGTGAGGAGGTTTGTGAGTGGTCGGGCAATTTTTGAAAAATCAAGGATGAATCTTCTATAAAATCCCACATGCCCGAGAAATGATCTAATGCCTTTGATCAAGTCAGGGATTGGAGGATTTGTAATTTGATTGATCTTGGCTCGATCTACTTGGATACCCTGCTCAGATATGAGATGACCAACTGCTATGCCCTCTGGAATCATAAAATGGCTCTTCTCCCAACTAAGGACAAGGTTTACTTCATGCATCCTTTTAAAACCTTCGACAAATTATCCAAGCAAATATCAAATGTCTCCCTGAAGACTGAAAAATCATCCACAAAAACCTCTATATATTCACCCACCATTTCAGTAAAAATGGCTAACATGCAACACTGAAAAGTTGCAGTGCGTTGCAAAGCCCAAATGGCATTCTTCGGAAAGCAAAGGTTCCAAAGGGGTAGGTGAAAGTCATTTTCTCTTGATCTTTGGGATAAATTGCAACTTGATTATATCCGAAGTAACCATCTAAAATGCAGAACCTATTACCAGTTAATCTCTCAAGGATCTGATCAATGAATGGTAAAGGAAAATGGTCTTTCTTTGTAATAGTATTCAGCTTATGATAATCAATACAAACCCACCATGAATTTGCAATTCGTGTGGGAATGGTTTCTCCAGATTCAGTTTTGATTATGGTGAGTCCTGCCTTTTTGGGTACCACTTGAATTGAACTCACCCAAGGGCTATCAGATATAGGATAGATAATATCAGCATCAAGCCACTTGATTATTTCTTTCTTAATGACCTCCTTTAGATTACGGTTTAGGCGTCTTTGAGCTTCTCTTGAAGGTCGTGCCCCATCTTCAATATAGATGCGATGAGTACAAAAATTGGGGCTAATCCCGGTGAGATCATGTAAAGTCCACCCAATTGCCTTCTTGTGATCTCGAAGAACTTTGATCAATTTGGATTCTTGTGATTCAATTAGATGAGAATTGATTATTACAAGATATGTTTGATTATATTCGAGATATACATATTAAAGATTATCAGGCAATGGTTTCAATTCAAGCATAGGAGTTGAATCAATAGTAGGATTTGGGGCGGGATTTTCAATTGTATAAAGTGATTCAAATTCAGAGTCAAATTTCGGATTGAGTAGAGATTGCAATAACATTTCGTTGCTTTGAGGGTATGGGATATCAAAAGATGTGCTTTCTAGTTCTAAAGAACTAATGTCATCCTCAAAAGCTTCTGTTGATTTTATTTCCTCAATCCATTCACAATCAAATCCACTAGAAGCTCTAAATATATCTAACTTAATTGTCTTCTCCCCAAATTTCAATTCTATCTTTCCTGATTCACAATCAATATTTGCTTTTGCAGTAGCCAAAAAGGATCTCCCTAAGATAATTGGGGTGTGGCTAATGTATTTGGGTACTTCCTTATCAAGAACAATAAAATCTACCGGGAAGTAAAAATCTTGAACTCTCACAATAACATCCTCCAACATTCCTTTAGGTGACTTAATAGATCTATCAGCTAATTGTAAAGTCACATTGGTAGACTTAAGGTTTTCTATTTTAAAGTGTTTTACCAAAGAGAAAGGAATGAGGTTAATAGAAGCTCCTAAATCTAGGAGGACTCTATCAAAACACTGACCCCCAATTATACAGGAAATAAATGGAGATCCTGGGTCTTTCTTTTTCAAAGGAAGCATACTTGAAATAATAGAGCTCACATACTCTGAAAGTACAACAATGCTTCCTTTCTTCGACTTACGCTTAGGAGTACACAAGTCCTTAAGAAATCTCGCGTAAGTCAGAATGTGTTTGATAGCATCTAGCAGTGGGATATTAATATGTGCCTATTCAAAAATCTTAATCAAATCTTCACCTAATGTAACAGGTTGTTTTTGTTTCCTAATCTTCTTCAAAGCTTCTAGGAATGGGATGACGTGCTTTTGTGCATGTGTGTTAAGAAGTGTCGTTATAGTTGCACTTGCAACGTCGATTTTAAAATAAGTAAACGGAGGTGAGTCCGAGTGTCGGTCTCAGGGAGGCATGGAAATCAGATTTTTGCTTATCACTTGTTGTCACGGAAAGTGCGGAGTTTTGCTTGCGAAAGATGCGATTTTGAAAAGCGAGAGAGAGATAGAGAGAGAAAGAGAGTTTAGGGTTAGAAAGTTCTTTGTTTGATCATGCAACTTGAACGGAAATTAAAATGACAATTGAATGGAAAATAACTTCATTAATCATGCACTTGTAGTTCATAGCTTACAACATTAAATACATGCTTCAAACAAAAGTAATGGAAAGCTTAAAAGAGAGAGAGAGAGAGTGGAGAGCGACGAGACAACCACGGCGGTGGAGGAGGCTCCGTCGACGGCTCGTCGTCTCCGGCAATTACAAGAGGGCCTAAAGCTAGCTAAGAGAGGGGTGGTGTAGTTGCAAGGGGAGTGAATGCCTTGAATGAGTGGTTGGAGGGGGTTTAAATAGGGTTAAGGGCGTCCTAAAAGAAGAAGGGGCTTTAGCGACGTCTAGAGTGTCGCTAAAACCACTCCCAAAAGCGTCGATGACGCCCTCCAGCCGTTGGTCAGCCGCCCGCCTTATTTCTTCTTCTTGTGTGATCCGCGGCTGCCGCACGAGAGCCGTCCGATCAAAGATCGAATGGCTGAGATCCCTCCTCGGCTGCGCTGGGATCGCACCTCGAGCGCGCGTGTGTGCAGGCATCATCGCCCGGCGTGCGCGCGCATGTGGGCACCCGTGAGCTGCGGTTGCACCGTGTGGAGAAATCTCGGCCGCCCGCTGCTGATCGGGCGGCCCAATTTTGCCGCACGCTACCTCCATCTTTGATTTCGGCTCCGTGTGGCTCGAACCAGCATCGCGTGCGTACGGGCATGCACGCTAACTGTTGCGCCACGCTCGCGCTTTGTCGCGGCAACTACGGGCGAGCGCGCGAGTCTCGGCTTGATGAAGGCGCGTCGTGCGATGGAGTGGGAGGCTGACATGGTGCAATATGGGCCGTTGATCTCCAGATCAATAGTCAGAACTTCTTGGGCCCATTGTAGGAGCTCTGGATGTTGGATTTGGCCGATCTTGAGTCCGTCGGACTCCGTTCGTCGTTCTGAATCCATCCGTGCGGTCCGATTCCTCATCTGAGGCCTGCTTTGACAAATGCTTACACAAATGGCTATTAATACAGTTTTATAAGCAATCTTGGTACATGATGCATGCAATGCTCCCATTCTACTTATGTTGTGCCTTTTATTCTTAAGATGGGCCATATTCAACATAATTATCACCCCCTTGTGCAGTGTTATCATAACCCCCATGCTTACTCCTTGCTATTCCCTAGCAAGGTTTATTCTAGCCTTTATTTCTTTTCAGAATTTAAGAAGTAATTGCTTAGACACTTTGTTACTTATCAATAAGAGGAAATATACGAAGATCTTAATCTACAACGACTAAGCAACGCCCGGGTGTCTGCCAAGATACAAATCGCCCGAATCCTTGCTTTAATGTATATAACTATACATATGTATATGTATATATATTTTTTTAGAATTTTTTCGGAATTCAGTGTGGGTTGGTAACTTTTTACGGCTACCCAACCCACCCAAAACTCGGTCAAAACCCTAAGTGCTAAGCATCTTGGTGTGAATGTTGTGATAGACTCACTTAACAGTAATTGAGACAGACTTTGAGTTTCTACGCCTCTAGGTGACCGGAAAAGGAAATAAATTTGCCTGAAGGTGTATTTGTTCGATTGGTAGCTTTCTCCCTATGTTTGTTTTAATTGGGGTCAACACAAGGATTTTTCCAGTGTATATCTTGGTAACGGCTGTCCGCAACGCTGCTTTGTGCATCTTTATGTTTATTATAGTACAGTCGTTATAGTATAAGACAAGACAGCTACGGTTGTCATTACCATAGATTTCTTTACTCGGAAATAGTTTTCCCGAGGTCGAACTCAGGGAGCTACTAGAATTCTAGAAGTACAAAGTTTATCTATTGGATTACAAAAATAAGAGAGAGAGAGGGAGAGAGATAGATTTTTGTCTTGGCTTCTTCTTCTCTTCTTCTCTTTGTGCTTTCTCTCTGATCCTGTCTTCTAACCTCTTCTTTCTTCTTCTGCCCTTCCTGTCTTCTTCTTCAGCTGCAGAGTCTTCTCTTTTCTTCCTTTGCCTTTCTCTCTTTCTTTTTCTCTGGCAGCCAAGTCTTCTTCTTTCTTCTTCTTCTTTCTTCTTTCTTCCCCTTTTCTTCCTGGCTGCTTATCTTCTTCTTCTGCTCTTCAGCTGTAGAGTCTTCTCTTCTTCTTCTCTTTTCTTTACATTATCTCCACTGGCCGCTACTCAACCGTCGTCTGATATAGCGGTCAGACGACTTAACTGCAGTCTGCTACAGTGCTTCTCCTCTTTTCCTTCCTTCTCTTTTCTTCTGCACGGCCTCTCTTCTTCTGCTTCTCCTCTCCTTCCTGCGGCTAAGTACCTAGCCTTTCTCCTTCGCGATCTGTTCCTGCACACAAGGCACAGCAAAACCTAACCGTTCCCTCTACCCACACGTATCTCTCTCTCTCTGCAAACCACTCACAGGAAGCTCTCCCAGAGTTGGGTTAAAGGGTCGGGTTGCGTACCCGGGACCAGGTGCACCGACGTGATATGGTGCGCGAGGTGTGCTCGATAGTGTCGGGTCGGATCCGCCAGGTCCGCGAGGTGAATCCGCGGACGAGGAGGGTGTGATGGGCGAGGGACCTCACCCCAGGTGCATTCAGAGGCGATAAGCCGTATGCACAAAATCAATTTGAACCAGTGCGGCACTTCGTGAACTTACGATGTGGGACTAAACTGGCTGCTTCTCCCCGCACACACCCGCAGGAAGACCGCAGCCTTGCTTCCGCAACTGCAGCCTTGATTCCTTTTATTTACTGGTTAGCTGCCTTCGCCCGATTCTCCCCAATCCCCAGCAGCTGGAAACCTGATGCTCTGAAGCCTGGAGCTCGTTTGGGAGCTTCTCGAATCGTCGACAATGGCGGTCGAGGCAGCAAACCTGTCAAGCACTAAAAGGGCCTCTCGGCCTAATCAAACCACTGGGGAACCTTCACCGTGGCACGGCAAAGGTGGTGCGAAGTGCAGCAGGCCGCGGGATGGCCTAGGCGTGCATGCCTAGGTCGTCCTGCGGCCGGAAAAGTGGGTGTGATCGGGGGTAAGTTGTGTGAGTGTGGAGGGACTGTGGAGGGGCGGAGGGCATTCAGTGTGATGAGGTGGATCTTCTGGGATGGTTGGCGAGTTGTGTGGAGCTGCGGATCGACGGGGGCAACAAGCAGGAGAGTGGCCGGAGGCGAGGAAGGTGATGGTGAATAGGTGTGGTCGTGGGGCAATCAAGTAAAATAGAGTGGGGAAAAGAAAGAGGGGAAGAAGGGGAGTAATTGTAACCTACTTGCAAGGACGAAGGGGGTCGGAGAGGCAGGTAGCCGGATCGACTGTCGTCAGAGAAGAAATACCCAGAGGGAGAGAGCGGCGGCGAGGAAGTGGGCAGTGAAGCGCGCGCTTTGTACGGCGCGACGCGGGAAGACTAGACGAAGCAAACTCTGCTGCTAGTATTGCAGCAGAGCGACGAGAAGGAGGAGTGGCTGCCGGAGCTTGTGGGTTTCCTGCTGGAGAGGGAAGAGAGGAATGTTTGAGGGTTTCTCCGCCAAGACAAGTCTGCCTTCAGCAGCTGGTCTTGGGGTTTCTTTTAAAGGTGCCAGCAGAGAGGCAGATGCAAGGAGGGTGAGCGAAGCTCCCACCGGAGGTCGCCGCAGGTACAACACCCATACCTCTCGAGCGTTCGCACGAGAGGTATGGTGCGAAACTAGGCATGGGGAGCTGCTCAGGCTGTAGGGGACTTCACAGGGAACCCCCCTTTCACTTCTGAGAGTAGCTTCCTGGGGAAGCGAGGAGAGATCCTCCTCGAGACTTCACCAGAGTATGGGTCCTCTGCTGCAGTGGCAGAAGGACTGGAATGCAGAAAGTGACAACAAAAGTTAGGGGGGATTTCGCAAGAGTTTTCAAAAGTTAGGGGCCAGAGTGTAATTGGGTGGACTATTTTGCAAAGCAGGTCAAGATGACCTTCCCTTAGGTCCAAATTTTGTTACAAACCTAATTTGGACCTAAGGAATCCAATGGTGAAGTTGGATTTTAGGTTTGACTACGTTTGACTAGACATTTTGTGTAAAAACCCAATTTAGGTCAATTGATGAGTTAGGACCCAAATTTAGGTCAAACTAAGTTCCAGTGGCCAAATTGAATGTTCTAAACCCTAGGGGATATTTTTCCATGATTTTTAGAGGGTTTATTTGATTTTTATCCTGGCTGGAACCTTGTTGAATTAAGCAGGTCTAGTTTAGGGTTACCAAATGTCATTTAATTCCTTAGATTGCACATGAACCCATTTCTGATTGATTCAACCCACTTTTTATCTATCTCTGAGAAATTCCGTTTATGTACTGCAATGGTAAAATTGCAGTTTTAACCTTTATTTCATGTTTTCTTCTCTGAACACTTATTCCCCCAATTAAGCCCTCTTCTAAGTCATGTAGGAGCATTTATTCTCTTTATTAGGTCAAAATGAGCTATTTATGGCTCATGATGAGGTTCTCATCATACCCCCATGCCTAGCTTTTGCTAGTCCCTTAGCAAAAACTCAAGGTGTCAACCTTTGTTCTAGACCATGAAGTTCTTAATGATTTCAGATAAGTGCTTTTTCATTTGAAATCTAGATTAGGTTAGAATGCTAACCATAGGCCTAAAAGGTACTCTAGTACCAACCAAGATCCAGATCTGTCTAGCCACAGCCTCAATCCTTAGCAAATGTTTTTAAGGCCTACAAGAACTAACCTAAGGTTTATTGGACTTTGTGGTGAAAGCACCCGTGCTTGAAATAATTTTAGCCCTGGCTCAATTCTCAATGCATTTTGCAAGAAAGAGAGGTAGAAGGTTTATATGTTTGAAGAGTTTTCTCTCTTTTTTTTTTAATTCTAGCTTAGGATTGGCTTCTCAACAAGGTCTGTATCAGATTCCTTGTCCCCATCATCAATACTCAAGGGTTCCTGGCAATCGATGCTTCGAGATAGCTCCGCCCATGGCAACCCTCGGAACCATGGCCATTGAGATTTTAAGATAATCCCATCCATGGTGTTCTGTGGCTGAATTCAGACCCTGGCAATTGACACTTTGTGATAATGCCATCCATGGAATCTGAACCAGCAGAATGCTTACATACCCCCAGTAGGATATGTAAATATCCTAAAAGACAAGCACCGAGGAGATGATATTTTGTTACGCATCTTTGAGGGAAATTTCCCATCTCTCCGCACTGGGAACTCGTCCAAATCAACTTGTGTTGATCGGCTGCTCCTACTCTAGGTGTTCTTTTCAGAATTTTGCGATGCTTCTGCGTGATTTTGATTTTTACGCTTACTGAACCAGGCTGTGTGTGGGGTTAGGGTGCTTAGGTTACTGAGTCCCGTAAACCAAAAGTTAGTTAATGAGGCCAAATACTCCCTAAGCCTTGGACCTAATACTTAAGCTTTTCAATTTCCTCAACCTCTTGAGGAATGTCTAGATCTTAATGGGTACTAAGAGTCTATCCAAGAATGCCTGAGGTTCGCATTCTTACTAATCTCACCATGCACTTTTCATTTCTTTTCTTGAATGAGGTCTAGAACTTAGGTTAATTCCTTGGTTTCTTACTAATGACTATCACTCTTTTCTCACATTTTTGTGCTCCTTTTTCATTTTGTTTCTTTTCCCCCTCCTCCACAAAATTTCTTTCCTCCTCTTATTTTATTATTCTTTTTTGAAAAAATTTTTAATTTTTATGGTGTTTTTGGCATATGTGAATTTTTTTGTTTAAAAGCTTTTCTTGCAAGTTTTGCACTTTCATACCCGCCCATGCCTAAGATTTGCAATGTCCTCATTGTGACTTAGGGGGTTTTTATTCAGCTTAGTTCATTCCTTAGGACAGGTATTTTGGTGAGTGAAAGGGGTCGAGGTGGCTGTTGCGGACGATTTCTAATATCAGATGCAAGCATCTGAGGTGGAGTCAGCTGTCTTAAAGAGTGAACCTTAAGTGCACAAAGGTGTCAGAAAAAGGTTTCAAGTTTTCATGAAGAATGACGAGCTACCTCCCGTTGAGCGCTAAATTTGATGCCTTCAGCCAAGTGGAAAATGGAATGGAGAGGGAATGGTCAAATCAGCGAAGTTTTGCATAACAAGCACCTTGATCAAGAGCCTGGTTGGTCCAACCAGGTGCTTGTTCAAATCAACAGGCTGATGATGCAGCCCAAACCCAATCAATCTGGTGGGTTGATAGATGTAGATCAAGAGGTGAGGAACCCACCATATACTATGAAGCTCAGATGGAAGTGGAAATGTGAATGCGGGGTTTGGCTAAGTCAAGTCAGTCTGGTCAGGGTAGGGACCCGTATCATAATCAGTGAATGACGCGGAAACCCTATAGGGGTGATCAGAGAATGATGGAGCAAGGTCTTCTGTCTGATCAGTGTTCGCAACCCGATATAGATGTGGAATTACAATAGGCTCGGTGATAGGTGAATCTGAATAGAAATTGAGTCCTATTGCGGGTCAGGGTTGAGAAGAGGTTTTGATCAGTTCTGTGTGTGTGGAAGAGGTGGCTTGAATGAGAATTATGTATGAGGGCTCTTCTAGAAACGAATGACAGGTGGTCTCTTGTAGAGAGTCCTCTGGGTAGTTATCAAATGCCTGAAGAGTGTCCATAGGATGCAGAAAATCTAATTTGAGAAAATATTTGAATTCTGGGTTGCAATCACTATTGGCATTTTGTGGTTTGGGCTTCTGAGGATAAAAAAGAATTGCTTCCATGATCCCAGGAAGAGAGACCTCAAAGTCAAAGTCAGAGAATGAGTCATGTGGGCTAAGGTCGTAGATTGGCCCGGTGTGTTTAGGAAGGGGAGTCTCTTCGAAGTTGTCAGAGAGTTTGCAAAGATTTAGTTCTAAATGAGATTCACAACCATGAATTCCATCGTAGTATAAATCATCTGATGTGGAATCAGCAGCCTGGCTGGGGTCTAGCCTATATGTCAATTCTGGGTTTAAAAAGATGTTCTGTCTAGGCTTAATTTCCAAGCTGGTAGGAGAGACCCAATTGAAACCCCACTCATCCAACTCCTCGATTTCTGTATCGTAAATTGGCATATCTTCTGGAAAATCAATCAGATTTCCTGAGGATGTTGGAGAAGGGCATTCATCAAATAGAGGCCCGGAATCATATTCTTTAAAAATTTGATCTTTCTCATATGGGGCCTCATAATCTTCCCAATAAGTTTCGGATCTAGATTCTAGGTTTAGGATGTGGGTAGGATTACTAGAATCAAAGTCCGAATAACCTTCGAAGGTCACCTTATCAAAATAAGAGGCGGAATTTATACCCTTAAGAGGTTCAGCTCTAATCTTATTATTACAGGAGTCTTGGAATTCTAAGCTTGGCGATTCATGGTCTAGGGTTGGCTCAGCATTGTGTTCTCCTACAACTTCCCAACCTAATTTAATGTTGTCTTCTATCTGGGTTGGGAATCTATAACCACCCTGTGCCTCAGTCCCGAGGTCTGGGAAACCGGATTGATCTTTAGTACTATTCCAAGATGATTCATCCTCTGTTTCTGGTGTATACGGGTATTTTTGGTTGATAGTTTGTTCCAGTAGTCTCATCATCTCTACCCATTTTTCAAGAGCATCTTGGTTTTGTTCCCAAAGTACAGGATTTGTCAAGCATTGAAGGTATTCAGATTTGTGTAATTTGTCTATCTCAAAGTATCCTGTTAGAAGCATTTTTCGGGTTGATCCTTTTATGGCTTCTGTTAATAGAGTTTGGGCACAGTTGATGATGAAGGCTATGGTTGTTGGGACATCAACCTGAATGTTTTTTATTGGTTTATATTTGATTTCATAGAACTCAAGGGTTTCCTCAATCATCCTATCTCTCATGGATCTTTTAAATTCAGGTCTATTGAAGGGTGATGCTAAGTAATTAGGCTGCATATTTGGATCAGTCGGTGAAATCAAAATGTAGAATCAAAAACTTCGATGTAGACTCATGTTGTGCCAAGATGGAAGAAGGGAGGCTTGGTTCAGTATAAGAGGAAAGGACTAATGTGGTGATGTTGCATAAATAACGGAACCAAGGCCTAGCCTCAGGGAGAGTGGATTTCTAAAGGAGGTCTTAAGGGTGGTCTTAAGGACCTCCCACCAAACATACACTGCCGGAAGAGATGAGTTTAGCAGGTGCTGGACCCAATCGAGGCACCCAAAATGTTGGGTGACTATAGAGGTGCGGGGCAGATGGACCCCTTGATCGAAAGATCGGCCACCTGAGAGTTACCTGGGTAGCCAGAGAGGGTGAGTCCCGCGAAGGCCCCTACACGGTAGAGTGTCCCCACAGGTTACAGGGTTTCCCCCACCCGACCTCTCTTGTCACTGAGAATCCAGGTAGACCAGAATGGGGATCTTGACCTGTTAAGTCTACCAATTTTAGGTTAAGACCAGGGTGCTTAAGTTTTCACTTGAACTTTTAGCTTTTTGAGTGAAAAAGTGACCTAAGTTGAAGGTTGGTTGACCCTAAGGGGTCAACTTCACCTATTGATTCCTTTGAGAACTTATTAGGTCTTGTCTTTTAGGGTTCAAGTATTTTTAGAGAGCCAATTGCTTAGGGTTTCTCTGAATAGGTATTTTCAATCAATGGCTTAGGCACACTTCTTTTTGGGATTTTTCAATTCTTGATTAAGTAGTGTATCTCTAAAACCCTGGTGTTAATTCCTATGTTGGCTCTATTTGGTCCAGTTAATTCCTTATTTGGTAATTAGGGCTCAGGCATGAAGGTGTTAGCCCTTAATTACCCTTAATACTGTGTGCAGGAATAGTAGTTTTAAGAACATGCAGCTGTTACTAATTATGAAAGATAGGTTATACCTATATATATTTTTTCTTTCTTTTTCTTCCTCTTTAAGATTTAGGGTTTAATAGTGAGAGGATAGAAGTTACCTGTCCTTGGAGTGGCTATGGTGCGGCTACGTCTTGATTTTCCTGTACCTGCACACAAAAGAGAGAAGAGATTATTAGAAACTACAAATAGAGATTTTATAACTTCTAGAATAGCTGTTGCTCCCCGGCAATGGTGCCAAAATGGTAACGGCTTTCCGTGGCGCTGCTTTGTGCGTCTTTATGTTTATTATAGTACAGTCATTATAGTATAAGACAAGATAGCTACGGTTGTCATTACCATAGATTTTTTTACATGGAAATAGTTTTCCTGAGGTCGAACTCAGGGAGCTACTAGAATTCTAGAAGTACAAAGTTTCTCTATTGGATTACAAAAATAAGAGAGAGAGAGGGAGAGAGATAGATTTTTGTCTGGCTTCTTCTTCTTCTTCTCTTCTTCTCTTTGTGCTTTCTCTCTGATCCTGTCTTCTTCCCCCTTCTTTCTTCTTCTGCCCTTCCTGTCTTCTTCTTCAGCTGCAGAGTCTTCTCTTTTCTTCCTTTTCCTTTCTCTCTTTCTTTTTCTCTGGCGGCCAAGTCTTCTTCTTTCTTCTTCTTCTTCTTTCTTCTTTCTTCCACTTTTCTTCCTGGCTGCTCGTCTTCTTCTTCTGCTCTTCAGCTGCAGAGTCTTCTCTTCTTCCTTCTCTTTTCTTTGCTTTATCTCCTCTGGCCGTTGCTCAACCGTCGTCTGATACACCGGTCAGACGACTTAACTGCAGTCTACTACAGTGCTTCTCCTCTTTTCCTTCCTTCTCTTTTCTTCTGCACGGCCTCTCTTCTTCTGCTTCTCGTCTCCTTCTTGCGGCTAAGTACTTAGCCTTTCTCCTTCGCGCTCTGTTCCTGCACACAAGGCACGGCAAAACCTAGCCCTTCCCTCTACCAGCACGTATCTCTCTCTCTGCAAACCGCTCACAGGAAGCTCTCCCAGAGCCAGGTTAACGGGAAGGGTTGCGTACCCGGGACCAGGCGCACCGGCGTGATATGGTGTGTGAGGTGTGCTCAATAGTGTCGAGTTGGACCCGCCAGGTCCGCGAGGTGAATCCGCGGGCGAGGCAGGTGTGATGGGCGAGGGACCTCACCCCAGGTGCATTCGGAGGCGATAAGCCATATGCACAAAATCAATTTAAACCAGTGCGGCGCTTCGTGAACTTACGATGTGGGACTAAACTGGCTGCTTCTCCTCGCACGCGCCTGTAGGAAGACCGCAGCCTTGCTTCCGCAGCTGCAGCCTCGATTCCTTTTGTTTGCTGGTTAGCTACCTTCGCCCGAGTCTCCCCAATCGCCAGCAGCTGGAAACCTAACGCTCTAAAGCCTGGAGCTCGCTTGGGAGCTTCTCGAATCGCCGACAATGGCGGCTGGGGAAGCAGACCTGTCAAGCACTAAAAGGGCCTCTCGGCCTAATCAAACCACTGGGGAACCTTCGCTGTGGCACGGCGAAGGTGGTGCGAAGTGCAGCAAAACGCGGGACGGCCTAGGCGTGCTTGCCTTGGTCGTCCTGCGGCCGGAAAAGTGGGTGTGATCGGGGGTGAGTAGTGTGAGTGTGGAGGGACTGTGGAGGGGCGGAGGGCGTTCAGTGTCATGAGGTGGATCATCTGGGACGGTTGGCGAGTTGTGTGGAGCTGCGGATCAACGGGGGAAACAAGCCAGAGAGTGGCCGGAGGTGAGGAAGGTGATGGTGAATAGGCGTGGTCGTGGGGCAATCAAGTAAAATAGAGTGGGGAAAAGAAAGAGGGGAAGAAGGGGAGTAATTGTAACCTACTTGCAGGGACGAAGGGGGCCGGAGAGGTGGGCAGCCATATCGACTGTCGCAGGAGAAGAAATACCCAGAGGGAGAGAGCGGCGGCGAGGAAGTGGGCAGGGAAGCACGTGCTTGGTACGGCGCGACGCGGGAAGACTAGACGAAGCAAACTCTGCTGCTGGTATCGTAGCAGAGCGACGAGAAGGAGGAGGAGTGGCCGCCGGAGCTTGTGGGTTTCCTGTCGGAGAGGGAAGAGACGAATGTTTGAGGGTTTCTCCGCCAAGACAAGTCTGCCTTCAGGGGCTGGTCTTGGGGTTTCTTTTAAAGGCTCCAGTAGAGGGGCAGATGCACGAAGGGTGAGTGAAGCTCTCACCGGAGGTCACCACAGGTACAACACCCATATATCTCGAGCGTTCGCACGAGAGGTATGGTGCGAAACAGGGCATGGGGTGCTGCTCAAGCGGTAGGGGACTTCACAGGGAACCCCCCTTTCACATTTGGGAGCAGCTCCCTGGGGAAGCGAGGAGAGATCCTCTTCGAGACTTTGCTGGAGTATGGGTCTTCTGCTACAGTGGTAGAAGGACCGGAATGCATAAAGTGACAACAAAAGTTGTGGGGGTTTTCGCAAGAGTTTTCAAAAGTTAGGGGCCAGAGTGTAATTGGGTGGACTATTTTGCAAAGTAGGTCAAGATGACATTCCCTTAGGTCCAAATTTTGCTACAAACCTAATTTGGACCTAAGGAATCCAATGGTGAAGTTGGATTTTAGGTTTGACCACGTTTAGCTAGATATTTTGCGTAAAATCCAATTTAGGTCAATTGATGAGTTAGGACCTTAATTTAGGTCAAAATAAGTTCCAGAGGCCAAATTGAATGTTCTAAACCCTAGGGGATATTTTTCCATGATTTTTAGAGGGTTTATTTGATTTTTATCCCAACTGGAACCTTGTTGAATTAAGAGGGTCTGTTTTAGGATTACCAAATGTCATTTAATTCCTTAGATTGCACATGAACCCATTTCTGATTGATTCAACCCACTTTTTATCTTATTTGGACCATTTGACCTATGTTCTGTCTCTGAGAAATTCCGTTTATGTACTGCAATGGTAAAATTGTAGTTTTAACCTTTATTTCATGTTTTCTTCTCAGAACACTTATTCCCCCAATTATGCCCTCTTCTAAGTCATGTAGGAGCTTTTATTCTCTTTATTAGGTCAAAATGTGCTAATTATGGCTCATGATGAGGTTCTCATCATATCTCCTCGGCTTGTTCTACTTCCCCGCTTCTTCCTTAAGTGTTTTGGTCTTTTTTTGTGCAATTATTGAGCTGGGCTCTGGACAACCGACCAATGGGCTGTTACCCACGATCACTTGCTAGCCATACTTGTGCGGTGAAGTATGGTTTATTTTCTTTTCTTCTTCTTCTTTTTTTGTTTTTCGTAGGTGGCTTCCCTGATATCAAATGTACCTAGAGGCAATGAAGAAGAAATGGCCTGTGGCTGGGTTCTGGACAACCTGCCAATGGGCTGTTGCCCACGACAACTTGCCAACCAATCCACCCTAGAGAGTTCATTAGCTACCCAATTTCTGTCAAAATCTCCGAGAAGTGAGTCTGTGCAAAAATGTGTGCAGATGCTTAGACTCAAAGTTTTTCTGAGTTAGAGGGTGAGTTGATAAGTCGTATACTTGTTACCTTATTTAGTAGGTGGATTAGAATAGCTTAAGGTTGCAAGGATTCACCGTTAAATCCATATTTTAACGGACACCAGGGCTAATTAAGCCTGAAGGCCTGAAAAGTCTAAGTGTTTAAGTTCTTTTTATATTATTTCCCACTATTGACAAGTTTCTAATGCCTAAGTTTTCTTCCTAAATTTTTTTTTTTTTTAATTTATTTATTCATTCAGACTGATTAATTGAGCTCAAGATTGTGCAATTTACCACCCCCCCATGCTTAAGTTGGACAATGTCCTCATTGGCAAGTACATGGATGCAAAAGGGTTCAAAAAGATAGTACCTGAGTGACGTAAACTACCAGATCAGTCTGAATCCTCTGGGTTGCCTCCCAGGAAGCACTGAGTTTAACGCCTCCCACTGGGCGGTGCTCGGTGTCAGCCCTCAATGAGGGTGACACTTTCCTTTGGGGGAACCTGGGCCAGGAAATGCTTCAATCTTTGACCATTAACTGTAAAAGTGTGCCCAGTGTTAAGATCAGCGATTTCAATCGCCCCATTAGAGTAGGGCTTAACCACCCGAAATGGTCCGGTCCATTTGGACCTGAGTTTCCCTGGGAAGAGTTTTAGGCGTGCATCAAACAGCCAAACTTGATGGTTAGGCTCAAAGGTTTTTCTATGAATGAGTTGGTCGTGGACGACTTTCATTTTCTCCTTATATAGTTGACTATTGTCAAAGGCGCCTTGATGAATTTCTTCGAGCTCAGATAATTGGAGCGTCCTCTGTGCACCGATTAACTGGGGATCTATGTTACATTGCTTGACAGCCCAATAAGCCCGGTGTTCCAATTCGACAGGAAGATGGCAGGCTTTGCCAAAGACCAAGCGATAAGGTGACATGCCTATCGGGGAATTGAAAGTGGTCCTGTATGCCCACAAGGCATCATCAAGTCGTGTGGACCAGTTTTTCCTGTCAGGTCTCACAGTCTTCTGTAAAATGTTCTTGATTTGTCTATTTGAGACCTCAGTCTGCCCATTTGTTTGTGGATGATACGGGGTGGCAATGCAGTGGTTTACCCCATATTTTCTAAGTAGGGCACGGAATTGGGAATGGATAAAATGGCTTCCACCATCACTGGTCATGGCCTTAGGTATTCCAAACTGGGAAAAGATGTTCTTCTTAACAAAGTCCATGACAGTCCTGTAATCGCATCGTCGGGTGGCGACGACTTCAATCCATTTGGAAACATAGTCTATCGAGACCAGGATGTACTCGAAGCCGTTGGATGGTGGAAAGGGGCCCATAAAATCGATACCCCAAACGTTGAAGATTTCGACAATCAAAACGGGCTAAAGGGGCATCATATCTTTCTTGGTCATGGTCCCCAGTTTTTGATAGCGTGAGCAAGTCTTGGCAAAGATGTGTGCATCCTAAATTAGGGACGGCCAGTAAAATCCAGACTGCAAAACTTTTGCAGCTGTTTTCTTTCCAGAGAAGTGGCCGCCACACGCTTGGTCATGACAAAAGGAAAGCACACTCGGAACTTCATCTTCGGGGATACACCTCCTGATGATCTGATCATCACAGAGGTGAAACAACATGGGATCATCCTAGAAATAGTGCTTGGCCTCAGCCAAGAACCTGTCCCGTTGCTGTCTGGACCAGCTGTGCAGGGTTTGTCCTACAACCAGGTAATTGACATAGTCCGCATACCATGGCATTTTCTTGTCTTGCACGGCTAGGATGTGTTCATCAAGGAAGGCATCAGATAGAGGTAGGGATGGTCCAATGTGGTCAGGATGAAGTCTCGACAAGTGGTCAGCCACCACATTCTTCGATCCGGCCTTATCTCAGATTTCCAGGTCAAATTTCTGCAAAAGCAGGATCCATCCGATGAGCCTGGGCTTTGCATCCTTTTTGGCCAACAAGTGCCGGATGGCTGAATGGTCAGTGTAAATAGTCACATGGGATCCCAACAAGTACGATCGAAATTTTTCAAGTCCAAAGACTACAGTGAGCAACTCCTTCTCTCTGACAATATAATTACGTTGGGCCTCATCCAACGTTTTGCTCACGTAGTAGATAACCATGGGCTTCTTGTCTTGCCTTTGTCCCAGGACAGCGCCTATGGCAAAGTCTGATGCATCACACATAATTTCAAAGTCCTGGGACCAGTCTGGGGGTTGAAGTACAGGTGCGGTGGAGACTAAGTCCCGGAGGGGTGATAAGCCTGGATGCAATCAGGAGACATGTGGAATATGGTGTCATTGGCTAGAAGGTCGGTCAAGGGTTTGGAAAGCTTGGAAAAGTCTTTAATGAACCTTCGGTAGAAGCCAACATGTCCTAAGAAGGAGCGAATCTATCGGACCGAACTAGGTGGAGGAAGTTTGGAAATTAAATCAACCTTAGCTCGATCGACCTCGATGCCCCTATGCGATACAATGTGACCGAGGATGATTCCTTCTTGAACCATAAAATGTCTCTTTTCCCAACTTAACACCAAGTTAACCTCGATACATCATTTCAGGATTTTCTCCAAGTTTTTCAGACAATGGTCGAATGAATTCCCAAATACAGAGAAGTCATCCATAAAGACCTCTAAGTATTCACCCATCATTTCTAAAAAAATGGCCAGCATGCAACGCTGGAAGGTCGCAGGTGCGTTGCATAACCCGAACGGCATTCGACGAAATGCAAACGTGCCATACGGGCAAGTGAATATGGTCTTTTCCTGATCTTCCTGAGCAATTACAACTTGGTTATATCCTGAATATCCATCCAGGAAGCAAAAATACTTCTACCCTGCCAATCTTTCAAGGATTTGGTCAATGAATGGCAAGGGGAAGTGGTCCTTCTTAGTGGCTCCATTAAGCTTCCTATAATCAATACACACCTGCCATGCGATGGTGGTGCGGGTGGGGATGGATTCGCCATGAGCATTGGTGACAACGGTGAGCCCAGCTTTCTTTGGAACCACTTGAGTGGGGCTCACCCAAAGGCTATCGGAGATAGGGTAGATGATGTCGGCGTCAAGCCACTTGATAATTTCTTTTTTAACGACCTCCCGGAAGTTTGGGTTTAAACGTCTCTGCATCTTGCGGGAAGGTCGGGCCCCGTCTTCTAGGTAACTCTTGTGGGTGCAATAGGTGGGGCTAATGCCTCTTAGATCTAAAATGGTCCAACCAATGGTGGCCCGATGTTCTGCAAGCGTCGCAGTCAACCTGAGTTCCTAATCCTTGGTTAAATGAGAATTAATAATCACTTGGAAGGTCTGGTCAGGTCCCAAGAAGACGTACTTGAGATTCTCGGGCAATGGTTTAAGTTCAGGTGTGGGTGGGACCACAGTCGATGGGAAGGGAAAGGGCGGGAGTTGATCAACATCAATCTCTTCAAATGGTGTCATGTGATGGTACTCAGCCTTATAGAGGTCCACGGGTAATGATGGTGACAGGTCAGAACAGTCACTACTGGTTTGGTGGTCTGAGACAGAACTGAGGGTGAGGCATTCCTCGATTAAATTTTCCATGGGATCATGGTCCTCAATGTAATCGCAATCAAAAGACTTTGTCGGCCGAAAGATATCCAATTGCATTTTCCTATCTCCGAAGGCGATTTCCATACATCCCGTGTCACAATCAATGTTCGCTTTAGTCATAGCTAAGAAAGGTCTGCCTAAGATTATGGGTGCGTTCAGTAATTTTTTAAGGACTTCCATGTCGAGCACCAAAAAGTTGACCAGGAAATAGAAGTCCTTGATTCGTACAATCACATCCTCAACAACCCCCTTCGGGGTTTTCACTGATCTATTAGCCAGCTGAATGGTGACAGGGGTTGGTGTCAGCTCCCCAAAACCAAATTGGTGGTACAGGGTTATTGGAATTAGATTGATAGAAGCACCTAGGTCCAGGAGCGCTCTATCAAACGTCATGTCCCCGATATTGCAGGAAATCAGGGGCGCCCCTGTTTCAGTTCGCTTGAGTGGAAGGTTGCTTGATATAACAGAACTTGCTTGCTTAGAGAGTACAACCTTCCTAGGTGCTTGATGTCTCAGCTTACGCTTGGGTGTACAGGCATCCTTTAAAAACATGGCGTAAGCAGGGATGTGTTTGACGGCTCCCAGGAGCAGAATATTAATCTGTACTTGCTTAAAAATTTCCAACAGCTCCTCAGTTTCCATTGTATTCTTCTTTTTCTTGATTGTTTCCAAGGCCTCAGGGTAGGGTGTCTGAATGTGGATTGGTTCCATGTTTGGGTCCTTGGTTGGTGCCTCTTCTGAGTCGGGTATTTCAGCAAGTGAAGTCTCAGGGAGAGTCGGCCATTTGGGATCCTAGGTTTTGGTGCCGCTTCTCAAGGTCACCGCATTCACAGAGGCATTGGGGCCATGGGTTGATCCTTGAGAAGACGAGGATGAAGAAGTGACAAACCCAGGAGGTGTTTGCGGGGCTGGCTAGACCATGTGAGCCTGCCCAGGGTTGCTTTGGAACCCTTGCGAATTGGGGCCTCTTTTAATTATGTTTCGCGGGTTCGGTTGTGGTTGGGAAGGTAGGGATCCTTGTTGTTTACATTCCAAGAGTTGGCTTAACTGTCCCTTTACCAAGTCCATTTCCTCCTGATGTTTCTGGTTCATGTCAGCCATCATCTTTATTAGGGTATCCATTTGGTTTTGTGGGGGAGGGGCCACCCTATTCTGATTATATTGGGGTCTAACGGTGGTCCTTGCTGATAGGGGGCAAGTGTGGCTGCTGGTTTGGCCTAGGCTGGTTTTGAAATTGCGGTGGTTTCTGGTTTGTCCAACTGAAGTTGGGGTGGTTACGTCGGCCAGTGTTGTAAGTATTGGAGAAAGGGTCAGGTTTCGCATAACCTTGGACGGCTTGCACATCTTTTAGGATAGCCGATGTTGATGAAGAGGGAAGGGAGTAATCAATGGTCGAGGGAGGAAAGGTCCCTCCCTGGAACATGGTTAGGGGTTGTTCCAGGTTCAGTTGGGTAAAGGGCTAGACCAGGTCAACATTATGTGCTCCCTTTGCTAGGGAGAAAGTCTGCAACGGGTTCCTAGTTTGGTTTAGTATCTCATCAATCTTTTTGTCCACCAATTCCACTCGATCCAACTTCTTAGCAATGATGTCCATGTCAACCATTCCAGAATTTGCTTGCACCTCATAAATCCCGCCACGGGGTTGACTGCACCTGTTAAACTAGTTCATGGAGGCATTGTTGAGCGAATTCTCGCTCATTGACTCAAAGAGCTCAAACGTGCTCTCCTCATCTTTGTTCAGGAGGTTTCCCCCACATGAGGCATCGACAAAGTTCCGTAGGTTGCTGTCCAGACCGTGGTAGAAGATCTAGGCCAATTGCCACCTTCGAACTTCGTGGTGTGGGCATTTCCCCAAAAGTTCATTAAATCTTTCCCTTGCCTCATGAAATTGTTCCCCACCCTGGAGTGTAAAGGTAGTGATAGCTCTTTTGAGGGCATTGGCCTTTCCTATGGGGAAGAATTTCTCTAAAAATGCATGCCTCAGTTCTTCCCAGGTGGTGGTGGGTTTACCTAGGGTTCTAAGCCAATGAGAAGCCTTGTCTCTTAATGAGAAGGGAAACATTTTGATTAGAACAATGTCAAGGCTAATGTTCCTATGTTTCACAGTTCATGCTATGCGGTCGAGATCCTCTAGGTGCTGAAAGGGGTCCTCATTTGAGCTTCCATGAAAGTGGCTTTGGATCAGACTTAAGACATTCGATTTTAGCTCAAAATCATCTCCCCCCTCGGGGATCCTAAGGTGTGGCTCAACTCTAATAGCAGAAGGATTATAGAAATCGTAGAGGGGCCTCGGTTGATCCTAAAATGGCGGTAAATCAAGTGGTGGTTGTCTTGGTATGTTTTGGAAAGGTGGTGGTGGTTGTTCTTGTGGGTTCTGTAACCGTTGTACGGCTTGCATGATGGTGTGGATTTGTTGTTGCTAAAGCTGATGGTTAGCATTGATTTGAGCTTGGATGATGGCCATAGCATCTGATGGGGGTTGATCCTCAGCCTCATCTACCCCAGGTTCAGCCATGTTAACAGAATTACGTCCCCTAGATTCCTGCCCCAAAACACACAACTCGGGATGCAGTGAGCATCTCCCGTGCATACACTAGAGAAGAACAGGAGGGGATGCGGAGGGCGATAGATGAGAGAAGTGTGTTTCAATCAAGCACACAAGCCTAGTCCTTATGGTGTATTCCTTATGAGACCTAGAAATCTCACAAAGGGTGATTAAGTTCGAAAGCACTGGACTCCCCTTCCCAAGGCTAATCTGGTCGGTTGATTACGAGGGGATTGCAGGGAAGGTTCTTCCTTTGGCTTGCGCCTCCGATTCCGTAGACCCCACAACTGCGATCGTTTGACACTGCCCCGCAACCTAGTCACTAGATTCTACCAAGGGAATGAAAGCCAAGTGCCTAGCGAACAAAACCTCGCCTTCTGAGACTTAACTCAGTCCTGCCTAGGGCATGTCTACTCAGTTTTAAAGGGCTAAGATAGTGCTTGTGCTTAGGGTTATGTGATGAGGCGTTGATTGCGGTGGTGCCTCTTAATTTTTCCACTTTCAAGGTGTGTGCTTCTAGCAAAACATGATCTTCAGGCAAGGATTTGTTAAGATGTGGTGTCTTTTAGTGTTTCATCCTTACTTTAGTACCTTTTAGGGTTGACGTGTCTTAATGTTTTCAAACAAGTTTCAGTGGGCACGTCAAGTTCTGCACACAACTCGGTGAAAGTAGATTTCCTTTTATTCTGTAGAGGCTCTAAAACCCTAGTGTACTCATCCTAATGATCATGCAGCTTCTATTAGATGAGTCAGTTTTAGGGTTGAGTGGTGCGGCCTAGGTCAACTCACGGTGGCTTCGCAAACACCACTCAAGAAAACAAAAAGAACACTCCAAGAATTTATTCAGAATGTTAGAGTGTACATTTTTTTGTGGGGTGATGTGTTAAGGATGTGGGTCAAGCAATTATACACCACACTAATTTTTTTCAGTTTTTACAATTTTTTTTAATTTTCTTTCATGCAAGCAAACAATCATGAGAGAAAGATTACTCACTATCGGTCCTCATAGCACATACTCCCTTACTACCGTCGTGAGATGAGTCGCTTCGCCGTCCACGCGTCGAATTACGGCAACCATCAAGTAAAAAGGAAAATAGGGCATTAGACGATGTGAGGATGAATGTGGAATGGAGGTGATAAAACAAATATGTTGCCTCCCTGGCAATAGCGCCAAAAACTGACGTGCTTTTGTGCGTGTGTGTTAAGAAGTGTCGTTATAGTCGCACTTGCAACGTCGATTTTAAAATAAGTAAACGGAGGTGAGTCTGAGTGTCAGTCTCAGGGAGGCGTGGAAATCGGATTTTTGCTTATCACATGTTGTCACGGAAAGTGCAGAGTTTTGCTTGCGAAAGATGCAATTTTGAAAAGCGAGAGAGAGATAGAGAGAGAGAGTTTACGGTTAGAAAGTTCTTTATTTGATCATGCAACTTGAACGGAAATTAAAATGACAATTGAACGGAAAATAACTTCATTAATCATGCACTTTTAGTTCATAGCTTACAACATTAAATACATGCTTCAAACAAAAGTAATGGAAAGCTTAAAAGAGAGAGAGTGTGTGTGTGTGTGTGGAGAGCGATGAGACAGCCACGGCGATGGAGGAGGCTCCGTCGGCGGCTCGTCGTCTCTGGCAATTACAAGAGGGCCTAAAGTAAGCTAAGAGAGGGGTGGAGTAGTTGTAAGGGTAGTGAATGCCTTGAATGAGTGGTTGGATGGGGTTTAAATAGGGTTAAGGGCTTCCTAAAAGAAGAAGGGGCTTTAGCGACATCTAGAGCGTCGCTAAAGCCACTCCCAAAAGCGTCGGTGAAGCCCTTCAGCAGTTGGTCAGCCGCCTGCCTTGTTTCTTCTTCTCGTGCGATCCGCGGCTGCCGCACGAGAGCCATCCAATCGAAGATCGGACGGCTGAGATCCCTCCTCGGCTGCGCTGGGATCGCGCCTCCGGCACACGTGTGCGCAGGCGTCATCGCCCGACGTGCACGCGTGCGTAGGCGCCCGTGAGCAGCGGTTGCGATGCGTGGCGAAATCTCGGCCGCCCGCTGCTGATCGGGTGGCCCAATTTCGCCGCGTGCTACCTCTGTCTTCGATTTCGGCTCCGCGCGGCTTGAACACGCATCGCGTGCATGCGGGCGTGCGCGCTAACCGTTGCGCCACGCCCGCGCTTTGTCGCGGCGACTGCGGGCTAGCGCACGAGTCTCGGCCGTTCCATCAAAAATCGACGGCCGAGATTTGATCTTGGCTTGATGAAGGCGCGTCGTGCGGTGGAGTGGGAGGCTGACGTGGCACAATATGGGCCGTTGATCTCCAGATCAATGGTCAGAACTTCTTAGGCCCATTGTAGGAGCTCCGGATGTCGGATTTGGCCGATCTTGAGTCCGTTGGACTCCGTTTGTCGTTCTGAATCCATCTGTGCAGTCCGATTGCTCATCTGAGCCTGCTTTGACAAATGCTTACACAAATGGCCATTAATATAGTTTTATAAGAAATCTTGGTACATGATGCATGCAATGCTCCCATTCTACTTATGTTGCACCTTTTATTCTTAAGATGGGCCATATTCAACATAATTATCATCCACTTGTGCAGTGTTATCATGGGACGTGGATTTCCTGTTCTACTGACGTATTACCCTAATCTCGCGAATTAGCAGGAATTGCGGGATCAGGTTTTGCACCTCTTCCAAGTGTAGAAACAGGGGTTGATCTACATGTACTAAGGTCTTGGGATAGGTTCCTTGGAAAAACTGGATCCCTAGTGGAAGTTCCACAGTGTGTTGTAACAGAATTAATACCCGCATGAGAAGCTGGTGAAGAAGATGCTTGTGAACTTTGGAAAGATGGATTATTAATTAATGGTTGATTCACAATTGATTGTTGTTGATTTGGATATTCAAAATCAAGATTAGAAATAGGTGGATTCAGATTTGGATTTAGATTTGGATTTAGATTTGGATTCAGATTTGGATTCAAGGGTAATTGATTAAGAAGATGGACATGTCCTTGATTCAGATTTTGAACTCCCGGGTGTTGTCTTTGCTGGATATTCCTAGGGTTTGGAATTGGCTGGGATGGAAGGGTCCCTAGCTGACGAGATACAGCTAACTACGTGATTTGACCCCTAAGATCAACCAATTCAACCGAACATTGTCATTGGACTTCAGCAAGAGCTTCAGCATTTTGTCGCTGGCTCTTAGTCACAGCTCTCAATATCTGGTCTAGCTGTGAATCTCTATTTGGCCCTACAGGGTTTTGCGAATTCGCGTAAAATGGCCTCACATTGTGTTGCTGAAACGACAATGTATGCAGGTTTTGTCTGGTCTGAGTCGGATATGATGGTCTTTGTGTATGGTCAGACCAAGAGAAATTAGGGTGATTTTGCCATCCAAGATTATAGGAATTTGAATATGGGTTTGATCTTGATGTGTATCCCTGAATGGAGTTCAAATCAAGAGGATAAGACGTGTTTTCTGCAATAGGAAAGGGTGGGGAAAAGGGTGGGTATGATTGTGGGACAAAGGTCCCTCCTTGGGTTGGTGAAGGAGTAGATAGTAAACCCAAGGAAGATGGATCTCTAGAATCCAGATTATTCACAAATTCCCTCCCCACGAGAATTTGTGAAACAGGTGAATACGTGGGATTTGTAGCAAGTAGAGGCGTAAGAGCCTTCATTGTATTTCTGACCTCGTCGAGATGCTTTGCTACGATATCTACTTTGTCTAGTTTTTCTGTAATTATCTCTAAATCCTTTGAACTGGATGGATTACCGATCTCATGAATGCCCTTGTGTGGATTTTGATGATTCGTGTTTGCACCTCGCATAAATTGCGACATAGATGCGCTATTGATCGAGTTTTCTGACATCCCTTCAAATAATTCTGAGGCGGATTCTGCGTTGCGATTTAGGAAATTCCCTCCACAAGAGGCATCGACTAGATTGCGAATGCCCTCTTGTAAACCATAATAGAAGATATGCATGAGTTGCCAATGAGGGATGTCATGATGTGGACATTTCCTTTGCAATTCATGAAAATGTTCCCACGCTTCATGAATTGGTTCTCCTTGGTTTTGATTGAAAGTAGTAATAGCTCGCTTTAAAGCATTAGTTCGACCAATTGGAAAGAATTTCTTTAAAAATGCGGATTCAAGTTCAGCCCAAGTTGAGATTGGTCTTGCAATAGTTCTGTACCAATAAGTAGCTTTATCTTTAAGGCTAAAAGAGAACATTTTCATTAGTAGGATTTCCCTATTTTGATTTCGAGGACCAAGAGTTTGGGATAGATTCTTTAGATCTTCGATATGTTGAAATGGATCCTTGGATGCAAATCCGTGAAAGTGGGGGATTAGACCTATGATGTTTGGATTTAATTTAGGATCATTTTCCCCAATAGGTATCCTAACATTAGGCTCTACTTGTACATTAGATGGGTTATAATAATCTCTAAATAGAGGCCTTGGACGAGGGATCGGTAAATCAGGGATTTCAAAACCCAACTCAGGTTGAGGTGGAGGACAGGTTTAAAGAGTCTGCAAATTATTTAGTGCTGCTGTTAATAGATTAATCTATATAGTTTTCTCAAGCATCCTAAGATTCTAGTTCAGGAGCACCTCATGAACATCAAAAGGAGGCATCTCCCCCTGACCAGAAGAAGAAGGGATCTCGAAATTTTGATTCTGCATTTGTTCCATAGTTGTAGACGGTTCAGATGAGAAAACCATTGGTTGCTTATTTGCAACCGACCTCGGATCACCTGTCAACGATGGTGCAAGAGGCAGATACAAGGATCGCCTCCCATCCATAAAATGGAAAATAATGTGCAAAGGCACACACACCACCACCGATAAAAAAACGACACAAAAACCTGCAAAATAGTGCAAAAGACACAGGTTTTGCTCTTCTTTCAAAGGAAAGAAGAGATTCCTAGGTTACGCAAAAGTAATTTGACGCAAACAAATAGAGTAACAATATCAAAATACGCGTCCTAATCTGTGTCTACGCAGGTGCATAACCTTAAGGCTCAAAGGTCTAAGGTCTAGGATCGAGACCACTCACTACTGGCTCCCTGGGGCTCTAGTAGTGAGACAGACTTGTTGATCGTCGACCAAAGCCCTAAGAGGTGCAAAGAGGAGAGATAAAAAAATAGACTCATGTGACTCTAGTGATCTTGCTGTGTGCGCGATAGCATGCAACAGACAATAGCGATAGAGAAACCCGCATGCATTCTACAATCAGATTTAAGTTACAATTTTTAATTTCCTCTTTTTTTAGTTAATGTTTCACAAAAATATATCAAGTAAAATACAATGGCTGCTTTTTAAATCTTTTCAAACAAAAATATATGGTCTTTTTAAATCTCAAAGGATAGGGATCTATGCGGGTTTTCTCATGTTTTCCTACTGATGCGAGAAAAACAGTAAAAATTCCCGAGTCAGATTCACACTAATATTAGTAGATAATGCACTCCTAAGAGTGTATACCCATTATATGCTGCTGCTAGTCAGAAAAAGATGTATTTTTATATTTTTTTAATTTTTTTAATGTAACAAATCAAAAGTCTAGAAATACTCACAACAAAAGAAACAATAAAATAGTAAAAGATTCCCGCCTTCTCTTGAGATCACCCACAAAGGTAAACCTGAAAAGAAGATAGAAAACAAAAATAAAACAAAACAAAATATAATAATTAGAACAAAATTTATTAAAAACAAAAATATATTTACAAAATACCTCGTAATTAAACAATTAAATCAACTAAATTCTAGTGAATTAACGAATTGCCTCCCCGGCAACAGCTCCATTAAAATGATACGTTCCTTACCTCAGCTCAATAATTAAGTTAATTTTACTTAATTAAGAGTAGAGAAAAGTCACTTAGGTTAACTCGAAGTTGTGTCGATTAGTAGTATAGGGTCAAATTAACCTAACATTTTAAAAATTTTTACAGGTTGAGTCCAGGTCTTTCGTTGGGAGGTATAATCATTTTAAATTCACTAGTTATCTTTATTTTTATTTTTAATTATAGGAGGTATATTAAGTTAATTTTAAGAACATGAATTTTGCTAAAAGTTTATTAGAATGGAATAACAAGCAAAATCCAATATAAATTCTCATCTTCAACATTTAAAACATGTAAATCCTTTATTTATTTCAAATGATTTAAGGCAAGGAAGAGTTTATTTAATCAAAATATGCCATATTACAACATTTAAGAACAAAAAGAAATTAAAATGTAACAAGAAAATTAACTTATTCAGCCTTTATCTTTCCTCTTCGCTCTCTCTTTCCTTTTCTTCTTCATTACCTTTTATGCTATTCTTTTATTTATTATTTTATCTCTTTCTTATACTTTCTCGATCTCTTTTCTTTCTTCTCTTGTTCTGCCTTCTTCACCCTTAGTATTTCCTTAAGCCTCCTCCTTAGTCTTCATGCCTGTTAACCTTCAACCTTTATGCCTTATCTTCTTCAACACTTAGCTTCTCAGCACTTACCCATCAGCACTTCTTTTCCTTAAGCCAGCTGAATCGGGTTTTTCCTTTAACCAAAAATTATTTTTGATTTGCGGTAAGGTCCTTTCGAGGATATACAGCACCCTTTGCAGGGTGGGACTAGACCTTAATCGGTCCTCACCTTATTTGATTACGGTTTATTTTTGGTTTATTTCTTTCTCGAGCCGAACTGGCTTAACCGCCTCCTAGGCCTCACCCTCCCAGGGCCAACATCGCACACGCCCACCCAGGTGCACACCCGTAGGCACACACATGCCCGCACACACACACTTATGCTTAGAATGGTCAGGTTCATTTCGCGCCGAGCACTTGACGACTGGTAAGCCCAATGCAGAAAAATGTTTTATACTAATGCGCCTGCTCGTAAACTACCGATGTGGGACTATGTTTCCCCCCTCCAGACCCGACTTCAACAAATGAATTCTCCCTACTCAGAGCTCCAAATCAAGCGATTCAAAGCTTGATGGAAAGCTCTAAGGTAGCTCTATAAGGTTGTGTAATCAATTTTAGATTAAGGGAATGTTTTCCTCTTCGATTTGAAGAGTGAATCTAGGGATTCCTATGGGTTTAAACTACCTAGAAATGGAATAGTGCTTTACAGAGTCTTTAAATTGGATTTTCTAACTTCACTAAGGGTCTGAATAAGTTCTGCAGTAGCTGGAGTGGGTTTTGAAGCTCTTAAAGCTTCAGGAACAGCAGAGAAGTTTCAAGCTTCTCTGAAAGCTTCAGAGAAAGCATTTAAACTTAAAAATAGGTAAATAGATAGCTAAGAACATTCTCAATTGATTTCAACAAGTTCTAAGGGTTAAAACAAACTAATCTCGGCAGGATTTCAGATTAAATCTCAACAAAAAGCTTATGTTGTTAGTTTGGGTTCAAAAATAACCCAAACTGAATAGAAATCAAATCCTATCAAATAATCCATCAAGCTCACTCAAATCTCTTTTAAATCATTCGCAATCTTCTCAGAAACAATTTGAATCCATCAATTCATCTAATTGAATCCAGAACTCAAGAATCAGACTTAGGTTTGACTGTAAAGCCTCGAATTTTGACTTTCAAAGTTTAAGCTTTTCAAATGAAATTAAAGCCTAAAATAGAATCCTCTCAACCTCAAAAATAGGTTCAGACCCTTAGATTGATGTTTCAACTAGAGTTCCTAGGGTTTCAAGTTCATCGCCTGAGATTCAAAAGGTGCTTGTTCGTCAGAGGAATTGAGAGGTTGCTTCACTACACTGAGGACATGAATAGCCTCAATGCACTACACTGAAGCTTCTGGGTTCACTAATTGCTTCTCAGATCTATCTGTCAGACTTCTCCAACTCTGTCGGAGTTGGAGAAGAAAATACCTCAATCTAAGCTCCAGTTATCAAAATTCTAATTAAACTCCCTCAAATTGATCAATGATCATCATTTCATCATTCTAGAGCTCTTCATCAACTTCTGTAGGCTAAAGAACAGAAATGACTCGTCGGAGCTCGCCAGAGCTCCAATGAGTCCAAAAAAAGTGAAAAGTGTGTACAGAATAGTGAATCATGCCACTTTTGATGTAAAAAGGTTCCTGAGGTTACAAGGAACCTCAGGATCACATTAAATTCCTCATTATCTCATTAGATGAAAGATTAAATAGTAAATTCAGGTTTGAATAGAATTTAAGTGATTGAAGCATAGGCTTGCTTTCCCACTCAGATGAATGGTCAAGACAAGTCAACAGATATCTATGATCATAATTATATAAATAATTTATAATTTAAACTGCTCCTGAGCCGCCATTGACAGTGAGCTCAGGAATTAGATAAAATTAGGCTTTTAAGTTATATACAATAATTAATCAAATTAAGATACTATTTAGGATCCTTTAGTGATGAGTAAGTGATGGAGGATCCATTGGATGTGAATCTAAGCTAGTCACTGCCGCCATGGACAACGACAGTAGTCGGTGGAGGTGAAGGTGAATTAGGCGATTAAGTGATCAAATTAAGTCTTTTACTGGATTATAAATGGTCATGAGTGATAGAGGAAGGTGATCAATGAGCTCAAAAATAAAATTAGGGCTCTGGCAAGCTCAAGGAGCTTGCCGGAGTCGAGGAAGATGACATCTAAAATCTGATATTAACTCTAATCTAACTATCTAACTAGCTAAGCTATCAAACTACCCTACTCCTACTCCTACTCCTAATCTACCATTACCTAGATAAAGGGGTCAATAGGGTTCCGTTGAAGGCTCATGGCAGACAACGAAATTAGAGGGTGTAAGAAGAATCTCCGGCGGGCATATGCGAGGTGAAGTAGAGGATCTCCTTGGTCGTCGCTTGTGTCCAGAGACGCGGCTGACCTCGGCAGATCTCCTCAACTAATCAAGATGGATTGAGGAAGTCGGAGAATGAGATGGAAGGTCACCAGAGTTACAGACAAATTGCCTATTGGGTCAGCTCAGTGTTAGAAGAGGGAAGGGAGCCAACTTGAGAGAAATCGGAGGGTGAAGAGGTATTTATTGGATGGCGATGAAGAGGATGGCGAAGTCTGGACGAAGAAGAAGCTTGAGGAGCTTAACCCCCGGCATCGTCTCCGATGACGGTGAGCTTAACTCACACCAAAAATTAGGATTTTCGAGTAATCCAGATCGATGGATGAAGATGGAGTGGTGGGCACAAGCTCTAAGAGCTTGGAAAAGGAAGGATGATGTCAATAGGGCGGTGATCGCGCGGTGGAGTCACTCTCCGTCGTCAACCGTCCAATCAACTAAAGAGGATGAAGAAGACGAAAAGGGACCTATATGGAGTGAAACTTAAGGACCTTTATGAAGATTAAGGGCCCGATTGCAATGAATGGTAAGGACCTAAATGTAAACTTAGGTTTTGAAGGTTTATTTTAACTTAGATCTTTTTCAACTTTTTGTATATTTTTGTAAATAAGATAAATATTATGTTTCCACCTTGAATTTACATTTTTGACCTTTTTAGGTTAATTTATTAAATTAAGTAAAGTTGCTTAAGTTATTATATACTTAGGTATACGTTATGTTTATGTCACTTAACTTATTAATTAAGGGAATGATTAATAAGATTTCGAGTCCAATTATTAATTAGATTGTTAATGAATGTTAAAATATCATTTTTAACTTATTTTTAGGTCCTTTACTATATATCCCTTATTTTATAATTAACCCTTATATATTCATAACCTTAGCTAATTAACTTGGAAGACTAGTTAATTAAGGGTAATTAGAGATCATGATAAGTCTGTCATCAGTGCTCGATGATTGCTTAGAGAATCTCCTCCAAAACTGAAAGGAAGATTCTCTGAGAAATTCCCTCCAATATGAACTCATTAAAGAGCCCTGAATCCTTCCCAATCCCTCATGCGATTGCATGAGAGATTTGGGTCTTTTGAGAGCTTCCATCTCTGATGACCCTTCCTTGCTTGGAAGCTTGGCTTCCAAGCATAAATCCCTCTCCAATGACCTATTTAAGAAGCCCCAAATCCAACCTCATTCTCCCAGCTTTAAATTGGGCCGGATTCCCCCTCTATTCTTCTCTCCTTGCCAGCCACAAGACTCCGCAAGCTCTGGCGGCCTTTCCCCCAGCTCTCTCATCACCCAACCATAATACCAGTGGCTGGGTTATCTCCACCAAAGTTGTCCGCATCGTGCAATACTGGCCGATGTCGCCTCTGCCCCATCTTCGCCGCCACCTCACCTACGGAGCTTCATCTTCCCCACATCCGACAACCATACCAACGTGGGACCTCCTTCCTTTTCATTCCATAGAAGTAGGTTTTTAAGCTGCCTCTCTCTCACACTTTCTCCCCCTCTCTTTACTTCCCAAAACCAACCACCAACGCCACCAAACACCTTCACCTCCTCCACCACTGGCGATACCTCCGGCAGAGGTGTTTCTGTTGCTACACACCTCCATCCACCACGTCGACCACCCTCTGACCTCCGCCTCAACTCCATGATCACTTTCCCTCACTCCACTCACCATGCCATTCACCCAAACACCTCATTGAACACACCCACTCACACACACACAGTGTGCCCTAGGCATGCCACCACAACCACCCACACGCCATGAAACCTCTCCTATCACATCTGCTGTGCTCCGACGATGCTCCCTAAGATATTTGTCGTGGTCGTTGATAAGTCAATTTTTGCTTTGGAATTATGTTATTAAGAGGATTTGTCATTGTAGGATCAAAGTGGTGGAAAATTGCTTAACAAAATAATTAAAATTAAAATTAACCACTCACAGGAGAGCGGGTCATGTCCACAGGGAGGCAATGATGCAATAAAATCATAAATATTTTTCTCATATTTGTTCAATCAAGTGAGAAATCCATAGTCAAATTTCACATGAAATCCAACGAAAAGAAGATACACAATAACTCGAAAATGCAAGGTTATATGTGTAATTTTCCCTCACTGAAATATTCAATAAATATGTGATGAATCTATGTAATTTCCAATTGACATGCATTAGAGAGAATTTATGGACATTTTTATCCACAACCAATGTCAAAAGATGTGAATAACAAAAGCCGTGCAATTATAAGAAAGCATGAGTATGAAGTCACAATTTCACTCAATATATCGCACATTAAAATAAAAAATGAGACTTTGGCAATGGCATTGAAATGTAATAACTAATTGCAAGTTTCCTGTAACAAAACAGGGGAGAACTCCCCTTAGCATGCACGAGAAGAGGAAGGATCGGCTGGAGGCATGGTTGCGCAAGAAGGTTGTCAGTGGTGAGTGCTACGTGTGGTGGTCGTGGCATGGTGGATGGTTGTCGATGGCGGTCGGCCAGAGGAGATGAAGCGGCGGCAGCAGTGGCTGTTGTTGTTGCTCTTGCGTGCGCTACTACTAGAGGTAGGCGTGCAGGTGCTGTGCGCAGCAGGGGCTGAGGCGCGGACGCATGCAAGCAGGTGCACATGGGCTGAATTGGGCCTTGCTGCCGCGGGTAAGGCGCTGAGGAACGTGCACTGTGCGCGAGCGGAGGTGGTGGAGGTGCAGGGGGAAGAAGGCGCACTACGGCTGGAAGTGGGCGCACGTGCCTGCTGCGATGAAGGTGCAGCGCATGCGGGTACGTGCTGCAGGAAGGCATACGGGCAAAGGTGCAGCACGCTCCGCACGTGCGGCTGGAAGGCGAGGGGGCTGAGCTACAGGTGCGAAGTGCACACTGCAGGAGGTGTGTGGCATGCATGGAGTGGTCATGGAGGGCTGCTGCGGGTGTTCTGGATGCGCAGCAAGGGGCGCGCACTGTCCTGCTGCTACAGGAATGGCGTGGCTTTTGGGTTTCCTTTTATGGAGTAGAGGAAAAATAGAGCATGGGGAAGAAGATGAAGGTGGTGATGGTGCCTGTGGGTAGGGGTAACAAGTCGGGCATCAGTAGATGCACTCACGGTAAGTGAGCATTAAGGAGCTCGTGCACGGTGGTGGTCATGTCCATCGTCTTGGCACGGTGGTCTGTCACCCCGTTAGCCCACATATGATGGAGTTTGGCTATGGAGGCCCATGGACTGGAATGTTGCACGGTGGTGGAATGGGTGGTGGCCTCCCCTTGCATGGTCGTCTCCACCTCCCTTTGTAGTTGAATTTGAAATCCAAAGAGGCAAGCTCAGATGCTCATCATGGCCAATGAATGCTTGGAGATGTGCGTGAATGGTTGCACAAGGAGAAGAAGCAGACGTTACCTGTGGAGGAAGAGAATAAGAAAATAATAAAATATTATGGTTATTTATGCATAAACCCTTAACTTCTATGTTAAATTAAAACGATGCAAGTAATTCACTTAATTGATTAACTAATCAAATGCATGCAATTCTAAGTTAATTCTAAATGCATGCAATGAATGAATTATGCAATTAAGCTAAAAATATGAATTAATTTATTTACATCCTAATGTATTCCATCTAAATGTTGAAATTAACTTAATGTCTAGACACTTAATAGCTTAAATAACCCACAAATATGAGCTAATCAAATACCCCATGCCTACTTTTCGCTAGTCCCTAGCAAATCCAAGGAAAAACCTAGCACTCCAAGTAGACTAACCAACCCAATCGGTCTTCCTTTAGAAACATGTTAAGTTCAAACTTTAGACCTCAGGTTTCCAAGTAGTTGCTAAGTTATGGACTATGTCGGCTAAAGACGAGCTGCAGGTATAAGTTTCCTGATTTCTAACTCTAACCTAGGGTTTATTGATCGTCGAGATTAAAGCATCCGTGCATGTGCATTGGTCTGAGCTCTTTGAGGTTGGTATGATTGCCAACCTAGAGAGGAAAATTGATTGATTATATATATTTATATATATATATATATTTGATTCCTCTAAGTCTAACCTCGGATCAGCTACCAACACTGTCTTTGTCGAATTCATTGTCCCCATCACCGTACCTCGAAGGGTGCCTGGCTTTCGATGCTTCGAGATAGCACCACCCATAGTGACCCTAAGAACTCCTGGCAATTGACACTTCGAGATAGTATCACCTATGGATTTCTTAAGCGAATTCAGGCTTGTGGCAATCGACACTTCGAGATAGGGCCGCCCATGGTACCTGAACTACATAATGTGCTTACATGCTCCCAATAATATGGATATCCTAAGAGACAAGTGCAAAGGAGGTAATATATTATCATCACATCCTCAAGGTGAGTATATACTCCACCTCTCCTGCGGTAGGAACTCTTCCAATCAAATTATGTTTTCAAGCCTCTCCTATGTCAAAACTAAGAGAACCAAATTCTTTTAAGAAAGGAATTAAGGTGATCACTTACATAAGACCAAGTGTGTGAAATTTGGATGCTTGAGTTACAAGGACACATAAACCAAAATGTAGAACATGACTCCAGGTACTACCCCACCTTTTAACTCAATCCCTAACTTTCCTTCCTCAACCTCTTGAGGAATGGTCCGCAACTTAACTCCTACTTAAGTTTTTAAGTCCACAAAGGACCCTAAAGGTCTAAAGCTAGTAGCTCACTTAGCTTCTAAAGTTCAACCCTAGAATCAATTTAGTCTAACCTAGTGTTCTGATCTTATGCCTAGGAATGCAGGGCCAGCCAATTAAGCTCAATAATTACAAAATATTTTTTCTCTTTGTTCTCTCTGTTTTTTTTTTTAATGAAAATGTATGCAATGCAGAATGCTTTAACTAAATGCACGAATGCACTATAAATAAATGCTATGTATATCCCCAAGTACACCCCCTCATGCCTATAATCTACAATGTCCTTATTGCAAAGAAGGATATTACCTGGGTCAAAGATGGGTTGCCGTTAATTTGCTAGTAGTCGAGTAGCCAAAGAACTCGCAAATCAGGTTCAAGGATCGCATAAATAGGCCCTAAAAATGAGCAAAGTAATGTTGGCATAGAAAACAGGTAACCTAGGATGTTGGCGAGCTGATGATGAATCCCAATAGCAAATGCTCACCCAACTAAGATGGGAAATAAATTTTCCTAGGTCACCAGAGGAGGTTCTAAACGATAAACTGGCATAACAACCTCCAAAAGGGTAGGGGGAGGATGACAAGGATCCTCCAACAGAGATGGGGAAGGAATGGTGCTGAGATAAACCCCCAAAGGTAATGGATTGTTGACGCGTGCCGCTTGACTCGATCGTGTTTTAACAGTTAATTGCGTCGTAGTATAGGTGATCAAGCGTCGTCAACAAATAAAAGTTTTATTACTCGAAAATTGGAGTATCCGAGGTCGAACACAGGGAGCAATTGGAATTCATTACTAATCTCTAGAATGTAATTGAACACTTTAATTACTCAAAACTTTAATTCAAATGTAAATGCATGAGTTTAAAAGTAATTATGGTAAAAAGAAAGAATTAGATGTCTGATCTCTTAAAAGATGTCTTTCCCTTCTTTGATTCTTCTTCCTTTCTCTGTAGTGCCTTGCTTTTCTTCTGCCTTCATTCTTTCTTCTCCTGTAGTATCTCTGTCTGCTCCTTTTCTTCTGTCCTCTTTCTCCTGCACAGTATCTCTCTCTACAGGTCTTCTTCTTCTTCCTTGGCTCTGCTTCCTTCAGTTCCTCTTCTCTAACTTGCCCCTCTTGCTTTTCTTCTTCAGTTCTTCCTTCCCTTGTTTCTTCTTCCTTTCTGCTTTGCCTTTCTTCCTTGGCAGAGCCTCTTTCCTTGCAGCAGCTAAGTGTTGGCTTCCTCCCTTCCTGCACACACCACAGCCAAGGCAAAACTTATCCCTCTACCCACACCCACGCATCTCTCTCTCTCTGTAAACCATTCTTCAGCCCGCTCTCCCAGAGCTGGGTAAACGGGTCAAATCGTGGGCCCGTGACCAGGCACATCGGCGTGAGGGTGATGCGCGAGGTGTGCTCAGGGCAAGGGTCGGGTCAGAGCGCGCCAGATCTACATGGTGAAATCGCGGACGAGGCGGCATGAGATAGGTGAGGGACCTCACCCCAAGTGCTTTCGGAGGCAAAGAGAAGATATGACAAAAATAATTTAAACCATGCCAGCACCTTGTAAGTTACCGATGTGGGACTAAAGGTCCCGGCCTTCTCTTGCGCGCTCCCGCAGAAATCTCTCCTGCAATTGCCAAAGACGCAGACTTCGTTGCATTGCTCGCTGGACTAGATATCTTCGCAATGTCTCCCTGAGTGAGCTGCACCTGGAGCCTGGTGGTCCTGAAGCCTGGAGCAAGCTTGGAGCTTCTTCGAATCGCCATCAATGGCGGCAGGGGCTAGAGAACTGTCAGACATGAAACGAGCCTCTCGGCCTAATCAGATCACCGGGAGACCTTCTCCTTGTCACGGCGAATGTGAAGAGCAAGGTGGCAGGCCGCGAGGCGGCCTAGGCATGAGTGCCTAGGTCGTCCTGTGGCCGGATGGATGGGTGAGTTCGGGGAACAGTTGGGTAGGTGTAGCGGGTCTATAGACGGGTGGAGGATACTCAGTGAGGTGAGGCGGAGGTTACGTGATGGTCGGCGGGGCTTGTGGGGCTGCGGAGCAATGGGAGCGCCTCACAGAAGGGTGGCCGGAGATGAGGAAGGTGACGGTGGACAGCGACGGTCTGTTTACACCTCAAAACACGCCTATAAGGACGCCTTCTTATGCTATTTTCTAGCATTAACTATGTATATTATAATCCTATAGTCGCATCTGTAAAAATACTTGCATTCATGCATTTAATTAAGAGGAGGGAAGATTGAAATAAATGACTTCATAATTCACTTTTTTCCTCGAGTGCATATTTGCAAAAATTCCCTTCTCTATTTTTATTTCCTCTTGATTTCTATTTTTTCTCCCTATGGCTGCAACTTCTTCTCCGCTGCCTCTCCCTGCCGTCCTTCCCGCTGCTGCAACTTCCCGCGCGCGTCCGCCCTCTCCCTGCCCAAGCCATTCCCTGCGGCTGCCATTCCTCCCATTCCCCGCATGCTGCATGACCATGCTCTCTTCTTCTATAAGAAGCCACGGGTTCTTCTTCTTCGGGGGCTGGCGGCAGCAAGAAAAAAACCACCTTCAGCTCATCACCACCACCGTCCTCCCCTCCATACGCCGGACCTCCTTCGAGGAGACACCCGGCGGGCAGGAGCTCACTGTGGTGCACACCACCACAGTGAGACCACCACCGCCCAGCTCTTCAAAGAGCCGGTGGGCGTGGTGGCTCTTCTCTTTTTCATTTTTTTTCCCATTCCCGCACTTCCCGCCATGGCTGCCGCTTCAAGGTCTGAAGCTTGAAGCAGCAGCAGCGGCGGCCCCCGCAGCCTCCGCGAGCAACTGCAGGCGCCCCAGCCCCTCTGCGCGCGCCTGCAGGCCTTCCCCGCCTCCGTTCGTCTGCTCTGTCGCCCGCCTCTGCGCCCGCAACCGGTCGCTGCGCGCCTCTGCAGCGGCCGGCCAGGCCCCTTCCCGCCTCCCTGCCAGCACCCACAGAGCCCCGCGCGCACTGTCGCGAGCCTCCGCGCTCGCAGCAGGTCGACGCAGACTCCTCATCTCCTCTGCGCGAGTACGCCCCCGTGCGCCCGCGACCTCCAGACGTCGGCCGCCATCTGCAGACGACGTATCGTGCCTCCTGCAGAGCGGCTGCATTCTCTCCCTCTGCCGATCTCTCTCTCTCTCTCTCTCTCTCTTTTTTCACTTACAGCAACACACACACACCCATTCACCGACACACACACTCACACACTAATAGTAACTTATATACATACATATATATATATATATATATATACATATACATATATCTATATATATATACTTATATATACATAGTATATCTATATAGTTATGTATACATACATATAGTATAATATATATATACATATACATATATAATATATATATATATATATATATATATATATATACACATACTCATATACATATATATATATATACATATCTATATACTTATACATATACACATATATATATACATATATATCTAGATACATATATACCTATATACATATATATATATATATATCTATATAGTATTATATATATATACTTATATACATATATACATAGCTATATACATATATACATACATATATATATATATATACACCTATATATATATATATATATATCTATATATATCTATACATATATACTTATACATTTATATACATACATATGTACATATATTTTCACGTTATTTATTATACGCTGTATCGCGGGGATATCTGCACCAGTTGCTGATATTCCCTGATACACGCGTACAAAAAAAGCGTGGTCCCATACATCATCCATCCTCCATCTACACTCCACGCGGCACCTAGTAGTGTTGGTTGCGTCTCTCTAGACGTCGGCTGACTCGACATAGTGCTACACTCCATCGTCACCTCCACCCCCACCCCTTTATATATATACTACATATAAATATATATCTATAGCTACTATATTTACTTTCTATCTGATAGCTTCCTTAGTAAAAAGATAAAAAAAAGGTATAAAAGTGAAAAGATAATCTTTGATTTGCAGGTACCCCGTCTTGCAAGTAGCAAGACGTGTTTTGAAACTCTGTTTTGGCTAAAAGCCAAGGACACAATTTTGAGGGTGTGCCTCAAGAACAAGGATTACCAGAAAAAAACCTAAATAAGAAAAATACCAAAAACAGAATAAACGAACGGAAGAGACGCGTTTTAAGGAAAACGTAGAAACTCGACTTGAACCCCACTTCCCTGAGTTCGACCCTGGGCTTAAAAGTGACAAGATAAAATCAATTAGGCCAGGTTAAAAATTTTGTAAAGAGATGGTTAGGTCTGAATTAGGTTAACCACTATACACATTTCAACGATAAAAATATCATATTAACAACCTATCCAGGCCGACCATCATGACTTTTCTGGCGCCGTTGCCGGGGAGGTGCGCTTTCGAGTAAGTTTCTATCCAATTCCTTTAAATTTGTCTCTTCTCTCTTCACGGGTATTATTGTTTTTGGTGTGCAGGTGAACCTGGTGGAAGGAGAAGAAGGCTGACGAAGTCGAGGACGTGAGCAGATCCAAGGCGGGAACGAGAGCGTGAAGACGCCGACATCGCATTGGAACTTCGCACACGTTGCCGAACAAGTAGGTTTTCTTTTCTCATCAAATTAGGGTTAACTTGCCACCACACGAAAAAAAAAATTTTAAAACTAAAAATTAGAAAAACTTCTTGGGATTTCTTGAGGGCAAGTGGATTAAAATTCACTTGATTGATTGGTTGTCTTCACTCCCACTGCCCCGGGATTTCCTGCTTTACTTCGCATAGCGAAAATCTGAGAATCTTCATTCTTAGATTTTTCGCCGTGGGAAGTATTCTTTGAGGCAAAGAAAAAGATTGCTTGTATCCCTCTTTTGCCTCACTTATCTTTAATTCAGGATCACATTTTTGGTGGGGAGACTTGGAATTGAGTTGATTCCAACCCCACCACGACTTTTCAAATTTGCCTGTGATTCGATCCTGAATACTTCAACCCCAAAAATTTTATTTTCTTTATCTTTTGGTTGAAGCCTTGTGTGTGGAAATCATTTCTGGTGATTGGGAGCACTTGAATTGAAGTGCTTTGGCACCCTGTCACATTGATATAAAACTGATTCGTGCATCCACACTTAGAAATCTCCATTTAGGGTAGCCCATTGCATTTTAGCATGCATTAACTAATTGATAATTGAAGAAGGGTTTCTTGGGCTTTAGAAGGAAAACCTGTATTTTTGCAAAAACCCGGAGATTGGTTGAATTGGTAATTCAGCAAAACCCTAAAATTCATACTACTTAAGGCTGAACTCTAAAAACCATTCGCCAATAAAAACTTCAATTCGGGGAGATTTCCCCGTTGCATGCTTGTTCTTACACACTCTTAAAATCAATCACTTGGGCATTACCCGTAAACAACGCCCTTCACATTCCAAAAGCACTTGACCCTAAGCCTCTAATTAAAACTGGTAGTAACTTGACCCTTACTAAGGATTGGAGGTCTAACTACCTACGTGTAGCGGCTACGTGCTGGTGAGAGTTCCCGCGTGCTATCGGGTGTCTAAGACTGGGGCAAACGGCCTTTCAATCTGGCCCGGTGGTTCCGCGGTGCTCGCATTCGGTTCCGTAGTTCGTGATAGTAGGTAACTTAGATCTTTAGGTCTAAGGGCACACTGTAGAGGTTAGGAACTTGACTGTATTGATTTGTAATCAAGTGTACCTTTGCGGCGTCATTTCTCTCATCCCTTTTCCCTTCTCATCTCCCCAATTCTTCCTACGGTAGTGCATGTTTGGGAGGAGGTCACAAAACCCTGAATTGCTTGTATTGACTGATAAATCTAGAAAAAGAGCCGAATCATCCTCCTCCTCCACAAACATGGCACACACCCCCGCCTCACCACTTCGTCACAATTTCAATTCTTTCAACACCAGGCTTATCCCTGGAAACCCTGCAAGACCTTCCTTATCGAGTGTCGCGCCAAGCGACTCGGTAAGTCATGTGGAACTGGCTTCTGTGAGCCAGTATTTCAACACGGAGGACCAAGCCTCCGTGTACTCGGACACATATGCGGACACGTCTTCTGGCATAGAAGATGCCTGCACCCTGGGGAATAACCCATTTTCTGCCACGTATAACCCAGGGTGGCACAATCATCCCAATTTTGCATGGTCCAACAACCCGCAGCGTCGAAACCCCGCTGGTGGACCAATGCGATCGTCCGCACCCGTCATCCCAAGGGCCCAGTCTAATCCTATGGCAAATCTGCCATCAGGCCCTTGTGTACAGAAAACCAAACACGCATCAAAACCTCTTGATAAATTGATGCGAATGATGACGGAAATGTCAAAGCGCCATAAAGAAAACATGACCTCTCTTCAGCATTTGGCGCAGCAGAATGCTGAGATCAGTCAACTAAGCATGGTGACTCGATCTCAGGGCACTTTTCCCGCCCAACCTGTTCCAAACCTGCAAAACTTTGTACCCTGTGGTCCGCAACCACAGGTACAACCTTCTCAGGAACAGGTTCATCAAATTCTGCAAGCTCCGAGTATTCCTTCGGGATTTCAGGTTAATCCCGCTGCAGCACCGCACTCTTATGATGATAGTGATCACATCAAGGATGACACGTCTGACGAGGACGTGACTGTCAGTACGTGTATCGAACTAATTGGAGCCGATTCAGACTGCTGCAAATTACCTGACGACTGCCTGACCAACACAAACTGTGACGTTCCCCAATCCCTCCCTATTCCTGTACCTTCTCCTGACCAGACTTCTGACGAGGTTTTCTCCGCTTCCCATACCTCGTGGTCTGAGTCATTGCCGGGCTGCTCACTGCCGGTCCACACTATGGAAGACCGGATTGCCCTTTCTTTCCCGCTAAATCAGGCGGATTTGCAAATCCACACTGGGACCTTGAGCCCACAGCTTACTCACCGGGGCTATTCCCTTTTGGATCCATCTATCCAAAAAGCCCCCCTTCTTGGCCAATCTAAGGGCCAACTTCCTCTTCCTGATCTGTTTTCTGATCCGCCTGGGACACTCTCGTCCCAGAAAACGCCAAATCTCTCACCATCCACCATTACTTTTCACGCCTCTATCGCGATTACTTCGCTTTTCTCTTCACCACCCACCATCCACCCACCCTTCCACCCTGATTTATACCCTAAACCTCAGCTCCTGTTACCCGATCTGTCGTCCGTTCTCTGCCTTTCCTTGCATGCATATGAGGACATAGCATTGTTTGGCATGGGGGGGTGGATAGGCATCCATAGGATCCGGGAATTTTATGGTATCAGACAATTACCACCTATTTATAAATATGCAAGAAAAAGAAAAAAGAAAAGAAAAAAATAATAATAATAATAATAAATATATATATTAGTAATAAATGGTGTTTAGTAATGATCTAAAAGCTGAAACAAAAAATACAATAAGTGTTTATGGATATTCAACCTCTGTTTTGAAGAATTTCCAGGCCACAGAAGCTTGATTCGCTCAGGCTCGGCTTAATTCACTTAAAGCATTGACGAAATAGATCAAAATCTCTCCTAACTAAGAACGTTTCTTGTACCTGAGACACAGTACAGGATTCGTTGGTTTGCTTTTTCTTGAGAGCTTAAGTAAACTTGGTTCACACTACACATATCAGGAAAGATCAGGTGAACATAAGATCCAACCCTAGTGTTCATTAGGAAAGGTGGAGTCCTTGCCTGTGCGTGCAGGTAGACTTTTTATCCCAAGTTTTAGTCTTGTGTTTAGGAGTGGCTCTTTCCACCAAAAAGAAACTCTCCCACCAAAAAAAAAAAAAAAAAAAAAAGTGTGCTCTTTCAAAATGTGTTGTAAGAGATATACTGACATATGTTTCAAAAAAAAAAAAAAAAAAAAAAGATGTTGCAAAAGAGTCAGTATATCTCATAAATGTCGGTATAATTTGTTTTTCGAAAATGGGAGTTGAGTTTTCCGTAATCATCTTAAGGGTCAATCCGAAAACACGAGCTGAAACTGGGACCAACCTGTACTTAAAAATTCGTGAAACCCTGGGAGTGAGTCTTAAGGTTCATCTGGTCAGTCTGGATCCTTCACTATGCACAAACCATAACCTCTTGAGCTCTCAAGTATGGAAAAACCTCCTGGGTCCTGGAAATCGTACTTAAGGTTTAAATATCAAGAGTCCTGGTTAGTTGAGAGATAATCTTTGTCATGTAAGACTTAAAGTACTGGTAATCTTCTCTACAATTGGTTCTCACAATATCTGATAATAAACACACCGATATCATCTCAGAAGAAAATCTTCAGCTTAAGATCATTTCTAAATACGGTTTTGCTAGGGACTAGCAAAAGATAGGCATGGGGGTATATGTTTACACCTCAAAACACGCCTATAAGGACGCCTTCTTATGCTATTTTCTAGCATTAACTATGTATATTATAATCCTATAGTCGCATCTGTAAAAATACTTGCATTCATGCATTTAATTAAGAGGAGGGAAGATTGAAATAAATGACTTCATAATTCACTTTTTTCCTCGAGTGCATATTTGCAAAAATTCCCTTCTCTATTTTTATTTCCTCTTGATTTCTATTTTTTCTCCCTATGGCTGCAACTTCTTCTCCGCTGCCTCTCCCTGCCGTCCTTCCCGCTGCTGCAACTTCCCGCGCGCGTCCGCCCTCTCCCTGCCCAAGCCATTCCCTGCGGCTGCCATTCCTCCCATTCCCCGCATGCTGCATGACCATGCTCTCTTCTTCTATAAGAAGCCACGGGTTCTTCTTCTTCGGGGGCTGGCGGCAGCAAGAAAAAAACCACCTTCAGCTCATCACCACCACCGTCCTCCCCTCCATACGCCGGACCTCCTTCGAGGAGACACCCGGCGGGCAGGAGCTCACTGTGGTGCACACCACCACAGTGAGACCACCACCGCCCAGCTCTTCAAAGAGCCGGTGGGCGTGGTGGCACTTCTCTTTTTCATTTTTTTTCCCATTCCCGCACTTCCCGCCATGGCTGCCGCTTCAAGGTCTGAAGCTTGAAGCAGCAGCAGCGGCGGCCCCCGCAGCCTCCGCGAGCAACTGCAGGCGCCCCAGCCCCTCTGCGCGCGCCTGCAGGCCTTCCCCGCCTCCGTTCGTCTGCTCTGTCGCCCGCCTCTGCGCCCGCAACCGGTCGCTGCGCGCCTCTGCAGCGGCCGGCCAGGCCCCTTCCCGCCTCCCTGCCAGCACCCACAGAGCCCCGCGCGCACTGTCGCGAGCCTCCGCGCTCGCAGCAGGTCGACGCAGACTCCTCATCTCCTCTGCGCGAGTACGCCCCCGTGCGCCCGCGACCTCCAGACGTCGGCCGCCATCTGCAGACGACGTATCGTGCCTCCTGCAGAGCGGCTGCATTCTCTCCCTCTGCCGATCTCTCTCTCTCTCTCTCTCTCTCTCTTTTTTCACTTACAGCAACACACACACACCCATTCACCGACACACACACTCACACACTAATAGTAACTTATATACATACATATATATATATATATATATATACATATACATATATCTATATATATATACTTATATATACATAGTATATCTATATAGTTATGTATACATACATATAGTATAATATATATATACATATACATATATAATATATATATATATATATATATATATATATATATATACACATACTCATATACATATATATATATATACATATCTATATACTTATACATATACACATATATATATACATATATATCTAGATACATATATACCTATATACATATATATATATATATATATCTATATAGTATTATATATATATACTTATATACATATATACATAGCTATATACATATATACATACATATATATATATATATATACACCTATATATATATATATATATCTATATATATCTATACATATATACTTATACATTTATATACATACATATGTACATATATTTTCACGTTATTTATTATACGCTGTATCGCGGGGATATCTGCACCAGTTGCTGATATTCCCTGATACACGCGTACAAAAAAAGCGTGGTCCCATACATCATCCATCCTCCATCTACACTCCACGCGGCACCTAGTAGTGTTGGTTGCGTCTCTCTAGACGTCGGCTGACTCGACATAGTGCTACACTCCATCGTCACCTCCACCCCCACCCCTTTATATATATACTACATATAAATATATATCTATAGCTACTATATTTACTTTCTATCTGATAGCTTCCTTAGTAAAAAGATAAAAAAAAGGTATAAAAGTGAAAAGATAATCTTTGATTTGCAGGTACCCCCGTCTTGCAAGTAGCAAGACGTGTTTTGAAACTCTATTTTGGCTAAAAGCCAAGGACACAATTTTGAGGGTGTGCCTCAAGAACAAGGATTACCAGAAAAAAACCTAAATAAGAAAAATACCAAAAACAGAATAAACGAACGGAAGAGACGCGTTTTAAGGAAAACGTAGAAACTCGACTTGAACCCCACTTCCCTGAGTTCGACCCTGGGCTTAAAAGTGACAAGATAAAATCAATTAGGCCAGGTTAAAAATTTTGTAAAGAGATGGTTAGGTCTGAATTAGGTTAACCACTATACACATTTCAACGATAAAAATATCATATTAACAACCTATCCAGGCCGACCATCACGGTCGAGGGGTCAATTGAGTGAAATAAAGTGAGGAAATGAAAGAGGGGATAGAGGGGAATGATTTTAACCTAATTAAAGGGACAAAAGGGGACGAAGAGGCAGACGGCTATACCTGCCGCTGTCGAAGAAGAAAGCGTCCAGTGGAGGAAGACGGTGGCGATGACAGGGCTAGGGCAGCGCGCTCGGGTGTTGCACGACGTGGAGGAGGATGAGGAAGACGACTCTACCACTGGTTTTGTGGCAGAGTGAAGAGGAAGGGGAGGGGAGCTCGCCGGAGCTCGCTGGACCTCTTGGTCGGAGAAGAAGGAGATGAATTTGGGGTGGAATCTGGCCAAGTCTAGCTGAGGAGGTTCGGCCAGAGTTAGGGTTTAATTTATAGGTGTTTGGCTGTGCTTCTGGTGCGTGGAGGGCACGCCTTCTGTCGCCGACTTCTCGCCAGAGGTTGAAGGTGGTTAGATACCCAAATCTCTCGTGCGTTCGCACGAGAGATTGGTTGCAAATCTGGGATCATGGTCTAGCTCATATGGAAGGGGATTCCTCAGAGAATCTCCCTTCCATTTCTGGGAGGGGATCTCTGAGGAATCAGAGAGTATTCTCCCTCTAATCCTCGCCGGTGCAGGATCTCTCCCCAATAATGGCAGAGGGACCTGATTGTAAGATTGGTGAGGAAGCTAGGGGGGTTTAAGTGATAGTTTTCAAAAGAGGGGGACCAAAGTGTGATTGGGTGTACTAAATTGCAAAGTAGTTCAAGATGACCTCCTCTTAGGTCCCAATTTTGGTAAAAACCTAATTTGGACCTAAGGAATCCAATGGGGAAGTTGGATTTTAGGTTTGACCACGTTTGGCTGGACATTTTGCGTAAAAACCCAAATTAGGTCAATTGATGAGCTAGGACCCTATTCTAGTTCAAACTAGGTTCCAAAGGCCAATTTGAATGTTCTAAACCCAAGGGGATATTTTTCCATGATTTTTAGAGTGTTTACTTGATTTTTATCCTGATCGGAACCTTGTTGAATTAAGCGGGTCTGTTTTAGGGTTACCAAATGTCATTTAATTCCTAGATTGCACATGAACCCATTTCTGATTGATTCAACCCACTTTTTATCTCATTTATACCATTTGACCTATGTTTTGTCTCTGAGAAATCCCATTTATGTATTGTAATGGTAAAATTGCAATTTTAACCTTTATTTCATGTTTTCTTCTCAGAACAATTATTCCTTCAATTAGGCCCTCTTCTAGGTTATGTAGGAGCTTTTACTCTCTTTATTAGGTCAAAATGAGCTAGTTATGGCTCATGATGAGGCTCTCATCATACCCCCATACCTAGCTTTTGCTAGTCCCTTAGCAAAATTTCAAGGTTTTAACTTCTGTTCTAGACCTTGAGTGTCTGTCATCAATTATGATAAGTGCTTCTCTTTTTCTTTTGTGATTAGGTCAGAATGCTAATAATAGGCCTAGAGGTACTTAAGTATCAACCAAAATTCGGACCTGTTCCGCTTTAGCCTCAGTCCTCGGCAAAGGTTTTTAAGGCCTACAGAAACTAACCTAGGGTTTGTTGGACTCCACGGTTAAAGCACCCGTGCTTGAGACATTTTTAGCCTAAGTTCAGTTAGCAGTGCATTTTTTGTAAGAGAGAGATAGAAGATTTATTTGTTTGGAGAGCTTTTCTCTCTCTTTTCTTTTTATTTCTAGGTTCGGATTAGCTTCTCAACACGGTCTGTATCGGATTCCTCGTTCCCATCATCAATCCTCAAGGGTTCCTGGCTATCGATGCTTCGAGATAACACCGCCCATGACAACCCCCAGAACCCTGGCTTTCGAGATTTCGAGATAATCCCACCCATGGCGTTCCGTGGCCGAATTCAGACCCTGGCGATTGACATTTCGTGATAATGCCCCCCATGATATCTGAACCAGCAGAGTGCTTACACGCCCTCAGTAGGATATTTAAATATCCTAAGAGATAAGCACTGAGGAGACGATATGTTGTTACGCATCTTCGAGGGGAATTTCCCACCTCTCCGCGCCGGGAACTCATCCAAATCAACTTGTGTTGATTGGCTGCTCCTAATCTAGGTGACTTTTTTAGAACATTAAATGCTTTTGCGTGATTTAGATATTTATGCGCACTGAACCAGACTGTGTGTGAATTTGGGGTGCTTAGGTTACCTAATCCCGCAAATCGAAGGTCAGTTAACGAGGCCAAATACTTCCTAAGCCTTAGACCTAATACTTAAGCTTCGCATTTTCCCCAACCTCTTGAGGATTATCTAGATTTTAGCAGATACGTGAATTTTTAAGCTAAAGAATCTTGCCCAAGAGGCCTAAGATCAACGTTCCCGCTAGTCTCTTATTATGTCTCCTTAGCACTTTTCTTTTATTTCTTTTCTTGATTTGGTCTAGAACTTCAGTTAATTCCTTAATCTTTTACTAATGACTATTTCTTTTTCTTTCTCATTTTGTGCTCCTTCTTGTCATTTTACTCTTTTTCTCCTCCTTATGATTATGTGGCTCATAAAATTTCCTCCCTACCCCCATTTTTTTGTTCTTTTTCATAATTTTTCAATTTTTTGTGTTTTTGACATATGTGAACTTTTTTTGTGAGAATCCTTCTGATTTTTTCTTGGTTTTGTATGTATGCACTTTATCACCCCCCCATGCTAAAGTTTTGTAATGTCCTCATTGTAAATAGAGGGTGTGAAATAGTGTTGAGGTTAGGGACTTAGAACAGGATACATCGGGTGGGTGAATGGGTCGAAAATGACTAATGCGAACGATTTCAAGCTCTGATACGTGTACCAGTGGTGGGATCAACTATCTAAGGCTGAACTCAAGGTGCAATGGACGTGGAGTACAGACGGATAATCAGACGGGTCTCTATTTTTGGGATGACGGGTTGCCTCCCGTTAAGCGCTAAATTTAATGCCTTCAGCCGAGCGGAAAATGGGTTGGAGAGGGAGTGGTCAAATTAGCGAAATTTTGTAGAACAAGCACCTTGATTAAGAGCCTGGTTGGTCCAACCAGGTGCTTGTTAATATCAGTAGGCTGATGATGTAGCCCAAACCCAATAAGTCTGGTGGGTTGATAGGTGTAGATCAACAGATGCGGAACCCACCATATGCAATGAGGTTTTAATGGATATGTAAGTGAAAACTCAGGTTTAGGCTGAGTAGAATCAGCCTGGTCAGAGTAGGGTTATGAAAAATAGTCAATGTATGGTGTGGAAACCCTACAGGGGTGATCAAAGAATGATGGCTCCTGATTTTCGGTCTGATTAATACCCTATACCCAATATAGATATGGAGTTGAATCATCTGCAAACGGCTCAGTGAGAGGTGAATCGAAATAGAAATTGAGTCCGGTTGCGGGTCGGGGTAGAGAATGGGTTTTGATTGGTTCTATTTATGTGGAGCAGGTGGATTCAAAGAAAATAGGCTTGTTATAATCAGGAAGCAGATTTTCTCCGAGGTTATGGTCAGATTTGAAATCATCGGAGAGTTTGCAAAAATCAAAATCTGAATGAGATTCAAGATCATGGGTTCCACCATCATAGAATAAATCAGATGTTGTAGATTCAGTAGCCTGCCTGGGGTCTAGCCTAAATGTTAATTCTGAGCTTAAAAAGGTGTCCCTATCTAGTAGAAGCTCAGGTTCAAAGCTAGTAGGGTAGACCCAATTGAAACCCCACTCGTCCAACTCCTTGGTTTCTGTGTCGTAGCTTGGCATGACTTCCGAAAAATCGATTAGTTCCTCTGAGGTTGTTGGCGAAGGATATTCATCGAATAGAGGCCCAAAATCATATTCTTCATTAAAAGATTGATCGTCTTCATATGGGGCCTTGAAATCTTCAAAATAGGTTTCAGATCTAGATTCTGGGCTTAGGATGTGGGTTGAATTAGTAGAATATAAGTCTGAATAACCTTCGAGGGTCACCTTATCAGGATAAGGAACGGAATTTACACCCTCGAGAGGTTCAGCTCTATTCTGATTCTTGCAGGAGTTTTGGGATTCTAGAATGGGCTCATCATGGTATTTTCCTGCATTTGGAGCTTCCCAACCTTCTTCAATATCAGGCACATTGTATTCTATTTGGGTTGGGAATCCACAACCATTTTGTGCCTCAAACCCGAGATCAGATTTATCCTCAATGTTTTGCCAAGATGGTTCATCCTCTGTTTGTGGTATATACGGGTACTTTTGGTCAATAATTTATTTTACTAATCTCAGTATCTCTTCCCATTTTTCAAGACTATCTTGGTGTTGCTTCCAAAGTTGAGGATTTGTCATACATTGAAGGTATTCAAGATTGTGTAGTTTTTCTATTTCAATGTATGCAGTAATGAGCAAGTCATGGGTTGATCCTTTTGTGGCTTCTGCTAATAGTACTTGGGCACAAGTTATGACAAAGGTTGTGCTTGTTGGGACATCAACCTGAATGTTTCCTACTGGTGTTGAGGTTTCTTCATTTTCATAGAATTTCATGTCATCCTCAAACATTTTATCTCTCATGGATCTCCGATATTCAGGTTTCTTGACTGGTAGTCCTAAGTGGTTTGGCTGCATATTTGGATCAGGTGGTGGAGTCAAGATGTAGAATCAGAGTTGGAATCAAGATCAAGTTATGAAGCGATCAAATCTGAATAACGAGTCCCACTGAAAATGTGTGTGTGTGCTATAAAGAGAAAAGATGAGGGACTGGAGATGTTTTTGACCCAATTAAGACACCCAAAGATGTTTGGATGACTATGGAGGTTCGGGGCGGATGGTACCCCTGGATCAGAAGATCATCCACCTAAGAATTACCTGGGCAGCCAGAGAGGGAGAGTCCCGCAAAGACCCCTACACGGTAGAGCGTCCCCATGGGTTACAGGGTTTCCCCCACCCGACCTCTCTTGTCACTGAGATTCCAGGTAGACCAGAATGGGGACCTTGACCTCTTAAGTCTACCACTTTTATTTCAAAGGTGCTTTAGGGTTCTCACTTGAACTTTAGATGTTTTGATGTTGTGGCCTAATTTAGAGGTTGGTTGACCCAAGGGGTCAACTTCACCTGACCTGTCCTATAGATGGCAGAATGATTCTAGGTTTGGAGCCTAGAGATCACCCTGATTCAACTCCCAGGTTATTAGGTCCAAAAATTTTAAGATTCAAGTGATTTTAGAACTCAATTTTTCTTAGGGTTTGTCTTGTTTAGATCTCTTCAATCAAGGGCTTGGGTAGCACACTGATGTGGGAGGGTTTATTTCCTTTTATGTAGGCATGTGTGAGCTAGCACTTCAAGACCCTACTGTAAAAACCCTAATTTGGTTCTATTTCCAATCCTCTTTTTCACAAAAATTCTCTTTGGACTTTAAAAGCAAGAAATGTGTTGTCCGCAGAGATTAAGTATGATTTCTATTAGGCATCTGAATTTGTGGGATGGAATCTAAAAAAAATCGCTCCAACTTTAAGAAGATTTGAAAAATTTTCGCAAAATTAGGAAATGTTTGCCTTAAAGATGGTGCTTACTATAGAAAGAAGGCAATTGATTCCTAAATTGATTTTTTTCCTTTTGTCTTTTAAGAATTAGGGGATGGCTTAAGGAAGAAAAGAAATTACCTGCCCTGGAGTGGTTGACTTGCGGGAGGGATTTTCTCGTGTAATACCTGCAAGATCACAAAAAAGTAAAGTAGGGAAAGTTAGTGTTCAATATGATAAAAAGAATGTAGAGACTAGTGATAAATTGCGCGTTGCTCCCCGGCAACGGTGCCATTTTGTTGACGCGTGCCACTTGACTCGATCGTGTTTTAACAGTTAATTGCATCGTAGTATAGGTGATCAAGCGTCGTCAACAAATAAAAGTTTTATTACTCGAAAATCGGAGTATCTGAGGTCGAACACAGGGAGCAATTGGAATTCATTACTAATCTCTAGAATGTAATTGAACACTTTAATTACTCAAAACTTTAATTCAAATGTAAATGCATGAGTTTAAAAGTAATTATGGTAAAAAGAAAGAATTGGATGTCTTATCATTTGATCAGACGTCTTAAAAGATGTCTTTCCCTTCTTTGATTCTTCTTCCTTTCTCTGCAATGCCTTGCTTTTCTTCTGCCTTCTTTCTTTCTTCTCCTACAGTATCTCTCTCTGCTTCTTTTCTTTTGTCCTCTTTCTCCTGCACAGTATCTCTCTCTATAGGTCTTCTTCTTCTTCCTTGGCTCTACTTCCTTCAGTTCCTCTTCTCTGCCTTACCTCTCTTGCTTTTCTTCTTCAGTTCTTCCTTCCCTCATTTCTTCTTCCTTTCTACTTTGCCTTTCTTCCTTGGCAGAGCCTCTTTCCATGCAGCGGCTAAGTGTTGGCTTCCTCCCTTCCTGCACACACCACAGCCAAGGCAAAACCTATCCCTCTACCCACACCCGCACGTCTCTCTCTCTCTCTGTAAACCATTCTTCAGCCCGCTCTCCTAGAGCCGAGTAAACGGGTCAGATCGCGGGCTCGTGACCAGGCGCACCGGCGTGAGGGTGATGCGCGAGGTGTGCTCAGGGCAAGGATCGGGTCAGAGTGCGCCAGATCTGCGTGGTGAAATCGCAAATGAGGCGGCGTGAGGTAGGTGTGGGACCTCACCCCAAGTGCTTTCGGAGGCGAAGAGAAGATATGACAAAAACAATTTAAACCATGCCAGCACCTTGTAAGTTACCGATGTGGGACTAAAGGTCCCAGCCTTCTCTCGCGCGCACCCGTAGAAATCTCTCCTTCAATTGCCAAAGCTGCGGACTTCGTTGCGTTGCTCACTAGACCAGATATCTTCGCAATGCCTCCCCGAGTGAGCTGCACCTAGAGCCTGGCGGTCCTGAAGCGTGGAGCAAGCATGGAGCTTCTTCGAATCACCGTCAATGGCGGCGGGGGCTTGAGAACTGTCAGACATGAAATGAGCCTCTCGACCTAATCAGATCACCGACAGACCTTCGCCTTGTCACGGCGAAGGTGAAGAGCAAGGTGTCAGGTCGGGGGGCGGCCTAGGCATGCGTGCCTAGGTCGTCCTGTGGCCGGATGGATGGGTGAGTTCGGGGGATAGTTGGGTAGGTGTACTGGGTCTATGGACAAGTGGAGGATACTCAGTGAGGTGAGGCGGAGGTTACGTGATGGTCGGCGGGGCGTGTGGGGCTACAGAGCGATGGGAGCGCCTCATCGGAGGGTGGCCAGAGATGAGGAAGGTGACGGTGGACAGTGACGGTCAAGGGGTTGATTGAGTGAAATACAGTGAGGAAATGAAAGAGGGGATAGAGGGGAATGATTTTAACCTAATTAAAGGGATGAAAGGGGACGAAGAGGAGGATGGCTGTACCTGCTATCGCCGGAGAAGAAAGCGCCCAATGGAGGAAGACGACAGCGACGACGGGGCTAAGGCAGCGCGTGCGGGTGTTGCGCGACGTGGAGGAGGATGAGGAAGACGACTCTGCCACTGGTTTTGTGGCAAAGCGAAGAGGAAGAGGAGGGGAGCTCGCCGGAGCTCGCTGGACCTCTTGGCCGGAGAAGGAGACGAATTTGGGGTGGAATCCGGCCAAGTCGAGCTGAGGAGGTTCGGCCGAAGTTAGGGTTTAATTTATAGGTGTCTGGCCGTGCTTCTGGTGCGTGGAGGGCACGCCTTCTGTTTCCGACATCTCGCCAGAGATGGAAGGTGGTTAGATACCCAAATCTCTCGTGTGTTCACACGAGAGATTGGGTGCAAATCTGGGATCATGGTCTGGCTCATATGGAAGGGGATTCCTCAGAGAATCTCCCTTCCATTTCTGGGAGGGGATCTCTAAGGGATCAGAGAGTATTCTCCCTCTAATCCTCGCCGGTGCAGGATCTCTCCCCAATAATGGCAGAGGGACCTGATTGTAAGATTGGTGAGGAAGCTAGGGGGTTTAAGTGAAAGTTTTCAAAAGATATGGACCAAAGTGTGATTGGGTGTACTAAATTGCAAAGTAGGTCAAGATGACCTCCCCTTAGGTCCAAATTTTGGTACAAACCTAATTTGGACCTAAGGAATCCAATGGTGAAGTTGGATTTTAGGTTTGACCACGTTTGTCTGGACATTTTGCGTAAAAACCCAAATTAGGTCAATTGATGAACTAGGACCCTATTCTAGTCAAACTAGGTTCCAAAGGCCAATTTGAATGTTTTAAACCCTAGGGGATATTTTTTCATGATTTTTAGAGGGTTTACTTGATTTTTATCCTGATCAGAACCTTGTTGAATTAAGCGGGTCTGTTTTAGGGTTACCAAATGTCATTTAATTTCTAGATTGCACATGAACCCATTTCTGATTGATTCAACCCACTTTTTATCTCATTTATACCATTTGACCTATGTTTTGTCTTTGAGAAATCCCGTTTATGTACTGTAATGGTAAATTTGCAGTTTTAACCTGTATTTCATGTTTTCTTTTCAGAACACTTATTCCTTCAATTAGGCCCTCTTCTAGGTTATGTAGGAGCTTTTACTCTCTTTATTAGGTCAAAATGAGCTAGTTATGGCTCATGATGAGGCTCTCATCATGGACTGACTAAAGAAATCACCAATCCATAGCCAATACTCTATTACAAGAAATATTAGTCTGTTAAGCCCCCCGGTCAGAACAAATGTGAGCATATCTCTAAGCCAAGGATCATCTAGGTGTCCAAGTTTCGAGGTTGCGGGATGGCCATAAGATCTAGGTTGGATTTAATCAACTCAGTGTCCATCCTTAACAATCTTTCCAAATCATCAATTGCATCCCTAGCAATCCTTGCACTATCACATGTATCTTCCTGCACTTCATTAGGAGTCAAAATTTTGCCTTCAGACATAAGCGAATCAGAGGGTGACTTCAAATAAAATGAAGGTAGGTTGGAAGCAACAGATCTAGGGATTATCCTATCAATGTCATCCCCGGGTTCTTGTTCTTTACTCAAATCTTCCCCAAAGTCTATATGTCAATCCACATAAATCTTAGAAGTTGCTTCTAAATTTTCCATCATTTCATCATGAGGAGAAATATCATCGATGAGTGTGCTAAGGAAACCTAATTTGGTCAAATTCGTGACATCCTCAAGGGCTAACTCTTCAAATAAGACATAATCACCCTTAGTGTCATTCCAAATCTTGAATGTAGGTCCCTCATATAATTTATCCTTCTCCTCATCATATGATTCAACATATACCCAAGGTCTAGAATCATCTAAAATCTCAGTAGATCACCTAGGGTACTCTATCTGAGGTAAATGGTTTACACTGGTAACATCAGACTCTTCATATAGGTCAATTTCTTTAGGGTTAGGTTCCCTAAGGGTGGGCTTGAGTTCCATCTCATGATCAAAAGGGAGGACAGGATTAACAACTTGACTTCGTCCCACTTCATCAAATGTCACGAAAATACTATCATATGGGCCGAGGTCTTCCAATGGTACCATCATTCCCTTCTTTTGACTGCAATATAATTCAGGTGGACACTCAACCTTATCATCATCTTCCTTGGGTTGCCACCTTTCTTCATCCAATGCATAGCTACTTTCATATGTATCTTCCTCCCACTTAAGGCAAGGATCTCTCAAGGAAGTGTCATCTAACGGGGAGGTTTCAAAATCGATCCTCGGAAAGTAGCTATTATCCCTTACATAATCCCCAAAATTTCCCTCCAACTTAAAGTGTAGCTCTCCTAGGAGAGATGCATCTATTGTAGAGGGGTGTACATCATCCTCAATGGGGTAGATTGGGTGGCTAATTTCAACTCTTTCTTGTAGGCCTACTCTCGAAGATTCTCCTAACAATTCAATCATTTCGTCTTGCATTTTCTGTATTTCCATCTTCAAGGAGGAGAGGTCATTTCTATCAGGAGAGAAGTCAGGCTCAGGCTTATAGTACCCAGGAGTGTCTGTCCAACCATTATAATTATTCAGGGAGGGTGGGTTGGGTATTTCTATGCTGTGTGGGATATTGGGCAAAGCAAATCCCGGTCTTAGGCTCTGCTCACTGATTTGGGGCTTAACCAGGCCAATACTCCTATAATAGGAGTAAAATGGATCCCAATGATTATCATTATGTGCATCAAAGGATAGACCAGCTCGGCATATGGGATCGAAGAGTGCAGAGTGAGGGTATGGGTGTGGGCAAAATGTGAAAGGATGAAAATCAATGTGGTCCATTCTAACTCACACCTCAATCAGAATTCCCCAAGCAAAACATAATTCAAAAAGGACTTTTTAGGTCTTTCCCAATTTAGGCCTTTGATTTTAAGTCAAATTGTAGGTGACAATACAATTTGTTCAATCAATTTATGCACTTATTGTCGACCTACGGATTTCCTAAGAAGACATAACTGGGACTTAGGTGATCCTCCCTAAAGCCCAAAAAAGTTTAGTCACCACCAAACATGGTAAAGAAGGAAGCAAGTAGGGTTAAACCCTTCCTTTGAAGCATTGCTTTCGCGGTGCTTCTTAACTATCCTCAATCCACAAGGTTTGGAGGCAACTTCACCTCAGAACTAATGTTTGGGTCACTTCAAACCTCAATAATAGGAGGCTTTAGTCCTAGCGGTTCCAAACCTAAGGAGTGTTTAAAAGCATGCCGTGGTGCAAGAGATATAAGTGTGCATACACCGCAAAAGATTTTGAATTTTGAATCGCACGCCAAGTTTGAAAATCAAATCCTTGGATTTTAAATGTCCCTCCTCTAATTAGTCCTTTTTCCAGAAAATATGTGACCACTTGTTAGATCTATTCAATAGAAATTAGGTGGTCTTGAAATTAATCCAAATGCATTTACATGACAGGTAGAAATGCGAAGTTAAATGTGTATACCTGATTCCAGCATTCTTCATGCAATATGCAAGACAGGAAATTAGATCTAGATGTTGCTCATTCAATCCTAAATGATATGACCTAGGGGCAGGCAGCTTCTAGCAGGTAGCTCATGTTTTTTTTAGCTTTTTTTTGTCTACTTATGTACAAACAAATTAAGGATAAACAATCCACAAAATAAATTAAAAACCTAGATCTAAAGAAAAGGGAACAGGCTCCCAAAAATCAGCCCCAATTACTACAAGGGCGAGAAAACAGAATTAAAACTTATGACACAGAGAATCTCCTATGGAGGCGGGATCTAGGTCTCCTTCATCTTCCCTGCGTGTAAGCATCGCTCAAGGTCGACGTCTTCTCCCAGATGTGCCTGGCACTTCTCTAAAATTCCTCGCTCAAATTCCTCTCTCAAATTCCTCGCACAAAAAAAATAATAAAAGGTTAGATCACTGTGCAATGAGAAATAATCAGAAATAAAAATCAGGTGAAATTATTGCGTCTGTTGCCTCCCGTGCAATGGCACTATTTGGTAAGTTGATTTTCGCTTTCGAATTATGTTATTAAGAGGATTTGTCGTTGTAGGATCAAAGTGGTGGAAAATCACTTAACAAAATAATTAAAATTAAAATTAAACCACTCACAGGAGAGTCGGTCGTGTCCATAGGGAGGCAATGATGCAAAAAAATCATGAATATTTTTCTCATCTTCGTTCAATCAAGTGCGAAATCCATAGTCAAATCTGACATAAAATGCGATGAAAAGAAGATACATAAAACTCGAAAATGTAAGGTTATATGTGCAATTTTTCCTCACTGAAATATTCAATAAATATGTGATGAATCTATGTAATTTCCAATTGACATGCATTAGAGAGAATTTGTGGACATCTTAATCCAAAACCAATGTCAACAGATGTGGATAACAAAAGCCACGCAATTATAAGAAAGCATGAGTATGAAGTCACGATTTCACTCAATATATCACATATTAAAATAAAAAATGAGACTTTGGCAATGGCAATGAAATGTAATAACTAATTGCAAGTTCCCTATAGCAAAACAGGGGAGAACTCTCCTTGGCATGCGTAAGAAGAGGAAGGATCGGCTGAAGGCATGGTCGCGCAAGAAGGTCGTCAGTGGAGAGGGCTGTGCGTGGAGGTCATGGCGTGGTCGTTGGTGGTCGATGGCGGCCAGTCGGAGGAGATGAAGTGGCAACTGCAGTGGCTGTTGCTGCTTCTCTTGCATGCACTGCTACTGGAGGTGGGCACATGGGTGGTGCAGGCAGTAGGGGCTAAGGCGTGGACGAACGCAAGGAGGTGCACACGGGCTGAAGTGAGCGCGGCTGCTACTGGCAAGGCGCTGAGGAACGCACGCTGTGCCCGAGCAGAAGTGGTGGTGGAGCAGGGGGGAAGAAGGTGCGTTGCGGTTGGAAGTGGGCACGCATGCCTGCTTCATGAAGGTGCAGAGCATGCAGGTGCATGCTGCAGGAAGGCACGCCGGCAAAGGTGCAATGCGCTCTACTTGCGCAACTGATGGCGAGGGCACTGAGCTGTGGGTGTGTGGTGCGTGCTGCAAGAGGTGTGTGGCATGTGCGAGGTGGTCATGGAGGGTTTCTACGGCTGTTTTGGATGCGCAGCAAGGGGCGTGCACTATCGTGCTGCTGCGGGAATGGCGTGGCTTTTGGGAGTAGAGGAAAAATAGAGGATGGGGAACAAGATGAAGGTGGTGATGGTGCCTGTGGACAGGGGTAGCACATCGTGCATTATTAAATGCACTCACGGTAGGTGAGCTTCAAGGAGCTCATACATGGTGGTGGTCGATTCCATCCTTTTGGCACGACGGTCTGTCACCCCGCCGACCCACGGTATGACGGAGTTTGGCCGTAGAGGCCCATGGAGTGGAATGCTGCACAGTGGTGGAATGGGTGGTGGCCTCCCCTTGCATGGTCATCTCCTCCTCCCTTTGTAGTTGAATTTGAAATCCAAAGAGGCAGGCTCAGATGCTCTTCATGGCCAATGAATGCTTGGAGATGTGCGTGAACGATTGCACAAGGCGAAGAAGCAGCCATTACCTGTGGAGGAAGAGAATAAGAAAATAATAAAATATTATGGTTATTTATGCATAAATCCTTAACTTCTATGTTAAATTAAAACAATGCAAGTAATTCACCTAATTGATTAACTAATCAAATGCATGCAATGAATGAATTATGCAATTAAGCTAAAAATATGAATTAATTTATTTACATCCAAATGTATACTATCTAAATGTTAAAATTAACTTAATGTCTAGACACTTAAATACTTAAATAACCCACAAATATGGGATAATCAGCCACAAGGTTGTGCTATTGATTTCAGGTATCCGACCATGGTCCTTCATTGTTGCTAAGCTTGAAGCACACTTGAAGCTTCGCCCAGGTCTTGCAATCACAGGCTACACTCCCAGAATGCGCGGAAGTTGCCTGTGCATGCACTCAGGATCTCAATTCCAACTGAAGGCCTCCACGGCTACTACAATTACGAAGGCCATTCCCTGCTGCAGTGCGCGAAAGGAAGGTGGGACATTTAGTCCCACCTCGGAAGTGGAAAGGCGTCTTTGTGTGCATAAATTGTAAAAGTGAAGTAGGCTCTTCACCTCCAACACTGAGGGTGAGGTCCTCCTCCCCCCTTCACCGGACTCATCCGCGAGACCTAATACGCGGACCTGGCCGACCCGACTACCTGACCCGACTTCACTTCTCTCTCACCACACATGCTGGTGAGCTTGGACCCGGGTATGTGTTAGGTCCGATTATCCGATCGGTTAAGGCTCTAGTAGAGCGAAGATGAAATAGAAAGAGAGAAAGAGAAAGGAGAGCTACTCGGGGTAGGGGGTTTTCCTCTGATGAGTTTGCCCTCCACACTTAGTCGGATTCTAAGAGAAGAAGAGCCAGAGAAGGAAGAAAAGAAGAAGGAGAAGAGGACCGCAGGGCTTAACGGAAAAGGTAGAAAGACAGAGAAAGAAGAAGGAAGCCAAGGCAGAAGAGAGAAAGAAGAAGGGAACCAAGGTAGAAGGGAGAAGAAGAGAAGGCTGAAGAAAGGAAGAAGGAAAAATAAGAAGGAAGAAGCTGAAGAAGAATAGAGGAAGAGAAGTACACAAAGATAGAGAAGAAGAAGAAGAAGAAGAAGAGAAATCTGAAGAAGAAATGAAGCAAGGAACTGTAGCACAAGACATTAGGATGTCTGATTTTTCTATGCTCTCCATTATTTTATCTAAATTTCTTTTTACTCTTCATATACTCATGCTCTACATTCCTAATTAGATTTTGAGTAGTATTATGTGTTCAATTTGTATTAATTGTTGACATTAGTGTGTGAATTCCATTTTCTCCCTATGTTCAACCTCGGAATATATTCAAGTAATAAAATTGTATTTGTTTTGAACACTATTTCTGCTGTACTACAACGCAACACTCTTAAAACTCGATTCACTGTGACAAACATTTTGGCATCGTTGCCGGGGAGCAACGTGCAATTCACCACTATTTTCCACATTATTTGATTATATTTGAGCACTAATGTTTGCACACTCTCGATTGGGTTTTAAAGAATAACACATTGTAATATAGCCGAAAAAGCATTCAAACAAATAGAGAATTTTATTACTCGAAAATCGGAGTATCCGAGATCGAACACAGGGAGCAATTGGAATTTACTACTAATCTCAAATGTAATTGATCACTCTAATTTACTCAAAAGTTTAATTCAAATGCATTTAAAAAGTAATTCATGCAAAAGAGTAAAATTGGACGTCTAATCACAAGAACAGACGTCTTAAAAGTTTCCCTTCTTTGATTATTCTTCTTCTTCTGATCTTGCTTTCTTTCTTCTGTAGTCTTCACTTTGCTTCTTTCTCTTCTGTCTTCTTCTCAGCAGTCTCTCCTTCCTTGTCTTCTCTCTTCTGCGAAGGCTTCTTCTTCCTTGGTCTCTTCTCTTCTTCCTGCCTTTGCTTCTTTTCTCTTCTGTCTTCTTCTCAGCAGTCTCTCCTTCTTCCTTCAGATCTCTGCCTCGCTCAGCCTCTTCCTCTTCTGCTTCTTTGTCTTCTTTGGCTAAGTTTCTTCTCTTCAACGCCCAGCCTGCCTGCACAACGGGGAAGCAAAACCTACCCCCTATCCCTCTACCCGAACGTCTCTCACTCTCTGCAATTCACTCAAAGGATGCTCTCCCAGAGTCGCGGGTAATCGGGTCGGACTTCACACCCGAGACCAGGCGCACCGGCGTGTGGAGAGGCGGAATGATGGGTACGACTCGCCGGAGGTCGGCCGATGACGTGGAAGATGAGGGTGGTCAGGCAGTGTCGAGGGGTAATTAAATGAAATGTAAGGGGGAAAAGAGAGAGGGGGAGAAGGGGAATGTATCTGGAGTGTTCTGGAAGGGAGAGAGGCAGCGGAGATGACGGCTCGTAGCTGCCATCGTCGGAGAAGAAGAACCCTGAGGGAGGGAGCGGCGACGAGGACGAGGTCAGGGGAATGCGCGCTTGGTACGGCGCAACGCGGGAGGAAGAGGCAAAGTGGACTCTACTGCTCGTATGGCAGCAGAGCGATGAGAAGGAGGGGAGGAGGTCACCGGAGCTTGAGGGTTCCTTGGCCGGAGATGGAAGAGACAAATTGGAGGTGAAACCCCGGCCAAGTCAAGCTGAAATTGAGCGGCCGGGTTTGGGGGTTCTTTTATTGGTGCTGGGCCGTGTGCTCAGAGCGTGGAGGTCGTTCAATCATCTCCGACGGCTCGTTGGAGAAGGAAAGAGGGTGGATATCCAAATCCATCGTGCGTTCGCACGAGAGATTGGGTTCACACCAGGGATCAAGATTGGCCTTAGATGGAAGGGAATTCCTCAGAGAATCTCCCTTCCATTTCTGGGAGGGGATCTCTGAGGAATCAGAGAGTATTCCCTCTCTAATCCTCGCCGGAGCAGGATTCTGCCCCAACAATGGTGGCAGGACTTAATTGCAAAGGTGGTGAGGAAATTAGGGGACTCTCTGCGATGATTTTCAAAAGATAGGGATCAAATTGTGATTTGGGTGTACTAAATTGCAAAGTAGGTCAAGATGACCTCCCCTTAGGTCCAAATTTTGGTACAAACCTAATTTGGACCTAAGGAATCCAATGGTGAAGTTAGACTTTAGGTTTGACCTCGTTTGACTGGACATTTTGCGTAAAAACCCAAATTAGGTTACTTGAAGAGCTAGGACACTAATCTAGGTCAAACTGGGTTCCAAAGGCCAAATTAAGTGTTCTAAACCCTAGAGGATATTTTTCCATGATTTTAGAGGGTTTAATTGATTTTTATCCTGACCGAAACCTTGTTAATTTAAGCGGGTCTGTTTTAGGGTTACCAAATGTCATTTAATTCCTACATTGCACATGAACCCATTTCTGATTGACTCAACCCACTTTTTGTCTTATTTAGACCATTTGACCTATGTTTTGCCTCTGAGAAATCCTATTTATGTACTGCAATGGTAAAATTGGAGTTTTAACCTTTATTTAATATTTTCTTCTCAAAGCACTTATTCCTTCATTTAGGCCTTCTTCTAGGTTATGTAGGAGCTTTTATCTTCTTTATTGGGTCAAAGTGAGCTAGTTATGGCTCATGATGAGGCTCTCATCAACTAACTTGCCCTATTTGCTTTATTTTGATTTTGCGAGGTACTTCACGAGGAGATCATCTGCATAAATCAACCACTCCAAAGTAGTTAACTTCTCTATTCTTCCTTAATCAACCTCTTAATCTTGAGAAGACAAAAAAGGAAAAAATCAATTAGGAATCACCTGCCTTATTTTTCATAGTAATTATCATTTAAAAGGCAAGTTTCTTGATTTACGAAAATTTTTCAAATCTCATTCAAGTTGAAGCGATTTTGTTTAGAGATCCTACCCCAAATTTCTTGTGCCTACTAGGGATTACACTTAAATTCTAATCTCCTTAGACTACGCACTTCTTGTTTGAAGTTCAAGGAGAACATTTGTGAAGATCAAAGAGGATCTGAAAATAAAGCCAATTAGGGTTTCAATTGTTAGGGTTTTGGAGTGCTAGTTCACACTTGCTTACATGAAAGGAAACAAACCCACCCGCATTTGTGTGCCACCCAAGCCCTTGATTGAAAAAATATAATGAAGAAAAAACCCTAAAACCAAGCTCTAAACTCACTTGAAGCCTAAAATCCTTGGACCTAATAACCTGGGAGTCAAATCAGGGTGATTTCTAAGTCTTGACCTGGAGTCATTCTACCATCTTTAGGGCAAGTCAGGTAAAGTTGGACTACATTATAGGCCAGCCAACCTCCAAACTAGGTCACAAGTCCAATCAACTGCTAATTCAAGTGAAAACAAAGGCACAAATTAAGACATAAAACTGGTAGACTTAAGAGGTCAAGTTATCCATTCTGGTCTACCTGGACCCTCAGTGACAAGGAGGGTCGGGTGGGGGAAACCCTATAACCCGTGGGGGCGCTCTACCATGTAGGGGTCTTCGCGGGACTCTCCCCTCCTAGTTGCCCAGGTAATTCTTAGGTGGATGACTTTCTGATCTAGGGGTATCATCCACCCCGAACCTCTATAGTCATCCAAAAATCTTTGGGTGCTTGATTGGGTCAACATCACATCCAGTCCCTCGTCCCTTCTATTTAGAGCACACACACAAATTTTCATTGGGAACCTCTTTCAGATCAAATCACTGCATTCTAAACTTGAATTTTGATTCTACATCTTGATTCCACCATCTGATTCAAAAATGCAGCTTGGTTACTTAGGAAAACCATTAAAAAAGCCTGAATCACAAAGATCCATGAGAGATAGAATGGTTGAGGATGCCCTTAAATTTTATGAAATTGATTACAAAACCTCAAAACTAATTAAAGACATTCAGGTTAATGTATCAACAACAACAAACTTCATCATAAACTATGCCCAATTATTATTAACAGAAGCGACAAAGGGATCAACCCAGGATATTCTCATAATAGGATACATTGAGATAGAAAAATTGCATTACTTTGAATATCTCCTATGCATGACACATTCTACACTTTGGGAAAAACACCAAGGTGATCTTGAAAAATGGGAAGAGTTAATGAAATTGTTGAAACAAGTTATCGATCACAAATACTCGTACATGCCCCAAACAGTTAATGAAACATCTTGGAATAATAATGAGGATCAACATGATTTCCCAAATCCTGGGTTTGAGACACAAGGTTGTTGTGGATCCCCAACCCAGATGGAATATAACATGCCCGATCTTGAATTGGGTTAGGAGGTCCCAATTGCAGGAGAACTTGATTTTGAGGTAGCCCTAGAAAACCAATTCCTTGGTTCACCAAGCATAGAATTCCTAGACTCCTGTAACAATGAGATTGAATTAGAACCTTTCGAGGGTATAAATCCCACCCCTTATTCTGATAAGGTGACCCCCGAAGGCAATTCTAACCTAGATTCTAGTAATTCAACCGACATTCTTAGCCTAGAATCTAGATCTGAATTTTATTGGGATGAGTACAAGGCCTCGTATGATGACAATCAAAGTTTGAATTGAGATTATGATTCTGGGCCTTTGTTTGATGAATGTACCTCTCCAACATCCTTAGAAATACAGATTGATTTCTCAGAAGTCACGCCAATCTATGATACAGAAACCAAGGAGTTGGAAGAGTGGGGTTTTGATTGGGTCTTCTTTACAAGCCAAGAACTTGAGCCTAGATCCAACAGGGACACCTTTTTAGCTCGGAATCTACAAATAGGCTAGACCTAAGTCAGGTTGCTAAGACTACATCTTGTGATTTATTCTATGGTGGAACCTCTGATCTTGAATCAACTTCAGAACTTGATTCTCTCAATGTCTTTGATGATTTCAAATCTTACTATGATTACGAGCCAATCTATTTTTCCTAATGACTACGAGGCAATCTACGACCTTAGCTCACATGATCCATTCTTTGACTCTGACTTTGAGATCCATAATCCTGAGATCACTGATTTAAATTCAGGTTCCATTGAGATGGAATCATTTCTTTTCGATCTTCAAGAATCAAAACCAAAAAGTGCCGAGAGTGACTACAACCCAGAATTCAAAACTTTTCTTGGCTCAGATTTTCTTCATCCTATAAACACTCTTCAGGCATTTACCTTTGAGTTTGCTGGCTACTATGAGGACTCTTTTAATGAACCCACCTTTAATTCTTTTTTAAATGAGCCCTCATACACAATTCTTATTGATGCCACCTCTTCCACATATACAGAACCTATTCAAACCCGTTGTCAACCCTGACCCACAACCGGACTCAATTACTATTCTGATTACCCTCCTACTGAGCCGATTGCAGATGATTCGCCTCCATATTTTTATTGGGTTTCGGACATCGATCAGACTACAAATCATGCCCCATCCTTCTCTAATCACTCCTGTAGGGTTCCTACATCCTCCACTGTGTCTTTTTCATTTAAGTATCCCTACTTTTATCAGGCTGATTTGACTCAACCAAACCCTAGCCATACACTTCCATACCCTTTTGAGTTCCAAAGTATATGTTGGGTTCCACATCTCTTGATCTACCTTTATCAACCCACCAGATTGATTGGGGTTGGGCTGCATCATTAGCCTGTTGATCTGAATAAGCACCTGGTTGGACCAACTAGGCTTTTGATCAAGGTGCTTGTTCTACAAAACTCATCTGATTGAACCACTCCTCCAGACCATCTCCCACTCGACTGAAGGCGTTGAATTTAGCACTTAATGGGAGGCAATCCGTCATTCCAAAAATTGAGATCCTTCTGATTATCCTTCTATACTTAACATTTATTGCACCCAGAGTTTAGTTTTGGAACAGTCGATCCCACCTCTGGTACACGTGCCAGAGCTTGAAATAATCTGCAACAGTCACCCCGACCCGTTCGTCCACCCGATAATCCTATTCTAAATTCCTAAACCCAAAACTGTTTCACACCCTCCGTTAACAATGAGGACATTGCAAAACTTAGGCATGGGGGGGTGGTAAAGTGCAAGCATGCAAAAATCAAAGTTCGAAAGGGTTCTCACAAAAAATCACATATTCCAAAAATACCAAAAAAATAGAAAATTGTGAAAAGAATAAAAAAATGAGAGGAGAGGAAATTTTGATGGCACATCAGTTTTGAGGAGAAAAAGGGGAAGAGTTAAATTTGCCAAAAAGGAGCACATGTTGAAAAGAAAAGAAATGGAGATAGTCATTAGTAAGAAATTAAGGAATTGACATAGTTCTAGACCATATCAAGAAAAGAAAATGAAAGCCAAAAAGTACTAATGAAACACAGAAGAGATTAGTAGGAATATGGATTTTAGGCCTCTTGGGCTATGACCATAGGCTTAAAAATTCAAGTATCTGCTAAGATATGGATAATCCTCAAAAGGTTGGGGAAAATGCGAAGCTTAAGTATTAGGTCTAAGGCTTAGGGAGTACTCAGCGTCGTTAACTGATCTTTAGTTTGCGAGACTCAGTAACCTAAGTACCCCAATCCACACACAGTTTGGTTCAGTGTGCATAGGTATCAAAATCACGCAAATGCATTTAAATCATTCTGAAAAAGTTGCCTAGATTAGGAGCTGCTGATCAACACAAGTTGATTTGGACGAATTCTCGGTGCGGAGAGGCAGGAAATTCCCCTCGAAGATGCGCAATAACATATCGTCTCCTTGGTGCTTGTCTCCTAGGATATCTACATATCCTACTAGGGGCATGTAAGCACCTTGTGCTGGCTCAGATGCCATGGGCGACATTATCTCGAAATGTCGATTGCCAGGGTCTGGATTTAGCTATAAAACACCATGGGCAGGATTATCTCAAAATCTTGAAAGCCAGGGTTCTAGGGGTTGCCATGGGTGGTGCTATCCCGAAGCATCGATTGCCAGGACCCTTCGAGGATTGATGATGGGGACTAGAAATCTGATACAGACCATGTTATGAAGCCAATCCGAAGCTAGAAATAAAAAGAAAAGCAAGAAAACTCTCTAAAAGGAAAATTCCTCTATCTCTCTCTTACAAAAAATGCACTGCAAACTGAACCAAGGACTAAAATATATTACAAGCATGGGTGCTTCAATCGCGGAGTTCAACGAACCTTAGGATAGTTCCTGTGGGCCTTAAAAACCTTCGTGGCAGACTGAGGCTAGAGCTGGTTAGGTCTAGATCTTGGTTGGTACTTGAGTACCTCTAGGCCTACTATTGGCATTCTAATCTAATATATAGAAGAAAGCACACATCACAGTTTTGAGCATCAAAAGATTACATGGTCTAGAATCAAAGTTAAAACCTTAAAATTTTGCTAAGGGACTAGCAAAAGCTAGGCATGGGGATATGATGGGAACACCATCATGAGCCCTAATAAGCTCATTTTGACCCAATGAAGAAAATAATTGCTCCTACATAACCAACTGAAGGTTATAATTCACTGCATAACCTTTCTAAGAGAAAAATAAGAAATAAGGGGTAAAACTACAATTTACCAATGCAGAACAACCACAAGTTTTCTCAAGGGCTAAACAAAGGTCAAATGGTCTTAATAAGATAACAAGTGTGTTAGATTTAACAGAAAAGGGTTTGTGTCAGTTCTGTGAAATAAATGACTTCTTGAAACCCTAAAAATAGACCCACTTGATTAACCAAGGTTCTGGTTAGGATAAAATTCACTTAAATCCTCTAAAATCACATAAAAATATTCTCTAGGGTTTAGTACCTTCTATTTGGCCATTGGGACCCATCTTGACCTAAATTAGGGTCTTAGGAAGTATTTCCCCAAAATTAGGTTCTTGCATAAATTACCCAGTCAAACGTGGTCAAACCCAAAATCCAACTTCAGCATTAGATTTCTTAGGTCTAAATTAGATTTGTACCAAAATTTGGACCTAACGGGAACTCATCTTGACCTACTTTACAAAAAGGTCCAGTTTAATTACATTTCTACACCTAGCTTTCAAAAACTCTTGCAAATAATCCCCTAGCTTTCTCATTGTCTTCATAAATAGGTCCCTCCACCATTATAGCGAAGGAATCCTACTCTGGCGAGCTTTGAAAGGAGAGTTCTCCCTAATTGCTCAGAGAATCTCCTCCAAAATTAGAAGGAAGATTCTTTGAGAAATTCCCTCCAATCTGAACTCATTAAAGAGCCCTGAATCCTTCCCAATCGCATGAGAGATTTTGGTCTTTTGAGAGCTTCCATCTCCGGTGACCCTTCCTTTCTTGGAAGCTTAACTTCCAAGGACAAATCCCTCTCCAATGACCTATTTAAGAAGCCCCAGATCCAACCACATTCTCCCAGCTTGAATTGGGCCGGATTCCCCCTATTAGTCTCTCCTTGCCGGCCACAAGACTCCGCAAGCTCCGGTGGACTTTCCCCCAGCTCTCTCATCGCCCAACCATAATACCAGTGGCTGAGCCATCTCCACCATAGTCATCTGCGTCACACAATATCATCCAATGTCGCCTCTGCCCCATCTTCGTCGACGCCTCACCTATGGAGCTTCGTCTTCCCCACGTCTGGCAACCATACCAGCGTCGAACCTCCTTCCTTTTTGTCCCTTAGAAGTAGGTTTCTAAGCTCCCTCTCTCTCTCACTTTCTCCCCCTCTCTTTATTTCCCAAAACCAACCACCGACGCCACCAAACACCTTCACCTCCTCCACCTTCGGCGATACCTCTGGCGGAGGTGTTTCCGTTGCTACACACCTCCATCCACCTCGCCGACCACCTTATGACCTCCGGCTCATCTCCCTGATCACTTACCCTCACTCCACTCACCGTGTCGCTCACCCAAACACCTCACCGAGCACACCCACTCACACGCACATATGGTGCCCTAAGCACACCACCACAACCACCTACACACCATGAAACCACTCCCATGACATCCGCCGTGCTCCGGCGATGCTTCCTGAGCAATTTGACGCGGCAGCAAGGCTGTGCTATTGATTTCTGGTATCCGGCCATGGCCTACCATTGTTGCTGAGCTTGAAGCACGCTTGAAGCTTCGCCCAGGTCTTGCAATTCCAGGCTACACTCCCAGAACGTGCGGAGGTAGCCTATGCACGCACTTAAGCTCTCAATTCCAGTCGAAGGCCTCCTCAGCTACTGCAATTACAAAGGCCATTCACTACTGCAGTGCGCGAAAGGAAGGTGAGACATTTAGTCCTACCTCAGAAGTGGAAAAGCTCCTTTCTACGCATAAATTGTAAAAGTGAAGTAGGCTCTTCGCCTCCAACACTAAGGGTGAGGTCTTCCTCCCCCCTTCACCGGACTTGTCTGTGACACCTAATACTCAGACCTGGTCGACTCGACTACCTGACCCAACTTCATTCCTTGCTCACCACACACGCTGGTGAGCCTGGACCTGGGTATGCGTTAGGTCCAATTATCCGACTGGTTAAGGCTCTGGGAGAGTGAAGCTAAAATAGAAAGAGAGAAAGAGAAAGGTGAGCTGCTCGGGGATAGGGGTTTTGCTCTAAGGAGTTTACCCTCCATACTTAGTCGGATTCTAAGAGTACAAGAGCTAGAGAAGGAAGAAAAGAAGGAGAAGAGGACCGCAAGGCTCAAGGGAAAGAGAAGAAAGGCAGGGAAAGAAGAAGGAAGCCAAGGCAGAAGAGAGAAAGAAGAAGGGAGCCAAGGTAGAAGAGAGAAGAAGAAGAGAAGCTTGAAGAAAGGAAGAAGAAGGAAAAATAAGAAGGAAGAAGCTAAAGAAGAATAGAGGGATCGAAGTACACAGAGACAGAGAAGAAGAAGAGAAATTAGAAGAAGGAAAGAAGCAAGGAACTGTAGCACAAGACATTTAGGACATCTGATTTTTATATGCTCTCCATTATTTTATCTAAATTTCTTTGTACTCTTCATATACTCATGCTCTACATTCCTAATTAGATTTTGAGTAGTATTATGTGTTCAATTTGCATTTATTGTTGAGATTAGTGTGTGAATTCCATTTGCTCCCTATGTTCGACCTCGGAATATATTCGAGTAATAAAATTGTATTTGTTTTGAATGCTATTTCGGCTGTACTACAACATGACACTTTTAAAACCCAATTTAGCACGACAAACAATCAAATTTTATGATTGTTTAACCAGAACTTTTATGCGGGTTCCAAGCATAGCCGCATTCTCAATGTTGATCCCGTGGCCTATCACCTATTTTATGCTAATCTCAAAGATATAGGTGAAGGATCCAACATCGAGTTGACCATGAACATCTACGGGATAGAGGTTCTGGTCAATGCAGATGTTTTGATAGAGATTCTTGGCTACCCTTCTGTTGGACCTATGATAAACATGTATAAATTCATCGCAAAATGCTTATTTGTGATAGTTCCTAGGCTTAGCACTGCATATCATGATATAAATATCGCATAGCATGCATCATTTTGCATTTAGAGTAGTTGTTTATATTTTTGGTTAATTAGGTCCTTTTTATGGTCAGAAGAAGAGAAGATTTATCTCAGGGCCTTGGATGGACAATCAGACCATATAGATCTGATTGGGACGACAATCGGAGATTAACGCATTTGAAATCATGCAAATCGGAGTCCTGCAGAATCACATTAAGCCCAAGGAAGATCAACGGCCAGGGGGGCAATGCGACATCCATACGGGTTTCGGATGGAAAATCCGACTGTACGGATGGATCCGGAGCGACGATCGCAGTCCGACATCGCAAAAATCATCCCGATTTGAGCACTGTGGCACCCTCTGCAAGAAGAAGACGGACGGTCCAGATGGTGCCATGTGGCGCCATCCAGGCCGCCCAAACCCGGCCAGCAGCCACCGCCCACTCTCCCTCATCATCTACACCGTTAATCCTAGCCGTTGGATCAAGATCCAACGGCTGGGAAGCGTTTGCACCGATTTCCTCCTCGCGACACAAAAGGTGACGTGGTGCATTGGTTGACGCAGCGGCTTGCAAAGGAGAGGCGCGGGTTCGATTCCCCGCAGCCGCTCCAATTTGCAATTGGATGGGCATTTGGAGCGAAGTGCAGCGGCAGCGGCAGCGTGAACACGCAGGCCAGCGCATTGCAAGCGCGCACACCAGTGCACAGCACACGCGCACATAGCTGGGCGCGCGGTCAGCACGCGTGAAGAGCGGGGCAGCTAGCGCAAGTGCAAGGGGCGGTTGGCGCCAGCTTTCAGCGACAGCTGGACTGACCAACAGCGACGCTTACAGTCGTTGCTATTTCATTGCAAGTGAGCAGAGCCAGCTATGGGCGTGGGTGGAGGTGAGTTGTCTACAGCAACGTTTCCAGCGACAGTCTGGAGGTCGCTAGAGGTCCATTATCCATTTTTAGCCTCTTCTCCACCACTATAAAAGGGCCTTCACCCCCTCCCTTCCAAGCCATCTCTACTTACTCTACTCCCACCTACTCCCAAGCTCTAGCAAGCCTACCAACGCTACATTAGAGCTTGTTCTCAAGCTCCCAAGGTGCCTATTAGTGTAGCGAAACTCTGCCCCACCAAATACTCCTCCAACTTCCCATCTCCCTTCATAGGTCACCTTGGAGTCGTCCTCTCACCTCCATTCCGATAGCAGATCAACTCCATCTTCTCACCTCCATTCCGGAGCTACGCCGAAGCTTTCCTCAACCCAACGTCCTCCAACATCTCACCTCCGTCATCCCGCTCCTCACCTCCTTCATCTGAGCTTCCGCCAGGCACCGTCGTCTCACCGAACAGCCGATTCAGGAGATTTCCTCTCACCTCCCTCTTTTTATATGCTTTCATAGTTTCTTGTAATTGACATTAGAAGTAATATATATCAGATTTGTTCCAGATCTCTATCTTGTGATACGTTTGCTTGATTTCTTTTATTACAAAAATGCAAAAAAAATATCAAAACCTTAAAATACCAAAAAGAAATGAAATGAAGCACGATTTTCAATAAAGTAAACGCCACCTCCCTGTGTTCGACCCGGGACTCCCTTGGAGTTTCGGTATAAATTTTATTTGATCAACGTGTTTTGCAACTATGACAAGAGGTTACTTGTAACCCCTGTTTCTAACACGCGAAGCACGACCCGACCATTTTGGCGCCGTTGCCGGGGAGGCAACGAAATTTACTTTATTGTTTATTGTGTTTCTTTGCATTTACATAGCATTAACCCTACTTGTCTTTGATCTACTGTCTTGCAGGTACCCTAGCATGGAGATCCAAGTGCGGTAGACCGGAGTAAAGTGCGGGTAGAGTGTTTTGTAAGTGTCCCTCACACCACCCCCACCTTAGTTTTCATTCCATAACCGAATAACTCAAACCCAAATCAACTTAGGTGCTTTTTATGAACCCTAGGATAGATTTGGTTGTTTGTTTGCCACTTCCACTCACCTCGCCATCCACATAATTAAAAAAAAATAAAAATAAAAAAGTGTTATCTGATTGTGCGATTTTTTTGAAAGCTACACACTTAACACCCACAACTTCTTATCCTAAGGCGCACAATCACTTTGATTCTACCACTTAACCGGGATCTGACCTGTGGACCCGGTACACTTCAACTAAATACACATAAGTGAGTAGAAACCTGAATAGGTTAAAAATTCTTGTGGGCCTAAACTAAGTGGTGCAATAGGCCAATTGATTGAGCTGTTTGGGCCGCACCACTCAATCTAAAACTAATCCATCAAGTAGCTTGCCACTTAGGGTTGATTCTTAGGGTTGAACCAGGCACTCCACATTATTTTTAATTTTTAAAGGAACATATCATCACCCGTGCTTTCAAAACTTGGAGTGTTCTACTAAACCTTGATTGAACCAACCTAAGGATTAAACCCTAAAAGCTACTAAACAAGGTTGAACTCTAAAAGACACATCATCGAATAACCTTGTTTAAGAACCTTGGTTGTGCACGCACAGACATTTTAACTAATCATTAAGGGCACAACCCATTTAAAGGGCCCATCACATTCCTAAAGCACCATTGTCCCAAGCCTAACTAAAATTGATTAGACGTTGGCCCTAAGGACTGGTTCGCTCGTCGGGATCCAGATTGAGATTGTTCACGATTAACCTACTTATACTAGTCAATCTGATGTGTAGCTAGGGGAGTAGAGTCAAACGACCGCGGCTGGGGGGTACACTAGGAACCGGAGGCACAAGCTAAAGGAAGAACCTTCTCCCCAGTCCCTCCTTCTAACTGGTTGGATTGCCTGGACATAAGTAGAGTAAATCATCTATAATCTTAAGACGGATTCTGAGAGTCTGCTGACCTTTAGGCTACCCAAACTAAGGACAGGCTTGTATTTTTGTATTGCAGGGCTCCTTTCACTTCTTATTTCCCTCCTTACTTCACCATGTACCCTTCCACATCCTACACACATTTTACATCCTATCCTCCTACCACCACTTATCCCCAAGATGATTACTATCCCGACTTGACTTATAATTACCCATCCACTAGCCAGGATGGCTTTGATTGGGGATATGAATCTGGACCTCAGTGTCCAGGGCCTAACCCTGGACAACAAGACTATGATTATTATCCTTCCTAGAGCTATAATGATTATGGATCTCCATCCTTTGATGACCAAACCAACCCGATCTACAATCAGGAAGGATATAATGATTATAACACCTACCCTCCCCAGTATTCCATTGAAAATAGGTCATCACCCTTCTTTGAACAATCCAAGACGACCTACTACCAGGGAGGAACTCGAGAACCTCAACATCTTGACTCCCTTAGATTTAATCTGAACCCACCCAAACCTGAACCAAACCAGTCGGTTCAGGTGAACCAGATCTAGGATAGGGTGTTGACTAATTTGGGGAACACTATACAATCTTTAGAAGCTCAGCCAACACCATGCACTGAAGCACTGGAGGCTATGATCAAAATGATTGATGAACTTAACAGTTCTCTATTGGATTTGCTCCAAAGTGTTAGGGATAGGGACTTGGGTGAGTTCCTTCTTGGGAAATTGTTGAGGTTGAGGATGAAATTTGTGGTTGCACTAGTCAAATCTTGGGATGATTCTCAAGATGAACCCCCTTCAGGAGAGCCAATGTCTGAACCCGCTCAGGTGCCTGTCAAGGGGGATACATTTTCTGAGACTGGGGATGACCAGGATGGGCTTGAGCAACCATTTGAGGATGAACCGATTGATTCACCCAAGATCCCCGAGCCAGGGAGAAAGGAAAAATATGTCTTCACGGACCATGAAATGACATATGATTTTGAGACATATATAAATGAGGATCATCAATTCTTTGACCCTGAGGGTGAAGAATCTTTTGGCGAAGTCTCACTTGAACTTAAGGAAGAGGATTTTAGTGAGGCAAATGGGCTTGAGGAATCTGACAAACCAGTTGATAGCCCAATTATTGAAGATTTGGATTTAGTTGGGGTTAACTTGGAGGATCCTAATCTTGATGATTCAATCAGTGACCCCAGTCCTCATCTGCACCCTGAAGAGATGACTTTTGAGATCTTTGTGCCCAAGTCAATCTTGATTCAGCCACGATTTTTGGACTTGGGCGAATCATATGGGGTGAATAATATTCTAGAGGTCCTGAAGCCTAAGCCCTTGATGTTGGAGGATAGAATTGTTGAAATAAAGATTTGGGAGCCTAATTCTGAGGGAAGTTTGATTTTGGATCTAAGGGTACCTATTGACTTAAAATCACCTACTTTCTACCATAACCCTTACGATATCTTTCACGTGCAACCCAAGCTTGAAATAACTGATTATTTTTCTGAGCTATATGTTAAGTGGACAACAACACCTATTGAACCATCTTTACCCGTTGTTCGATACTTTGGTCTTGGGTTGCACACCACTAAACTACAGGCCCAGCCCCACAAACACAACAACCTTCGGTTCTGGGTGATTTTCATCCAGAACCTGAGAACCACTCGACCCTGGGGCATGGGTCTGCACCATAATCTCGTCCACGTCTGTGGACATCTTCTGCTAGCGGGTTTCAGGATCAATATTTTGATTTTGATTCTGAACCGCACTTGTGAATTCTCAATCTCTTCTTTGTATGTATGCTATGCCTAGCTGAAGGCATTAAACTTAGCACGTGTGTATACACCCTTCTCTCTGCGGACTGACCAGATTTTCACAACACTCAGGTGATGTTCTGTTTACTCTGCCCTTTTCATGTCTTTATTTTTACAATGAGGACATTACATCATTTAGGCATGGGGGGGTGGATAATCAATTCCTGAAATCATTATGTTAGCTCCGTAGAATTTCTTTTAGTTTCTTATAAAATTAAAAAAAAAACAAAGAAATTAGAAAAGAGAACTTAGGCATTTGGAAGTTATTAACTCTAGGAAATGATACAAGAGGACCTAAACACTTAGACTCTTCAGGCCTTCAGGCTTAATTAGCCCGGGTGTCAACTCGAATGTTGACTTAGTCTCGAGTCCTCGCCAATTAGAATTCATTTTAAGTTGGTAAATAAATTGGGATGATAAGTATACGACTTATCAACCCACCCTCTGATTTGGGGGGATTTTAAGGCTAAGCATCTACACACTATTCGCACTGACTCACTTTCCGGCAGTTTTTACGGAAATTGGGTAGCTAATGGATCGACTTGGGTGGTATGGCTAGCAAGTTTTCGGTGGTAACAACTCATCGTCCGGTTGTCCAGAGCCCAACCACAAGACCATTTTCTCTGTACTGCCTTTAGGTAAATCTTAGATCAGGAAAGCCACCTACTTATAAAAAAAAGAAAAAAAGAAAAAAAAGAAGAAGAAAAAAAGAAAAAGAAAGAAAGAAAGAAAAAATAAATAAATAAAACCACACTTCACCGCAAGAGTATGGCTGGCAAGTTGTTGGTGGTGACAGCTCATCAGCCGATTGTCTAGAACCCAACTCACAAACAAATAAATGCACAATAATTCCCAAAACACTTAGGGAAGAAGCAGGGAAGTAGAATAAATCGGGGAGATATACACTGGGTTCGCCCTTGTGTTGACCCCATAAATAAAAGAAGTAGGGAGAAAGCTACCGATCGTAAAGATAAACCTTTAGGCAAGGTCACCTAGGGTCGTAGAAACCCGAAGTCCGTTTTAACGGCCGTTTTGCGAGTCTATCACTTTTTCACAAAGATGCTTAGTACTTAGAATCCTTTTCGAGTCTTGGGCGGGTCGGGTAGCCATAAAAAGTTATCCCGTAACTCTCAAACTCCAAAAGTACAAAAAAATTAGAAAAGAAGAAAAATAAAAAAATATATATATTTCTTCCCTTCTCAAATAAGGCGAGAACTTAGGCGGTCTGCATTTTGGCAGACACCCGGGTACTGTTGAGTCTTCGTAGTTTAGAACCTTAGTTGAAATTTTCTATTGTTAGTAAATGGCTTAGGCCTAAGCGATCTAATCCTAATTTTGATTATAAACATAGCATGTAGTTTAATTTTGCTAGGGACTAGCAAAAGATAAGCATGGGGGTATGATAAACATGTATAAATTCATCGTAAAATGCTTATTTGTGATAGTTCCTAGGCTTAGCACTGCATATCATGATATAAATATCACATAGCATGCATCATTTTGCATTTAGAGTAGTTGTTTATATTTTTGGTTAATTAGGTCCTTTTCATGGTCAGAAGAAGAGAAGATTTATCTCAGGGCCTTGGATGGACAATCAGACCATACAGATCTGATCGGGATGACAATCGGAGATTAATGCCTTTGAAATCGTGCAGATCGGAGTCCCGTAGAATCACATTAAGCCCAAGGAAGATCAACGGCCAGGGGGCAATGCGACATCCATACGGGTTTCAGATGGAAAATCCGACCGTATGGATGGATCCGGAGTGACGATCGCAGTCCGACATCGCAAAAATCATCCCGATCTGGGCACTGTGGCACCCTCTGCAAGAAGAAGAAGACGGACGGTCCAGATGGTGCCACGTGGCGCCATCCAGGCCGCCCAAACCCGGCCAGCAGCCACCGCCCACTCTCCCTCATCATCTACACCGTTAATCCTAGCCATTGGATCAAGATCCAACGGCTGGGAAGCATTTGCACCGATTTCCTCCTTGCGACACAAAAGGTGACGTGGCGCATTGGTTGACGCAGCGGCTTGCAAAGGAGAGGGGCAGGTTCGATTCCCCACAGCCGCTCCAATTTGCATTTGGACGGGCATTTGGAGCGAAGCGTAGCGGCAGCGGCAGAGCGCGCGCGAACGCGCGGGCCAGCGCATTGCAGGCTCGCACGCCAGCGCACAGCACACGCACACACAGCTGGGCACGCGGTCAGCGCGCGTGAAGAGCGGGGCAGGTAGCGCAGGTGCAAGGGGCGGTTGGCGCCAGCTTTCAGCGACAGCTGGACTGACCTACAGCGACGCTTACAGCCGTCGCTGTTTCATTGCAAGCGAGCAGAGCCAGCTATGGGCGTGGGTTGAGGTGAGCTGTCTACAGCAACGTTTCCAGGGACGGTCTGGAGGTCGCTAGAGGTCCATTATCCATTTTTAGCCTCTTCTCCACCACTATAAAAGGGCCTTCACCCCCTCCCTTCCAAGCCATCTCTACTTACTCTACTCCCACCTACTCTCAAGCTCTAGCAAGCCTACCAACGCTCCATTAAAGCTTGTTCTCAAGCTCCCAAGGTGCCTATTAGTGTAGCGAAACTTTGCCAAACCAAATACTCCTCCAACTTCCCATCTCCCTTCATAGGTCACCTTGGAGCCGTCCTCTCACCTCCATTCCGGTAGCAGATCAACTCCGTCTTCTCACCTCCATTCCGGAGCTACGCCGAAGCTTTCCTCAACCCGACGTCCTCCAACATCTCACCTCCGTCATCCCGCTCCTCACCTCCTTCATCCGAGCTTCCGCCAGGCACCGTCGTCTCGCCGAACAGCCGATTCGGGAGATTTCCTCTCACCTCCCTCTTTTTATATGCTTTCATAGTTTCTTGTAATTGACATTAGAAGTAATATATATCAGATTTGTTCCAGATCTCTATCTTGTGATACGTTTGCTTGATTTCTTTTATTACAAAAATGCAAAAAAAATATCAAAACCTTAAAATACCAAAAAGAAATGAAATGAAGCGCGATTTTCAATAAAGTAAACGTCGCCTCCCTGTGTTCGACCCGGGACTCCCTTGGAGTTTCGATATAAATTTTATTTGATCGACGTGTTTTGCAACTATGACAATAGGTTACTTGTAACCCCTATTTCTAACAAGCGTAGCACGGCCCGACCAACCTACTTTTCTTGAGTTGCATCAGTAGACTCACTTCGACACCATTAGGGAGACCCTGCTCACTCCCTCTTATTTTGACTTGGGCCATCTTGCCAAGTCACCCTACTTTCAACATTTGCTCATTTTTTAAATCATGTCTTTTTATGGAATTTTATGTCTAAGCCCACATCTTTTGAGAATTGCCCTAGCATTATGCTGATCACCCTCTATGCCTTTATGAAGAACAAATGGTTCAATTGGAACCATTTGATTCTTTACCTCATGAGTAAGCCACCCAACTGCTCCTTCCAGTTTAGGACACTTCTTTCTCATATCTTTCTCCACTTTAGTGTTCCCATGGACATTAACCATAAAGAGTTTATCACTCGTGTCTCCATATTCGATAAGCTCACTTATGCAAAGATGGAGCAAACACAGGGAGCCCGTAGTGAGGGTGCACCTTAGGAGCAGCAACAACAGCAGTAGGAGCAAATAGCAGTACCTCCTCCCTTCCTGCCATATGAGCATTTCTCGTCGACATGACCTCCTTTAGTGAGACCAACTCCATCCTTCTACGAGCAGGAGTGGAGCCTATTAGACAGACAGCTCTCAGGCAGGGACTTTGTGACTATTCAGGATGTGACAATTGGTATATCCTTAATGATGCATCGGCAGCAGGAGACCGACATGGTTATGATGAGGCATGGGCATCAGGTATTAGACTACCTGAATGCTCAAGGACAGTTTCTGGATAGACTTGGAGAGTCTATTCATAGTATCCAGTAGAAGCCTCACCAACCTCCCCATCCTCGTCGTTCGACTACCATGCCTTCAGCACCTCCTCCTCCTCCTACATCGTCAGCATCACCAGCAGTACCATCAGCTTTGGAAAGGACCAGGTGACCAATAGATTACTCCTCCTCACAGGATCTCCAGGCAGTTGACACCACGTTCATCAACTCAATGTTGGCTCTGCATTGGTCAGTCAACCTCATCTAACAGTTTAGAGCCTCTTGATGTTGTTTTAGATTCAGATTTGCAGACCACTATGGATGCCTTCATGGCATCTTTAGATGATTAGTTGTTATATTTGTTTTCATTTTATCTTGGCATGTATAACTTTATTCTAGACTCTTGTTTTAATATCTTTTTCTAGACCATTTTGTTTATGTACTTGCATGGATATTATCTCCTTCATATTTATATTATTTTAGCTCTCTCAATGCATGATAGTTTTTTTTATGCTTATATTACTTGTTTAAGGGGGAGTTAAATGTAAAATAACTAGCAACATGTTTACTTTTTGCTGAAACAAAAGTAAGGGGATATTATACTAAGCTATTTTCAATTTTATAATTATAATTTTCTTGTCATAAAAAAGGGGAGAATGTAAGAACCTCTATTTTGATTCACCAAAATTATGTTTATTGCTAAAACTGACATTTCATGACTATCTTGGATTGAAGCCTTTTTTCAAGTCAAGCACAGATAGTTGCTGATTATGTCTTTTCATCTTTTTTGAATCTAGGACTTCATTATAAGGAACCTCAAATAAAACTCAAAAGTAAATTTTCGCATGTCTTTTCAAAATAAACTTTTAGGGTTATTGATCGACCAAATTACCTAATTGATCAACCAAATCACCTTGATTGACCAACCAACTTCATTAACCAATCAAATCAGCCCATTTTAGGAAGTTGATAAAAATATTTTTGATCGACCAACCAAGCTAATTGATCTATCAACTAGTGATCAACCAACCATCTTAATTGATCGACCAAAGTGCCTTTTGATCGACCAATTTAATTTCCTATTCAGAAAAAACTTTTAGTATAAATAGAGGTCATACAAAGCCCATCTTTTCATAACTTTCAAATAGAAACACCGTACAAAAGTTAGAGCCTCTCGTGCATATTTCAAAGGTCTTTGCACTCTGTTCTTCATGTCCTTCAAAAGCATGACGACTCGAACCTCTGCGAAAAATCGGCTTGATCTTTTACTGTGGTTCCATAGGAGTTATTTCTGTTATTCTATTGTTGCATTGATTTACGGATCCCAAGTTTGTTGGGAAAGATCTGTGGTTATTCTTTTTGCTTCGCTTCAGGATAAAAAGGGAAGTGGTTGTAAGAGGTTGTGCCACCCTCGTTCAAGTGATACGTTTAGTGGATTGACTAGCTTGGACTAAGAGGAAAAATCCTAAGTTGGGAGGCTTAGGTAGCGGCTTTCACCCAGATTGGGTTTCCACTATAAATCAGGTGTATTCTATGCATGAATCTCTAGTACTTTATTTTTTGATCTGTGCATATATTTTAAAGCGATACTATTCACCCTTTGCCTTTAGTACTTAGTTGCAATCCGCAAAATATTCTCCTACTCTCATTGCTGCCTCGAGATTTGAGCCCCCTCCTCCCTTAACCCTTAGCCTCTGCAGGCTTTGTGTGAGGCCCTTGAGCCTCTGTTGCTACTACTGTTATGTTCTTCTGAAGCTAGAAGAAAGAGGAGCCTTGTGCTTCTCTTGAGAGGCCCTTGAGCCCCTTCTGTTAATGTGTCTGAAGCCTTTGGTTGCCGTCGGAGGCACTTTGCTAGTTACTATTGTGATATTTAAAGTGCCTGATATTGATTGTGGTTTACTGTTGAGATATTTAAGTGGTTGAAAGATTAAACTAAAAGGGTTAATTTTGTGATTCAAATTACCATTTTAACCTAATCCTTTTGCACTATTCTTATGGTTTTATTGAAATATCATTTTGAGTATTATTGATTTCAATTGCATATACATTTCTTGTTATAGGTGAATTAAAAATGCATATTTGCTCCCTGCGAATGATCTCAGACTCTTTTCTCATTCTGAGTTTATAAATTTAAATGTTTTGAGCGATTTTGTCATATACTACGACGCATTTCCTAAACAACGACGATTTCACCCGAACACTATTCACACACACACACTTGTACACACCTTGGCCATGCAATCTAGAGCCCTCTACAACCTTCACCAAGTGGTGCCACTTTTTGAACCCAAAAATAGCAAATCATGTAGTCCATTCTTAGACCCACAAATTGTAGATCTAAGATGACCTACTCTTACTAGGTGGACGGCCACCTAAGGGTCTCTCTAGAGTCTTCTATAGTTCTCTAGAGAGACCACTTGAAAGCCATCCAAGAGTCAATTTAAAGACCCTCTTAGATAGCCATGCACCCCCATCTAGGTCTCAGACTCCATACCTCCATAAGCTCCCTTACTTACATCTCCACTCCAACTCCACGTCCAAGAGCTAGAGCACCTCCACCACCCTCTCAAGGGGTCAGCCAACCACCCTGGTCGTCCCTCTTTCCCCTCCCACCCCATCAAGCCACATAGCCATTGGAGACCACATCCAATGTTCTGAGTTTTGCTAGATAGTTTTTCATGTTCTTCATGCTTAATTCTTGCACTATTATCTGTTAGTATTACCAGTAATCCTCTACCTCGATGAATGCATGCATAATCTATCTAGATCCATGCATGCATAACTCTTATGTTAGTTAGAATAGTACTTTTCAAGCTTTCATGTACAAGCCTTCCTCTAAACTTGATTGTAATGACATTATTTGTGAGGAAATAAAATCACCATTTACCTGATATCTGATTTATCTATCTATATTGCAATGAAATGTCGGTTCCAGAGGATATTAACGATTTAGGGATAGATTCATTTTCTGCTAGTCGCCATCGTATAGTAGAAATCATGCGAACGCAAACATGCACATTCACCTTTGTGATCTACCTGACGCATGCACATGTTTTCCATGTTAATAATACGACCGATGCATCTTCCACTTGCACCATTGAAACTAGAGTTTGATTCTAAGAAAGTAAAGTACTCTAAAATCAAAATCAATTTCGTTTTCACACTCCTCTCTGAGATCGACAGGGACTCACCGTCTCGATATTAAAATTTTGGTTGGAATCGTGATTCACACTATACTGCGATGCTTTCTGAATCAAATATGCATTTTGTGAATCCAAAAAATAATAAAGAAACTTTATTCTATAAGCATATTCACAGTAGTGATAAGATTGTACAAAACTAATTCTAAAGACATATGCTTAATGATCTATATATATATATATATATGAAATGTGAAATAATCTAGACTAATGATTAGAAAAAGAGGGCATCGATGGTGCTCTGACGAGGATTGCTTCGGTGGCCTTGGAGCTCAGTGGAGATGAGAGACACGTCCAATAGAAGAAGAGAGGGTGGAGAACCTTCTTATCCTTAGTCATCCTTAACAAGCTTTTAGAGAGGAGCTTTCTTCTTTCTAGTCATCCATGGGGGAGAAGTACCCTTGGGAAGGCACCATGGGGGACGACCTTGAGGAATGGATGTAGAGTTCTAATGGAGAAATGAGGGAGGAACCTAAGAGAACTAATGGAGGAAGAAGATGATGGGAATTCTACTATAATGGTCTTTTTATAGATGTAGGAAGCCTTAATTGGTGTTGGAAGAAGAAGACTCTAGAGAGTTTTAGGTGGTGTCACAAGATGAGAAGAGTGGGTCATCTTAGATCCACAAATCATGGAATAGGTTGTGGACTAAGATGGCTACTATTTTTGGTGTGGCACTACCTTGGGAGAACATGTGGTCGTCACTTGTAGACCACTCTAGAGAATTCTAGAGTGGGAGGCCAAGTGGTGGTGATGTGGGTGTGTTGGGTTAAGTCCTAAGTGGGTTGGTTTAGCCTATTAGGTTGATTCCTAACCTAATTAGGTGCATATGTGTGCAATTGGGTTAGGAACTCGCTAATTAGGCTCTTGGGTTTAGGGGAAATGATCTAACCTAGTTAGGATGGTACTAAGAGTAGTGGAATAGGCTTAAAAGGTATCTAATTGGGCTTTCTAGGGATGTTTGGTGGTGTTGCTAGGTCAAAAGGAGTGGACCCGTGCATCTAATTTCAAACAGCAACTAGAGAGCACCTCCAGACATCTAGAAGAGTGGTCAGATGGCTTATACTTCAAAGTTGGACATTCAAATAGTAGGTTGGGCATCCAATTCTATGTCAGTACTTGCGTTGGGCTATAGCAGTGTTTCTGCAGAGATTGGATGTCTAGAAACATTATCCAGACGTCTAGAACTATGCTTGAAAGTGGGTTTTGGGTTTTCTATGGTTGGTTTGGGTTCCTAAGTGCTTGGAATTGATTGAGCATATTTTCATGAGGAAAAGTTAGGGTTTCGGAGAACCCATCATTGTATTCGCAAAATCCGCAAACCAAATAAAATTTATATTAAAACTCAAGATGAGCCTTAGGTCGAACACAGGGAGGCGACGTTTGATTCTTTGAAAATCGCATTTTACTTTGTTTCTTTTTGGTATTTGATATTTGCTTTTTTTTTGGTATTTTATGATAGTGTGGAAACAAGTAGGAATATTATCTACACTAAGCTATTCTTGAAAGTAGGAAGGAACTATTCTACTTGCTAAGATTGAAGGAAGAGAGAGAGAATCAAAAACTACTTCTCGATAAATGCTTGACAAATGTTTATTACAAATGCTTCTACACTATGAAATCAACAAAAGGGAAAGGGGTGAGAGAAATCCTCTTTATCGATTGCTCAAAGGACGAAGCTGCGTTGACGTGGCCTGGATAAAGATTCTGGGGAGTTGGTGGAAGGAGAACAACATTGGAAGAAGAGGGGAGGATGGGCGGCGTCGCGACGTGATCCGCTTCTCGGAATGGGTTTAAGAAGATGGTGATGAGGGCTCCACAAATGGTGATGAGAGAGTGGAAAATAATTTTTCTTTTCTCTAGTGGAGCATCCCAATGGCTTGGGACACAAGCTCAAGGTGTGTTTTGAGCTTTAGAGTAGGTGAGGAGAGCATAGGAAGAGATCAAGAATGGGAGGGGTAGAGGTCCTTTTATAGTGGAGGAGAGGATGCATTTTGTACATAGGACATTTAGTGAAGATCCATCGCGAGCGTCACTGAAGGTCCAACTCACGCACTCACACGTGATGCTCGCGTACGCTCTGCACTCCCGTATCGTGCATGCCCACTGCAGCTCACTGTTGCCTGCCTCCGCGTGCGTGCTGTGTGCTGCCACTACGCTGATGCGCATGCCCGTACGCTACACACACTAGTGGTGCTGCACACGTGTGGTGCTGAGTGTACACCCATGGGTGACCTAGATAGCGCCAGATAGTGCAATATGGGTCGTCTAATTTCTTACCTTTGTAAGGGCTACTACAGAAGTCGAATTGAGTCAATTTTTGCTCCATTGGGCTGTGATCGTCGGCCTAAATCCATCCGTGTGGTTGGATTTGTCATTTAAAGCTCCAAATTGTATCACCTAGTCCCTTGTCCATTGATCTTCCTTGGACTATGTTTGGTTTTGTTGGACTTCGATTAAGGCAATTTTAGAGGGGTTGGTCTCTGATTGTCGTCCTTATCAAATCCGTATGGTCGGATAATCAATCTAAGGCCCTGAATTAAATCTCCTCTCCTAGCCATAGAAAGATGTAATTAACCTAAAATTTATACACACTATTCTAAATACAGAATGATGCATGTTATGTGGTATTTATAATATGGAATGCATATTTAAGCCTAGGAACAAGCATAAATAGGCATTTCATCCTAAATAAATGTATCTACGTCATACCTCCATGCCTATCTTTTGCTAGTCCTTAGCAAAATCAAACTAAATGCTATGTATAAAAATAGAATTGTGGTCTAATCACTTCGGCAAGATTTATTGATTACATTAGAAAATTTCAACTAAGGACCTAATCTATGAAGACTCAACAGTTCCCGAGTGCCTGCCAAAATGTAGACCACCTAAGTCCTTCCCTTATTTTGAAAAGGGAAGATACATTTTTTCTCTTTTTCTTCTTTTCTAATTTCTTTTTGGTTTTCTGAGTTTAGGGTTTCGAGGCAGCTTTCTACGGCTACCCAACCCACCCAAGATTCAAAAAGTACTTTAGGTTCTAAGCATCTTGTGAAAAAGTGATATTCTTACTAGGCAACCGTTAAAATGGACTTCAAGTTTCTACGACCCAAGGTGACCTAAAAAATTCTGCCTAAAGGTTTATCTGTTCAACTAGTAGCTTTCTCTCTACCCTTCTTTTTACTTTTTGATGGGGTCCACACAAGGGCAAACCTAGTGTGTATCTCCCCAGTTTATTCTACTTCCTCGCTTCTTCCCTATGTGTTTTGGGAATTGTTTGTGCATTTCGTGGGCTGGGTTCTGGACAACCAACCAATGAGTTGTTACCACCAACCACTTGCCAGCCATACTCATGCGGTGAAGTGTGGCTTATTTATTTTTTTCTTTTTCTTGGGTATTTCCCTATATATATATATTTTCTTCTTTTTTTTTAAGTAGGTGGCTTCCCTGATCTTGGAATTACTTAAAGGGAGCAGGAATAGAATGGTTGTGTGGATGGGCTCTGGACAACCGGCCAATGAGTTGTTACCGTCGACAACTTGCCAGCCATACCACCCTAGAAGGTTCATTAGCTACCCAATTTCCATTAGAACTATTGAAAAGTGAGTCTGTGCAAATAGTGTGTAGAAGCTTTATACTTAAAGTCCCCTCAAATCAGAGGGCAAGTTGATAAGTCACATACTTATCACCACAATTTATTAGCCATATTAAAGTAAAATTAGTGTGGCAAGGACTCGAGAACAAGTCCACATTTTAGTGGACACCCGAGCTGATTAAACCTGAAATCCTGAAGAGTCTAAGTGTTCAAGTCCTAAAAGTATCGTTTCCTAAAGTTAACTTGTAATGCATAAGTTCTCTTCTCCTAATACTAATTTTTTTTTTGTCTTTTTGAATTTTCTTTTTTGTAAAGAAAATACAAGAAATTCCATGGAGCTAACAAAATAATTTCAAGATTAATTATCCACCCCCAATGCATAAATGATGCAATGTCCTCATTGTAAAAATAAAGACATGAAAAGAGCAGTAAATAGAATATCACCTGAATTTCATGAAAATTCGGTCAGCTCCATAAAGAGAAAGAAGTATACACACGTGCTAAGTTTATTGCCTTTATCTAGGAATAATATACAAAAAAAGAAGAAATTAGGAACTCACAAGTGCAGGTCATGATCAGAATTAAAAGATTTATCCTAAAACCCACCAGCAGAAGTTGTCCACAAATGTAGACCAGATTATGATGCAGACCCATGCCTCAGGGTCAATTGCTTCTAAGGCTTCGGATGAAAATCACCCAGAATCGAAGATTATTGTCCTTGAGGAGATGGGCTTGCGGTTTTGTGGTGTGTAACCCAAATCTAAAGTGGTGGACAATGGGTAGATCTGGTTCAATAAATTCTGGTGTCTGCTTAGAATTCAGCTCAAAAAGATAATCAATTATTCTGATCTTGGGTTGCACATCCAAGATATCATAAGGTTCCTGATAGAACGTAAGTCATTTCAGGTCAATAGGAACCCTTAGATCCAAAATTCCATTTCCCTAGGATTTCACTTCCCATAACTTAACTTCAAAACTCTTCTCCTCTAGAATCAAGTGTTCGGTTTCCAGGACCTCTAGCATATCATTCACCCCATGTGATTTATCTAAATCCAAAAGTCATGCCAGTATCAGGATTGACTTGGGTACGTTGATTTCAAAAATGTCATCATTCAGTTCTTTGGGGTGTGGTTAAGGAATGGGGTTACTGATTGAATCATCCAATAAATCTATATTTGAATCCTCCATGTTAGCCCCAATCGGATCAAAATCCTCAACTATCGGGCTATTAAATGGTTCATCATGCTCCTTGAACCCGTTAGTCTCACTAAAATCATTCTACTTAAACTCAAGTGAGACTTCACCAAGAGATTCCTCACCCTCAGAATCAAAGAATTCATGATCCTCATTTATATATGTCTTAAAGTTATCTATCATTTCCTTGTCCATAGAGACATATTTTTCCTTGTTCCCTGGCTCAGGGATCTCAGGTGAGAAAATCACATCATCCTCGATTGGTTGCTCTAGACCAACCTGGCCATCTCTGGTCTCAGAAAATGTGTCCCCCTATACAGGCACCTGAGCGGGTTCTGACATTGGCTCTCCTGAAGGGGGGTTCATCCTGGGAATCATCCCAAGATTGGACTAAGGCAACCACGAATTTCATCCTCAATCTCAATAATTTCCCAAGTAGAAACTCACCTGGCCCCCTATTGTTAACATCTTGGAGCCAATCCAATAACGAACTATTAATCTCATCAATCATTTTGATCATGGGCTCCAATGCTTTAGTGCATGGCATTGGTTGACCTTCTAAAGATTTTATGCCTTTCTTGAAATCTTCTTTTTCTTTCGATCGAGTTCTTTGTCCTTCTTTTCTTCCTTCTTCTTCTTGATCATTGGACAATCTTTTCGTACGTGCCCCTTCTTCTTGCACTCAAAACAAATAATGTCAATTAAAAATTTATTAACTTTCTTACCTTGTTTTCGGATGAATCTTCTGAATCTTCTCGTTAAAAGAGCAAGCACCTCTTCTTCATCGGAATTGCAGTCATCAAAGTCCGATACCTCCTTTAAAGCTTTGAAAGCAAGCTCCTTTTTCTTACTTATGGATTTTTCTTCATTCTTCATATTTTCCAACTGGACTTCATATGCCATGAGGCTTCCAATTAACTCATCTAAAGGGAGAGTAGAAAGATCTTTTGCCTCTTGGATGGCTGTGGTCTTTAGAGACCAATCGCTTGTAAGGGATCTTAAGATTTTCCTTACAAGTTGTTCCTCCTTCAGCTTGACTCCAAGATTCTTCATTGGATTCACGATCTCTCCAAATCTTGTGTACATCCCTTTAATTGTTTCATCTTTCTGCATCCTAAAACACTCATAGCTTTCTGTTAGAATAGAAATATGTGTTTCTTAAACCTTACTCGTACCTTCATAAGTGATTTGCAAAGTATTCCAAATCTCATAGGCGGACTCGCATGTGGAGATCCGGTTGAACTCTTCCCTTGATAACACGCAAGAGTGCATTCATCGCCTTCGCATTTCCCGCAATCTTTTTCTTTTGTTCAGCTATCCATTCAACTCCTTCCAGCTATTCCAGATCCATGTATCTCTCTTGAATGAGAGTCTACGAATCTTCATCCATGGCTTTGAGGAAGATTTGCATCCTCCTCTTCCAGTACCCATAGTCCATCCCATCAAAGAAGGTAGGATGAGTGGATTACTGTCCTTCGGTGCGCTTGACTAAGATGCCATTGCAAGTCGATTTGTCACGTCTTCTCGTAACTTGGCTCTGATACCACCTGTAGGATCTATAAATCATAAGCACACTAGAAGGGGGGATGAATAGTGTGGGAAATAAAAATTGCAAGACAAAATAAACCACAAAAAAAGGCACAAGATATATAGTGGTTCCCCTCACATGAGTACTCCACTACCTAAGTCTCCTGACTTAGGATTTTTAACCTGATTCCCTCAACTCAGAGGGAATCAATTTACTAATATCAGGGGTAATTAATGGGTTACCTCAACCCAATTACAAGATATGAAAAGTGATAAAGATACAGGTGTAAGCAAAATGTAAGTAGTAGCTTACAACTATTTCCTAAGTCTCCAACAAGAATATTTCTTACAACAAGTATAACCAAATCTAACAAGAAAACTAAGGCGTAAAACAAATGATTGAATACTGAAAAACACGATCACCTTTGCTGATTTGTTGCAAATGGTGAGAGGCCTTGAAAGGTAATCAACAAACCAAGCTGTTTTTCAGCTTGAAAATTGAGTATTGAAGGTGTAGGCAAAAGTATGATTTTTTGTTTTCTTTTTGAGAGATCAAGAAAACACTCAAAGAGTGCTTATATAAGCCACTAATCACCTCTCCCACGAATTCTAGCCGTTAGGGGTATTTTAGGAACATTAGAAATAGGATTAATTGCAAACTAGCCGTTCAGACTGGTCACAACGGTTAGTTGGTACCGATACTGAACTCTTGGTACCGGTACTGACTGCATATAGTTAGTACAGCCAAATCACTGGGTACCGGTACTTGTGACACACAGACTTGGGTCCTGTGACCTACATGTACTGGTACTCATGATGAGTACCAGTACTTGTAAGGTCCAAGAAAAAATCTAGTTCACAAATTGTGACCACTTGATATCGGTACTCATGATGAGTACTGGTACTTGATGTTCACGGTTTGGAACTTTGGTCCAAACCTATGTCTAGCAAGTACCGAAGATCATTAGTGTAAATCAATCTTTAGAGAAATTCAATCTACTCTAGGCGACTTTGTTTTGAAAGAATCGATTTTGAGTTAAGAGCCGAGTAAATGAATGATATTCTGAATCCTAGTTATCTCTACTTTGATTTTAACACCTAGATTATGTTTTACTTGTTTGGAGACATACAAAAATTCTAAGATATAATAAAAACTAAAGTCTTCAAAACTTCTTCCATCATGTGCAATCTTTTTGCTTGCATCCACAGATTCTTTTGACCTGTAATTACTTTATAAACATATTAGATTTTGAAATGGTTTTGTTAACACCAAAACACAGTAGAGAGATGGAACTAGGGTCCAATAGACGATTCGAATCTTGATGATTCAATCAGTAGTCCCATTGCTCAAACACACCCTAAAGAATTGAATGATGGTATTTTTGAGATCACCAAATCCAAGTCAATCCTGATTTAGCCACAATTGTTGGACTTGGGCACTTTAGATGGGGTGTACAATGATTTGGAGGTCCGGTAAACATTGATTTCGGAGGATAGGAAGTTGGAATTAAAAATCTAGGAAGCTAATTCTAAGGGAACAACAATTTTGGATCTAAGGGTACCTATGGACATGAAATCAGCCACTTTCTACTAGGACCCTTACGATATCTTTCACGTGCAACCTAAGCTCGAAGTAACGGATTTTTTTCTGAGCTAGATGTTAAGTGGACAACAGCACCTATTGAACCATCTTTACCCATTGTCCAACACTTTGGTCTTGGGTTGCACACCCCAAAACCGTAGACCCGACCCCGCAAGCTTAACAACCTTCGGTTCTGGGTGATTTTCATCCAAAACCTGAGAACCACTTGACCTTGGGGCATGGGTCTGCACCATAATCTGGTCTACGTCTGTGGACATTTTCAGTTGGTGGGTTTGAGGATCAATATTTTTATTTTGATTCTGACCTGCACTTGTGAATTCTCAATTTCTTCTTTGTATATATATTATGCCTAGCTGAAGGCATTAAACTTAGCACGTGTGTATACACTCTTTCACTATGGAGCTGACCAAATTTTCACGACACTCAAGTGATATTCTATTTACTCCGCCCTTTTCATGTCTTTATTTTTACAATGAGGACATTGCATCATTTAGGCATAGGGGGTGGATAATCAATTCCTGAAATCATTTTGTTAACTTCATAGAATTTCTTTTAGTTTCTTATATATATAAAAAAAAGTGAAAATTTGAAAAATATAAAAAAAGAAAGACATTAGGAAAAGAGAACTTAGGCATTTGGAAGTTATTAACTTTAGGAAATGATACGAGAGGATCTAAACACTTAGACTCTTCAGGTCTTTGGGCTTAATTAGCACTGGTGTCCATTCGAATGTGAACTTAGTCTTGAGTCCTCGCTAATTAAAATTTATTTTAATTTGGTAAATAATTTTGGATGATAAGTATGTGACTTATCAACCCACCCTCTAATTTGGGGGGATTCTAAGGACAAGCATCTACACACTATTCACACTGACTCACATTCCAACAATTTTTACGGAAATTGGGTAGCTAATGGACCGACTTGGGTGGTATGGCTGGCAAGTTGTCGGTGATAATAGCTCATCGGCTAGTTATCCAGAGCCCTGCCACAAGACCATTTTCATTATACTACCTTTAGGTAAGTCTTAGATCAGGAAAGCCACCTACTTAGAAAAAAAAGGAAACACTTAAAAAGAAAATAAAAAAATAATAGAAAAAGGAGAAAATAAAATAATAATAATAAAGCCACACTTCACCGCATGAGTATGGTTGGCAAGTAGCCATGGGTAACAGCCCATTAGCCAGTTGTCCAGAGCCTAGCTCACAAAAAAATGCACAATAATTCCCAAAACACTTAGGGAAGAAGCAGGGGAGTAGAATAAACCGGGGAGATATACACTGGGTTTGCCCTTGTGTTGACCCCATAAATAAAAGAAGTAGGGAGAAAGCTACCATTCGAAGAGATAAACCTCTAAGCAAGGTCACCAAGGGTCGTAGAAACCCGAAGTCCGTTTTAACAGCCGTCTAGTGAGTCTTTCACTATTTTCACAAGATGCTTAGCACTTAAAGTCCTTTCCGAGTTTTGGGTGGGTCGGGTAGTCATAAAAAGTTATCCCGGAACTCTCAAACTCCAAAAGTACAAAAAAGTTAGAAAAGAAGAAAAAATAATAAAAAAAATGTATCTTCCCTTTTCAAATAAGGCGAGGACTTGGGCGGTCTACATTCTGGCAGGCACCCGAGTACTGTTGAGTTTTCGTAGTTTAGGACCTTAGTTGAAATTTTCTATTGTTAATAAATGACTTAGGCCTAAGCGATCTAATCCTAATTCTGCTTTTATACATAGCATATAGTATAATTTTGCTTAGGACTAGTAAAAGAAAGGCATGGGGGTACGATATAGACACATCTATTTAGGTTAAAATGCCTATTCACGCATGTTCCTAGGCTTAGATTTGCATTTCATCTTATAAATATTGCATAACATGTATCATTGTGCATTTAGAGTACTTGTATATATTTTAGGTTAACTAGGTCCTTTTTATGGTCAGGGGAGAAGAAGACTTATTTTAGGGCCTCTGATGGATGATCGGACCGTACGGATCTGACTAAGACGACAATCAGAGTCTAACGCCTCTGAAATCGTCTAGATCGGAGAACCATAGCATCGAACGAAATTTGAGGAAGATCAATAGCCAGGGGGTAATGCAACATCCATACGGGTTTCAAATGAAAAATCCGACCGTACGGTTGGATCCGGAGCATCGATCATAGTCCAACAATGTAGAAATCACCTCGATCGAAGGACCATGGCTTCCTCTGCAAGCAATGAAGGGTGGACGGTCCAGATGGTGCCATGTGGAACCATCTGGAGTGCCCAATCCCGTCCGCCACTTCTCCAAAGGCCGATCATCAAGTGATCTCAGCCGTTGGATGAGAATCCAACAGCTAAGAGCTCACCCTCACCACACAGCTGCGGCTCTTCCTCATGATGCATTGGTGGACTTGGCACAATGGTGGGAGCGGCAGTTCTCAAGGGAGGGGTGCGAGTTTGAATCCCCGCAGCCCCCCTAATTCTTAAATTAGCTAGGCAGCACCGCACGCAAACAGAAACAGCAGCAGCAGCGCAGCGCAAGCGCACGCGCAGGCCAGCATGCACCAGCTTGCACACCAGTAGGATGCCGCACGATCAGCGTGCGTGATGGGTGACAGCGCAGCGCGAGCGCATGCGCGGTTGGTGCTAGCTTTCAGTGACACTTGGGCTGACCGGCAGCGACGCTTACAGCTGTCGCTACTTCAATGCAAGCTAGCAAAGCCGGCTAGGGTGTGAGTGATGAGTCCATTTTAATGGACTAATATTAAGCCTAAGTACCTTTAATCGTACCTTGTTGTTTTGTTAATAATTACAATTAAGTTGTAGAAGAATTGTACGCATCATGATTTACGTTTATAACATTTTATAACTTAATATGTAATGATTTTGTTGTTTTTATGTGAAAGTATTATATTCAGAAAGAGAAAGGGTTGGGGAGCAAATTTCCCCAACAACTGGAGGAACTTTTCCCTTGCCTCCGACCATCTCCTCCAACGCCCGTCGGCAAAAACAGAAAAGGGATTTGCAAATCCCTTGAATGGCACACGTAGAGAGAGGGAAGAGTTAAAAAAGAGAGGAGGTGGCGTGGACTTAGAAGGAATTTTTCCCCCCTTTGATGGGAAAGGCTCCATCTTCTCCACCGCTCCTTCTCCACCACATGCACTGTGTCCACATGCGCACACAGCTCCTCCTTGCGTGCCCGCAGGCAGGTGCCATCTCCAGCCGGCCTTGCTTCCACCGCACCTGCCTTCACTGCACGCGCAAAACCCACACAATAGCAGGCGCCCGCACGCTATCAAGCTTGCAGGTCATCTCCTGCAGAACATCATTGTGCCTCTCCGCAACCGCTCACCTCCCTCCAGCGCCCCCTGCTGCATGAGCTCACGCCACCCTGCCCATGCGCATCTCCTTCCAGCCACTGGAGGCGCACACCAGTGCGCCCTACTGCCCATCTGCCTTCACCATGCCCACGCCACAGTAGGTGCATCCAACCAACCGAGCACCTCTCCCTTGCTGTAGGCACTCTCAACCGCACGCCATCTCAAGCCATTACAGGCGCCCGCACCCAACCGCACGCCATCTCCAGCGCACCTACAGGCACCAACTGCAGCGTGCCTTCTCACTCTCTACTGCCCATCTGCAGGTGCACCAGAGCGTGCACGCCCGTGCACAAGTGAGCACGTGCACGCACATCCGCGTAGCCATAGTAGCAGCCCCCGTCTCCTCCAACAGGCCGGCGCTCCAGCCACCTCCGCTGGCCACCGGCGGCCATCCCCGGCAACGGCGCCAATTTTGATAGTCGACTTTTCGCTTAGCGTTGTAGTATTTAAGTGGTGGAAAAATTGACTAATCAAAAACAATGAAAATAACCACTCGCAGAAGAGCGGGTCGTGTCCACAGGTTGGAATTGGACTTAACACCAACTAAGCCCTCATTGGACTTAACCATTACCTTCCAACACTACAAACAACCCTTATTCTCCCTAACTGATCCTTAGCTCAGATCTCTGCTCATGTACATTCTTTCTCGAGAATATATCAGGCCAGTACATCCTTGGGTAGAATGGCGAGTATGGATTGATGATTGTACTTTTACTCTTGCCATTGAAGGGTTTGAACTAATTATGTGTATATCTTTTAAAACCCATCCTGCTTTGGAGGATCCTTGTTACCCTCCACTTATTCTGTTTTGGGAGGCCTCTTTTCACATTCCGTTTCTTATTCCTAGACCTCCCCAGGTAGCCAACGAGATTTTCTGTTTTCATTTCTTCTGGCGAGCATTTGGAATTACATTGCATCATCAGCTCGCCAACATCCATGGTTACCTGTTTTCTAGGCCTGCACTATTACAAATATTTTTAGGGCCTAACTTTGTTTGGTTGGAACCAGACTTACAGGTTCCTTATAGGTCTGGCTACTGATAGAAAATGCAGCGCTTGTTGGGAGGCAACCCAGCAAACCATGTCAGGTGATATTTTTCCTTTGTCCTCCTATTTTAATTTTAGAATGGGGACATTATAGGATTTAGGCATGGGGGAGTGCATTTGCATTTTAGGAAGTATTTATGCATTTAGGTTAGTTAAAAAAAAAAATTGAGCTGAACGGGTTAGTCCTTAGCAAAATACCTTTGTTATTGGAGGTTCTTCTTCTGAAATTATTTCTTAAGTTTAGAATCCAGTGCATTTATTTCACATGCACGTAGATTTTGGTATTGGATCCTTGAGGAAAACCAATGAGCATTTGTAAGTCTACTAAACCCTTGGGCAGTTCATAGGGAGTTAGGCATATTATATTCTAATAGATCTACCTCATATTTGTGAGAAGAATGTAGAGAGATTACTGGTGTGCTAAGTCTAGTGCAAGGACTCTTAAATTTTTGGACAACTAGATGATGATACTTCAGAGTTAGGCGTAGTTTTCATTCTCTGTTCTTGTGTACATACTTTGAGTGAATTCCTGAGAGTCACCAAAAAAGCCAGATACACAGGGATTGAGCCTTAATAAAGCTATAACTATGGTGGATGGTTACGATCGTCTTTCATAGAGTCCTCAACTGAAGGAGGGTAATAATGTCAAAGGTCAGAAATTCACCTGTCCTATCCATTCATTCCCAGTGCCGAGAATAGGCACTTCCACTAAATAAGCCACACAACTTCCTTTTGACCATCATCATCCCTAATAATGCCTTGAAAATAAAAGTCCGTATCATGTTGTGCTGATTGAAAAAGACACAAAAATAAGAAGAAACAAAAAAATAAAGAGAGAGAGAGAGAGAAAAGAAGAAAAAGAAGAAATAGAAAGAAGAAAAATAAAAAATAGTTATATTACAAAAAAAAAGGTCCAAGTGTATGATGTAACACTGTTTCTGAGGCAGCAAAACACCTATCGCGTTCCACCAAATATGACCCATACATACCTTCTAGTATTTCTGATCGCCTGAATACTGGTTGAGAACTCTAACTTAGTTATAGAGTTATTAGGACTTTAATTGAAGTGTGGATGCCATGTGAGGCCACCAAATAGTGAGTATAATTTCTAAATCTGGCGAGATTCGTGATCTCAGAAAGAAAGAAAAGAGAGAGTGCCTAGGAACATCAAGTGAGCACAGTTGTGTAGCCTCTCTCAGAGTTGACTTGTCTAATAGTCTAGAGAGCTAGAGTCTGTAGTACTAGACTATATGTAGCACCAGTTGAGTGTGTGCCACTAAATACAAATCCTTTCAACTTGATATCTCCTACCTAAGCCAAATGCCAGGGTCAAATTACATATTATCATCTGCTTTATCCTCGAGGGAAGTAGTTGCCTATCTCGACAGAAATTTTTGCCAAGGGTGATCTACGAACTCCTAATGCGAATCGGCTCTTTCACTTGGATCTGTTACCTAGGCTATCAGCACTTCACATTTGTCTAGATTCCTAAAGGTTTGAAGTAAGAAAAGAAGAAATCTTTTAATTATTTCTATTATTTTTCATTTTTGTTAGGGACTAGCAAATCTTAGGCATGGGGGTATTTGATGAGTCCATTAAAATGGACTAATATTAAGCCTAAGTACCTTTAATCGTACCTTGTTGTTGTGTTAATAATTACAATTAAGTCGTAGAAGAATTGTATGCATCATGATTTACATTTAAAACATTCTACAACTTAATATGTAATGATTTTGTTGTATTTATGTGCAGGTATTATATTCAGAAAGAGCAAGGGTTGGGGAGCAAATTTTCCCAACAACTGGAGGAACTTTTCCCTTTCCACCGGCCGTCTCCTCCAACGCCTACCGGCCAAAAACAAAAAAGGGATTTGCAAATCCCTTGAATGGCGCACGCGGAGAGAGGGAAGAGTTAAAAAAGAGAGGAGGCGACGTGGACTTGGAAGGAATTTTTCCCCCCCTTGCGGGGAAAGGCTCCATCTTCTCCACCGCTCCTCCACCACATGCACTGTGTCCACAAGCTCACACAGCTCCTCCTTGCGTGCCTGCAGGCGTGTGCCATCTCCAGCCGGCCTTGCTTCCACCGCACCTGCCTTGACCGCGCGCGCAAAACCCACGCAATAGCAGGCGCTCGCACGCTATCAAGCCTGCAGGCCGTCTCCTGCAGAACGTCATCGCGCCTCTCTGCAACCACTTACCTCCCTCCAGCGCCCCCTGCTGCATGAGCTCACGCCACCCCGCCCGCATGCATCTCCTTCTAGCCACTGCAAGCGCACACCAGTGTGCCCTACCGCCCATCTGCCTTCACCGTGCCCACGCCACAGCAGGTGCATCCAACCAATCGAGCGCCTCTCCCTTGCTGCAGGCGCTCTCAATCGCGTGCCATCTCCAGCCACTGCAGGCGCCCGCACCCAACCGCGTGCCATCTCCAACCACTGTAAGTACCCGCACCCAACCGCGCGCCATCTCCAGCCACTGTAAGTACCCGCACCCAACCGCGCGCCATCTCCAGCGCACCTACAGACGCCAACTGCAGTGCGCCTTCTCACTCTCCACCGCCCATCTACAGGCGCACCAGAGCATGCACGCACATCCGCGTAGCCCCAGCAGCAGCCCCCGTCTCCTCCAACAGGTCGGCGCTCCGACCACCTCCGCCAGCAGCCGGCGGCCACCTCAGGCCACGCCACTGCCACCATTGCGTAGCTCTCATCAAGCCGCACCTCCCTGCCGATTCTCGCGGCAAACCGTGCACGGCCGCACACGCGAGGAGGAGAGAGGAGAGATCCTCTGTTTTCCTCTCCATTAAAATTTACATTCAATGCCATTGCCACCAATTTGATTTTTTTATTACTATTATATTATGGCAGAATTGCATTCAAACACTCATAGTTCTTTATAATTGCTTGGTATTGATATTGACTAGTTTAAAGATTGATGTTGGCCTTAACTTAAGTACTAATTGTCTTTAGTACACATCACGTGAAAACTGCATGAATTCATCCTAAATTTATTGAGGATTTCTCTGAGGGAAAACTGCACTTACACTCTTAACTTTTTAGGTTATTGCAAATCTACTTTCCTTCACATTTTAAATCAGATTTGAAAAGGGATTTTGCACTATCCGAAATAACATTAAATAGTTAAGTATTGATTGCATCATTGCCTCCCTATGGACACGACCTACTCTTCTGCGAGTGGTTATTTTCATTATTTTTGATTAGTCAAGTTTTCCACCACTTAAATACTACAATGCTAAGCGAAAAGTCGTCTATCAGTGAGCGGATGTGAGCTGTCTACAGCGATGCTTCTAGCAATGGCCTGGATGTCACTAATGCTCCCATAACCTATTTTTGCCTCTTCTCCTCCACTATAAAAGGACCTACACCCCCTCCCTTCGAAGCCATCTCTACCTACTCTACTCCCACCTACTCCCAAGCTCTAGCAAGCCTACCAATGCTCCATTAGAGCTTGTTCTCAAGCTCCTAAGGCACCTATTAGTATAAAGAACCTCTACCTCACCAAATACTCCTCCAAATTCCCATCCTCCTTCTTAGGTCACCTTGGAGCCGTCCTCCCACCTCCATTCCGATAGTAGATCATCTCCGTCATCTCACCTCCATTCCAGAGCCACGTCCAAGCTTTCCTCAACCCGACGTCCTCCTGCATCTCACTTCTCTCATCCTGCTCCTCACCTCCTTTATACGAGCTTCTGCTAGGCGCCATCGTCTCACAGAAGAGCCGATTCGGGAGATTTCCTCTCATCCCCCCCACTTTTTATGCTTTCATAGTAGATTGTAATAGACATTGAAGTGATATCTATACCATTTTCATTCCATCTCTATTTTGTGATTCATTTGCTTGTTTCCTTCTTACAAAAATACAAAAAAATAACAAAACCCTAAAATACCAAAAAGAAACAAAACGAAGCCCAGTTTTCAGTTAAAGTAAACGTCGCCTCCCTATGTTCGACCCGGGACTCCCTTGGAGTTTTGGTATAAATTTTATCTGATCGATGTGTTTTGCAACTATGATGAGGGTTACTTGTAACCCCGATTTCTAACACGCAAAACACGTGCAACCACCAGCTCGCCAACATTCGTGGCTACCTGTTTTCTAGGCCTGTGCTATTATGCATATTCTTAGGGCCTGTGCTAATAGCCGATTTCTAGCTCTTTATGCATAGCCTGGCTACCGAAAGAAAATGCAGCACTTGTTGGGAGGCAACCTAGCGTTTAGAATAGTGCCATCATCAGGTGATTTCCTTCCTATCTCCCCCTATTTTAATTTTACAATGAGGACATTGTAGGATTTAGGCATGGGGGGTGCATTTTGCATTTTTAGGCAGTATTCATGCGTTTAGTTTAGGTGCATTAGCTTAAAAAAATAAAAAAATCTCTCTTTTCTTGAGCTAAATTGGTTAGCCCTAGCAAAACATCTTTATCAAGGAAGTGTCATTGAAGATTTTCTTCTTAAATTGTTCTTAAGTTTAGAATCTAGTACATTTACTTTACGTGCATGTAGATTAGGTAATGGATCTTTGAAGAAAACCAATATGTATTTTTAGTCTATTGAACTCTTGGACAGTTAATAAGGAGTCAAGCATACTATCTTCTATTAGATCCACCTCATATTTATGAGAAGAAAGTAGAGAGACTACTGGTGCAGTAAGTCTAGTGCAAGGACTCTTAAGTTCTAGATAATTAAATGAGGATACCTCAGAGTTAGGCATAGTTTCGTTCTCTGTTCCTGTGTGCGTACATTGTGTGAATTCCTAAGAGTCACCAAATAAGGCAGATACCTAGAGATGGAGTCTTAATAAAACTATGACTATGGTGGATGGTTACAATCATCCTTCATAGAGTCCTCGGCTGAAGGAGGGTAGTAATGTCAAAGGTCAAAAATACGATTGTCCTATCCATTCCTTCCCGATACTGAGAGTAGGCACTTCTACCAAATAAGCCACATAATATCCTCTTGACCATCATCATTCCTAATAATGCCTCATAAATAAAAGTATGCATCATTTTGCGTTAGTAGTTAAAAAAAAATAGAGAGAGAAAAAGGAAATATTTATATTAGAAAAAAATATTAAAAAAAAGGGAGAAAGAAAAAGAAGAGTCTGAGTTTGGAGTTTCATCTTCTTGTCATTTTTTCATTATATGTCGATGTTTTTGAGGCAACAACAAAAACACCCATTGCGATCCACCAAATATGACCCATACCTACTTTTCAGTATTTTTGATCGCCCGAATACTGGCTGAGGTCCTCTAACTTAGTTGTAGGGTTATTAGGAATTTAATTGAAGTGTGAATGCCATGTGAGGCCACTAAACATTGAGTACATCTGCAGAATCTGGTGAGATATGTGATCTCAGAAAAGAAAGAAGAAGAAGAAAAGAGAAAGTGAGTGAGCACAAAGGAACACAAAGAGAGCATAGTTTTTAGCCTCTATATTTGGGTTGACTTGTTTAATAGTCTGGAGATCTAGAGCCTGCAGTACTAGACTACATGTAGCAGCAGATGAGTGTGATCCACCAAATATTAATCCATTCAACTCAATTTCTCCTACCTAAGCCAAAAAGTCGGGGTCAAATTATAGATTTTTTTCTGCTTTATCCCCAAGGGAAGAAGTTGCCTATCCTAATAGAGGTTTTACAAAAAGTTAAGTACAAATTGTAAATGTAAGTTGGCTTTCCACTTGGATCCGTTACCTAGGCTACTATCACTTCACATTTGTCTGGATCTATAAATTTTTGGAATAAGGAAAGGAGAGATCTCTTGGTTACTTCCATTATTTTTCACTTTTGCTAAAGACTAGCAAAACGTAGGCATGGGAGTATTTGATGAGTCCATTTGAATAGACTACTATTATGCCTAAGTTAACTTTATTCTTGCATTTTATGTTCGTTAATAACTACATTAGGTCATAGAATGATTGCATGCATTAATACTTAGGTTTGCATATGTGTTATTGCATTTTATAAATATAAATAATTATTTTATATTTTATTATTTCAGGATAAATCCAAGCTCCACCTAACCCACTCACCCTCTTCACGGCCGGCCAACCCAACTTTCAGGCTATTTTTAGACTTAACGGCATCCTTGAAAAGGGGACAGGAGGTGGCGATGTTTCGCGAAGTAGAAAAGCAGGGGCCCTTCTCTTTTGGAAATCATCTCCTTCCTCCTGGCGGGGCTCTTCTCTTTCGTAGTCACTGTGGATGCAGTGTGCACCATGATCAGAAGCATGTATCGTAGGACTTTGGCAAGCTTCTTCATCACCTTCTCCACGCACCCTCCTCCACCCTTCGTCTACCGTGGTGTGCACGATGAAAAAGCGCACACCATCACCGCCACCAACACCATCCATCACCATTGCGAGTAGAGAAGCTCCCGGACACTACCACACTCACCGCACACCACCGTTCCCTTGCATACCCTAGCTCTCATGCCCTCGTGCCACCATCCTCATGTATGCGCAAAGCCTTCACGCCACCGCACGTAGCAGCCACAGCCACGCATCCCTTGCATACAAACACCACGCACCACTGTTGTTGCCACACCATGCCTACACCAATGCGCCACAGCCTCGTGTGCGCCGTGCGCCCTCCATGAAAGTACACAGCCACAGCAGCCGGCACCTCAGACTCCTCACTGTGCCGAGCTTCTTCATCTCTTCTTCCTTTCCAACCAACCCCCTACAACTCCTTCACACAAAAGAACCCAAAAAGGGAGCAGCAAGTGCGACGCCTATAGCCTCCGTCGACCATCTTCCTAGACTCCAAGCACACCCGAGTACCCACGCCAAGCACCCAGGCCACGTGTAGCCACACATGGCTTCCTCCAGCAGCCACAGCAGCGAGCAACTACCTCCATACCATGTAATGCTGGTGCTCCGTCAGACCGCCACCGGCCACCTCAGACCGTGCCTCCTACGTCAGCGCAACACCCTTGTTAAGATGCATCTCTTCATGCGACACCACCCCCAACCGTCCTCCCTCGCAAGTGCAAGGAAGAGAGAGGAGAAAACCTCTATTTCTCCTCCAATTAGAAATTACAACATATGCCATTGCGGGTTTCACTATTGCTATATTTAATGAATTAATATATTGAAAAGAATTTGCATGAATATCCCTCTATTTTTGATTAATTACTTATGGCTGAATTCTTCTCATGAATGATATAATGCTTGGATTAAGGTGGACAAGCCATATTTTAGAAATTGGTATTTACGGCGTTTACCATTACCAAGATCATTTTTTAATAGAATATTATACTATGGTAATTTTGCATATAAACACTTACAGTCTTAATTAATTGCTTAGAATGAGAATTCATGAGGGCAACGAGTTACACTAAAGAATTGGCGCACCCATTGAGATTCCCGAATAAATGAGTCATGACTCACTAATTCAATAGGCTAATTCCTCCTTGTGGAGATGACCAAACTACTTTTGTGGTTAGATTTTTAATAATTGAATGTTTTGAAAAGCAATTTTCTACCACACACGAACTATAATGACACATCATTTTATGTTAAAATTTTTATCAAAAAACGAAGATCACTCTATCACAAATTACTCCAGTGTTTCTACTGTGGGACTACCAAGTACCCTTTTCTTCTACATCTTCCTAGCAGTGCTCCAGTAGATGATTTCATCACCAAATTGTATCCATATCTATCATACTATTCATGAATTAAAAACCCAAATCTCCTCATCAACCTAAAGCCTCTTGATTTACGCCCTTAATTACTCGAATAGCTCCTTGTTTAGTTTCAAATTCATGCATGAAATTATTTCAGCAACAACTCTTCAATGCAACACCTGCAGTATGCCTACAACCTAATCTTCTCTCTCTCTTAATCCTACATTGTCACTCAATGCCTAAAACTAGTTTTGTTTATTAAGAGAGGAATGCTTCACTAAGCTCAAGGCTACTTGGAAGCTTTACTTCAGACGTAGATCAACCAAGTCTCAAAATTCGGGCTAGAATCTACTTCAACTCTTAGTCTAAAACTTCTAGATCAATCCTAAAAACTTTTAAGACGTTGAAACAAACCTAATTAGAAATAGGAAAGGTTAGAATTTCACCTAGAGCTTACAGAATCCATACTATGACCCTAAAGAACCAAAAGTACTAAGAAATTTATATTGGACATGAATCTTCTACAAACTTCCAAAAATTGACTCTAGCAGGTTTATATAAACCTTTAAAACACTCAACATACCTTAAGAGTAAGCTTAGAATCTTCTAAGAACTAATGGTGATTACAAGTTGGCCAAACTCAAATCAGAGTTGATATTTTGCTTCAGGGTATTTACACTCAAATAAATAGCCCAGATATAACCTAAAGGGCTTTAGGAACTCAATAAGAATGAAAAGAAGGAAATTTGACCTAATTCCTATAGATTTCAAGTTCATCGCCTAAGTTTCTAATAGGCTTTGGTCGTTACAACAATTAAGAGCTTTAACAAACTAACTACAGGTAGAACAAGTTTCAGACTAATATACTAAAGCTTCAAAACCTATTACTAATCTTAGAAGATGACAAGAATACTGTGCTCAGCTTTGTCGGTGATGGAGAAGATGAATGAGCACAGAGAGATTCAATCAATAAAACTCTAGCTAAATGCTTGTAAATCAATAAAACTCAAGCTCAAAAGAGTCTGCAAAAAATGGTTCAAGTATACTGCAAGTGGATTTGAACTCCCCTTCTTACTGTCAAAGTCGATGGAGCTCATCAGAGCTCTGGTGATAGGCAGTGACTGTAGGGGCTTAGATTTTAAATTGTGTTTAAGTATCTAATTAAAACCTTCATTTGTCCTTTCAAAAAAAAAACCTGCATTGGTTGATTAATGTTGAATTAATGGCTTTAAGGGCCTTGATTTGGAAATAGTACCCTTAAAAGGGTAAGAAAATCCCCTTAAGCATTAACAAAAGTTAGGTAATCGAAATGTTGAGGGCTTTGATGAGTATGATTTCTACGCTGAAAGATTAAGTTTGAAAACCCTGTTGTTGCAGTTGCATAAAAATCTGCTATCAGATAAAATTTACCGAAACTCTGGTGAGTCCCGAGTTAAACATGGGGTGGTGAACGTTTGATCAGAAACCACATTGGAATTATTGTCACATAAGTAGATTAGCTGGTTAAAATTAATCTACGCTAGTTATTCTACTTAAAGAATAATTAATAGAAGACAGAGATAGAATAATACAAGTAAAGAGAAAATGTGAAGAGAATAAAAAAATATTTCATGATGACAGAATCATGTCCATTACATCTACATGCTACACTAGAAAGCTAGAAATCTACAATAAAAAGTAATAAAAAAGAGGGATAAGAAAATCCTCCTTAACGGCTACATAGAGGACGAGCCACGTTGACAGAGTGCCCAGATGATGGGGATGAGCTGTTGGACGAAGGAGAACGAAGCTAGAGGACAAAGGATGAAGCAGGGTGACATTGTGGTGAAATCTACTTCCTAAACGACTGTGAGAGGACAACCACAGGTGCCCCACGAACGGGGATGAGAAGATGGTAAAATTATCTTTATGACTATAATGGAGCATCGCGGGTATGGAACCAGCTCATAAGGCTTTGGAGGGGGTGAGAGAAGAGAGAAAGGGATGATGAGAATGAGGGGCATAGGGTCCTTTATATTGTTATGGTGCAAAGGCAAAAAGGTCCTTTAAAATCTTCAAATATTAAATGCAGGGCCTTTAGTGACACACGTGCACGTCGCTGTAGATAAGCATCGGTGAAGACGTGCACTTGATCTCTACCGTTCATCACACATCAGACGCACCACATGCTGCCACGTCATCGCCTTTTCTCCTTCATATGTTTAAGGTGTGGGCTAATCTCTACCCTCCAACCAAGATCATGTGACCCAGATCAACCCAATGCCGCTTCACCTTCACCCATTATGCGATGACGTGGGCATGTCCCCACTGTTAGATCAAGATCGAATGCTCCAGATCACTTATGAGTGCATGCACTAAGGAGTGCATTTGATTGCACATGAGATTTAGAGCCCAACCATGCGTCCATCTACTCGGTCGATCTGAGCCTTTGGCACTTGATGAAAGTTCGAATTGCGATCTAGCGCGAGAGGAGGGAGTGCAGTGCAGGCAGCTCGAACACGCATCCATCTTGGACAAATCACCTTAATCGCTGCTGATGTGAGAGTATTTCACTTGATTAAGAAAATAATAGAATGATATGTCATTGTAATTTATGTGCTGGAAATCTCTCAATCAAAGATTAAAATAGATATCAATTTAAACCACAAAAAGGATGTCGTATCCACAGGGAGGAATAAATCAAATAAATTCATGAGTAGAGAGTTATAATGTTCACAAACACCTTTACGAAATCAATTCAATGAATATGCTACTCTAAATGGAACTACCAATTTCATGAGAAGTTATGGACTATTTATGTAAATTTTATGTCAGAAATCAAGCTCCCAAAAGTATGTATATGACGCATGTGTAGTGGCATATCATGTAAATTTGAATTGCATGCAAATCTGAATTAAATTTCATTATTAAATGATGCACAAAACACATGTTAAAGAAATTCATGAAATTGTAAGTGTACCCATGCAATTTTTCCTGAATAAAATAATCCAAATATTAAAATGACAATGGCAGGAAATGTAAATTCTAATTCCTTCAAAAATAGAGGAAATTTCCTCTCTCTTCACCGCACATTGGAGGAGGCATCGCCGGCGGTTTGTTTGGGAGGAGGAGTTCCACTGGAGGAGAGGATCTCGTAGATGATGACGGTGAGATGGGAAATGGCCAATGGTGGTCAGTAGGACAGCAGGTGGCAGTGGAGAGGAGTAGCAAGGATTACAGCCACCTTAAGTGGTTGCTGCGTGTGGAGGTGCTGTGCACGCACAAGGGCGCGATTGCGCGTAAGCACTACTATGTGTGAGCGCGGTTGTGCATAGGCCAGTTATGCACAAGCATGGCTTGCAGCCACCTCGGGTGGTTGCTGCACGCGGAGGTGCTGTGCACGCACAAGGGCGCGGTTGCGTGCGAGCGCTGCTGTGTGCGAGCGCGGTTGCGGGTGGGCACAGTTACATGTAAGCGTGGCCGGCGAGGGTTGGCTATGCACGGAAGTGCTGTCGTGGGTTCTTTTGGTTGTTTGCAGGCGGTTTGAGAGAAGCAGAGGAAGAAGAAGATGGAGAGGCCATGGCACGCAAGCGTCTGGGTGCGGTTTGTCTTGCGCGCCTGGCATAGCTGCGAGGGTTGCGTGGGGGCTCAGTTGCTCACTTGGCATGGCTGGCGAGGGTTGCGCGGGGCGCGGTTACACGCAGAGGAGATTGCGCTACTGCGAGCGCGTAAAGGGTGTGCGCGGCATGAGTGCTACTGGCGGGGAAGGAGGAACCGGTACTAGCTGCTCAACTGTTGCAACAATTGGAGAGGCGTGCTAGCCTTAAGGGAGCACACACACAGGTTGTAGTGAGAGGAGCCACGCGCATGCTAGGAGGGTGCACGCAGTGGTGTTGCTGTGAGAGAAGCGGCTGCCTTGCGTGCGATCTGGCTGTGGTGAGAGGGGTGAGAGGGCCATAGTGCAAGCTCTCCTTCACGGTGTGCACAAGGTCCACAGTGGTGCAGTTCCAGATTATCCCCTCACCAAGAGAGAGGAGAAGATTCATTATCCCATGTGACTTTTATCTCCTCCCTTTCGTTCTTCTTCCCCAGTGCAATTCAAGGGATTTTAAATGCCTTAATAAAATTAGCCACCGTTAGCTGTTCGTAGATTTGGGTGGCCGATTTGTTGAGGTCGGAGAGAGCCAAAAGATTCCCGTGGGGGGGGAGGGGGGAAATCTTTTCAAAAGACCCTAGTTTCTTTGCAAATTTGTTCCTCCTCCTCTCCCATTTTCCCAGTTACTGTTAACTCTTAAAATAGCCTAATGGAGTGGATCAAGTGGAGGAGATGGAGAGGGTGCGCTATGTGCATGACCTGCATAAGAGAGTGGCATGTTGGAATGTAATATAACATAAGTTATTCCTACAATAATGAAATATAAAGTAATTATTTATATACATAATAAGTTATAGAATGCAATAGAATATATGTAAACTTAAGTAATGATGCATGCAATCATTCTATGACCTATTGTAGTTATTAACAAACATAAAATGTAAGAATAAAGTTAACTTAGGCGTAACAATAGTCCATTAAAATGGACTCATCAAATACCCCCATGCCTAAGATTTCCTAGTCCCTAGCAAAAGTGAAAAATAATAGAAGTAATTAGAAGATTTGTTCTTTCCTTATTCCAAACATTTAGAGATCCATACAACCGTGAAGTAATAATAGCCTAGACAATAGATCCAAGTGAAAAGCCAATTTGCATTGGGAGTTTGTACTTCACCCTTGGTAAATATTTTGGGATAGGCAACTACTTCCCTCAGGGATAAAGTAGAAGATAATCTATAATTTCACCCCAGCTTTTTGGCTTAGGTAGTGTTGAAGCCACGAGTTGCTATGCTATCGTATTCGGTTTTGAAAACCTGTCGTTGTAGTTTGAAAGCGAAGAACTCGAGTTCAACAAATAAAATTTATACCGGAATGGAAATCCCGGGTTGAACTCAGGGAGGTGGACGTTTGATTAAAAATACGCATTTGTTTTATTATCACGAAGCAAAATAACTGATTGGAAACTATCTATCAATTTACAATAAATAGAAGAGAGAGATAGAGAATATTACAAACAAAAACAAAAAGGGATGTAGAAAGAACATGAATTCCATTATCAAAGAGATTGTTCGTTACACTACTCATTACAACTAGAAAGCAAAAAATGATTACGCTAGAAAGTAGTAAATCTACTCTAGAAAGCATTAAATCTACTCTAGAAAGCAGTAAAAGGAATGGGGAGAGAGATATCCTCCTCAACGATCGCTTGGAGGACGAGCCAAATGGGACATGCCTGGAAGGTGAGGAACGGAGCAGGATGACGAAGAACGAAGTGGGAAGAACGGGAACGGGGCAGCACGTCGTCGTCGTCACGGGATCCACTTCCGGAAGGGGGACAAAAATTTGACTTTATCTCTTAAGAAGCATCTCGGGTGTGGGACAAGCTTCTCTTGAGCTTTGGAGAGGGAGAGAAGAGAAAGAAGGGATGAGAATCTCATATGGAGGGGGTCTCCTTTTATAGTTGAAAAGAGTGAGGGCAAATTAGTCTTTTTAATTTAAAAAAAATTAATTCTGGACCTTTAGTGACGGATAAAATCGTCGCTAAAGGTCCGAACGTCGCCTTCGTCGGCAACACTCGCACACTCGCTCGCCTCCCACACGTGAAATGCACGTTCACGTTCTTGAATTCTTGGCTACTCGATCGCGAGATCGAACGGCTGAGATGCGTCCTCGCCGCACCTCAACCACGTGCTTGCCCGCGTCTGATCCAGCATTACGCACAGGCATCTGATGCGGCGTGAGTGCTATCGTGCATGCACGACCACTCAATTGCGATCAAGCGGTCAATTGGGCTTCCTCGCCGCGCCTCAACTGCCGCTCGTGCAGGCTCGAACGTGCACCGCTGCGTCGCATAAGCGCGTTCGACCAACGCGCTACAAGCACATTTGTGTCACGCTTACAATTCGTGTGTGCACATCCACAGCCATTGGATGTGCATCCAACTACGGAGAACCGTCGAAGAAGAGAGGGTGCGGGTCGGCCGATTGGGTGGATGAGATGGCACCACGTGGCGCCATTTTAGCCGTTCATCTTTTGGATGATGTAAATGGTGCCACGGTTGTCGGTTTGAATAGATTTTCGCGTCGTTAGGCTGTGATCGTCGATCCGAATCCATCCGTGTGGTCAGATTTGTCACTTGAAGTGTGGATTTAGATCATCTTGGCCCTTGGTCTTTTAGGGTTCCCTGATCTTTATCTGATGCTACAAATGTTAGATTAGAGCAATCTTGGAGTCATTGAACTCCAATCATCACCCTGATCACATCTGTATGGTTGGGTCTTCGATCCGAGGCTCCAATAAAAATTTTGCCCTATCCCTGAACATAAAAGGAGACAATTAACCTCCATTTTATTCAAACTAATCTAAATGCAAGATGATGCATGCTATGCAATATTTATAGTATGCAATGCAATTTTATGCTTAAGAACATGCACAAATAGACATCTTATACAATGTAAACATGTTTGCATCACACCCCCATGCCTATCTTTTGTTAGTCCCTAGCAAAAACTATATGCTATTTATAAAAGAATTAGGCTAGATTATTTGGGCATATGTTATTTTCAATCATTAAGAAAATGTTTACTTAGGATCTAAACTTTCAAAGACACAACAGTGCCTAGGTATCTGCCAAAATGTAGACTGCCTCAAGTCCTCACCTTATTCAAAGAAAATTTTCTTTTTCTCTTTTTCTTTTTTTCTAATTTTTTTTTTTGGATTTTCAAGTTTTAGGGTTTAAGAGTGGCTTTCTACGGCCATTCAACTCACCCAAGATTTGATGAGAACCCTAAGTTCTAAGCATCTTATTGTGAATGTGATAGACTCGTTGATAGGAAGTTAAAACGGACTTCGAATTTCTACACTTCTAGGTGACCTTAAAAAGAGAATGCTACCTAAAGGTCTATCTTTACAACCAGTAGCTTTCTCCCTACTTTTATTTTTATGGGGTCAACACAAGGGTGAATCTAGTGTATATCTCTCTGATTTATTCTACTTCTCCGCTTCTTCCTAAGTGTTTTGGGAATTTTCAGGCATTTATTGAGCTGGGTTCTGGACAATTGGTCGATGAGCTGTTACCACCGACAACTTGCTAGCCGTACTCGTGTTGTAAAGTGTGGCTTATTTCTTTTATTTTCCTTTTCTTTTCTCCTTTTCTTTTTTTCTTTTCTTTTTGACTTTCTTTTTCTTTTTTCTTTTTTTTGAGTAAGTGGCTTCCCTGATCTAAGATTTACCTAAAGGTAGCAAAAAGAGAAGGGTCCAGTGATTGGCCTCTGGACAACCTACCTATGGGTTGTTACCCACAATAACTTACTAGCTATATCACCCTAGAAGGTTCATTACCTACCCAATTTTCATTAAAATCGTCGAACAACGAGTCAGTGAAAATCGTCGAACAACGAGTCAGTGACAAGATAGTGTGTAGATGCTTTAGGCTTGAAGTTCCCTCAAATCAGAGGGCGGGTTGATAAGTCGTGTACTTATCACCCGAACTTATTTACTCCAATTATGATAGAATTAAGATGGCGATGACTTGAAAAACAAATCCACTTTTTAATGGATACATAAGCTGATTAAGTCTGAAGACCTGAAGGATCCTTGTGTTCAGATCCTAATGTAATATTTACTAAGATTGAAAATTTTCTTAAACACAAGTTCTCTTTCCTAATTCCACAAATTTTTTTTATAAATAAAATAAAATGAAACAAATTTACATAGCTGACGAATAAATTCAAAGATGAATATCCACCCCCCCATGCCTATCTAATGCAATGTCCTCATTGCATTAAAAAGACATAAAATAGAGTGGAATAGAGTAGAAAGCACCTGAATTGCGTGAATGTCGGGTCTGCTCCGAGATAAAGAAAAACTGTAAATGTGTTGAATTTAATGCCTTCAGCTAGGTACACTATACAAAGAAGAGAAATAAATAATTCACAGGTGCAGATCAGAATCAGAATAAAGAGAAGGAACCTCTGACCTGCCAGCAGATGTCCGTAGATGTGGACCAGATTGTGGTGCAGACCCATACCCCATAATCGAGAATATCTAAGGTTCTGGATAAAAATTACCCAAAACCTAAAATCAGTATGCAAGCAGGGTCAGGCTTGTGATTTATTAGAATGCAACCCAAGACCAAAAAGTCGGGTTACAGAGAATTCAAGCTCCAAAGGATAATCAATGAACATGTGCTTGAGTTGGACATCCTCAGAACAGATGTTCTAAGGGTCCTGGTTTGATGGTTTCAGATGAATTGGAACCCTTAGACTTAGTCTTCTATTTCCTCCAAAGTTTGCTTCCCAAATCAGAACTTCCTAGCTTCTGTTCTCCTCATTCAGAATGTCAAGTTTCGAGACCTCTTGCATATTAATCACCCCATCTGAAATCTCCAAGTCTAAAAGATGTAGTTGAATCAGAATTGACTTGGGTCTAGTTATCTCAAAAATAGAATCATCGATAAGCTCAATGGGGTGTAACTGACAATCAGGGCATTTGATTGAATCCTCCAAAAAATGTGATTCTGGATCCGTAATGTGAGCCCCAATAAGATCAGTTTCTTCAGTTATTGGGCTATCAAATGATCTATTAGACTCCTCAGACCCAATCGTCTCACAGAAATCGTATTATGTAAACTTGCGTGAGACTTCACAACTTGAATCTTCACCATCAGAATCAAAGAAATCAAGATCCGTATTAATGTATGTCCCAAAATCATCTGTCACTTTCTAATCCATGGAGACATACGTTTCCTTGTACCCTGGCTCAGTGATCTCAAGTGAAGAAATCATATCATCCTTAATTGGTTGCTCTAATTCAATCTGGTCAGCCTCGTAATGCATGTCCCCCCAACAGGTGCCTGATCAGGTTCTGACATTAGCTTTCCTGAAGGAAGTTCATCCTGGGAATCATCCCAAGATTGAACCAAAGCAACCAAAAATTTCATCCTTAATTTCGCTAACTTCCTAGGTAGAAACTCACCCGAGTTCTTATCCTTAAAAACCTAGAGCCAATCCAACAAATACTTATTCAAATCATCAATCATTTCAATCAAGGGCTCCAATCTTTCAATGGAAGGTATTGGCTGAACTTCTAACGATTGAATGGTATTCCTCAAGTTAGCCAAAATCTTATCTTAAACCTGGTTACCCTGAACCAAATGAGTTGGTTCAGGGTTGGGCAGGTTTGGGATCAGTGCAGAGAAGTTAACGAATTGAGATTCGTTATACCCTTCCTAATAATAGGTCATGTTGGATTGTTCAAAAGGTGGTGATGACCTAAAGGCAATGTAATCAGAGGATAGGTAAGAATCAGTGTATCCTTCTTGATTGTAGATCATATTAGGTTGTCCATGAAAAGGTGACGATCTATAATCAATGTGGCTCTGAGAAGGATAGAAATCACAATCATAGTGTTCAGGGTTAGACCCTAAATACGAAGATCCAGAACTATATCCCCAATCAGAGTTATCCCAACTAATTAATGGTTGATTACAGTACGAGTCAGGATAATCGTCATGTTGAGGATAATTCAAAACATGAGGGAAAGAGTGGGAATGCGTATAAAATGTGGAAGGATTCATGATGAACGGGAGGAAGAAAGGTGCCCTGCAATACAAGCAATCAAACCTATCCTTAAGTGGGCTAGCCTAAAGACCTACAGCTCCCAAAACCCATCTTGAGATAGTGAAATGATTTGATCTGCTTCTGTCTGTTTAATCCAACCAGTTAGAAGGAGGAACTGGGGAGAAGGTTCTTCCTTCAACTTGTGCCTCCGGTTCCTAGTGTACCCCTCAGCCTTGATCATTTGATTCTGCTTCCCTAGCTAGACATCAGATTGACTAATCAAAAATAATCTCGTTCTGGTCTCTGAAGAGCGAGTCGAATCCTTAAGGCCAACATCTACTCTGTTTTATTTAGTGTTAGGTTTGAATGTGCTTTGGAATGTGATGGGCCCTTTATCTGGGTTGTGCCCTTAATGATTGATTTCTGTGTGCGTGCACAACCAGTGGTTTTCAATCAAGATTACTTTTGATGCAATGAATTTTAAGTTTCAAATCTTGCTTAGTAGCTTTTAAGTTTCAACTTTAGGTATTTTCAGACAAGTTTTGCTGGCACACTAGGTTTTGAAAGCACAGGTGAAGATGTTTTCCTTTGAAGCTTAAAAAGAATGTGGAGTGCCTGGTAAATCCCTAAGAGTTGAACCTAAGTGGTAGCTACTTGATGAGTTGATTTTATTGAAGTGGTGCGACCCAATTAACTCAAACAGTTGGCCTATTGCACCAGTTAATTAGGCACACAAGTGCTTACCTAATATGATTTCTACTCAATTATGTGTTTGAATGTGTGTACTGACTCCAAAGATCGGTTTACCGGTTGAGTTTGAAAATCAGATGAGGTTGTGTACCTCTGTGAGATTTTTCTTTTATTATTTTCTTTTTAAATGTGGAGGTTGAGGCGGGCATGAGTGTCAAACAAACAAACAAAACTAACCTTAGAGTTTATAAGAACACCTAGGTTGATTGATGTTTGTGTTATTACATGGTGAAATGAAAACTAATGGGTGGGGGATGGGGGATAACTTACAAAACCTTCAACAGCACTTTACTCCAATCTACCGCTTGTGCTCATCTCAAAAGAGTACATGCAATCACAATAAAAAAGGAGAGAAGTGAGGTAAATGATTCGTAAGTTGGAAAACGTGAAAAAATCAAATAGCGTCACCTCCCCAGCAACAGCGCCAAAATGTTGAAGCCACGAGTTGCTACGCTATCGTATTCGATTTTGAAAACCTGTCGTTGTAGTTTGAAAGTGAAGAACTCGTGTTCAACAAATAAAATTTATATCGGAATAGAAATCCTAGGTTGAACTCAAGGAGGCGGACGTTTGATTAAAAATACGCGTTTGTTTTATTTGTCACAAAGCAAAATAACTAAGTGGAAACTATCTATCTATTTACAATAAATAGAAGAGAGAGAGAATATTACAAACAAAAACAAAAAGGGATGTAGAATGAACATGAATTTCATTATCAAAGAGATTGTTCGTTACACTACTCATTACAACTAGAAAGCAGAAAATGATTGCGCTAGAAAGCAGTAAATCTACTCTAGAAAGCAGTAAAAAGAATGGAGAGAGAGATATCCTCGATGATCGCTTGGAGGACGAGCCAGACGGGACGACGCCTAGAAGACAGGGAACGAAGTCGGATGAAGGAGAACGAAGAGGGAAGAACGAGAACGGGGTAGCACGTCATCATCGTCGTGGGATCCACTTTCGGAAGGGGGACGAAATTTGACCTTTTCTCTTGAGAAGCATCCTGGGTGTGGGACAAGCTTCTCTTGAGCTTTGGAGAGGGAGAGAAGAGAGAGAAGGGATGAGAATTTCGTATGGAGGGGAGCAATTTGGTCTTTTTAATTTAAAAAAAATTAATTTTGGACCTTTAGTGATGGATAAAATCATCGCTAAAGGTCTGAATGTGGCCTTCGTGGGTGGTGCTCGCGTGCCTGCTCACCTCCCATGCATGAAACGTGCGTTCACGTTCTTGAATTTTCGACTGTTCGATCGCGAGATCGAACGGCTGAGATGCATCCTCGCCGTGCCTCAACCGCGTGCTCGCCCCCATCTAATCCCACGTTACGCGCGGGCGTTTGATGCAGCATGAGCGCTATCGTGCATATGCGACTGTTCGATCGCGATCGAGCAATCAATTGAGCTTCCTCGCCACGCCTCAGCTGTCGCTTGCGTAGGCTTGAACGTGTGCCATTGCGTCACGTAAGCACGTTCGACCAACCCGCTACAAGTGCGTTTGTGTCACGCTTACAATTCGTGCGTGTGCATCCACAGCCATTGGGTGCACATCCAACAACGGAGAATTGTCGAAGAAGAGAGGGTGCGATGGGTGTAGCGGCCGATTAGGCTGCTGAAATGGCGCCACATGGTGTCATTTTGGCTGTCCATCTTCTGGATGATGTAGATGGTGCCACGGCTGTCGGATTGAGTCGATTTTCTCACCGTTAGGCTGCGATCGCCGATCCGAATCCATCCTTGTAGTCGGATTTGTCATTTGAAGTGAGGATTTACACCATCTTGGCCCTTGATCTTTTAGGGTTCCTTGATCTTTATGTGATGCTACAGATGCCTGATTAGAGTGATCTTAGAGTCGTTGAACTCCAATCATTGCCCTGATCACATCTATACGGTTGGATCTTCGATCCGAGGCCCCGATAAAAATTTTGCCCCGTCCCTGAACATAAAAGGAGACAATTAACCTCCATTTTATTCAAACTAATATAAATGCAAGATGATGTATGCTATGCAATATTTATAGCATGCAATGCAATTTTAAGCTTAAGAACATGCATAAATAGACATCTTATGCAATGTAAAGATGTTTACATCAGGTAGGAGATATCGAGTTGAATGGATTTGTATTTGGTGGCACACACTCATCTGGTGCTACATGTAATCTAGTACTACAGACTCTAGATCTCTAGACTATTAAACAAGTCAACTCGGAGAGAGGCTAAATAACTGTGCTCTCTTGATATTCCTTTATGCTCACTCTTTTTCTTCTTTTCTTTCTGAGATCACAAATCTCAGCAGATTTAGTAAATGTACTCATTGTTTGATGGCCTCACATGGCATTCACAGTTCAACTAAAGTCTTAATAACTCTACAACTAAGTTAGAGTCCTCAGCCAGTATTCGGGCGATCAGAAATACTGAAAGGTAGATATGGGTCATATTTGGTGGATCATGATGGGTGTTTTTGTTGCCGCAGAAACATCGTCATGAAAGTAAAACTATAAACTTGGACTCTTTTCTTTTTTTGTTTAAATATAATTATTTCTTTTATCTTTTTCTACTTTTTTTTCTTTATAAATCAACATAACATGACGCAGACTTTTTATTTATGAGTCATTATTAGGGATGATGATGGTCAAGAGGATATTGTGTGGCTTATTTGGTGGAAGTGCCTACTCTCGGCACCTAAAAGTAATGGATAGGACAAGCATATTTCTGACCTTTGACACTATTACCCTCCTTCAGTCGAGGACTCTATGAAGGATGGTCATAACCATCCACCATATTCATAGCTTTATTATGACTCAATCTCTGTGTATCTGCCTTATTTGGTGACACTCAGGAATTCACACAATGCAATTGGAATAGAGAGCGAAAACTATGCCTAACTCTGAGGTATCATCATCTAATTGTCCAAAACTTAAGAGTCCTTGCACTAGACTTAGAACACCAGTAATCTCTCTACTTTCTTCTCACAAATATGAAGTGGATTTACTAGAAGATAGTATGCCTGACTCCCTATTAACTGTCCAAGGGTTCAGTAGACTAAAAATGCTTATTGGTTTTCTTCAAAGATCCATTACCTAGTCTACGTGCAAGTGAAGTAAATGTATTGTATTCTAAACTTAAGAAACAATTAAAGAAGGAAAATCTTTAATGACACCTCCATGACAAAGATGTTTTAATAAGGACTAACAAATTCAGCTCAAGAAAATAAGAGTTTAAAAAAAAAAAATTATCCTAAATGTATGCAAATATTTATAAATGCTATAAACATTCTCAGGTTATAACCCCCATGCCTAAGATTGACAATGTCCTCATTGGAAAAATGCAGACAAAGAAGAATATCACCTGAGGTGGAGATTGGGAGGAGCTAAGGCTCCTCAAGCCGAAGTGCATCCATAACCTGGCCATCTGAAAGAGTAATATAAGGTTTAAGTCACTGGTCATTTACCTTAAAGCTCGCACCATAAGTAGGGTTCCAAATTTCTACAGCTCCGTGAGGGAAAGTATTGATAACAACGTATGGCCCATCCCAACAAGACTTGAGCTTTCCTGGAAATAATTTAAGTCTGGAATTGAAAAGTCAGACCCACTGGTTGGGCGTAAAAGTCTTTCTAATGATGTGCTTATCATGGAAGACCTTTGTACGTTGCTTGTAAGCTTGAGAAGTTTCATAGGCTTCATTACGAAGCTCCTCAAGCTCACTTAACTCTAACATACCTGCCTTTCCCGCTTTATCCAGATTCATGTTAACATTTTTAATAGCCAAGTAGGCTTTATGTTTGATTTCAACAGGAAGATGGCATGCCTTTCCGTAGACAAGATGGGGAAAAGACATGCCCAAGGGAGTCTTATACATGGTTCTGTAGGCCCAAAGAGCATCATTTAGTTTTTTAGATCAATCCTTACGATCAGGCCTGATAGTTTTTTCTAAAATTCATTTAATCTCCATATTAAACACTTCAACTTGTCCACTCGTTTGGGGATGGTAAGGTGTCGCTATCATGTGGTTAACTCCCAAATTTTGGAGTAGTCTTGTGAAGTATATGTTCTTGAAGTGAGGTCCTCCATCGCTTATGATCGTCCTTTGGCACCCATACTGAGAAATGATATTAGCCTAAACAAAGCCCAAGACCACAGAATGGTCATTGGTTCGCGTGGGTATGGCTTCTATCCATTTCGATACATAGTCCACAGCCACAAGGATGTACTCATATCCAAAGGACACAAGAAAGGGGCCCATGAAGTTGATGTCCCAAATATCAAAGATCTCAATAGGGATGATCGGTTGCTGAGGCATCTCATCCCTTTTTCCATTGGTTCCCGTCTACTGGCAACGTAGACATGCACCCACATATGTATGTGCATCTCTGAATAATGTGGGCCACCAAAAGCTAGACTGAAGAACCTTATGGGTAGTCTTTTTCCCACTAAAATGTTCCCCACAATGGAGGTCATGGTAGAAACTCAGAACACTTCTTTATTCTTCATCAGGGACGCAACGGCGAAAAAGCTAGTCAGGGCATACTCTAAAAAGCTCAGGTTCCTCCCAGTGATAAAATTTAGCGTTAGCAAGAAACCTATCTCGCTTATGCTTGTCCCAAGTACTGGGGGTAATGCTTGTGACCAGATAGTTCACTATGAAAGTGAACCAAGGAGTTTTGGCCTCCATGGCCATCAGAGACTCATCAGGGAAAGTCTCTTGAATACCGCCAGTAGGGTTTGATGCCTCAATAGGGATCCTAGACAGATGATCTGCTACCACATTCTGAACTCTTTTCTTATCTTTAATTTCTAGGTCAAACTCCTGGAGTAGTAGAATCCAACGAATTAGGCGAGGTTTGGTGTCCTTTTCAGTAAGAAGATGCTTTAAGGCAGAATGATCAGTGAACACCACAACCTTGGATCCCAAAAGATATGACCGAAACTTTTCCAAAGCAAATACTACAGCAAGAAGTTCCTTTTCAGTGACCATGTAGTTTTGCTGAGGATCCGTAAGGGTCTTGCTGGCATAATGCAGCACATGATATTTGCCATCAACCATTTGACCTAAGATCGCTCCCACTACAAAATCAGAAGCATCGCACATTAGCTTAAACAGGAGGGTCCAATCTGGTGCTTGGAGAATTGGCATGGTAATAAGGGCTTTCTTTAAGACTTGGAAAGCCTTGCCACATCTATCATCAAAATCGAAGGAGACATCCTTCGCTAATAGATCGCAAAGTGGCTTAGAGATTTTACTGAAATCTCTAATGAAGCACCTATAAAATCCAGCATGGCCAAGGAAAGATCTAACTTGATGAACATTGGTGGGCAATGGAAGCTTAGAGATGGAATCAATTTTTGCGGTGTCCACCTCTAATCCTCTCTCAGAAACCATATGCCCTAACATAATGCCTTGCTGGACCATAAAGTGGCTTTTCTCCCAACTAAGCACCAGCTTTGCCTCTTCGCAATGGGTTAAGACTTTATCAAGGTGCGAAAGGCATAGGTCAAACAACAAACCGTAAATGGAGAAGTCATCCATGAAAATTTCAACAAACTCGTCAATCATATCAGAAAAGATAGCCATCATACAATGTTGGAAAGTGGCAGGAGCATTACATAACCCGAATGGCATTCAACGAAACGCAAATGTGCCATACGGACTCGTGAAGGTGGTACGCTCCTGATCGTCAGGAAAAATGGCTATCTGATTATACCTAGACTACCCGTCAAGAAAACAAAAGTACTTATTTCCCGCCAGTAGTTCCAAAATCTGATCGATAAATGGTAAGGGGAAATGGTCTTTCTGGGTAGCCGTGTTCAAATGACGGTAATCAATGCAGACCCTCCAACCAGTTGAGGGTCTAGTGGTCACCAGAGCTCCTTGGTCATTCTCTTCCATAGTGATTCCTGCCTTTTTGGCTACTATACGAATAGGACTGACCCATTTACTATCTGAAATGGGATAGATAATCCCTACATCCAGCCATTTCAGAATCTCCTTTTTAACAACATCCCGCATATTGGGGTTGGGCCTTCTCTGCATGTCTCAAAAAGGTTTCATGGACTCATCGTGTATATATTATGCATGCAAAGGGAGGGATCAACACCCTTAATATCAGCAATTGACCAGGCAATTGCTTCCTTGTGCCTTTGTAAACACTCAAGCAGAGCTCCCTCCTGCGATTTAGATAATGTAGATGAGGTAATAATGGGGAACGTGTCATTATGGCCAAGGAAAGCATATTTCAATGTGCTTGGGAGGGGTTTCAACTCCAACTCAGGAGTCTTTTCGATTGAGGGTTTAAGTTGAGATGTCCCTACCTCAGGTAGTAGATCTACCTTCACGGTCCAGAGTAGGGACAGAGACTCTGTGTATATCCCCAGCAACTCTTCTAATTCTGGTATTTCCCTTTTAGTTTCTTTAATAATCGAAGGATGGTCCTTAGTTATGACCTTTTGAAGGGGATCTCTACATAGGAGTGCTAGAGTTGTCTCTTCAATTATTTCATCAACGACCTTAATCTGAGAACAATCTTCAAATCTGGATTGCTTGTAAGTATCAAAAACATTCAACCGGATCTTCTTGTTCCCAAAGCCCATTTTAAGTGCCCCTGATCTACAATTGATAGAGGCATTGGCTATAGCCAAGAAGGGGCATCCCAGAATAATGGACGGCTTTGTGAGCTTATTAGATGGGTCAGTATCTAGCACTAGAAAGTCAATAGGGAAGAAGAAGTCCTCCACTCTCACAAGGACATCTTCCAGCAATCCCCGTGGTGTCTTAAGTGATCTGTCTGTGACTTGGAGGATGACTGGATTAGGCTTTAACTTGCCTCCTCCCAAAATGTCGTAGACAGAGCTTGGTAAAATGTTCACCCCCGCACCCAGATCGAGCAGAGCCTCGTCAATGTGTTGGTTACTTATAACCACTGAAATATACGGAGTCCCTGGGTCTTTCATTTTGGGGGGAGTTCCATGTTGGAGAATCGAGCTAACATGGTCAGGCAGGATGACCTTGGTTTGGACCTGTTTCCTAGATCGACGCTTTTGGGTGCATAGGTCTTCAGAAATTTGGCATAGGACAGGATCTATTTGATAGCTTCCAACAGAGGCAAGTTGATCTGGACTTTCCTAAAAGTGTCCATAATCTCCTCTATCCTATCCTTGGCTCCAGGTGAGCCAATAGAAGATTCCCCAGAAGTAAATAGGTGCTCTGGATAGGGCACCCTCGGCTTCTAGGTAGAGGGTTCGTCATGGCGGGAGAGGGGTGGTGGAAGGACGATATCCACATTGTGGGTGATTTCAAGCAAGGGAGAGTAGTGTGGCTCTTCCTCGGTGGAGAAGGAAGTCGGGTCAGGTGTAGAAGGGGAATTCTGAGACGTAACCGTAAGAGTGTTATCAGGCTTGTCAAATCTTCTTTCCACTCCTCAGCACGATCACAGCTTGGGCATGCTCCCTAAATATGACCCCCTTGCCCTTAGGGTTCTCCTCAGAAGAGCTAGCCAGCTTCCCTGAATCACGTTGCCTAACTACCCTAGTAAGATGACCAATTTGGGATTGCATATCAGTAATCATCTTATTCTGAAATTGGATGACCATATTCTGATGCTCTTGCACCGCTTTCATCATGCCTTTAAGTTCATCCATCTCAGAGGGCTTATTCTGAGGAGGGTTTTCATAAGATGGTTGGCATATGGGTTGGGGAGGTAAGGGTCTTGCATTCCCTGAGTTAGAAGCATCACCTTGCTTCCAAGAGAAGTTTGGATGGTTCTGCCACCCCGGATTATAGGTATTGGAATAATGGTTATTGCGAGGAGGTGGGCGGAAACCTTGGGCCGTGTTCAAGTCAGCCTGAATCAACTCAAGGAATTGATTTGCCTGGTGGCACTCTGCAGTGGCGTGCAATGTGCTTTGGCAAATGGAGCATTCACCTGAAGCCTGAAAAATAGAGGCTGCTTGCAAGTTCATGCTAGGATTTGCTAGAAGCCAAATCCTGAGAAGCCAAAAATAGAGGCTGCTTGCTCTCAGGAAGAAGGATTTTTTTAAAAAATATTATATATATATATATATATTTTTTTTTTTTTTATTCCTCTAAGTCTAACTTCGGATCAGCTATCAACACGGTCTGTGTCGGATTCATTGTCCCCATTACCATACCTCGAAGGGTGCCTGGCTTTCGATGCTTCGAGATAGCACCGCCCATAACGACCCCAAGAACTCCTAGCAATCGACACTTCGAAATAGTATCGCCCATGGATTTCTTAAGTGAATTCAAGCCTATGCCAATCGGCACTTCGAGATAGGGCTGCCCATGGTACCTGAACCGCACAATGCACTTACATGCCCCCAGTAGGATGGATATCCTAAGAGACAAGCGCAAAAGAGGTAATATGTTATCATCGCATCCTCAAGGTGAGTATATACTCCACCTCTCCTGCAGCGGGAACTCTTCCAATCAAATTGTGTTTTCAAGCCTCTCCTAAGTCAAAACTAAGAGAACCAAATCTCTTTTAAGAAAGGAATTAAGTTGATTACTTACTTACACCAGACCAAGTGTGTGAAATTTGGATGCTTGGGTTACAAGGACCCGTAAACCAAAAGGTAGAACAAGACTCCAGGTACTACCCTACCTTTTAATTGAAACCCTAGCTTTCCTTCCTCAACTTCTTGAGGAATGGTCTGCAACTTAACTCCTACTTAAGTATTTTTTAAGTCCACAAAGGCCTTAAAGGTCTAAAGCTAGTAGCTCATTTAGCTTCTAAAGTTTGACCCTAGAACCAACTTAATCTCACCTAAAGTTCTGATTTGCTTAAGAATGCAGGACCTAGCCAGTTAAGCTCAAAACTTTTTTTTGAATTATTTTTTTATTTTTATTTATTTAGATTTTTTTTTAATGCAAATGTATGCAATGAATCCACTATACTATGTATATCCCCAAGTACACCCCCCCATGCCAAAAATCTGCAATGTCCTCATTGCATAGAAGGATATTACCTGGGTCAGAGTTGGGCTGCCATTCTTTTGTTAGCAGCCGAGTAGCCAAAGAACCTGCAAATCAGGTTCAAGGATTGCAGAAATAGGCTCTAAAAATGAGCAAAGTAATGCTGGCCTAGAAAATAGGCAACCTAGGATGTTGACAAGCAGATGATGAGTCTTGATAGCAAATGCTCGCCCAACTAAGATGGGAATGAAATCTTCCCAGGTCACCAGAGGAGGTTCTAAAGGATAAACTGGCATAACAACCTCCAAAGGGGTAGGGAGAGGATGACAAGGATCCTCTAAAAAGAATGGAGAAGGAATGGTGTAGAGATAAACCCCCAGGGCAATGGACTAACTAAAGAAATCATCAATCCATACCCGATACTCAATTACGGGAAATATTGGTTTGTTAAGCCCCCCGGTCAGAACAAAAGTGAGCAATTCTCTAAGGCAAGGATCATCTAGGGTGTCCAAGTTTCAAGGTTGCGGGATGTCCATAAGATCTAGGTTGGGTTTAATCAGCTCGGTGTCCATCCCTAACACTCTTTCCAAATCCTCAATTGCATCCCTAGCATTCCTTACACCATCACATGTATCTCCCTACCCTTCATCAGGAGTCACAATTTCGCCTTCAGGCATAAGCGAATCAGAGGGTGACTTCAAAATAAATGAAGGCAAGTTGGAAGCAACAGATCTAGGGATTATCCTATCAATGTCATCCCCAGGTTTTTGTTCTTTACTCAAATCTTCCCCGAAGTCTATATGTGAATCCACATAAATCTTAGAAGCTTCTTCCAAATTTTCCATCATTTCATCATGAGGAGAAATATCATCAATGGGTGTGCTAAGGAAACCTAATTTGGTCAAATTTGTGACATCCTCAGGGGCTAACTCTTCAAATAAGACATAATCACCCTTAGTGTCACTCCAAATCTTGAATGTAGGTTCCTCATATAATTCGTCTTTCTCCTCATCATATGATTCATATATACCCGAGGTCTAGATTCATTTAATATCTCAGCAGATCCCCTAGGGTACTCTATCTGAGGTAAATGGTTTACACTGGCAACATCAGACTCCTCAGATATGTCAATTTCTTGAGGGTTAGGTTCCCTAAGGGTGGGCTTGAGTTCCATCTCGTGATCAAAAGGAAGGGTAGGATTAACAACTTGACTTCGACCCACTTCATCAAATGTCACAAAAATACTATCATCTGGGTCGAGGTCTTCAAATGGTACCATTGTTCCCTTCTTTTGATTCCAATATAATTCAAGTGGATACTCAACCTTATCATCATCTTCCTCAGGTTGCCACCTTTCTTCATCTAATGCATAGCTACTTTCATATGTATCTTCCTCCCATTTAAGGCATGGATCTCTCAAGGAACTGTCATCTAATGGGGAGGTTTCAAAATCGATCCTCGAAAAGTAGCTATTCTCCCTTACATAATCCCCAAAATTTCCCTCCAAGTTAAAGTGTAGCTCTCCCACGGGAGATGCGTCTATTATAGAGGGGTGTACGTCATCCTCAATGGGGTAGATTGGGTGGCTAATTTCATCTCTTTCTTGTTGGCCTACTCTCGAAGATTCTCCTAACAATTCAATCATTTCGTTTTGCATTTTCTGTATTTCCATCTTCAAGGAGGAGAGGTCATTTCTATCATGAGAGAAGTCAGGCTTATAGTACCCAGGAGTGTCTGTCTAACCATTATAATTATTCAGGGAGGGTGGGTTGGGTATTTCCATGGTGTGTGGGAAATTGGGCAAAGCAAATCCCGCTCCTAGGTTCTGCTCTTTGATTTGCGGCTTAACCAGGCCAATACTCCTATAATAAGAGTAAAACGGATCCCAATGATTATCATTATGTCCATCAAGGGATGGACCATCTCAACGTATAGGATCGAAGAGTGCAGAGTGGGGGTGAGGGTGTGGGCAAGATGTGAAAGGATGAAAATCAATGTGGTCCATTCTAACTCACACCTCAATCAGAATTCCCTAAGCAAAACACAATTCAAAAAGGACTTTTTAGGTCTTTCCCAATTTAGGCTTTTGATTTTAAGTCAGATTGTAGGTGACAATACAATTTGTTCAATCAATTTACATGCTTACTGTCGACCTACAACTCGCCTAAGAAGACCTAGTTGGAGCTTAGGTGTTCTTCCCTAAATTTCAAATGGTAGAGCAACTCCAAAGATGGAAGATCAAGGGATGTAAGTAGGCATAAGCCTTCCTTTGAAGCTATGCTTTCGCGGTGCTTCTCAACTACCCCCAAAAATCCGTGATAGGGTATCCCCCTCTTTGGATTTACAAAACCTTTGATCTCAAGTTTCGAACACTTCAGAATCCAATGGTAGGAGGGCACTTGTCCTAGTCATTCCAAGACTTAGGAGTGTCTAAATGAGTGCCGTGGTGCAAAAGATATAAGTGTGCATACACCGCAAAAGATTTTGAATTTTGAATCGCATGCCAAGTTTGAAAACCAAATCCTTGGTTTTCAAAATGTCCCTCCTTTAATTAGTCCTTTTTCTAGGAAATATGTGACCACTTAGATTTATTCAATACAGATTAGGTGGTCTTCTAATTAAGTCCAAATGCAATGTGTGATCAAGAATAGGATGCAAAGTAAGAGAATGTGTACCTTGCTTCCAGCAATCAACAATGCGAGAATGCACACAATGCAGAGAAATAAATCTATAGGCTACTCATGCAGACCTAAATGGTTCGTCCTAGGGGCAGGCAGCTCATTTTTTTTATTTTAGTTTTTTTTTTAAGCTACTTATGCACAAGTAAATTAAAGGTAAACAATCCACAAAATAAATTAAAAACCTAAATCTAAAGAAAAGGGAACAGGCTCCCAAAAATTACCCAACACGGGCCTAAAACAAAATCAGGTAACAAACCCCTCAAAATATACCCCAAAATAAGGGTTTCAAACCAAATGTGCAATGAAAAATTAAGTCTAAAGTCTTCATCCCACTCTAATCAAATCAGCGACTAAATGTACAGAGATGATCGTCCCGTCCTCGTCCTTCCCCTTCTTTGCAAGGTAGCTCGATCAATTTCTCCTCTGGCGACGTCAACGGTCGCCTCGCACGATGGCTAGTGTGATTGCGAGTCGTAGAATATGTGTCGCAGATCGTTGCACTCGCCTCTCTCTAATTCCTCGCATAAATTTCTCACACAGAAAAAATAATAAATGGTCAGATCACTGTGCAATGAGAAATAATCAAAAATAAAATCAGGTGAAATTATTGCATCTGTTGCCTCCCCGACAACGGTGCCATTTGATGAGTCGATTCTCCGCTTTCGATTAAGTTTCGTAAATGAAATAACGCATCATTTGCAGTTCTATGTGGTGGAAAAATCGACTAATCAACAATTAATATAACCACTCAATTAGGAGCGGGTCGTGTCCATAGGGAGGCAATGATGCAATAAAATCTCGATTATTTCATATTCGTTCAATCTCATGAGAAATCCATAGTCAAATCTGACATGAAATGCGATGGAAAGAAGATGCACAATAACTTGAAAATGTAAGGGTAGATGTGCAATTTTTCCTTACTGAAATATTCAATAAATATGTGATGATTTTATGTAATTTTCAATTGATATGTATTATAGGAAATTTGTGCACATTTTAATCCCAAAACCAATGTCAAACAATGTTAATCACAAAAGCCACGCAATTGTAAGAAAGCTTGAGTATGAAGTTGCAATTTCACCACAATAAAATAATCATAAATAAAAATTCCTTTTCTTGGCAATGGCATGAAATGTAATTACTAATTAGAACAAAAATAGAGGATTTCACTTCTCTCCTCCTTGCGATCGGGAGAGAGGTTCAATTAAGGAGAGGTTCCCACATGAGGTTGGCTGAAGTGAGGCCATCGCAGTGGTGGCAGCGGTATGTCGAGCGGTGGCTGGAGCTGGCCTGCCGAAGGAGAAAGCTAGAGGCCATGAAGAAGCTACTGCTGCTGCAGGGTGCGCACAGAGGTGGCGCACGTTCTGCAGGCGCAAGCATCGGAATGAGCACGCAGAAGTGGGCTCTGGAGTGGGTGCGCACTGCAGCTAGAGGGCACGTGGCAGGTGCTGCAGGAGATGCGGCTCTGCAAGCTGCACGGAAGGTGCAGGCCTAAAGGCTGGAGGCGCTGCAGGGTGCTGGCGGGCTTGTGCAGCCGGAGGGGCGCGCATTTTGCAGGCGCGTTGTGAGGCGCTGCAGGGTGCACGCGGAGGTGGGCGTGGGGTGCTGGCGGGCTTGTGCAGCCGGAGGGGCACGCCGACTACATGCATGGCTGGAGCGAGAGTGGATCTACTGGGCATGTGCTAGGGGCTGGAACGTGGAGGATGGTACATGTAGCAAGGGTGTGTGCAGGGATGGCGGTCGCGTAGGAGATGAGTGCACGTGGTGGATCTGTGGACGGTGCTGCACGCTGGCGATTGGAGAAACAAAGGACGGGGGAAGAAGATGGAGGTGGTGCTATAGGAGTTTCAGATGTCTGGGAACATTCCCAGACATCTTAACTGACGGGGACGTGAAGTTGCAGTGGCTGCAGTGGTGGTTGTTGGTGATGACACGTTCCAGATGTTCTCCATTAGCCTTAAGGATAAAGCTGCATATTGGTATAGAACTATTGCAAGACCAATCTCAACTTGGGTTGAACTTGAATCTGCATTTTTGAAGAAATTCTTTCCTATTAGTCGCACCAATGCTTTAAGGCGATCTATCATGACTTTTACTCAAAACCAAGGAGAACCAATTCATGAAGCGTGGGAATGCTTTCATGAATTACAAAGGAAATGCCCACATCATGACATCCCTCGTTGGCAACTAATGCACATCTTTTATTATGGATTGCAAGAGGGCATTCGCAATCTAGTCGATGCCTCTTGTGGAGGGTATTTTCTAAGTCACAACACAGAATCCACCTCAAAACTATTTGAAGGGATGGTGGAAAACTCGATCAATAACGCATCTATGTCACAATTCACGTGGGGCACCAATACAGCGCATCAAAATCCGCATAAGGGCATTCACGAGATCGGTAATCCATCTAGTTCCAAGGATTTAGAGACTATTGCAGAAAAATTGGACAAAGTTGACATCATAGCGAAGCATCTCGACGAGATTCGAAATACGATGAACTCTCTTACAGCTCTACTTGCTACGCAAAATCCCACGCATTTAACTATTTCGCAAATTCCCACGGGAAGGGAATTTGTGAATAATCTGGATTCTAGGGATCCATCTTCCTTAGGTTTTCTATCTACTCCTGCACCAACCCAAGGAGGGACCACTGTCCCACAATCTTTCCCACCTCTTTTCCCACTTCCTATTTTTGTGAAAACACGCCTTATCCTTCAAATTTGAATGCCATTCAGGGATATGCACCAAGATCAAACCCATATTCTAATTCCTATAATCCTGGATGGCGTAATCACCCTAATTTCTCTTGGTCTGACCATTCACAAAGACCTTCATATCCGACTCAGACCCGGCAAAACCCACCTACGTTGCCATTTCAGCAACCTAATGCGAGGCCATTTTACGTGAGTTCGCAGAACCTCGTAAGGCCAAATTGAGATTCGCAGCTCGACCGTATTTTGCGAGCTGTGACTGAGAGCCAGCGACAGAATGCTGAGGCTCTTGCTAAAGTACAATAGCAATGTTCGGTAGAATTGGGTTATCTTATGGGCCAAATCACGCAGTTAGCTTAATCTCGTCAGCTAGGGGCCCTTCCATCCCAGCCAGTTCCAAACCCTAGGAGTATCCAGCAAGGACCACACGTGGGAGTTCAAAATCCGAATCAAAATCCACCCTCTACTAATCATGATTACGAGTATCTTAATCATCAACAATCATTTCTAAATCAAGGCAATCAGCCTTTACTTTCTAATCCATCTTTCTAGCATCAACAAGCATCTTATTCTTCATCAGCTTCTTCTTCGCATGCAAGTATTAACTCTGTTACAACCCAAAGTGGAACTTCCACTAGGGATCTAGTTTACCCAAGGAACCTATCCCAAGGCCCAAGTACATCTAGAATGACCCCTGTTTCTTGTTTAGATTGTAGAGCATGTTTTGATAGGAAAATGCATCGTAGTATAGTGCGCAATACGATCAAACAAAAATATTTATAAAAAGATAATGAGACTTTGAGTCCCAGTCATTCGTCTCTGGGAGGCGTTTATTCAAATTTGAAATCGTTCTTTTATCACTCCACTTGCTTAAAATTCTCATAGTGGTTTATGAATATTACGTATTTAAGTACAACATGCTTAGTTACAAGAATATCAGGAATTAAAAGCAAGCAACTTTAATCACACAAAATATATTGCAATAAGCTCATGGTGATTCTCAACACATAGACATATGTATGTATAGAAAAATTTCTTTCATTCATTCAGGAAGGTGTTTGCAACACGGAATGTAGAGGAAAGCTTATAAAGGAAAGCTTGAAATTATAAATCTAGCTAACAGGAAATGATCGCATACAGGAATCTATGGGGGGATTTTGCATGCATCATTGGGGAAGAATAAGAGCTACACCACTAACCAGTAAATGAAAGCATATAAATATGAAGAACTAGCTACTAATCTAGTAGAAAGGAAGGGCATTCGGAGGTGGGTTCCGATGGCCTTTGAGTGGCTAAGAGGAGGAGGGGCGGCCAATGGTGCTTAGGCCAAACCTTGGAGAGAGGTTGGGGAGATGATCCAGTATCCTGGCATGGAGATGGTGGCTTCCATGGTGCACAACTCATGGAGGTGGAATGGAGGTGAAGGTAGCTAACCTAAGTGTGAATGAGTGCCAAGAATGGGATGGGTGCAAATGGCCACCCCTTAGGTCTTTTTATAGACCTAAGGGAAGCTCTCTAGAGAATTATCGAATTCTCTAGAGAGGCCTATGTTGGGAGCTCGTGGGTGAGTAAGAGAGAGAGGGTGGATGGTGGTTTTTAGATCCACCAAATGTGGATCTAAAAATTGAATGGCTCTTGGTTGCTAATTTTAGCAACCAAGGCAATAACACATGGTAGAGAGTTCTAGAGAACTCTAGGCTAGATATTTTCGTGTGGATGGTGTGTGTGGGTGTGTGTGAGTTGAAACTTTGGTGGCTAGGTTGATTAGGTTAGGTTCTAGTGGGTTTAGGTCAAGGTAGGTCTCAAATTAGGGTTGTAAACCCTAATTCACTAAGGTAAAGTGCAATTAAACTTAATACAAGTTTAATTGTGTGCGTGGAAACTTAATTGAGAGTAAAATAACTCAATTAAGTTAGGTCTAGGTCAATTGGACTCTCACTAAGTCCAATTGGATAGTGTCTGCTGAGATCAGGGCTCAATTGGACTTAATGAGTCCAATTGAATGGGTTGATGGAATTGACTAAGATCCAAGTCAATTAAGTCTAGTGAGGACCTAATTAGGTCCTTAAAGAGATCTAGAGATGATGTACTATGGTTAGGGCACCTTAGTTTAGGTTCCTATGGGGTTGGAATTGGGTTTAGGGACCTAGAGATCCAAGATCAAGGCTTGAATCTCAAAACAAGAACTAGAGAGCAGTTCCAGACATCCAATAAAAGTGTCAGACGTCTCATAGTGAAAAATCAAAAGTCCAGACTTGTTGTCTGGATGTCCAATCAGAGTCAGGAGGAATTTTTGGTTCTGTTTTGGGTATTCTGCAGAAATTAGACATCTAACCAAGTGTCTAGACGTCCAATAACATTGCAGAAGTGGGTTTAAGATGTGTGGGAGTTGGCTAAGGGTTCTGAACATCCTATAACTCATCTGGACGTCGAGATAAAGGTTGGAATTAGGGTTTTAAGGTTTTCTAGGGTGTGGTGACGTAATCTAAGGGTGGCTAAGGCTTGGGGACGTCTCTAGGCTATCCTAGGGCTAGGATGGACCTAAGTTCTTCACATTTTACTACTTTATTCCTACTTAATAGAGTAGCATACCTTAACTCCCTTACATTATTATTTACTACATCTAATCTAAGTCTTCAGCTCCAGCTCTACTGCAACACCCATTATTCCTGATCCAGCTTCAGATCTAGCTTCAGATCCAACTTATTACCTGTAATTAACATAATGCACCTAATCAGCACATTATAGCATTAGTTTATGCATAGCTAAAAGAAAGCAGTAAAGATGTAGATAATGCTTATGCATGGATGAATTACCCTAACTTATTCTGAGTCCTAGCCTAATTTAAGTCAATTAAGACCTATGATTGCTGCACAATCATACCCTAATGCTTAAATCTTGCTAGTCCCTAGCAAATGCAAGACTAAATTATTCACAGCAAGGGTCCCTAAGGGATTGATTATTTTATCAAATGTTTGCATAGGGATTTTTCTCCTTTTTGTTTTCATCCAATGCTCTAGAAATCCAGACAACGAATTCGAGTGAAAAACTGATACACCTCTAAACCTTGAACTTGACCCCTCGCAAAAATTCTAACAGGATAGGCAGACTTCTTCCCTCGGGATATTCAAGATATTCTATGAATTTCACCCCAGCTTTTGGCCTAGGTAGTGAATCTCTGAGGGGAAAGATTATATATTTGGTGGCTCACTCTCAACTGGTGCTATATAGAGATTAGTGCTACAGAATCTAGATTCCCAGATTACTAAGTAACTCAACTCAGAGAAAGATGAGAAAAACTATGCTCTCTTTTGATTCCTTTGTATTCATTCTCTCTTACTCTTTTTCTTTTTCTTTTCTTTTCTTTCTTTTTCTTAGAGCTCACAATCTCTCCAGATTCACATATATGACCTATATTTGGTGGTCTCACTTGGCATTAACATTTTAATTGAGTTCCCATAACTCTAACACTAAGTCAGAATTCCTCAGCTAGTATTCGGGCAGTCAGAAACACAAGAAAGGTAGGTTAAGGCCATATTCGGTGGATCTCAAATTTATTTCGTGGTATTGCTTCAATGCAACTGAAATAAACACTAAATATTCACTCTTTTTTTCTTTGCTTTTTCTTCCTTTTCTAATTTTTTTCAATTTTTCTTTCTTTTCATCATTTGTTTTTTTCAACATAATAGAACTAGCACACATCCATGAGCTTTATTGAGGAGGCATTATTAGGGATTGGTGGTACTCAAGAGACATTGGGTGGCTTATTTGATGGAAGTGCCTACTCACGGCACCGGGAGAATGGATAGGATGGTGTATTTCTAACCTTGACATCAGTACCCTCCTTCAGCCGAGGATTCCGTAAAGAATGGTCGTAACCATCCACCATAGCCCTAGTTTTACGAAAACTCGCTCTCCGCGTATTTGTCTTATTTGGTGGCTCTCACAATTCGCTCAAAAATGTTTACGCAGGAACCGAGAGCAAAAACTATGCCTAATCTCTGAGTATCATTACCTAATTATCTAGGATTCTAGATTCCTTGCACTAATCTTAGAGCACCAGTACACTCTACTCTCATCTCACACTATTTGGTGGATTTTTGGAAGAAAATCTGCCTGACTCCCAAAACACTATCCAGGGGTTCGGGAAAAGAAGCACTACTTCTTCTCCATAGACTAAAGACGTCTATTAGCCTTCACCATGAATCCACTGCAAATTCTACGTGTGTGTGAAAAGTTGTACTGGATTCTAGATTACAGGAATCAACTAGAGGATAAAATCCCTAATGCATTCTCTTAATAAAATAATCTTATTCATGAATGTAATATGTATATATGTTATAAACAGGTAACCTCGTATAATTTATACTTCGTGAAATTCCCGTATCGGGTTGCAATCAACTTGACCCTAAATTTAGAACAAGAGGTGAGTGGGTGAGTTGGAAATGGCTATTGCGGATAATTTTTAGCTCCAATGCAAGCATTGGAGGTGGAGTCGGTTGTTCTTTTATTTAGGGTCCTAAAGTATGTTTTACATACAGCTCTGAGGTTTTCCTAAATGTTGGCATAAAAATTTTCAATTTTGTTGTATCTACCCCCCATGACTAAGTTCTTGCATGTCCTCATGCATGAATATAAAAGAACATAAGTATAGCTGGGAGTAAATAGGTAGAAATCACCTAGAATTGCTCCTGAAATTTTAACTTTCAGCATTGGCCAACCTAACAGTATGCAATATGCAAAAGAAATATGCTTAAAAGAAAAATATGCTATGTATAAAAATGGTTATGTATAGATGATGGTAGAATGTGGGATATGCTATCTATACGTGCTAAGTTTAACACCTCCAGCTGGGCGAGAACTTACTCAGATATATTAGTTCTAGCATAGGAGTCGGTCAAAATTAAGAGAAAGATGTGCTCATATGCTCCTAGAATCAGTGGTCCAAAGATGCGAACCAACTGATTGTGCACCCCTACTCCAAAAAGTCTAGCTATAAGAAAGTGTGGAGTGGTGGTGGAAAATAGAGGATAATTAAAGGGGGGATCATGATGTTGATTCAGCTAATTTATCATGTCCCACAATTTAGCAGGAAGTTGCTAAGGGAGTAGATCAAAATGTATCTCAGAACTAGAATCAAAGTCATAGGGATCCTCGTAATGATAATTGACATCAAAGATCATGCCCTCTCCAGGCTCTGGATCATGCGGGGGTATTCGTGAAAGTAGAAGATCTATGGGGAGGTCACTGAAATCCTCGTCAGAAATTACTTCATCCTCGTCTGTACTCATATTTGATTCATCAGAAGCTGATTCTTCAGGCTCTGAGTTGAGCCATCCATTAGATTGACTGGGATGATAGGTGCATCCCCAGCTCATTCTGCTCAAAGCTTCACCCTCATATTTATTGGCTTCCTCAGTAATTCCTGCCTTAGGTAGCATATTTATTTCTTCATTCAAGTCATTCATAGCTACTTCTGGTCTTCGGATGTCAGGATCAGGGATAGAAAGTGTCATCTCAGAATCTCTAACGTCCGTATTAGGGATGTAGGTGAAAGAAGAAGAGTGTAAATCAAAAGTTGTTGGCTCTAGCACAAGTTCACCTACAATGGGAAGTGGCCTAGATTGATCAGTAGTGTCGCATATAATGTTTGCCTCAAGATCCATATCCTCAACTAGATCTACTTCCCTTATCTCAGTTGGGTTATCTAACCCAAGAGGTATCTCCCCAGATTCAGGATAATCCGATCGTTGCTCAATCCTAGAGATATCAGTCCTTTCCTCCTCAGTTTCATAAATGGAGTTCTCAGACGAACCCATTCTGAATACTTCCTGCTCCTATCTCATATCCAAGTTGGATTCTTCTTCCCCTGGATTATCTTATGGCATCTACTCCCGAGAATCTTCTGTGTGTCCTTCCAGCATAGTTGTTTCAGATTCTTCAAGATCTTCAAGGCTATTTTCAACTTGATATCTCAAAAGTAGTAGTTCTTGAGTTTCCCAATTTTGTCTAGTTAGCCTTGTTATCCCTGTTGTTCCCTAGAGGAGCTCCATCACAGCTTGTTGATATGGAATCTAGCTTTGTCTTTGGTTCGGCTCAATGATAGCTTGGATTTCGTGTAGATAGGATGCAGCCTTTTCCTTAGTGCTCGCTATAGCTCTCTATATTCTGTAATGCGGTCGCATATGCACAGGTAGCTCTTCAGGGGTTCCAGGGGGTGAATTAGGTCTACCCATATTCCATGGGTGCAAAGCAGGAGTATGAAATCTATATCCTGGGTTATAAGATGCGGTCCTTTGAGGGATCGACTGGTATGGGTCATAATATCCAGGGTTGGGATATGGGTTAACCATTTCGGTAACTCGAAGAGAAGGATCAGGCAAAGTGAAAAGTCATCTTCGCCACCTTGGGTTGTGATCCCAAGGTTGAGCTGATTCAGTGACTTGGGCTCTCAGATAAGCTTGTGGGTCCAGCTCTTTTGGATCCCGATTAAGCCTAGATCCAGGGTTAGCCATTGCAGCTAAGCAGATAGAAGAAGTGACTCACCTCCTTGGGAGCGGCTCCCAAGGTCCAACCAATCGAGGTCAAAGTGACCTCCTTCCTTGCATACACCACCCAACCCCTAGGTTCGTGTAGCTAAGCCAGACAAGGCTAAAGCCCTATCAATCAGATTGTCCTTATGAATCAGATGACCAGATTTTTTGTTAGAAGTTCGAATTCCTGAAGAAGAAAAAATTCATCATTCAACCGACTGAAAGTGATTCCGCCTCTCAAGCTAACCCAGCCAATCTAGTTACGAGGGGACTAAGGGGAAGGTTCTTCCTTTGGCTTACGCCTCCGATTCCGTTAACCCCCAAGACACGGTCGTTTGACACTACCTCGCAGATTTAGTCACCAGGCTTGGTGAGAGAGGTTGAAAACACCCAGTAGTATGACAACGAATTTAGGTTGATTTCGTGTTTTAAAATTAATTTGAGCCCATTTTTCTTCAATTGGGGTTTTTGGTGAGTGGTCCACAAGGTGACCAAGCTCACGGGCTAAGCACTAGACTTGATTAAGTGCAGTCTAGCCCAAATGTGATCTCTAGATTGTAACTCTAAAGATGTAACCTAGGGTTCATGCAATTCTAGGGTTTTTTTGTTCTTTTGTTTTGCTCTTCTACAGTAGACCACAAGAAGAAAAATAGTTCTCCAAACAAAATTGGAAACCAATTGAATTGAAATTGGCAAGTAGATTCATTTTTCAATTATCTTTTCAGAAAATATTTTTTTGTAATTTTTACCGTGTCAACCGAATTTTTAGAGATTTTGAATGTCAGAGGGTCAGATTTGGAATTTTGACCCCTAGTCGATTTTTTGCTTTGAAACACTATCAAATGACTTTCAAAAATTTGGAAAAAATATGAAAATTAAAGCCAATGAGATCAACTTTCAAACCCCACCATTTTTAGTCAAAACAGATTCGTAGATTGCTCAAAATTACTTTTTGAATTTTGAAAAATCTCAAATTTGGGTCAATCTGACCCCCTTGCACTTCATGAATTTTTAAAAAGTTTTTGTTTACATTTTTTACAAATGAACATCGCTTTTTGAAAGTTGGTTTGAAAATGAAGGCCTAGCCCAAATTTCAGATTTTTTGTTTAGTATTTTTTAGGCAATCGAATTTTTAAAACAGACTTTGAACCCTGGTCGAAAATCAAATAATGGTGGAGAAGCTTTTAAAGAGTGTTTGAGTTTGAAATCCAAACTTTCCATAAAATTTTTTTTTTTCAAAATCTTTTTGCAAATTTTTCTTTTCAAAAAGGAATTTTTTTTCAAAGGATTTTCAAATTCTTTTTTTTTTTTGCTTTTTCAAAACTAACCTAGGATTCAAAAAGAAACCTAATCTAACTACCTAGATTTTTTTCTTTGATTTTTTTTCTTCTTTTTCACAAAAATGAATAAGCTTTCTTTTCTTTCTTTCAAATGAAATTGCTAGAAGCAAATCTAGCCTAGGGTTCAAAAAAAAAAAAACTAGACTAAGGCAGATATGATGTGCACCTGGAATCTTTTCTTGCGCTATTTGTGTGGGTATATCCCATTTTTCTCCTATTTTTCCTGCACATCCAAAGACAAGCAGAGGAAGATTTGTCAGTGATGGCTCAAAAGATCGAAATAAAAAAAATGACGTTGCCTCCCTGCAATGGCGCCATTTGTTTGGATCATAGAGCGTGTTTCGATAGGAAAATGCATTATAGTATAGTGCGCAATACGATTAAACAAAAATATTTATAAAAAGATAACGAGGCTGTGAGTCCTGGTCGTTCATATCTGGGAGGCGTTTATTCCAATTTGAAATCGATCTTTTATCGCTCCACTTGCTTAAAAATCACATGGTAGTTTATGATTATTACGTATTTAAGTACGACAAGCTTAGCTGCAAGAATATCAGGAATTAAAAGCAGCTAACTTTAATCACACAAAGTATATTGCAATAAGCTCATGGTTATTCTCAACACATAGACATATATATATATAGAAAAATTTCTTTCATTCATTCAGGAAGGTGTTTGTAACACGAAATGTAGAGGAAAGCTTATAAAGGAAAGCTTGAAATTATAAATCTAGCTAACAGAAATTGATCGCATACAGGAATCTATGCGGGGATTTTGTATCCATCATTGGGGGAGAATAAGAGCTACACCACTAAGCAGTAAATGGAAGCATATAAATATGAAGAACTAGCTACTAATCTAGAATAAAGGAAGCGCATTCAGAGGTGGGCTTCGATGGCCTTTGAGTGGATGAGAGGAGGAGGGGCGGCCAATGGTGCTTAGGCCGACCCTTGGAGAGAGGTTGGGGAGATGATCCAGCATCCTGGCATGGAGATGGTGGCTTCCATGGTGCACAACTCGTGGAGGTGGAATGGAGGTGAAAGTAGCTAACCTAAGTATGAATGAGTGCCAAGAGTGGGATGGGTGCAAATGGGCACCCATTAGGTCTTTTTATAGACCTAAGGGAAGATCTCTAGAGAATTATGAAATTCTTTAGAGAGGTCTATGGTGGGAGCTTGTGGGAGAGTGAGAGAGAGAGGGTGGGTGGTGGTTTTTAGATCCACCAAATATGGATCTAAAAATTGAATGGCTCTTAGTTGCTAATTTTTGCAACCAAGGTAGCAACACATGGTAGAGAGTTCTAGAGAACTCTAGGCTAGATATTTTCATGTGGATGGTGTGTGTGGGTGTGTGTGGGTTGAAACTTAGGTGGCTAGGTTGAGTGGGTTAGGTTCTAGTGCGTTTAGGTCAAGGTAGGTCTCAAATTAGGGTTGTAGACCGTAATTCACCATGGTAAAGTGAAATTAATCTTAATATAGTTTAATTGTGTGTGTGGAAACTTAATTGAGAGTAAAATAACTTAATTAAGTTAGGTCTAGGTCAATTGGACTCTCACTGAGTCCAATTGGATAGTGTGTGCTGAGATCAGGGCTCAATTGCACTTAATGAGTCCAATTGAATGGGTTGATGGAATTGACTAAGATCCAAGTCAATTCGGTTTAGTGAGGACCTAATTAGGTCCTTGGGGAGGTCTAGAGATGATGTACTAGGATTAGGGCACCTTAATTTAGGTCCCTATGGGGTTGGAATTGGGTTTAGGGACCTAGAGATCCAAGATCAAGGCTTGAATCTCAAAACAGGAACTGAAGAGCAATTCCAGATGTCTAATAAAAGTGTCAGACGTCTTATAGTGAAAAATTAGAAGTCCAAACTTGTTGTCTGGACGTTCAATCAGAGTCAAGAGGGATTTTTGGTTTTGTTTTGGGTATTCTACAAAAATTGGACGTCTGACCAAGTGTCTAAATGTCCAATAACACTACAGAAGTGGGTTTAAGGTGTGCAGGAGTTGGCTAAGGGTTCTGGACGTCCAATAACTCATCTGGATGTCCAGATAAAGGTTGGAATTAGGGTTTTAAGGTTTCCTAGGGTGCGGTGACCTAATCTAAGGGTGGCTAAGGCTTGGGGAAGTCTCTAAGCTATCCTAAGGCTAGGATGGACCTAAGTTCTTCACATTTTACTGCTTTATTCCTACTTAATAGAGTAGCATACCTTAACTCCCTTACATTATTATCTACTACATCTAATCTAAGTCTTCAGCTCTTGCTCTACTGCAACACCCATTATTCCTGATCTAGCTTTAGATCCAGCTTATTACCTGTAATTGACATAATGCAACTAATCAACACATTATAGCATTATTTTATACATAGCTAAAAGAAAGCAATAAAGATGTAGATAATGCTTATGCATGCATGAATTACCCTAACTTATGCTGAGTCCTAGCCTAATTTTGGTCAATTAAGACCTATGATTGCTACACAGTCATTTCTACACCTATAAGAGGTGCAGAACCCGATCTTGCAATTCCCACTAATTTGAGAGGTCTAGGAAATACCTCAGTAGAACTGTAAATCCAATCCCATTTCCTGAAGCTTTGAAGAAGACTAGGAAACAAAAACAACCTGTTGCATAAGATGAGGATTTAGTTAAAATTTTTTAATAGGTACATATTAATATCCTACTCCTCGATGCTATCAAACACATTTCGACTTACACGAGATTTCTCAAGGAGTTGTGCACTCCTAAGCGTAAGCCGAAGAAAGGAAGCACTGTGGTACTTTCAGAGCATGTGAGCTCTATCATCTCGAGTACACTTCCTTTGAAAAAGAAAGATCCAGGATCTCCATTTATTTCCTGTATAATTAGGGACCAGTGTTTTGATAGAGTCCTTTTAGATTTAGGAGCATCTATTAACCTCATTCCTTCATCTTTGGTAAAACATTTCCAAATAGAAAATCTTAAGTCTACCAATGTGACTTTACAATTAGCTAATAGATCTATTAAGTCACCTAAAGGAATGTTGGAGGATATAATTGTAAGAGTTCAGGACTTTTATTTTCTAGTGGATTTTATTGTACTTGATATGGAAGTACCCGAACACATTAGAGATACCCCAATTATTTTAGGGAGACCCTTTTTGGCCACTGCAAAGGCTAATATAGATTGTGAATCTGGAAAGATTGAATTGAAATTTAGGGAGAAGATAATTAAATTAGATATATTTAGAGCTTCTAGAGGATTGGATTGCAATTGGATTGAGGAAATTAGATCTATTTTAGTTTTTGAGGATGTCCTTAGTTCCTTAGAACTAGAGAACACATCATTTGATATCTTTTACCTTCAAAACGAAAACCCGCTATCAAAATCTATACTCGATCTTGAATCTGAATCTCACGACTCATTTAATTCACTCTTTGCATTTGAAAATCCCACCCCAAATCCTATTGTTGATTCCACTCCTGCTTTAGAATTGAAACCATTTCCTGATAATCTTAAATATGTTTATCTAGAACCTGATCAAACATATCCTGTAATCATTAATTCCCATCTTTCTGAATCACAAGAATCAAAATTGATCAAGGTTTTACGAGATCCTAAGAAGGCAATTGGGTAGACTTTACATGATCTCACCAGGATTAGCCCAATTTTTGTACTCATCGCATCTATATTGAAGATGGGGCACGACCTTCAAGAGAAGCTCAAAGACGTCTAAATCCGAATTTAAAGGAGGTCATAAAGAAAGAAATAATCAAGTGGCTAGATGCTGACATTGTTTACCCTATATCTGATAGCCCTTGGGTGAGTCCAATTCAAGTGGTGCCTAAAAAGGCAAGACTCACCATAATTAAGACTGAATCTGGAGAAATCATTCCCACATGAATTGCGAATTCATGACTGGATTGCATCAACTATCGCAACCTCAACACGATTACAAAGAAGGACCACTTTCCTTTGTCATTCATTGATCAAATCCTTGAGAGATTAGCTGGTAATAGGTTCTTCTACTCTTTGGATGGTTACTCTGGATATAATCAGGTAGCAATTTATCCCAAAGGTAAAGAGAAAATGACTTTCACCTACCCCTTCGGAAACTTTGCTTTCCGAAGAATGCCATTTGAGCTTTGCAATGCACCCACGATTTTTCAGCATTGCATGTTAGCCATTTTTACCGAAATGGTGGGTGAATATATGGAAGTTTGTATGGATGATTTTTCAGTCTTTGGGGAAACATTTGATATCTATCTAGATAATTTGTCGAAGATTCTCAAGAGATGTATAGAAGTGAATCTTGTCCTCAGTTGGGAGAAGAGCCATTTTATGATTTCAGAGAGCATTGTACTTGGCCACCTTGTGTCTGAGCAAGGTATCCAAGTAGATCGAGCCAAGATCAATCAAATTGCAAATCTTCCAATTTCTGACTTGATCAAAGGCATTATATCTTTTCTCGGGCATGTGGGATTCTATAGAAGATTTATACTCAACTTTTCAAAGATTTTCCAACCACTTACAAACCTCCTCACAAAGGATATGACTTTTGATATGAGTGAGGAGTGTATTTCTACATCTGAAACATTGAGAGACATAGTTACACAAGCTTTGATCTTGCAACCACCTAATTGGGATTTACCATTTGAAATCATGTGTGATACATCAGATTATGCAATTGGAGCTATTTTGGGACAGAAAATCGAGAAGAATCTGGTAGTAATTTACTATGCTAGTAAAACTTTGAATGAGGCACAAAGGAATTATACAGTTACGAAAAAGGAATTACTAGCAATCGTATTTGGATTAGAAAAGTTCAGATCTTATATACTTGGATCTCGAATCATTGTGTACTCTGATTACTCAGCTATTCGACACCTTCTATCTAAAAAGGACACGAAACCTAGGTTAATCAGATGGATCTTGCTTTTGCAAGAGTTTGACCTAGAAATTCGTGATAAGGCAGGATGACAGAATGTTGTTGCCGACCATATTTCCCCTTTCCTTATGATACTATTAGATCATCTCCTCCAATCACTGAACACTTTCCTGATGAACATCTTTTGACTATATCCTTAGATCTTCCTTGGTACATAGATATTGTTAACTATTTGGTTACACATTAATTCCTGCCAGACTGGGACGGGAATCACAAATCATGACTCAAATAAGAAGCTAAATACTATTTCTGGGAAGATCCGTATCTTTTTTGACTCTGCAATGATCAAATCATCAGGCGTTGTGTACTTCCTCTGAGATTGATTCTATCCTTTCTTTTTGTCATGACTAGGCTTGTGGTGGTCATTTTTCTGGTCGTAAGACCGCTGTAAAAGTTCTGTAATGCGAGTTTTATTGGCCCACTTTATTTGCAGATTCATAGAAATATTGTAAGTCATGTAGTCGTTGCCAAACTCTTGGTAGCATGTCCCGAAAAGACATGATGCCTCTGAATTTGATTGTCATCTATGAAATCTTTGATATTTGGGGCATAGACTTGATGGGTTTGTTCCCGTCCTCTTTTGGCTTTGAGTATATTTTACTTGCCGTTGATTATGTTTCTCTTTGGATTGAAGCCATACCCACACTCACAAATGATCATCGAGTTGTCATTCCTTTTATTTAGAGTCATATTATCACTTGTTTTGGGGTACCTCATGCTATCATTTTTGACGGCAGTTCCCACTTTAATAATGCCCAGTTTAGGAATTTACTTAGAAAATATGGGGTTACACATAGTATTTCTACACCTTATCATCCCCAAACCAATGGGCAAATCGAGGTCTCTAATCAGGAGATCAAAAAGATCCTTCAAATGACAATCCAACCCGATAGGAAGGATTGGTCTTCCCATTTAGATGAGGCTTTGTGGGCTTATAGGACTACCCACAAACACCAATAGGCATGTCACCATGCAGACTTGTTTACGAGAAACCCTGTCATCTTCCTGTAGAAATTAAACACAAGCCCTATTAGGTAATTAAAGCCTGTAATTTAGACCTCGCGAAGGCTGGTGATCATCGTAGGTTGTAGCTTAGTGAACTTGAGGAATACGTCATGATTCCTATGAGAGTTCAAAGTTGTCTAAGGAAAAGCTTAAAGCCTTCCATGATAGACACATTTCCCGTAAATCTTTTACACCTGGTCAGAAGGTGTTGCTTTTTGATGTCGGTTTGAAGCTCTTCCCTGGGAAACTTAAGCCTAAATGGCAAGGACCATTTATTGTTGTTAGAGTCTTCGACAATGGAGCTGTCAAAATCACCGAACCCAACAAGGATCAACCCTTCAAAGTTAATGGTCAATGTTTAAAATCTTTCTTGGAATCACATGTTTTGGGTCTTGTTGGAGACTATTACACGCTCCATTAAGGTTTGTCATATATCCATCCACACCTTGTATATAGCTGTTTCCTATTTTCTACATTTTTCTCTTCCTATACACTTGAATCTGTATCTAATTTTTCACTTCATTCTACATTGATTACCTTCACTTAGTCCGACTAACCACTCTGGCCTTTGGTCAGAATAGAAATCGTCCGCACAGAGATCTTTAATCTCCTCTATCCGACTCCTTCCGTCACCATACACTAAGTGAAGTGTAATATCTTTTTCACCCTTCTTATAATAAGGACATTGTAAAATCTTGGTTTGGGGGGTGTGAAGTGAAATTTTTACTTCAAGTGTATTTGTAGAGAAAGTACTAAAAAAGCACATAAAAATTAAATATCCATGAAATTTTAAAAAATGGAAATACTAAAAATTAAAAAAAAATACCATAAAAATTTTAAAAAATTTTGAAAAATTCATAAAAATAGGAAAATTTTATAAATCATAAAAATTAAAAATATACAAATATAAAAATTTGAAAATTACAAAATTATAAAAAGAAGAAAGGGGTTTTACATCTACAATAAAGAAAAGAAGAAAAGAAGAAGATATAAAAAATATTTATAGTTATTTATATTAGTAATTAAGAGCTTAATTTTTCTTTTAAGTCATAAACCAAAAATAAATATATATTGTAAAAAGTATTTTATAAGAGCATTAAATCCTTATTTAGATTTTTACTTATAACATTTTTCAAAACACATTTCTCTTTGCGAAATTTTAAAGGGATTTTAATTAAGTTACAATCTAAAGACCTAAGGATTTGTTTTTCTATTCTTTACCCTGAAATTAAGTAACTAAGGTGTATTAAGTTCAAAACTTGAGTTTTGAAATTAAATTGTAACTTTTTAATCAATTAGACTAAGTAATCCTTTTGCTTTCTGAATATTTGTTTTCATCAAGTTAAATAAAAAGGTTAGATATTTAGAATTAATTAAGTAAAGAGTTAGTAGAATCTTAGTCTTAAGGTCTATCAAGCTATAGTTGGCTTAATCAACTAAGGACATTCAGCTAGACTTGGTGAGTTATGTCTTGACAGATCCTGTAGGAGGAAACTAAAAGTTTAAAGGATCTGAGGGTGAATGGTTTTCCTGTCCAAGCTCTGGTTTGAGAGCTAAGTAACCTAAGCATCCAAAATTCACACACATAGAGTTGTCTTGTTTGCATCTGAGACCGCAAAAACACAGAGGTTAAGAGGTCGATTCTAAATCCTCTTTAGTCCAAGGATTTCCGTGGGGAGGCTCTTGAAAGGGTGAAGGATGTGCCACTCACCTAGAAAAAGGATTTGGAGTATAATGGTAGTAAGAAAAATGAGAAGGGGGAGAAAAAGAAAAAAAAAGAGAGAAAGAAATAAAAATAAAATAAAACACCCTACAGTTAAGTACCTCGTTACAAATGGATACTTATGTAGTTTATCAACTAAATAAAGCATCTCGGTACAAATGGATGCTACCCTTCCTGTTGGTGCTAGAGTACCACGATCATTTGTTTTGATGATAACAAAACACGTGTTATTTAACATTTGCAATTTGAGTCCTAGATTTCAGGTCAATTGCAAATGAGGACGTGTTTAGACGGAGTTCGAGCTCGCATCCAGGATGGATTGGAAGAGCTTGACGGAAAACAGAGGAGGTTCGCGTGGAGCGAAAGATTGAAGATGGAAGGAAATGAAGAATAGGATAGATTTCCTTCTTTTGTACTTGTTGTATTTTTTGTTTCTTTTGTTGCTCTTTATTTCCTTAGATATTTCATGTTAAAGAGCCTCAAAGAACCCTAACAATAGTCCTAGGAACACCGGCACAACCCTAGGATACTTAGGTTTTCTGTAGAATACTTAGAAAACCAATATAGGGTTCAAACAGCACTTCCAGACGTCTAATTACCAAATCAGACGTCTGATAAAGAATTTTAAGACGTCTGATAACTGTTAGGCTGGACATAGTTAGTTATGTCTGATGAAATCAGACGTCCAGACCTTAGACCAGACGTCTTAGGAGACGTCTGATGACTTTGCCAGACGTCCAATTTGTGGACCGTTGGCTGGCTTAGAAAACACTCAAGATTATGACCGTTAGAGCCTTATCAGACGTCCATAGGACTTTCCAGACGTCTGATAAATGACCGTTTTGCCTCGGCTGACCCAAAATCTCTTCTCAGAGATTTTCTAGCCGTTGCAACGTTTGGAAATCAATTCCCACAGTAAAAGTAGGTTTCCAGACGTCCAGACATAGTGCCAGACGTCCTGTATGTCGTCTGATGGACTTGCGCAAAAATCCTGTTTAGATCTGATTCAAGTCAGGGAGAAACCTGCATAGAATCAGACGTCTGACCTTGGAATCAGACGTCTTAAAGTGAAGTTCCAGACGTCTGATGCCATAATTAGACGTCTGATAAGCCTGTCAGAACAATGATTGTTCCTGATTTCGGCCTGATTCTCTTGGACTTTGTTCCCAACGGCTATAGAACCCTTCCTAAGCCTTCCAAAGCCTTCCTAAGGCCTCTATAAATAGAGGGGAGCCTTTGCAACACAAAAACACACAAGATATACACTTAGAAACACAAAAGACACACTTAAGCAACATACTTCCACTCTCTTGTGTCCAAGAAGCTCTTTCTCTCTAAGCTCAAGTTCTATATCTTAAGAGCTAAATTCAGTTTGCGCACCCGCTCTCCCGCTGTTGCTCACGAGAGCGACGTAGCGCCATCGCGTGGCACACGCACCGCGTCATCGTCGACGCACTCCTTGCAAAGGGGAGTTTCCTATTTCCTATAGAAGCTAGGTTTAATTATTTTGTTGGCTCTATAGGACTATTGTTTATTTTATCTTTGTCTTTTGGTTGGGTATTCGCTTTGCGAATTCCCGTCTCCTTCGTGGGACAAAATCCTTCTCGTGGAGAGAAGGGGTTGAGGAACGCTACCCTCGTACTTGTAGCGTGGTTGTATTGAGGTTGAATCACCCTCGTTTTAAGTGATTCGGTTTAGTGGATTTGATCAACTAGGTTGATCGGAAAATCCTAACTCGAGAGGGTTAGGTGGTGGTTTTTACCCGATTTGGGTTTCCACCTAAAATTACTTGTGTACTTGTGCGATTGATTTTTGTGATATTGCTTTATATATTTCAATTCCGCATTTTTTTGTCACGCTGATCTCACCCCTCCAAGTAGGGAACTTTCACTTCCTTCTATCAAATAAAAAGAACACCTCGCTACATATGGGTGTTCTATCCTATAGAAAAAGTTGAAAAAAAAATATGGAGATAAAAATTAGGAATAAGAGACCCAGTGGTCCACTGCGGAGATATACACAAAAAGTGCTGACCTCAAGATAGAAAACTGGTGAGGAGAAAGCAACCAAACCTGAGTAAGGCCAAGCCAAAGGCTTGAATTGGAATAACCTGGATTGGAAATTGATGTCTTAAGATATGAATTTTTGCAAATTTGGATGCCTTTAGGTCAATTCTCTTCATGAGCACAGATGCTTTAAAACCATAGCTACTGAACCTTTGTATTGGGTAGTGAAGCCTAAGAAATCGGGTTTTGAGGACTCGTAGTTGAGGCCTAAAGGAGAAAGATTGACAAAACCCTAGATCTAGAAGTCTGTCCTTGGTGCTGTAGGCCGGCAGATTAGGGTTTTACTACTCTAAATTTGGTTAGTGATGAGTATCTGGCTAATTTGCTAAAACTTAGATTGATAAAAGTCAGATTTCATAAACTTAAGGGTTAACTTAAGTCTATTGAGTTTTTGAGTTAAAGTTTAATTTCCAATTCTTAAGCTTTGTTTTCTTAGATCACTTTGAATTCTAAGTTTCTAGGGTTTAGAATGATAACAAAGAATAAGTGGGTTTTTGGGATTCTAATTTTTGATAAAATTCCTGTCAAAAACTCTGTTTTTAATAGAGTGTGTTTTGAGAAGTTCTTTGAGTTATAAATCTAAGTAAGGAGATTCCCACATAATGCTTGTAACGAGCGCGTGCCCCAGACATCTTTTAAGACGTCTGGGAGGTGGCCCAGACGTCTGTAAAGACGTCTGGGATCACATCCAGACGTCTGACCAGACGTCCGGGATAGTTTACAGACGTCTGGCGAACAGTTATGCTCGCACGGGATATTCGTCTGCGCGCCTGTGCGCGCAGACCTGCGATCCGCATCTTCTCTGCGGCTGCAGGCGACTGCGACCGTCTCTCCCTCCTCTCCGCGCGGCGTTAAAAGGGGGAGGGGGCGCGCCTCCCCTCCCGTCTCCACCATCTTCCTCCTTCTCTCCTGCCTGTGCGCGAGAGCGAGCGGACGCGAGGGCGCAGCGGCAGCGGCGGCCGCAGTAGGCGCGGAGGAGCTGCGGCGTGCGAGGGCGGGGCTCTGCCGTGAGGGCGAGCTCGCTGGGAGCGGCTTGGCCGGCCGGCGGAGGGCGCAGGGGGCGCAGAGCGTCGCGAAGAGGGACCTGCTGCGGGCGGAGCAGCGGACGCGCGAGGTGCGACGCGGGCGGCGTCGCGAGCGGAGGCCGAGCGAGGTTCTGATTCTGGAAAAATCTCCAGAATCAGACGTCTGGACTGATATCCAGACGGCAAGGTCGACGTCTGTGTGATCATACAGACGTCTGAAAGGTGAGTTCCGCTTTCTCCTTCTTTTTTTGTCGACTGACCGTACTGAGGGAGGAGGGTTGGCTGTGCGCAGGTGTTCGGATTCGTCATCCTTTGCGAATCCGACGTCTGGAAGTTGTACCAGACGGATTTCCTACTTCGACGAGGATTCTTGCGCTTGGAAGCTTGTCTTCCAAGCACAAGAGCCCCTGCCAGCACCTATGAAATGACCACCACCTCCGGCCGCATCTCGGCAGCTCGACTTGGCCAGAGAGTCACCCCAATTTCATCTCCTTCTCTAGTCAGGAGTCCAGCAAGCTCCGACGAGTCACCCTCATCTTTCTTGTCACTTTGCCATACTACTAGTGGCAGAGCCCCCTTTAGCATCTTCCTCAGCGTCGCGCAACACCCGCGCACGCCCCTCTAGCCCCGTCGTCATAGCCGTAACCTCTGCCCTGGACATCATCTTCTCCAGCGACAGCAGGTACATCTAGTAGCCACCTCTCCCCCTTCGTCCACTTAGCTAGGTTAGAATTACTCCTCTCTATCCCATCTTCAATTCCCCTCTTTCTATTTCCCCTTTTTGACCCCTTGCAGCCACTGTCCACCGCCATCTTCTCCATCTCCGGCCACCCACCGGCAAGGCGCTTCCACCACTCCACACCTCCACATGCCTCGCTAGACACCTCACCACCTTCGCCATCGTCCACTAATCACCTTCCGCCCTTCCATCGACCACCATCACCTCCCTAAACGCCCCCCGACCAAACCCATGAGCATGGCCACAGGGTGACCTAGGCATGCATGCCTAGGCTATCTCGCGACCTGCCACCCACCATCTCACCTTCGCCAAGACACGATGAAGCTCTTCGTGTGTTTTAATGGGGCCGCAAGGCTGTATTCATGAACTTCAGGTCGGCACCTGACGTGCCTTCGTGCGTGTGTGTTAAGAGGTGTCGTTATAGTTGCACTTGATACGTCGGTTTTAAAAGAAGTAAACGGAGGTGAGTCCGAGTGTCGATCCCAGGGAGGAGTGGAAATCGGATTTTGTTTACCACTTGTTGTCACGAAAAAAAAGGCGGAGTTTTGCTTGCGAAAGAGACGGTTTTGAAAAGCGAGAGATAGAGAGAGTTTAGGGTTAGAAAGCTCTTGGTTTTGATCATGCACTTTAAACAGAAATTAAAATGGCAACTAAATGGAAAATAATTTCATTAAAAATGCATTCATAGTTCATGGTTTACAATATTAAATACATGCTTCAACAAAAGTAAATGAAAGCTTAAAAGAGAGAGAGAGAGAGGTAGAGAGAGAGTGGAGAGTGACGAGGCAGCCACGGCGGTGGAGGAGGCTCCGTCGGTGGCTCGTCGTCTCCGGCGATTACAAGAGTGCCTAAGACTAGCTAGGAGAGGAGTGGAGTAGTTGCAAGTGGGAGAGGATGCCTTGAATGGTGGTAGAAGGGGGTTTAAATAGAGTTAAGGGCTTCCTAAAAGAAGAATGTGCTTTAGCGACATCCAGAACGTCGCTAAAACCGCTTCCAGATACGTCGGTGAAGGCCTTCTGTCGCCGGTCAGCCGCCCGCCCCTCTCTCTCTTCAGGCGCGATCCGTGGATGTCGAACGAGAGCCGTCCGATTGAAGATCGGACGGCTGAGATCCTCCCGCGCCTGCGCTAGGATCGCGCTTCGGGCGCGCGTGCGTGAGCGCGTTTCCGCCCGGCGTGCGCGCGCGCGTAGGAGGTGGGGCGCTGTCGTCGCGCAGCGTGGCGCAATCCTAGCCGCTCGCTTCTGATTGCGCAGCTCAATTTTGCCGCGCCCTTCGCTCACAATTGATTTCCGCTCCGCGCGATTCGAACGCGCGTCACCGCGACGCGGGCGTGCGCGCTAACCGTTGCGCCACGCCCGCGCTTTGTCGCGGCGACCGCGGGCGAGCGCGCGGATCTCGGCCGTTCGATCGAAGATCAACGGCCGAGATGCGTCCTTGGCTGGCTTGGGGGCGTGCGAGCGGCGGGGGCGGGGCGACGTGGCGCGTTCTAGGCCGTTGATCTCCAGATCAATGGTCAGGATTTCTTGGGCCCATTGTGGGAGCTCCGGATGTCGGATTTGGCCGATCTTGAGTCCGTTAGACTCCGTTCGTCGTCCTGAATCCATCCGCGCGGTCCGATTGCTCATCTTAGGCCTGCTTTGACAAATGCTTTACACAAATGGCCATTAATACAGTTTATAAGCAATCTTGGTACTTGATGCATGTAATGCTCCTATTCTACTTTATGTTGTGCCTTTTATTCTAAAGATGGGCCATATTCAACCTAATTACTACCCCCTTGCGTGGTGTTATCATACCCCCATGCTTACTCCTTGATAGTCCCTAGCAAGGTTTATTCTAGCCTTTATTTCTTTGGAAAATTCAAGAAGTAATTGCTTCGGCACTTCGTTACTCGTCAATAAGAGGAAATATACGAAGATCTTAATCTACAAAGACTAACCAGCGCCCGGGTGTCTTCCAAAATACAAATCGCCCGAATCCTTGCTTTGTATATATAACTATACATATGTATACGTATATGTCTATATATGTCTTTTTAGAATTTTCGGAATTCAGTATGGGTTGGTAACTTTTTACGGCTACCCAACCCACCCAAAACTCGATCAAAACCCTAAGTGCTAAGCATCTTGGTGTGAATGTTGTGATAGACTCACTTAACGGTAATTGAGACAGACTTCGAATTTCTACGCCTCTAGGTGTCCGGAAAAGAAAATAAATTTTTGCCTGAAGGTGTATTTGTTCGACTGGTAGCTTTCTCCCTACGTTCATTTTACTTGGGGTCAACACAAAGATTTTCCAGTGTACATCTCCCCGGCTTGTACTACTTCCCCGCTTCGTCCTTAGGTGTTTTGGTCTTTTTTGTGCAATTATTGAGCTGGGCTCTGGACAACCGACCAATGGGCTATTACCCACGATCACTTGCCAGCCATACTTGTGCGGTGAAGTGTGGTTTATTTTATTTTCTTCTCTTTCTTTTTTTTTTTTCGTAGGTGGCTTCCCTAATCTCAAATGTACCCAGAGGCAACGAAAAAGAAATGGCCTGTGGCTGGGTTCTGGACAACCTGCCAATGGGCTGTTACCCACGACAACTTGCCAGCCATACCACCCTAGAGAGTTCATTAGCTACCCAATTTCTGTCAAAATCTCCGAGAAGTGAGTCTGTGCAAAAATGTGTGTAGATGCTTAGACTCAAAGTTTTCCTGAGTTAGAGGGTGAGTTGATAACTCGTATACTTATTACCTTATTTATTAGGTGGATTAGAATAGCTTAAAGTTGCAAGGATTCGCCGCTAAATCCATATTTTAATGGACACCAGGGCTAATTAAGCCTGAAGGCCTGAAAAGTCTAAGTGTTTAAGTTCTTTTTGTATTATTTCCCACTATTGACAAGTTTCTAATGCCTAAGTTTTTCTTCCTAAATTCATTTTTTTTTTTAATCAATTAATTTATTCATTCAGACTGATTAATTAAGCTCAGGATTATGCAGTTTACCATCCCCCCATGCTTTAGTTGGACAATGTCCTCATTGGCAGATGCATGGATGCAAAAGGGTTCAAAAAGATAGTACCTGAGTGACGTAAACTACCAGATCAGTCTGAATCCGCTGGGTTGCCTCCCAGGAAGCGCTGAGTTTAACGCCTCCAGCTGGGCGGTGCTTGGTGTCAGCCCTCAACAAGGGTGACACTTTCCTTGGGGGGTACCTGGGCCAGGAAATGCTTCAATCTTTGACCATTGACTGTAAAGGTGTGCCCGGTATTAAGATCGGCGATTTTGACTGCCCCATTGGAATAGGGCTTGACCACCCGAAATGGTCCTGTCCATTTGGACCTAAGTTTCCCTGGGAAGAGTTTCAGGCGTGCATCAAATAGCCAGACTTGTTGGTTTGGCTCAAAGGTTTTCCTATGAATGAGTCGGTCGTGGACGGCTTTCATTTTCTCCTTATATAGCCGACTATTGTCAAAGGCGTCCCGACGAATTTCTTCAAGCTCAGATAATTGAAGAGTCCTTTGCGCACCAGCTAACTGGGGATCCATGTTACATTGCTTAACAGCCCAGTAAGCCCGGTGTTCTAATTCGACAGGGAGATGGCAAGCTTTGCCAAAGACCAGGCGGTAAGGTGACATGCCTATCGGGGTCTTAAAAGCGGTCCTGTATGCCCACAGGGCATCATCAAGTCGTGTGGACCAGTCTTTCATGTCAGGTCTCACAGTCTTCTGTAAAATGTTCTTGATTTGTCTGTTTGAGACCTCAGTCTGCCCATTTGTTTGTGGATGATACGGGGTGGCAATGCAGTGGTTTACCCCGTATTTTCTAAGTAGGGCACGGAACTGGGAATGGATAAAATGGCTTCCACTATCACTGATCATGGCCTTGGGTATTCCAAAATGGGAAAAGATGTTCTTCTTTACAAAGTCCATGACCGTCTTGTGATCGCATCGTCGGGTGGCGACGGCTTCAATCCATTTGGAAACATAGTCTACCGAGACCAGGATATACTCGAAGCCGTTGGATGGTGGAAAGGGGCCCATAAAATCGATACCCCAAACGTCGAAAATTTCGACAATCAAAATGGGCTGAAGGGGCATCATATCTTTTTTGGTCATTGTCCCTAGTGTTTGGCATCGTGAGCAAGTCTGTGCAAAGATGTGTGCATCCTTGAATAGGGATGGCCAATAAAATCCAGACTGCAAAACTTTTGCAGCTGTTTTCTTGCCAGAGAAATGGCCGCCACATGCTTGGTCATGACAAAAGGAAAGCACACTCTGAACTTCGTCTTCGGGGAGGCACCTCCTGATGATCTGATTAGCACAGAGGCGAAACAGCATGGGATCATCCTAGAAATAGTGCTTAGCCTCAGCCAAGAACCTGTCCCGTTGCTGTCTTGACCAGCTGTGCGGGGTTTGTCCTATAACCAGGTAGTTGACATAGTCAGCATACCATGGCATTTTCTTGTCTTGCACGGCTAGGATGTGTTCATCAGGGAAGGTATCAGATAGAGGTAGGGAGGGTCCAATGTGGTCTGGATGAAGTCTTGACAGGTGGTCAGCCACCACATTTTTCGATCCGGCCTTGTCTTGGATTTCCAGGTCAAATTCCTGCAAAAGCAGGATCCATCTGATGAGCCTGGGTTTTGCGTCCTTTTTGGCCAACAGGTGCTGGATGGCTGAATGGTCGGTCAAGGGTTTGGAAAGTTTGGAAAAGTCTTTGATGAACCTTCGGTAGAAGCCAACATGTCCTAGGAAAGAGCGAATTTGTCTGACCGAACTAGGTGGAGGAAGTTTGGAAATTAAATCAACCTTAGCTCGATCTACCTCGATGCCCTTATGCGAAACGATGTGTCCGAGGACAATTCCTTCTTGAACCATAAAATGGCTCTTTTCCCAACTTAACACCAAGTTAACCTCGATACATCGTTTCAGGATTTTCTCCAAGTTGCTCAAACAATGGTCGAATGAATTCCCGAATACAGAGAAATCATCCATAAAGACCTCCAAGTATTCACCCACCATTTCTGAAAAAATGGCTAGCATGCAACGCTGGAAGGTCGCGGGTGCGTTGCATAACCCGAACGGCATTCGACGGAATGCAAACGTGCCATACGGGCAAGTGAATGTGGTCTTTTCCTGATCTTCCGGAGCAATTGCGACTTGGTTATATCCTGAATATCCATCCAGGAAGCAAAAATACTTCTGCCCTGCCAATCTTTCAAGGATTTGGTCAATGAATGGCAAGGGGAAGTGGTCCTTCTTAGTGGCTTCGTTAAGCTTCCTATAATCAATACACACCCGCCATGCGGTGGTGGTGCGGGTGGGAATGGATTCGCCATGATCATTAGTGACAACGGTGAGCCCAGCCTTCTTTGGAACCACTTGAGTGGGGCTCACCCAGGGGCTATCAGAGATAGGGTAGATGATGTCGGTGTCGAGCCACTTGATAATTTCTTTTTTAACGACCTCCCGCATGTTAGGGTTTAACCGTCTCTGCATCTGGCGGGAAGGTCGGGCCCCATCTTCCAGGTAAATCTTGTGGGTGCAATAGGTGGGGCTAATTCCTCTTAGATCTGAGATGGTCCAACCAATGGCGGCCCGATGTTCTGAAAGAGTTGCAGTCAACCTTAGTTCCTGATCCTTGGTTAGATGGGAATTAATAATCACTGGGAAGGTCTGGCCAGGTCCCAAGAAGACGTACTTGAGATTCTCGGGCAATGGTTTAAGTTCAGGTGCGGGTGGGACCACAGTCGATGGGAATGGAAAGGGCGGTAGTTGATCAACATCGATTTCTTCAAATGGTGTCATGTGATGATACTCAGCCTTACAGAGGTCCACAGGTAATGATGGTGACGAGTCAGAACTACGGGTTTGGTGGTCTGAGACAGAACTGAGGGTAAGGCATTCCTCGATTAAAGTTTCCACGGGATCATGTTCCTCAATGTAATCACAATCAAAAGACTTTGTTGCCCGGAAGATATCCAATTGCATTTTCCTGTCTCCGAAGGCGATTTCCATACATCCCGTGTCGCAATCGATGTTTGCTTTAGCCGTGGCTAAGAAAGGTCTGCCTAAGATTATGGGTGCGTTCTGTAATTTTTCAGGGACTTCCATGTCGAGCACCAAAAAGTCGACTGGGAAATAGAAGTCCTTGACCCGTACAATCACGTCCTCGACAACCCCCTTCGGGGTTTTCACTGATCTATCCGCCAGCTGGATGGTGACAGGGGTTGGTGCCAGCTCCCCAAAACCAAATTGGTGGTACAAGGTTGTGGGAATTAGGTTGATAGAAGCACCTAGGTCCAGGAGCGCTCTATCAAATGTCATGTCCCCGATGTTGCAGGAAATCAGGGGTGCTCCTGGGTCAGTTCGTTTGAGTGGAAGGTTGCTTGATATCACGGAACTGGCTTGCTCAGAGAGTACAACCTTCCTAGGTGCTTGAGGTCTCGGCTTACGCTTGGGTGTACAGGCATCCTTTAAGAACTTGGCGTAAGCGGGGATGTGTTTGACAGCTTCTAGAAGCGGAATATTAATCTGTACTTGTTTAAAAATTTCCATCAGCTCCTCAGTTTCCACAGTATTCTTTTTTCTCTTGATTATTTCCAAGGCCTCAGGATAGGGTGTCTGAATTGGTTCCATGTTTGGGTCCTTGGTTGGTGTTTCTTCTAAGTCGGGTAAAGTCTCGGGGAGATTCGGCCATTTGGGATCCTGGGTTTTGGTGCCGCTTCTCAAGGTCACCGCATTCGCAGAGGCATTGGGGCCATGGGGTGATCCTTGAGAAGATGAGGATGAAGAGGCGCCAAACCCAGGAGGTGTTTGTGGAGCCGGTTGGACCATATGAGCCTGCCCGGGGTTGCCTTGGAACCCTTGCGAATTGGGGCCTCTGTTAATTATGTTTCGCGGGTTTGGTTGTGGTTGGGAAGGTAGAGATCCTTGCTGTTTACAGTCCAAGAGTTGGCTTAACTGTCCCTTTACCAAGGCCATTTCTTCCTGATGTTTTTGGTTCATGTCAGCCATCATCTTTATTAGGGTGTCCATTTGGTTTTGTGGGGGAGGGGCCGCCCTATTTTGGTTATATTGGGGTCTAACTGGTGGTCCTTGCTGATAGGGGGGCAAGTGTGGCTGTTGGTTTGGCCTGGGCTGGTTTTGGAATTGCGGTAGTTTCTGGTTTGTCCAACCAAAGTTGGGGTGATTACGCCAGCCAGTGTTGTAAGTGTTGGAGAAAGGGTCAGGTTTTGCATATCCTTGGACGGCTTGCACATCTTCTAGAATAGCCGATGTTGATGAAGAAGGAAGGGAGTAATCAAGGGTCGAGGGAGCAAAGGTCCCTCCTTGGAACATGGTTGGGGGTTGTTCCAGGTTCAGTTGGGTGAAGGGTTGGACCAGGTCAACATTATGTGCTCCTTTTGCTAGGGTGAAAGTCTGCAAGGGGTTCCTGGTCTGGTTTAGAAGCTCATCAATCTTCTTGTCCACCAATTCCACTCGATCCAACTTTTTGGCAATGATGTCCATGTCAACCATTCCAGAATTTGCTTGCACCTCATAAATCCCACCACGGGGTTGACTGGATCTGTTAAACTGGTTCATGGAGGCATTGTTGAGCGAATTCTCGCTCATAGACTCAAAGAGCTCAAATGCGCTCTCCTCGTCTTTGTTTAGGAAGTTTCCCCCGCATGAGGCATCGACGAAGTTCCGTAGGTTGCTATCCAGACCGTGGTAGAAGATCTGCGCCAATTGCCACCTTGGAACTTCGTGGTGTGGGCATTTCCTCAAAAGTTCATTGAATCTTTCCCACGCCTCATGAAATTGTTCCCCACCCTGGAGTGTGAAGGTAGTGATAGCTCTTCTGAGGGCATTGGTCTTTCCTATGGGGAAGAATTTCTTTAAAAATGCATGCCTCAGTTCCTCCCAGGTGGTGATGGGTCTACCTAGGGTTCTAAGCCAATGAGAAGCCTTGTCTCTTAATGAGAAAGGGAACATCTTGATTAGAACAATGTCAAGGCTAATGTTCCTAGGTTTTACTGTTATTGCTATGCGATCGAGATCTTCTAGGTGCTGAAAGGGGTCTTCATTTGAGCTTCCATGAAAGTGGCTCTGGATTAGACTTAATACATTAGGTTTTAACTCAAAATCGTCTCCCCCTTCGGGGATCCTAAGGTGTGGCTCGACTCTAATGGCAGAAGGGTTATAGAAATCACGGAGGGGTCTTGGCTGGTTCTGAAATGGTGGTAAATCAAGTGGTGGTTGTCCTGCTATGTCATTGAAAGGTGGTGGTTGTTCTTGCAGGTTCTGTAACCGTTGTATGGCTTGCATGATGGTGTGGATTTGTTGTTGCTGAAGCCGATGGTTAGCATTGATTTGAGCCTGGACGATAGCCATAGCATCTGGTGGGGGTTGATCTTCAGCCTCATCTACCCTAGGTTCAGCCATGTTTTCAACAGAATTACGTCGCCTAGATTCCTGCCCCAAAACACACAATTCGGGATGCAGTGAGCGCCTCCCGTGCATACACTAGAGAAGAACAGGAGGGGATGCGGAGGGCGACAGTTGCGAGAAATGTGTTTCAATCAAGCACGCAAGCCTAATCCTTATGGTGTATTCCTTAGGAGACCTAGAAATCTCACAAAGGGTGATTAAGTCCGTAAGCACTGGACTCCCCTTCTCAAGGCTAATCTGGCCAGGTTGATTACGAGGGGATTGCAGGGAAGGTTCTTCCTTTGGCTTGCGCCTCCGGTTCCACAGACCCCGCAACCGCGGTCGTTTGACACTGCCCCGCAGCCTAGTCACCAGATTCTACCAAGGGAATGAAAGCCAAGTGCCTAGCAGACAAAACCTCACCTTTTGAGACTTAACTCAGTCCTGCCTAGGGCACGTCTACTCAGTTTTAAAGGGCTAGGATAGTGCTTGTGCTTAGGGTGATGTGATGAGGCGTTGATTGGGGTGGTTCCTCTTAATGTTCTACTTTCAAAGTGTGTGCTTCTAGCAAAACATGATTTTCAAGCAAGGATTTGTTAAGATATAGTGTCTTTTAGTGTTTCATCCTTACTTAAGTACTTTTTAGGGTTGACGTGTCTTAATATTTTCAAACAAGTTTCAGTGGGCACGTCAAGTTCTGCACACAACTTAGTGAAAGTAGATTTCCTTTTATTTTGTAGAGGCTTTAAAACCCTAGTGTACTCATCCTGATAATCATGCAGCTTCTATTAGATGAGTCAGTTTTAGGGTTGAGTGGTGCGGCCGAGGTCAACTCACGGTGGCTTCGCAAACACCACTCAAGAGAAAGAAAAAAGAACACTCCAAGAATTTATCCAGCATATTAGAGTGCACATTTTTTTGTAGGGTGATGTGTTAAAAATGTGGGTCAAGCAATCATTCACCACGCCAATTTTATTAGTTTTTATGATTTTTTTTTTTTATCTTTTTCACGCAAGCAAACAATGAGAGATAGGTTACTCACTATCGGTCCTCGAGGCGCCTACTCCCTTGCTACCGTCGTGGAATGCGTCGCTTCGCCGTCCATGCGTCGAATTCCTGCAACCGTCAAGTAAAAAGGAAAATAGGGCATTAGACGATGTGAGAATGAGTGTGGAATGGAGGTGATAAAACAAATCCGTTGCCTCCCCGGCAACGGCGCCAAAAACTGACGTGCCTTCGTGCGTGTGTGTTAAGAGGTGTTGTTATAGTTGCACTTGATACATCGGTTTTAAAAGAAGTAAACGGAGGTGAGTCCGAGTGTCGATCTCAGGGAGGCGTGGAAATCGGATTTTGTTTACCACTTGTTGTCACGAAAAAAAAGGCGGAGTTTTGCTTGCGAAAGAGACGGTTTTGAAAAGCGAGAGATAGAGAGAGTTTAGGGTTAGAAAGCTCTTGGTTTTGATCATGCACTTTAAACAGAAATTAAAATGGCAACTAAATGGAAAATAATTTCATTAAACATGCATTCATAGTTCATGGTTTACAATATTAAATACATGCTTCAACAAAAGTAAATGAAAGCTTAAAAGAGGGAGAGAGAGGTAGAGAGAGAGTGGAGAGCGACGAGGCAGCCACGGCGGTGGAGGAGGCTCCGTCGGCGGCTCGTCGTCTCCGGCGATTACAAGAGTGCCTAAGACTAGCTAGGAGAGGAGTGGAGTAGTTGCAAGTGGGAGAGGATGCCTTGACTGGTGGTAGAAGGGGGTTTAAATAGAGTTAAGGGCTTCCTAAAAGAAGAATGTGCTTTAGCGACATCCAGAACGTCGCTAAAACCGCTTCCAGATACGTCGGTGAAGGCCTTCTGCTGCCGGTCAGCCGCCCGCCCCTCTCTCTCTTCAGGCGCGATCCGTGGATGTCGAACGAGAGCCGTCCGATTGAAGATCGGACGGCTGAGATCCTCCTGCGCCTGCGCTAGGATCGCGCTTCGGGCGCGCGTGCGCGCGCGCGTTTCCGCCCGGCGTGCGCGCGCGCGTGGGAGGTGGGGCGCTGTCGTAGCGCCGCGTGGCGCAATCCTAGCCGCTCGCTTCTAATCGCGCGGCTCAATTTTGCCGCGCCGTTCGCTCGCAATTGATTTCCGCTCCGCGCGATTCGAACGCACGTCGCCGCGACGTGGGCGTGCGCGCTAACCGTTGCGCCACGCCCGTGCTTTGTCGCGGCGACCGCGGGCGAGCGCGCGGATCTCGGCCGTTCGATCGAAGATCAACGGCCGAGATGCGTCCTTGGCTGGCTTGGGGGTGTGCGAGCGGCGGGGGTGGGGCGACGTGGCGCGTTCTAGGCCGTTGATCTCCAGATCAACGGTCAGGATTTCTTGGGCCCATTGTGGGAGCTCCGGATGTCGGATTTGGCCGATCTTGAGTCCGTTAGACTCCGTTCGTCGTCCTGAATCCATCCGTGCGGTCCGATTGGTCATCTGAGGCCTGCTTTGACAAATGCTTTACACAAATGGCCATTAATACAGTTTATAAGCAATCTTGGTACTTGATGCATGCAATGCTCCTATTCTACTTTATGTTGTGCCTTTTATTCTAAAGATGGGCCATATTCAACCTAATTACTACCCCCTTGCGTGGTGTTATCAGCACCCCCTTTTGCCATTGACGCTGAAGCAAGAAGCTTGCAACCTTCGCTCTAGGCCGTGCGCTCCAGGCATTAGAGTCCCAGGTGAAGCAGATTGGTGTCGCAAACTCACACAGCCAGGCAATTGGCTTAGCAGGTGACCGAGGCTATGGGAATTAAAGAAGGTCTCCTGTGGACGCGAGCGCAGAAGCAGGTGGGACATTTAGTCCCACCTCCTAAATGCAAGAGAGCGAAGAGCACCTTAAATTGAATTTGTGCATCGCCTCTAATACATAGGGGTGAGGTCCCTTACCCTCACTTGCTCACGCCTCGTCTGCGACTTGCCCCCGCTGACCTGGCACCCGACCCGATTACCTAGACCTCGCACTCCTCGTGCATCGCACCCACGCCGGTGTGCCTAGACCTGGGCATGCAATACCCGACCTGATTACCCGACTCTCGAAGAGCGTACCGAAGAGAGAGAGAGATGCGGGGGAGGGTAGGAGATAGGTTTTACTTCTGTGTGCATGTGGAGGGAAGAAGAGAAAAAGGAAGAGGAAGGCTTAGCTAAGGCAAGGTGAAAACGAAGAAGGGAAGGAAGGATACTTAGCTGCAGAAAGGAAGAAGAAGGAAGGAAGGCCAAATAGAAGAAGAGAAAGAGGAGAGCTAAGGCTGAAGGAAATCAAGGCAGAAGCCAAGGAAGGTAAAGGAAGAAGAAGAAAGGCAGATGCCAAGGGAAGGAGCAGCACTGTAGCAGAGGTGCGGCTGAAGAAGAAAGAAGAAAGAAAGAAATCAAAGAGAGTAGAAGAAAGAAGAAGAAGAAGAAAGGCACTGTGCAAAAGAGAAGGGAGAAAGGCAAAGCTAAGAAGAAGAGGAGCGGCTGAAGAAGACAAGCAGAGATAGAAAGAGAAGGAAGAAAGGCAAAGGTAGAAGATAGAGGAAAACAAGAAAGAGCAAAACTAAAGAGAAAGAAAGAAGAAGAAGAAAAGAAAGAAGGGAAAGCAGCAAGGAGAAGAAAATAAGAAGCTATCATTTAAGATGTCTGATTATGGAATCAGACGTTCAATTCTTCTATTTTTTTCTACAATTTTGACTCTTAAATTCTTGCATTTATATTCTGAATTAAGTTTTGGGTAACTCTAAGTGTTCAGTTACGTTATTGAGATTAGTGAATAAATTCCATTTGCTCCCTGTGTTCGACCTTGGATACTTAGGTTTTCGAGTTATAAATTCTTATTTGTTTTCGAGGCGATTTCGTATATACTACAATGTGACATCTCTTTAAAACCATGATCTAGCCTCATCAGCAACAGCCAACTATGATGGGTCAACATCGAAGAAGGTGAAGGTGATGGTGAGGAATGTAGCAAGAGAGGTTGGAAACTACTGGTCCTTGGCTGGACACGGCTTCGACGATGAGGTGAGGAAGATGAGCTGGTTAATTTGGCTATTGATTAACTTGGCGAGAGGGGCGGAGAGGCTGACTGGAGCTCGAAGAAACTTTGATAGGAGGAGAGTTGAAGAAGAGATTCTTTCACTTTTCTGAGCTAAAGAAGATGGCCTAAGGAGCTGGACTTATATACAGCTTATAACCAAGCTCCAAATGAGGAAAGAGACTGATTGTGCCTCAGTTTAGGATTGAGAATCTCCGCAAATTTTCATGGTTCGCATGGTCTCTCTACTATGAATCAGAGTCCATGATCACATGCATGTGATTCCCTGCCATGTGAACATTAATCACACCAAATTTGGTGGGATTTGATGATGATTTGATTGGGTTTTGGGGCTATCAAAGTCAGAGCTTAGGTTAGTTGACCCCTAATGGCAGCAGGGACCTATCTGTGAAGAAGATGAGAAAGTTAAGGGCTTTTCTGCATAGATTTCGAAAGTTAGGGGCTTGAATGATAGGAATAGAAATTTAATGGACTGAAATGCAAACTAGGTCAAGATGGACTTTGATTGGAACCAAATTTTGGTATAAATCTGATTTGGATCCAAGGAACCTAATGGTGAAGTTAAATTTCAATTTTAACCCAGTTTGACTAAGCAATTTGCACAGTGACCTAAATAGGGCAAAATCCCATCTATGACTCTATTCAAGGTCAAAATAGGTTTAGACGGTCAAACCAAGGGTACCAAACTTATATTTTTCTATGAATATTAGGAGGTTTAGATGAATTTTATCCTGACTAGAACCTCTTTAATTTAAGTGGGTCCGAAATTAGGGTTTTGGGTTCTGATTTAGTTCTCGAAATGCATGAAACCCTGTTCCTGTCTTTGTGTACTCACTCTTTTGACTTTAATGCTTAATTGACCTTAGATTAACCCCTAGCAAATCTTGTGGTTACTCTACTTTTTTGATGTGATGTTAAAACTGTAGAATTAACCTTTCTTTGGTGTTTTCCACTCAGAATAGATTTGCATGGAATTACAATCTTCAAGCGATTATGTAGTAGCATTTATTTCTTGATTTTGACTAACTAAAGCTAGTTATGGCTAATGATGGTGTCACCAACATGGGAGAAAATGTGCATTGCGATGGTCTTAGTCCCATGTGGATGGAGGTCTAGAAACCTTGACAATGAAGACGAATGAGACATTGGGTCATCACAAAGGAGCCCAATGTGACTGTAAATTTCCTACGATGGAGGGGGTGAGATTTACGTGATACAAAAAGTAATCTGGAAAATAAATCAACAACCTCACAAAAGCATGCAATCATAAGTGCATAATAGATTCTTAGGTGGAAACCTAAACCCACGTGAAAACTACCACCTAAGCCTCTCGACTTAGGACTTCCTAATTGACCGAGTCGATCAAATCCACTAACGAGTCACTTAAAATGATGGTGACTCAATGTCAATACAACCGATTCTACTTTGAACGAGGGTAGAGTGCCTCAAAGCCCTCCTCTTCATGAGTATTTAGTCCGTCGATGGATACAGGAATTTACAAAGCGAATACCCAACCAAAGACAAGAAAACATAAATAATCCTATAGAGCCACAAAGTGAATAATTAAATCTAGCTACTATAGGTAAAGGATCTTCCCTTTGGTGGAAGTGTGTTGACTTGGCAACACAATGCATGAACCACGCAACGGCACGACAATGCTCTCGTAAACGACGGTGGGAGAGTGCATGCACGACGAATTTGGTGCTCTCTAAAGTGGGCTAGAGGATCTCGAAGAGCAACAACACTTCTATATGATCTTCATCTTCTCTAGGATTGTTGACAAGGCGAAATAGAGCTTTAAAGTAAAGCATTGTAATATAGTTGAAATCACTTCGAAAATAAATAGATTTTATTACTTGAAGTTTAAGTCTGAGGTCGAACACAGAGAGCAAATTAGGGTTTAGAAATCAAGAGCACAACTTTGAGAAATTGAATATAATATGCAATGAAAACCAAAGTTATAGTGCAAAAAGTAAATGTAAACATAGAATATCAATGTATGTAAAGAAGCAGAAAAATTGGATGTCTGATTTGTGAATTAGACATCTTAAACTATGGGTGCTACAGTGCTTTTATTTCTTCTCTTTCTTCTCTATTCCGAAGCTTCCTTTCTTTCTTCTTCTCTCTTTCTCTTCTTCTGATTTCGTGCCTTAGTATTTCCATGCTTCTTTTCCTCTACCTTTGATTCCTTCAGCTGCTTCACTTTCTTTCTTCTTTCTCTCTTTCTCTGGTAGCTCCTTCTACTTCTACCTTTAGTCCTTCTCCTTCTCTTTCTTTCTCTTTCTTCTTCAGCTCTTTAGCTTCTCTAACTTCAGCTTCTTCCTCTTCAACCTTGCCTTCTCCTTCCTTAGCTCTCTGCCCTCCACCTTCTTCTTCCTTGGCTTCTTCTTCTTCTCCTTTCCCTGCAAGAGCAAAACCTACCCCTACCCATGCGCGCTCTCTCTTCTCCTCTTTCTCTCTTAGGTTCGCTTTCCCAGAGCCACCATTTTAGGTAATCGGGTTAGGTACGCACCTAGGACCTGGCCCACCGACATGCGGTGGTAGGCGAGGAGTGTAGGGTCGGGTATACGGGTCACGCCAGGTCTGCGGAGGTCAGGTCACGGATGAGGCGGGTGAAGGTGAGTGGGACCTCACCCCATGGTTATGAGGCGATAAAGCTTATGCAGTTTTGCAATTTATTCAGCTGCGGGCGGTCAAGAGTTTCCGAGGTGGGACTATCTTCCCACCTCCCTTCGCATGTGTCCGCAGCAGGGAACTTCACTTGATTGCAGCTGATGCTTCGACCTTCAGTGCCAATTGGCTGCTTGGAGCTATGCACGAGGGAAGTCCGTGCAACCTGGGACTGTTGCCCTGGAGCGGGCAGACCTGGAGGGAGCTCACAAGCAAGCTTCTTGATATCATTAATGGCAGCAAACCTCTTATACTTGTTAACATGAAAATGGCCTTGCGGCCACATCAGAATGCTCAGGAGGCTTCACCGAGACATGACGAATATGTTGCGGGGGTTGGCGCGGCATGGTGTTGCCTGAGTGTGCGTGCCTAGGGCACCCTGTGTGCGTAAGAGTAGGTGTGCTCGGGGGATGGTTTGGGTGCGTGGTGCGGTGAGTGAAGTGAGGGTTTATGATCAGTGAGGTGTTGCGGAGCTTATGGGGTGGTTGGTGAGGAGGATGGAGGTACAGATCAATGGGGACGCCTCGCCGGAGGTTTGGCTAGAGGTGAAGAAGGTGAGGATGATTGAGTGCGTGGAGGGGTGTTTTTGAAAGTTAAGGAGGGAAAAAGGAGTAGAAAGGAAAAGGGACTTATCTAGGCATAAAGAGATGAAGGGGGAGGTAGGGATGGTGGCTGGCTCATATTACCGTCGCCTAAGATGAAGGCTCCCAGTAGGGGAGGACAGCGAGGATGAAGGGGCTACAGAGGTGTCGGCAAGTGTGGCGTGACGCGGACGAGCAAGAGGAAGAGAAACCTGCCACTGGTATTGTGGCTAGGCGACGAGGGAGAGAGAGGGAGGTCGCCGGAGCTTGCTAAGCCATTGGCTGGAGGAGGAAGATATGAATTTGAGTGATTTTCCGGCCAATTTCAAGTGTGAGAGATGCAGGGTGACTTGGGTATGCTTATATAGGCCCTAGAGGATGGATTTGTGCTTGGAAGCCAAGGATGGCAACTTGAAGGAGACCCAAATCTCTCATGCATTTGCATGAGAGATTGGTTACCAAATAGAGCCTTAAATTGGGTTTATACTGGAGGAGAATTCTCAGACAATCTCCTTTTCAATTTTGAAGGGGATTCTCTGAGAGATCAAAGAGTTGTTGCCTTTGAAATCTTGCTGGAGTAGGATTCCCTACTCTATAATGGTAGAGGGACCTAATTATAAACAATGAAGGGGAAGCTAGGGGGGTTTCTGCAGAAGTTTTCAAAAGATAGGGGTAGAAATGTAATTGGGTTGGACTTATTTGCAAAGTGGGTCAAGATGAATTCCTCGTAGGTCTAAATTTTGGTACCAACCTAATTTGTACCTAAGGAATCTAAAGGTGAAGTTAGATTTTGGGTTTGACCAAGTTTTATTTGGAAATTTACACAAAAACCCAATTTAGGGTAAATATTTGACTCAGACCCTATTCTAGGTCAAAATAGGTTTTAAGGGCCAAATTGAAGGTTCTAAACCCTAGATAATATTTTTATATGATTTTTAGAGGGTTTAGGTGAATTTTATTTTTACCAGAACCTTGTTAAATCAAGTGGATCTATTTTAGGTTACAAGAAGTCATTTAATTCCCAGAATTCACATGAACCCTTTTCTGTTTGAACCAACCCACTTTTTATCTTGTTAAGATAATTTGACCTGTGTTTAGCTCATGAGAAAACCTGTTGTTGTAATACAATGGTAAATTTGCAATTTTACCCCTTGTTTCTTACTTTTCTCTCAGAATGCTTATTCATGGAATTAGGACCTCCAGTTGGTCATGTAGGAGCTTTTGTTCTCTTTTCTGGGTCAAAATGAGCTAGTTAAGGCTTATGATGGTGTTCCCATCAAGGACACAATGTGAGTGGGAGTGGCAATGCTTGATGTGTCTTGGTGTATCTAAGTGTATCTAACAAAGGAAGAGACCTCTCCTATTTATAGAAGGCTTAGGAACCCTTAGGAAGGCTTAGGAACCCTTAGGTAGCCATTGAGAGTGAACCCAAGGTAAAACAGGCCAGAATGAGGAACATTAATGATTCTGACAGGGTTATCAGATGTTTGGGAAAATTATCAGATGTCTGGTAACTACTTTGAGGATGTCTGGAAAGTAAATCAGATGTTTAATCCTAGATAGGTTTCCTTACAGACTTCAGTCAAGCCTAAACATGGTTCTAGTGAAAGGCAATCTGACGACATCTTGGACGTCTTGCACTAGGTCTGGACATCTGGAAACCTAGATTACTGCGGGAATGGATTTCCCAAGGCACAAACAGCTAAATCTCTGATGAGAGGTGATTTTGGCTTAATTGAGGGCAGATGCATCGTTGTGCGTGTGTGTTAAGAGGTGTCGTTATAGTCGCACTTGATACGTCGATTTTAAAATAAGTAAACGGAGGTGAGTCCGAGTGTCAGTCTCAGGGAGGTTTGGAAATCGAATTTTTCTTATCACTTGTTGTCACGAAAAGTGTGGAATTTTGCTTATGAAAGGTGCGATTTTGAAAAGCGACAGAGAGAGATAGAGAGAGAGAAGGTTTAGGGTTAGAAAGCTCTTTGTTTTGATCATGCAGCTTGAATAGGAATTAAAATGATAATGGAATGGAAAATAACTTCATTAATCATGCACTTGTAGTTCATAACTTACAACATTAAATACATGCTTCAACAAGAGTAATAGAAAGCTTAAAAGAGAGAGAGAAAGAGTGTGTGTGTGTGGAGAGCGACGAGGCAGCCACTGCGGTAGAGGGTGCTCCGTCGGCGGCTCGTCGTCTTCGGCGATTACAAGAGTGCCTAAAGCTAGCTAAGAGAGGGGTGGAGTAGTTGCAAGGGGGAGTGAATGCCTTGAATGGTGGTAGGAGGGGGTTTAAATAGAGTTAAGGGCTTCCTAAAAGAAGAAGGGGCTTTAGTGACATCCAGAGCGTCGCTAAAATCGCTTCCAAAAGCGTCGGTGAAGCCCTCCCGCTGCTGGTCAGCCGCCTGCCTCGTTCCTTCTCCTCGCGCGATTCGTGGCCGTTGAACGAGAGCCGTCCGATCGAAGATCGGATGTCTGAGAGTCTTCCTCGCCTGCGCTAGGATCGCACCTCGGGCATGCGTGGGCGCGTGCGTCTCCCCCTGGCGTGCGCGCGCGCGTGGGCGCTCGTGAGCTGTGGTCGTGCCGCGTGGCGAGATCCTGGTCGCCCGCTACTGATCGGGCGGCCCAATTTCTCCGCGCCCGTCGCTCGTCTTCAATTTCCACCCCGTGCGGCTCGAACGCATGTCGCGTAGGTGCGGGCGTGCACGCTAACCGTTATGCCACGCCCGTGCTTTGTCGCGGTGACCGCGGGCGGGCGTGCAGATCTCGGTCGTTCGATCGAAGATCGATGGTCGAGATTTGTTCTCGGCCGGCTGAAGGCGCGCGTGTGGTGGGGGCGGGGCTGACATGGCACAATCTGGGTCGTTGATCTCCAGATCAACGGTCATAAATTCTTGGGCCCATTGTAGGAGCTCCGGATGTCGGATTTGGCCGATGTTGAGTCCGTTGGACTCTGTTCGTCATTCTGAATCCATCCGTGCGGTCGGATTGCTCATCTGAGGCCTGCTTTGACAAATTCTTACACAAATGGCCATTAATACAGTTTATAAGCAATCTTGGTACATGATGCATGAAATGCTCCTACTCTACTTATGTTGTGCCTTTTATTCTAAAGATGGGCCATATTCAACATAATTATCACCCCCTTGTGTAGTGTTATCATACCCCCATGCTTACTCCTTGCTAGTCCCTAGCAAGGTTTATTCTAGCCTTTGTTTCCTTACAGAATTCAAGAAGTAATTGCTTAGGCACTTCGTTACTTGTCAATAAGAGGAAATATACGAAGATCTTAATCTACAAAGACTAAGCAGCGCCCGGGTGTCTGCCAAAATACGAATCGCCCGAATCCTTGCTTTAATGTATATATAACTATACATATGTATACGTATATATATATTTTTTTAGAATTTTTTCGGAATTCAGTGTGGGTTGGTAACTTTTTATGGCCACCCAACCCACCCAAAACTTGGTCAAAACCCTAAGTGCTAAGCATCTTGGTGTGAATGTTGTGATAGACTCACTTAACGGTAATTGAGACGAACTTCGAGTTTCTACGCCTCTAGGTGACCGGAAAAGAAAATAAATTTTTGCCTGAAGGTGTATTTGTTCGATTGGTAGCTTTCTCCCTACGTTTGTTTTAATTGGGGTCAACACAAGGATTTTTCCAATGTATATCTCCCTGGCTTGTACTACTTCCCCGCTTCTTCCTTAGGTGTTTTGGTCCTTTTTTTGTGCAATTATTGAGCTGGGCTCTGAACAACCAACCAATGGGCTATTACCCACGATCACTTGCCAGCCATACTTGTGCGGTGAAGTGTGGTTTATTTTCTTTTCTTTCTCTTCCTTTTTTTTCTTTTTCGTAGGTGGCTTCCCTAATCTCAAATGTACCTAGAGGCAACAAGAAAGAAATGTCCTGTGGCTGGGTTCTGGACAACCTGCCAATGGGCTGTTACCCACGACAACTTGACAGCCATACCACCCTAGAGAGTTAATTAGCTACCCAATTTCTGTCAAAATCTCTGAGAAGTGAGTCTGTGCAAAAATGTGTGTAGATGCTTAGACTCAGAGCTTTCCTGAGTTAGAGGGTGAGTTGATAAGTTGTATACTTATTACCTTATTTAGTAGGGGGATTAGAATAGCTTAAGGTTGCAAGGATTCGCCGCTAAATCCATATTTTAACGGACACCAGGGCTGATTAAGCCTGAAGGCCTGAAAAGTCTAAGTGTTTAAATTCTTTTTGTATTATTTCCCACTATTGACAAGTTTCTAATGCCTAAGTTTTCTTCCTATATTCAAATTTTTTTTTAAAAATTAATTTATTCATTCAAACTGATTAATTGAGCTTAGGATTATGCAGTTTACCATCCCCCCATGCTTAAGTTGGACAATGTCCTCATTGGCAGATTCATGGATGCACAAGGGTTCAAAAAGATAGTACCTGAGTGACGTAAACTACCAAATCAGTCTGAACCCTCTGAGTTGCCTCCCAGGAAGCGTTGAGTTTAACACCTCCAGCTGGGCGATGCTCGGTGTCAGCCCTCAACGAGGGTGATATTTTCTTTGGGGGGTACCTGGGCCAGGAAATGCTTCAATCTTTGACCATTAACAGTAAAGGTGTGCCCGGTGTTAAGATCCGTGATTTCAACCGCCGCATTAGAATAGGGCTTAACCACCTGAAATGGTCCTGTCCATTTAGACCTGAGTTTCCCTGAGAAGAGTTTCAGGCGTGCATCAAACATCCAAACTTGCTGGTTAGGCTCAAAGGTTTTTCTATGAATGAGTCGATCGTGGACGGCTTTCATTTTCTCCTTATACAGCCGACTATTGTCAAAGGCATCCCGACGAATTTCTTCGAGCTCAGATAATTGAAGCGTCCTCTACGCACTGGCTAACTGGGGATCCATGTTACATTGCTTGACAGCCCAGTAAGCTCGGTGTTCCAATTCGATAGGAGGATGGCAAGCTTTCCCAAAGACCAAGCGATAAGGCGACATGCCTATTGGGGTCTTAAAAGTGGCCCTGTATGCCCACAGGGCATCATCAAGTCGTGTGGACCAGTCTTTCCTGTCAGGTCTCACAGTCTTCTGTAAAATGTTCTTGATTTGTCTATTTGAGACCTTAGTCTGCCCATTTGTTTGTGGATGATACGGGGTGGCAATGCGGTGGTTTGCCCCGTATTTTTTAAGTAGGGCACGGAATTGGGAATGGATAAAATGGCTTCGACCATCTCTGATCATGGCCTTGGGTATTCTAAATTGGGAAAAGATGTTCTTATTCACAAAGTCCATGATAGTCCTGTGATCGCACCGTCGGGTGGCGATAGCTTCAATTCATTTGGAAACATAGTCCACTGAGACCAAGATGTACTCGAAGCCATTGGATGGTGGAATGGGGCCCATAAAGTCGCTACCCCAAACGTCGAAGATTTCGACAATCAAAATGGGCTGAAGGGGCATCATATCTTTCTTGGTCATGGTCCCCAGTGTTTGGCAACATGAGCAAGTCTTGGCAAAGATGTGTGCATCCTTAAATAGGGACGGCCAGTAAAATCCAGACTGTAAAACTTTTGCAGCTATTTTCTTTCCAGAGAAATGGCCGCCACACGCTTGGTCATGACAAAAGGAAAGCACACTCTGAACTTCATCTTTGGGGATGCACCTCCTGATGATCTGATCAACACAGAGGTGAAACAGCATGGGATCATCCCAGAATAGTGCTTGGCCTCAGCCAAGAACCTGTCCCGTTGCTGTCTGGACGAGCTGTGCGGGGTTTGTCCTATTACCAGGTAATTGACGTAGTCAGCATACCATGGCATTTTCTTGTCTTGCACGGCTAGGATGTGTTCATCAGGGAAGGTATCAGATAGAGGTAGGGAGGGTCCAATGTGGTCTGGATGAAGTCTCGACAGTTGGTCAGCCACCACATTTTTCGATCCGGCCTTGTCTCGGATTTCCAGGTCAAATTCCTGCAAAAGCAGGATCCATCTGATGAGCCTGGGTTTTGCGTCCTTTTTGGCCAACAGGTGCTGGATGGCTGAATGGTTAGTGTAAATAGTCACGTGGGATCCCAGCAAGTACGATCGGAATTTTTCAAGTCCAAAGACTACAGCGAGCAACTCTTTCTCTGTGACCGTATAATTACGTTGGGCCTCGTCCAATGTTTTGCTCGCGTAGTAGATCACCACGGGTTTCTTTTCTTGCTTTTGTCCGAGGATAGCGCCTATGGCAAAATCTGATGCATCACAATTAATCTCAAAGTCCTGGGACTAGTCTGGTGGTTGAAGTACAGGCGCAGTGGAGACTAAGTCCCGGAGGGTGTGATAAGCCTGGATGCAATCAGGGGACATGTGGAATGTGGCATCGTTGGCTAGAAGGTCAGTCAAGGGTTTGGAAAGCTTGGAAAAGTCTTTGATGAACCTTCGATAGAAGCCAACATGTCCTAGGAAGGAGCGAATCTGCCGGACCGAACTAGGTGGCGGAAATTTGGAAATTAAATCAACCTTAGCTCGATCTACCTCGATGCCCCTATGCGAAACGATGTGTCCGAGGATAATTCCTTCTTGAACCATAAAATGGCTCTTTTCCCAACTTAACACCAAGTTAACCTCGATACATCGTTTCAGGATTTTCTCCAAGTTGCTCAAACAATGGTCGAATGAATTCCCAAATACAGAGAAGTCATCCATAAAGACCTCTAAGTATTCACCCACCATTTCTGAAAAAATGGCTAGCATGCAATGTTGGAAGGTCGCAGGTGCATTGCATAACCCGAATGGCATTCGACGGAATGCAAACGTGGCATAAGGGCAAGTGAATGTGGTCTTTTCCTGATCTTCCGGAGCAATTGTGACTTGGTTATATCCTGAATATCCATCTAGGAAGCAAAAATACTTCTGCCCTGCCAATCTTTCACGGATTTGGTCAATGAATGGCAAGGGGAAGTGGTCCTTCTTAGTGACTTCATTAAGCTTCCTATAATCAATGCACACCCACCATGCGGTGGTGGTGCGGGTGGGGATGGATTCTCCATGATCATTGGTGACAACGGTGATCCCAACCTTCTTTGGAACCACTTGAGTGGGGCTCACCCAGGGGCTATCGGAGATAGGGTAGATGATGTCGGCGTCAAGCCACTTGATGATTTCCTTTTTAACGACCTCCCACATGTTTGGGTTTAAAAGTCTCTACATCTGGCGAGAAGGTCGGGCCCCGTCTTCCAGATAAATCTTGTGGGTGCAATAGGTGGGGCTAATTCCTCTTAAATCCGAAATGGTCCAACCAATGGCGCCCAATGTTTTGAAATGGTCGCAGTCAACTTGAGTTCCTGATCCTTGGTTAGATGAGAATTAATAATCAATGGGAAGGTCTGGTCAGGTCCCAAGAAGATGTACTTGAGATTCTCGGGCAATGGTTTAAGTTCGGGTTCGGGTGGGACCACAGTCGATGGGAAGGGAAAGGGTGGGAGTTGGTCAACATCGATCTCTTCAAAAGGTGTCGTGTGATGGTACTCAGCCTTATAGAGGTCCGCGGGTAATGATGGTGACGGGTCAGAGCAGTCACTACGGGTTTGGTGGTCTGAGACAGAACTGAGGGTGAGGCATTCCTCGATTAAAGTTTCCATGGGATCATGTTCCTCAATGTAATCGCAATCAAAAGACTTTGTCACCCGGAAGATATCTAATTGCATTTTCCTGTCCCCGAAGGCGATTTCCATACATCCCGTATCGCAATCAATGTTTGCTTTAGCCGTAGCTAAGAAAGGTCTGCCTAAGATTATGGGTGCGTTCTGTAATTTTTCAGGGACTTCCATGTCGAGCACCAAAAAGTCGACTGGAAAATAGAAGTCCTTGACCCGTACAATCACGTCCTCGACAACCCCCTTCGGGGTTTTCACTGATCTATCAGCCAGCTGGATGGTGACAGGGGTTGGTGTCAGCTCCCCAAAATCAAATTGGTGGTACAAGGTTGTTGGAATTAGGTTGATGGAAGCACCTAGGTCTAGGAGTGCTCTATCAAATGTCATGTCCCCGATATTGCAAGAAATCAAGGGCGCTCCTGGGTCAGTTTGCTTGAGTGGAAGGTTGCTTGATATCACGAAACTTGCTTGCTCAGAGGGTACAACCTTCCAAGGTTCTTGAGGTATCGACTTACGCTTGGGTGTGCAGGCATCCTTTAAAAACTTGGCATAAGTAGGGATGTGTTTGACGGCTTCTAGGAGCGGAATATTAATTTGTACTTGCTTAAAAATTTCCAACAACTCCTCAGTTTCCACAGTATTCTTCTTTTTCCTGATTGTTTCCAAGGCCTTAGGGTAGGGTGTCTGAATGTGGATTGGTTCCATGTCTGGGTCCTTGGTTGGTGCCTCTTCTGAGTTGGGTATTCCGGTAGGTAAAGTCTTAGGGAGAGTCGGCCATTTGGGATCCTGGGTTTTGGTGGCGCTTCTCAAGGTCACTGCATTCGCAGAGGCATTGGGGCCATGGGGTGATCCTTGAGAAGACGAGGACGAAGAAGCTCCAAACCCAGGAGGTGTTTGTGGGGCAGGCTGGGCCATGTGAGCCTGCCCGGGGTTGCTTTGGAACCCTTGCGAATTGGGGCCTCTGTTAATTATGTTTCGCGGGTTCGGTTGTGATTGGGAAGGTAGGGATCCTTGTTGTTTACAGTCCAAGAGTTGGTTTAACTGTCCCTTTACCAAGGCCATTTCCTCCTGATGTTTCTGGTTCATGTCAGCCATCATCTTTATTAGGGTATACATTTGGTTTTGTGGGGGAGGGGCGACCCTATTCTGGTTATATTGGGGCCTAATTGGTTGTCCTTGCTGATAGGGGGGCAAGTGTGGCTGCTAGTTTGGCCTAGGCTGGTTTTGGAATTGCAGTGGTTTCTGGTTTGTCCAACCAAAGTTGGGGTGGTTACGCCAGCCAGTGTTGTAAGTGTTGGAGAAAGGGTCAGGTTTCGCATAACCTTGGACGGCTTGCACATCTTCTAGGATAGCCGATGTTGATGAAGAGGGAAGGGAGTAATCAAGGGTCGAGGGAGCAAAAGTCCCTCCCTGGAACGTGGTTAGGGGTTGTTCCAGGTTCAATTGGGTGAAGGGCTGGACCAGGTCGACATTATGTGCTCCCTTTGCTAGGGAGAAAGTCTGCAAGGGGTTCCTGGTCTGGTTTAGTAGCTCATCAATCTTTTTGTCCACCAATTCCACTCGATCCAACTTTTTGGCAATGATGTCCATGTCAACCATTCCAGAATTTTCTTGCACCTCATAAATGCCGCCACGGGGTTGAATGGACCTGTTAAACTAGTTCATGGAGGCATTATTGAGCGAATTCTCGCTCATATACTCAAAGAGCTCAAACGTGCTCTCCTCGTCTTTGTTTAGGAAGTTTCCCCCGCATGAGGCATCGACAAAGTTCTGTAGGTTGCTATCCAGATCATGGTAGAAGATCTGGGCCAATTGCCACCTTGGAACTTCGTGGTGTGGGCATTTCCTCAAAGGTTCATTAAATCTTTCCCACGCCTCATGAAATTGTTCCCCACCCTGAAGTGTGAAGGTAGTGATAGCTCTTCTGAGGGCATTGGTCTTTCCTATGGGGAAGAATTTCTTTAAAAATGCATGCCTCAGTTCTTCCCAGGTGGTGATGGGTCTACCTAGGGTTCTAAGCCAATGAGAAGCCTTGTCTCTTAATGAGAAAGGGAACATCTTGATTAGAACAATGTTAAGGCTAATGTTCCTAGGTTTTACCATTCGTGCTATGCGGTCGAGATCCTCTAGGTGCTGAAAGGGGTCCTCATTTGAGCTTCCATGAAAGTGGCTCTGGATCAGACTTAAGACATTCGATTTTAGCTCAAAATCATCTCGCCCTTTGAGGATCCTAAGGTGTGGCTCGACTCTAATAGCAGAAGGGTTATAGAAATCACGGAGGGGTCTTGGCTGGTCCTGAAATGGCGGTAAATCAAGTGGTGGTTGCCTTGGTATGTTTTGGAAAGGTGGTGGTGGTTGTTCTTGTGGGTTCTGTAACAGTTGTATGGCTTGCATAATGGTATGGATTTGTTGTTGCTGAAGCCGATGGTTAGCATTGATTTGAGCTTGGATGATGGCCATAGCATCTGGTGGGGGTTGATCCTCAGCCTCATCTACCCTAGGTTCAGCCATGTTAACAGAATTACGTCGCCTAGATTCCTGCCCCAAAACACGCAACTCAGGATGCAGTGAGCGTCTCCCGTGCATACACTAGAGAAGAACAGGTGGGAATATGAAGGGCGACAGATGAGAGAAATGTGTTTCAATCAAGTACACAAGCCTAGTCCTTATGGTGTATTCCTTAGGAGACCTAGAAATCTCACAAAGGGTGATTAAGTCCGTAAACACTGGACTCCCCTTCCCAAGGCTAATCTGGCCAGGTTGATTACGAGGGGATTGCAGGGAAGGTTCTTCCTTTGGCTTGTGCCTCCGGTTCCGTAGACCCCACAACCGTGGTCGTTTAACACTGCCCCACAGCCTAGTCACTAGATTCTACCAAGGGAATGAAAGCCAAGTGCCTAGCGAACAAAACCTCGCCTTCTGAGACTTAACTAAGTCCTGCCTAGGGCACGTCTACTCAGTTTTAAAGGGCTGGGATAGTGCTTGTGCTTAGGGTGATGTGATGAGGCGTTGATTGGGGTGGTGCCTCTTAATTTTCCACTTTCAAACTGTGTGCTTCTAGCAAAACATGGTTTTCAAGCAAGGATTTTTTTTAAGGTGTGGTGTCTTTTAGTGTTTCATCCTTACTTTAGTGCTTTTTAGGGTTGACGTGTCTTAATGTTTTCAACCAAGTTTCAGTGGGCACGTCAAGTTCTGCACACAATTTGATGAAAGTAGATTTCCTTTTTATTTTGTAGAGGCTCTAAAACCCTAGTGTACTCATCCTAATGATCATGCAACTTCTACTAGATGAGTTAGTTTTAGGGTTGAGTGGTGCGGCCCAGGTCAACTCATGGTGGCTTCGCAAACACCACTCAAGAAAAAGAAAAGAACACTCCAAGAATTTATTCAGAATGTTAGAGTGTACATTTTTTTGTGGGGTATGTGTTAAGGATGTGGGTCAAGCAATCATACACCACCCCAATTTTTTTCAGTTTTTACAATTTTTTTAGCTTTTTCACGCAAGCAAACAATGAGAGAGAGGTTACTCACTATCGATCCTTGAGGCACATACTCCCTTGCTATCGTTGTGGGATGCGTTGCTTCGCCGTCCATGCATCGAATTCCTGCAACCGTCAAGTAAAAAGGAAAATAGGGCATTAGACGATGTGAGAATGAAGGTGGAATGGAGGTGATAAAACAAATCCGCTGCCTCCCCGGCAATGGCGCCAAAAATTGACGTGTCATTGTGCGTGTGTGTTAAGAGGTGTCATTATAGTCGTACTTGAAATGTCGATTTTAAAATAAGTAAACGGAGGTGAGTCCGAGTGTTGGTCTTAGGGAGGCTTTGAAATCAGATTTTTGCTTATCACTTGTTGTCACAGAAAGTGTAGAATTTTGCTTGCGAAAGGAGTGATTTTGAAAAGCGAGAGAGGGAGATAGAGAGAGAGAGAAGGTTTAGGGTTAGAAAGCTCTTCATTTTGATCATGCAGCTTGAACATGAATTAAAATGACAATGGAATGGAAAATAACTTCATTAATCATGCACTTGTAGTTCATAACTTACAACATTAAATACATGCTTCAACAAGAGTAATAGAAAGCTTAAAAGAGAGAGAGAGTGTGTGTGTGTGGAGAGCGACGAGGCAGCCATGGCGGTGGAGGGTGCTCCGTCAGTGGCTCGTCGTCTCCAGCGATTACAAGAGTGCCTAAAGCAAGCTAAGAGAGGGGTGGAGTAGTTACAAGGGGGAGTGAATGCCTTGAATGGTGGTAGGAGGGGGTTTAAATAGAGTTAAGGGCTTCCTAAAAGAAGAAGGGGCTTTAGCGACATCCAGAGCATCGCTAAAACCGCTTCTAAAAGCATCGGTGAAGCCCTCCCGCCACTGGTCAGCCGCCTGCCTCGTTCCTTCTCCTCGTGCGATCCATGGCCGCTAAACGAGAGCCGTCCGAACTTCGATCGGACGGCTGAGAGTCTTCCTCGCCTGTGTTGGGATTGCGCCTCGGGCGTGAAAGTGCACGCACATCTCCGCCCGGCGTGCACGCATGCGTGGGCGCTCGTGAGCTGCGGTCGCGCAGCGTGGCGAGATCCTGGCTGCCCGCTGCTGATCGGGCGGCCCAATTTCTCTGCGCCCGTCGCTCGTCTTCAATTTCCACCCCACGTGGCTCGAACGTGCGTCGCGTGGGTGCGGGCGTGCGTGCTAACCGTTACGCCACGCCCGCGCTTTGTCGAGGCGACCGCGGGCGGGCCCGCGGATCTCGGTCATTCGATCGAAGATCGACGGTCGAGATTTGTTCTCAGCTGGCTGAAGGCGCGCGTGCGGTGGGGGCGGGGCTGACGTGGCATAATCTAGGCCGTTGATCTCCAGATCAACGGTCAGAACTTCTTGGGCCATTGTAGGAGCTCCGGATGTCGGATTTGGCCGATCTTGAGTCCGTTGGACTCCGTTCGTCGTTCTGAATCCATCCATGTCGTCCAATTGCTCATATGAGGCTTGCTTTGACAAATGCTTACACAAATGGCCATTAATACAGTTTATAAGCAATCTTGGTACATGATGCATGCAATGCTCCTATTCTACTTATGTTGTGCCTTTTATTTTAAAGATGGGCCATATTCAACATAATTATCACCCCCTTATATAGTGTTATCAAGGGCCAACGAATATATATCAGATGTCTAAGGTGCTCTACGAACGTCTGATAGAAGATTAAGGATCAATCATCAACGATTATATTTCTAAGGCAACGTTCCACTATTTGGATGTCTGGCAAAGTGATCAGACATCTTCTAAGACGTCTGGATTAAAGCCTGGACGTCTAAACATCGAAGATAGAGAGTGGTTCTTTAGCCTAAGTGTTTTAGACGTCTGAACAAATAGTCAAACTTCTTAAAGTTAAAGATTAGATGTCTGATTTCTAGATTGGACGTCTGATCAAGCTGTCTGATGCCTACTTTGGTTTTCTAAGTTAATTACGGAAAGTCTAAGTATTCTAGTGATGAGCCCAAATTTGTGGGCTAATTAGTTGTTTAAATGCCTAGACATTAGATTAATATTGACATATAAATAGCATGCAATAAGATGTAAATAGATTAGTCTAATTATTCACTTATTACCGTATTTCATGCATTGCATTCATATCTAAATACATTTAGAATTCATTTAGAATAGCATGCATTAGAATAGTTAATCTTTTAGGTTGCATTACATGCATTATTTTATTTCACATTTCTTTAAGGGCTTATAAATAAATAACTGTAATCTAATTTCTTATTACATCTTCATGTAATAGCAATCGCCTCTCTTCGACAAGACGTTCATGGCTAGATCTGGCAATGAAGGCGACAGTGAAGAGGAGAGGAGGATGTGGATTTGAACGTTCCTCCTCCGTCTGTTTCTCTTCTTTTGAGGCTTTAACAGAGGAGAGGAAGCCACGAGGCTCGGTAGGCCTCCACCCCACTCCACTACTATTCAGAGAGTTCAACTCTCCTCCAATCATCATCGTTGGCCTCAATCGCGGCAACAAGTCTCCACCATCATGGGCGTGTGGCGTGACAGGACACACCGTCACTCAGAGCTTGCTTGCACCACTATGCATCTACACTAGCAACCACCACCATCACCAAAAGTGCAACAACCACCAGTAGCCATCCATGTGCGGTTAAGTCATTTGGGAAGTTTCCTAGGTGTCAGAAGCCCCTTTCCCATCTCCATGCCTCATTACCTTCCTCTTCATCTTCTTCATCTTTTTCTTCCTCTATTTCTCGTCCATCGGAAAGAACCCATCAACACCAGCCCCTACCTCCTTCACATGCACACCACCCGCCATTGCCATCCTTCCCGCATGTGCGCACCTCCCTTGCACAGCCAGTAGCAGACCAACACTCATGCGCGCCACCATCTTTGTGACCATTGCGTGCCACCATCTTCGCGACCACCATGCATCACCATCTCCTCACTACACCTCCATCCCATGCGTGACCAGAGCCCTTCCAGCAAGCCATCACACACGCTTGCATCTCCCCTTCTATGCGTGGCCAACAGTGCGCCTCGCATGTAGCAGTGCACCACGGATGGCCTGCATTGCTTCACCTCCTTGCATAGTGACTTCTCCTCAAGCGTGGTTGCCCACTACCATTCTTGCCTGCGTCCAGCAGGGTTGCCACACACACCAACTACCTCTCCATCCCTTGCACATCACTGCCCAGCACCAGCGCTCCTCCCATGCATCACCAACGTGCGAACCACTCCTGCACACCCTCGTCTCCAGTAGCAGCAAGGAGAGCTTCATCGTCGACCATCCAAATGGCTAGCCGCCCACGTTCGGCCACATCATGACTTGCCACCACCGCCGTTGGATGCAGCTCGAAGCAGCCCACCTCCGGTGAGCTCCTCACGGCCAGACTCTCCCTCTTCCATGTGCACGATGACGTGGAAGAGAATCCCCTGTTTCCTTAGCAATTAAAATTTACCATTCCATGCCATTGCCAAACTTATTTTTCTCATTTATTGAATATTATAATGTTGGCTATTTTGTGAAGATAACCTCCCTCCTTAATTGCTTTATCTGCATATGTAAGCTCTATGTGCCTCATTTTAAAGGGGTTTTGGCATGACTTTCCACGATTTCACTTGTGAACATTGGTTTCTCAATTTTTCTGATTTTAATAGACATGTTTCTCCCTGTGGACACGACCCACTCTTGAGTGGTTAATTTTAAAAGTTTTGATTAGAGATTTTCCACCACATTGATACTAATTCGACATGTCATTTTATGTGTGAAATGACAATGAAAGTGAAAACCATCTTTTCAAATGGTGTCATTGTGGGAGGCAATGGCCCTGTTAAACTCGCATTTATTTAATTTTTTGTTCACACTTGATTTTGTTGAGGGTATACATTCTTTGATATATTATTTTTATTTTGGTGCATGCACATCATGAGGGAGGATCATTGCACCTGCCTCATCATCTATAGCATTGGAGACGTTTGGCCACACATTGGAAGAAGCTGACGAGTCGATTCTTCGCTTTCGATTAAGTTTTGTAAATGAAATAACGCGTTGTTTGTAGTTCTATGTGGTGGAAAAATTGACCAATCAACAATTAATATAACCGCTCAATTAGGAGTGGGTCATGTCCACAGGGAGGCAATGATGCAATAAAATCTTGATTATTTCATATTCATTCAATCTTGTGAGAAATCCATAGTCAAATATAACATGAAATGCTATAGAAAGAAGATGCACAGTAACTTGAAAATGTAAGGGTAGATGTGCAATTTTTCCTTCCTGAAATATTCAATAAATACGTGATGATTTTATGTAATTTTCAATTGACATGCATTGGAGAAAATTTATGCACATTTTAATCCCAAAACTAATGTCAAATAATGTTAATCACAAAAGCCACGCAATTGTAAGAAAGCTCAAGTATGAAGTTGCAATTTTACCATAATAAAATATTCATAAATAAAAATTCCTTTTCTTGGTAATGGCATGAAATGGAATTACTAATTAGAACAAAAATAGAGGATTTTACCTCTCTCCTCCTCACGATTGGGAGAGAGGTTCAATCGAGGAGAGGTTCCCACAAGCTATTGGCTGAAGTGAGGCCGTCGCGGTGGTGGCAGTGGTACGTCGAGAGGTGGCTGGAGCCGGCCTGCTAGAGGAGGAAGGTGGCGGCGGTGAAGAAGCTGCTGCTGCCGCAGGGTGCGCATAGAGGTGGCGCATGGTCTACAGGCGCGTGGTGAAGCGCTGTAGGCTGGCGCGAGTTCTACTGTGCGCTGGAGGTGTGCTAGAGGAGGTCGGCAAGGGTGTGGAAGGAGCGGGCATGGGTTCTGCAGGCACGTGCTGCTGCGCGCTGGAGGTTGCAAGGAGGGCACGGAAGTGGATGCATTGAGGTGTTGAGCAGCTTCTGATGCTGCTGAAGGCGAGCACGCAGAAGTGGGCACGCTGGAGTGGACGTGCTGGAGGCGCTGCAGGGTGCTGGCGAGCTTGTGCAGGTGATGCATGCATAGAGAAGAACGCGTGCTTGATGCTGTATGCATGGTGGTGTGCATGAGCAAAAGGAGGCATAAGGGTTGGTTCTAGCGTGCGCGCGGGTGGTGCGCTGGAGGCGGGCAGCTGCTGCTGGCTGCACGTGATGTGCACAGGTCGTGCGAGAAGGGAGACGCGTGGAGCAATAGCCTGGACGGTCATGCGCGGAGGAGTGTCGGATGTTGCTACTCTCTGGCGGCTGGAGGAGACGAAGAGGCATGCGGTGTGCAGTGTCTGGTGGCTGGAAAAACAAAGGATAGGGGAGGAAGATGAAGGTGGTGCTGTAGGAGTTTCAGACATCTTAACTGACGGGGACATGAAGTTGTAGTGGCTGCAGTGGTGGTTGTTGGTGACGACGACGTGGGTGGTGCACGCTGAGGTGCTCATGGTAATGCAGACGAGCTCCAGATGGCGGTGTGGCCTATCACACCACACGCCCACGGTGGTGGAGGCTCGTCACCACAGTTGAGGCCGGTGGTGGTGGAACGGGCAAGAGATCAACTCTCTGCACAGTGATGGGTTAGGGATGGTGGCCTCCCATACAAGGCAGCCTCCCTCCTTTTGTAGCCACCTGCATGGATTTGAATGGAGAGGCGGGAGCATATCCACATTCTCCGCTAGTCCTTGAATGCAGGTTTTAGTGATGCAGCTAGTGGTGTTGCAGCTGTTGCTGAAAGAAGAAGAATAAAAATAATGATAAAATATTATGGTTATTTATATACAAACCATCAATTTCTATGTTAACTTAAATTAATGCATGCAATGCACCTAATTGGTTAACTAATTAAATAAATGCATTTAAATATGAATGCAATGCATGAATTATGTAATTAAATTAGAAATATGAATTAATCTATTTACATCCTAATTTATGCTAAATAAATGTTAGAATTAACTTAATGTCTAAGCACTTAAATATTTAAATAGCCCACAAATATGGGCTAATCAAATAGCCCCTTGCCTAGTTTTTGCTTGTCCCTAGCAAATCCAAGCAAAACCTAGCACTCCAAGTAGACTTGTCAACCCAATCGGTCTTCCTTTAGAAACATATTAAGTTCAGACTCTAGACCTAAGGTTCCCACGTAGTTGCTAAGTTACAGACTAGGTCGGCTAAAGACGAGTTGCAGGCACAAGTTTCCCTGATTTCTAACTCTACCCTAAGGTTTATTGATCCCTAAGATTAAAGCATCCGTGCATGTGCTTTGGTCTGAATTATTTGAGTTAAAGAAAAAAGGATTTTTTTTTTAATATTCCTCTAAGTCTAACCTCAGATCAGCTATCAACACGATCTGTGTCGGATTCATTGTCCCCATTACCATACCTCGAAGGGTGCCTGGCTTTTGATGCTTCGAGATAGCACCGCCCATAACAACCCCAAGAATTCCTGGCAATCAATACTTCGAGATAGTATCGCCCATGGATTTCTTAAGCGAATTCAGACCTATGGCAATCGGCACTTTGAGATAGGGCCACCGAAGGTACCTAAACTGCACAATGCACTTACATACCCCCAGTAGGATGGATATCCTAAGAGACAAGTGCCAAGGAGGTAATAAGTTATCATCTCATCCTCAAGGTGAGTATATACTCCACCTCTCCTGCGGCGGGAACTCTTCCAATCATATTGTGTTTTCAAGCCTCTCCTAAGTCAAAACTAAGAGAACCAAATCTCTTTTAAGAAAGGAATTAAGTTGATTACTTATTTACACCAGACCAAGTGTGTGAAATTTGGATGCTTGGGTTACAAGGACCCGTAAACCAAAAGGTAGAACAAGGCTCCAGGTACTACCCCACCTTTTAACTCAAACCCTAGCTTTCCTTCCTCGACTTCTTGAGGAATGGTTCGCAACTTAACTCCTACTTAAGTTTTTAAGTCCACAAAGGACCCTAAATGTCTAAAGCTAGTAGCTCATTTAGCTTCTAAAGTTTGACCCTAGAATTAACTTAGTCTACCCTAGAGTTCTGATTTGCTTAAGAATGTAGGACCTAGCCAGTTAAGTCCAAAAAATTTTTTGTAATTATTTTTTTTATTTTTATTTATTTAGATTTTTTTTAATGCAAATGTATGCAATGAATGCACTATGCTATGTATATCCCAAAGTACATCCCCCCATGCCTAAAATCTGCAATGTCCTCATTGCATAGAAGGATATTACCTGGGTTAGAGATGGGCTGCCGTTCTTTTGTTAGCAGCCGAGTAGCTAAAGAACCTGCAAATTAGGTTCAAGGATTGCAGAAATAGGCCGTAAAAATGAGCAAAGCAATGCTGGCCTAGAAAATAGGTAACCTAGGATGTTGGCGAGCTGATGATGAATCCCGATAGCAAATGCTCACCCAGCTAAGATGGGAATAAAATCTTCCCAGGTCACCAGAGGAGGTTCTAAAGGATAAATAGGTATAACAACCTCTAAAGGGGAAGGGGGAGGATGACAAGAGTCCTCCAGAAGTAATGGGGAAGGAAAGATGTGAAGATAAATCCCAGGGCAATGGACTGACTAAAGAAATCATCAATCCATACCCGATACTCTATTACGGGAAATATTGGTTTGTTAAGCCCCCTTGTCAGAACAAAAGTGACTAATTCTCTAAGGCAAGGATCGTCTAGGGTGTCCAAGTTTCGAGGTTGCGGGATGGCCATAAGATCTACGTTGGGTTTAATCAGCTCGATGTCCATCCCTAACACTCTTTCCAAATCCTCAATTGCATCCCTAGCATTCCTTGCACCATCACATGTATCTTCCTGCCCTTCATCAGGAGTCACAATTTCGCCTTCAGATATAAGCGAATCAGAGGGTGACTTTGAAATAAATGAAGGCAGGTTGGAAGCAACAGATCTAGGGATTATCCTGTTAATGTCATCCCCGGGTTTTTGTTCTTTACTCAAATCTTCCCTGGAGTCTATATGTGAATCCACATAAATCTTAGAAGTTGCTTCCAAATTTTCCATCATTTCATCATGAGGAAAAATATCATCAATGGGTGTGCTAAGGAAACCTAATTTTGTCAAATTTGTGACATCCTCAAGGGCTAACTCTTCAAATAAGACATAATCATCCTTAGTGCCACTCCAAATATTGAATGTAGGTTCCTCATATAATTCGTCTTTCTTCTCATCATATGATTCATCATATACCTGAGGTCTAGAATCATTTAATATCTCAGCAGATCCCCTAGGGTACTCTATCTGAGGTAAATGGTTTACACTGGTAACATAAGACTCCTCAAATAGGTCAATTTCTTGAGGGTTAGGTTCCCTAAGGGTGGGCTTGAGTTCCATCTCGTGATCAGAAGGGAGGGTAGAATTAACAACTTGACTTCGACCCACTTCATCAAATGTAACAAAAATACTATCATCTGAGTCGAGGTCTTCCAATGATACCATCATTCCCACTTTTGACTCCAATATAATTCAGGGGGATACTCAACCTTATCATCATCCTCCTCGGGTTGCCACCTTTCTTCATCCAATGAATAGCTACTTTCATATGTATCTTCCTCCCACTTAAGGCATGGATCTCTCAAGGAAGTGTCATCTAATGGGGATGTTTCAAAATTGATCCTCGAAAAGTAGCTATTCTCCCTTACATAATCCCCAAAATTTCCCAATTTAAAAAGGACTTTTTATGTCTTTCCCAATTTAGGCTTTTGATTTAAGTCAGATTGTAGGTGACAATACAATTTGTTCAATCAATTTACACGCTTATTGTCGACCTACGGCTCGCCTAAGAAGACCTAGTTGGAGCTTAGGTGTTCTTCCCTAAATCTCAAATGGTAAAGCAGCTCCAAAGATGGAAGATCAAGGGATGCAAGTAGGCCTAAGCCTTCCTTTGAAGCTGTGCTTTCGTGGTGCTTCTCAACTACCCCCAAAAATCCGTGATAGGGTATCCCCCTCTTTGGATTTACAAAACCTTTGATCTCAAGTTCCAAACACTTCAGAATCCAACGATAGGAGGGCTCTTGTCCTAGTATTTCCAAACCTAAGGAGTGTCTAAAAGCGTGCCGTGGTGCAAGCAAAATAAGTGTGCATACACCTCAAAAGATTTTGAATTTTGAATCGTACGCTGATGAGAACCTCATCATGAGCCATAACTAGCTCATTTTGACCCAATACAAAGGATAAAAGCTCCTACATATCTCAAGGAAAGGCTTAACTCAGAGAATTCTGAGTTTGAGAAGAAAACCAGTCATAAGGGGTAAAAGTGCAATTTTACCAGTATAATCTGCATACAGGGTAATTCAGGGCCCAAACACAGGTCAAAACAGCTTAATAAGAATAAAAGTGGGATGAGATGATCTAGCAAGGGCTACAGCACTTCCAAGGAACCAAATGATAATCTGTAACCCTAAAACAACCCACTTCAATTCACAAGGTTCGAGGCAAAGTAAAAATAGAATAAACCCTCTAAAATTCATAGAAAAATAATCTCTAGGGTTTAGAACCTTCAATTTGGCCTTTAGAACCCATTTTGACCTACATTGAGAACCATGCCCAATTAATAACTTAATTTGGGTTTTTGCGCAAATTGATCGGTCAAACAAGGTTTAATATGAAAATGAAATTCACCATCAGATTCCTTAGGTCCTAATTAGTCATGTATAAAAACTTGAGCCTAAGAAGAAACCCCCTTGACCGACTTCACACTTTGGTCCTCATATATTTACTCTTTGGCCCTCAACTTTTGAACCCTCGCATTTTGGCCCCTAACTCTCCTTCGTTCTTTGCAATCAGGTCCCTCCTGCAAAACCCTGCCAGCACCATGCTCCGGCGACCTTGCGCGGAGCATGGCGCCGCGCAGGGTGAGGTGGGGGACCTGGCAAGTAAACCGGGGGTGCCCTGCGTCGTCAGCCGTCGCAGGGGCACCCCCCTGGTCATTGTAGCCCACCATACCGGCCGTGCGAACGCACGGACGGTATGGGTTCGTGTTCCGACCATTCTCCGGCGAGGGAGACACGTCGTCTCCCTCCGCCTTCCTCCCTGTTTCATCCCTATAAATATCCCCCGCTGCTCCACCGACCAGGGCAGCTTGGATCTGACGGAGAAAACCCCCAACTTTCTTCTCCTCTCCCTCCGGCAGACGCCCACCAGCTCCGGCGGTTCCTCCTCCTCCTCCTCTTCGCTCTGCCGTAATACCAGCAGCAGAGACCTCCTCCCCTGCTCTTCCTGCGCCACGCCGTACCCAGCTGGCGCCTCTCCAGTCCTCTGCTCGCCGCCGCCCCTTCCCCTGGGCATCTTCTTCTCCGGCGACAGTCGATACGACTGTCGCCCTGTCTCGGCCCCTTTCGTCTCCATAGCTAAGTCAGAACTCCTCCCCATCTCCCCCTCTTTCTTTTCCTCACTGTCTTTTATTTGATTAAACCCTCGACAGCTCCTGTTCACCCTCACCCTCTCCGCCTCCGACCACCCTCCGGCGAGCCGCTCCCATCACCTCAGCGACCCACACGGTTCGCCGACCACCGCAGAACCTCCGCCTCCTCACCCTGATCCTCTTCCGCCCCTCCACTTCCCACCAAACGCCCTCTGCAGATCCACCGAACACACCCACTTCTTCGCTCACAGTTTGACCTAGGACGACCTGTTGGCTCCATCATGCCCCCTGCAGACCCCCTGACCACCTTCGCCGTGCCACGGCGAAGGTCCCCCGCCTGTCTGATTTGGCCGAGAGGCCGTTCTTCTGTGACCAGGTGACTCGCCCGCCGTCGCCATTACTGAGCAGGCAGAGCTCCTTCACCTGCAGGTGCAGGCACGCCTTCGCCCAGGTTCGACTCCCAGGTTGCGCGGGGAGTCTCAGCGAAACGTCCCAGGCTCGCAGATGGGGCGAAGGCCGCACGTGAAGCCACGGTCGCCCACTGCTCCCTCCGCGACGGGCGCTCAATTGGGGTGGGACATTTAGTCCCACCTCGGAACTTCTCGGAGGCGAGCGGACGCATAAAGGCAAAAAGTGCCTTATGCTGTCTGCCTCCTGACCACGGGGTGAGGTCCCTCTCACCCGACCCGGCCTCGTCCGTGACCACGCTCCGCGGACCTGGCCCGACCCGATTAAACCGACCTGCACTCCTCGCCCACCACCGCACGCCGGTGGGCCTGGACCCGGGCGTGACCCGAACCCGATTACCCGGTAGCTCTGGGAGAGCTTTCCCAGGAGTGGTTTCAGAGAGAAAGAGAGACGCGGGGGAGGGAGGGTAGAGTAGGTTTTGCCTCTTGACGAAAAACTCTGAAGTGTGCAGGCCAAAGAAGAAGAAGAAGACCCGCGGAAGAAGAAGTGCAGGCGAAGAAGAAGGAGCTGCACTGTAGCAAATGCATAGTTAAGTCGTCTAAGCACCGGGTCAGACGATGGAAAGTCAGCAGCCAGAGCAGGAAAGAAGGAACAGCAGGAAGAAGGAAGACCAACGGCCAAAGCAGAAGAAGAAGAAAGAGATCTGAAGAGGAGCATCACCTCTGCAGAACGAAGAAGAAGAACAAGGAGCTCTGAAGAAAGAAGAACATCACCACAGCAGGAACAGCAGGAAGAAGAAGAAGAGCATCACCATTGCAGAAGAAGAACATCACCTCTGCAGAACAGAGAGAAAGAAAGAGAGAAAGAAGAGCATCCCCCTCTGCAGAACAAAGAGAAAACAACAAATTCTTTCCCTCTCTCTTTATTTTTGTAAAAGAAACATGTATATCTCTAGAATACAACTTGCTCCCTGAGTTCGACCTCGGGAACTCTTTCATTTTCCGAGTAAAAAATTTATATTTGAAATGTTGGTAATAACCGGCTTTACTACAACGATATAACAAAACCAAAACCCTCAAACCCGGTAAACCCACGTTTCATACGCCAAGTTTGAAAATCAAATCCTTGGTTTTTAAAATGCCCCTCCTTTAATTAATCCTTTTTCTAGAAAATATGTGACCACTTGTTAGATTTATTCAATATAGATTAGGTGGTCTTCGAGTTTAGTCCAAATGCAATGCGTGATCAAGAATAGGATGCAAAGTAAGAGAATGCATACCTTGCTTCCAGCAATCAACGATGGGAGAATGCACACAATGCAGAGAAATAAATCTAGAGGCTGCTCATACAGACCTAAATGGTTCATCCTAGGGGTAGGCAGCTTCTAGCAGGCAGCTTACTTTTTTTTTATTATTATTATTTTTTTAACTACTTATGCACCAGCAAATAAAGGCAAAAAATCCACAAAATAAATTAAAAATCTAAATCTAAAGAAAAGGGAACAGGCTCCCAAAAATTACCCAACAAGGGCCTAAAATAAAATTGGAGAACAAACCCCACAAAATATACCCCAGAACAAGGGTTTCAAACCAAATGTGCAATGAAAAATTAAGTCTAAAGTCTTAATCCTACTCTAATTAAATGAACGACTAGATGATCGTCGCGTCCTCGTCCTTCCCCTCCTTTGCAAGGTAGCTCGATCAATTACTCCTCTGGCGACGTCAAGGGTTGCCTTTCACGATGGCTGGTTCCTTGCACAAATTTCTCGTACAGAAAAAAAAATAAATGGTCAGATCACTGTGCAATGAGAAATAATCAAAAATAAAAAAATAGGTGAAATTATTGCATCTGTTGCTTCCCCGGCAACGGCACCATTTGACGAGTCGATTCTTCGCTTTCGATTAAGATTCATAAATGAAATAACACATCATTTGTAGTTCTATGTGGTGGAAAAATCGACTAATCAACAATTAATAGAACCAGTCAATTAGGAGCGGGTGATGTCCATAGGGAGGGAATGATGCAATAAAATCTATATTATTTCATAATCGTTCAATCTCGTAAGAAATCCATAGTCAAATCTGACATGAAATGCTATGGAAAGAAGATGCACAATAACTTGAAAATGTAAGGGTAGATGTGCAATGTTTCCTTATAGAAATATTCAATAAAAATGTGATGATTTTATGTAATTTTAAATTGACATGTATTTGAGAAAATTTGTGCATATTTTAATCCCAAAACCAATGTCAAACAATGTTAATCACAAAAGCCACGCAATTGTAAGAAAGCTAGAGTATGAAGTTGCAATTTTACCATAATAAATTATTCATAAATCAAAATTCCTTTTCCTAGAAATGGCATGAAATGTAATTACTAATTAGAACAAAAACAGAGGATTTTACCTCTCTCCTCGCGATCGGGAGACAGATTCAATCAAGAGGTTCCCACAGGCAATTGGCTGAAGTGAGGCCGTCGCGGTGGTGGCAGCGGTACGTCGGGAGGTGGCCAGAGCTGGCCTGTCGGAGGAGAAAGGTAGCGGCGATGAAGAAGTTGCTGCTGCCGCAGGGTGCGCACGGAGGTGGCGTGCTGTCTGCAGGTGCGTGGTGAAGCGCTGCAGGCTGGTGCGAGTTTTGCTGCGCGCTGGAGGTACGCTGGAGAAGGTCGGCGAGGGCGCGGAAGGAGCGAGCGCGGGTTATGCAGGTGCATGCTACTGTGCGCTGGAGGTTGCAAGGAGGGCACGGAAGTGGACGTGCTGAGGTCCTGAGCAGTTGCTGCTGCTACTGAAGGTGGGCGTGCAGAAGTGGGCGCACTGGAGTGGGCACGCTGGAGTGGGCGCGCTGGAGGCTCTGCAGGGTGCTGGCGAGCTTGTGCAAGTGATGCACGTGTAGAGAAGAACGCGTGCCTACTACTGTGAGCACGGTGGTGTGCACGAGAAAAAGGAGGCATAGGGGTTGGTTGTAGAGTCTGCACGGGTGGTGCGCTGGAGGAGGGCAGCTGCTGCTGGCTGCAGGTGATGTGCACAAGTCGTGCGGGAAGGGCAGCGCATGGGGCAACAGCCTGGACGGTCATGCATGAAGGAGTGTCGGATGTTGCTGCTCTCTGGCAGCTGGAGGAGACGAAGAGGCATGCGGTGTGCAGTGGCTGGTGGCTGGAAAAACAAAGGACCGGGGAGGAAGAAGAAGGTGATGCTGTTGGAGTTTCAGACGTCTGGGAACATTCCCAGACGTCTTAACTGACGGGGATGTGAAGTTGCAGTGGCTGCAGTGGTGGTTGTTGGTGACGACGGCGAGGGTGGTGCATGCTGAGGTGCTCACGGTAATGTAGACGAGCTCTAGATGGCGATGTGGCCTGTCACACCACACACTCATGGTGGTGGAGGCTCGTCGCCATGGTTGAGGCCGGTGGTGGTGGAATGGACGAGAGATCAACTCTCTGCACAGTGATGGGTCAGGGATGGTGGCCTCCTGTACAAGGTAGCCTCCCACCTCCTTTTGTAGTCACCTACATGGATTTGAATGGAGAGGCGGTAGCAGATCCACATTCTCCACTAGTCCTTGAATGTAGGTTTTAGTGCGGCAGCTGGTGGCATTGCAGCCGTTGCTGAAAGAAGAATAAAAATAATGATAAAATATTATGGTTATTTATATACAGACCCTCAATTTTTATGTTAACTTAAATTAATGCATGCAATGCACCTAATTGGTTAACTAATTAAATGAATGCAATTCTAAGTTAATTTTAAATGCATTTAAATATGAATGCAATGCATGAATTATGTAATTAAATTAGAAATATGAATTAATCTATTTACATACTAATTTATGCTAAATAAATGTTAGAATCAACTTAATGTCTAGGCACTTAAATTTTTAAATAGCCCACAAACATGGGCTAGTCAGAAGCGTCATAGCCATCACGTTCACGGCTAAGGTGGAGCTTGATTCCACTGCCAGAGAACATTTCGAGGGAGTTGCAATCATCAACTCCTCCATTATGAATAGATAAAATAGGTGGTATATTTGATTAGTTTAGAATTAGTTTATTCTTTCATTCTTTTCATTTCAGCTTGAGACCCTTATTCTGGGGTATAGGGCATTTTTACGGGAGTCTGTTCCCATTTATTTAGACTTAGGTTTTTATTTTCTTTTATGGATTGATTTTACTTTTCTTGTTTGTGCATAACTAGGATAGATAAAGCATAAAAGAAAAAAAAATCATGAATTGCCTACTAGAAGCTACATGCCCTAGGATGACCATTTGGTGTGTATAAGCAGCCTCTAGATTTATTTTGCATTTGTGTACATTTTAGTGAAGATTGTGGGAGGCAAGGTACGTTCTCATTTACTTTGCTTCCATATATTGTTCACACATTTGCATATAGAATTAACGACAAGACCACTTAAATTATTTTGAAAGAATTAACAAGTGGTCATAGTTTCTAAAAAAGGACTTTAACTAAAGGAGGAACATTAAAAACCAAGGACTTGAATTGAAAACTTGTCGTGGGATTCACAAAATTTAAACTCAAAATTTTACGATGTATGCACACGTGAATGATTGTGCACCAAGGCACACATTTAGACACTCTTAGGATTTTTTGAGTTGCTAGGTAAGAACCCTCCTACCATTGGATTTCGAAGTGTTTAGAACTTGAGATCAAAGGTTTTTTAACTGCAAAGAGGGACATACCCTATCATGGATTTTTTAGGGTAGTTAAGAAGCACCACAAAAGCACAGCTTCAAAGGAAGGCTTAGGCCTACTTGCATCCCTCGATCTTCCATCCTTGGAGTACTCTACCATTTGAACTTTAGGGAAGAGCACCTAAGTTCCAACTAGGTCTTGTTAGTCATACCGTAGGTCAACAAGTAGGCATGTAACTGCTTGAATAACTTGTTTTGTCACCTACAAAATGGAACTAAACTCAAGTGCCTAAATCTATAAAGACCTAAAAGGTTCTTTTGAATTGTGCTTGCTTGGGAAGAATTTGACTTGGGTGTGAGTTAGAATGGACCAATTTGATCACCTCTCTTTCACCTCTTGCCCACACCATTACCCCCAATCTACAATCTATGATCCCATACACTGAGATGGTCTATCCTTTGATGGACATAATGATAGTTGATGGGAACACCATCATGAGCCATAAATATGCTAGTTAAGTCAATAAATGCTCCTACATAACTGCCAGAGAGTCATAAGTCATTGCATATTCATTATGAAAGAAAAATAAGGAATTAGGGTTAAAACTACAATTTTACCAGCTCATCTTGAATGTAGTGCAACCATGGATTTTCCTACGGGTTCATTAAGGGTCAAAAGGTCCTAAAAAGTTAACAAGTGAGCTAGATCAGTCAGAAAAGGATTTGCACATGTTTTGAGAATTAAATAACTTTTGAAACCCTAAAAATTGACCCACTTAATTAACTGAGGTTTTGGTCAGTATAAAATTCACCTAAACCCTCTAAAAATCATAAAAAAATATTCTCTAGGGTTTAATACCTTCAATTTGACCATCAGATCCCATCTTGACCCAAAATGGAGTCTCAAACAAATATTTGCCTTAATTTGGGTTTTTGCATAAATTATCCAGTCAAACATGGTCAAAACCAAAATCCAACTTCACCATTGGATTCTTAGGTCCAAATTAGGTTTATACCAAAATTTTGACCCAAGATAAGCTTGTCTTGACCTAGTTTGCAAAATGGTCCTATCTGATTACATTTATACCCCTGACTTTCAAAAATCCTTGCATTCAGCCTCCTAACTTCCTCGTCGTCTTCACAATTAGGTCCCCTCGCCACTACCGCAGAGGAAACCTACTCCGACGATCTTTGATAGGAGATTTCTCCTTGATCTCTTAGCAAATCCCTTCCAAAATTGGAAGGGAAACTCCTTGAGAAATCCTCTCCAATCTGAACCCGTTCTTGTGCACCGAATCTTTCCCAATCTCTTATGCGAACGCAAGAGAGATTTGGTATCAAGAAACATTCAAATCTAGCAAATGTTTCCAATCTTGGAAAGCTGGTTTTCCAAGCTTTCCTTACCTCTAGATCCCTGTAAAAGAACCGCCAGATCTTCTCGAACTCCTCATGCTCGAAATCGGCCAAGATCTCCATCAAATTCCTCTCCTTCACGACTAAAGGTTCCTCGATGTCCAGAGACCTTTTCTTTTTCTCCTCTTCATCCAACCGCCATACCAGCGGTGGATTTGTCCTCCCTATTCCTCTCCGCGTCTCGCTGTACCAGTAGACACCCGCTTCCCATTCGTCCTCGCTATTTCTCCCTCACCAGAACCATCTTCGTCTCCGACGTCAGCAACACCGCATCCGATGTCATCTCTGCCTCACTTCATCCACCTCCCTCTTAGCTAAGTTCCTCATCTCCAGCACTTGATTTTCACATCTGCTCCACCTCATATCAACCATCGATGACCCTCCGTGACCTCATCTCTTCCATCTTCGGCCATCCCCTCCGGTGAGACCATCTCAACACCACAGACCACCAAATCCCTCACCGACCACCCTACAACCATCGCCACACCTCTCTGCCCATTTCTCCTCTCTTTATTCATCATTCCACTCACTCACGCACACCCCCGAACACACCCACTCTTGCTCACATAGTCCGACCTCACCATGCACTCATAGACCATGAGACGTCATGCAAACACCCTCATCGCACTCGCTGTTGTTCGACGACCCTCCCTAAGCAATCTGACATGGCTGAAAGGCCGTTTCACTATTTTCTAGAACTCAACCTCCCAAACATGGAAGCAGCAAGCTTCGAGCTTTCTTGAGAACTGCTCCAGGTGCCCCCGTTTTAGGCTCGCATTGCAGGTTGCGTGGAAGCATCTTGCGCACAAGTCCCAGCAGTCAATTGAAGATGCGAGCCCAGCAGCTACTGCAATTGCAAAGGAAGGATCTCTGTTGCAAATGTGCAAAGAAGGAAGTTAGATAGTCCCACATCATTGTCTACAAAGCACACTGAGGGGAATAAATTGAATAAGTGTTAGTAGCCATTCGCCTCAGTTCACGGGGTGAGGTCCCTCTCACCTGCTCACCGGCCTCATCTGTGACACGTACACGTGGACCTGGTTCGACCCAATAACCCGCCCAGACCTGCACTCCTCTCTCACCATCGCATGTATGTGAGCCTGGACTCGGGTAAGCGCCTGAGTCCGATAACCCGATTACCTATGGCTCTGGGAGAGTGAATCCTAAGAGAGAAAGAGAGGAGAGCTGCGTAGGTTGGGGGAGGGTTTTACCCTAAGAAGCTTGGCCCTGACACTTAGCCAAATCCTGAAGAAGAAAAGAAGGGCCGAAGAAGAGGAGGAGTTATAAAGCAAGGCTCAGAAGAAGAAGAGGTGAAGCCTTGGAGAAAAAGAAGAAGAAGATGCTGCAGCTGAAGAAAGAGAAGCTGAAGAGGAAAGATAGAGTTAGAGATAGGAAGAAGAAGAGTTGTAGCACATCAGCAGACGAGTTATGCCGTCTGATTTCCAAATCAGATAATAGATTTGAGCTGTCATTTCATACATATACATTGAGTTCCTTAGTTGATATTGTAGGAGTATTTGGTGATCTAAATCACCATTTTACTCCCATCTTTTTAGACATTGATACCTGATATTATTGCAAATTCTTCAAGTTTAAATTGTGATCATGATTTCTGAATTCTATATTGCTCCCTGTGTTCGACCTCGGAATCTTTTCGAGTAATAAAAACTTTATTTGTTTGAATGCTATTTCGGCTATATTGCAATGTGACACTATTTAAAACATCGATTTAGCACGATAAACAACAGTCATTGGGATCCTTTTTACTCCTACTATAGGAGTATTGGTTTAATTAAGCCCCAAATCAGTGAGCAGAACCTAGGTGCAGGATTTGCCTTGCCCAATATCTCACACATGATAGAAATAAGCAACCTACCCTCCCTGAATGATTTTAATGGTTGGACAGAAACTCTTAGGTAGTATAAGCCTAAGCCTGACTTCTCTCCTGATAATAGTGATGACTTCTCTACCTTGAAGATGGAAGTATAGAAAATGCAAGATGAAATGATCAAATTATTAGGAGAATCTTCGAGAGTAGGCCAACAAGAAAAAGAAGACATTAGCCACTCAACCTACCCCATTGAGGATAATGTGCACCCCTCTACACCAAATGCATCTCCCATGGGAGAGCCACAGCCTAAGTTGGAGGGGAATTTTGGGGATTATGTAAGGGAGAATAGCTACTTTTCAAGGATTGATTTTGAACCCTCTTTAGATGAAATTTCCTTGAGAGGTCCATGCCTTAAGTGGGAGAGGGATATGTATGAAAGTAGCTATGCATTGGATGAAGAAAGGTGGCAACTCGAGGATGACATTGAGGTTCCATGCCCAGTTGAGCTATATTGGAGTCAAAAGAAGGGAATAATGGTACCATTGGAAGACCTTGACCCAGACGATAGTATTTTCATGGCATTTGAAGAAGTGGGATGAAGTCAAGTTGTTAATCCTACCCTCCCTTTTGATGATGATCAATTAATGGAACTTAAACCAACCCTTAAGGAACCTAAGCCTGAAGAGATTCACCTAACTGAGGAGTCTGGTATTACCAATGTGAACCTTTTAGCCCGGATAGAATGCCCTAGGGGATCTGTAGAGATTTTAGATGATTCTAGACCTTGGGTACATGATGAATTGTATGATGAAGAGAATAATGAATTATGTGAGGAACTTGCAATTAGGATTTAGAGTGACACTAAGGGTGATTATGTCTTGTTTGAAGAATTAGGACCCAAGGATGTCACAAATTTGATCAAAGCAGGTTTCATTAGCAAACCCATTGATGATATTCTTCCTCATGATGAAATAATGTAAAATGTGGAAGGAACTTCAGAGGTTTATGTGGATTCACATATAGACTCTAGGGAGGATTTGAGAAAAGAACAAGAACTCGGGGATGAAATTGATAGGGTAATCCTTAAATATATTGCTTCCAACCTGCCTTCATTTGATGCTTCTACTCTAACTAGGGGGCTTAGCAAACCAATATCTCTTGTAATGGGGTATTAAGTATGGATTGATGCTTTCTGTGGTCATTCCATTACCTTGGGGGTTTATCTTTGCACTATTCCTTCCCCATCTCTTTTGGAGGGTCCTTATCCTCCTCCTACCCATTTAGAGGTTGCTATTCTAGCATATCCACTAGAACCTCCTTCGGTGACTTGGGAAAATTTCATTCCCATCCTCATTGGCCATGCTTTTTCCATTGGTATCCATCATCAACTTACCAGCATCCTAGGTTACCTGTTTTCTAGGACAGCGTTACTTTGCTCATTTTTAGGGCCTATTTCATTGGTTTTGGAACCTGACTTGTAGGTTCTTTGGCTACTCGGCTACCAACAAAATAACCGCAACCCAACTCTGACATAGGTAATACCCTTCTATGAAATGAGGACATTGCAGACTTCAGGCATGGCAGGGTGTACTTAGGTGATATAGATAGCATTTACACATAGTGCATTCATGCATTTAGTTAAAACATTCTGCATTGCATACAATTTCATTTATTTAAAAAAAAAATTGCATTTAGGCTCATGATAGAATTGAGCTTAACTAGTTGGGCCTTGCATTCTTATGCATAAGACCAGAATTTTAGGATAGACTAAGTTGACTCTAGGTGTCTGACTTTAGAAACTAAGTTGAGCGACTAGCTTTAGACCCTTAGGGTCCTTTGTGGACTTCAAAACCTAAGTAGGAGTTAAGTTGAGGACTATTCCTCAAGTGGTTGAGGAAGGAAAGCTAGGGATTGAGTTAAGGGCTGGGTAGTACCTGGTATCTTTTTCTACCATGTGGTTTACGGATCCTCGTAACCTAAGCATCCACATTCCTTATACACTTGGTCTTGTGTAAATAATGATCACCTTAATTCCTTTCTTAAAGAAAATTTGGTTCTCTTAATTCTGATTTAGGAGAAGCTTGAAATCATAACTTGATTGGACAAGTTCCTACTGCTTGAGAGGTCGACTATATACTCACCTTGATGATGCAATGATAACATGTCACCTCCTCGATGCTTGTCTCTTAGGATATCCATCCTACTGGGAGAATGTAAGTGCATTGTGCGGTTCAGGTACCATGGGCGACCCTATCTCAAAGTGCCGATTGCCACAGGCTTGAATTCGCTTAAGAAATCAATGGGCGTTACTATCTCGAAGTGTCAATTGCCAGAAGTTATTGGGTTCTCTATGAGCGGTGCTATCTCAAAGCATTGAAAGCCAGGCACCCTTCGAGGTTCAGTGATGGGGACAATGAATCTGACACAGACCATGTTGATAGCTGATCCAATGTTAGACTTAGAGGAATCAAACAATATATATATATATATATATATATTACAAAAGAAAAAGTCTTCTTACTCTCTTTCCAGGTTGGCGATCATACCAACCTCAAATAACTTAGACCAATGCACATGCATGGATGCTTTCATCTTTGGGACCAATAAACCCTAGGATAGAGCTAGAAATCAAGGAAACCTCCACCTGCAACTTGTCCTTAATCGACCTAGTATGTAACTTAACAACTACTTGGGAACCTTAGGTCCAAAATCTGTAACTTAATTTGTTTCGAAGGGAAGATTGATTAGGTTGGCTAGTCTATTTGGAGAGCTATGTTATTGCTTGAAATTTGCTAGGGGCTAGCAAAAACTAGGCATGGGCATTTGATGAGCCCATATTTGTGGGCTAATTAGTTATTTAAATGCCTGGATATTAGATTAATATTGACATATAAATAGCATACAATAAGATGTAAATAGATTAGTATAATTATTCACTTATTTGTATATTTCACGCATTGCATTCATATCTAAATATATTTTGAATTCATTTAGAATAGCATGCATTAGAATAGTTAATCTTTTAGGTTGCATTACATGCATTATTTTATTTCACATTTCTTTTAAGGGCTTTTAAATAAATAACCCTCATTTAATTTCTTATTACATCTTCATGCAGTAGTAATCACTCCTCTTCGACAAGAAATTCATGGCTAGATCTGGCAATGAAGGCGATAGTGAAGAGGAAGGGAAAATGTGGATGTGAACATTCCTCTTCCATCTGTTTCTCTTCTAATAAAGCTTTAAGAGAGGAGAGGAAGCCACGAAGCTTGGCAGGACTCCACCCCACTCCACTACTATGTAGAGAGTTCAACTCTCCTCTGCTCATCATCGTCGGCCTCAACTACGGTAACAAGTCTCCACCACCGTGGGCATGTGGCATGACAGATCACACCACCGCCCAGAACTTGCTTGCACCACTGTGCATCTACACTAGGAACCACCACCATCACCAATAGTGCAACCACCACCAGCAGCCATCCACGTGCAGTTAAGTCATCTGGGAAGTTTCCTGGACATCTAAAGCCCCTTCCCCATCTTCACGTCTCATCACCTTCCTCATTAACTTCTTCATCTTTTCTTCCTATATTTCCCCTCCACCGAAAAGAACCCATCACCACCAGCCGCTAACTCCTTTACACGCACATCACCCACCATTGCCATCCTTCCCACACGTGCGCACCTCCCATGCACGGCCAACAGCAGACCAAAGCACTTGTTCACCAACATCTCCTCGACCACTGTGCGCCACCATCTCCACGACCACCGCACGTCACCAACTTCTCGTTGCACCTCCATCCCGTGCACGACCAATGCCCTTCCGCTAAGCCATCGTGCACGCCCGCATTTCCCCTTCCATGCACGGCGAGCAGTACACCTCCACGTGTAGTAGTGCACCATGCGCAGCTTGCACTACATTACCTCCTCGCACACTACCTTCTCCTCACCTGTAGGCACCCATTGTTGTTCCTGCTCATGCCCAGTAGGGTTGCTGCATGCATCAACTGCCTCTCTCTCTCCCGTGCATCACCGCCCAACACCAACGCACCTCCCACGCGCTACCAACACACGAGCAACTCCTGTGCTCCCTCATCTGCAGCAGCAGTAGGGAGAGCTTCATCTCTGGCCATCCAAATGGTCGGTTGCCCACCTCCGACCATGCCGCATCTTGTCACCACCGCCGTCGGATACGGCTCAAAGCAACCCACCTCTGGTAAGCTCCTCACTACCGAACTCTCCCTCTTCCATGCGCATGGCTGCAGGGAAGAGAATCCCCTGTTTCCCTAGCAATTAAAATTTACCATTCCATGCCATTTCCAAACTTATTTTTCTCATTTATTGGATATTATAATGTTGGCTATTTTGTAAAGATAACCTCCCTGCTTTCCTTAATTGCTTTATCAGCATATGTATGCTCTATGTGCCTCATATAAGAGGGGTTTTGGCATCAACTTTCCACTATTTCACTTGTGAACATTGGTTTCTCAATTTTTCTGAATTTAATAGACACGTTTCACCCTGTGGACATGACCCGCTCTTTTGAGTGGTTAATTTTAAATGTTTTGATTTGTGGTTTTCCACCACTTTGATACTACTTTGACTCATCATTTTATGTGCAAAACGACAAAGAAAGTGAAAATCATCTTTTCACCTAGGTGAGTAAGTGTTCCTAGGACTATAGTTTAGTTACATTGAGGCTCTTTAACATATGATCTAAGAAAATGAAAGCAAAGAACAAAAAAATAAAGTACATGAATAGAATAAACATCTATCCTATTCTTCATGTCTTTCATCAAGCTCTCGCTCCAAGTGAAGCTCCTCCAACGAGCTCCTCCAGTCCACCATAGATGTGAGCTTGAGGTCCTTCACACTTGTATCCATTTGCAATTGACCTAAAATCTTGGACTCAAATGCAAATGTTAAATAAGTGCTTTGTTATCATCAAAATTAACGATTGTGGTGCCCTTGCACCAACAACATGTGGATCGAGGTCTAGAAACCTTGATAATGAAGACGAATGTGACATTGGGTCTTCACAAAGGAGCCTAATGTAACCACAAAAACCTGATTCCTCGTCTTCACCATCCTCCTCAATGTGATCACAATTAAAGTTCCTTGATGCCCTGAATATGTCTAGCTTGAGACTTTCATTTCCTAGGGCAATCTCCATACACCCTGATGCATAGTTGATGTTCGCTCGGGCTGTTGCCAAAAATGGGTGACCCAAAATGATCAGTGCATCACGAAGATTAGGAGGAACCTCCACAACGAGAATGAAAAAGTTCGCAAGAAAGCAGATTCCACGAACCATAAAGATCACGTTCTTAACCATCCCCTTGGTGTTTTCACTAATCTATCAGCTAGCTAAATAGTAACCAAGTTAGGTTTTAACTTGTATCGAAAATGATCATATACGGCAGTGAGAGTTAGGTTGATGGATGTACCCAGATCAAGAAGGGCCCGATCAAATGGAGACTCCTGTAAAAAGTAGGAAACGAGTGGGGTACCAGGGTCTTTCTTGGGCAATAAGTTAGCTAGAATCATGATGCTAGCTTCCTTCGATAGTATCATCTATCATTCGTTCTTCTACTGTCGCTTCAAGATACAATAATCCTTAAAGAACCTAACGACAGCGGGGATGTGATCTATAGCCTCGAGGAGAGGGACTTGAATATGTACTTCCTTAAACATTGATTTCATGTCCTAGAAATTTTGCGTACCCTTTTCCCGTGCTATATCTCTTATCAAAGCCTCAGGAAAATGGATGGGAATCTCACGATAAATTGGCCTCTTACCCTTATCTACCGTAGGTGGCTCCTAAGAGGACGAAGGAGTCGAACCATCCTATGGTGAAGGGCATGAAAAATCAAAGGCCTGCCTACCTAAATGGTGGGTCATATGTCTTCTTCCCACTAGTCAACATAATAGCCTTCGCATCAGCATGCTATCCATGAGGTGGTGGAGGAGCGGAAGGGGCAGAGTATGTGGGGTTCTACAGTAAAGGCGGCTGGCCTTGAGCATAACTGGGTGGTGCGGGAGGCACCTATAATATAACATGCAGCTGTCCCTGTGCTGCCTGAAACTTAAGTGGGGCGCCCTAGTTTTACACATATCGTGGGTTAGGGATAGGTTGGAAGGGCAAGGTTCCCTGAGTTCTATGCTCCTGCAACAACTACTTCTGCGTGTTTTGGATACTCTATATCTAGTCATCCATTGCCTTCATGATTTGTAAACTATCCTGTGTGGATTTCCGCATTGATTCTTGCAGTTCCTCCTTTAGTGCCTCCGATGGTCGGCCTACTTTGGAGGGTGACTGGCAGCTTGATGTAGTGGCTAATATATAGAATGGGATTGCTACTGTTGAGATGGGAATGGCTGCTACCTTGGATATGTGTTTTGTGCATTCCTGTATTGTCTAGTCTGGTAGTGTGGATCTTGATGTGCTCTCTGTGAGTTATCAGACCAGGAGAAATTCGGATCCTAGCGCCAACTAAAGTTATACGTCTCCGAGTGTGTGTTGTTATGCTCGTATCCCTGAATAGCATTGAATCTTTGTAGGCTGACGACGTCTTAGACATTTATTCAATAAGGGAATACGCATTAAAATCATCATGTGGTGTGTAACTCTGATTATACGGTGCCAGATTGATATTATTCACGGGATCCTGATATGTGGGATGCCATGAATATGGAGAAGATGCATCCCGAGTGAGTAAATTAACTTAACCAAGCGGGGCTCAGAGTGCATAGGAGGATCTAGATATGGTAGAATTTTTGTCAAATTTACGTCGAGCTTGACTCAGTTCATCAATTATCTAGCAAATCAACCTTAGCCAGCTTCTTGGTGATGATGCCCATATCGGATCAAATAGATTCAACACGAGCCTCATGGACATTAACCCATTGCTATCTAGGTCGGTTGAATTGGTTCATCGACATGACATTCATCGAGTTCTCTGCCAAGGACTCAAACAACTAAAACACGTTGTTCTCGTCCTTTGTGAGAAAGTTCCTGCCACTAGATGCATCGGCTAGATACCAATGTGTGTCATCCAATGCATGATACAAAATCTGAGCCAGGTACCATTTGGGCACACCATGGTGTGGGCATTTCCTAAGGATATTGTGAAATCGATCCTAGGCATCATGCAACTTCTCCCCTGGTCCTTGGGACAATGTCGTAATCTCATGCCTCATCACGTTTGTTTGAACGATCGGGAAGAACTTTTGGAGGAATTCACGTCATAATTCCGCCCAAGTTCTAATTGGCCTTCCGATGTTCTTGAACAAATATGAAGCTTTATCCTTGAGAGAAAATGGAAAAAGATTCATGAGAATAATTTCTAGATCGACATTCCTAGGTTGAGCCATTTCCACAATTCGACTCAGGTCCTCTATATGCTGGAAAGGATCCTCATTTGAGTTCCCATAAAAATAATTCTCGATTAAATTAATCACATTTGGCTTCAACTCGAATGCATCTCCACCTATGGGAATCCAGACCTAGGGTGAGAGAATTGGCGCCATCGAATCATAGAAATCCTGTAGCTATTCTCCTCGGGGTGGATGCTGCATCCTATCCAATGTTGTCAAAATTTTGTTGATATTCTATTGATATCGTTCCTCTAATTTGGCAACTTGGGCTTCCAGGCGAGCCATCGGGTCTCGATTCGCTAGATCCTAACCAGGTCCAGGTTTAAGGTTAGCCATCTTAGCTAAATGAGTAGAAGGGTAAGAAGAAGGTCCAGGCGATGTGACAAATTGCCTTTGCCTCCTTGGGATTGTCTCCAAAGGTCCAACTAGTTGAGGACTTAGTGACCTCCTCCCTTACATACACCAACTAGCCCAGGTTGCTGCAACCATGCCAAACAAGGCTAAGGCCTTGTCAATCAAGTGGTCCTTAAGGTCAGGTGACCAGATTTTTCACTAAGGTTCAAATTTTTGAAGAAAAATTTGTTATAAAACTGACTGAAAGTAATCTCAACCCTCCAAGCTAACCCAGCCAAATTGTATGAGGGGACTAAGGGGAAGGTTCTTCATTTGGCTTTCGTCTCCAGTTTCTTTGTACCCCCTAGATGCGATCGTTTGATAATGCCCCATAGATTCAGCTATGGGTTCGACTAGGGCAGTTGTGATGACCTGGTAGTTCGATAACAAATGTAGGTTGATTAATGTATTTTATGCAGTTTTAGCTTAACCTTTTTTTCTTCAAATTAAGTTTTGGTGAGTGATCCACAAGGGGTTCGACTAGGGCAGTTGTGATGACCTGGTAGTTCGATAACAAATGTAGGTTGATTAATGTATTTTATGTAGTTTTAGCTTAACCTTTTTTTCTTCAAATTAGGTTTTGGTGAGTGATCCACAAGGCGACCTAGCTCACCGACTAACGACTAGGCTTGATTAAGTCTAGGCTAGTTAAGTGTGTTCTTTAAATTGTAACCCTAAAAGTTCAGTCCTAAGGTCTATGTAATAGACTAAGTGTATAGCCAGACCACATTTCAAATTAAAACTATTCTCTACATCATAATTTGAATCCAAATGATTTCAAATTTGACGGGCAGATTCCTTTTACAATTATCTTTTCAGAGAAATTTTTTGAAGTTTTTGCTATTTCAAATGAATTAATATGAATTTTTAATTATTTAGGGGGTCAGATATGGAATTTTGACCCCTTGTCGATTTTTTGATTTGAAATAGTATCAATTTAACTCTAAAAATTTGAAAAAATATGGAAATGAAAGGTAGTTTGATATCCTCTCAAATCCTGCCACTTTTAGTCAAATCTGATTTGTGTGTTGTTCGAAATTCATTTTGAAATTAAAAATTTTCTGATCTGAGTCAATTTGACCCTTTTGTATTTTGCGATGATTCGAATTCTTTCAAATGAACGGTGCCATCTGAAAGCTAATTTGAAAATATAGCTTTATCCCAAATTTTAGAATTTTTGAGTGATAAAATATTCAGCAATTGAATTTTGAATTCGCAATAAAAATCTGGCCAAATTTCAATGAGTGGTGAAAAAGGCTTTTGAAAGGGTTGAAATTAAAAAATAAGCCTTTTTCACCAAAATTTTTTTTTCTCTTTTTCAATTTCTTTTGTGAATTTTTTTCAAAACTATTTTTTTCTTTTTCGGAGGGAAAATATTCAATTTTTTTTTCTTTTTCAAAAGAACTCTAACCCTAAGATTCAAAAGAAACCTAAGTCTAAAACCTTTTTTTTTTTCTTTTTGCATTATTTTTTTTCTTTTTTTTCAAAAACCAAATCTACCTAAGATTTTAAAGGAATCCTAATCTAAAATCAAGAAGTGCACCTGATTTATTCACCTACAATTGATGTGTGTGCAGACTTCGTTCGTCCTCTTCCTACACAACAAAAGCAAGCAAAAGCATATATGTGTTAAGCTCGAAAATCAAAAATCAAAATCACGTTGCCTCCCCAGTAATGACACCATTTGTTTACATTGGAAATCGTAAAATTAATTGACTTTATGTTGTAGTCTAGTTGCGAAATCCAATTCAAACAAAAATTATATAACGAGATGGTGAGTCCCGATTGATCTCAGGGAGGCATTTGAAAATGAAATTAATTTTGATTTTAGAGTTCTTTACTTAGAATCTGACTCTAGTTTCTATGGTACGAGTTAAAGATGCCCCGGTCGCATTATTAACGTGGAAAACATGTGTGTGTGTCAAGTATATCACAAAGTTGAATGTGTGTGTTTGCATTTGGACAATCTCTATTATACGATGGCAACTAACAGAAAATGAACCTATTGCTAGATCGTTAACATCCTCTGGAACTGACATTTTATTGAAATATGTATATATGAATTAGATATCAGGCAAATGGTGATTCTATTTCCTCATAAATAATGTCATTACAAGCAAGTGTAGAGGAAAGCTTGTACATGAAAGCTTGAAAACAACTCTAGCTAGCAGAAATGTTATGCATGCATGGATCTAGGTAGATTATGCATGCATTCATCAAGGCAAAGGATTAATACTCATACTAACAGATAATAATGCAAGAATTAAACATGAAGAACACTAATCTAGATACTAGAACTTTAGGGCAATGGAGATGGTCTCCGATGGCCATGTGACTTGGGGTGGAAGGAGGGAAGAGAGGGATGGCCAAGGTGGTTGGCCTGCCTCTTAAGAATGTGGTGGAGTTGCTTGGATCTTGGACTTGAGGGTGGTGGTGCTTGAAGGTGGAGGAGATCGCTGATGGTGTTGGAGATGGAGGCGACATCCAAGATGGGTCTCTTGGCCATCCAAGGAGAGTCTTATATAGACTCTTGGACTACCAAAGTGCTCTCAAGAGAAGCGTCTAGACTTCTCTAGAGTTGCCGGCCCTTGGGTCAATTTTTAGTCTTCTTAGATCAACTTTTTGTGGATCTAAGAATGACCATGTGTGGCCATTCTAGAGACTTCTCTAGAATTGATGGCTAGGTGTGTGTGTTTGGGTGTATGTACGTGACTATGTGGTTGTTGCTAGGTGGTTTAGGTCAAGTCCTATAGGCCTAAGTGATTGGGATTAAGTAGGTTTCTAGAAATAGGGTTATTAACCCTAATACTAAAGTGATAAGTGCAATCAAACTTATCCTAAGTTTAATTGAGTGGATGTGTGTGTAATTGGGAAAGAGAGTTTCCACTTGGGTTAGGCTTGAGTCAATTAGACTCTCACTAACTCTAATTAGACTGGTGTTGGTTGAGATTTGAGCTTAATTGGACTCTATGAGTCCAATTGGCTTGGTGAAGTGTGATTGACTTAGATCCAAGTCAATTGGGCTTAGAGAGAACCTAATTAGGTTCTAAGAAATGTCTTAGGATAGTGTACTAGGCCTAAGGCACCTTAATTTAGGCTCCCTAGGGTGTAGAATTGAGTTTAGGGGCTTAGGAAATCAAAGTCTAGGCTTGATTTCAAAAATAGCAATTAGAGAGGGGTTCTGGACATCTGATTTAGTGATCAGACGACTTATACCTCAAAATTAGAAGTCCAAGTCTCTGGTTTAGATGTCCAAAGTTGAGTCAGGGTGAATTTGAGGTTCTATCTTGGTATTTTATAAAAATTGGACGTCTGACACCTTATCTAGACATCCAATATTCCAGCATAATTGGGTTCTGACTCTGTGGGTGGTGTCTAAGGGTCATGGATGTCTAGCAACCTACCTAGACATCCAAATATGGGCTGGAATAATGGTTTTGAGGTTCTCTAGGCTAGGGTGACCTAATCTAAGGGTGGCTAGGGTTTAAGAAGGTATCTAGGGCTATCCCAAGGCTAGGAAAGGTCCTATGTTCTTCATAATTTTACTCTTGCATTAAAATTCTACAAGTGAGGTAGTATAGTTTATCCCTACTTTATGTCTTCATCTTTATTCTAGGGCTTTTGCTTCAGCTTTAGCTTCCCCCCTACTTCAGGTCCAGCTTCAAGCCATTTCCTCAGCTTCTTATTGCTTACAATCCAAATAATACACTAATCAGTACATTATAACATTATTTCATGATTATTTAGGTAAACTAGAAGAGATGCAATGTATGCCACTAATGAATGACTTATACTGCAATTATGCTAAGTTCTCACTTAATTTAGGCCATTTAAGTCCAATGATTGCTGCATAATCATTACTTTTGTTTTCCCTACTGAGCCAATCGACTCATCCCTATTTTGTGGCCTAATTTCAGGACCCAAAGCCGTGGAGTCATACCATGGCTATGAGTAGTTTGGTGCGGGTTCGTTGGGTGCTGGTGAGGCGCTCGTGTTACCAGAAACTTCATGGTATAGAGGCGTAAAGAGTGGAGTCTCTACTCCAAGTACTATTTTTGGCCCTCTCACGGATGGGCAATGGGAGTAATCAGTGTAAATACAACTTTAAATAGTGTGTATTTTGTTTCCTTCTCTAATGTTAGTCATATTTTGTGTAAATTGTGGCTGGGCAACACTCTGTTATTATTGCACAGTAATAATTAACTTCGGTGATGCATACGAATCCGTGAACTGTGACTCTTGAGGATGTACTATGGAATGTTTGTCATGCCTGGTGCTCGAGTTATATGTTGGTTGTGCTTTGTGGTCTTTCCTATTTTGCCGCACTTGTGGATTATTTATTTCTTGCCCCTGGATTCATTGTATATAAAATTATGCCATGTGAAACTCTAAACGGTTGTTAAGTGTATTAAGCTTAAGAATTGATGAATTGGCTACATGCAACCTGAACCAAATCTGAGGGAGTTACCTGGGGCCATTACAATGATGATCGTTAGAATGTGAACCTCAATGAAGCAACTCTAAAGTTAGCTCTAAAGATTCCTGAGGATCTTAAGAAGCTCAAAAGCTTCTCAAATAAATTGGGGAAGACGTAGGAAAGTGTTGTGGATTCAAATTAGGCTCAAAGCTATCTTAAGTTTGTTAGAACTCAAGATTGATTTAATCTTTTACTGGAGTGAGGTGAAATGGTATATGAGGTGTTGCGATGGTTCTGAGGTGATCAATTAGGTGGATTGACTCCTCTGTCCTCTGTTATAGATAGTCGAGGCCTAAAGGTTGAAGTGGATTTGGGTGTTTTATGAAAGTAGGCTAATTGGAGTAGGTAGAAGGTAGAATATGGTTGTGGAAGTTGAGAAGTGCTGAACAGGGGTTGATCCAATGAATTGAAGGTTGAATAAGGCCAAATTATCCTAGGCGACATCGGAGAAGACGGATGAGAAATCACAAATTAAACTACTATAATCTATCTAATCAATTAAGCTAAATTAATCTACATTAAAAGCTAAAGCTAAGGCAATGATTACCTAGATGAGTGGAAGAAGGAGACACCAACGATGCTTCGCCAGTGTAGAAGAAACCAGAGGAGGCAAAGTAGAAGTTCAACATGAGATCGAAGTTTGTAGAGAGGGTGATGAGGTTAGAGCACCACCGCCAATGTGGAGTGTGGACGAAGGAGATCAGGAGATGATCAGTTCCATTAGAGTTGACCCGAGGAAGAGGTAGAAGGTTGCATGAGTTGGAGAAAAATTATTGTTGAGATCGTAAATCACCCTTTTGATTATTTTTACGTTGTACTATAGATGCGAAATCCGATTCAAGCATAATATTTATAACAAGATGGTGAATCTTGGTCAAACTCAAGGAGGCAAGATTGTGAATTCCAAGACAAATTTCTAACTTGATTTATTGAATAATCTAAGCCTAAACCTAATTACTAACATGGTGCAACATATAGTCATTGATACTTGCCATAATTTATTCCATGATAAAAGAAACTTTATTCTATTAACATATTCACAATAGTGATGAGAATGTACAGAACTACTTTTAGAGACATGATTGATGATCTACATATATGTATGAAATCAAAAGAATCTGGACTAGAGATTAGAAAAGAGGGAGCCGATGGTGCTTCGACGAGGAGTGCTTGGGTGGCCTTGGAGCTCGGTGGAGATGAGAAATACGTCGAATAGAAGAAGAGAGGGTGGAGAACCCTTCTTCTCCCTAGTCGTCCCTGAGAAGCTTTTGGAGAGGAGCTTTCTTCTTGCTAGACATCCATGGAGGAGGAGGAGGAGAACCCTTAGAGGTGGACTATGGGGACGGCATTGGAAAGCTATAGAGGTAGAGGAAGGTGGAGCCTAAGATAACTAATGGATGAAGAAGTTGATGGATGTTAACACGGCGAGATCATAGTTTTAAAAGATGTTTGTTGCAATATAAATGAAATCACCGTGAAAATAAATAAGAATTTATTACTCGAAAACCAAGGTATCCGAGGTTGAACACGGGGAGCAAATTGGTATTTAAAAACTTAAGATCACAACTCACAATTTAATAAAATGAAATGACCAATCCAATCAAAGTTATAAAGTGAAAATGAGGTCAATGTATAGAGAAGCTCAAAAAATAATGGACGTCTGATGTAAAATCAGACGTCTTAAGTTGTTGCTGCTACAGTGCAAGGCTCTTCTCTATTCTCCTCTTGATTTCTGACTTTGGCTTCTGATTTTCTCTTCTTTCTGTCTTCCTCTATGGCCACTCTTCTACTTCTACCTTCTTTCTTCTTTTGTTCTTTAGCTTTCTTCCTCTCCCTTCTTTGTCTTCTTCTCTTCTTCTTTCTCTGTCTCTGCATGGCTGCTCCTTTCTTTCTTCAGCCTTTGTCTTCTACAGATAAGCCCTTCCTTAGCTTTGGCCTCCTTTGTCTTCAAGTTCTACCTTTAGTAGCTGCCTCCTTCTTCTTCTTCTTTTCTTCAGCCTTTGCCCTTGGTCTTCTTCTTCAATCGCTCCTCTTCTTCCTTCTTGGCTTCCTTAGCTTTAGCTACGGCTGCACCTTCAGCCTCCTCTTCTTCTTCCCTGCGCATGCGCACAAGAGCAAAACCTACCCCTACCTTCCCCCACGTCTCTCTCTCTATTTCGCTCTTAGGTGCGCTCTCCCAGAGCCGAGTAATCGGGTCGGGTTTCGCATGCCCAGATCTAGGCTCACCGGTGTGGTGCAGTGCACGAGGAGTGTTAGGTAAACAGGTCGGGTGCTAAGTCCACAGGGGCAGGGGTCGTGGACGAGGCGTGCGTATGGGCGAGGGACCTCACCCCATGTCATTTGGAGGCGATGAGCTAAGAACACAAAAACAATAAATATCACTTACCTCACTATTGAGTTCCTGAGGTGGGACTAAAAGTCCCACCCGCTTCTACTGGCGCCCGCAGGAAGACGGTCCGCGCAATTGGAGCAGCTGGGTGCTGCGCGAAGTCTGCTCTCAGGCTGGATGCATTCGCTCACTCAACGCATGTCACCTGGAGCTCTTATGCTTGGAGCGTGTGGCCTAGAGCAACCTTGCAAGAAAGCTTGCTTCAGCGTCAATGGCAGAAGGGGGCTCTGACCTACGATACAGAGATACATCCTTGCAGCCCTGTTAAACAATGGGGGAAGCTTCACCGTGTCACGGCGAAGGTGAGGCAGGGGTTGGCATGGCGCAGAACGGCCTAGGCGTGCGTGCCTAGGTCGGACTGTTGCCGTGAAGGTGCATGTGTTCGGTGGAAGTGTAGAGTGTGTGTAGCGATTGGTGAAGGTGCAGAGGATGATTAGTGAGTGATGGCGAAGGTAATGAGGTCGGTGGCGAGGCTTGTGGAGTGGGGGAGTGACGGATTCGCTTCACTGGTGGTCTGCCAGAGATGAGGGAGACTAAGGTGAACAGTGGCTATCGAGGGGCGCTTTATGAAATTGAATGAGGGAAAATGAATAGTGGGAGGAGAGGAACTTATCTGTGGGTATTGGGATGAAGGGGGGGGGGGGTAGAGGAGACGAGTGGCGTGTGTGTGCCGTCGTCGGGGAAGAAAACCATGAGATGAGGATGACGGCAACAAAGAAGAGGTCGGAGAGGCACGTGCTGGTACAGTGCAACGCGGAAGAGCGAGACGAAGATAACTCAGCCATAGGTATGGTGGTAGAGTGACGAGAGGAGGGAGGAGAGATCGTCGGAGCTTGCGGGCTATTGGCTGGAGATGAGGAAGGAGGAAATTGAGTGGGCATTTGCAGCCAAATCAAGCTTAAAAGATGCGCCAAGGACCAGGGGTCCTTTTATAGCTACTGGCCGAACCCTTTATGCTTGGAAGGCAAGCCTTCAAGCGTAATGGTTTCGCCGAAGATGGAAGGTGCTCAAGACACCCAAATCTCTTGAGAATTCGCACGAGAGATTTGGTTTAAATCAGATCTGGAGATCCTATTCAGGCGATGGAGAAATCCTAAGAGAATCTCCCTTCCAAATCTGGGAGGAGATCTCTGAGGATTTGGGGAGATATCCTCCTCAAATCCTCCCCGGAGTAGGATTCCTACACTGTAATGGTATAGGGACCTGAATGTAAGGGTGGCAAGGAAGTTAGGGGGGTCTGTGCAAGGATTTTCAAAAGATAGGGGACAATGTAATTGGGTGGACTAGTTTGCAAAGTAGGTCAAGGTGACCTTCCCTTAGGCCTAAATTTTGGTACAAACCTAATATGACCTAAGGAATCCAACGGTGAAGTTGGATTTTAGGTTTGACCATGTTTGACTAGACATTTTGCACAAAAACCCAAATTAGGTCAAATATTGAGCTAGGACTCCTATCTAGGTCAAAGTAGGCTCCAAAGGCCAAATTGAAGGTTCTAAACCCTAGAGGATAATTTTCCATGAATTTTAAAGGATTTAGTTGATTTTTATCCTGATCAGAACCTTGTGAAATTAAGTGAGTTTATTTTAGGGTTACAGAATGTCATTTAATTCTTAAATCTCATAATAACCCTTGTTTGACTAAACCATCCCACTTTTCCTCTTATTAAGTCCAATTGACATATATTTATCCCTTGAGAAATCCCGTTGATGTACTATAATGGTAAAATTACAGCTTTACCCTTTAGTTCATGCTTCCTTCCTAGAATAGCAATCCCTTAAATTAAGCCTTCCTTTAGGTTATGTAGGAGCTTTTGTTTACTTTCTTAAGTCAAAATGAGCCAGTTAGGGCTCATGATGAGGTTCTCAGTATACCCCATGCCTAGCTTTTGCTAGTTCCTTAGCAAAATTTCTAGGTTTTGACATCTGTTCTATACCATGACTTTCTTTTACCAGTTGTGATAAGTGCTTTTTCTTTTTCTTTTGTGATTAGGTCAGAATGCCGACAATAGGCCTATTGGTACTCAAGTACCAACCAAAATCCAAACCTGACCCACTTTAGCCTTGGTCCTCCGCAATGGTTTTTAAGGCCCGTAGAAACTATCCTAGGGTTCGTTGGACTCTACGGTTAAAGCACCCACGCTTGAGACATTTTTAGCCTTGGTTTAGTTTGCAGTGAGTTTCTTTAAGAGAGAGATAGAGGATTTATTTGTTTCGAGAGTTTTCTCTCTCTTTTCTTTTCATATCTCGCTTTGGATTGGCTTCTCAATATGATCTGTATCGGATTCCTCGTCCCCATCATCAATCCTCAAAGGTCTCTGGTAATCGATGCTTCGTGATAGCACCACCCATGGCAACCCCCAGAACCCTGGCTTTTGAGATTTTGAGATAATCCTGCCCATGGTGTTCCGTGGCCAAATCCAGACCCTGGCAATCGACATTTCATGATAATGTTGCCCATGGTATCTGAACCAGCAGAGTGCTTACATGCCCCCGGTATGATATTTAAATATTCTAAGAGACAAGCACCGAGGAGACGGTATGCTTTTACGCATCTTTGAAGGGAATTTCCCACCTCTCCACACTGGGAACTCATCCAAATCAACTTGTGTTGATCGGCCGCTCCTAATCTAGGCAACTTTTTCCTAGAACATTAAACTCTTTTGCGTGATTTTGATAGTTATGCGCACTAAACCAGACAATGTGTGGATTGGGGTGCTTAGACTACCGAGTCTCGCAAATCGAAGGTCAGTTAATGAGGCCAACTACTCCCTAAGCCTTAGACCTAATATTTAAGCTTCTCATTTTCCCCAACCACTTGAGGAATATCCAAATTTTCGTGGGTACTTGAATTTTTAAGCCTAATAGTCTAGCCCAAAAGACCTAAAGTCAGTGTTCCTACTAATCTCTTTCTATGTCTCCTTAGCACTTTTTTTCTCATTTTTCTCTTTTTTGTTGATGTGGTCTAGAACTTCAATTAATCCCTTGATCTTTTACTAATGACTATTCTTTTTTTCTTTCTCATTTTATGCTCCTTTTTGGCCTTTTTCTCTTTTCCTCATATTTTGTATAGCCCAAAAAATTTCTCTCCCCCCTCAGTTTTTTTATTATTTTTCAAGATTTTTCAATTTTTTTCTATTTTTTATGATATGTGATTTTTTGTTGAAACCTTTTCTTGATATGAGTTTTCATGACATTTTGTACTTTCATACCTCCCATGCCTATGATTTGCAATGTCCACATTGTAAACTGTCTGGATTCAAATTTAGCTTAGTTCATTCATTAGGACAGGTGTTTGGTGGATGAACAGGTCGAGGTGACTGTTGCGAACGATTTCTATACTCGAGTACGGGTACCTGAGGTGGAGTCGGTTGTTCTAAAGGATGAACCCTAAAGTGCAACATGAATTCAGCATAGAAATGTTAGAAAAGGTTTCAGGTTTTTCAAAGAATGATGGGTTGCCTCCCATTAAGCGCTGAGTTTTTTGCCATCGGCTATGTGCAATGAGCTCAGGGAGATTGGAGGATAAAGGGTGACTTAGCCAAATTTGTATTGGTAATGTCAATGAACGGTTTGAGTCTTTGACCGTTCATGATGAAGGGTTCAGAATCGTGGCTGAGTGGACTAATCTCAACGGCTCCACTTCCAAAGATTTGTTGGACTAGGTAGGGTCCAATCCACCTAGATCGTAGTTTTCTTGGGAATAATTTTAGTCGGGCATCAAAGAGTAGAACCTTTTAACCAGGATGAAAGATCTTTCTAGAAATATGCATGTCGTGAAAGGCATTAACCCACTCTTTGTAAATTTGCAAGTTCTCATACGCGTCATGGCATAATTCATCGATCTCGCTCATTTGAAGCTTTCTGTGGGTTCCAGCCTTAGAAAGATGTAAGTTGTAATTTCGTACTACCCAATAGGCTTTATGCTCCAATTCGATGGGGAGGTGACATGCCTTCCTGTACACCAGTCTGAAGGAAGACATACTAATTGGGTCTTGTGGGAGGTCCTATAAGCCCACAATGCTTCTGGAAGCTGGGATGACCAATCCTTCCTGTCAGGTTGAATAGTAACCTGGAGGATTTTCTTGATCTCTTGGTTTGATAGCTCAGCTAGACCATTTGTTTGGGGGTGGTAAGGAGTAGAGATTCAGTGCGACACCCTGTATTTGGTCATTAGTGACCTGAACTGAGCGTTTGTTAAATGGGTCCCTCCATCAGAAATTATTGCCCGTGGAATGCTGAACCTTGAGAAGATGTTTTGATGAATGAATTTAATAACAACTTTGTGATCATTGGTTCGGGTCGGAATGGCTTCAATCCACTTTGACACATAGTCAACAGCGAGTAAGATGTATTCGAAGCTGTCCGAAATAAGGAAGGGTCCCATAAAATCAATCCCCCAAATGTCAAAAATCTCGCATACCACGATCGGCTGTAATGGCATCATGTCTTGATGGCTCATGTTGCCCAAGGTCTAGCAATGGGTACATGCCTTACAGTGAGCGTATGCATCCTTGAAAATTGTGGGCCAGTAAAAGAGACATTGGAGGACTTTTGATGCGGTTTTGTGTCCTGAAAATTGTCCACCGCATGCCTGGTCATGGCAGAAAGAGAGTATGTCTTTGATTTTTGCTTCCGTGACACATCGTCGAATTATTTGATCAGCACCAATGCGGAAAAGATACGGGTCTTCCCAAAGGTAGCACTTGGCATCGGAACGTAATTTGTCCTTCTTGGCCTTCGGGCAATCGGACGGGATCTGATGTGAGACCAGGTAATTTACTATGTCAGCAAACCATGGAAGCCCTGTATCGATAGTTAGGAGGTGCTCATCAGGAAAGTGTTCCGTGATGGGTCCGGAAGGGTCAATGATCTCAGAAGGAAGGTGGGACAAGTGATCAGCTACCACGTTCTGTTTTCCCTCTTTGTCGGAAATCTCAAGGTCAAATTCTTGCAATAGCAAGATCCATCGGATTAATCGCGGTTTCATGTCCTTCTTTGCAAGGAGATGCCACACAGCCGTGTTATCCGAGTAGATTATAACGCGGGAACCCAGGAGGTATGATCTGAAATTTTCTAGGGTAAATACTACAGCTAGCAGGTCTTTCTCAGTAACTCTGCAGTTACGCTGAGCCTCGTCTAGTGTTTTGCTAGAGTAGTAAATGACCACGGGTTTCCCATCAATTTTCTGCCCCAAAATCGCTCCTATAGTGAAGTTAGATGCATCGCACATGATCTCAAAGGGTTGACACCAATCAGGAGACTGTAGGATCAGGGCTTGGGTAACTCAGTCACGAAGGATCTCAAATGCTTGAGTGCATTCCTTGGAGATTTTGAAAGGCACATCCTCAGCGAGAAGAGTAGTTAGGGGGCGCGCGATTTTTGAAAAATCAGGGATAAATCGACGGTAAAAATTGACGTGCCCTAGAAAAGATCAGATGTCCTTGATCGAGCTAGGGATAGGGAGTTTGGAAGTCAAGTTAACCTTGGCTCGATCGACGTGGATGCCTCTCTCCAAAATCAGATGTCCTAGGACGATTCCCTCAGGTACCATGAAATGGCTTTTTCCCTAGAAAAGAACCAGATTCACGTCGATGCACCGCCTGAGTATTTGGATCAAGTGCTAGAGGCAATCATCAAATGATGCTCCAAATACTGAATAGTCATCCATGAAGACTTCCAGATAATCACCTACCATATCTGAGAATATGGCAAGCATGCACTGCTGAAAAGTCGCGGGTGCATTGCAGTGATCGGATGGCATCCTTCGGAATGCGTACATCCCGAAAGGGCAGGTGAACATGGTCTTTTCTTGGTCCTCTGGATGGATTGCCACCTGGTTATAATCGGAGTACCCATCAAGAAAGCAGAAGAACCTATTTCCCGCTAGTTTCTCAAGGATCTAATCAATGAACGGTAGTGGGAAATGATCCTTCTTCATGGAGGAATTGAGTCTTTTGTAGTCAATGCAGACTCTCCACGAGTTAGCTATTTGGGTCGGTATGACCTCTCCAGTTTCAGTCGTAATGATGGTGAGTCCGGCCTTCTTATGCACAACCTGGATTGGACTCACCCAGCGATTGTCGGAGATCGGGTAGATGATCCCTGCATCTAACCACTTGATGATCTCCCTTTTCATGACCTCCTGCAGGTTAGGATTTAGACGTAAGGTCGTGCACCCTCTTTCGTGTAGATTCGATGTGTGCAAAAGGAGGGCATATGCCAGTTAGGCCATTGAGAGTCCATCCAATGGCTCTATGATGTTGCTGGAGAACAGCAATCAGGCGGGATTCCTGGTCAGGTGTGAGTTGGGAGTTGATAATCACAGGAAACGTCTGATTGGAACCCAAAAAGACGTACTTTAGATGATCGAGAAGGGGCTTGAGTTACAGGATGGGATTGTCAGTAGCAGTGGGTGGTTCAGGGTCTGTATCAGGGACAAGGGTCGGAGTTATGGGTGTGTCTAGATCAGGTTTCGACTACTTTGTTTGTGAGTTTTGATCTTCTGGTCGTTGATCGGGGATAATTAGGTTGTCCTCGACATGTGATTCATCAACCACAGCTTTGATATCACATATTTGCTCTATAACCCCGCAATTAATCCCTTGTTGGGCCTTAAAGATGTCGATCTTTAGGGTTTGATTCCCAAATTTTAATTCTATTTAGCCCTCCTCACAGTTTATGTTGGCCCTAGCAGTGACCAGGAAAGGTCTCCCTAAAATAATCGGTGTATCCCTTGGGTTCTCAGGTGCATCCATATCCAGAACTATGAAATCCACTAGGAAGTAGAAATCCCGTACCCTAACAATGACATCCTCGAGTATTCCTTTAGGTGACTTGATGGATCGATTGGCTAACTACAATGTCACCTCAATTGGTTTAAGTTCAGACTCTTCAAGGTGGTCAAGGAGGGATGTAGGTATTAGGTTTATGGAGGCACCTAGGTCTAACAAGGCTCTATCAAATTGGGTTTCACCAATTTTACATGAAGTCAGGGGAGTTCCTGGGTCTTTAGCCTTGGGTGGGAGTTTACTCAAGATTACAGAGCTGGCTTGCTCTGACAGTACGATCGGACTCCTACTTTTGGTTCGTGGATTACGCTTGTGTGTACACACATCTTTCAGGAATCGTGTATAAGTCGGTACATGGTAGATTGCATCCATCAAGGGGATGTTTATCTGGACCTATTCAAAGAGCTTGACCAGATCCTCCTAAGGAGCCACAGGTCTGGTTATCCTCTTTTCCTTGCTCAAGGCCTTGGGAAATGAAACCCTAGTTGGTTCCTCTAGAATAAGTCCAGGTTCTTGATCTGGGATACGGGTATCTTGAATAACTATCCTAGGGCTTGGGTTACTACCAGGCTTGGAGTAGTTTAGATAATGTGGGTCTTGGGTTATTTTACCACTATTAGTTGTTACGGAGTTCAATCCTACCTAGTTTTGGTTTGAGTTTGGTAAGATGGGTGGCTGCTGCTAAAATCTTGCATAAGATGTCGAAGCTTCCATCCCATTGGGTGATGGAACAGAAGGGGCCTGATAAATCATATGTGCATGGCCTGGATTTGGGTTCATAACGTGCCTCTAGGTTGGCACGTTATTTGGGTTTGGCAGAGGTTTCGAAGGAAGGGTGCCAGGTTGGCAGGAATTCACCATCTTGGCAAATTGATTGCAAACCTTTGTGATCTTGTCCTTGTGCAGTTTCTACATTGCCGCATTCGTGTTCTGAATGTCAGCCAGTGCTTGAAGGAAAAGAGTCATTTGATCCTGGTTTGGCCCAGATTGATAAGTGGGATTGGGCTGAGGCTGAGGTGGCTGATACGGACGAGGAGCTTGTAGATGGGGTTGATAAGGTGGTCTTTGAGTCTGAGAATTTCTCGTCCACTAGAAGTTGGGATGATTTCGCCATCCAGGGTTGTAGGTATTGGAGAATGGGTCATTCTAGATGGCATTGAGGTCCTCGTAGGTCAGAGGAGCCTCAAGAAATTTAGAATATAAGGGTTCAGAGTTCCCCCAACTAGAATAGAGTGGATCGGAGCTCCGTCCAGTCTGAGAGTCAGACGGGGATGGATACGGGTCCATCCCCTGAGAAGATTGGTGACAGATGTTTTGCACAGTTTCCCTCGCAAGAGGTGGCCATGCAAAAGAGTTCTGTGCAGAGGTGGCTCACTGCAGATGTCGAGTTAGCTCGTCCACCTTCTTCTTTATGATAGAGACCTTGTCCAACCGACTGGCCATCAGTTCCAACTCGACGGATGTGGACAGGTCCTGCATCTCATGTGCTCCCCTAAGATTCTTTGATGTGCGGGTGATTGCACTGCAAACATACTCCTACAATTGTTCCATCTTGTGCTATTTCCTAGCATTACTAATGCATATTAGGTCTCCATAATTGCATTATAAAAATACATGCATGCATGCATTTAGTTGAGAAGGGAGGAGAATGAAATAAGTGGTGTTACATTTTACATTTTTCCTCAAGTGCATCTTTGCAAAATTCCCATCTCTATTTTTATTTCCATTTGATTTCTAAATCTTTCTCCCCGCGGCTGCATGGAGCAATTTCTTCCTCACGTGCTATTCCCTGCAGCTACCCTTCCCAGTGGCTGCCTCTCCCTGCCAACCCATTCCAACCTCTCCCTGCAGTGGCATGCAGCCATTCCCAGCCATGCCTTCTTCCTTTATAGAAGACCATGGCTCCCACCTTCGAAACAAGCCTGGTCCTTCCACGAAAAAGACCCAACACAGCAGCTCTCTAGGCCACCACCGTCCTCTCCTCCATTCCCCTCCATACTTCGACCCTCCTCGGAGATACCCAGCGGGCAGGAGCCCTCACTGTGGTGCACACCACCATAGTGAGACCACCACCGCCCAGCTCTTCAAAGAGACGGTGGGCGTGGTGGTTCTGTTCTCATTTTTTTTTCCATTCAGCACCTTCTGCCATTAGAGCGGCAGCTTCAAGCTTGAAGCTCAAAGCTTCACTCACACGCCCTGCAGCAGCGGAAAGAAGGCAGCAGCAACACACAGCTACCGCCCAGCCTCCTTCCATGCGTGCCTGCAGGCGCCCTTCCTCCTTCTACGTGCCCCTGCGGGCCTCTCCGCCTCCCGCTTTCTCCGCCTTGTTGTGCACCCTTCCGCCCACAACCGACCTCCGCATGTCACTACAGCGGCCGGCCAAGCGCTTCCCCGCCCCCTGCCAGCACCTGCAAGCCTCCGTACAAGCTGTAGGTGCCCTCGCCTCCCTCTCCGCGTGCTCTGTCGCGAGCTCTCCGCGCTTGCAATCGGCCGGCGTAGTCCTTCTCCCTCGCGCGCCAGCCCGCGCGTGCCAGCCGCAAGCCGACCACACTCACGCCACCTACAGCTCCCAGTTGCGCGGCATGGATGACCACTGTAGCCACTGTTCAGGCGAGTCTGCGTGACACTGTGGCTACAGTGGGGTGACTGGAAAGCTTGTCACTTTACCAGTCACCCGGTGTGCCGCAACTGGCCACAGCCCACGCGCACGTCTATGCCTACGTCGCCCGCACTCGCCCGAACCCGTCTGCCTCGCCTGCACTCGCCCATGCGCGCTTACCTTCGCCTGCTCCCATCACCCACGCTTGCGAGCGCCTGCGCCAGCCTTCGCATAGCACGGTGCACCTCGTCTCCTCTCCACGCCCTTCAACCTCCAGCATGCGCTTGTCTGCGTGCGTGCGCGCCTGCACACGGGCTTGAACCTCCAGACGGCACGGTGAATCTGCAGACGACTTAACCTGCAGCCTTCTCTCTCCCGCGCCTCTCTCTCTCACTCTCTCTCACAACGCTCACAACACTCTCTACACCGACACTCACACTTCCACACAAACACACACACCTATACAATATTCTATACATATATATATATATATGTATACCTATAGATTGATATATATATACATATATATATACATATATTTATATACATATATATATATGCATACATATATATATAGACATATATACTTATATTTATGCATATAGTAGTATCTATATACTTATGTATTAGTGTACATACATACATATATATATATATACTCATATATATTTATATACATATATGCATATACTTATATAAATATACATATATACTTACATGTATACATATATGTATACATAGATATATATATATAAATATACATATATCTATATATATATATTACCGATATAGCTAGGTATAGATACACATATATATATATATACATATATACACACCTACTTATATATACATACATATATACATATATACATATATATACATATCTAGACACATATACCTATATATATATATATATATATATATATATATATATATATATATATATATATATATATATATATATATATATATATATATATATATATATATATATATATATATATATATCTATAACTATATATACATACATATATATATATATACTTATCTACATATATCCATATATACATATATTACTATATACTTATACATACATATATATATACCTCTATATAGTTATATATACATACACACACATATATATATATACATATGCATCTACATATATATATACCTATATATTTATAACCATATATTTATATATACATATAGATATATTTACATATATACATATATATATATATTTTCACATTATTTACCATACGCTGTATCGTGGGAATATCTGCACCAGTTGCTGATATTCCCTGATACACGCATACAAAAAGCGTGGTTACATACATCTTCCACCATCCATCCCATTGTCCACGCGGCACCTAGTCCTGTTGGTTGCATCTCTCTAGACGACGACCGACTTGACACCGTGCTACACTCCATCTCTGCCTCCACCCCCACCCCTTTATATACATAATATATACATATATATATATTGTATTTACTTTATTTCTGTTTCACTTTCCTGTTAGTAAAAAGATAAAATATATATATATATATAAGAGAAAGGATTATCTTTGACTTGCAGGTACCCCATCTTGCGAATAGGAAGACTCGTTTTGGAACTCTGTTTTGGCTCAAAGCCAAGAACCCAATTTTGAGGATGTGCCTCAAGGATAAAGATTACCAGAAAAAAATCTAAATAAGAAAAACATCAAAAACACAATAAACGAATGGAAGAGACTCATTGTAGGAAAGGCGTAGAAACTCGACTTGTAACCCCACTTCCCTGAGTTCGACCCTAGGCCTAAAAGTGACAAGATAAAATCAAGTAGGCCAAGTTAAAAATTTTGTAAAGAGATGGTTAGGTCCGATTTAGGTTAACCACTATATACACTTCAACGATAAAATTATCATAATAACAACCTATTCAGGTTCGACACCATACCTTTTCTGGCCCCGTTGCCTAGGAAGTGCGCCTTCAAGTAAGTTTCTATTCAATTCCTTTCAATTTTTCTCTTCTCTCTTCACAGGTATCTCTGTTTTTGGTGTGTAGGTGAACCTGTTGCAAGGAAAAGGCAGGCAAACGAAGTCAAAGATGTGAGCAGATCCAAGGCAGGAACAAGAGCGTGAAGACGCCGACACCGCATTGGAGCTTCGCACACGTTGCCGAACAAGTAGGTTTTCTTTTCTTAGGAAACTAGGGTTAACTTGTCACCTTAATAAAAAAAAAAGAAAAAACTAAAAAACTAAAAAAAACTAGAAAAACTTCTTGGGATCTCTTGGGGCAAGTGGACTAAAATTCACTTGTTTGATTGATTATCTTCACTCCCACTGCCCCAGGATTTCCCACCTTACTTCGCATAGCGAAAATCCAAGAATCTTGATTCTTGAATTTTTCACCGTGAGAAGTATTCTTTGAGGCAAATACAAAAAGATTGATTGCACCCCTCTTTTGCCTCATTTATCTACAATTTGGGATCACCTTTTCGGTTGGGAGACTTGGAATTGAGTTAATTCCAACCCCACCATGACTTTTCAACTTGCCTAAGATTCGATCCCGAATACTTCAACCAAAACAATTTGATTTTCTTTATCTTTTGGTTGAAGCCTCATGTGTGGAAATCATTTTGGTGATTGGGAGCACTTGAATTGAAGTGTTTTGGCTCCCTTTCACATAAACTCTAAAACTGACTCGTGCATCCACACATAGAAATCTCCATTTAGGGTAGCCCATTGCATTTTAGCATGCATTAACCAATTGAAATTGAAGAAGGGTTTGTTGGGCTTAGAAAGAAAACTTGTATTCTCACAAAAACCCGGAGATTGGTTGAATTGGTAATTCAGAAAAATCTTAAAATTCATACTACTTAAAGCTGAAACTCTAAAAGCCATTCACCAATTAAAACTTCAATTGGGGAGATTTCCCCATTGCATGCTTGTTTTACACACTCTGAAAATCAATCACTTGGGCATTACCCGTAAACAACGCCCTTCACATTCCAAAAGCACTTGACCCTAAGCCTCTAACTAAAACTGGTAGTAACTTGACCCTTCTTAAGGATTGGAGGTCTAACTACCTGCGTGTAGCGGCTACGTGCTGGTGAGAGTTCCCGCATGCTATTGGGTATCTAAGACTGGGGCAAACGGCCTTTCAATTTGGCCTGGTGGTTCTGCGGTACTCTCATTCGGTTTCGTAGTCCGTGATAACAGGTAACTTAGATCTTTAGGTCTAAGGGCACACTGTAGAGGTTAGGAATTTGATTGTATTGATTTTACATCAAGTGTACCTTTGTGACGTCGTTTCTCTCATCTCTTTTCCCTTCTCATCTCCCCAACTCTTACTGCGATAGTGCATGTTTGGGAGGAGGTCACAAAACCTTGAACTGTTTGAATTGACTGCTAAATCTAGAAAAGAAGCCAAATCGTCCTCCTCCTCCACAAACATGGTTGCATGCCCACCCCCAAATCCCGAGGGAGGAAACTTCCCTCAGAACCCACTTGGTGGTGGAGCCTTAGATCCCATAACCCGCCTCCAAGCCCAAATGGAAATGTATAATGATCAAATGGAAGCCATTCGGGAAACATTGGAGGAAATGCAGAACCCTCCCGAACGAGAGGAGCCTAGGTCTCTTAGCTCCTATCAGAATCCCATTGCTACAGAGACCATAGGACAAATTCGGGTCCCCATGGGCGAGGACGACTTTGAACTGAAATCGAACATAATTGGCCTAATAAATTTTCACTTCCATGGTCTTGCAAGTGAAGATCCTTTTCTCCACTTGGAAGACCTAACCCGACTGGCTGAAACTGTTAAACCAAGAAATGTCGGGTTACCTATAGTCCTCATGAAAATGTTCCCGTTTTCATTGCGGGATAAAGCATTGCAGTGGCTGCGCACCCTTGGTAGAACCATCAACTCTTGGGAAGAGATGAGAACAACATTACTCGAGAAGTTCTTCCCAATCAGGCGAACCAATGTGCTTCGCCGTGCTATCACCTCTTTTACGCAACAAAACGGCGAACAATTTCATGAGGCATGGGAGAGGTATAACGACCTCCTCAGGAACTGTCCGCACCACTGTCTGCCTAAGTGGCATATAGCCCAGATTTTCTACTATGGACTAAATGAGAGTTTGAAGCAGATTGCAGACGCTTCCTGTGGAGGGAATTTTATGAATAAAGACGAGAATGGAGCATTCGAACTGTTTGAAAATATGAGTGAAAACTCAATGAACAATGCCTCCATTGTCGCCTTTAATCGTACCAGTCTGCCCCAAAATGTCCACGAAGTTGACACGGGACCCTCCCATTCATCCACTGATCTAAGCCTTATTGCACAAAAACTGGATGAAGTCTCCGTCGTGCACAAGAAGCTGGACGAGCTTCTGGCCAACCCCGCCCGATCTTTGGCAAACACCACCTCTTCACCACTTCGTCACAATCCAAATTCTTCCAACACCATGCTTATCCCGAGAAACCCTGTAAGACCTTCCTTACTAAGTGTCGCACCAAACGACTCGGTAAGTCATGTGGAACTGGCTTCTACGAGCCAATATTTTGACACGGAGGACCAAGCCTCCGTGTGCTCGGACGCATACTTACATGCGAACGCATCTTCTAGCATAGAAGATGCTTGCGCCCTGGGGAACAACCTGTTTTCTACCACTTATAACGCAAGGTGGCGTAATCATCTGAATTTTGCATGGTCCAACAACCCGCAGCGCCAAAACCCCACTGGTGGACCAATGCGACCGTCCGCACCCGTCATCCCAAGGGCCAATCTAATCCTATGGCAAATCTGCCATTAGGCCCTTGCATACCGCATGTAGAACACGCATCAAGTCCTCTTGATAAATTGATGTGAATGATGACGGATATGTCAAAGCACCATGAAGAGAACGTGACTTCTCTTCAGTACCACTTGGCACATTAGAATGCTGAGATCAGTCAACTACGCATGGCGACTCGATCTTAGGGCACTCTTCCTACCCAACCTATTCCAAACCCGCGAAACTTCGTACCCCGTGGTCCGCAACCACAGGTACAACCTTCACAGGGACAGGTTCATCAAATTCTTCAAGCTCTGAGCATTCCACCAGGATTTCAGGCTAATCCCGCTGCAGCACCGCACTCTTATGTCCCCATTGCGAACCCTCCCCCGCCGTATGATCCCACTGGACCCGCATCGTCCAATGCTATCACTACGAGGAGTGGTAAGCAGACCGTCGATTTGCCTCGACCTGATCCTGGCCCGTCCTCTTCTTCATCACCCTCTCATTCGGGATGCGCTCCGCATTCGCGAGAGGACGATACACCCAAATTGTTGCCAGAATTAGTCCCATTCCCTGAGGCTCTACTAAGGGAGCCAAAAGGCAAAAAGAAAGATACGCAAGCCTTTGATAACCTGCGTAATTTGTTTAGGGATGTAGAAATCAAGGTACCCTTGCTCGAGGCTATCGACTACATACCTACTGTCGCTCGATTTTTCAAAGACTACACAACACCCAAGCGACAGTCAAAGAAAACTAAAAATCCGGTGGTTCTCTCACCTCATGTGAGTTGTGCTATACTGTCAAATCTACCATTGAAGTAGAAAGATCCGGGCACACCGCTTATCTCCTGTAGCATCCAAGGCTGCAATTTTAACTGTGCCATGCTTGATCTAGGATCTTACATAAATCATATACCAACCATCATGCTCGAAAAATTCTCCTTGGGAAATCTGAAACCCACCCTTGTCACGTTATAGTTGGCAGATCGTTCTGTCAAAATCCCATACTGTGCGGTGGAAGACATGGTGGATTGGGTCAACAGTCTCTATTTTCCTGTTGACTTTCTTATTTTAGATATGGAAGTTCCTAGCTCACTTTTTGATTGTCCGATCATCCTTGGTCGACCTTTCTTGGCCACAACCCGTGCCCTTATCGACTGCGAGTCGGGCTGTATCAAGATTGTCGTTGGATCTGAAAAGATCAAGCTGAACATCTTCAAGGCAGCCAAGAACTTTGATTGCGATTGCATCGAGGATGACACATCTGACGAGGACATGACCGTCAGCGCAGGTATCGGACTATTTGGGACCTATTCGGACTGCTGTGGATTACCTATAAACACTGATGACTACCTGACCAACATAAATTGTGACATTCCACAATCACTCCTTATTCCCGTACCTTCTCCTGACCAGACTTCTGACGAGGATTTCTCTACTTCCCATACCTCGTGGTCTGAGTCATCTCCGGGTTACTCACCGCCGATCCACACTCTTGAAGATCAGATTGCCCTTTCTTTCCCGCCAAATCAGGCGGATTTGCAACTCCACACTGGGACCTTGAGCCCATATCCTACTCACTGGGGCTTTTCCCTTTTGGATCCATCTATCCAAAGAGCCCCTCTTCTTGGACAATTTAAGGGCCAACTTCTTCTTCCTGATCTATTTTCTGATCCGCCTGGGACACTCTCATCCCAAGAAATGCCAATCTCTCACCATCCACCATCACTTTTCGCGGCACTATCACGATCTCTTCACTTTTCACTTCACCACCCACCATCCACCCACCCTACCACCCTGCTGTATACCCTGCACCTCAGCTTTCGTTACCCGATCTTTCATCCTTTCTCTACCTTTCCCTACATGCATATGAGGACATAGCATTGTTTGGCATGGGGGGGTGGATAGGCATCAATAAGACCTGGGTATTTTATGGTATCATGCAGTTTCCACCTATTTATAAATATGCAAGAAAAAGAAAAGGAAAAAAAAAATATATATATATAAATAAATGGTGTTTAGTAATGATCTGAAAGCTAAAACAAAAAAAATACAATAAGTGTTTATGGATATTCAACCTCTGCTTTGAAGACTTTCCAGGCCACAGAAGCTTGATTCGCTCAAGCTCAACTTAATTCACTTAAGAATTGACAAAATAGATTGGAATCTCTCCTAACTAAGGATGTATTCTTGAACCTGAGACACCAGTACAGGATCCGTTGGTTTGCTTTTACTTGAGAGCTTAGGTAAACTTGGTTCACACTACACATATCAGGAAAGACCAGGTGAACATAAGATCCAACCCTAGTGTTCATTAGGGAAGGTGGAGTCCTTACCTGTGCGCGCAGGTAGACTTTTTATCCCAGGCTTTAGTCTTGTGTTTAGGAGCGACACTTTCCACCAAAAAGAAACTCTCCCACCAAAAAGAAAAAATGTGTGCTCCTTCAAAAAATGTTGTAAGAGATATACTAACACGTGTTTAAAAAAAAAAAAAAGTTGCAAATAAGTCAGTATATCTCACAAATGTTTGTCAAGTCTTCACCCTACAAGAAGTTCTTCAGGGCAGGTTATAAATACCTTATTTTCCTTTGAGCCACAAAAATCAGAAAATGGGAGTTGAGTTTTTCGTCAATCTGAAAACACGAGCTAAAACTAGGACCAACCTGTACTTAAAGATTCGTGAAACCCTAGGATTGAGTCTTAATGTTCATCTGGTCAGTCTTGATCCTTCACTATGCACAAGCCATAACCTCTTGAGCTCTCGAGTACGGCAAAAACCTCCTGGGTCCTGGAAATCGTACTTAAGGTTTAAATATCAAGAGTCCTGGTTAGTTGAGAGATGATCTATGTCATGTGAGACTTAAAGTACTGGTAGTCTTCTCTACAATTGGTTCTCACAATATCTAACAATAAACACACCTATATCGCCTCAGAAGAAAATCTTCAGCTTAAGATCATTTCTAAATACTGTTTTGCTAGGGACTAGCAAAAGAGAGGCATGGGGGTATGATTGCACCACAAAAATATGCCTGCAATTCTGCCATCTTGTGATATTTCCTAGCATTACCAATGCATATTAGGTCTCCATAATTGCATTGTAAAAATACATGCATGCATTCATTTAATTGAGAAGGGAGGAGAATGAAATAAGTGGCCTTGCATTTTACATTTTTCCTCAAGTGCATCTTTGCAAAATTCCCATATGTATTTTTATTTCCGTTTGATTTTTAAATCTTTCTCCCTGCGGCTGCATGGAGCAATTTCTTCCTTGCGCACCATTCCCTACAGCTACCCTTCCCTACAGCTGCCTCTCCCTGCCAAGCCATTCCAACCTCTCCCTGTAGCCGCAAGCAGCCATTCCCAGCCATGCCTTCTTCCTTTATAAATGACCACGGCTCCCACCTTTGAAACAAGCCTGGTCCTTCCACAAAAAAGACCCAGCACAGCAGCTCTCCAGGCCACCACCATCCTCTCCTCCATTCCCCTCCATACGCCGGCCCTCCTCAAGATACCCAACGAGCAGGAGCCCTCACTGTGGTGCACACCACCACAGTAAGACCACCACCGCCCAGCTCTTCAAGGAGCCGGTGGGAGTGGTGGCTCTGTTCTCATTTTTTTTTCCGTTCAGCACCTTCTGCCATTAGAGCGGCAGCTTCAAGCTTGAAGCTCAAAGCTTCGATCGCACGCCCTGCAGCAGCGGAAAGAAGGTAGCAGCAGCACGCAGCAGCTGCCCAGCCTCCTTCCGCGCGTGCCTACAGGTGCCCTTCCTCCTTCTACGTGCGCCTGCGGGCCTCTCCGCCTCCTACTTTCTCCAGCTTGTCACGCACCCTTCCGCCCGCAACTGGCCTCTGTGCGTCACTGTAGCGGCTGGCCAAGCGCTTCCCCGCACACCTGCCAGCACCTGCAAGCCTCCGTGCAAGCTGCAGGTGCCCTCGCCTCACTCTCCTCACGCTCTGTCGCGAGCTCTCCATGCTCGCAACCGGCCGGCGTAGGCCTTCTCCCTCTCGCGCCAGCCGTGAGCCAGCCACACTCACACCACCTGCAGCTCCCGGTTGCTCGGCGCGGAAGACCACTGTAGCCACTATTCACACGAGTCTGTGAGACACTGTGGCTATAGTGGGGTGACCGAAAAGCTTCTCACTTAATCGGTCACCCAGCGCACTACAACCGGCTGCAGCCCGCTCACGCATCTCCGTCGCGTCGCTCGCACTCGCCTGCTCCTGTCTGCCTTGTCCACACTCGCCCACGCATGCCTGCCTTCGCCCGCTCCCTTCACCTGTGCCTACGAGCACCCACGCCAGCCTTCGCGTAGCACGGTCCGCCGTGTCTCCTCTCCGCGCCCTTCGCCCTCCAGCGCGCGCTTGTCTGTGTGCATGCGTGCCTACACGCGGCCTTGAACCTCCAGACGGTGCGATGAATCTGCAGATGACTTAACCTGTAGCCTTCTCTCTCCCACTCTCTCTCTCTCTCACTCTCTCTCACAACACTCACAGCACTCTCTACACCGACGCTCACACACACCTACACTCACACTTCCACACAAACACACACACCTATACTCTATTGTATACATATATATATATACGTATACTTATATATTGATATATATATACATATATATTTATATTTATACATATAGTAGTATCTATATACTTATGTATTAGTATACATACGTACATACATGCATACATATATATATATATATATCTATATACATATATATATACTTATATATATATATATACATATTTGCATATACTTATATAAATATACATATATCTATATATATATATTACTATATAACTAAGTATAGATACATATATATATATATACATACATATATACATATATATATCTATATAACTATGTATGCATATATACATATATATACATAGCTAGATACGTATACCTATATACATATATTATTACTATTATATATATATATATATATATACATCTATATAGTATTATATACAAACATACATATATATATATATATATATACATCTATACGTATATATATCTATAACTATATATACATACAAATATATATATATACTTATCTACATATATCTATATATACATACATATATATATATATATATATATGTATATACATATACACTTATATATACATATACATCTACATATATATATACCTATATATTTATAACCATATATATCTATATACATATAGATATATTTACATATATACATATATATTTTTTCACATTATTTACCATACGTTGTATCGCGGGAATATCTACACCAGTTGCTAATATTCCCTGATACACGCGTACAAAAAGCGTGGTTACATACATCTTCCACCATACATCCCATACTCCACGCGGCACCTAGTCCTGTTGGTTGCGTCTCTCTAGACGGTGACCCACTTGACACCGTGCTACACTCCATCTCCGCCTCCACCCCCACCCCTTTATATACATAATATACACATATATATATGTACTGTATTTACTTTATTTCTATTTCGCTTTCCTATTAGTAAAAAGATAAAAAAATATATATATATAAGAGAAAAGATAATCTTTGACTTGCAGGTACCCTGTCTTGCGAATAGCATGACACATTTTGGAACTCTATTTTGGCTCAAAGCCAAGAACCCAATTTTGACAATGTGCCTCAAGGACAAAGATTACCAGAAAAAAATCTAAATAAGAAAAACACCAAAAACACAATAAACGTACTGAAGAGACTCTTTGTAGGAAATGCGTAGAAACTCGACTTGTAACCCCACTTCCCTGAGTTCGACCCTAGGCCTAAAAGTGACAAGATAAAATCACGTAGGCCAGGTTAAAAATTTTGTAAAGAGATGGTTAGGTCTGATTTAGGTTAACCACTATACACACTTCAACGATAAAATCATCATATTAACAGCCTATTCGGGTTCGACACCAGCGGGCATTCGTCCAGTAGAATACGCCCATGGAGTCATTATTGATGGAGTTCTCGCACATATTTTCGAGAATCTCCCACACTGTGTCCTCATGTTGACCCATGATGTTTCCTCCACATGTTGCATTGACGAATAATCGAATGTCTTCACGGAGTCCCTGGTAAAAAGACTGGACTTGTTCCCATTTAGGAACTTCGTGATGGGGGCACTTCCGCATGAGATCTAAGAATCAATCCCATGCCTCATGAAGAGGTTCTCCCGATTGTTGAGTGAAATGAGTGATCTAGTGGTGCAAGGCATTTATCCTGCCAACAAGGAAGAACTTCTTCAAATATTCAGACTGAAGTTCATCACATGTATTGATCGGACGAGTCTGAGTTTGATACCAATGGGCAGCCTTGTCCGTGAGGGAGAAAGGAAACATCTTCATGAGTAGAATATCCTAATTTTGTGCATCTGACCCAAAGGTCTAGGCCAGATGTTTGAGTTGCTTAATGTGCTAGAATGGATCATCGGAGTTAAGCCCATGGAATTTTGCTATGGCATGAATCATATTGGGCTTGAGTTCAGAATCAGGACCTCCAGCCAGGATTCAGACTCGAGGCTCGATTGCCACCGCAGTGGGATTATAGCGATCTCGCATCATAGGACATTGCGGTGGGTTTACAAAGTTTTGGACAAGATTATTTAGGTGCTAAAGTTGGTGCTCAAGGTTGTTCTCTTCTTCAATGGGTTGTGCCATGATGGAAGGAGAACTTGGTTCTGAATCAGAGGAAAGATCTATGTGGTGGGGTTGCTGCACAAACAGGGGCGTCGAGGCTTGGCCTCGGCAAGAGTGAATTTCTAAAGGAGGTCTTAAGGATGGTCTTAAGGACCTCCTACCAAACATGCATCGAAGGATTTGATGAGAACAGAATGTGCTGGACCCAATCGAGACACCCAAAAAATGTTGGGTGACTATAGAGGTTTGGGGCGGATGATAACCCTTAGTCAGAAAGGTCATCTACTTGAGAAATACCTGGGCAACCAGAGAGGGAGAGTCCCGCAAAGACCCCTACACGGTAGGGCATCCCCACGAGTTACAGGGTTTCCCCCACCCAACCTCTCTTGTCACTGAGATTCTAGGTAGACCAGAATGGGGACCTTGACCTCTTAAGTCTACCTTTTTTTAATTAAGATCAAGGAGCTTAGGGTTCCACTTGAACTTTAGGTCTTTTGAGTGCAAAAAGTGACCTAATTTTAATGTTGGTTGACCCAAAGGATCAACTTCACCTCTTTGTTCCTTTGAGAGCTTTTAAGTCCTTTCTTTTAGGGTTCAAATGGATTAAGAGCCTGATCTGCTTAGGGATTCTCTTGGATAAATCTTTTCAAACATGGCTTAGGCACACCACTTTTTGAAATTTTTGCTTCTTTGCTTAAGAGAAGATGTGTCTCTAAAAACCCTAGCTTTGCTATCCTTAGGTTGGCTCTACTTGGCTCAATCAGGAAGGTTTTAGCCCTAGTTACTTTAATTGGATGTGTAATTCAAAATATGTTGAAATGAAAATCAAGCAACTTTGGTGAATTACTAAATATGGAAGCAGGTAGCCCTAAATTGATTTTTCTTTATTTTTTTCCTTTTCAGACTTTGAGGGGATTAAGAGAAAGGGCTATGAAAGTTTACCTCTTCCTTGGTGTGGTTGTTGTACGGCTGCTTTTCTTTCCTTTTCTTCCCCTGAGACAAAACATAGCAAAAGAGAGAGATTAAGTCAGTATTGAATCAGAGGTTGTGACCAAAGTTTCTAAAATGCCTGTTGCTCTCCGATAATGGCACCAAAATGTTAACGTGGTGCGATCATAGTTTTAAAAGATGTTCGTTGCAATATAAATGAAATCACCGCGAAAACAAATAAGAATTTATTACTCGAAAACCAAGGTACCCGAGGTCGAACACGAGGAGCAAATTGGTATTTAAAAACTTAAGATCACAACTCGTAATTTAATAAAATGCAATCACCAATCCAATCAAAGTTATAAAGTGAAAATGAGGTCAATGTATAGAGAAGCTAAAAAAATAATGGATGTCTGATGTAAAATTAGATGTCTTAAGTTGTTGTTGCTACGGTGCAAGGCTCTTCTCTACTCTCCTCCTGATTTCTGACTTTGCCTTTTGATTTTCTCTTCTTTCTGTCTTCCTCTACGGCCACTCTTCTTCTGCCTTCTTCTTTCTTCTTTTCATCTTTGGCTTTCATCCTCTTCCTTCTTTGGCTTCTTCTCTTCTTCTTTCTTTGTCTTTGCTTGGCCACTCCTTCTTTCTTTCTTCAGCCTTTGTCGTCTGCGGCTAAGTGCTTCCTTAGCTTTGGCCTCCTTTGCCTTCAAGTCCTACCTTCAACAGCTCCCTCGTTCTTCTTCTTCTTCTTCTTTTCTTTAGCCTCTACCCTTGGTCTTCTTCTTCAGCCGCTCCTCTTCTTCCTTCTTGGCTTCCTTAGCTTTGGCTGCGGCTGTACCTTTAGCCTCCTCTTCTTCCCTACGCACGCACACAAGAGCAAAACCTACCCCTACCCTCCCATGCGTCTCTCTCTATTATGCTTATAGGTGCACTCTCCCAGAGCTGGGTAATCGGGTCGAGTTTCGCGTGCCCAGGTCCAAGCACACCGGCGTGGCGAGGAGTGCTAGGTAAATGGGTTGGCTGCTAGGTCCGCGAGGGCAGGGGTCGCGGATGAGACGTGCGTATGGGAAAGGGACCTCACCCCATGTCATTTGGAGGAGATGAGCTAAGAACACAAAAGCAATAAATATCACGTACCTCACTCTAAAGTTCACGAGGTGGGACTAAAAGTCCCACCCGCTTCTGTTGGCGCACACAGGAGGATGGTCCACGCAATTGGGTGCCTCATAAAGCCTGCTCTTAGGCTGGATGCATTCGCGCACTTAACGCACGTCACATGGAGCTCTTATGCCTAGAGCGCGTGGCCTGGAGCAACCTTGCAAGCAAGCTTGCTTCAGCATCAATGGCGGAAGGGGGCTCAGACCTGTGATACACAAATACATCCTTGCAGCCCTGTCAAACAATGGGGGAAGCTTTGCCATGTCACGGCGAAGGTGAGGCAGGGGTTGGCGTGGCACAGAATAGCATAGGCTTGTGTGCCTAGGTTGGACTGTGGCCATGAAGGTGCGTTTGTTCGGGTGAAGTGTAGAGAGTGTGTGGCGGTTGGTGAAGGGGCGAAGGATGATCAGTGAGTGATGGCGAAGATGATGAGGTCGGTGGCAAGGCGTGTGGAGTGGGGGAGTGATAGATTCGCCTCGCCGATGGTCTACCGGAGATGTGGGAGACGAAGGTGAATAGTGGCTATCAAGGGGCGTTTTATGAAATTGAATGAGGGAAAATGAAGAGTGGGAAGAGAGGAATTTATCTGTGAGTATTGGGACGAAGGGAAGGCTGAGGAGACGAGTGGCACGTGTGTGCCATCGTTGGGGAAGAAATCCCTAAGGTGAGGATGATGGCGACGAAGAAGAGGTTGGAGAGGCGTGCATTAGTACGGAGCAACGTGGAAGAGCGGGACGAAGATTACTCAGCCACAAGTATGGTGCCAGATTGACGAGAGGAGGGAGGAGAGATCACCTGAGCTTGCAGGCTATTGGCCAGAGATGATGGAGGGAAATTGAGAGGTTATCTATGGCCAAATCAAGCTTAAAAGATGCACCAAGGACCGGGGGTCCTTTTATTGCTACTGGTCGAACCCTTTGTGCTTGGAAGGCAAGCCTTCAAGTGCAAAGGTTTCGCTGGAGATGGAAGGTGCTCAAGACACCCAAATCTCTCGAGCATTCGCACGAGAGATTTGGTGTAAATCAGATCTGGAGATCCTGTTCAGACCATGGAGAAATCCTAAGAGAATCTCCCTTCCAAATCTGGGAGGAGATTTCTGAGGATTTGGGGAGATATCCTCCTCAAATTCTCACTAGAGTGGGGTTCCTCCGCTATAATGGCGGAGGGACCTTAATGTAGGGGTGGCGAGGATGTTAGGGGGGTCTGTGCGAGGATTTTCAAAAGATAGGGGCCAGAATATAATTAGGTGGACTAGTTTGCAAAGTAGGTCAAGGTGACCTTTCCTTAGGCCCAAATTTTGGTAAAAACCTAATTTTGACATAAGGAATCCAATGGTGAAGTTAGATTTTAGGTTTGACCACGTTTAGTTGGACATTTTGCACAAAAACCCAAATTAGGTCAAATACTGAGCTAGGACTCCTATCTTGGTCAAAATAGGTTCCAAAGGCTAAATTGAAGGTTCTAAACCCTACGGGATAATTTTCCATGAATTTTAGAGGGTTTATTTGATTTTTATCCTGACCAAAACCTTGTGAAATTAAGTAGGTTTATTTTAGGGTTACATAATGTCATTTAATTCTTAAATCTCATAATAACCCTTGTTTGACTGAACCATCTCACTTTTCCTTTTATTAAGTCCAATTGACCTATATTTATCTCCTAAGAAGTCCTGTTGATGTACTGCAATGGTAAAATTACAGTTTTACCCTTTAGTTCATGTTTCCTTCCCAGAATTGTAATCCCTTAAATTAGGCCTTCCTTTAGGTTATGTAGGAGCTTTTGTTTACTTTCTCAAGTCAAAATGAGCTAGTTAGGGCTCATGATGAGGTTCTCATCAATGGACATGCTACTATGATGGTCTTTTTATAGATGTAGGAAGCCTTAAGTGTTGTTGCAAGAAGAAGACTCCAGAAAGTCATAGGTGGCATCAATTGGAGAGGAGAAAAGTTATCTCTCAAGGTCCACTTTTCAAGGAATAGGTTGTGGACCAAGGTGGCTTGCTACTTTTGGTGTGGCACACCTTGGGAGAGCATGTGGTCACCACTTGTAGACTGCTCTAGAGAATTCTAGAGTGGGCGACCAAGTGGCGGGGTGTGGATGAGTTGGGTTAGGTCTTAGGAGGGTTGGTTTAGCCTATTATGTTGAGTCCTAACCTAATTAGCTACATATGTGTGCAATTGGGTTAGGAACTCCCAAATTAGGCTCTTGGGTTTAGGGGTAATGGTCTAACCTAGTTAGGTTGGCACTAAGACTAGTGGAATTGGTTTAAGAGGTCTCTAATTAGACTTCCTAGGTTTTCAGGTGGTGTTGCTAGGTCAAAAGGAGTGAACCTGTGCGTCTGATTTCAAAAATAGCAGCTAGAGAGCACCTTCAAACATCCAAAAGAGTGGTCAAATGTCTTATACTTCAAAGTTGGACATCCAATTATATGTCCATACTTGAGTAGGGTTCTAGCGAGTGTTTCGGCAGAGATTGGACATCTGGACAAATTGTCCAGACGTCTAGAGCTATGATGGAAAGTGGGTTTTGGGTTTTCTATGGTAGGTTTGGGTTCCTAAGAGCTTGGATATCCTAAATAGGTTTTGGGCACTAGTCTCTAAGGGTTTCTAAGGTTTAGGGTAGGGATAGGGATAGTGCAGATAGAGACATGGATAGTGCTATCCATGTTTTAGGTTCTAAGGCCAAGATGTCCTAATGGAAGTGGTTTTGGGTTTTGGAAGGCTATCCTAAGGTTTTTAAGGGTAGGGATATTTCTATCATCCTCTTTCCTCTTGTCTGGATAAGTCTTCTCTCTTTATTGCCTTATTCCACTCTATCTCATATCCTAGATCACTTTATTACCTGCAAATAGCAACAAAAACATTAAATAGCAAGATAATGTCATCTTATTCAATATACAATGCTATAAAGTGATGCAATGCATGATATGAATGCTATGAATGCAATATTTACAAATTAAGATAGATTCTAACATTATTTATGTTGATTACAACCTATGGTTGCTTCGCAATTATACCCCCATGCCTAGACTTTGCTAGTCCATAGTAAATGCAAGAATGAATGCAAGGTGTGTGAACTATGTTATTTACAAGTTGGTCCTTAAAGGACTTGCTTATTCCTATCAAGGGCTTGACTAAAGTTTTTTTTTTCATTCTCATCCAAAAATCTAGAAATCCAGACAATCATGAAAGTGTAGTGACAACAGCTTAAACAATGGATCCAAGTGAAAATCCAATCCACATCTAAGGTCCATACTTGACACTAAGTAAAAATTCTATCGGGATAAGCAAACTTCTTCCCTCGGGGGTACGTAACAAATAATCTATGATTTTACCCTGGTTTTTAGCTTAGGTAGAAATGTCTGAGTCAAGTGCTTTTATATTTGGTTGTTCACACTCATTTGGTACTACATATAATCTAGTACTATAGATTATAGATTTCCAAACTATCAGACAAACCAACTTAGAATGAGGCTTAAAAACTATGCTCTCTTTAGCTCCTTTGTATTCATAATCTCTCGCTTTCTTTGTTTTCTCTTTTTTTCTTTTTCTTTTATTTTCTTTTTCTTTTCGAGCTCACTATTCATCATATTTTACAAATGTACTCAATGTTTGATGGTCTCACATGGTATTAGCACTTCAATTAGAGTTTTGATAATCCTACAACTAAGTCAGAGTTCCTCAGCTCATATCCAGGGGGTTAGAAATACTCAAAAGTAGGTATGGGCCATATTTGGTGGATCGCAATGGTAGTGGGTATTGTTGTCTCAATGCAATTAACTCAAAATGAAATAAACACAACTATGAACTAAACTTTTTTTCTTAGACTTTTTCTCTTTTTTATTTTTTTCTTCTTCTCTTCTTTTCTATTTTTTTCTTTTTTTCTTCTTTCTTTTTTTTCATACATATATTTCTTTCTTATATTTATCAACACAATGCAATACAACACAACACACGTAAATTTTTATTCATGAGGCATTATTGGGGATGATGATGTTCAAGAGGATGTCAGGTGGCTTATTTTTTTTGAAAAAGAAAGGAGAGCTACTAAATTGTTGATAGCTGTCCATGAGAGCTTTTATTATCTATAGATAAAGAAAAAGATTACAGGGTTGATCCCCACATATGTATGAGAGACCAGCAACTACTTACAATATGCTCCACACACACTAGCCTCTCCTGAAATAACCGCTCATTTCTTGCTCTCCAAACACAACAAACACTGCCACCATAGACACTTGTGGCTTAAGAATCCCATAAATTTTCCTAAGTCAGGATCGATTCCCTGCAGATGCTCTCCACACATAATCTGTCACCGTACATGAAGAAAAGATGTGTTGACTACTATCGTTATGCAATCCACAAAGCTTACAAAATTGGGCAGGAGTTCCCATCCTCCTATGGCGCAAGTCACCTGTTATCAATCCATCTCTTTTGCATAACCACAAAAAAATTTATACATTCAGAGGGACTTTCAAGTTCCATAGTTTCCTCCCTATCGCATCAATTTTCGCCAAACAGGATAAAGTTGTAAGTTTTTCATATACTGCTGCCGGTGTAAAAATCCCCTTCCACTTATATGTATCTTGCTCCTCTGGTGTGCACCTGAAGGTAGTCAACTCTTGCAACAGCCGTTCATTATCATCTCAAGTTCTTGTTCCATATCCATAAGCATCAACACTATTGATTTTCCATTGGCCGGAATCCACTTCCTAGTAATCCTTCACCACCACCAGTTTATCATGAGCAGCCAAATATATAAATGGGTGTATGTCTTTTAAAACCCCACATGGTGCCCAATTTTCATGCCAAAATCGAATGCTCTTGATAGCGAAAATACGTAGTTTGTTAATTAAGTAATTTAGTGTTGTTGCAATGTGTAAATCCGCTTTAGCTTTTAAATTTATAAACCTAGATAGTGGGGTATCTAGGGTTGTCCAAGGAGGAAATTTCGTTTCCAAAAATATGTCTCTCACTTGAAAACGAAAATCAACTTTCTTTTTGATTTTTCAATATATAATTTCTTTTAGGTTTTGAATAACAAGGCAATCGCACTTAAAAGTTGGTGAAGAACTAACACCTAAGAACTAAGACTAGAGTTGCAGGAATCACCTCTTCCTAAGCTCACTCTAGGCATGTGAAGGCCTAGAATAATTAGGGAGAGGGATTGAAAAACTGCTACAGCAAAATAAAAACAAATGCGATAAGGAAATTTAAAAGAAGTTAACTTTTCTCTATTAAACGAAATTGTCTATAAGTAGAGGAAAGCTTCTACTAAAATGAAGAAAAGACAAATAAAGAAAACACAAAATCCCTTAACTGATGAGGGTGAAGATGATGAGGCTCTTGCTCCAATTGCAGTTGCTCCCATAGTCAAAGAGCTCCATCTTCCTTCTCCTTACAAAGCTCCTCCTAGGCGTGGTCTCCTAGCAAGCCCAAAGGAGGGGCATGCTTGATCTCCTCCAAGGTAAATGGAATTCCACCTTCAAAAGCTCCTCCAAAGATGGTTTGGACCACCTTTGATTCCTCCTCAAAGGGTGGTTGTGTACCACCCTCAAATCCTCTTCCTAGGGTAGGCATGTACCCTAAGTCTCCTTCCAATGCCTGGCTTCTTCCCTTGGTTGGCGTGGGCTCAAGACAGAAGAGAAGAGGGGAAGGCACCAAGGGGACAGAGTGTCCCCTTAATCTTTTTCTTCTTCTTCTTCTCTTGGCCTTCTATGTTGGTGGAAGTATATGTTGAAAATATGTAGCCAAGGGTGATTTAATAGTGGTGGGTGGTGGTCTTTTTATAGGAGCAGAGGGGGGTTAAGGGTAGTTAGTGAATGGAGGGTTAGGACGGCTTGTAGAGGAAGGTTAGGAGATCTTAGGGTGGATAATGGGTGGTGCCAAATGAGGGGATGCATGACAATTTGTCACCAACCCTAGGTGGGGACTAGGGTTAAGTGTTGATGGTGGTACGGTTAGGTGGCATGTAGGACATGTGTAGGGTTAGGATGGAATTGTAGGGTGGTGGTTGGTGTATGGGTGGTAGATATAAGGTGGAACCAAGTGATAGGTTGTATGAAGTGGTGGTTGGTGTGCGTTTAAGTAGAGTTGGCGCCACTTTATGTTGGTTAAGGGAGAGGGTTAGGTGGTGCCACTAGATGAAGGGTTAGGATATGTTGTGGTGTTGGTGGAGTGGTGGAGATTTACGGTGATGTTGGCACCAACATGATGGGGTGTGGGTAGGAGTTTTTGGTGCCAACTAGAGGTGGTTAAGGTTGGCATCACCTAAGGCTTCTAGAGGGGGTTTATGTGTAGGGTGGAGATAGCCTTAGGTGGTGATGTGTAGGGTGGAGATTATGGGGTGGTTGGCGCCATTTTGAAGGGGTGCATGTGGGTGGCTTTAGCACCAACATGAAGAGGTGTGATGGGGTTGTAGTTGAAGAGGGTTTGCGCCAAAAGTAGGTGGGTTAGGTTAGGGTTTAGTTAGGGTTAAGGGGAAAGGGTGGATGACCATGAAGGTGGAGTTAGTTGGGAGCTTAGCTAAGCAAGCTAAGCTAGCTTAGCTAGTAGAGCAGAGGTAGTGGAGCTAGGGTTTTATGAAGGGAGCTGGTGAAAATAAATCTAGAGTTGGTGGTTGCTGTATCAGGAGCTGGATCTGATGAGGTAGCTTCATGGGGAGCTCAACTACTTAGCTAAGCTACCTGGTTCTTATGCTAGTAGCTAGGCTTGGGTAGTTGAGCTAGGTTGAGCTGACCTCAACTTAGCTGGAGCTAGGATGAGCTGGAACTGCCTTAGATGAGAACTCTAAAGCTAGCTAATCTACTAGTTGACAAGTAGTAGCTCAGCTAACATGGAGTGTAGCTGCGATGAGCTGGGTGGAGCTGGAATGAGTAGGGGCTAAGTTGAGATGGACTCCTGTCAACTCAATTGAGCTAGCTAGAACTCCCAGTGAACTGATGGGAGTTAAGATGAGCTAGACTCAACTAAGTTGAGCTGGATCTAAGATGGCTTGAGCTAGGTTGAGCTGAGATGAGCTGCCATGAGCTGCCATTCAGCTAAGGTGAGTTGAATGGAGCTGAATGGAGCTAACCCTAGTCCAATGGAGCTGGTATCCAGCCATGATGAGATAGAATTAGCTGAGTCTTAGCCTAATTGAGCTTCCTCTTCACTAGTTGCCTTCAAGAGTGCTACGGTTTTAGGGATTTGTCAATTTGTTTATCCCTAACACTCCAAGAAACACATTAAAAATATAATAAAAAATGCAATACATGCCTAAATGCAACCCAAAAACCTATTTGCGAAGCAAAATCCTAAGCCAATGCATGCACCACAGAAGCCCAAAAAGGGGATGGGCTTATGGGGTTCAACCGATTCATTTCATCATTTGGCGAGCATAGCTCTCATTAATTATCTCTATCCAAGGCTTCTACTCCCCCTGTAGTAATCTGATCGCCCATTTTAATAGTAAGGCTTCATTGAACTCTTTGATTGACTGAATCCCCATACCACCATGTTCCTTTGGCGAGCATAGTATATCCCATTTGACAGGTTGAAAAATTGACCTTAATGGGAGGTTCCCTTCCAGAAAAACCTTTTATGCATTACATCAAGTCTCTTCCAAATCGACTTTGGCACTTTGAAAACAAAAGAAAGAAGACTGGGATTGATGTAATCATCAAATTTAATAATATAATTCTTCCCCCTTTCGATAAATATCAGCTACTCCAACCTTCTAACTTACCAGATACCCTCTCAAAAGTAAGTTCCAATCACTTTTATTCAATTCAGTGAATTTCAAAGGTAGCCCCAAGTATTTGATTGGAAGAGAGACCAAGGGAGTACCTAAAGTAGATGAAATAGCATTCTGTTCATTCCCATTCATACCAAAGCACACCAAGGATGACTTTCTTCCATTTAACTTTAAGCCAGAGATTTCGCCAAAAAGGTTGACCATATGTTAGAAAGCTTGGGATTCCCTTACACCTTCTTTCACAAAAAATACAGTATCAGTACCATACTAGAGAACAGGAGCCAATGCCCTTCTATTCAAAATCGAGTAGCCGCTTATCATACCATCCTCTGCCAATTTACATGCATATCTGGCTAATGTATCCACTGTAAGATTAAAAATCAACGGAGCTTGGGGGCATCCTTGCCTCACCCCACACTGTGGTTGTGCTCATGCTCTGCATAGTTTCCCATTAATCAATGGGGAGTAGGAGGCTGTTGTGATGCATCTATTCATCCATTGAACCCAAACTGGGGGAAACCTTCTCCTTTTAAAAATTTCCCATAGATAAGACCATGAGACAGAATCATAAGCTCTACTAAAATCTACCTTCCAGAAAAATGCCTTACATTTTCTTCTATGCCATCCCATCACCATCTCTTGAGCCAAAATAAATGACTCTTGCAAAGATCTCCTAGGTAGGAAAGCAGATTGAACAGGCATCATCATATTTTGTAAAACACCACGTAGTCTATTGGCAAGATTTTACTTATAATCAGGTAAATGGAATTCAACAGTGTGATTTACCTGAAGTTAGAAAAACATTCAGCCCCAGCCTTCTTCAGTAGTAGAGAAATGTATGATCTATTTATTCATTTAAACCCGAAATTCCCCTTTTCAAACTCATGTATAACTCCCATAACCTCCTCCTTAAAAATGCTCTACATTTCCTTATAAAAGAAAACATGAACACCATCCAAACCTGGAGATCCTTCATTGTTCAGTTCTTTAATCACCTCTACAACCTCCTGTTCAATAATAGGAAACACCAACATTTTAGATTGTTCATAATTTACACAAGGAAAGTTTGCAACAACCATCCTCCATGCTCCCCGTGGAGCAGCCTTTGAAACCTCCTTGAAATAATGCAAGGCTTCTACTCTAATCTCCTGAATAGATGAGATTCTCCTTTCACCAATTTTGATGGAAGATATTAAGTTGCTTCATCTTCTAACACTAGTAGTAAGGTGAACGAATTTCGTGTTTGCATCCCCTTCCTTGAGCCAAAGCTGCCTAGATCTGTCTCGCCAATCCATTTCTTTTTTCAAGTCCTCAGCGATGACTTGTTGCCAAAATTTTCTCATATCCTATTCTTGAGCATTAAGGACCACTGTAGCTTCGTTCAAATCCAGCTACTGCACCTTTGCCAGAGCCTCCATTTGTTCTGTTCACGAATAGGCTACACTATCTGCCCATACTATTTTAGCATCACACGCATATCAGAGAGCTTTGAAGCCAATCTTTGGGTTGCTAAACCTGCAGTAGCCTTTGCCTTCCGCCAGTTTGTTAGCATTTCCTTGAATCCATCCTCCTTGAACCAAGATCTTCTGAATTTAAAATATGATCCCATGTCCGCATTCTCTCCATTGTCGCATACAATTGGTGTGTGGTTTGAAAAAGGCGTATGCACATTCATGACAAATGATAGATGAGACCTCTCCAATAGTGTAGTATTACCAAAAGATATGTCAAGTTTGGACATTAGTCCACTCTCATTTCTCCAAGTAAACTCCACTCCATTGTCAGGAAATTCAGTTAGGCCCAGATTCTGCAGTGTCAACTGAAATCCAGTAGTAGCCACATCAACAATGCCATTTCGTCTGTCTCCACTAGTCATGGTGTGATTAAAATTACCTCCTATGAGGGAAGGCCTCTCTTGGACCATATGCTGAGCTGCAATCAGATCTTCCCAAAGCTCCCCCCAAGCAGATGCTGCACAAGGTCCATACACACACGAAATATACCAATCCAACTACCCTTGATTATTTTGGCACCTACATGTGAGCACATGTCTTGCCATATGGACTTCAATCACTTTAAGACAAGATTTTCTCCACCATAGTACCAACCCACTAGACCTCCCACTTGCATCCAGAGCAATACACTCAGCTCTTCCAGATTGCCTTAACACATTCCAAACATCATCAGTACCCTCCGCTAAATGTGTCTCTTGAATAAGAGCACAATCAATCTCCCACTCCAACAAATATCCTGATAGAGACACTCTCCTCACACTGTTGCACAACCCATGCACATTCCAAGATAGGATTCTCATCCCTTGCGGTGCATCTCCCCTTGTGCCCTATTTTGAACACATTGAACCATAAGAGAATTTGTAATGACATTTGCATTAATAGGGCTCTAATTTTCCTTTCTCCTTCTTCTAAGAATATAAGGGGGCCTCCCAATTCCCTTGTTTAGACATACTCCCTTCCCAAATTTTAACTCTTTAGGGGCGAGGAAAGGTATCTGATTATGAACTCCCAGGATACACCTTTCCTTACTACTGTCTACCAATACAATCTCATTATTGGAAACTTTGTTAGAAACCTCACACATTTGTTGGTCCCCCACACTAGAGGTTTCCCCCACCATGTTCATCACCAGACCCCCTTCAGTATCCTCATGTTGATGATCTTTCCTTTTCTTTGGTTTTGAAGCCTCATCAGATGAAATGTGGCCATCCTGGCCTACGCTCTATTCATCGCCAGCCACTTCCACAGACGTCTTATCTTGCCTCTATTCTTAATATATTATCTCATAGTCACCTAAAGATAGTCGAATAAGCCAAGAACAACCTCCACATCTGAGGATCATTTTTTCTGGCACAGACCCACTTCTGAATACTTCAACACCAACCTTCAAAACATGAGCATCACCTTCCCCTATACAAATAGTTGGATCATCAGATAATTTAGTAAACCCAGCAATCATCATGGCTACCACAACTCTCGATCTTAGATGTAGTGGTAGACCTCTAATTTCCAGATTGACGTGCCTGGTATCTAATCTCTAAGGGGGTCGATCTAGCAAAGCACCATCAAATGGAGATACCAGCCTCCATAGCACCATGATATTTTCAAAACTACTTGACTGAAATCTAAGCCTTTCCACATCTAACATCCCCAAACCAAATACAAGAAAACATGTTGGGGATATAGCAGCAACCTTCCAACCCAACGACACAAGTGAGAAAGAACTCACCAGTTGATGGAATCGCTGAATAGAAGGGCTTCCTATCATAACTTCTCCGATCAAAGCACCTCATAGCACCATCTTCGTCGTCTGAATATCTTCTAATATTGGAACCTCCACATCAACTGTGTGGCCAAAATTTGTAGGAGGTTAAGGAGGCGGTGGCTCATTGAAAGCCTATGATTTAGGGCATGATTAATTCACCTTCACTGATTGCATCCTCACCCTAGCACACGAGTCACGTTTATGGCCATGCCCTCCGCATGCCAGACAAACAAGTGGATTCTGGAAAACTGCAGCCATGTGCCCACTTCTTCTACATCTGAAGCAAAGGATATCTCTATTCTTCCACCCCCAACCCTCTCTCATCCTACCCCTAGCATCCCTTCACAGTTGAGATGACCATCTACTCTCCCTCCTCATCCAAGTTTAGGTCTCGAAGTCTTCTATCCATCTTCCTCCCCATGATGCCTAGCCCTAGCCGCATGGTCACCATCTCACCCTCTCTCCATCCCTCCTCTTGGCGACCTCGAGTGGCTTATTTGGTGGAAGTGCCTACTCTCGACACCATAAATGGAATGGATAGGACATCGTATTTTCTAACCTTTGACTTTAATACCCTCCTTCAACTAAGGATTCCGTAAAGGATGGTCGTGACCATCCACCTTAGTCATGGTTTTATTAGAACTCAATCTTTGCATATTTGCCTTATTTGGATGCTCTCAAGAATTCATGCAAAATTCGCATGCAGGAATTGAGAGAGAAAAACTTTGCCTAACTCGAAGGTATCATTATCCAATTATCCAAAACTTAAGAGTAGTCACACTAAACTTAAAGCACCCGTAGACACTCTACTCTCACCTCATAAATGTTTGGTGGATCTAAATAGAAGATAGATTGCCTGACTCCCTAACCACTATTCAAGGGTTCAGCAAAAGAAGAAATGCTTCTTCTCGATAAACAAAGGATGTTTATTAGTCTTCATAATGAATCCGCTACAAAATCTACGTGGAAGTGTAATAATTGTACTGGATCCTAAATTAAGGAATATTTCAAGAAGAAAAATCCTCAATAAAACCTCTTGATAAAAATCTTTTATTCATGGATGCAATATGTATAAATGCTATGTATAAGTAACCTTTCCCAGTTGCACTTCACAATTTTACCTTATTTGGGCTCACATTTAGCTTGGTGCTAAATTTAGAGCCAAAAAGTGGTGAAAGAGTTGGAAAAGGCTATTGCGGATGATTTCTAGCTCCAATGCAAGCATTGGAGGTCGGTTATTCTTAAATTAAGGACCCTAAAGTGCAATTAACATGATGCTCAAAGGTTTTTCTAAGGTGTTGGTAGAAAAATTTTAGTTTATGTGTACTGCCCCCCCATGCCTAAGTTCTTGCATGTCCTCATGCATTAATATAATGAAAAATCAGGAAGACAAGAAGTATAAACGGTAGAAATCACCTGGAATTGCATCTGAATTTTGTTTACAATCAGCATATTTCAACACCTTTGAAAGGAAAGAAATATGCAGGAAAATATGCTAAATAAAATGTGCTATATATAAGTGTTGAGTTTAATGACTCTAGTTGGGCGTAAACTCAAAAAGGATGTCATTACTGTATTAAGAGTGGCGAGTAAAATGATAAGACATTTAATTTCATTCACCAATAGTGGGCCACAAGTGCGAACTAGTTGTCCATGAATTCCAAGCCTAAAAAGTTAGAAAAATATGTAGTTGGGGCTTGGGAAAATTTGCAACTAGGTGCTACAGTAGAAAGATAGATAAATATGGGTGCCTGGAAGAAATGAAGATGAAGTCATCCTAAAGAGGTGATGGAGAATGTGGGTGGTTGGGGTATGAGTGGAGTCATATGGGGGTCATGATAACGGTGATAAATGGAAGGCATGACTCAAGTGTGTGGTTAGATCTGGAAATCATGGTCTGGTGATCTATCTCAATCTCTCCCAAAGATATTTCTTCTAGAGTATCATCCTCATCTTTTACTCCTTCCAAATCATTCAATTCCAATTCCTAATTGTCATTAAATTTGCATGATTCAGCAACATTCTTATCTTCCTTAGATAACTCATCATATGCAATCCTTGGTAATTTTTCAATCTCTTGAATATCTTTTTCATAAAGGAATATTTACTTTTGCTCACTTAGTTGGTATTGGGCTTAGATTTATTAGTGAGTCCCTCCATGAAAGTTGAATGGGCTGACTCAGTCTTCGAGACCTCAATATCATCTACCTTGGGTGTTAGATCCACAGAATCCTCACTAACAACCTTAGAATATAAAATATGTTGTGGCACACCTGACCCTAATTCAAATGTTTCTGATTTTTCTTGCTCATCCCAAATTCTACAAAGCTCTTTTCTTATATCACCATATTCTCGAGCTCTCACTTCTTTTATTTCCTGAACCATTTTGATCAATTGAGTAATCTAGGATTCATTGCAAGGGGTAGGAATTTGAATTGGGCTAGGTCAATCAAGATAGTCAACCATATTATCAAAGATTTTATCTTGTATTGTGGGTGGCTTTTGTAATCTAGTGGATCCTTGATACGGGTCATGTGGTCCTATCTAGGTGTCAATTGCCATGGTTTCTTCTAAATTATCCTCCAAATCGCTTTCTGTAACACCCAAAAAATACCCTGACTTCATTTTCTTGGCGACTGCATAAATATCAAAGTAAATCTTCTCATTGCCACTACTCATTTCCATACATCTTGTGTAACAATCAATCCGTGCATTGGTCGTAGTCAAGAAAGGGCGACCCAAAATGATAGGTGAATCACTTAGCTTTTCCAGTATATCCATGTCCAAAACAACACAATCAACGGAAAAGCTAAGACCTTGCACTTTAATGATCACATCATGAACTACCCCCTTAGGTGTGTTGGAACCATATGCCATTTTAATGGTGATAGTTGTGTGGTACTGAGCTCCAAGTCTGGTGCGATTAAAAAGGATGGTAGGAATCAAGCCGATGGATGATCCTAGATCTACAAGGGCTCTATTAAAGATGAATCCCTTGATGGTACATGATATGAAAGGTTTTACAGGGTCACTCTTTTTGGGTGGTAGAGTGCCCGAAACAAATGCACTTATGTGAGCAAATAAAACCACCTCTTTAGGTGTGCAAATCTATTTCTTTTCTTTTAACTCTTTCTTTAAGGCTCCAGGAAAGGGTAAATAGATCAAATCAATTTTGGGAACCTTTTTCTTCTTTTTGTCCTTAAAGTCTGAGTCAGTGCTGGATGTAGGCTTGGTCTTGAGATTTTTAGGTGAGCCCGAATAAGATCATTTAGGTGGGCTCTTGATTTTTCTCCTTTTAGAAGCCAAAGAATTTGCACCTGCACAATGGCATATATGATAGATTGGAGGAGGGCACAGAAGATTAGGTGTAGAATAAGAGTAAAGAGGAGCATGCATACAAAGATAGAATGATTCTTGAAGTCTTTTGATTCGATCCCCTTGAGATTTCACTTGATATTCCAAATTAGTCAGCCTTTCTTCCCTTTTCTTGTCAAAATCCAACAAAAGGTCCATGATATCCTCAAGGATGGTTGTGGGTTGGGTTGCACTAGATGGTTACCCTCAAGTGGATTGAGTGGAATACTGGGCTTGCCTAGATTGATTTTGAGTTTGTCATTGTGGTGGCCATGAAAGATCAGGATTATCTCTGTACTCAAGGTTATACGAATCAGGATATGAATCAAAGTGAGCATGACCTTGGGTGGGGCTGACTATAGAGGGAATTGATTGAGAACTTGATGTGTGGTCCTATACTTGTGATCCATTATTCCAATTCTTAAGTGAGAGATCATCAAGTACAGGGTATCAGAGATGGTGCAATCCCCAAATGATCTACCCAAATCATGAAGCAGGTCCAATAGTGCCTTCTGGGTTGGCTGAGTCCAAGATACCTCCACAGGGTAGCAAGAGTCAGTAGAGTAGCTAGTGGCTCTAAAATATGGGTCACTAGATCCACTAGGTTGGCTATTCCAGGTCTCTTGTACCTAGGAGGAGTAATAAAATTGAGATTGTGCCTGGCATTGTCTAATTTGCTTTAGGATCTTTGCATGTTGATCATCAAAGCTCATGTTACACTCCTAGAGTCCAGCAACTATCACCTTCAATAGGTTCTGGTCTAGATAAGGGTTGGACTCATGAGGTAAATGTTCTAAGTAAACTAGGGGATAAAGAGTATGAGAATAATCATATCCTAGCTGCTGAGGATGAGTCTCTCAACCAGGGGGAGTCTAAATCATGGCTAGGTTGGAAGAAGAAGACCCTGGGGGTAAGAAGAATGAGTACATGGGTTCATGGATAATTGAGAAAAGGATAGGAGAGATAAGAGAGGATCTTCCTCAAGAAGACACACCAAAGGTCTTAGAAACTGTTACCAGCTACAAGGGATGGTGAAAACAAGGCAAAGGCCTTTGAATCAAGTGTGGTATGATTGCTTAGTAATCATAGGACTTAAAAGACCTAAATTGAGTTAGAACTTAGCATAATGGTAGTATAATTCATGCATAAATAGCATACATTGCATCATTTCTACTTTACCTAGATATTCATGAAATAATGCTATAATATATTGATTAGTGTTCAATTTGGATTTTAGGCAATAAGAAGCTCAAGAGATGGCTTGAAGTTGGATTTGAAGCAGGGAAGAAGCCAGAGTTGTAGCAGAGCTGGAGAAGTGCTCTAATAAAGATGAAGGCATAATGTAGGGAAGAGGTATACTATAGTAGCTGTAGGATTTTAATGTTTGCGTCAAATTATAAAGAACATAGGACCTATTCTTAGCCTTAAGACAACCTTAGATATCCTCCCAAACCTTGGCCACCCTTATATTAGGTCACCTTAGCCAAAAAAACTTCAAAACCCATCTTCTAGCCTAAATCTAGACATCTAGGTAGGACATTGGATGTCCAGGACCCTTAGGTTCCACCCGTAGAGCAAGAACCCAATCTGCTGGAATATTGAACGTCTAGACATGGTGTTAGGCACCCAATTTCTGCATAAATCCAAGACAAAACCTCAAATTCACCCTGACTCAACATTGGACATCCAGACCAGAGACTTAGACTTCTGATTTTGAGGTATAATTCGTCTGATCATTAAATTAGACATTTGGAACCCCTCTCCAGATGTTGTTTTTGAAATCAAGCTTAGAACTTGATTTCTTAAGACCCTAAACCCAACCCTACACACTAGGGAAACTAAATTAAGGTATCCTAAGCCTAGTAGGCCGACCCTCCTAAGAACCTAATTAGGTTCTCACTAAGCTCAATTGACTTGGATCTAAGTCAATTACAATTCACCTAGTCAATTTGACTCATAGAGTCTAGTTGAGCTTAAATCTCAACCAAAACAAGTCCAATTGGACTTAGTGAGAGTTCAATTGACTCAAGCCTAACCTAATTGGGAACTTTATCTCCCAATTACACACACACCCACTCAGTTAAGCTTGTGGTATGTTTAGTTGCACTTATCACATTAGTATTAGGGTTTATGAATGTTGTTGGGAGAGAGTCATCATTTAAAGTAAAGTATCGTGTCGTAGTATAGTGACTAAAATTGCAACAACACTTAAATTTATAAAACTCAAAATCAATGTGAGTTCATGGTCATTCGTAGGGAGTAATTTGGCAATTTAATCCACTAATCACAAAACCAAGAAAGATATGAAAATATAATTAGAATAATGCTCAATATAAATCAAAATAATATCTAAAGAGTCAAGTGAAAAAAGATGGGGTTAAAATGGTGGTTTAAACCACCAATTCAACCCTAATGTTAAGCTCTACAATTAACTCAGATATCTCAATAGTAATGGAATCTAATATCCACAACAATGTCAGAATCAGAACCAACTAGTCAAACGTTGGGTTAAATGCTCAGATGCCTTAACCTCAGGAGCCTCAACAGTTGTTAAAGCACAGTAGCGATAGAGAGACACAAGGGTCTCGTAAGCATAAAGCACAAGGGCCTCTCAGAGCCTCCAAAAGGTTAAGTATTGAACACGAGAGAGGGGGCGCAAATCCCGTGGTGTGATTAGAGCAAAAACCCCCCTCTTCCCTTTCAGATTTCTTCTCTTTAGAAGCATAATAGACCCGAGTATCCGGGTACATGGATCTAGCCCAGTCCCACGTTGCGTGAACAATGGACGAGGGCACGTGCGATGGAGCATGAGAGCAGGACCTCACCTCGGTGCTCTTGGAGGCAACCGACTTCAGGCATAGAATCAATATACCTTTGGTTGCGTGGTTTTCAGTTCACGATGTGGGACTATCCCACAATCCTTTTTTCTCGCACAGCTACAGAAGATCCTCTTACCGGATTAAAGCAGCGGTAGGCGTGGGCTGCTTTGATTGGGCACCTGGGAAGCCTTAGGACCTAGAGCCGTGTTAAGTGGGAGCTGCAATAAGGTGTTTGAAGGTTGGAAGCAGGCGAGCAACATCAGATTTGACAGTAGTGGTGACGGCGCTCTGATGAGGATCGAAAAAAGGAAATACGCCTCACGACCACGTCAAAAATGCTCAGAAGCCTCTCCTAAGTGTGGTGAGTGATGTGGTGGTGGTGGCATGGTGTGAATATGTGTGTGTGAGTGTAGCAAAGTCAGAGAAGACAATCGATGGCGATGGTGCTCAGTGGGGTGTAGGAGAGATCGAAGCGTCAAATTTCTTTGCGGCCTTTGATCAGTAAAGTGTGGTGATGCTCGTGGACTTAATGACGGGTGGTTCGGTGATCTGTGGCGGTCGCACGACGTCCCTGAAGCTTCGCAAGCGCTGGGCAGGACTGAGGTGGAGCGGTGCGTTCGATGGTTGAAAGTGATATCTAAGTATGTGGAAATGGAGAAGAAAGGGAGAGGAAGAGATCAAGGGAAGTTAGGAGTTGATACTAAGGGGGATCGAGGTCGGCTGTGATGGGCTAGCATCGGGGAAGATGAATACTCTGAAGATGAGAATGACAAGGAGGAAAGATCAAGGCGTATCTTGCTTGGTACGACGAGAAGCAGAAGACGTCGGGGAAGAAGTTCCCTCTACCTATTGTATGTGGAAGAAGGCGACGAAGGAGGAATGGGGAGTTCGCCGAAGCTTCGTCAGAGTAGGCTGGGGAAGGAGAACTGGAAGGGTTTCTAGCCTAAAACCTCGCTAAGGAGAATAGTCAGGAGTTGGCCATTCTTTTATAGGGCTCAAGATCGAGCTCTAAAGCTCGGAAGGAGGCTTGATTTGCTCAAAATTTAGGGAAAAATATCCCCAAAATCTCTCATGCTATCCTGATCTTTGGGGATAGAATTGAGTCTCAAAAGGAGGCTCAATAGATTATGGAAGTCCTTGCGATCAATCACTCCAAGTTTGGAAGAGTTTGGCTCTGATTCGAGGGAGAAAACCTCCCTCAAATCTTGTTGCAGAAGTTGCATTCACAACAATGGTGGTAGGTACTGAAATGAAGAAAATGATGAAAAGTTAGTGACCTTTTTGTAATAAACTCAAAAGTTGAGGGGCTAAATGTAAGAAATAGAGTTTTAAAGGGCTAAATTGCAAACTAGATCAAGAGGTACTTTGATTGGGCTCCAATTTTGGTCTTAACCTAGTTTGGACTCAAGGAATCTAATGGTGAAATTAGATTTGAGTTTTGACCAAGTTTGGCTAGGAAATTTGCACAGAAGCACAAATTAGGGTAAAATCCCATCTGAAACTCTATTCTTGATCAAAATGGGTTCAGATGGTCAAACCAAGGGTATAAAACCTCTTAGGATATTTTTATATGCATTTTAGGATTTTTAGATGAATTTTATCCTAACCAAAACCTCTTCAATTCAAGCAGGTTGATAATTAGGATTTTATGTACTATTTTGGTTCTCGAAATGCATGAAACCCCATTTCAGTCAATGTTGACCCACCTTTTGGAATTTTGAGCTCATTTAACATTTAATTAACCCCTGAGTGAGCCCATGGTTAATCTGTGTTTGCGTTGTGCTGTAAAAATTACAGAATTTACCCTAATTTCCCATTCTTCTCTCAAATCAGAATAGTGCGGAGTTATGACCCTCAGATGGTTAACTAGAAGCTTTAACCAATCAAGCCTGACTAAATATGGCTAGTTAGGGCTCATGATAGTGTTACCATCAATGAACCGATTCTTAGAAACCTACCTAAACCCAATTTCCTAAACCTATTGGACTCAACCTAGACTACTTAACCACACCCATACTCATGCATACACACACATACACCACTACTTGGCTGTCTAGTCTAGAATTCTCTAGAATGGTCTCCAAGTGGCGCCACCTTGAAAGACTAAAAATGTCTTTTAAGGAGTCCACAACTCCCCAAGATAGTGGATCTAGAAGACCCATTTCAAATGGGTTGGACAACCACCTTGGGAGCTCTTCTAGAGATTCCACACTTCTCTAGATGAGCTAACCCTTGGTCTATTTAAAGACCATCTTGGACGGCCAAGTGACACCATCTAGATCTCGGATACCACCTCCATTCATCACTTCATCAATGAGCTCCATCACTTCCATCATCACCATCTTCACGTCCAAGAGCTAGAGCACCTCCACCACCCTCTCAAGAGGCTGGCTCCCCACGTTGGCCATCCCACTTTCCCCTCCCACCACCTCAAGCCACACAGTCATTGGAGACCACCTCCAATTTTCTGATTTCTTTAGCTAGATTGAAGTTCTTCATAGTTTTAATTCTTGCATTATTGTCTACTAGTAATAGTAGTAATCCTCTACTTCAATGAATGCAAGCATAATCTACCTTAAACCCATGCATGCATATTTGTTCTATTAGTTAGAATAGTATTTTCAAGCTTTCATGTACAAGCTTTCCTCTAAAATCGCGTAATGACAATATTTGTGAACAAATAGAAATCATCATTTGCTTGCCTCATCTATCTATATTACAATTAATATGTCGGTTCCAAAGGATGTGAATGATTTAGTGATAGATTTATTTTCTGCTAGTCGCCATCGTATAATGGAGGTCGTGCAAACGCAAACACACACATTCACCTTTGTTATCTATTTGCTGCAAGCACATGCTTTCTGTGTTAACAATGCTACCAGTGCATCTTTCACTCACACCATTGAAACTAGAGTCCAATTCAAAGCAAGTAAAGAACTTAAAATCAAAATCAATTTCTCTTTCATACGCCTCCTTAAGATTGACCAGGACTCACTGTCTTGATAATTAGAAATTTTTATTGGAATCGTGATTTGTTTTGTACTACGATGCTTCCAACCAAATACACATTTTATGAATCTCAAACATGGTCCTTACAAATAGGTGACCAAATTTTTCGTTAATGTTTTAATTCCTGAAGAAAATTCAATGTAAAATCGATTGCAAATGTGACAAGCATCGAAATTGCGTGTTTTGAAATCACCGAAAATCGTAGTATAGTCGTGAAATCCCCTTGACAAAAATATTTATAATAACAAAACTCGCATAGATTTCTTTTCTTTTTAGAACTTAAGTCCTGCTCATTCATCTCTGGGAGGCATGAAAATGAGTTGAGATTTGGATCAATTTTTCTAACCTAAATATGATCTAACCTAATATTTTTGGTCTTTTTCTATTTGGCGATTTTTTTTGTGTTTTTAATTTTTATTTTGAAAAGTGAACTAAAACCTAGATCTAGATATGCTAGCAAAAACCTAAGCGACTATGTGCATCTAAATGAGGCCATGGTGGCTGTGTATGGTGTGACAAACCTAAGTCACATGTGGGCAAACAGATGTGAAGACAATCACAGAAGTGATGATCACACAATATTATTTATGCATAAAAATGAATGCCAATTATCATCTATATTAGAAAGCACATAAATAGAAGTCCCTCATGTCAAAAAGTGCCACTAGGGCCATTGGCCTTGTGTGAGGGTGTAGGCTAGACCTTCGGTATGCAAATCCATCTACACGCCTACCAAAAGAGACGGCTGACCACAAAAGGCTATGGATGAGCCTTCATGGTCATCCAAGAAGAGAAGGAGATGGGGGGCATCCTCTCTAGAATGAGAAGGGAGCACACCTAAGAGAAGAAGAGAGGGTGGAGATCCCTTCTTCTTCCTAGCCGTCCTTGAGAAGTTTTGGAGAAACTTCTCTATGGCCATCCATGGAGCCTTGGAGGAGGCGGAGGCCTTGGAATTTGGAGGGTGGAAGGGAGGGTGTAGCAAGTGAGAGGTGGAGAGAATGGAAATGGGAATTAATTGGGTGTGCCAACTTTCTTTTGCATTTATGGGAAGGCCTCTCCATTTCAAATGGGTCGCCACTTTTGGTGGCTCCCAAAATAGCAAGTGCCACCAATGTAGGATCTAGGTTGGTGACCAACTAATGAGGGCTAGAATGGGAAAGGGGATTTAGGAAAGTATGTGTTTGTGTGGGTGTAATTTTCATTGAGTAGGGTTGTGGGTTTTGTGAATATAGGTTGGGTTAACCTACATTAAGTTGGTGTGGACCTAATTAGGCTTAGGTGAGTCTAATTGGAATGGAGTGAACATAATTGGGTCTAGGTCAAGTCTAATTGGATGTGTGTGTGTGTTTAGGCTTAGGTAAACCTAAGTAGTATGAGTTAATTAGATCCTTGGTGGATCTAATTGGGTTCAGGTGCACCCAATCAACTGTAGATGCACCCAATTAGGTATGAGATGGTTCAATTGGGTTAGGGATAGGATAAGTGGGGCTATGGATAGTTGATTAGGCTTAGGAGGTCTCTAATTTGGTTTATTAGGGTGTCTGGTGGGGTTTCTAGGTCAAAATAGGTAAGATCAAGCTTCTAGTGCAAAAATCAGGAACTAGAGACAAGTATCAGATGTCCAGAAGAGTGGTCAGATGTCTTATACTCCAAAATTTAAACGTCTGGATGGCAAATTGGACATCCAATTCTGTGTTAGTATGAGTTTGGCTTCCTAGATTGATATTTTGCAGAAATCAGACATCCAGCTAGATGTCCGAGCATCCTAAAAGGTGCTGGAGAGTGGGTTTTAAGTTTTCTAAGGTGGGTTTTGGTTCTTAACTATTTGGGAGAGGGATAAGGTGGATAAGAACAAGGATAGTGCTAGCCATCTTTGGGTTTTGAGGCTAAGGTGTCCTAATGGAGGTGGTTTCGGGTTTGGGAAGGCTGTCCTAGGATTTCTAAAGGTAGGGATAAGGCTATCCTCCTCACACCTCTTGTCTGAATCAGTCTTCTTCTTCCTTTATTGCTTTATTCCACTGTCTCCCACATCTTGGATCATTTTATTACCTGCAAATAGCAATAAAAACATTAAATAACAAGATATCTCATCTTATTCTATAATGAATGATGCAATGCATGATATGAGTGCAATATCCACAAATTAATCTAGGTTCAGACATTATTTAGGTTGATTAGGACCCATGATTGCTGTGCAATCATACCCCATTTCCTAAACTTTGCTAGTCCCTAGCAAATGCAAGACTAAGTGTATGACTAAGTTATTTACAAGTTCGATCCCTAAAGAACTAATTATTTTTATCATGTGTATGCTTAGAGAATTTTCTCCTTTCTGTTTTATCTAGAAATCTTGAAATTCAGATACGTGAAAGAGCAGCTATGTAGCTTTTGTGACGGATTCGACTGAAAATCCTAATTCACCTCTAAAGCCTGTACTCGACCCCTAGTAAAAATTCTAGCGGGATAGGCAAACTTCTTCCCTCGAGATATTCAAGATATTATGTGAATTCCACCTTGGCTTTAAGCTTGGGTAGAGAATGTCTGAGGGAAATGGTTGTTTATTTGGTGGCTCACTCTCATTTGGTGCTACATAGAGATTAGTACTACATAGTCTAGATTCCTAGATTATTAAGTAACTCAACTCAGAGAAAGACAAGAAAAACTATGCTCTCTTTTGGTTCCTTTGTATTCATTCTCTCTTTCTCTTTTCTTTTCTTTTCTTTTCTTTTTCTTTTCTTGAGCTCACAATCTCACTAGATTTACACATATATTCCATATTTGGTGGTCTTACATGGCATTAACACTCTAATTGAGTTCCCATAACCCTAACACTAAGTCAAAATTCCTCAGCGAGTATTTGGGTGGTCAGAAACACAGAAAAAGTGGTTTAAGGCCATATTTGGTGGATCTCAATTTTATTTGGTAGTATTGCCTCAATGCAAATGAAATAAACACTAGATACTCGTAAACTCTTTCTCTACTTTTTCTTTTTTATATATATATTTTTTCTTTTCTCTTATTTTTTTCTCTTATTTTTTCTTTTTCTCATTTTTTTCTATTTTTATTTTCCTTTTTTTTTCATATATAATTTTTTTTCTAATGTAATACAATCTAGCAACACATTCATGAATTTTATTGAGGCATTATTTGGGATTGGTGGTACTCAAGAGACATTGGGTGGCTTATTTGGTGGAAGTGCCTACTCTCGGCACCAGAAAAGGACGGATAGGATGGTGTATTCTTCACCTTGACATCAATACCCTCCTTCAGCCGAGGATTCCGTAAAGAATGGTCATAACCATCCACCTTAGCTTTAGTTTTATGAAAACTCGCTCTCCGTGTATTTGCCTTGTTTGGTGGTTCTCAAAATTTTGCACAAAATGTATACGCAGGAACTGAGAGAGAAAACTATGCCTAATCTCTGAGAATCATTACCTAATTATCTAGAATTCGGATTCCATTTACTAATCTTAGAGCACCAATACTCTCTACTCTCATCTCACAATATTTGGTGGATTTTTTGGAAGAAGATTTGCTTGACTCCCAAACCACTATCCAGGGGTTCAGGAAAAGAAGCACTACTTCTTCTTGATAGGCTGAAGACGTTTATCATTCTTTAGCATGAATCCATTGCAAATTCTACGTGTGTGTGTAAATTGTACTGGATTCGAGATTATAGGAATCAACTATTGGATTAAATTCCTAATGCATTCTCTTGATAAAAATCTTATTCATGAATGCAATATATATATATAAATGCTATTTGTAACCTTTCAAAGTTGTAGTTCAAAAATTTTCCTAATTCAGGTTATATTCAGCTCGGCTTTAAATTTAGATCAAAAAGGTGAGCGGATGAGTCGAAAGAGGCTGTTGCGGACGATTTTTAGCTCCAATGCGAACATTGGAGCTGGAGTCGGTTGTTCTTAATTTAAGGATCCTAAAGCGCAATTAGCATGTCGTATGAAAGGTTTCTCCTAAGTACTGGCAGAAAAATTTTTAGTTTACAGGTACTACCTCCCCATGCCTACTTTCTTGCATGTCCTCATGCATGAATATAATGAAAAATAAACTAAGACAGGGAGTAAATGGGTAGAAATCACCTGGAATAGCTTCTAAATTTTTTGTTCTACTTATTCCAACACCTATGAAGTGAACTAAATATGCAGGAGAATATGCCAAATAAAATATGCTATATATATGTGCTAAGATTAATACCTCTACCTAGGTGTAAACACAAAAAGGATATGTCAATACAGTATTGAGAATGGAGAGTAAAATGATAAGAATTTTATTGTCATTCGTCAACGGCGAGCCACAATTGTAGACCAGTTGTCCATGAATTTTGAGCCCAAATAATCAGAAAATTATTATAATGGGGCTTGGGAAAATCTGTAGGAAGATGCTACAGAAGAAAGACGGATAATTACGAGTGCCTAGAAGAAATGAAGATGGAGGCATCCCAAAGAGGTGATGGAGAATGTGGGTGGAGTCGTGTGGGGTAAAGTCAATGTTGATGAATGGGAGGCATGACTCAAGTGGTGTGGTCAGATCAGGAAATTAGGATCCAGTGATCAGTTTCTATCTCTACCAGAGATGTTTGGGTATCATCTTCTTCTTTTATCTCTTCAAAAATTTTCAATTGTAATTCCCAATTATCACATGATTCCCCAAAATTTTTACCTTCCTCCGATAACTCATCATAGGGGGACTCACATGTAATCCCCAATAATCTTTCAATTTCTTGAATATCTTTTTCATAGGGGGATATTTCCGCCTTCTCACTTAGATGAAATTGGGCATTAGATTCAGTAATGAGTCCTTCCATGAAAGTGGAATGGGCTGAATCATTGATTGAGGAGTCGTTAAAGTCTTTTTGAGTTTGTTGCTCCGCGTATGTGATCATTTGAGTCAATTCATCAATGTCTATATGGGTACTCTCAAATAGAACAAAATCATATTAAAACTCATTAATACCTGGTTCCTCAAAATGAAATGATTTATATTCAGGCCCTAAATCAAGATTACGATCATCAAATGAATCTCCTTCCTCAACTTCATAGGAACATCAATATCATCCATCTTGGGTGCATGATCTACAGAATCCTCAATGACCACCTCATAATCACAAATTTGTTGTGGGACACCCGAACTAAATTCAAGCATTCCTGATTTTTGTTGCTCATCCCAGATTCTATGAAGCTCCTTTCTTATGTCATCATATATTCTCTAGCACTAGCTTCCTTTATTTTATGAACCATTTTGATCAATTGAGTAATCTGGTGTTCATTGTAAGGAGTAGGGGTTTGAATTGGGCTAGGTTGGTCAAGATAGTCAACCATGCTATCAAAGAATTGATCCTATATTGAGGGTGACTCTTGTGATTTGATAGATTCTTGATTCGGGTCATGTGGTTCTACCCAGGTGTCAATTGCCATGGTTTCTTCTGAATTGCCCTCTAAATCACTTTCCGTATCATCCAAAAAATACCCTGACTTCGTTTTCTTAGTGACTGAATAAATATCAAAGTGAATTTTCTTGTTGCTGATACACATTTCCATACATCCTGAGTAACAATCAATCCGTGCATTGGCCGAAGCCAAGAAAGGGAGACCAAGAATGATGGGTGAATCACTTAGCTTCTCCGGTATATCCATGTCCAAAATAATAAAATCAACTCAAAAGCTAAGACCTTGCACTTTATTGATCACATCCTGAACTACCCCCTTAGGTGTTTTGATGGAGCCATTTGCCATTCTAATGGTGACAGGTGTGTGGTACAGATCTCCAAGTCTGGTGTGGTCAACAAAGGCAATAGGAATCAAGCTAATGGAAGACCCTAGATCCACAAGGGCTCTATTATTTGTGAATCCCTTTATGGCACAAGATTTGAATAGTTTTCCGGGGTCGGTCTTTTCGGGTGGTAGTGCCAGAAACAAATGCACTTACGTTAGCAGATAAAACCACCTCTTTAGCTGTGCAAGTCTTTTTCTTCTCTTGTGACTCTTTCTTTAAGGCTCCAGGAAAGGGTAAATAGGTCAAATCAACTTCAGAAGCCTTTTTCTTATTTTTGTCCCTAGAGTCTGAGTCAGAGTTGGATGCAGGTTTGGTCTTATGATTTTTGGATGAGCCCAAATTAGATCATTTTGGTGGGCTCTTAGCTTTCCTCTTCATTTCAAAGGCCAAAGAGTTGGCCCTTGCACACTAGCACATATGATAGATTGCAAGAGGAGTCGGAAGAATAGGTGGAGAGTAGGAGTGAAGAGGAGTGTGTAGACAGGGATAAAGTGATTCTTGAAGTCTCTTGATTTGATCCCCTTGAGATTTAACTTGATTTCCCATCTTAGTCAGCCTTTCTTCATTTTTCTTATCTAAGTCCAGCAAAATGTTCATGATATCCTCAAGGGTGGTTGTGAGTTGGGTTGGACTAGATGGTTACCCTAAAGTGGATTAGGTGGAGTGCTGGGCTATCGTAGATTGATATACAGTCTGAGTTGGTCTCTGTGGTGGCCATGAAAGATCAGGATTATCTCTCCACTCAAGGTTATACGAATCAGGGTGTGAATCAAAGTGTGTATCACCCTGTGTGGGGTTGACTATAGAGGGAGTTGATTGAGAAGCTGATGTATGGTCCTATACTTGTTATCCATTATTCCCATTCTTCAGTGATATATTATCAAGTACAGGTGTATCAGAAATGGTACATTCCTAAAATGATCTACCCAAATCATGGATTAGGTCCAAGGGTGCCTTTTGGGTTAGCTGAGTCCATGGTGCCTCCTTAGTGTAGCAAGAGTCAGTAGAGTAGCTAGTGGATCCAACATATCTGTCACTAGACCCACTAGGTTGGTTATTCTAGGTCTCTTATTCTTGGGAGGAGTGATAAGATTGAGGTTGTGCCTAGGATTGTCTAATTTGCTCCAAGAGCTTGGCACTTTAATCTGTATAGTCCTTGTTATATTCCTAGAATTCATCAACTATGGATTCGATCAATTATGATCTAGATAAGGGTCGAATTCATGAGGTTCAAGTTCTAAATAAGCTGAGGGATAAGGAGTATGAGAATAATCATATCCCGGCTACTGAGGATGAGTCTCCCAACTAGGAGGAGTCGAAATCATGGTTGGGTTGGGAAATGGAGGACCCTGCTGGTTAGAAGGATGATATGGGTTCATGGAATTCAAGAAGAGAAGAGAATAGAGATAAGAGAAGGTCTTCCACAGAAAGACACACCCAGCTACAAGGGGCTGGTGAAAATAAGGCCAAGGCGTAGGATGAGAGATGAGAGAGAGCACTAAATCAAGCAAACAAGCTAGCCCTAAATTGTATACCCTAATTGGATCTAAACCTAGTATCCTGAAATGGAACTAGGTTAAACCAACCCTTGAATTACTTGGCTGGCCAGATGGGTGGGACCCCCTAGGACACCTTGCATGATGGGACACTATTAGAGGTTAACGCAGTTATCGCATCGACCTTTTTGTCACCAATTGGTCCAAATAGACAAGGCCTTGACTTTCACCCAATCAAATTTCAGTTACCAAGTAAATTACTCCTACCTAGGGCACGTCTACTTAGTTTTAGGCTTGGGCTTAGAGTGCTCTTGGAATGTGATTGGGCATTTTGGGGATGTTCCCATAAAATTTGATTTAGAGTGTAAAGTGCACAGACAATGTGAAAGGGCGATCTTCGTTTTCATTGAAATCTTTAACATAAAATGATGTGTCATTGTATTTAATTTCCTGGTAGAAAATCGCTTTTCAAAACATTTTAATTTTCAGAATCTAACCACGAAAATAGTTAGGTCGTCTCCACAGGGAGGAATTAGCCTATTAAAATCACAACTCAGTGGAAATCAAGTTTGCAGAAGTAATCGTCAAATCAAACAATGCATATGTTTCTTTAAATGTAAACCCCAAATTTAAGGAGAATTCAATAGCTATTGACGTAAATTTCACATAAGAAAATAGTTCATGTGTAGGGGTATATCGTGTACTTTTTACTTGCATGCAGACTAAAGTGTAAATTACAATTCAAATCTGATGTATATTGAGATGGATTATAAGGGTTGAACAAATATGTGGAAGAGTAAGCTTAGGATTGCAATTTCACCTCAAATTAATTAATAAAAAAAATTAGAAAAATAAATCTTTGATAATGGCAATGCTTGTAATTTTTAATGGCATGTTTACTATTCCAAAATAGAGCATTTGCTATTCTTTGCATGCACGAGGAGGAGGGTCCACGGTTGAAGGAGAGAAGCCCAGGAGAGGTTGGCCACGACGAAAGGATCACGATGACGATGGTGGCATCGACTATGGTGGTCTGAGGTTGCCGGCCGACGAGGAGTGGCGTCGAGGTTGGGTTCTGACGGAGAAGACGAACAGTGCGTGGAGAGGAGGAAGAGTTGCTACCGTTGCTGTGTGTGGCTGTGCGATGGCATGTGCACAAGGGCACACGAGGGCACGCACAAGAGCGCGTGAGGGTGCTGTACTACCAGTGGGTGCGTGGCTACCTCCGAGTGTGCTGCTGCAGGTGTCCTGCCTGTCGGTGTGTTGGGTTCCTTGTTGCAAACAGGGGAGGCATGGAAAGAAGACGAAGAAAAGGAGCGCGGTCTGCACACACGCGCACAGGGGTGCGCGAGGGGATGCGCTGCTTGCAGGTGCGTGGCTGCCTACGGGTGCACTACTGCGGGCATGCTGATGGCGGTGCGTGCTCTTGCAGGGCGCGGAGGCTGTGGCGGTGTGCACACTTGCAAGGGTTGCGGTGGGAGGATGGTGGCATAGTGCTCAACACACGGTGAGATAGGTTGGAGCATAGTGCACGATGAGAGAGGCTTGTGGTGGTAGTGCTCGTTGGTTCCACAGTGCATGCCCTCTCCACGGTGGGGAAGGTGGAGATGATCCCCACAGGGGGAAAGGAAGACTGCGCACCTCTCACCAAGAGCGCCCTTTTTTTTTATCTCCTCCCCTCCCTTCTACAAGTCAAGGGATTTTCAAATCCCTTACTAAACTTGGCCAGGGGCTGTTGGGGGAGGTGTTGTTGAGGCTAGCGACTGATGGGGGAGGGGGAAATTATTTCACCCCCCTGGTCTCTTGCAAATTTAATCCTCCTCCTCTCTCACTTTCCCGATGATTTGTTAACTCTTAAATAATCGATGATCTGGAGATTGGTTTCTCCCATTGATGGAGCCCTGCCAGAGAGGCCGCCCCAGAGAGTGGGATCCAGGTCGAGGAATCTTGAGATCAAGGGGTTACCTTTACATCTGAGGTCGAAGGAGGTTGTGGTGTCCATAATATCAGTGTTTGCCTCAATGGCTAAAGATGCGGTTGTAGGACTGTTGGAGGGCGATGGGTGTTTGCTAAATGTGATGGTTGATGTGTTTAAAGTTGATTCGGTTCTTGACAGATTGATTTTAAGATGTGGTGGAAGTTCATGGTTGCTGCTGCTGAGGTTCACGATGGGTGACACTGTAGTGAGGCAAGATATGTCGTCTAAATCTGAAGCTGTTGAAGAGGCGGTTACATAGGATTAGTGTAGGGCTCCTCCTAAAGAATCCCTCTCTTTCAAAAAATGCAACGACCATCACTTGGGGGAAAGGGGGGAGACAATGGCTGAAGAGAAGGAGGAATCAGTTAGGATGAAAGCAACGGGGCTAGCATCTATGGAAGCAGGGAGTGTGTTGCCAGACGTTGAGGATGTTGAGGGGCAGGGTATACAAGAGACTCAGCCTGACTCCCTGAAGGATCAGCAGAATTTTCAAGAGATGGGGGGTCTCAAATTTGGTGTTGGATCTTGCTCTAAATCTATTAAGGGCAGATCACCTTAGAGCCTCAGGTAGAGGAAATCAAAGGCTGACCTACTGCCGAATGAAGACAAGATTGCAGAGATTATGCAGGTTTGCAAGTGTCAGAACCTCAGGGGGGAGGGATCTCGCGAGGATAGATGAGAATCCTCACTTGGACTGTGCGCGGGCTGTGCAACAAGAGTCGGAGGGCTTCTCTGATGAGATACTTAAGAGAGTGGGGGATTGAGTGTGTGATCATTGAAGAGACGCACATTGAGAATGACTCTGATAAACTATGGAGTGACTTATTGGCTGTGGGGGCGAATGAATGTGTGAAGGTTGATGCACGTGGTAGATCGGGGGGCATTGCTATTTGGTGGAGAAAGGTTTGGGCACAATGTATGGAAGTTCACAAGGCCAGACACCTACTGACTCTCAAATTCCAAACTCACCAGGGGCATGACACTATCTGGGTTACTGGGGTGTATGGCCCCTGTGTTGCTTCTGTAAGGCAGGAGTTGTGGGAGGATTGGGTGGCTGCAGCTGAATTGGTGCAAGGGGAAGCTTGGCTGGTAGTAGGTGACTTCAACTGTGTGCTAACAGGGGCAGACAAGCCTTTAGGTGACACAAATAGCTCAGCTGTTGGCTTAGAGCTGGTGGTTCAATCTCTTGAACTGAATGAGTACCCTTCTTCTAGTGCTGAATTTACTTGGCGCAATGGTAATGGGTTGCTCTCCAAAATTGATAGATTTTTTGGGAATGTGAACATCCTTGAAAGATTTCAGCTGTCGACTATTATTGGCTTGGACAGACCCTTCTCTGACCATACCCCTTTGGTTTGGGATAGTGGGGAAGAGATCCAAGTCGGCTCATACTTCAAACTTAGAAGATCATGGCTGAATGAACTGGGGTTTTATCAGATGATCAGTTCATGGCGGCAAGCTAAAAAGGTGGAGGGTTCTGCTACTGTCAAATTAACATCCAAGCTGGCAGCCTTGCTCACAATCTTGAAAGAGTATAGTACTACCGTAAACACTTTAAGGCAACAAAGGCGGATAGAGGCTTTGAGTAACATCCAAGAGCTGGACTCTAAGGAAGCAACAGGTCCTTTATCAGAGGAGGAACTTGCGGATGGGAAGATGTGGCAAGGTGTGATATTGGAAGAGGATCTTAAACAGGAGATTGATTGGAGGGAGAGATCAATACATTTGTGGCTTAAGGAGGGAGATGCCAACATGAAATTCTTCCATCTTGTGGCTAGCTCTAGGAGGCGTGCAAACTTTATCTCTTCTATTCTCAAAGATGGACATAGGATCTCTTCCACTCAGGAAATAAGGTCAGAAGCTAACAAATACTATAGGGGAGCCTCTCGAGCAATTAAGAGAGGGGAATGGAGAATGGAAAGGAATGATTCACCTGGTGTGACAAGAGAATAGGCTTCTCAATTGATAGCAACCATCTCTGAACAAGTGACCCTGTAGGCAATTAAAGAGCTTAATATGGAAGGTTCCCCAGGTCCTGATGGGATACATGTATTCTTTTATAGAGAAATGTGGAATGTGGTGGGCAATGAGGTGATGGAAGTCATTAGAGAGTTTGAGAAGGGAAATGCTGGTTTTGAAAAGATCAATAATCGTATCTCTTCTTACTACCAAAGACATTGGGAGCAGAGAAGTTTTCAGACTTAAGGCTGATCTCATTATCAAATTCCATCTACCTTGTAGTGAGCAAGATATTAGCAAATCGATTGAGAACTATTCTTTAGAGCCTAATCCATCCTAAGCAGTCTGCTTTTTTGCCCAATAGATCACTCCAAGAATCCTTCATTTTGGCTCAAGAAATGGTGAGTGGATGGCACAGAAGGAAGTGTAAGGCATTCATGTGGAAAGTTGACTTTCAAAAGGCATATGATTCGATTTCTTAGTCTTATATCTGGGAGGTATTTAAAAGGAGAGGATTCCCTCCTATGTGGATCCAATGGATGAAACGTTCACAACTGCCTCCTTTTCTCCATTGATCAATGGGAAGCCATGTGGTGCTTGGATTCAACCTCAATGTGGGGTTAAACAAGGATGTCCTCTAGCCCCTTTGATCTTTAACCTTGCAGTGGATGGGCTTGCAAGGTATGAATGTAGATTGGCAGAGGTGGGGGTCTTTATAGGGTATTCACTATCCAACAGGAGAACCTTGGCCCCCATTTTGCAATATGCAGATGACACGGTCTTCTTTGTGGAAGGGACCAATCCTGCTGCACATGCTCCGGGGCTTATGGTAAAGATCTTTGGGAAAATCTCAGGCCTAAAATTGAACAAGGAAAAGTCTACTCTGATATGTTTTGGCATGAACGAGCAGGAACAGAAGGAGTTGGAGAATACATTGGGTTCACCTCGAGCTAAGCTACCAATGAGGTTCCTAGGATTGCCATTGAGAGCTGCAAAGCTGAAGAAAAATGATTGGAATATTTTGTTTGATAAAGTCTCTGGCAAGTTGAAAGGATGGAGTAGTAAATTCTTATCGAAGGGTGGGAGATTAATCTTCCTTAACTCAGTCATAACATCCATCTCGATCTATTATTTTAGCATCTTTAAGGCCCCGAAATCTATTTGGAAATGATTGGATGTTATGCGGAGAAGATTTCTTTGGAAAGGAGCTGGCCATGAGGGAGGTTTTATGCAGCCCATCAGATGGGAAAAGATATGTAGGCCAAAGGAGATAGGTGGTATGGGGATTAAGGCGCTCAAGGAGTTCAATGAAGCTCTCCTGATCAAGTGGGCCATCAAGATTTTGGACTACAAGGATGATTTAGTGACAGACTTAATCAAAGATAGTTATGGTGGGTCTAATAGTGCACTAAAGAGGCTACAAGAAGTGAAACCTTCCCCCTTTTGGCGATCTGTTATCCTTGCAATCTTCAACAATTGGCATTTGCTGCTGCCTAGACTTGGAGATGGCTGTGATTTCAGTCTGTGGAATGAGCATTGGTCAGGTTTGGGGATTCTAAAAGATGCATACCCGAGGGCATATGCTGTTGCTGTAGATAAGGAGGCCAATGTCAACAATTTGTGGTTTGCTACAGAGGGGTGCTGGAGGCTGGAAGGTCATGAGCAATGCAGATCTGGCACTCAGCTATGGGAGGATAGGCAGAATTTGATGGCTGCACTGCAGTAGATGCATCCTAGGCAGAATGTGGCTGATACTTATGCTGGAATGGGGTCTTCTCAGTGCAGCAGGCCTATGAGAAGATCATCAGATCAAACACTGAGATGGAGAGTGATCCAATTGATAGGAAAATATGGCTATTGAAAATCCACTTGAAGGTTCAAATTTTCTTGTGGCTTTGCAAGTTGGAAGGCTTGATCACTAGCGATCTTAGACATAGAAGAATGGGGACTACTTTGAATGCCTGTCATCTATGTGGTTTACACACTGACAGTGCGTCCCATATTTTTTCTTCTTGCCTGGTCACAGACAAGCTTTGGAGGAAGATTTGACTGGAACCTCTACCTACCTGGGACTCCCTTTAGCAGAGGTTCGACACTCCTGGACGGCCGTACAAGTGTATGGCTTCCTGCCTGTGGTGTGTGTGGAGGGCGCGAAACGAAAGGTTTTTTTCAGGAGAGACCAGTTAATTGTGAGAAAATTGTAAATGAGTGCTGGTCCCTCATACATAGTTGGGGATCTATTTTGTAATGCTTTGTTTGATTTGAAATATATTACCCTCTAGATTGCTATTGTTTAACGATAGTTTTCCTCACTGTTTCAAAAAAAAAAACTCTTAAATGAGCCTGATGGAGTGGATTAAGTGGAGGAGATGCATAGGGTGCACTATGTACGAGACCTGCATGAAATATAAAATAATTACATAATAAGTTATAGAATGCTGTAGAATAAATGTAAACTTAGGTAATGATGCATGCAATCATTCTATAACCTAATGTATTTATTAACAAACATAAAATGTAAGAATAAAGTTAACTTAGGCCTAACAATAGTCCATTAAAATGAACTCATCAAATACCCCATGCCTAAGATTTGCTAGTCCCTAGCAAAAATGAAAAATAATAGAAGTAATCAGAAGATTTCTTCTTTTCTTATTTCAAAACTTTAGAGATCCAGACAAATGTGAAGCGATAATAGCCTTGGTAATAGATCTAAGTGAAAAGCCAATTAACATTAGGAGTTCGAACTTCACCCTTGATAAATTTTCCTGTTGGGATAGGCAACTACTTCCCTCGGGGATAATGTAGAAGATAATCTGTAATTTGACCCTGACTTTTGGCTTAGGTAGGAGATATCGATTTGAATGGATTTGTATTTGGTGGCACACACTCATTTGGTGATACATGTAATCTAGTATTACAGACTCTAGATCTCTAGACTATTAAACAAGTCAACTCGGAGAGTGGTTAAACAACTGTGCTCTCTTGATGTTCCCTAGCGCTCACTCTTTTCTTTCTTTTCTTTCTGAGATCCCAAATCTCGCTAGATTTAGTAAGCCTACTCACTGTTTGGTGGCCTCACATGGCATTCACACTTCAATTAAAGTCCTAATAACTCTACAACTAAGTTAGAGTCCTCAGCTAGTATTCGGGCGATCAAAAATACTGAAAGGTAGGTATGGGTCATATTTGGTGGATTGCGATAGCTATTTTTGTTGCCTCAGAAATAATGTTACAAAGATAAAATTATAAACCTAGGCTCTTTTCTTTTTCTTTTCTCTCTCTTTTCTTCTTCTCTCTTTTTTTTTTCTTTGTAAATCAACATAACATGACATGGACTTTTATTTATGTGGCATTATTAGGGATGATGATGGTCAAGAGGATATTGTGTGGCTTATTTGGTGGAAGTGCCTATTCTCGGCATCGAGAAGGAATGGATAGGACAGGCGTACTTTTGACCTTTGACACTATTACCCTCCTTCAGTCGAGGACTCTATGAAGGACGATTGTAACCATCCACCATAGTCATAGCTTTATTAAGACTCAATCTTTGTATATCTGCCTTAGTTGGTGACTCTCAGGAATTCACACAAAGTATGCACACAGGAACAGAGAGTGAAAACTATGCCTAACTTTGAAGTATCATCATCTAATTGTCCAAAACTTAAGAGTCCTTACACTAGACTTAGCACACAAGTAATCTCTCTACTTTCTTCTCACAAATATGGGGTGGATCTACTAGAAGATTGTATGCCTAACTCCCTATTAACTGTCCAAGGGTTTAGTAGACTAAAAATGCTTATTGATTTTCTTCAAAGATCTATTACCCAGTCTACGTGCAAGTGAAGTAAATGTACTGGATTCTAAACTTAAGAAATAATTTAAGAAGAAAATTCTTTAATGACACCTCAATGACAAAGATGTTTTGCTAGGAACTAACCAATTTAGATCAAGAAAAGAAGAGTTTTTTTTTTGTGTCCTAAATGTATGCATACTTTCTAAGATGCAAAATGCACCCCCCCATGCCTAAATCCTACAATGTCCTCATTGTAAAATTAAAACAAGGGGAGAAAGGAAGGAAATCACCTGATGATGATGTTATTCAGAATGTTGGGTTGCCTCCCAACAAGCACTGCATTTTCTGTTAGCACCCAGACTTATAAGAAACCTGTAAGTCTGGTTCCAAACAAAAGAAGTTAGGCCGTAAAAATATGCGTAACAGCGTAGGCCTAGAAAATAGGTAGCCACGGATGTTGGCGAGCTGATGATGCAACGTGATTCCAAATGCTTGCCAAAAGACATGAAAGCGAAGAACCTTATTGGCTACCTTGGGAGGTCTACGAATAACAAAAGGAATATGAAAAGGCACCTCCCAAAAAGGAATAAGTGGAGGATAACAAGGATCCTCCAAAGTAGGATGGGTTTTAAAAGCGATAAACATTATTTTTTCAAACCCTTGAATGGCGAGACTAAAAGTACAAGCATCAATCCACACTCACCATTCTACTTGAGGATGTACTGCCTAATATCTTTTCCAGAAAGAATGTACATGAGCAGAGATCTGAGCCAAGGATCGGTTAGGGAGTGTAAGGGTTGTTTGTGGTGTTGGGCGGTAATGATTAAGTCCAAGGAGGGCTTAGTCGGTGTCAAGTCTAACTCCAACAACGATTCAGATTGTGTATTCTCCCTAACAATTATTGCAGAAAAATTGAAGCCTATATCACGCAATTCTTTGTTCTTCTCGAGCATAAATCCTCAATTGACGTGTTTTGTCCCTGAGATCTCCCCTAGTCTTCTCTCTATTGTGTGTGTCTTCCTCCAATATCAACTCCTAATTTTGCGGAGGATGATTCTCAAAATAGAAAGAAGGGAGGAATCCAGAGTTCATCAGATTATTTATATCCTCAGGGGCTAAGTCCTCAAATAACACATAATCGCCCTATGATTCACTCTAGATTTTCAATCTGGGTTCCTCCATTGGGTCATCCTCGTCCTTTGAAATAGGCTCTTTATATACCTGAGATCAAAATTGATCTAATTCATCCTCCATTTCCTTAGGGTCACCTTCATTGAGTTCATTTAAATCCTCAGGATGCTGAATGGTAGGTACTAATTCCCTAAGTGGAGGGTCAGGATTAGGCTCACTAAGGGTAGAATGGGATTCCACCAGATAATCAATAAAGGAAGTGATAGGAACAATACAACCTTGACTCGGGTTAGTAGGGGTAAGGAGAATACTGTCATTGGGGTCAAGGTCCTCAAGAGGTACCATCTTCCCTTGCTCTGTGTCTCATTGGGAGAGTCTAAGTGATAGCTACATAAAACTAGATCCCTATTGTCATTGGTTTCCTCAGAATTATTTTCATGATCTTGGTCGTATGGGTAGGGATTAGAATTATTGGGAAGAGCATAGCTAAGCTGTCTTATTTATTTGTTTAATTGTTGACTATTCCTCAACATTTCTCCCATAGATTCCATCATTTCCTTTTGCTATTTTTGCATTTCTGTCATAAAAGAGGAGAGGCTACTATTATCAGGTTAGGGTGGATAGTCAATTTTAGGCTTTGGTTGCCTAGGGTATCGGTCCAACCTCGATACGAAGAATCATGAAGGGTGGGAGGGTTGGGTGTTTGCATAGAAGTAGGGATCCCAGGGTTGGAAAATCCCATTCATAAGCTCTGCTCAAAAGTCAGATTTATCGGGCCAGTACTCCCAGGATAAGAATAAGAATGATCCCATGAATTGTCAATGTACCCATCAAAGGATGGATATGCTCGGGGCATGGGATCCTGGTTAAAGGATGGGAAGTATTGACTCTGATAATCCAAATGATAGGAGTAAGGGTGATCCATTTCATTAAGCCAAACAGTTTTAACTCTCTTAGGATTTAGAAGAAATCAGAACATAGGTAGAAACTTCCTAGAGAGTTCTATCACTGTCAAAACAGATGCAAATTCAGTAGGATCTATTTTTAGTAGATTCTAGGTCTTAGATTTAAATGTTTAGTTAGTGGCCAAACAAGTTTTGCAAGAATTACGCTTCCTAGGCCAACCTTCGTTGGTGCCTATAACCTACTCGCAAGGGATGGAAGTCTCGAATCGAGCCCACACACAAGGAACCAAAGTAACTCGGTGGATAGGCTTGTTGATTTTCGACTAGCTTCCCTTGTGGTGCAAAAGAGGAGAGGTAGAAATTTATCTAGTGACTTTATGTGTGATGTGCATAGTCTCTTATGTGTGCAACACACATTTGAGTTTTGAGTTTTGAAATCTTGCAAACAAGATCCTTTTCACACAATTTCAAGTCACAGATTTTATGATCCACTCTCTTAGTAGTCCTAATTTTTAAAGTGACCACTGAATTAATTTGATTCAAGCACTTTAGTGGTCTTAGATTTAGGTTCAATGCAGATGCATGATAGGTGATTGATGCTCAAGAAAAAGACGTACCTTACTCCAGCTTTCTTCGTGCAAGAATGTATGCAATGCAGTAAAGATAAACTAGATGCTGCTCATTCAGTACTAGATGGTCGTCCTATAGATATGTAGCTTCTAGTAGGTAGTTCGAATATTTTTTATTTTTTTAATTTTTGTATTTTTTATTAATATAAACAAACAAACCTAATCTAACTAACTAACCAATATGTAGTTCAGACAATTCGAATAATCCTATAATCTAAATAATGAGAACATGCTCCTGCATACAAGAGCAATAAGAAATAAAGAAACACTGGGAAGACATTCCCAAAAATACCCGACAAGGGTCCAAAAGATAGAAATTAAGTTCTAATGTCTATCTAAACTAAATCTAAACTAAGATCTAATGACTATATTAGAAAAAGGCACCTCTGTAAGCCTACGTGCGTGGGATCAAGGTCCACGTGCTCCTGTTGCTAGCCTCCAGGTGCCGTCAAGGTCCACCAAAAAGATCGTCTTCGCCGTGTGTGCCCATCACGTTCGTTGTGTTCCAAAATAGAGCATTTGCTCTTGTTTATGTGCATAAGGAGGAGGGCCCACGGATGAAGGAGAGAAGCCCAGGAGAGGTTGGCCACGATGAAAGCATCACGATGACGGTGGTGGTGTCAACTATGGTGGCCTGAGGTCGCCGACCGACGAGGAGGAGCGGCGTCGGTGTTGGGTTCTGATGGAGAAGATGAATAGTGTGTGGAGAGGAGGAAGCGCTGCTGTAGTTATCGTGCGTGGCTGCACGATGGCACGTGCACAAGGGTGCACGAGGGCGCTGCACTGCCTGCCGGTGCATTGTGTTCCTTGCTGCAACCAGGGGAGGCATGGAAAGAAGACGAAGAAGAGGAGCGCGGTCTGCACACACGTTCACATGGGTGCGCGAGGGGATGCGCTGCCTACGACTGCGTGGCTGCCTGCAGGCGTGCTGCTACGGGCGCGTTGAAGGCGATGCGTGCGCTTGCAAGGAGTGGAGGCTGTGGTGGTGCACACGCTTGCAAGGGCTACAATAGGAGGACGGTGGCAATTGCTTAGCGCATGGTGAGATAGGTTGGAGCACAGTGCTTAGCGCATGATGAGAGAGGTTTGCGATGGTGGTGCTCGCTGGTTCCACAGTGCATGACTTCACGGTGGGGAAGGTGGAGATGATCCCCACAGGGGGAAAGGAAGACTGCCATCGTCTCGCCAAGAGCCCTTTTTTTTATCTCCTCCGCCCCATCCGCAAGTTAAGGTATTTTCAAATCTCTTACTAAACTTGGCCGGCGACTGTTGAATTTGTTGAGGTCGGCGGTTGTTGGGGGAGGGGGAAATTTATTTCACCCCCTTGGTCTCTTGCAAATTTAATCCTCCTCCTCTCTCACTTTCTCGATGATTTGTTAACTCTTATATTAACCTGAAGGAGTGGATTAAGTGGAGGAGATGCATAGGGTGCGCTGTGTGAGCCCTACATGAAATATATAATAATTACATAATAAATTATAGAATGCAGTAGAATAAATGTAAACTTCAGTGATGATGCATGCAATCATTCTATAACCTAATGTAGTTATTAACAAACATAAAATGTAAGAATAAAGTTAACTTAGGCGTAAAAATAGTCCATTAAAGTGAACTCGTCACAAAGGTTGTAGTGAAGTGGCTTTTAATACAAGCTTTAATTGATGTAGCGGCTTTTATGGTTCAAGTGCTTGTATTAATTTTTCTTTTAGGGTTTCCTTGTTTAAGTCAATTAAAAAAAGGTTGTAGTGAAGCACACAATAGGTTTTGCAAGTGCCAATTTGTTTTATGAATTTCCTTTAAGTATGGAATGCAAATGTGCTCTACCTTAATGTGGAAACCCTAATATAAAGTAGGTCTACATGATGATTTTAAGTCCAGTAAGGTAAAAGTGGTGCGACCCAATCAATGAAAACAATGGTCCTAATACACCACTACTAAGTGAGATAGACCTAATTAGTTTAATTCATGTAGAAGAGGGGGGTCAATCAAGAAATAAACCTCACCTCCTAGGCAACTAAATTGAGTCAGGCCAATTTAAGTCTCTAGAAAAATTTAAACGCTAAAGTTGCATGTCCTAGGATTTATGCTCCTCTAAGAATCTGTAGTCAGACCTTATTCTAACTTGAAATCACTCCCCAGATCAGTAAAGTAATATAAATAAGATGAAATTTGACAGAGATATTCCTTTTTCAATAATGCATTCAGGGAATATTTTTTTGAAGATTTTTACTGTTTCCTATAATTTTTCGTGAATGTTTCAGTGTCAAGGGGGCAACAGGCCAGATGGACCCCTGTAAGTAATTAAGTTTGAAATAGTATGAAAGGAAATACAAAAATTCTTGAAAATTTACAAAACAACTAGGTTTCAGTGGCTTTCCATCCCCACAAATTTCAAAGAGATCTGATTTATGTAGAGGTCAGAATTAATGTTTAAATTTATATAAAGATAGAGTGTAGACTATTTTGACCCCCTTCCACTGTACGAATTTTTCCAAATAAAAGGTGGCACTGGAAAGCCTGTTTGAAACCCTAAGATTAGACTGAATCCTAAGATTTTTGGATTCCTAATTTGACAGCAATGTTTAAATAGTTTCCAAGTTAAAGCACACACCAAGGAAAGATTTTTTTTTTCTAAATACAAGTACGAAAATTTGAACTTGAATTTCTTTTTTAACCTAAGTAAGAAAAAACAATGGAGGATGAAGAACAATACCTGTGGTCTTCACCACGTGTCAATGTGTGTGCGGATCCTCTTCGTTCTTAACCTACAATCAAAATAAACCGAAGTTAAGCAAATCAAAATACAAACTCGCGTGTTGCCACCTTGGTAACGGTGCCATTTGACAAGCATGGAAACCACATGTTTTGAAATTGTCGAAAATCATAGCATAGTCGCGAAATCCCCTTGACAAAATATTTATAATAACGAAACTCACATAGATTTCTTTTCTTTTTAGAACTTGAGTCCCAATCATTCGTCTCTTCGAGGCATGAAAATGAGTCAAGATTTGGATTGGCTTTTCTAACCTAAATCTAATCTAACCTAATATTTTTGGTCTTTTTGTATTTTATGCTTTTTTCGTGTTTTTAATTTTTATTTTGAAAAGCGAACTAAAACTTAGATTTAGATATGCTAGCAAAAACCAAAGTGACTAAGTGCATCTAAATGAGGACATGGTGGCTGTGCATGGTGTGGCAAACCTAAGTCTCATGTCAGCAAACAGATGTGAAGACAATCATAGAAGTGATGATCACACAATATTATTCATGAATAAAAATGAATGTTAGTTAACATCTATACTTGAAAGCACATAAATAGAAGAAGTCCCTCAAGTCAAAAAGTGTCACTAGGGCCATCGACCTTGTGTGAGGGTGTAGGCTAGACCTTGTGTATGCAAACTATTGATAGCGGAAAACTATGCGATCGAAATTGGATTTTGAAAACCCATCCTTGTAGTTCAATTTGCAAAGCAATCCATCAACAGATAAATTTAACCAAAATTTGTAAAGAAATTCTGAGTCGAACACAGGGAGGCTACATCAATCTAAAATTCGCGATTATATTTTTTTAGTATTTTTGTTTGAAAGTGAGATAATTTCAATGGAATCGATATAAACAATAAAAGAGAGAGAGATAGAGAGAGAACAATCACTTGATATACTAATATTATTTTTACAACTAAAAAGTGGAAAATGATTACAGCTAGAAAGCGGGAAATTCTATTCTAGAAAGAGTTAAAAAGAAGGGAGAGAGATGTTATCCTCCTCGATGAATGGTAGGAAAATGAGTCCGACGGAGTGATGCTCGGAAGATGGAGGGCAGAGCGGGAAGGAGGACGAAGTAGGAAGAAGTGGGAACGAGGCAGCATGTCGTCGTCGTCGTGGGATCCACATCCGGAACAGGGGCGAGAAAACTTGGATATGGCTTTAGAGTAGCAACTCGGGTGTGGGACAAGCTTCTCTTGAGCTTTGGAGATGGAGAGAGGTGAAGGAAGGGATGAGAATTTAGTAGGGTAGGGGTCTCCTTTTATAGTTGTAAGAATTGGGGGCAATTTGGTCATTACATAGTTAAAACATTAAGTGATAGGGTCTTTAGTGACGGATTTAAGTGTCAATAAAGGCCTTACGTTGCCGTAGCTTCGCGCGCCTGCCGTCTCCTCCTCTCCGATGCACCTAACACACGCCCACGTTCTCAGAAGATCGGCCGTCCGATCTTGCATCCAACGGCTCAGAATGCATCGTGCCCTCGCGCGTCTGATCGGGCATTTGCATCTACGTTGAGGCTCGTACACGCGAACGTGCGACCTCTGTCTCGCTCGTAGCTGCATGACCACTATGCTACAGGCGCTATTTAGTCTCATTTAGGAATTAGGCACATGTGCCTGTGGCTGTTGGATTAAGATCCAATGGCCCAGATCCGATCCTGCATGCGAGGAGATAAAGAGAGGGCACGTGAAGATCGAGAGCAGAAGGTGTTGATCTTAGTCGTTGGATCAAGATCCAACGGCTGAGATTGATTGATTCGTTGAGGAGAGAAAAGCAGTGGCAGTTTGATGAATACACATAAATTCATGATAAATTGCTTATTTTTGATAATTCCTAGGCTAAGCATTGCATATCATGTTATAAATATTGCATAACATCCATTGCATGGCATTTAGGATAGTTGTATATTTTGTATATAAATTCCTTCATGTCATATGGCCAGGGGGCAATGCGACATCCACATAGGTTTTGGATGGAAAATCCGACCATACGGATGGATCCAGAGCGACGATCGTAGTTCGGCATCGTGGGAATCTTCTCGATCTGAGCACCGTAGCACCCTCTACAAGAAGAAGAAGATGGACGGCCTAGATGGCGCCACATGGCACCATCCAGGCTACCCAACACCGGCCAGCAGCACCCCTCAACTCCTTCTTCATCCACGCCCCCGTTGGATCAAGATCCAATGGCTGGGAAGTGGATGCACCAAGCCACACCACACGACATAAGGGAAGGTTTGCCATAATGGTGGGAGCATTGGTTTGCAAAGGGTGGGCGTGGGTTCGAATCCCCGCAGCCCCTCCAATTCACAATTGGGCAGGTGCATGGAGCGACAGCGCTAATGCAAGGCAGCATGCATGCGCAGACACAGCTGGACGCGCGCGATCAATGCGCGTGATGAGTGGGGCAGCACGATGTGGGTGCAAGGGCGGTTGGCACCAACTTTCAGCGACAGCTGGGCTGACCTATAGCGACGCTTACAACCGTCGCTATCTCATTGCAAGCCAGCAGAGCCAGCTATGCACATGGGTGGGGGTGAGTTGTCTACAGCAACGTTTCCAGTGAAGGTCTGGAGGTCACTAAGGTCCTTCAATCCATTTTTAGCCTCTTCTCCACTATAAAAGGACCTACACCCCCTCCCTTCCAAGCCATCTCTACCTACTCTACTCCCACCTACTCCCAAGCTCTAGCAAGCCTACCAATGCTCCATTAGAGCTTGTTCTCAAGCTCCCAAGGTGACTATTAGTGTAGCGAATCTCTGCCCCACCAAATACTCCTCCAACTTCCCATCTCCCTTCATAGGTCACCTTGGAGCCATCCTGCCACCTCCATTCTGGTAGTAGACCAACTTCGTCTTCTCACTTCCATGCTGGAGCTACGCTGAAGCTTTCCTCAACCTGACGTCCTCCAGCATCTCACCTCCGTTGTCTTGCTCCTCACCTCCTTCATTCGAGCTTCCGCAAGGTGCCGTCATCTCACCGAACAGCTGATTCGGGAGATTTCCTCTCACCTCCCTCTCTTGTTATGCTTTCATAGCAGATTGTAATAGACATTGGATTGATATATATACCATTTTCATTCCACATCTCTATCTTGTGATTCATTTGCTTATCTTTTATTTCAAAAACACAAAAAAATAACAAAACACTAAAATACCAAAAAGGAATGAATCGAAGCACGATTTTCAATAATGTAAACGTCGCCTCCCTGTGTTCGACCCAGAACTCCCATGGAGTTTCGGTATAAATCTTGTTTGATCAACATGTTTTGCAACTACGACGACAGGTTACTTGTAACCTCGATTTCTAACACGCGAAACATGCACGACCACGGTTCCTTTGGCTGATTGGGCGGCTGGGATGGCACCACGTGGTGCCATCTTGGCCATCCATCTTCTGTGACTTCCAAAAGGTGCCACGGAAGTTGGATTGGAATGATTTTCACGTTTGTAGGCTGCGATCGCCAATCTGAATATAGTCGTGCGGTCGAATTTGTCATCTGAAGTGTAGATTGACACCATCTTGGCCCTTGATCTCTAGGCTTCCTTAGACTATATTTGGTGCTACGGATATTCGAGCAGGGAAATCTTGGAGTCGTTGAACTCTCGTCGTCACCCCAATCAGATCCATACATTTGGATCTTCCGTCCAAAGCCCTGATTAAAAGTCGCCCTATCCTTGGTCATAAAGGGAGACAATTACTATACAATTTATACAATTTGACCTAAATGCATGATTATGCATGTTATGAAATATTTACAACGCATGATACTAATATGACACTAAGAGCATGCATTAATAGAGATTTTTGGCTATTTAGATGTATGCACATCATAAACCTATCTACATGCCTACGAACAGAGATGGCCGACCACAAGAGGCTATGGGTGAGCCTTCATGGTCGTTCAAGAAGAGAAGAAGATGGGGGGGCATCCACTCCTCAGGCTCTACAAGATTTGGTAGATCAGAATAGTGTGGTTGTGGATGCTAAGTTTGTTTTCTACTCCTCAAGGTAATAGAATTAGCAGATGCATATGGGTTTAGGTCTTGGGGAAGGATAGGAAAGATTAGAGGGGCTTCATTAGCCAGAAACCTTTTATTTGAAGAAGCAGAAGAGGAGGAACCCTACTCAACCACCTGAGCATGTGCGTGCGGGCCCCTCTGATTCCCGTACCCTTAGGTTTGATTGCTTGGATTCTGGATACTACGCGAGTTAGGTACGGGTTGAGATTGTAGAGATCCGGGTTGACGAGAATTAGTCATGAACCCGGTTTACAAGTTGTCCTACGAAGTTTTCATTTGTTGCGAAAGCTGGAGCATAGATCCTTACATTTCTACCATCTGTTGGTTCAAATCAGCCTGCTCTACCGGCAGATGGGCATTCTAAGCTAGCTGATTAACCTGATTTGGGGGTAGCTGAGTGTAAACATGACCCTGACCCATTGGTCTTTGCGGAGCATAGTTGCTGGGTCAGAATTGGTTCTGTTGCCCTGGGTTTTTCCAGGAGAAGTTAGGGTGGTTCCTCCAACCTGGATTATAAGCATTGGAGTAAGGGTTGGACCTAATGTTCTCCTGTACAGCATAGACATCCTCATAAGGTAAGGATGGAGAGAAAGAAAGGTAGGGATCATAGAAACTGGGATCAAGGGCCCCAGTTTGGAACTTGTGGGGTTCCGGACAATGCTGGCTCACAGGTTGAGCCGCATCCAGTTGATTCATGAACTCCCGGCCAGAAGGAGCTCACGATGAATGTAATCCCAAATTCTAGGATTGAGTGGATCGAGAATTGTTCATTGAGTTTCCAGCCATCCACTCCTCCATCCTTTTAGTAACCAAGTCCACCTTATCTACATTTTTGCAAATCAGTTCCATTTCGAATGAATAAGAGTCGTAGACTTCATTAACATTCGATCTGGGTTGTTGGGACCGGTTAAAAGTATCCATGGAGGCATGATTGATTGAATTTTCACTCATCTCCTCAAACAAATCGTGTGCACTATCTACGACTTTGTTGAGGAAATTGCCTCCGCAAGAAGTGTCCACGTGATTTCTGAGTTGCTCAGTCAATCCATGGTAGAAGATCTGCACGAGCTGCCATTTTAGCACCTCATGGGGTGGACAGCTCCGCAATAAGTCCTGGAATCGTTCCTAAGCAACATGAAACCGCTCCCCCGACCAATAGGTGAAGGTAGTAATCGCCCATCTTAGAGCATTGGTACGTTCGAGAGGGAAGAATTTCTTTAGGAAAGCTGATTTCAGATCATTCCATGTTGCAATCAGCCTTCCTATGGTCCTGTACCAATGAGCGACTTTATCCCTAAGAGAGTGGGGAAAGAGCCTCATGATCATCTACTTTTCATTCATGTTTCGCACCTTCGTGGTCTAGACCAAAGTGGTCAACTCCTCCAAATGCTGAAACGGGTCTTCAGAGCCAAGCCCATGAAAGTGTTTGACTAGGCTTAACACCTGGGGCTTGATTTCTACGTCTCCAACAGGAATTTGGACTCTGGAACATCCCTTTAATTTGAAGGATCATAAAAATCCTTCAAGGGCTGAATGCCCTGCATTCTCTAGAACCATTCTTGCATTCTCTGCATTTGTTCCAGCTGCCTTTGAAATACCTCCTGTGGATTCAAAGGTAGAGGAGGTTGTTGATCAGCCATGGGATCAATTTGGCCAAAATCCAATCTATGCCTCCTAGAATACTCTAATGGTCCTTCCAATCAGGGATTCAATGACCTCCTTCCCAGCATAAACTAGGAAGAGGTTAGAAGGACTAGGGATAAGAACCCTACAGCACAACAAAACAAGCGTGTCCTTAAGTGGGGTAGCCTAAGGACCTACAGACTCTTAGAATCCACCTTAAGATTATAGATGATTTACTCTACTTGCATCCAATCAATCCAACAAGTTAGAAGGAGGGAATGGAGAGAAGGTTCTTCCTTCAGCTTGCGCCTCCGATTCCTAGTGTACCCGCCAGTCGCAGTCGTTTGATGCTACTCCCCTAGCTAGACAATAGATTGATTAGTACAATTAGGTTAATCATAAACAATCTCAGACTGGGCCCCGATGAGCAAATTAGTCCTTAAGGCCAACGTCTACTTGATTTTATTTAGGCCTGGGATTGTAGTGCTTATGGAATGTGGTGGGCCCTTAAGATGGGTTGTGCCCTTAATGATTTATTGAATATGTGTGAGTGCATGCACAACCAGGGTTTTCAAGCAGGATTATTTTTTATGAGTGGATTTTAAGGTTCAAATCTTGCTTAAGTAGCTTTTAGGGTTTGGAATTAGGTTAATTCAATCAAGTTTCGAGGCAAACCAGATTTTCAGCATGGGTGAAGATCTTTTTCCTTTTGAAATCAAAAGTAAAGTGGAGTGCCTAGTATTGACCTAAATTGAAAACCCTAAAGGGAAGCTACTTGGTGAGTTGATTTTAGATTAAGTGGTGCAGCCCAAACAACTCAGACAATTGACCAAAATTGCACCATTGAGTTAGGCACATAAAGTGATTGACTTAGACTATTTTTTACTCTTTTATATGTTGATTTGCGTGTACCGATTCCATAGATCAGAATCCGGTTGAGTAGATAAAAATCAATTTGGTTATTTGCCTTGAATGCAGGTGTATGTAGTGTGTATGTTGATTTACCCCACAAAAATAACTTTTTGTTAATTTTTTTATATATGAGGGTTAGATGAATGTGAGTGGAAATCCAAGCAACCAAACTAATCCTAGGATTTATGCAAACACCTAGGTTAATTAGGGTTTGAATTAATGTTGCGAAATGAAATCTATGGAGGGGGCAGAATGGGGAGCACTTACAGTTGTCTTCAATTGCACTTTACTCCGATCTACCACTTGAAGATCCCCTGTCAAGGTACCTGCAAAACAATAGACGAGAAATAAAGCAAGTTAGAAAATAATAAAGTGAACAAAATGGGGGAAAAAAAATCGAGAATCATTGCCTCCCTGGCAACAGTGCCAAAATGTTGATAGCAGAAAACTATGTGATCGGAATTGGATTTTGAAAACCCATCGTTGATTGATTTGCGAAGTAATCCGTCAACAGATAAATTTAATTGAATTTTGTAAAGAAATTCTAGGTCGAACACAGGGAGGCTACGTCGATCTAAAATCTACGATTATATTTTTTTGGTATTTTTGTTTGAAAGTAAGATAATTACAATGTAATCGATATAAATAATAAGAGAGAGAGATAGAGAGAGAGAGAACAAACACCTGATATAATAATACTATTTTTACAACTAGAAAGTGGGAAATGATTACAATTAGAAAGCAGGAAATTCTACTTTAGAAAGTGTTAAAAAGAAGGGGGAGCGATGTTATCCTCCACGACGAATGCTTCAAGGATGAGTCGGATGGAGTGATGTCTGGAAGATGGAGGACAGAGCGGGAAGAAGGAGGACAAAGCAGGAAGAAGAGAGAATGAGGTAGCACATCGTCGTCGTCGTGGGATCCACTTCTGGAACGGGGGCAAGAAAATTTGGATTTGGCTCTAGAGTAGCATCCCAAGTGTGGGACAAGCTTCTCTTGAGCTTTGGAGAGGGAGAGAGGTGAAGGGATGAGAATTTAGTAGGGTAGGGGTCTCCGTCTATAGTTGCAAGAATTGGGGGCAATTTGGTCATTACATAGTTAAAACATTAAATGAGGGGTTCTTTAGTGACAAATTTAAGTGTCACTAAAGACCACACGTCGCCGCAGCTTCGTGCATGCCTACCGTCTCCTCCACTCCCACGTGCCTAACACATGCCCACATTCTCGCAAGATCAGCCGTTCGATCTTGCATCCAATGACTCAGAATGCATCGTGCCCCCTCGCATCTAATCGGGCATTTGCATCTGTGTTGGATTACGCGTGTGTGAACTGTGCACATCCGTTGCACCACGTCACTCACTCCTTGCCCGCACGATCTACATCTCACAGCCGAAATCAACGTGCCTCGCTCCCCGACATAATTGAGGCGGCAGAAGAGGCTCGAATGCACGACCTTTGTCTCGCCTGCAACTGCATGACCGCTGCACTACAGGCGTTACTTAGTCTCATTTAGGAATTAGGCACACACGCCTATGGCCATTGGATCAAGATCCAATGGCCCAGATCCGATCGTGCATGTGAGGAGAGAAAAAGAGGGTGTGAGAGGATGGAGAGCAGTGGATGTTGATCTCAGCCATTGGATCAAGATCTAATGGCTGAGATTGATCGATTCATTGAGGAGAGAAAGGTAACAGTGGTTCCTTGGGCTGATTGGGCTGCTAGGATATTGCCACGTGGCGCCATCTTGGTCATCCATCTTTTGTGACTTCCAGAAGGTGCCTGAATGTCAGATTGGACCGATTTTCACGCTGTTAGGCTGCGATCGTCGATCCTAACCCATCCGTGCTGTTGGATTTGTTATCTAATGTGCCGATTGACACCATCTTGGCCCTTGATCTCTAGGTTTCATCGGACTATATTTGGTGCTACGGATGTCTGATCAAGGTGATTTTGGAGTTGTTGAACTCCGATCGTCACCTTGATCAGATTCGTATGGCTGGATCTACCGTCCGAAGCCCCGATTAAAAGTCGCCCTATCCCTGGCCATAAAAGGAGATAATTACTATACAATTTATACAATTTGACTAAAATGCATGATTATGCATGTTATTCAATATTTACAATGCATGATACTAATATGACACTAGGAACATTCATTAATAGACATTTTTGGCTATTTAGATGCTTGCACATCACAAACTCATCTACATGTCTACCAAAAGAGATGGCCGACCACAATAGGCTATGGGTGAGCCTTCATGGTCGTCCAAGAAGAGAAGAAGATGGGAGGCATCCTCTCTAGGATGAGAAGGTAGCACACACAAGAGAAGAAGAGAGGGTGGAGATCCCTTCCTCTTCCTAGCCATCCTTGAGAAGTTTTGGAGTAGCTTCTCTATGGTCGTCCGTTGAGCCTTGGAGAAGGAGCACCCTTTGGAGGATAGAGTGGTGGACGGCCTTGGAATTTGGAGGGTGGAAGGGAGGGTGTCGCAAGTGAGAGGTGGAGAGAATGGAAATGGGAATTAATTGGTTGTGCCAACTTTCTTTTGCTTTTATGGGAAGGCCTTTCCATTTCAAATGGGTCACCACATTTGGTGGCTCCCAAAATAGCAAGTGCCACCAATGTAGGATCTAGGTTGGTGACCAACTAATCAGGGCTAGAATGGGAAAGTGGGATTTAGGAAAGTGTGTGTATGTGTGGGTATAATTTTCATAGAGTAGAGTTGTGGGTTTGGTGAATCTATGTTGAGTTAACCAACATTAAGTGGGTATGGACCTAATTAGGATTAGGTGAGTCTAATTGGAAAGGAGTGAACCTAATTGGGTCTAGGTCAACTCTAATTGGATGTGTGTGTGTGTTTAGGATTAGGTAAACCTAACAGGTATGAGTTAATTAGATCCTGGGTGGATCTGATTGGGTTCATGTGCACCTAATCAACTGTAGATGCACCCAATTAGGTATGAGATGGTTCAATTGGGTTAGGGATGGGATAAGTGGGGCTATGGATAGTGGACTAGGCATAGGAGGTCTCTATTTAGGTTTCCTAGGGTTTTTGGTGGGGTAACTAGGTCAAAATGGGTGAGATCAGGCTTCTAGAACCAAAATCAGGAACCAAAGAATAGTTTCAGATGTCTAGAAGAGTGGTAAGATGTCTTATACTTCAAAATTAGACATCTGGACAGTAAATTGGATGTCCAATTCTGTGTTATTATGAGTTTTGGCTTCCTAGATTGATATTCTGCAGAAATCAGATGTCCAACAAGATGTCTGGATGTTGTAAAAGGTTCTGGAGAGTGGGTTTAGGTTTTCTATGGTGGGTTTTGGTTACTAAGTGTTTGGGAGAGGGATATGGTCGATAAGAACATGGATAGTTCTATCCATGTTTGGGTTTTGAGGCTAAGGTGTCCTAATGGAGGTGGTTTTAGGTTTGGGAAGGTTGTCCTAGGGTTTCTAAGGGTAGGGATAAGGCTATCCTCCTCACTCCTCTTATCTGAATCGGTCTTCTTCTTTCTTTACTACTTTATTCCACTATCTCCCACATTCTGGATCACTTTATTACTTGAAATAGCAATAAAAACATTAAATAGCAAGATATCTCATCCTATTCTATAATGAATGATGCAATTAATGATATGCATGATATGAGTACAATATCCATAAATTAAGCTAGGTTCAGACATTATTTAGGTTGAGTAGGATCCATGATTGCTGTGCAATCAAAATGATTTCTGTTTCTTAGGCTAACCCAACCAGTCTAAATATGAGGGGACTAAGAGGAAGATTTTTCATTTGGCTTATGCCTCCTGGTTATTAATACCCCATAGCTGTGGCCACTTGGCACTACCTAGTAGGCTAGACATTGGGTTTGTTTAAAGAAATTGAGATCATCGAGTAGTTAAATGACAAATGTAGGTTAAAATTTATCTTTATGAATTGTTAACATTTCTTCAAGTTGTTGGGGTTGGGTAAGTGGTCATCTACGTGACTTGACTCATCAACTAGTCGATAGACTCGATTGAGTCCAACCTAGCCAATGTGGTCTATACAAATGTAAACCCTAAATGTTGTACCTAGGGTTCATGCAAATTCTATGCAATTTTGGCAATGGACCAAATATTCAGATTAAAACATTATCCAAAATACAAATGGAAGCCAAATGAAATGAAATTTGGCAAAAATATTCTGTTTCAAATAAGATTTCCAGATAATATTTTTATGCTACTTTTACTATTTCGACTAATTTACTATTAATTTTTAACTAACAGGGGGTTAGATAAGTTAGATTGACCCCATGTTGGTTTTTCTCCTTGAAATAGTATCAAACTTGATCAAAAAATTTAGGAAAAAATACGCATATTAAAGCTGACTTGATCAGCTTTCAACCCCACCGATTTCAGCTCAATCATATCTGTGTACCGATCAGAATCAATTTTTGAAAATCAGAAAAATTCAGATTCTAGTTTGTTTGACCCCCATGTACTTCATGAATTTTTAAAAATTCCATACTATGAATTTTTCGAAAAGAACGAGGGCGTTGAAAAGCTAGTTTGAAAAACTACATTTAACCCTAATTTCAAGATTTTTCGATAGTCAAATGTTTAGTAAATTAATTTTTAATATGTAGAAAAGCTTTTGACCAAATTTCCAAAGATAGTAAAAAAGGCTTTTCAAAGTTTTTTTTTTTGAAAGCAAAGAAGACTTTTAGCAAAAGATCTTTTTTCTTTTCGAATTTTACAAATTTTTTTTTCGCTTCAAATTTTTTTACCAAAAACAACCTACCTAACCAAAGAGTCAAAATCAAATCCTTAATTTAAGATTTTGGTGTGTACTTGAATATGTCTTCACCTATGCCCCATTTGTGTGCAGAATTCATTTCGTTCCTGTACACCAAGAAAGCAAAGGAATCAAGTTAGCAATTAGAAAGAAAAACATGTTGCCTCCCCAGCAGCGAAACCATTTGTTGAGATCATAAATCACGCTTTTGATTATTTTTACATTGTAGTATAGACGCAAAATCCGATTCAAACAAAAATATTTATAACGAGATGGTGAATCCCGATTGAACTCAGGAAGGGGTGATTGCAAATTCCAAGATAAATTTCTAACTCAATTTATTGAAAAATCTACGCCTAAACCTAATTACTAACATGGCACAACACATAGTCATTGATACTTGCCACTATTTATTCGATAATAAAAAAAACATTATTCTATTAACATATTCACAATAGTGATGAGAATGTCCAGAACTACTCTTAGAGGCATACTTGATGATCATATATATATGAAATGCAAAAGAATCTAGACTAAAGATTAGAAAAGGAGGGCGCTGATGGTGCTCCGATGAGGAGTGCTTCGGCTGCCTTAGAACTCGATAAAGATGAGAGACAAGCCCAATAGAAGAAGAGACGGAGGAGAACCTTTCTTCTCCCTAGCTGTCCTTGAGAAGCTTTCAGAGAGGAGCCTTTTTCTTTCTAGTCGTCTAGGGAGGAGGAGGATGTGAACCCTTGGAGATGAACTATGGGCACATCCTTAGAGTGCTATGGAGGTAGAGGAAGGTGGAGCCTAAGAGAATTAATGGATGAAGATGATGGGTGTACTACTATGATCATCCTTTTTTGGATGTAGGAAGCCTTAAGTGGCATTGGAAGAAGAAGACTCTAGAGAGAGTCTTAGGTGGCATCAATTGGAGAGGAGAGAAGTGGTCTCTCTAGATGCACTTTTCAAGGAATAGGTTGTGGACTACGGTGGCTTACTATTTTTGGTGTGCTGCCACCTTGGGAGGGCATGTGGTCACCACTTGCAGACCACTCCAGAGAATTTTGGAGTGGGCAGCCAAGTGGCGGTGGTGTGGGTGCATTGGGTTAGGTCTTAGCTGTGTTGGTTTAGCCTATTACGTTGAGTCTTAACCTAATTAGGTGCATATGTGTGCAATTGGGTTAGGAACTCCCTTATTAGGCTCTTGGGTTTGGGGGTAATGGTCTAACAGATGTACACACACCTAATTCGCCTAAAATGCCTATTTATGCATGTTCCTAGGTCTGTAGAATCATTTAGCATTCTAAATATTGCATAACATGCATCATCATGCATTTAGGTTAAATTGCACAAATTAAAGGTTAATTTTCCCTTTTTGTGGTCAGGGGATAGGGTGATATTTTTCTGGACCTCAGATTGAAGATCCAATCATACAAATCTGATAAAGACAACAATAGGAGTCTAATGCCTTCGAGATCGCCCCGATCGAACCTTCGTAACATCAGATGCAGTTCGAGCAAGATCAGAGGTAAGGGACAAGGTGGTGCAAATCCATACCTCAGATGATAAATCCAACTGCACGAATGGGTTCGAATCGACGGTCGTAGCCCAACGACATAAAAATTGACCTAATCCGACATCTGTGACACTATCTACAAGCATTGAAAAATGGACAGCCTAGATGGCGCCACGTGGCACCATCCAAGCTACCCACAGCCACCTGGCACCATCCAAGCTGCCCATAGCCACCAACCTTGTCCTTCATCAACCGTGCCCTCAAATCTCAACTGTTGGATCGAGATCCAATGGTCGTGAGTGCTCAAGCATTAAAACATAAACATGACATAAGGGCAAGTGTAGTGCGGTTGTTAAAGGCCTTATCACGCAATGTGTGGCATGTGATTGAGCCACGACGAGGAGGTGGAATTTGCTGAAGGTGCGCCAAATCAAAATTCGATTGCACGATGTTGATCAAACGAAAGTGACGACGGTGACGTGGTACCCTTTCACATGTCGGATGAGAGCACTCTGCACATGCATAGTTTAGCAACGTGTAGCCTTTAGCGATATGCATAAACGTCACTAAAGGCCTTACATTTATTTTAAAGCACTTACAAAGACTCTTTTGCCCCTACGACCACACATTTAAATAGCCATCTCCCATTCACTTTTTCTTCATCCCGTCTTTTCTCCTCTCATCCTCTCTAATGCTCTATGAGCTGGTCCCGTACCTGGAATGCTCCACTAAAGCTACAGTAAAATAGTTTTCCATCCTCTCACCCCCTTCGTGGAGCATCTTGTGGTTGTCTTCTAGCCACCATTCGGGAAGCAGATATCGCTGCGCCGCTGCCCTATTTCGTCCTCCATCCTCCAGCCCCGTTCTCCCTCATCCAGCATCTCACCACCCTCATCCGGGAGCTCCGTCAGTGCAGCTCATCCTCTAAGCAACCATCGAGGAGGATTTTCTCATCCCTATTTTTTTATCGCTTTCTAGTGTACATTTTCAGCTTTCTAGTTGTAGCAAATAGATGTAATGAATATGCTTCTATGATAACAAAACATTTGTTCATTCTCTCCTTATTTTCTCTTTCCTTCTATTATTCTCCCTCTCTTTTCAATTATTTATTCATTAAGTAGAATAGCTAGCGTAGATTAATTTCAGCAAGCTACTCTTCTTCATGACAATAATTCTAAATGTGATTTTTAATCAAACGTTCGCCTCCCTGTGTTCAACTCGGGACTCACTTTGAGTTTCGGTAAATTATTTGAATGACGAAATTTTATGCAACTACAATGGTAGGTTTCAAGCTCAATCTTCTAGCATATAAATCTCCTTAATCATTCTGGCGTCATTGCTAGGGAGACAACACTCTTCGATTTCCCGCATCTTTCGCTTTACTGATCTTTTACCTCACTTTTCTCTTTTCTTACTATGATTGCAAGTACACTTTTGAGGCGAGCTGAAGTTGTAGGATTGGAGTAAAATGCTTTTGAAGGGTCTGTAAGTTTACCCCACACCCCCTGACTTTATTCCATCACATAAATAACTCAAACCCAAATTAACCTAATAGTTTGCATAAATCCTAGGCTAGAAATTGGTTGTTTATTTACCACTTCCACCCACCTCACCTAGCATATATATATATAAAACAAAAAAAAAAAAAATTTGATCGTGGGATTTATTTAAACCGTGACGAAAGACTTTTAGTCACAGTTGTAAAACCGTGACAAAATAAAGTGCTTTAGTCACGATTAATATCCCTAACCAAAGGTTGACGTGGAAGAGAAAGGGTTCATTTGGTCACGGTTTTCTAACCGTCACCAAAGGTTCTATAAACCGTGACCAACGATCTCTTAAAGCAAAAATATTAATTTTAGACCGATGCTTTTTTTCTCTTTTTCCTTTGTTTTTTACTTTCCAATGTGAAACTGAAGCTTCGTAACAAAAATAAAACCTAAACAAACTTCCGAGATGTCCGCGATTGCACCAATGGGGGGGGCTCCACCGACTTGACCTCGCCTCCTCCGGTACTCCATCTTTGCCCCTGCTATCAATAGCTAAGGGGGGGTTCCTTCTAGGTCCTCAGCCACAATGTCCCCAAGGGGCTCCTCGATGCCACCAGTGTCACCTTCTTCTGCAACACCATGCCTGAGGAGAGGATGTGGTACACATGCGACCCCCGTGCCGTCTCGTCCTCATGTCGCTGCCACTGGAATGGAAGAGGGCCTCCTCCATTGCCATTGCTAGGGTTTGGTCGTGGTCAAGCCACCTTCGCTGCCCGTTGGCCTTTTGTGGCTTCCACGATCCCACCTTTGCAATCACGCTTGCCTAAGTCGCAAGATCAACGTCGCTCGATCGCCTCTTTGCCACTGTCATCCTTGGCATCATCCTCAGAGGCCATTGACGCAGATGCTACTACCGTCGATTGCTGTCTAGCCTCCTGTGAGATCACGTCGGTCATGATCGCAGTCATTGCTGCTACCGCAGCGACTAACACCGCAGCATGCACCCACGCCTGGTCCACACGGGCCCTCTCCTTCTTGATCTCCTTGCTCCTGTTGGACTACCTTACACCGAGCCACCAGAGATCTCGCATGATCTCTCCTCCTCTTCATTGTCCTCAAATGAACAAAGCTCCCAAGAACGATAAACTTGATAATCTAAAAATAATGGAATGATAACCCAAGAAAGAACTGCTCTGATACCAAGTTGAAATATTTAAATAATGTGGAAGCAATAATATCAAAGCATATAAGCAATTATGGAATGCTTGGGTTTACATGGAAACTCCACTCATGAAGAGCGGGGAGAAAACCACGGGAGAAGGTCCCAATAGGGCACTAATTTGTATTTCCTCTTCTCAGATGAATAGGTGAGGGGTACATGCTTATTTATAGGCCATCACACACACACAAAGTCCACATTTTCCAATGTGGCACTAAACCAACACCCAAACCTCTCAACATATACCTTTTTCTATTTTTTGATATAAACTAAGAGTTATATGTGGATATAGTTGTCAATATTTATAAGAACATATAGGATATACACTTGTAAGTGTAAATGGTATGTTGACAATTTTTTATGTAGATCTTAGATGAATTAAAACAATACACATGTAGTTGATGGAAATTTATGGACTCAATATCACACTTCAAAAAAGGTACAAAATCTTACTTGTAATAATAAGTATTGATTAAATTGCAGATCTATGCACATATTAGAAAGGTATATGCATGGACATTTTCTGGGATGAACTGGTAACTATATGTTTCTCTTGCATAGATATTTGATTAGATATTTTAGTCCTTGCAAGAAATGTAGAACTGGAAGGATATAGATAATCCACATCCAAGAAAACCCTCATTACTTTAGCGTATGGCAAAAGTATCCTGCTTCTAGCTGAAAGGCAACATACCTTAGTACTTTTATCAAAATATGCACTTTGGTTAATGTGGCACCTGAGATGGACCAGCGATGCATGTTCTCTGTCCTTAGCAAGCAACCCAGTCCTAAAGCTTGCCTCATTATACATGAAGTGCCCTTGCTGTAAAGCGAAGTAGTGTATATCATGATGAAATTTTGAATGATTTGTAAGTGTAAAAACTGCTCATTTTGTCTGGAGAGAACTGGTAAAAGCCATTGGACATTGACACAGCTTAGTAACACATTAGAGTCATGATAAATCAAAACTTTATAAAACCCCCTTTGTTACATGTCTGTGGATGTATCATGTAAACCCCAGGATTAGCTTCGGTCATAACTCAAGCTTAGTTAAATCATTTGGCAGTTTTACAATTTCAAGGTTTGCATTTTATACATATGGAATCGACTATCTGGAAGAGCAGTTGTAAAAGGACCTAACTTACTCAACTTACATCAGTGTTTGGCACTCACCATACTTGGGAGATTGGAAAATCCTCAATGCCCCACCCACTATTGCATAATTGGACAATTTAAAGGATAGACATACTCATTTATTCAAAAGCATCTACTACCATGGTGTTTTGATATGCAAATTTCAAGAGGTTCTGGATTTTCCGCTGTCAACTAGGATGAAACAAATTGATTTCTTGATCCTAGTGTGATATTTTACGCAGAATGACATGCCAAAAGTTAGGTCCATGAAATTAGCGTCGCGACAGTAACATCTTGATTTTATGCACTTTCCAATTCTAAATAATCAACACAATAAAATAAGCACAAATTGAACAAAATTTCTTGATCAAACAATATGAATGAAGAAATAGTGTTTTCAATAAAACACATTGAAGAACGAAGCATACTTGGTAATAACTTAAAGAATTTGTCAGAATAATCTAATAAGAAGATTCTGCGGCATTGTCTTTTCTACAATTTCCAATGCTACATGGGCATTTATTCCCAACATGGCCATGGCACAACTTGCATCCTTGAGTTTACCAATCATGTCCCATGAAAAATTGTCACTTTCCTATGAGAGAATTCCACCAAAAAGAACATGTGCAATAAAAAGAGTAGTTTTGGAATTACCTTATCCGATCTATCATGAGCTACTCTACCTCAAAACCATTTGCATGCATCTAAGAACTGAAAAGCCAAACACAATGCCAAGAAAAGTAGCTATTGAGATTCCAAAAATGCCAGCTACGATCCCAGGAACAACCATAGAAACTCCAGCCTTTAGTTGTTGCCATCCCACAAGTAGTAGTGGGTCCACCAATATTGGCATTTGATGCATTGTGAAGTAGCTTCTTATCCAAGCCTTACAATTTACCGACTCCAAGGATAATCATCAGGTGAACAATCAGTTGTATTAATGCAAATGCAAAGATACCAGCTGTTGTGTTTATGACATTCCAAATGCTCCCATTTGCTCCAACTATAGCAAAGAATACCTTTTTCAAAGATGAAAGCAATCAGCAAGGAAGTAGTTTACAAAGTAGCATTTACTAACCCTATCACTAGTGCAACATCAAAAATTAATTAGAACATTGGAATCAATATATTGCTTCCTTCTTGCAAAGTAATTGACTTCAATAACCAATAACTGATCAAGGAGACTTGAGCCATACACATTAAAAGGAAGGCAACAAGTTCTTGGATTACCATGCCATCTTGTTATGAAAAAGTAGTGAACTTGATGTTGTTCTTGTTGCTTAATCTAATCCCAAAATATGTGTCACGACAAGTTTTTGTTACTTCTACATATTTTACTTAATGTAAAAGAGGGTTTCTTACATAAATTCATTGAAGAACTTTCAAAATTACTTAAATTTCATAACAAAATCAAGATGAAATATGGGCTGTGTATCCTTGTGTCAATGTGAATATGAAAGAATGAGTGAACAGTCCATGTTTCATCTTGATTGACATGGGGATTGACATAAGAATCGACATTTATGTAAATATGAATTTCCATATGGCATTTAAGTGATTTTGAAAGTTCTTGATAGCATTTATGTAAAAATCCCATTAAAAAAAGATATTCCAGTTCTAGGAACAAAATGAAATTGTAATAATGACATGGCAACTGAATATATTTAGTCATCATTAATACTCCACAGAAACACAACACAAAATGTCCAAGTAATTTTCTTAATGTACAGAATAAATAGGATAAAGAAATTATTGCAATCAACTGACTTGCCAAGACTAAAGCTCTCATAATCTTGCAGAAGATTAGTAGAATTTAATAGCTTAGAATTGTATTAAAGGGTAGGCAAGATTCAAGCAGCTCATAAAAGAACTACTTGCATTAAAATCAATACAGCAGCCTCTCCAGCTGGAGCAAGGCTACTAAGCTGCTCAGAGAATATTGTTGCCAATGCAACGACGACTATTGTGATGCATGGAAGGCTACCTCCTTGAATTCCCAGCAACTTCATGATGAGAGTTTAGAATTTGTAGATAAAAAATGATGTACCAATAGCTGTGGCAATTTGAAATGCTGGTAGATTGCTTTCTAAATTAGCCTCCATATCCACAAGGCCATCAACTATAATAAAGGATTAATATTTAAATGAAACATAGAAACTTGCTCCAGAGTCTCAATCTTCTCTCTTCCACTGTGGATCATGTCAAATCCTCCCTGTTTCAATGCCAAAATCTTGATGATTTCGATTTCGGAAGTACCATCACCCCATAAAAGATAAACAAATCCACATAAAAGAACCTGGTAACAGGTTTGTGGTCAAGGCAATTAGAACGATGTAAATAAATAACCTGGTAATAGGAAGCGTTAGTAGACTATGCAACTCATAAGCTGAGTGTTTACTCCAATGATCCATACCTGATTGTCCTTTACAGTCAAATAATGTCCAGTTCGTTCTAAGTGGGCTACCTGCATAAAATAACCTGAAAGCATGACTTTTCTTATGTTGACGTAATAATCGTGACTGTTGAAATCTGTGCTACACAACTTCAGGTCAAACCTGGCCATGATGCACATAAGCTATTGCTGACATTGTCAGTGATGAGGCCATATTTGTGGGCTATTTAGGTATTTCAATGACTAGATATTAAGTTATCTTTAACATTTATTTAGCATGCATTAGGATGTAAATATATTAGTTTATATTTTTGATTTGATTGCATAATTCATGCATTGGATTCATAATTAAATGCATTTAGAATTGAGTTAGAATAGCATGCATTAGAATAGTTAATCAATTAAGTGCATTACATGCAATGTTCTATTTTAATATAGAAATTAAGGGTTTGCACATAAATAACCCCTCATTTCTTTTTCATTTTTTTATTTTCTTTCTTCTCCAACGGATGCATGTAAGAGATGCACATTAGGGAAGAAGCAATAGAAGTGGATCTTTGTTCCCTACGTTCTTTGTCGCTTTATCTCTTCACCTCAACCAATGCAAGTTGTTCTCCTACAATAAAAAATGAAGCTTCCACTCCAGAGCAAAGGAGGCCTCAAGCCAACTCCACTACTGTGTAGAGAGTTCAACTCTTATCTGCTCATCACCATCGATCTCAACTACGGCAACAATTTCCACCATCGCGGGCATGTGGCGTGACAGGCCTCACCACCGCTTAGAGCTTGCTTGCACCAGTGTGGATCTACACCAGCAACCACCACCATCACCAATAGTGCAACCACAACCAGTAGCCATCTACACATGGTTAAGTCATCCGAGAAGTTTCCCAAACGTTTGAAGACCCTTCCCCATCTCCACGCCTCATCACCTTCCTCTTCATTTTCATCTTCTATTTCCTCTGTCTTCCCTCCACCAAAAACAACCCAAACCACCTCCATCACCTCGCCACACCACCTTCACCAGCACTCCTTCGCCACTGCCATCCTCCTCTATCACAGCCAGCAGCAGACCAGCGCACACGTGCACCACCTCAGCCACGTGACCCAACACGCAACTAACACCTTCCGCACCCCTCACCGGTCGCGCAGCAGCTCTAGTTGCAGCAACCTACTGTGCGCATGCACCTCCTTGCACACACACCCAGTAGGGCTAGCATCTCTTCCGCATGCCCCACCCGTGCACAAGCGCACCTCCTTTCCTTTCGTGTACAGCAGTGCAACCACGCACAATTGCCCATGCCCTCACTGCAGTAGCAGACCGCCGGAACCCACAACCCCCGTTGCTCCGTCCGGCCAACTCCGGCTTCGTCACACTTCTCCATGACCGCCATCGCAAAGAACTTGGTTGACTTGTCTCTCCACCACGAGCCTCACCTCCAACCATGGCCTCCTTCGCATGCAACATGGCCACGAAGAAATGCTCTGTTTCACATCCAATTAAAATTTACAACTGATGCCATTTCGAACTTCTCATTTTATCATTTAAAGGAATAGTTTATTATGGTGATTTTCTGATAACATCCTTGACTTTTTACGAAAATACAATTTCAGCATGGTCATATCTTGTTCCCTTAATTAAAAGGCAATTTTGATTCGGTTTCTTGATGAAATTAATCATCAACATCTATTTTTAACCCATACGAGTTTTAATAGGTCATTTCCTCCTTGTAGACATGACCTGCTCTCCTGAGTGGTTTAATTTTAATTCAATACTTTGTTTAGTTGATATTCCACAACATAGAAATACAAATGACAAATCATTTTAATTATCATCTTGTTAAGTGAGAATCAACTTGTCAGTGAATAGCTTTCAACTCCCTCTGGTTGGTAAAATTCTCATAGCACCAAAATGGATCTTCATCTGGATTTCATGATAAAACTTTAGCATGCATCCTATTTACCTTCAAGGTTATATGCCCAGAAAAGTAACTCAACTTACTATTCTGCTTGTATGCGTGGTAGACATTTAACAATGTAACATGATCTCCATCAATATGACCAAACCAGGCCTTTGCTTCATCTGCGGCTTTCTAGGCCTCCCTAGGTCGGAGAAAGCAATTGGGTACTAAACAAAATATTATTATCACAGAGTAGGTGCACAATATATAGAGTAGGCCAACAAATGCATAGAAGTGATACCATACCATTTCATTCATGAGAGAATAGTTTAGAAACTGCAACTATCAGCATCAGCACTAGAAAATCTATGGTCATACTGACCAATGGCTAACAGTTGCTGATGATGCCATAGTTGTAGGATCTGTAGATCACAAGCACACTAGAAGTGGGGATGAATAGTGTGGTATATATTAAAAATTTCATGACAAAGCCAACCACAAAAAGCACATGAAATATATAGTGGTTCCCCTCACTCGGGTACCCCACTACCTAAGTCTCCTGACTTAGGATTTTTAACCCGATTCCCTCAACCCAGAGGGAAACAATTTACTAATAATCTGAGGTAATTAATGGCTTACCTCAACCCAATTACAAGATAAAGAAATGAACAAGAGTACACATATAAGGAAGATATAAAAAAGCTTACAACTATAGTTCCTAAGTCTCCAACAAGTATATTGCTCAAAAGTGCATGAATTAATCTAACGAGAATACTAATTTGAAAGTGAATGAACAAACAAAGAAGTGCACAATCGCCTTTGAAGATTTGTCGCAAGAGAAAATAGCCTTGAGAAGAATGCAACAAGTCAAGCTCCTTTGCAACTAGAAAATTGGGAAATTGAGGTGTAGGCAAGGAGAGTATTTTTTGCTTGATGATTTTTTTGCAAATTATACTTAAGGAGTGTTTATATATAGGCCACTAAACACCTCTCCCACGATTACTAGCTGTTAGGGGCAATTTGAGAAGATTACAATTAACATAAATTGCAATATAGCCATTTTAATTAGGCACAACAGCTAGTTGGTACTGGTATTGAAGTTGTGGTACCGGTACTGACTGCTCACAGTCAGCCCAGTAATGCCTAGGGTACCAGTATTGATTATTAGTATCGATACTCAGTGCATTCTGTTGAGTACCAACAAAGTCACTTGGTACTGGTACTTATCACTAGTATCGGTACTTGTGACTCATAGGCAATGAGGCTGTGAACACTTAAAATCAGTACTCATGATGGGTACTAGTACATGTTGTTCACAGTTTGGGACTTGGGCCCAAACTTGTGCCTAGCATGTACCGGTATTTATTACGAGTATCGGTACTCACTACAAGTACCTTGTTTTATAAGTTTAAACCAAATTTTAAGGAAATCCTATCTTAGATATATGATAATATTTTCAAAGAGTCGATCTTTAATTCAAAATGAAAGATTGAACATGAATTTGATCCCTAATTATCTCTACTTTGATTTTAACTCCTAAGTTAACTTTTTCTTGTTAGGAGACATATAAAAGTTCTAAGATACTACAAGCTAAACAAAACTAAAGTCTTCAATCTTCATGCCATCAATACTTCTTTCATCCATCCTTAGATCTTGTTATTTCCAGAAAATAATACTTCAATAACTCATTAAATTTAAAATGATTTTGCTAACACCAAAACATAAGAGAGAAATGGAACTAGGTTCCAACATTCTCTCCCTTTTTGGTGTTGACAAAATAATAGAAATACCTGTATTTAAAATAATAGAAGCCTCATAAGAGAAGGAATACAAAAAAACTCCACTAGGAGTAAAACGTCCCCCTTAAACTAACCTTACTTATTTTAAATATAGTGTATTTACCATTTCTCGCCCTTTTTGTCAAACTAGAAAACATATATCAATATGCACAAACGACGATTAGGCATGAAACAATATTGTAATAAAACAATCATAAGAAGAAAAGATATAATTTAAAAGACATGCATAAACAAGGTTAAAGTCATACATCATTAAAAGACATAATAACCAAGCAAAAAACATGTTCATTACATGAAAATATAGACAAAAAAAAACTAATTGCAAGGACGTTTTCTGGTAGACTTTTGGGCAAGTCCTCCATCATCACTATCTTCATCATCATCATCTTCATCTTCAGCATTTTCATCATCACTCTCATAATAAGAAACCTCTTCGTCTTCATTGTCTTCTTCCTCTTCATCATCATGAAGAACAGGTTCTTCTACCATTGAAGATGAAACATGAGATGGGTCTTGAAAGTGCTTTTACCTTCTTTCACTGTATGCTTGAGGCACTTTTGGTTGACTCCTCTTACTTTGTTTAGGTTGTTGAGCGGAATGAACAACATGGGAAGACTCAATAGAAAGGGAAAGATCATGAAACTTGCATTCCATGTGACAGAAGGCAAAATTGAGATTGGTTAAATTTTGACTAATATAATTGAAAGTATTAATCATATTGCGATCAGTTCCAGACACATTGGACAGATTTACCCAAGGTGTTTCAGCTTCTGGTTATGGATAGGTTATAGGAACAAAAGTGGAGGATGATTCAGGAAGTGATTGAGAAGAAGATTGAGCATTTGGATCTTCTTCATCACTACAGGATTCCTCTCTAGAGGGTTTTACTCCCATTTTTTAAAGAGTGCACCATTTGAAATTGACCACTTTTCTAAGCAGAGTAAAGTTAGAGAGATCAATTTTACTCTTGGTAAGAATATGAGATAAAAGAATATCAAGAGGAAGAGCTGAAGCACGGTAATGAGGTCTTAAGAAGTGTATAAATACTGTGTTCCAATTTATAGAAAAACTTGTCATAATAGCATAGATCAAGAGTAAAATGTCAATGGGAATTTTGTGAAATACCAAATTTTTAGCCCTTAAGTTCCATGCTTTGATACCACCTGTAGGATCTGTAGAGCACAAGCAAATAGGGTCATGTTAGGGGCAACCAATTTTTTCCCATGGTAGTTAGGGAGCAAGAGTGTTTCATGGATTTAATAAGTAGGAAATTGCTCCTTAAGAATGTTAAAAGCATGACCTTCATTTGGACATTCAGTGATAGTTGATAAGAATTTTAGTGTCATGGTAATTTTTTGACTGAATACATTTGTTGTTAGACTAAGATGACCTCGATTTTCTTATTCTTGGAGATTGGCAAAAATAAGTAGTTGACATCAGGATACACTTCAGGAACATCAGCAAAAAATGACTCATCAAAGAAATGAATGAGTTTTTGTTCAGAAAGACGGGTGGTGAAATTAAAGATTTGTAGAGAGAAGTCTTTCCACTCAACTGGCCTACAATGGTGAAGCTTTAGTCCCTTATACCAATCAAACTTTGATTTAGCATCCTCATTGATGCAAAATTTATGAAATGCATCTTGAGGTGCCTTTCCTTTACTTTTAGCTTTAGGTGCCATCTGAAATCATGCAACAAAATAAAGTAGGAAACACAATTAGAAATTCAGAATATTTACTTTCATGTGTGCATATAACCACACTTAATCCTGCATGTACCGGTATTGGTGATTGGTACCAGTACTGGTTGGTTTCTGTTTCAACCAGAAATTCGAGCTTATACCGATATTCATATTCAGTACCAATACCTACTCGCTAAAGCAGGCACTACTGTGCCTAGCTAGTACCAGTATTGATGATGGGTACCGGTACCATCTGGTACCTGACGAAAAACAAGTGTAGCAACAGAAATGGACTTGAGAAAAAGATAAAGACAAGTTGTAGAATGACTCATGATATCAAGATCTACTTAGGAGATAAGAATATACCTAGAGTAGGAGCTTGGAGGTGATCCTTCTTCTTCTTTGTTAGGGCTTGGAGTGGCTCTTGAGAGGAGAACTAGGGTTTGCAAAGTGTGAAATGAGGCAAGTGTTTGCACTTGGCCTCTTTTATATAGGATGGGTCATGTGCTAGTCACATGACCACTTAAGTGGTTGAGAAAATATTTCAATCAACTTAGGTGTTGAAAAATAATGTAGTGAACAACCTAAGTTAAGCAACCAAATTGCAAACAATACCCTGATATTTTCAGTTATATGGAAATATTACAGTTTACCCCTTTTTAGCAATAGTGGGTAAATTGCAGTTAGACCCTTAGGGAATTTTATAATTGCAATAAAGTAATTAAGAAAACAATTTGTTAATTTTGAATTTCTTTTATTGTACAAAGTCCTAACTTTCCTCTTATAAAGTAGAATCTCTCTGCTGCAAGAGGTTTTGTAAAGATGCCTCCCAAATGGTTTTTGTGTGTCTACAAATTCTAATTGAATGGAACCTTGAAGTAAATTATCTCTAAGGAAATGATGTCTAACATCCATGTATTTGGTACGTGAATGATGTACCGAATTTTTGGATAATTTTACTACACTTTTATTATCACATAAAATTTTGGATTGCACAAAAATCAATCCAAACTCAGACAAAGTCTGTCTCATCCAAATGACCTGAGAGCAAGCAAGTGAAAAAGCAACATACTCTGCTTTAGTCATGGAAAGTGAAACACAAGTCTGTTGAGACCAAGGATTCTCCAATAAAATGACATGTGCCGCTAGTGCTCTTTTGGTCTGTCTTACTCCCTACATAGTTTGTATCACTATAGGATAATAGGTCTATTGTTTGTGCTTTAGGATAAAAAATACCAAGGTCTCTTGTGCTATTTAGGTATCTAAATATTCATTTTATTACATTAAAATGAGATTCTTTGTGTTTGGATTGGAATCTCACACATAGACATGTAGCAAAAATAATATCAGGTCTAGAAGCTGAAAGATATAGTAGTGAACCTATCATACCCTGGAATTTCTTTTCATCTACCCTCTTGTCAGATAAATCTTCACCAAGAGAAGTAGATAAAGCAATTTGAGTCTCTTTTCCATTTACTTTTTTAAAGTCAAACTTCTTGAGAATTTCAAGAACACATTTAGTTTGACTAATGAATATACCTGTGTCTAATTGTTGAATTTGGAGGCATAAAAAGAATCTGAGTTCACCCATCATGCTCATTTTGAACTCAGTCCTCATAGTCTCACAAAAATGCTGACACAAGGACTCCTTCGTTGATCCAAATATAATATCGTCAACGAATATTTGAACCAACAGGATGTCATCTCCTTCATTTACAAAAGGAATTGAATCAACAATCCCCATGCTGGAGAAGGAAGGACCTAAGCCTCTCATTCCAAGCCCTGGGAGCTTGTTTAAGTCAATATAACTTCTTATTGAGCTTGTATACATGCTTTGGGCGTGTTGGGTCCTCAAACCTGGGAGGCTGATGGACATAAGCTTCCTCCTTAATAAATCCATTAAGAAAAGCACTCTAGACATCCATTTGATATAGCTTGAAATCCTTTACACTTGTAAAAGCAAGTAGCATCTGTATGGACTCCAAGAGAGCAACAAGAGAATATGTCTCATCAAAGTCAATACCCTCCTGTTGGTTATAGCCTTGAGCTACAAGTCTGGCATTATTCCTAATTATTGAACTAGATTCATCCAATTTATTTTGGAACACCCACTTGGTTCCAATGATGGAATTACCCTCAGGAGGGGGTACCAAGTCCTAGACATGGTTCCTTGCAAATTGGAGTAGCTCCTCCTGCATAGCTACAACCCATGATTCATCCTTTAATGCCTCATCAACTTTCTTGGGTTCAAGTTGAGAAACAAAGGCATTAAGGATAAAATCAGCTCTAAAATCTATTTTTACACCTTCTTCAATATCACCTATAATCTGTTCTTGAGGGTGATCCTTATCGTGTACCCATTCTTTTGGAAGATCTTGTAGATTTTGTGTATCTTCCATTTTTGATACATCGACGAAAGGGGTTTCTTCATCATTACAATCTAAATGATTTAGTTCAGGTTCTAAGTTTGTTTCATCAAATGAAACATATAAGGATTCTTCTATAGCAAAAGTCCTTTTATTAAAGACTCGATAAGCTTTGCTTTTTGTTAAATAGCCAATAAAGATGCCTTCATCACCTATAGCATCAAACTTATTAAGCTGATCATGGGTGCTTAATAAATAACATTGACTTCCAAACACCCCAAAATATGAAATCCTAGTAGACTTCTCATAATAAAGATCATATGGAGTTTTCTTAATAATAGTCCTTAAGAGAGTTCTATTAAGAACATAACATGCCGTATTAATGGTTTTCGCCCAGAAATATTTTTGAAGCCTAGACTCCAAGAACAAAGTTCAGGCACATTCTTTTAGAGTGCGATTCTTGCGCTCTATAACACCATTTTGAGATGGTACCCGTGGAAATGAAAATTCATGGGTTATGCCAGAATTGACATAAAAACTTAAAAATTTTTCATTTGCAAATTCACCCCCATGATCAGTCATAAGTCTAAGAATTGAGGATGATTTTTCCTTTTGAAATCTTCGAGCAAGACTTAGGAAGGAATCAAATAAGTCATCCTTATGTTTCAAGAAGATGACCCAAGTGAACCTAGAGAAGTCATCAACAATAACTGGGCAAAATTTTGATTCATTTAAACTGTCAAATCGTGTTGGCCAAATAGATCAAGGTGTAACAACTCTAAAGTCGTGTGGCTGAAATTAAGTTTTCAGGTTTGAAAGAAGCCTTGTGCGTTTTGCTGAGTTCACAAGATTTTCACAAAGCATCCTTTTTATAAGTTAGTTTGGGTAGGCTCCTTACTAACTCATTTTTGGCTAACCAATTAAGATGTCTGTGATTACTGTGACCTAGCCTACGGTACCATGATCTACTTTAACATGGGAAGCAAGTAGACATTTTACAAATTTCTCTTGTGAGAAATGAAGAGCATAGATATTTTCATATCTAAACCCTTCAATTAAAATCGTATTTGTTCCCTCTTTTAATATTTTAAAACCAACTTTAGTAAATAATACATTACAACCATTATCACATATTTGATTAATACTATGTAGGTTATATTTTAAGTTTTCTACTAAAAGAACATTACATACCGGCTTAGAGGAATTACCTATTATTCCTTCACCAATAATGCAACAATGTTTGTTGTCGCCCAACTTGTTGTGTCCTCCATCTTCTATTCTTGTCCATTTGATAAAAAGTTTCAAGTGTCCCGTCATATGCTTGGAACACCCACTGTCTAGGATCCATTTATCCTTCTTGACCTGCAAAATAGTTTATCAAATCTATTTTAGGTACCCATTTTCTTTTGGGTCCTTGATGATTAGTACCCTTCAAATCCTTAGGTTTATAGATCACCTTCGTGTTAGATATATAATTCTTAGGACTTTTGGCCTTTTGATAAATCCATGCATGTCTAAGTGCATGTGATTTATTTTGTTTGTTCTTTTTATTATAGAACTTGGCTTTTAAATTATTACAAAATTCTGTATTCAACCTAGTTGTTTTTAGATTATTCAAAGTTCCCTTAAAGTGTTCATAAATATCTTTTAATTCTACTATTTTTGCATGCAATTGATTGTTAGCAACTTTTGAAATTTCTAATTCTATTTCTAAACATCATTTTTCTATTTCTAGTGTCTTATAACTATCATGCAAGACCTTATTTTCCATTTTAATCATCCTAGCTTTATGATATAAATCTTCATAAGATTGTAACAACTCTTCAAAAGTAATTTCAGAATCTACCTTGTTTCTAGATCTGTCGTTGTTCGCCATTATGTAAAGATGTGCAACTTCTATTTCTTCAGATTCTTCGGAAGATGATTATGTGCTGGAATCACTATCATCCCAAGTTGCTTTGTATGCTTTTCTTGAGATCTTCTTCCTCTTTCGATCAAGTTCTTTGTCCTTTTCTTCTTTCTTCTTCTTGATCATAGGGCAATCTTTTCGTTCATGTCCCTTCTTCCTACACTCAAAACAAACAATGTCATTTGAAAACTTATTGACTCTCTTGCCTTGTTTTCATATGAATCTTCAGAGTTTTCTCGTTATAAGAGCACGCTCCTCTTCTTCGTCGAAGTTAGAATCATTGAAGTCCGAATCCTCTTTCATGACTTTGAAAGCAAGCTCCTTCAGTGCAGATCTCTCTTCATTATTCTTCATGTTTTCCAATTGGACCTCATATGCCATGAGGCTTCCAATTAGATCATCCAAGGAGAGAGTTGATAAATCCTTCGCCTCTTGGATCGTCATGGACTTTGGAGACCAATCACTTGTAAGGGATCTCAAGATCTTCCTTATAAGTTGTTCTTCCATAAACTTCACTCCCAAGTTCTTCATGGGATTGATAATATCTCCAAATCTCATGTACATCTCTTTGATTATTTCTCATTTTTCCATCCTGAAACACTCGTAACTCTCGAATAGAATTGAGATTCATGTTTCTTTTACCTTGCTTGTACCTTCATATGTGACTTCAAGAGTATTTCATATCTCATATGCAGACTCGCACACAGAGATACAGTTGAACTCCTCCCTTGATAATGCACAATAAAGCATGTTCATTACCTTTGCATTCCCAGCAATCTTCTTCTTTTGATCCGCTGTCCAAACAACTCCTTCCTATGGCTCTAGATCTCTATACTTCTCTTGAATGAGAGTCCATGAGTCTTCATCCATAGCCTGAAGGAAGATTTGCATCCTCTTCCAATATCCATAGTCCATCCCATCAAACTAGGGAGGACGTGTGGATGACTAACCTTGAATGCGATTGGCTGATGATGCCATTGCAAGAGAGGAACTTCTTCTTATCACTTCCCGCTCTGATACCACCTACAGGATCTATAGAGCATAAGCACACTAGAAGGGGGGATGAATAGTGTGGTATATAATAAAAATTACAAGACAAAGCAAACCACAAAAATCACACGAAATATATAGCAGTTCCCCTCACTCAGGTAGTCCACCACCTAAGTCTCCTAACTTAGGATTTTTAACCCGATTCCCTCAACCTGGCGGAAATCAATTTACTAATAATCTGAGGTACTTAACGGGTTACCTCAACTCAATTACAAGATAAAGAAATGAACAAGAGTATAGGTATAAGCAAGATATAAAAAAGCTTACAACTATAGTTCCTAAGTCTCCAACAAGTATATTGCTCAAAAGTGTATGAATTAATCTAACAAGAATAGTAATTTGAAAGAAAATGAATAAACAAAGAAGTGCACAATTGCCTTTGAAGATTTGTCACAAGCGAAAATAGCCTTGAGAAGAATGCAACAAGTCAAGCTCCTTTGCAACTAGAAAATTGGGAAATTGAGGTGTAGGCAAGGAGAGTATTTTTGGCTTGATGATTTTTTGCAAATGATACTCAATGAGTGTTTATATAGGCCACTAAACACCTCTCCCACGATTACTAACTGTTAGGGGCAATTTGGGAAGATTAGAATTAACATAAATTGCAGTATAGCCATTCTAATTAGGCACAATGACTAGTTGGTACCAGTACTGAAGTTGTGGTACTAGTACTGACTGCTCACAGTCAGCCCAGCAATGCTTGGGGTACTGGTATTGATGATTAGTATCGATACTCGGTGCATTCTGTTAAGTACTAACAAAGTCACTTGGTACCGGTACTTATCACTAGTACCAGAACTTGTGACTCACATGCAATGAGGCTGTGAACACTTAATACTGGCACTCATGATCAGTACCGGTACTTATTGTTCATAGTTTAGGACTTGGGCCCAAACCTATGCCTAGCATGTACCGGTACTAATTACTAGTACCGATACTTGCTACAACTACCTTGTTTTATAAGTTTAAGCCAAATTTTAAGGAAATCCTATCTTAGATATACGATAATATTTTCAAAGAGTCGATCTTTAGTTTTAAAATGAAAGATTGAATGTGATTTTGACCCTTAATTATCTCTACTTTGATTTGAACTCCTAAGTTAACTTTTTCTTGTTAGGAGACATACAAAAGTTCTAAGAAACAACAAACTAAACAAAACTAAAGTCTTCAATCTTCATGCCATCATTACTTCTTTCATCCATCCTTAGATCCTATTATTTCCTAAAAATAATACTTCAACAACTCAGATTTAAAACAGTTTTGTTAACACCAAAACATAAAGGAGAAGTGGAACTAGGTTCCAACAATAGTGTGATACAAAGGTGCCAAGTGCATTCCCACATGTTCTTATGAATGATTGTAACACTTGGACACATCTTTCAATTTTAACTGTTAATAGAAACTTGGGGATGTTTATTTAGAATAACTTGGTTATTCCTTGTTTGGCATGAGTTATACCAGAATTAAGAAATTCCTGAATGAGCTTCTCAATTCTAAAATAATTATATTTCACTCAAGAGATTAAATAAGTTTAGTTCATCATTTTATTCCTTGAAATGACATGAACATTTAGTACTCTTTCATGAGACAAAATATAACATCCAACGTAATTACCTCTTACATCATTTCAAATTTCTTCATTGATGCAATCCCAATCATCAACCAAACAAATTAATTTAACCCAAACAAGTCTTTATTCCTTGTTCTATTCCTCCCCAAAAATAGTGTGTGGAATATGAAGCTCATAAAATGCTCCAAAACATAGAATTACAGATGGTAACAAGCTTCAATTTCATAAATCACTAGTGACCGATGATTGCTAATGGACATATTCTTTGAAAAATAAAAAAGAAAAGAAAGAAAACAAGTCGCAAAAGAAGTAGGCACAAGCATACCTAAAAGCATCATAGAAATTGAAAGAATCTCCTTTGAACAATTGAACAATGGGCTAACAACAAGCATCTTGGCCATCTTAGGATCCAAGGGAAACTCACTCATGATTTCACCTAATTTTGTCAAATTTTCATCACCATCAAGAGCCCCAAGGTAATTCAGAACCTCCAAGGCCCGCATCAATGTCTCTGGAGAAGGGGGATCCATAAAATCAAAATGGACCAGATCATTGATTCTGAGCTTCTTTGACGTAAGACTAATATTTCTTAAATTAGAATGAAGAATTTTACGGTATGTTTGTGGTTAAAGATCACCACTAAAACTTCTTTTAGTATAAATTCTAAAGTATTTTCCTGGTTGTGTTCTACTAGCATGTCTAGATACAAATATAATAATAATTTGTATGATGCTTTAATAACACTAAATCTCCAGATAAACAAAAAACAATAGCAGTAGATAGCATCGTGTCCAAAATATTTGAATCCTCAAAGTAGATATCAAATTGCAATAGTCTTGGATCGACAAGATAAGAGGTGACTTACCATTTGGGCACATATCCATGTTAATAGTTGTCCTGCAACCCTGCTTTGCCAAATTCTCCCACTTGAGCCACATGTGTGAAGCATCTTTGACCATAGTCACAACAATCTCTTTTGCTTTACTTAATTAGATGTGTTTTTCAATTCTAAAATAAAAAATGTATCAAACCAATTTGTGCACTTGATTTATGTAGCATATTGACTTTAGCTTCAACTGAGATTTGTATAGGTTACAGATCTTGGAAAAAGTACCCATGACTTATTCTTTCAAGATGAAGCTCTTGATGGAAAATGTAACATTTAAAAAAAAATAGTAATCATGAGAACTTATAACTAATCCCTTTAGATCTCATTTATGATCTCAAGCTACCCTATGCTTTAAGCTTAAAACAAATCTCATATAAAGTTTTAAACCATCTTCATCCTTAACAAGATGCAACAAGATAAATTTTGATACATAACACTGAATCTATGTCCTAAAGAGTAGAAGAGAGAGGAGCTTAGCTTTAAAAATGAGCCACGTTTCACAGAACAATATTGCAAATTAGAGTTAAACAAAAAAATGTGAAAGAAGGAAAAAAGGTAGGTAGATCTAGTACCTGAGCTCTTTATTGCCAATTCTAGAATAATAACCACAGTCCACAACTGCTATTGGTGCTACTGCCATTGTGAAAGCTTCCAACACTGCCACCTTCGTTGCAACTGAAAAACTGGAAGTCTTTTTATGGAAACCTCCATTTCAATATGGCAATAGTTGAACAATAGCTGAATAATCTCAAAGCAGATTCTTCTCAATATGCATATAACTTTGATGAGCATCAAATACGCTACACAGCATCTTCATGCTCATGAAATTAAAGCAATGAGTGACCACAACCCTTCTTATAGTGTTCCAGTAAATTTGGCGGTCATATGGCCCTTGTCTTTAGGAAGGAGCCTCTCCAACCCAAAATCTGCGATCTTTGGGTGAAAGTCCTCATTGAGAAGTACATTGCTTGGCTTTATATCACGGTGTATGACAAGGACATTGAACTCATCATGCAGATAAGCAAGCCCTCGAGCCATCCCAAGAATTATGTTGAGTCTTTATTTCCAGTTAGGGATCCATGTTATTCACTTATTAGGTAACTGCTAATAAAGAACACCATAAATCAAAGTTAAACAAAAGAGGGTGAAAGAAGGAAAAAAGGGTAGGTAGATTTGATACCTGAGCTCTTTATTGCCAATTCCAGAATAATAAGCAGAGTCCACTACTACTGCTGGTGCTACTACCATTGTGAAAGCTTCATACATTCACTTGCCTCAAATATACTTTACAATGAAACATGTTAATCTGTCTCATACATTCACCACAAATGCAAACATACTCATATCATTATTTCCCAAATTCATATACCACAATGCAAACATGCTCATATCACTCTTTCCCACATTCATATACCACAAATGCAAATATATATTCTACCATTCATATATATATTCCATCATTCACCACATGCATGATACTCATTCATAAATAAAACACATGTATATATCACATGTTTTGAAATGTATGCATAAAACTAGACATGTGAAAATACAACAAAATCCAGGCAACTATGTAATGGCCTCTATTCCGTCTGTTCCAATTGAGAATCCAATGTCTTTAAACATATAACCTTGAAGAATCAGCTTATCTCTGTCACAAAGTCAACCATTGGTTGAGGAAGCACTCCATGAATTGCTAATGGGAACAAGATTTGCATGTAAACGTAGCAATCATGACTCTTTAACCCACTTATCTTCTTCAATGCTTCATTTACACATGTAGAAAGTTGTGATGAGAATCCATCAGGAACCTTGACAGTTTTTAGAAAAAAGAATATCTTCAGTAGTTGCTCATCTTTCAAAGTATATAATGCCTTAGGAAAGTCATAACTGCCACCATCTTTATGATTTATGTGCAACTCAATGCCCAACTTCTTCAAATCATTATGGGTCTTCAACGTGTCTTTTGCACTATCCATTAAGTTTAGCACATCTAAAATGTTATCCATAACATTCTTCTCGATATGCATCACATCAAGATTGTAACGAACTATGAGATCTTGCCAATAAGGGAGCTCCATGAAGAATATGCTCCTCTTTTTAAATCTAGAATTACGTAAGTCTTTAAGATCTTTCTGAAACAGTTGACTCAATCGGATATTACCAATCTGTTGTAACTTCTTCATTATTTTGTATCCTGACAACCTAATTGTATCTGTTCTTAGAAAATTTTTTGGATTCTTAGTTGAATAACAGCATGGTTTTCCATCAAATTTGTCTTTAAACTTGGATTGTCTCCATCTATGTTCGATTGGTAGGAATCTACGATGCCCTAAATAACACAATTTATTACTTTCAGGTAAACGTAAGTAATGAGTATAATCCATACATATAGGACATGCCAACTTGCCTTTAGCGTTCCAACCAGATAAATTTGCATAAGCTGAGAAATCATTAACAGCCTACAACAGTGCTGCATGCATCTTCAAAAATTATTTTCTAGCTGTATCATATGTTTCATCCCCATTATACCATAGCAATTTCAACTTGTCGATGAGTGGTTGCATGTAAACATCGATTACATTTCCTAGTTTCTCCGAGATGAGAAGCGTCAGCATAAAAAATAAAGATCTCATACACATCCATGGCGGCAAATTATATGTAGAGATCACCATTGGCCATCTTGAATATGACAGATGCATATTTTTGAAATGATTGAATCCATCACTTGCCAGACCAAGCCTAACGTTATGTGTTTCCTTTGCAAATAGAGCATGTTTGTTATCGAATGCAGCCCACTCATCAGAATCTGTCAGATGACACATAAGTCGATCTCGTAATTTGTTATTGTGATGCCATGTCAACCACTTTACAGTTTTAGTCGACATGAAAAGACGTTGTAGCCTAGGAATCAAAGGAAAGTAATGCAGTACCTTCCTTGATCGTTTCTTCCTTCATGTATTTGAACTAGTATTTTCTTCATATCTTCCTTCTTCACATTGCAGGCAACTATTCAAGCGTGCATTTTCTTTAGTGTACAACATATAGTCATTCTTACAAGCATCAATCTTTTCACACTTCAAGCCAAGTATGCAAAACTATTTTTCACATCATACCATGACTTTGGAAAATCTTTGGGATAATTTAACAACTCTTCTATGAACTTGAGGACATCAGACATTAACATAGATGTTGCCTTATTCATCACTTTAATTTGAAACATTCTTAGAAGAAATGACAGCCTTGACATTGAATTAATTCCAGGAGCAATGGGTTCCTTTGCTGCCTTCAGTGCATTATAAAAATGATTACAATCTCCAAACATATTATCATTATCTATATTATCAGCATTTGCAACCCTCATCTCTTTTAACATCTCTGCAACATTATCACCTCCAATACCTTCAATGCGATTCTTAACAACATTATCAATAGAAGGATAAGTGATTTCTTCTCCATGTGAGATCCAGACTATGTAGTGAGGCCACCAACTGGTACCAATTAGATGTTCAATTACTATGTTACGTTCATGCATAAATCCATTCAAACAACTTTTGCATGGACAACAAATTCTCTCATAGAAGTCTCCTCTTCTACATTTCTTCCTATCTTCATGGAATGCCCAATCTAAGAATGAAATCACTCTGCTCATATATCAAAAATAACACTACTAGGCAAATGAGAATTGGTGACGAGTATTTGGTGACGATTTTGGGAATTGTGACTAAAAGCAACTTATGGTGATGGTTCCACTCAAAACCGTGACCATTGTGGGAGAGTGAGATTTGTTTTCTATTATAACCTTTTTTCATGGTTTTGCAAACCATGACAAAAGGCTTTGGTGACGGTTCCTAATGGGAACGTGACGATAGCCTTCCTTTGGTGATGGCTCCAAGTGGAACCGTGACCATAGCCTTTCCTCCAAAAATTTCCCCTTCCTTCTGGCCCTCGCCCGAATTTCCTCACCACCAACTTTCCCCTTCCCTCTCCCTAATCCCTGATGACATCACCTTCCCCTTCCCTCTCCCGACTCCCCCAATCTCCGATGGCATCACCTCCTCCTTCCCTCTCCCAATGCAATAGCAGTGCCTTGACGGTTGTGGTGACAATAGTGTCGTCTCCCCTTCCCCCATGATAGTGGTGGCGACAACAGCAGCACCTCCCCTCCCCCCTCAACTCCGCCACCTCCCTCCCATCCTCCTCTTCCCTCTATCGAGACCCTCCCCTCTTGCGACCACCCCAAAACTTTCCCCAAAACTTTACCCAAAACCCACCCCCACCCCCATCACCTTCCCCCTTCCCTAGCTCACTGGCCCCCTCCCCAACAATGTTAGCTCCCCCGACCATCGCTTGCCCCCTTCCCTCTCCCGACGACGGTGGTGCCTCCCATGACTCTCCCTCAAGATCGCCAGCATCATCTCTCCTACCTCTCAAGATCACCACCGAAAACCAACTCCCGCTACCACTACCTTCCCCCTTCCTTGACTCTTCGACTGCCTACCTGACGATGTCACCTTCCCTGACCATCCCAACCCCCTTCCCTCTCCTGACGATGGCACCTCCCTTGACCATCCCCTCCCAAGTAGCATGTCTCCTCCCCCTCAAGATTGCTACCTCTCTCCCTCCCTTATCTTCCCTAGTAGCACCTCCATTACCATTGTCGCTGCTACAACTAGGGTTAATCCACCACTCTTCCTTCTTTTCATTTATTCGTTCATTTCATTCCTCCTCCTCCAACTCCACTTCTCTTGATCTCCTGTTATTATTATTGTTGTAGTACTTGGTGGATCTATTGGCTATGGAGTGGCTCAAGGAGATCTACTGACCTCGAATTGGCTTAAGGGTTGACACGCATGCCAGGTGATTGATGGTATGCCAACAAGTTTTGAAACTAGGAAGCTTTTTTTGGTCATAGGCAACATGCATCTAGGAAGCTTCTTAGATAATCTTATCTATGTCATGGTAGTTGTGCCACAGACCTGAGCATTATTAGATGGTTAAACCAAAGACCATTATTAAAATAATAAAAGAATCACAATACAGAATATAATAAGTATGGAGCATAGGTTTCATTTTACATGGGTTTGTATTTCCTTCTCAAGTTAAAGAATCCTTTCATCAATCCATTTCCTCGTATGAAGTGGGTGGAATAGAAGGTAGGGAAATGAGTTAAAACAAAGTGTTAATTCAAACTGTATAGTAGGAAAATAAGTAAAATTAGTAGACTACCACCTTTTATGGATGTAGTTGTACCTATCTAACCACTAAAAATAAATGATGCAATTTCTGTACATGTACAAAACAACTTTAAGTAATGAAGCAAACAATGGAATTATGGCTTACAGCAAAATAAACTAACTTTGACAGTTCGGACAAAAAGGATAAGTCTATTCTATGAATTTTTTTTTTTGAAAAGATGGCTTCTGATTCGAACTAGAAAGTGGGGGGAACAAGCTCAATGCTGGTTGTGCCCTCTACATTGGAGGAACCACCACAAACTTCTAGCTGGAGATAACCCAAAAATAGGTAGAAATAAGAATCATCCTATGATTATGCTTGGCATTAAAGGGAGTTTATGATGATGGGCCCTTTATTGTATCCTCAGGAGTTTGATACGTTGTGTTTTTTCTCTAATTCCTGATTCTTTGATTGTTTGACTTTTAGAAACATTGATAACATTACCAATTCTTCTATTAAGAGGGGAGGGTTTTTTATCCATGCCCAGGATTGACACAAAGGTTCCCCCAGAGGAGGCTAAGGATGGTTCCCTAGAGTTGCTGTTCATCCATGGGGAAGCCACTTCTGTAGAAGCAAGAATTAAGTTAGTTAGTCAAAAAGCTACCCACTGCTTGTTGATTATTGATTTATGTTGACCTTTCTTAGCTTGCTAGACCTATATGCATCCCCTCTACTCTTGTTATTGGTCTCTTCTACTCTGTCTTCCATATATGGAGTTCATCCAAAACATAGACCTTTGGTTATATATAGCTCTAATGAAATATGCTTGAATGCCTTGCTGTCATTCTTTTTCAATTATGATATTCATCTTGTAATGTTCACAAAGTCCATTTTTTTCTTTACGAAAAAAACTTCAATAGCTTTCATAATTTCTGATTTTTCACATTAAAATTGTGCAAGTTTCTATTTAGAACTCAAGTACATAAGCCTGAGAGGACCACCCTTCACCTGGCAGATGAAGTTGGATCTAGTTTGTGGTTGGGTTGATTGGGTTTTGGCATGGTATCTTCCATTGATATTAACCTTTGAGGATTGGTCTTATGGGGAAAAAGATGGAAAATTAGAGTAATTGCTTGAATCTATTGTGTAAGGAAGCTTGATAATATGCATTATTACTAACTGCAGATTTGATGTTATTTGTGTACAATGCTCATCTTTTTCTTCTCTCTCATCATATTGCTTTTGGCTATTTTTGTTGTTTTGTTTTATCTGATTTGAATTAATAGACCATTAACAGCAATACCTTTTCAAACCGCAAGCTATTATCTAGCTTTCGAGAAATCTTTTTATTCATTGATTTGTTATTTTTTCAGGTGCTGAGAATCATCCACTCTTATGGGTTCTTTTATTTTTTATCTCTACCTTTCGATTGCTGATCCCACTAGTGGATCATCTTTAATATTGCTACTCCTTTGAGCCCTTATTTCAATGCATGGATTCAGTTTCATCCATGCATTTTCAAGTTCATATTGCTAAATTATGACAAGGATTCAGACAAAGCCATATCATGCATGCTTGCGAACCAGTCTCTATTTATATTGTATGTGCTTGGCAATATGAAAAGGAATCGCAGTACCAACTTGGCTTATACCGGTAATCATCATGCTGATGGGCTTTAATGTACATAAAACAGTAATATGTTTTATTAAAATGTTTGATGTTATAAACAAATGCATCAAGCTAAAGAATACAGTCGTAATTGACTTGGTTTGAAGTAAACTTGTGTACTGATCCATTTTTCTATGCTTAAAAAATTTTCGATCAAGGTCGAGTTCAACGTGATGCATTGAATTCATATTCTGGTTAAAATGTAGACAAGAAGCTGTTGAAATTTGTTAGCTTGAATTGGCCTCTTATTAATGTCAAAATTTCCATTAAAAAGCTTTGATAAACCATTAAATAGCTTAGCTTTATGATAATTGTAGTGGGGAACTAAAAAGTGAGATGGTAATTGTTGACCTATAGAACATTGTGGTGGCTTCGATTACAATAATTTATCTAGAGTAGGAACATGATATAAAAAATTACATCTAAGAATCATTTCTTCTTGAGTATTTGATGGAAATTATTTCAAGAACTGAACAAATCCTTAAGCTCTGCTTAATGAGCTATATGTTATTAAATCTTCCACTCTATCCAAGCATATGTAGAATTGTTTACATTGGCTGTGTAGCAAATAGATTTTGAAGTTCAAATCTTTTTGATTCAACTTGAAATGATTCACCTATCTAGATGAATGAACACCAACTCTCCAACATGAACAACTCTAAGTGCAAATCAATAATTGATCTCCATCCCCCTTTAATCTGCAAAGCTATCAGTGTCATATTCATCCATAAGATTATCCATTCAAGCTTTGGCTTTGTTCGGTCAGTAAGATTGCTTGAAAACCAAATAACCTCTTTTCATGTTAGGTTACTAGGAAACTAAATAACCTTTTTTCTGTACTCTATATAAAGGTTGGCCAAGGTCCCAAAGAATTACTAATGTAAATCAGTTAGTTGATTCAAAGCTTGTCAATGTGATTCTTATTTTGTTTTTCTTCTACTTTTCTTTAAACAAAGTAAAAAATTAGGCACCCTAAACAAATTATTTCAAGCAAATGTAGATGTGCTTTTGACACAAATAATTGGCCACGTAGGAAGAATTAACCAGTACCTTGAATTAAGTTTTGTAGGGTGGTGTAAGGAAATCTACTGTAGCTGTAAACCTTGCCTACACATTAGCTGGCATGACTGCTAAAGGAGGGATATTTGATGCCAATGTGTATGATCCAAGCTTACCGACGATGGTTTCCCTAGAAATCTATCAAAATGTTTTATGATGCTAGTGTGTATTTTACTGAGTTTAAGCTGGTTGGTATCAATTAGGATCCTGAGACCAGAGCGTCATCCCAACTAAATATTCGGGAGTCAAGTTGGTGTCTTATGGGTTTGCAGGACAAGGATGAGCAATAATGCGTGGTCCCATGGTTTTGAGGGTTATTAACCAGCTACTCACTACAACTGACTGGTATATAATCTAAAATGTTTACCATAAAACTTCTACATGCTGGTTCTCTTTCATCATCACATCAAGAATTCAATGACTAACTAATTTAGAGAATAGAGTTTTTCTCTTAGTTGGCTTAGATTGCCTTTATATTTGAGATAGTTCTTGTTGAAAGCTTTTCATGCTATTTGGCAGGAATATTTTGACCGTAATTTAGTAAAAGAAATTCCAAGGAAATGCATTGGATCTGCTTGGAATCATATTTTCAATTGGTTTCATGGTTGAACATGCTATGTAGAATGAGTTGCAATGACGTTGATCTCATGCTACAAATTTATGAAAGTTGTCTTAGTTCAAACACATACACAATAGCTAATGTATATTCACAACTCAAGTTGTCTAGAATTTAGAGAAAACCAAGTTATAATGTCTTTTGTGGTCATTGTGAATGGCACTTTACCAGCCTATGCTATAGTTAATGGACGTCTTGAGAATATGAGCCAACATGCTCAAATGACACTGAAGTTCTCAATGAAATTTTGATCATTGCTTGCATGTGTTCGAACGTTAGATCGGTGTTTTAAGAATGTCGTGTTGCAATATAGCCAAAATAGCATTTAAACAAATAAATTTTATTACTTGAAAAAGTTCCGAGGTTGAACATAGGGAGCAGTACGGAATTTAAAGCTTAAGATTACAATTCATAACTAAGCACAATATATAAGTAAAATTTTAAGGCAGAATGATATAAAAATCAATGATCAATGTACAAAATGAAGAGGGTAAAATGGTGATTTAAATCACCAATTACCCTTATACAGTAATAGCAAGTAGAAGCACAATATTAGAGTTAATTATAGCTTTAGAAACTCAAATCAGACGTCTGAATGTGGGATCAGATGACTTAAACGTCTGATACTACAGTGCACTGCCTCCTTTTTCTTCTCTCACAATCTGATATGCCTTCAAAATTTTCCTCTCTCATATTTTTGTTTTTTCTCAAGAAATTTTTTATTTTTTTATTTATTTTTGGAATATGTGATTTTTTTGATGAAACCCTTTCTTGTGAAGTGATTTTCATGCCATTTTGCACTTTAATGCCCCCCATGCCTACGATTTGCAATGTCCTCATTATAAAATAAGTGGGTTTGAGTTCAGCTTAGATCATTCATTAGAACAAGTGATGGGTGGGTGAATGGGTCGGGATGACTGTTGCAGAAGATTTCAAGCTTGGGTATGGGTACCATAGGTGGAGTCAGCTATTCTAGTGGATGAACCCTAAAGTGCAATATGAGTTCAACATAGTTTGTATCAGGAAGGGTTTTGGGTTTTTCAAAATGATGGGTTGTCTCCCATTAAGCATTGTGTTTAACGCCATCAGCCGGGCACAATGAGCTAAGGGAGAATGGCGGGTAAAAGATATCTTAGCCAAATTTGTATCAGTGAGTTCAATGAATGGTTTGAGTCTCTGACCATTCATGACACAAGGTTCTGAATCATGGTTGAGTTGACTGATTTTGGCAATTCCATTTCCAAAGATTCGTCGGACAAGGTAAGGTCCAGTCCATTTTGATCTGATTTTTCCTAGGAACAGTTTGAGTTTGGCATCAAAGAGTAGGACTTTTTAACTAGGGGAAAAAATCTTTCTGGATATGTACTTGTCATGAAAGGCCTTATCCCACTCTTTGTAAATTCGTGAGTTCTCATACGTGTCGTGGCGTAATTCATCGATCTCGCTCATTTAAAGCTTTCTGTAGGTTCCTACCTTAGAAAGATCGAGATTGCAGTTCCATACTACCCAATAGGGTTTATGCTCCAATTCGACGGCTAGGTGACATGCCTTCCCGAGTACTAATCTAAAGGGAGACATGCCTAGTTGGATTTTGTGGGCTGTCCTACAAGCCAACAAAACTTCTGGAAATCGGGATGACCAGTCTTTCCTATTAGGTCGAGTAGTGACCTGGAGGATTTTCTTGATCTCCTGATTTGATAGTTCAGCTAGATCGTTGGTTTGGGGTGATAAGGAGTAGAGATTTGGTGTGACACCCTGTATTTGGTCATTAGTGATCTGAACTGAGCATTCATGAAATGGGTCCCTCCATCAGAGATTATGGCACGTGGAATCCCGAACCGAGAAAAGATGTTCTGATGAATGAATTTGATAACCACTTTATGATTATTGGTTTGGGTTGGAATGGCTTCGATCCATTTGGACACATAATCAACGGCAAGAAGAATGTATTCGAAGACATTCGAAATAGAAAAGGGTCTCATAAAATCAATCCCCAGACATCGAAGATTTCGTATATGAGAATCGGCTATAAGGGCATCATATCACAGTGGCTCATGTTGCCTAAGGTCTGGCAACGAGTGCATGTCTTACAGTGATTGTATACATCTTTGAAAATCTTGGGCCAGTAGAAGCTACACTAAAGGACTTTTGCTATGGTTTTATGACCAGAGAAGTGTCTACCACATGCCTGGTCTTGGCAGGACAAAATGTCCTAAATTTCCACTTCTGGAACACATCGTCGAATGATTTAATCAGCACCGATGTGGAAGAGATACAGGTCTTCCCAAAAGTAGTACTTGGCATCGGAAAGTAATTTGTCCTTCTTGGCTTTTGGCCAATTGGATGGTATCTGATGTGATGCCAAGTAGTTTACTTGATCAGGAAACCATGGAAGTCCTATACTGATGTTAGGAGGTGCTCATTAGGAAAATGTTCAGTAATGGGTCTGGAAGGGTTGATAATATCAGAAGGAAGGTGGGATAAGTGATCAGCTACCACATTCTATTTCTCCACCTTGTCGTGAATGTCAAGATCAAATTCTTGCAATAGCAAGATCCACCGAATTAGTCGAGGTTTTGCATCCTTCTTTACAAGGAGATGCCTCACAGCAGTGTGATCAGAGTAAATGATAATACGGGAACCTGAAAGATACGATCTGAATTTTTCCAGGGCAAATACTAGGGCTAGCAACTCTTTCTCAGTAACTGTGTAGTTACGCTGAGCCTCATCAAGTGTCATGCTATCATAGTAAATGACCACGGGTTTCCCATCTATCTTCTGCCCAAGTACTGCACCTACAGCGTAATCAGATTCATCGCACATGATCTCAAAGGGTTGAGACCAATCAGGGGGCTGTAGGATAGGTTCTTCGGTAACTTGATCACGCAGGATCTCAAATGCTTGAGTGCATTCCTTGGTGATTTCAAAAGGAACATCCTTAGATAGAAGATTAGTTAGGGGGCATGCGATTTTCAAGAAATCAGGAATGAATCAACTGTAAAAATCGACGTGCCACAGGAAGGATTGGATGCCTGTGACCGAGTTAGGCATAGGGAGTTTGGAAATCAAATTCACCTTGGCTCGATCAACTTGGATGCCCTTTTCAAAGATAAGATGTCTCAGGACTATTTCCTCAGGCACCATGAAGTGGCTCCTTTCCTAGGAAAGAACCAAGTTTACGTCAGTGCACTGCCTGAGGATCTGGACCAAGTGCAGGAGGCAATCGTCAAATGATTCAACAAATGCCGAGAAGTCATCCATGAAGACTTCAAGGTACTCACCTACCATATCTAAGAATATGGCAAGCATGCACTGCTGAAAAGTAGTGGGTGCATTGCATAGACCGAACAACATCCTTTAAAGCGCGTAAGTTCCAAAGGGGCAGGTGAAGGTTGTCTTTTCTTGGTCCTTGGGATGGATTGCGACCTGGTTATAATGGAAGTACCCATCCAGAAAGTAGAAGAATCGATTTCCTACTAGTTTCTCAAGAATCTGATCAATAAACGGTAGTGGGAAATGATCCTTCTTCGTGGAGGAATTGAGTCTTCTGTAATCAATGTAGACTCTTCACGAGTTTGTATACGGGTTGGTATGGCTTCTCCGATTTTAGTCGTGATGACGGTGATTCTTGCCTTTTTAGGCACTGCCTAGATTGGACTCACCCACTGACTGTCAGAGATGGGGTAGATGATCCCTGCATCTAACCACTTGATAATCTCCTTTTCCATGGCATCCTGCAGATTGGGATTCAGGCATCTCTACATTTCACGGGATGGTCGTGAGCCCTCTTCAGTGTAGATGTGGTGTGTGCAGTATGAGGGGCTAATATCATTGAGATCGTCAAGAGTCCATCCAATGGCTCTTCGATGTTGCCAGAGAATAGAAATCAGGCGTGTTTCCTGATTAGGTGTGAGTCGGGAGTTGATAATCATAGGAAATGTCTAATTGGAACCCAAAAGATGTACTTGAGATGATCGGGAAGAGGCTTTCATTCCAAAACTGGGTTTTCAGCAACAGCGGGTAATTCCGGATGGGTGTCAGGAGTAAAGGAAGGAGCTATGGGTGTGTCTTGGTTGAGTTCAAGCTCCTCTAATTACGAGTTTTGATCCTCTTGTTGTTGATCAGAAATAGTCAGGTTCTCTATGAAGTCGTCAACCACTGCTTCAATATCATAAATTTGTTCTATGACTCCACAATTAATTCCTTGTTGGGCCTTAAGGATATCAATCTTTAGTGTCTTGCTCCCAAATTTGAATTCAATTTGGCCCTCCTCATAATTGATATTGGCCCTAGCAGTGGCCAGAAAGGGTCTCCCTAATATGATCGGTATATTCTTCACATTCTCAGGAGCATCCATGTCTAAAATGATGAAATCCACTGGGAAATAAAAATCACGTACCCTAAATATGACATCCTCGAGAATTCCTTTTGGTGACTTAATTGATCAATCTGCTAGTTGTACGGTCATTTCAGTTGGTTTAAGCTCAGATTCCTCGAAGTAATCTAGTAGGGATGTGGGTATCAAATTTATGGAAGCTCCTAACTCTAACAAAGCTCAGTCAAATCGTATATCGCCAATTTCACAGGAGATCAAAGGGGTGCCTGGGTCTTTTGCCTTAGGTAGGAGTTTGCTCAAAATTAAAAGAGCTGGCTTGCTCTGATAGTACAATTGGATTCCCATCTTTGGTTCACGGCTTACGCTTTGGTGTACATACGTCTTTCAAATATCATGCGTAAGCCGGTACGTGGCATATCGCATCCATCAAGGGGATGTTTATATGGACCTGCTCAGAGAGCTTATCCAGGTCCTCCTCAGGTGCCATGGTTTTGGTTATCCCTTTTCCCTTGGTCATGACCTCAGGAAATGGAACTTTAGATGGTTCCCCTAGAATGGGTCCAAGTTCTTGATCTGAGATAGAGGTGTCTTGGATAACTATCCTTGGGGTAGGGTTTGTATTACTAGGCTTGTTTTGGCTTGGATAAGGTAGTAATAGAATTTAATCCTGCCTGGTTTTTGTTTGGAGTGGGTAGAAGAGGTGCTTGTTGCTGGTAACCCGTATATGATGTCGAAGCCTCCATCTCATCGGGTGATGGAGTAGAAGGGGCCTGATAAACAAAGTGAGCTTGGCTCAAATTTGTGTTCATAATGCGCCTATGGTTCGACATGTTATTCGAATTAGGTAAAGGTTGTGAAGGAAGTGTACCAAGTTGGTGAGGATTTACCATCTAGGCAAGTTGATTGCGAACCTTTGTGATCTCATCTCTGTGCTGTTTTTGCATAGCTGCATTCATCTTCTGAATGTTAGCCAAAGTTTGAAGGATAGGAGTCACTTGATCTATCCGAGTCAGCCCAGATTGATAAGTTGGATTAGGCTGAGGCTGAGGCGGCTGATATGGATGACGAGCTTGTGGTCGGGGTGGATATTAAGGTCTTTGATTTTGATTATTGCCTAACCACGTGAAGTTGGGATTATTATGCCATCTAGGGTTGTAGGTGTTTGAGAATGGATCATTTTGAATGGCATTGAGGTCCTCGCAAGTTTAAGGAACCTCGAGAAAATCAGAATATGAGGGTTCAGTGTTCCCCCAACTATAGTAGGTCGATCCAGAGTTTCCTTCGTAGTCAGAATCAGATAGGGGTGGATTGGGCTCCATCCCTGGAGAAGGTCAGTGATAGATGTTGTGCACGGCCTCCCTGCCAGAGGGTGGTTGTGTGTATGAGTTTCGTGCAGAGGTGGCTCACTGCAAATGTCGAGTTAGCTCATCCACCTTCTTCTCAATAATAGAGACCTTGTCCAAATGACTGGCCATCAACTCCAAGTCGACGGAAGAGGATAGGCCCTACATCTCATGTGCTCCCTTTGGATTCATCAATGCACAGCATTCGTCTAGTCAAACATGCCCATGGATTCATTATTGATGGAGTTCTTGCACATATTCTCGAGAATTTCCCACATGGTGTCTTCGTGTTGACCCATGATGTTTCTTCCGCAAGTTACATTGATGAATAATCTAACATCCTTACGGAGTCCCTACTAAAAAGATTGGACTTGTTCCCATTTAGGAACTCCGTGATTGGGGCACTTTCGAATGAGATTCGTAAATTATCCCATGCTTCGTGAAGTGGTTCTCCTGTTTGTTGTGTGAAATGTGTGAACTGGTGCCGTAAAGCATTTGCCCAACCAATAGGGAAGAGCTTTCTTAGAAACTCGGATTGAAGTTCCACCCAGGTGTTGATCGAACGCGTTTGGGTTTGGTATCAGTGAGCAGCTTTATCCATGAGAGTGAAGGAGAACATTTTCCTGAGTAGAATATCCCGATTTTGAGCTTCTGACCTGAAGGTCTGGGCCAGATGCTTGAGTTGTTTGATATGCTGTAAAGGATCTTCAGAATTATGCCCATTGAATTTGGGAATGGCATGAATCATGTTGGGCTTGGGTTCAATGTCAAGACCTCCAGTGGGGATTTGTACTCGGGGTTCGATTGCTACTGCAGTGGGATTGTAGTGATCTCACATCATTGGATGCTGCGGTGGGTTTACAAAGGCTTGGAATAGATCATTGAGGCACTGGAGTTGATTTTCGATATTATTTACTTCTGCAGGCTGTGCAATGATAATGGACGAAGGAGAATTAGGTTCAGATGAATCAGAAGAGATATCAATAGGCTTGGGTTGTTGCACAAACAAGGAGGTCGAGACTTTGCCTTGACGTGAATGAGTGAGTAAAGGAGGCCTCAAGGATGGCCTTGGCACTGATGGAGTAGATGAGAGGTAGAATGTGATGGACCCAATCAAGACACCCAAAAAATTTTGGATGACTATAGAGATTCGGGCAGATGATACCCCTTAATAAAAAAGTCGTCCACCTGAGAATTACCTGGGCAACCAGAGAGGGAGAGTCCTGCAAAGACCCCTAAATGGTAGAGTGCTCCCACGGGTTACAGGGTTTCCCCCACCAGACCTTTCTTTTCACTGATGTTCCAGGTAGACTAGAATGGGGACTTGACCTCTTAAGTCTACCAATTTTAATTAAGAGCAAGGGTGCTTAGAATTTCACTTGAACATTATGATGTGTTGAGTGCAAAAAGTGACCTAATTTGAAGATTGGTTAACCCAAGCAAAGTGGGTCAACTTCACTGTATTGTCCTTGAAAATTTAGGTCCCTCCTTTAGTGTTCAAATGACTTTAAGAGCCTAATTTTAGGGTTTTGCTTGAATAGATCAATTCAATCAAGGTCTAGGCACACATTGTTTGGGAAGATGATTTCTTGATTAAGCAAGTGTGTCTCTAAAAACTCTAAACTGGAATCCTTAATTGTCTCTAATTTGGTTCACTTTAATTTGTCCAAATGTGGTACCTAGGGCTCAAACAAGAATGTGATAGCCCTAGATACCTTAAGCTTGAAATGGGTGCACAAATCAGGATTTGTTGTTCAACTAAAATGTATCAACTCAAGCACCTTAATGAATTATCTATGGAAAGAATGAAAGTAGCCCTAATTGATTTTTTTCCTTTTATCCTTTTCAGAATGAGGGGTTTAAGAGAGAGGTTCGAACTTACCTGACCCTGGTGTGTTTGTTGTGTAGTTGATCTTCCTTGAATGTATCTTCTCTCTGAAGCAAAAGAGATATAGCAAGTTAGAATCTAAATCAGGATTTGCAATCAAGAGTTCTAAATTGGTCATTTCTCCCCAGCAACAGTGCCAAAATGTTCGAATGCTAGATCGATGTTTTAAGAATGTTGCATTGTAGTATAACCAAAATAGCGTTTAAACAAATAAATTTTATTACTCGAAAAAGTTTCGAGGTATAACACAGGGAGCAATATGGAATTTAAAGCTCAAGATCACAATTCATTACTGAGCACAATATATAAGTAAAAGTTTAAGGCAGAATGATATAAAAATCAATGATCAATGTGCAAAATGAAGAGGGTAAATCGTGATTTAAATCACAAATTACCCTTATATAGTAATAGCAAGTAGAAGCACAATATCAAAGTTAATTATAGCTTTAGAAACTCAAATTAGACATCTGAAAGTGGGATAAATGACTTAAATGTCTGATGCTACAGTGCACTGCCTCCTTTTTCTTCTCTCAGCCTCTTCTCCTTTTTCTATGCTACGGCTCCTTCTTCTCTTCTTCTTCTTCATCCTTCTGCTTCCTTCTCCTTCTTCTCACAGGGTAGGGAAACTTCTTAGATTAGCTAAGTGTCAGCCAATGTCTTCAACAGCAAAAACCTTCCCCTACCCCCGTGCAATCTCTCCTTCCTTCTTTCTCTTAGGCTCCGCCCTCCTAGGGCCTTCAACAAGATATCGGGTAATTGGGTACAAGCGCACCTGGGTCTAGGGCTTCTTGCAGTGGCGTAGCAACCGAGGAGTGCTTAGCAAGGTAGGTAAACGGGTCAGGCCAAGTCCATGGGCAGGGGTTCACGGACAAGGCATGTGTGTGTGAGAGGGACCTCACCCCGTGTTTGGAGGCAAATAGCCACCAACACTTTTACAATTTATGCGGGCATAGGGGCTTTGCCGCTTTCAACGTGGGACTATCCCACCCTCCTTCCTTTGGACGTAGCTGTAGTGACTTCCTTCGTCGAATTGGCGTAGAGGCTTGGTCAAAGGCCTTCAATTGACTGTGCAAGGATGCTCTTGGAGGTAATCTGCAATGCCTGGGATCTGCGCCTAGAACCTACAGGCGTGATGAGGGCTTCAAGCAAGCTTGCTGCTGTTGCGGCAATGGAGGAGGAGGACATTAGAATAGTTTGGAAGCTTCGCCAGACATTAGGGAATGCAACTAAGGCGGTGGCGTCGTGTGCGAGTGGTTGTGGAGGTCTGTCGACCTCTCAGTTTGTGTGTGAGAGTGCATGAGTCAGGGGGTGATAGAGAGGCCAATCCCCTCAATTACTTGAGGGGTTTTGGTTGGTGAGTCGAGGCAATGGTGAGGAGCATGGCGTCGTGTGCGAGTGGTTGTGAGCGAGTGTGGAAGCTGCTAGGGCTCGTCGGAGGTCTGCCGGTGAGGTGGAAGATGGAGGGCGATAGGGCGAGTCGGCATTCAAAATGAAGCGGTGAGGGTCTGAAAATAAAAAAAGGGAAGTTGAGGAGTTATTTAGGAGGGGAGGCAAACGAAAGGGAGCGGAGTTGGCACTGGTTGAGGAATAGCCGACGCCGGAGACAAAGATGCTCAGAGGGAGGTGATCGACGAGGATGAAGGAGGGCAGGCGCATCGACGAGTGCTGCACGACGCGGAAGAAGATAAGGATGAAGAATCTACCACGGGTATTGTGGTTAGACAATGAGGGAAGGCAAGGAGAATCGTCAGAGCTTGAAGAGCAAATTAGACGGAGGAGGGGAGAAGAATTAGAGGGAATCTCTGGCCGAATTCAAGCTTAGGGGATCGGGCAGGCTTGGGGAGTCTTTATATAGGTGTTAGGGGGTCAACTAGAGCCTGGAAGCCAAGCTTTCAAGCTTGGAAGGTCATCAGAGTTTGGGAATTCCTTGATACCCAAGTCTCTCGTGCATTCGCATGAGAGATTGGGTAGGTTTTAGGGCTTAGGATTAGGTCCAAAAGGAAGGGAATTTCTTGACAAACTTCCCTTTCAAATTTGAAAGGGATTCGTCAAAAAATTAGGGAGTTCCTTCCATTTTATGGTCATCGGAGCAAGTATGAATAGGATTAATGGCGGCAGGGAGCTTTTTGTGAGAATGACGACAATGTTAGCGGCCTATTTGAAAGGATTTTGAAAGTTAAGGGCAGAAATGAAATTAGACAGAACCAATTTGCAAACTAGGTCAAGACAAATTTATCTTGGGCCCAACTTTTGATATAAACCTAATTTGGACCTAAGGAATCCAATGGTGAAGTTGGATTTTGGTTTTGATCATGTTTGGCTGGGTAATTTATGCAAAAACCCAAATTATGGCGAATGTCTGTTTGTGGTTCAGTTTTGGGTCAAAACAGGTTCTGATGGTCAAATTGAAAGTTCTAAGCCCTATAGAATATTTTTATATAAATTTTAGAGGGTTTAGGTGAATTTTATCCTGATCATAACCTCAATTAATTAAGTGGGTCTGTTTTTAGAGTTTCAAATGTTATTTAATTCACAGAACATGTGCAAACCCTTTCCTGTCTGTCTTATCCCACTTGTTATCTTTTTAAGACCAATTGACCATTCATTCAACCCCTGAGAAAATCCTTGGTTGTACTGCATTCATGATGAGCTGGTAAAATTATAGTTTTAACCCTAGTTTCTTATTTTTCTTTTAGAATGATTATGCAATGACTTGTGACTCTTTGACGGTTATGTAGGATCATTTATTGACTTAATTGGGTCAAAATGATCTAGTTATGGCTCATGATGGTGTTCCCATTAGCATGTTTTTCCTAGGTGATGCTATCTCCATTTATAATTTCTAAGTTCTTTTGAAGAGATTTACATAATCAGTTAAGAAAGCTAAGTAAGGCTTACTTTTATATTTTTCAGGCTCCCTTTGCACGATCTTCACTGAATCATGATGATGCCTTCATCCTAACTATCGGGAAAAAGATATTTTAGTTCAATGGTGCTACTCAAATATTCATGAAAGAGCCAAGTCATTGGAAGTTATTTAGTATTTAAAGGATAAATACCATGAGAGAACATGTGATGTAGCCATTTATGTTGAGAATTTGTGCCAAATTGTTTCTGCTGACATATTCTTCATGAGATATAGGCAACATAGAAGTCATTAAATAGTTGATTCTTTATTTTTATTTTCATGTATAATCTTTTTATGTACACATTTCTTTCTTATATAGTTTATGTTCCTTTATTTGAAAATTGTGCCTCATGTATGTGTTGTGTTTGTAAATTATTGTATATGTATTTTCTTGATGAATAAGTATTATATATGCCGTGAATGATGGTCTTGTGGGACATGATTGTGAAAAAATTAAATATAATATGTTTGCATTTGTGGGAGTAAATGTAAATGGTAGGTTATAAAAGTTTCTTATTGAAATATATAAAAATGAATATATATATATATTTTTTTTCAAGAAAAGGTGTTTTGGTCAGGGTTTAAAAATCGTCACCAAAGCCCTTTGGTCAAGCTTTCAAAATTGTCACCAAATGACCAAAGATGTTGAACCTAGCTATTGGTGGGGGCTTCGGTGACGGATTTATGTGGAATCGTGACCAAAGATCTCTGGCTTTGGTAATGGTTTTGGGTGGAACTGCCACCAAAGCCTTTGGTCAAAGTTTTGGGTAGAACCATCACTAAAGAACCTTCCGTAATGGAACTTTTGTTGTCTCTAATTGGTGATGGTTTAAACCATTTGGTCACGTTTTTTAACCGTGACAAAAACCCTTATTTGTTGTAGTGTAATCAGAAATCCTCAAACCAATCCAAGACTTATCCATGGAAACCTATAATCAAATAAACTCACAAATAATGAAAGTAAGTTACATAAAGAAACATCAGATATTTGTATATTTTAGTTATTATTTTCACTTGTTGGCTCATCCTTGAGGATTTGATCACAACATTACTTGTTACGTGTAACCCGTGCCTGGAGAAATTTCGACAACATTTCCCTACACTTCCCCAGTATACCCCCAGGACTAACCTCAACTAGATTCCTTTAACACCTAGTTTAAGGTGCTTAAGAAACCTAGGTAGGTCTAGTTAGTATGCCAGAGAAGAGCAGAAAGATGTCACTGAGATTTCTCCAAACACGGATTGCATGTAACAAGTAATACCTAAGTTGTGATCAAATTTTTGAGAACCCTCAGTTCAGAACTTTACCGAACTGAGGATGATCAAGACTTATGGCATGTTATAAAGACAACACATCATTTATGTATGTGAGATATAAATACATTAACGCATTGTCCATATGACATGATCATAAGTCTTGAATGTGCAAGTATATTAATACAATTTTATCTATCCTTTCAACTTGTACCCTCAGGATTATATTTGTTATTGTTTACTATTGAGTGCATCAAAGGTTGTGCAAGTGTGGATATCTACAACTTGCATAAATAAATACTAACAAAGAAAAGAATAATAATAGCATAAGTCAGACATTGTGTTATAAAAATTCACAAAATCCACAATCATAACAACTGCAATCCACAAAATCCTTTTCTCACAAAAGAAAAAGTTTTCAGAAATCCCCATAAACATGTTAACTTAGAATCATATTGATTTTCATGTTGATAGGTACTAGGTGTTTAACAACAAACATGATAGATATAGTTCCTAATGCTTCACTAATCAAGGAATAATGTTGACCATCTTTAGAAATTTTTGCAAAGAATAGCAATGATTATTTGCTAGCTACTACCAAGAATGAATCCCACACAAACATGTATGAATCCCACACCCTTATAGAGAAATGAACTGCTAGTTTACGAACTTGTAAAGATATTGAACAGACTAAGAGCAACAACCTATCAGTCTTGGTGCATTCAAGTTGAGTTTATCACTCAGGTGGTTAAAGGACTTGTAAATGTGATAAAGGATATATTATCTCTAATGCATTTCTCTAAAGAATATGATAATTGTAACATGTCTTTTGATAGGCATATACATTTGAAGGTATATATGTCATTTGTAATGTCCCTATAGGGATATATGTAATTATCTCTGATGAAGATAGTAGCATTTAAACAGAAAACTTGGTGGAGAAAATGATATATTACAATATAAAAGTTAGGTGGCCATTTTTTAGTGAATTTTAAAGATCACTATAACCAAGTCTAGCATGTTTACAACTTTCATATATCAAAATTAGTAAAATAATTTAGTTCTCTTTGCCATTAATAATGACTAAATGACTCTTAGGTAGATATCACTCATCACTACTATTTCCATTGCCAAGGATGTACATGAATCAAGAAAGATCTTTGAGTCTATGATGCCATCCTATTTAAGGCAATCTTGTGGGATTTGAATTATTGTTAGGGATTGAATTATATTGTCAAATGAACTCACTCATAAATAAGCCCTTGTTTATAACTGAGAACCTTTTCCCACCACTGCTTCGTGATGGTGAGAGCAAAGTAAGGGGAAAAATTACCATCTTGTCTCTTGAATGCACTGATGGAAACCCAAGTCCCTTTTACCAAAATTAGGAATTCCCACTGTTTGACCTTTGACGTCAAGGGCAATTGAGAATATCCTATTAGTCAATTTGAAGTAGATTCGATCAAGATCTACTTGTTAAAAGGATGATTTATATGAATTCTTATTTAGAATAATATGGCAATTGGACATAAATTAAAATGTCAAAGGTTGCCTAACCCTCTGATGCGTAACACCTCCCATGCTAGTTCTCCCATCCATGTTGAGCACTAGTTTGCCTAACTCAACCTATCCTACTCAGCCTGGATAATGTTGATCCTCTCTTCCACCCTTTCTTCCTGACATTTACAATTCTATAGGAATAATACAAATGTAGCAATAACATTCATAATCTTTCAAAAGTTCAAGATGTACATTAGGGAAAGAAAACAAAGGAAACCAGTTGTTTTGTTTTAATTGACCAAAAAAATCCAATCAAATCAAGAAGTATTTGAATTGTATTAAATGATAGGATATGCTTTTGAGAATATTGGACACTTGGATCATATTACGTGAACTTCAAGGAAAATTGTATTCAGCCCTTATAAGCAAAGCCAATTTTTCATTTGCATCCAATACATGATTGCAAGACAGCTACCCTCTACCCCTCTTAGCCTTAGACAATGTTCTTTCTCCTTTCCTATGAAGTAAAATGAAATGATTGATCTTCACAGAGTAAAGAACCTAATAATATAAATGCCATTGCTTAGACTCTGTAAATCAAATAGCATAAAGAGTACAAATATAAGGTTCGACTCAGGGTTTGTTTCTGAAGTCAATTCCCTTCTCATTTTTGTGCTTTTCATCAGGATCGAAACCCTTGAACATTCCACTCTAGTGCACCACACCACAATCAAGCAAACAAAGAGATTATTCTGAAATAATACTTTCTTGACCAGGGATGGTTTTTGTACAAGCATAGCTTAGACCAAAAGAGATTGAAGTAGGCATTGGAGAATACAACAAATGTTCTAAAATATTGTTTTCTTGAATTTTTAGGATGGTAAAAGAATACATGAAGGACAATAACCTAGTAGGCGTAAGATATAAAGAGTGCTTATATCCACCATGGAAGCGAGAACGAGGCGACGCTGCAGTCCTTGGAGGCAAGGTGTTGCGGTGGACATGAGAGGGGAGGGACTCGCCAGAGGGAAGAGGAGGATGGGAGGGAGGCGGTGGAGTCAAGTGGGGAGGGGAGGCACTGTTGCTGCTGCCACCACGGTCGAGGGGGAAGGGGAGGCACTGCTGTTGTCGCCACCGCCATCAAGGCGTCGATGTTGCATCAGGAAAGGGAAGGGAGAGGTGATGCTATTGGGGATTGGGGGAGTCGGGAGAGGGAAGGGGAAGGTGATGTTGTCGGGGATTGGGGAGAGGGAAGGGGAAAGTTGGCGGCGTCCGTGAGGAAATTTGGGAGAGAGCGTGAGGGAAGGGGAAATTTTTGGAGGGATTTTTAATATAAATAATTTTTTGACAAATGCCTTTTGTCACGGTTCACAAGCCTGTGACAAAAGGTTAAAATAGAAAGCAAATCTCACTCTCCCTTTTTAGTCATGGTTTTGAGTGAAACTGTGCCCATGAGTTACTTTTGGTCACAGCTTCTAAAACCGTGACCAAATAGCCGTGACCAATTCTCATTTTTCTAGTAGTGACTCCTACACACACACTTAAGTCCACCACTCTTGTTTGATTTAATCACTTAACTAGGGAGCTAACCTAAGGACTCGGTACACTTCAACGCACTATGCGAATAAGTGATTAGACATCAGAGTAGGGTAAAACTAATTGGGTTCCTTAATTAGTGGTGCATTAGGCCACTTGTTTGATTTGTACGGGCCGCACCACTTAACATAAAATTGATTCATCAAGTACCTTGCCATAGGATTCAACTTTTAGGACTAAACCAAGCACTCCACATTCTTTTTGAGTTTTAAAGGAAGATATCTTCACCTGTGCTTTCAAAACTTGGTGTGCCAACTAAACCTTGATTGAATAAACATAAAGCTGAACCCTAACAGCACTAAACAATGTTGAACCCTAAAAGACAAATCATCAATAAACCTTGTTTGAAAACCATTGGATGTGCATGCACACACATTGAAACTGATCTTTAAGGGCACAACCCAGATAAAGGCCTGTCACAATCTAGAGCACATTCAAACCTAAGCCTAACCAAAATCAAGTAGACGTTGGCCTTAAGGATTTAACTCACACTTCGGGGCCCAAATCGAGATTATTTTCTATTAATCTTCTTCTACTAGTCAATCTAATGTCTAGCTAGGGGAGCAGTGTCAAACGACCGTGGTTAGGCGGTATTAAAGGAACCTGAGGTGAAACCCAAGGGAAGAACCTTCTCCCCAATCCCTCTCTCTAACTGGTTGGATTGACCAGAATGAAGTAGACCAAATCATTTCTTTCATCTCAAGATAGGTTCTGAGAGTCTGTTGGTCTTAGGCTACCTCACCTAAGGACAGGTTTGATTATTTTTACTACAAGGCACCTTTCTTTTGTCTTTCCTCCTGCTTTGCTATGGATCCTTCCACATCATACTCGCATTTCCACTCTTACCCACCTACCACTACTTATTCCTAAGCTGATTATTATCCCAACCAGACCTATTCTCACCCATCTACTAGTTGGGATAATTTTGATTAGGGATACAATTTTGGACCTCTGTGTTCAAGGTCTAACCTTGGACACCATGATTTTGAATTTTATCATTCTCCGAGCTACATCGATTATAGATCACCACCCTTATATGGATAGCATAATACGATCCCAGGATATGACCCATACCCTCCCCAGGATTACACTGCATATAGGTCACTACCCCTCTTTGAACAACCCGAAATGACCTATTATCAGGGAGGACACCAAGAACCTCAATTCTTTGACTTGCCTGGACTGAACCCAAACCCACCCAACCCTGAACCAAACCATTTGGTTTAGGTCAACCAGGTCCACGATAAGGTGTTGGCTAACTTAAGAAACACCATTCAATATTTAGAAGCTTAGCCAACACCCTACACTAAAGAATTGGAACCTTTGATTCAAATGATTGATAATCTTAACAAGTATTTGCTAGATTGGCTCCAAGATGTTAAGGATAAGGACCCAGGTGAGTTCTGATTTGCAAAATTGTCAAAATTGAGGATGGGCTTTGTGATTACACTAGTCCAATCTTGTATGATTCCCAGGATGAACCACTTTCAGGAGAGCCAATGTCAAAACCCGCTCAAGAACTTGTAGGAGGGACACATTTTATGAGACCGAGGATGACCAGATTGGTCTAGAGCAATCAATTGAGGATGACTTGATTTCTTCACTTGAGATCCTTGAACCAGGGTACGAAGAAACATATGTCTCTGTGCACCAAGGAACAACATTTGATCTTGAGACATATATTAATGTGAATCAAGAATTCTTTGATTCTGAAGGTGAAGAATCTTTATGTGAAGTCTTACCTGAGTTTGAGGAAGATAATTTTAATGAGACATACGGGCATGAGGAGTATGATTAGTCATTTAATAGCCGAGTAATTGATGATTTTGATCCCATCGGAGCCACCATGGAAGATTCAGATCTTGACTTCATGGATGATTCAATCAGTAGCCCCATTCCTTACACACACACTATTGAGCATAATGATGATTCTATTTGTGAGATCATCGAACCTAGGTCAATTCTAATTCAACCATAAATCTTGGACTTGGATACTTTAAATGGGGTGCATAACATGCAAGAGGTCCCAAAATCTGAAATTATGATTATGGAGGATAGGAGATGGGAAGTGAAGATTTGGAAAGCCAATTCCATGGGAAGTAGAAGCTTGAGTCTAAGGGTTCCTATTTTCCTGAAACCACCAACCTTCTACCTAGACCCTTATAACATTGTCAACTCTGAGGATGTCCAACCCAAGCACAAATTAACTGATTATCTTTTTGACACAAATTTTCCTATTGCCCGACTTTTTTGACTTGGGTTGCATCCTCACAAACTGTAGGCCTGACCCTGCATACACAATGATCTCCGATTCTGGGTAATTTTCATCGTGAACCTTAGATACACTCGACCGTAGGGCATGGGTCTACATCATAACCTGGTCCACATCTGTGGACATTCTTTGCTGATAGGTCCTAAGGTTAATCTTTTTCTTTTGATTCAAACTTGCAGTTGTGAATTCTTTATTTCTTCTTTGTTTGTATAGTGTACCTAGCTGAAGGCACTAAACATAGCACGTATACAGCCTATTTTCACCTCGGAGCTGACTTGTTAATCATGAAATTCAGGTGCTTTCTTCTTATTATGTTCTTTTTCATGTCTTTTTAATACAATGAGGATATTATAATAGAGAGGCATCGAGGGGTTGATATCTTTATCTAAATTATTTTGTTGGCTGTGTAGATTCTTTTTATTCTCTTTATTTTTGAAAAAAAAATAAATTGAATTATGAAAAGTGAACTTGGGCATTAGAAATTTGTTAACATTAGGAAATGATATGATAGGACCTAAGCACTTAGACACTTAAGGTCATTTGGCTTAATTAGCCCAAGTGTCCACTAAAATGTGGACTTGTTTATCGAGTCCTCACCATCTTTAATTTGTTTCTAATTGGTTAATAAGTTTGAGTGATAAGTATATGACTTATCAACCTACCCTCTGATTTGAGGGGACTTATAGTCTAAGCATCTACACACTATTTACACTAACTCACTTTTTGGTGGTTTTAATGAAATTTGGGTAGCTAATGAACCTTTTAGGGTGGTATCACTGACAAGTTGTCATGGGTAACAACCCACTAGCCGGTTGTCCAGATCCCAGCCACACGATTATTCTCTTTCTACTGCCTTTACGTAAATCTTAGATCAGGGAAGCCACCTAATTTTAAAAAAATAGAAAAATAGAAAAATATCCAAAAAGAAAAAAAATTGAAAAATAGAAAAGAAAAAGCAAAAGAAAAAAGCCACACTTCACCACATGAGTATGGCTGGCAAGTTGTCCTGGGTAACAGCCCATTGGCTGGTTATCTAGAACCCAACTCACGAAATGCACAAATAATTATGAAACACTTAGGAAGAAGCGGGGAAGTAGAATAAGATGAGGAGATATACACTGGGTTCGTCCTTGTATTGACCCCATAAGAATAAAAGGTAGGGAGAAAGTTACTGGTCGAACATATACATCTTTAGGTAGAAATTCGTCATTACGGTCACCTAGGGTTCGTAGAAATGTGAAGTCCATTATAATTGCCGATTAGTAAGTCTGTCACAATTTCACAAAAAGATGCTTAGCAATTACAGTTCTTTCTGAGCCTTGGGTGGGTTGGGTAGTCGTAGAAAGCTGCCCCGAAACTCTAAACTAAAAAATTCAAAAAATTTGAAAAGAAGAAAAAGAAAAAGATGTATTTGCTTTCGAATAGGGGAGGTATTGGGTAGTCTGTATTTTGGCAGACATCTGGGCATTATTGAGTCTTTGTAGTTTAGGTCTTTAGTAGAAATTTCTTAGCGTTGAGAAATAAATATTGCCCAAGTAATTTGATTATAATTCTGTTTATAAATAACATATAGTTTTGCTAGGGACTAGCAAAAGATAGGCATGGGGGTGTGATGTGCACACATCTAATTAGCCTAAAATGCCTATTTATGCATGTTCCTAGGTCTATAGAAGCATTCAACATTATAAATATTGTATAATATGCATCATCATGCATTTAGGTTAGATTGTACAAATTATAAGTTAATTTTTCCTTTTTGTGGTCAGGGGACAAGGTGATATTTTTCTGGACCTCGGATTGAAGATCCAACCATATGGATCTGATCAGGGCAACAATAGAGTCTAACGCCTTCGAGATAGCCTTGATCAGGCCTCTGTAGCATCAGTCGCAGTCTGCGGAAGATCAGAGGTTAAGGGGTAAGGTGGTGCAAATCTGTACCTCAGATGCCAAATTCAACTGCACAGATGGGTTTGGATCAACGATCGCAACCTAACGACGCAAAAATCAACCCAATCCGACATCTGTGGCACCATCTACAAGCTTTGGAAAATGGATGGCCCAGATGGCGCCATGTGGACCCATCCAAGTCGCCCACAACCATCAGCCTCCTCCTTCATCAACCGCGCCATTAGATCTCGATTAATGGATCAAAATCCAATGGTTGTGAGTGTTCGAGATTTAAAACATAAACGTGACACAAGGGCAGGTGCAGCACAATAGTTAATGGCCTTGTCACACAATGAGAGGCATGCGATCGAGCTGTAGTGAGGAGGCAAAATTCGCTGAAACCATGCCTAATCGAAATTAGGTTGCACGATGATGAACGAACGGAAGCGACGACTGTGCTATGGCTCCCTCTCGTGTATCGGATGAGAGCGCTCCACACACACACGCGATCACACATGAGCACGACATGCATTACGAAGGTGAAGCGTGCGTGATTCCAAGCTGTCAGATGCATGATCGGACGGTTGAGGTTGGGCGAGCACGATGAGGTGAGTGAACAACTGAGGAGGCAGTGAAGTGGCTACATGTGGAATGTCAAATCAGAGATGGGCGGCTCTCCTTGCACTCTTGCTTTACCAATGTGTGGCCTTTAGTGACCTCGACAATCATCATTAAAGGCCTTACATTTATTTTAAAGCCCTTAAAATGACTCTTTTGCCCCATGACCACACAAATAAGTAGCCGTCTCCCCTTCACTTTTTCTTCATCCTTTTTCTTCTCCTCTCACCCTCTGCAAAGCTCTACGAGCTAGTCCCATACCCAGGATGCTCCACTAGAGCTTGAGTAAAATAATTTTCCAACTTCTCACCTCCTTTGTGGAGCATCCTGTTGATAACACTGCACAAGGGGGTGATAATTATGTTGAATATGGCCCATCTTAAGAATAAAAGGCACAACACAAGTAGAATGGGAGCATTGCATGCATCATGCACCAAGATTGCTTATAAAACTGTATTAATGGCCACTTGTGTAAGCACTTGTCAAAGTAGGCCTCAGATGAGCAATCCGACCGCACGGATGGATTCAAAACGACGAACGGAGTCCAACGGACTCAAGATCGACCAAATCCGACATCCTGAGGTCCTACAATGGGCCCAAGAAGTTCTGACTGTTGATCTGGAGATCAACGGCCCTCATTGCGGCACGTCACCCCTACTCCACCGCACGCCACCTCTTCATCCAGCCGAGATCAGATCTCTGCCGTCGATCTTTGATCGAACGGTCGAGACTCGCGCGCTCGCCCGTAGTCGCCGCGACAAAGCGTGGGCGTGGTGTAACAGTTACCGCGCACGCCTGCATGCACGCGACGCGGGTTCGAGTCACGCGGAGCGTGAAATCGAAGACGAAGGATGCACGTGGCAAAATTGGGCTGCTCCATCAGCAGTAGGCGGCTGAGATTTCACCACGCAGCGCGCCCACAGATCGCGAGCACCCACGCGCACGCACACGCCGGGCGACAACGCCTGCGCACACGCACGCCCGAGGCGCGATCCAAGCGCAACCAAGGAGAGATGTCATCCGTCCGATCTTTGATCGGACGGCTCTCACGCAGCAGCCGTGGATCGAGCATGAAGAGGAAACAGCGCGAGCGGTTGACCGGCGGGCTGGAGGGCTTCACCAATGCTTTTGGAGTGGTTTTAGCAACGTCCCGGACGTCGCTAAAGCCCCTTCTTCTTTTAGAAAGCCCTTAACCCTATTTAAACCCCCTCCAACCACACATTCAAGGCATTCACTTCCCTTGAAACTACTCCACCCCTCTCTTAGCTAGCTTTAGGCCCTCTTGTAATCGTCAGAGACGACGAGCTGCCGACGGAGCCTCCTCCACCGCCGTGGCTGCCTCGTCGCTCTCCATCCTCTCTTTCTCTCTCTCTTTGAAGCTTTCCATTACTTTTGTTTAAGCATGTATTTATTGTTGTTAGCTATGAACTAGAAGTGCATGATTAATGAAGCTACTTTATGTTCAGTTGTTACTTTGGTTTCTGTCTAAGTTGCATGATCAAACAAGGAATGCTCTAACCCTAATCTCTCTCTCTATCTCTCTCTCGCTTTTCAAAACTGCACCTTTCGCAAGCAAAACTCCGTGCTTTCCGTGATAACAAGTGATAAGCAAAATCCGATTTTCACGCCTCCCTGAGACCGACACTCGGACTCACCTCCATTTACTTATTTTAAAATCGACGTTGCAAGTGCGACTATAGCGACACTTCTTAACACACACGCACAACTGCATGTCAGTTTTTGGCGCCGTTGCCGGGGAGGCAACGGATTTGCTTTGTCACCTTCATTCCACATTCATTCTCACATCGTCTAATGCCCTATTTTCCTTTTACTTGATGGTTGCAGGAATTCGACGCGTGGATGGCGAAGCGACGCATTCCACTACGGTAGCAAGGGAGTAGGTTCTATGAGGAGCGATAGTGAGTAATTCCTCTCTCATGATTGTTTGCTTGCGTGAAAAAACTAAAAAAAATTGCAAAAATTGAAAAAATTGGCGTGGTGTATGATTGCTTGACCCACATCCTTAACACATAACCCCACAAAAAAAAAATGTACACAAACATCCGGAATAAATTCTTGAGTGTTCTTTTCTTTTTCTTTCAAGTGGTGTTTGCAAAGCCACCGTGAGTTGACCTGGGTTGCACCACTCAACCCTAAAACTGACTCATCTAATAGAAGCTGCATGATTATTAAGATGAGTACATTAGGGTTTTAGAGCCTCTACAGAATAAAAGGAAATCTACTTTCACCGAGTTGTGTGCAGAACTTGACGTGCCCACTGAAACTTGTTTGAAAATATTAAGACACGTCAACCCTAAAAAGTACTAAAGTAAGGATGAAACACTAAAAGACATCACATCTTAAAAAATCCTTACTTGAAAACCATGTTTTGCTAGAAGCACACACCTTGAAAGTGGAAAATTAAGAGGCACCACCCCAATCAATGCCTCATCACATAACCCCAAGCACAAGCACTATCCTAACCCTTTAAAACTGAGTAGACATGCCCTAGGCAGGACTGAGTTAAGTCTCGAAAGGTGAGGTTTTGTTCGCTGGACACTTGGCTTTCATTCCCTTGGTAGAATCTGGTGACTAGGCTGCGAGGCAGTGTCAAACGACCGCAGTTGTGGGGTCTATGGAACCGGAGGCGCAAGCCAAAGGAAGAACCTTCCCTGCAATCCCCTCATAATCAACCTGGCCAGATTAGCCTTGGGAAGGGGAGTCCAGTGCTTACAGACTTAATCACCCTTTATCAGATTTCTAGGTCTGCTAAGGAATACACCATAAGGACTAGGCTTGTGTGCTTGATTAAAATACATTTCTCGCATCTGTCGCCCTCCACATCCCCTCCTATTCTTCTCTAGTGTATGCATGGGAAATGCTCACTGCATCCCGAGTTGTGTGTTTTGGGGCAGGAATGTAAGCGACGTAATTCTGTTGGAAACATGGCTGAACCTAAGGTAGATGAGGCTAAAGATCAACCCCTACCAGATGCTATGGCCATCATCCAAGCCTAAATCAATGCTAACCACCGGCTTCAGCAACAACTAATCCACACCATCATGCAAGCCATACAATGGTTACAGAACCCACAAGAACAACCACCACCACCTTTCCAAGACATACCAGGGCAACCACCACTTGATATACCACCATTTCTGGATCAGCCAAGGCCCCTCCGCGATTTCTATAATACCTCTGCTATTAGAGTCAAGCCACACCTTAGGATCCCCAAGCGGGGAGATGATTTTGAGCTGAAACTGAATGTCTTAAGTCTGATCCAGAGCCACTTTCATGGAAGCTCAAATGAGGACCCCTTTCAGCACTTAGAGGATCTCGACCACATAGTGCGAACTGTGAAACCTAGGAACATTAGCCTTGACATTGTTCTAATCAAGATGTTTCCCTTCTCATTAAGAGACAAGGCTTCTCATTGGCTTAGAACCCTAGGTAGACCCATCACCCCCTGGGAAGAAATGAGGCATGCATTTTTAAAGAAATCCTTCCCATAGGAAAGACCAATGCACTCAGAAGAGCTATTGCTACCTTTACACTCTAGGGTGGGGAACAATTTCATGAGGTGTGGGAAAGATTTAATGAACTCTTGAGGAAATGCCCACACCATGAAGTACCAAGGTAGCAATTGGCCCAGATTTTCTACCACGGTCTGGACAGCAACCTAAAGAACTTTGTCGATGCCTCATGCGGGGGGAACTTCCTGAATAAAGACGACGAGAGCACGTTTGAGCTCTTTGAGTCTATGAGCGAGAATTCGCTCAGCAATGCCTCTATGACCCAGTTCAAAAGGTCCAGTCAACCCCATGGTGGGATTTATGTGGTATAAGAAAATTCTGGAATGGTTGACATGGACATCATTGCCAAGAAATTGGATCGAGTGGAATTGGTGGACAAAAGGATTGATGAGCTACTGAACCAGACTAGGAACCCCTTACAGACTTTCTCCCTAGCAAAGGGAGAGCATAATGTTGAACTGGTCCAGCCCTTTACCCAATTGAACCTGGAACAACCCCTAACCATGTTCCAGGGAGGGACCTTTGCTCCCTCCACCTTGATTACTCCCTTCCCTCTCCAACAACATCAGCTATCCTTGAAGATGTGCAAGCTGTCCAAGGTTATGAGAAACCAGACCCTTTCTCCAACACTTACAACACTGGCTGGCATAACCACCCCAACTTTGGTTGGACAAACCAGAAACCGCCACAATTCCAGAACCAGTCCAGGCCAAACCAGTAGCCACACTTGCCCCCTATCAGCAATGACCACCAGTTAGACCCCAATATAATCAGAATAGGGCAGCTCCTCCCCCACAAAACCAAATGGAGACCCTAATAAAGATGATGGCTGACATGAACCAGAAGCATCATGAAGAAATGGCCTTGGTAAAGGGACAGTTAAGCCAACTCTTGGACTATAAACAACAAGGATCCCTACCTTCCCAACCACAACCGAACCGGCGAAACATAATTTACAGAGGCCCCAATTTGCAAGGGTTCCAAAGCAACCCCGGGTAGGCTCACATGGTCCAGCCAACCCCGCAAACACCTCCTGGGTTTGGTGCTTCTTCATCCTCGTCTTCTCAAGGATCAACCCATGGCCCCAATGCCTCTGCAAATGCGGTGTCCTTAAGAAGCGGCACCAAAACCCAGGATCCCAAATGGCTGACTGTCCCTGAGACTTCACCCACTGAAATACTCGACTCAAACAAGGCACCAACCAAGGAACCAGACATAGAACCAATCCACATTTAGACACCCTACCCTGAGGCCTTGGAAATAATCAAGAAAAAGAAGAATGTTGTGGAAACTGAGGAGCTGTTGGAAATCTTTAAGCAAGTACAGATTAATATTCCGCTTCTTGAAGCCGTCAAACACATCCCTACTTACGCCAAGTTTTTAAAGGATGCCTGTACACCCAAGCGTAAGCCGAGACCTCAAGCACCTAGGAAGGTTGTGCTCTCTGAACAAGCAAGTTCCGTAATATCAAGCAACCTTCCACTCAAGCGAACTGACCCAGAGTGCCCCTGATTTCCTGTAATATCGGGGACATGACGTTTGATAGAGCGCTCCTAGACTTAGGTGCTTCTATCAACTTGATTCCAACAACCCTGTACCACCAATTTGGTTTTGGAGAGCTGACACCAACCCCTGTCACCATCCAGCTAGCTGATAGATCAGTGAAAACCCCGAAGGGCGTTGTCAAGGACGTCATTGTATGGGTCAAGGACTTCTATTTCCTGGTCGACTTTTTGGTGCTCGACATGGAAGTCCCTGAAAAATTACAGAACGCACCCATAATCCTAGGCAAACCTTTCTTAGCTACGGCTAAGGCAAACATTGATTACAACCCGGGATGTATGGAAATCACCTTCGGGGATAGGAAAATGCAATTCGATATCTTCCGGGCAACGAAGTCTTTTGATTGCGATTGCGTTGAGGAACATGATCCCGTGGAAACTCTGATCGAGGAATGCCTCACCCTCAGTTCTGTATCAAACCACCAAACCTGTAGTGACTGTGCTGACCCGTCAACATCATTACCCGTGGACCTCTGTAGGGCTGATTACCATCACACGACACCATTTTAGGAGATCGATGTTGATCAACTCCCGCCCTTTCCCCTCCCATCGACTGTGGTTCCACCTGCACCTGAACTTAAACCATTGCCCAAGAATCTCAAGTATGTCTTCCTAAGACCTGACCAGACCTTCCCAGTGATTATTAATTCTCATCTAACCAAGGATCAGGAACTCAAGTTGACTGCGACCCTTTCAGAACATTGGGCCGCCATTGGTTGGACCATTTCAGACTTCAGAGGAATTAGCCCCACCTATTGCACCCATAAGATTTACCTGGAAGACGGGGCATGACCTTCCCACCAGATGCAAAGATGTTTAAACCCAAACATGCGGGAGGTCATTGAAAAAGAAATTATCAAGTGGCTTGACACCGACATCATATATCCTATCTCCGATAGCCCCTGGGTGAGCCCCACTCAAGTGGTTCCCAAGAAAGTTGGGCTCACCGTTGTCACCAATGATCATGGCGAATCCATCCCCACCCGCACCACCACCGCATGGCGGGTGTGTATTGATTATAGGAAGCTCAATGAAGCCACTAAGAAGGATCATTTCCCCTTTCCATTCATTAACCAAATCCTTGAAAGATTGGCAGGGCAGAAGTATTTTTGCTTCCTGGATGGATATTCAGGATATAACCAAGTTGCAATTTCTCTGGAAGATCAGGAAAAGACCACATTCACTTGCCCGTATGGCACGTTTGCATTCCGTTGAATGCCGTTCGGGTTATGCAATGCACCTATGACCTTCCAGCATTGCATGCTAGCCATTTTTTCAGAAATGGTGGGTGAATACTTAGAGGTCTTTATGGATGATTTCTCTGTATTCGGGAATTCATTCAACCATTGTCTGAGCAACTTGGAGAAAATCCTGAAATGATGTATCGAGGTTAACCTGGTGTTAAGTTGGGAAAAGAGCCATTTTATGTTTCAAGAAGGAATTGTCCTCGGTCACATCGTATCACATAGGGGCATCGAGGTAGATCGGGCCAAGGTTGATTTAATTTCCAAACTTTCTCTACCTAGCTTGGTCCGACAGATTCGCTCCTTCCTAGGACACATTGGCTTCTACCGAAGGTTCATTAAAGACTTTTCCAAGCTTTCCAAACCCTTGACCGACCTTCTAGCCAATGAAGCTATATTCCACATGTCTTCTAATTGCATCCAGGCTTATCACACCCTCCGGGACTTAGTCTCCACCTCACCTATACTTCAAACCCCAGACTAGTCCCAGGACTTTGAGATTATGTGTGATGCATCAGATTTTGCCATAGGTGTTGTCCTGGGACAAAGGCAAGACAAGAAGCCCGTGGTGATCTACTACGCGAGCAAAACGTTGGACGAGGCCCAACATAATTATACGGTCACAGAGAAAGAGTTGCTCGCTGTAGTCTTTGGACTTGAAAAGTTTCGATCAAACTTGCTGGGATCCCACGTGACTATTTACACTGACCATTCAGCCATCCGGCACCTGTTGGCCAAGAAGGACGCAAAACCCAGGCTCATCAGATGGATCCTACTTTTGCAAGAATTTGACCTGGAAATCTGAGATAAGGCCAGATCGAAGAATGTGGTGGTTGACCACTGGTCTAGACTTCATCCAGACCACATTGGACCCTCCCTACCTCTATCTGACGCCTTCCCTGATGAACACATCCTAGTTATGCAAGACAAGAAAATGCCATGGTGTGCTGACTACATCAACTACCTGGTTATAGGACAAACCCCGCACAGTTGGTCCAGATAGCAGGTTCTTGGCTGAGGCCAAGCACTATTTCTGGGATGATCCCATGCTGTTTCGCCTCTGTGCTGACTAGATCATCAGGAGGTGTATCCCCGAAGATGAAGTGCAGAGTGTGCTTTCCTTCTGTCATGACCAGGCTTGTGGTGGCCACTTCTCTAGAAAGAAAACAGCTGCAAAAGTTTTGCAGTCTGGATTTTACTGGCCATCCCTATTTAAGGATGCACACAACTTTGCCAAGACTTGCTCACGCTGTCAAACGCTGGGGACCATGAGCAAGAAAGATATGATGCCCCTTCAACCCATTTTGATTGTTGAAATCTTCGATGTTTGGGGTATCGATTTTATGAGCCCCTTTCCACCATCCAACAGCTTCGAGTACATCCTAGTCTCAATCGACTATGTTTCTAAATGGATTGAAGCCGTCGTCGCCCGCCGATGTAATCACAGGACTGTCATGGACTTTGTTAAGAAGAACATCTTTTCCGGATTTGGAATACCCAAGGCCATGATCAGTGATGGTGGAAGCCATTTTATTCATTCCCAATTCCGTGCCCTACTTAGAAAATATGGGGTGAACCACCGCATTGCTACCCCGTATCATCCGCAAACAAACGGGTAGACCGAGGTCTCAAATAGAGAAATCAAGAACATTTTACAGAAGACTGTGAGACCTGACAGGAAAGACTGGTCCACATGACTTGATGACGCCCTGTGGGCATACAGGACCGCTTTCATGACCCCGATAGGCATGTTGCCTTATCGCCTAGTCTTTGGCAAAGCCTGCCATCGTCCTGTCGAATTGGAACACCGGGCTTACTGGGCTGTCAAGCAATGTAACATGGATCCCCAGTTAGCTGGTGCACAAAGGATGCTCCAATTATCTGAGCTTGAAGAAATTCGTTGGGACGCTTTTGAAAATAGTCCACTTTATAAGGAGAAAATGAAAGCCGTCCACGACCGACTCATTCATAGAAAAACCTTTGAGCCTAACCAGCAAGTCTGGCTATTTGACACCCACCTAAAACTCCTCCTGGGGAAGCTCAGGTCCAAATGGACAGGACCATTTCAGGTGGTTAAGCCCTACTCTAATGGGGCAGTTGAAATCACTGATCCTAACACTAGGCACACTTTTACAGTTAATGATCAACGATTGAAGCATTTCCTGGCCCAGGTTCCCCCAAAGGAGAGTATCACCCTCGTTGATGGCTGACACGGAGCACTGCCCAGTCGGAGGCATTAAACTCAGTGCTTCCTTGGAGGCAACCCAGAGGATTCAAACTGATCCGGTATTTTACGTCACTCAGGTACTATCTTTTTTAACCCTTATGCATCCATGTACTTGCCAATGAGGACATTGTCCAACTTAAGCATGGGGGGATGATAAATTACATAATCCTGAGCTCATTTAATCAGTCTGAATCAAATAAAAAGAAAGTTGAATTTAGGAAGAAAACTTAGGCATTAGAAACTTGTCGATAGTGGAAAATAATATAAAAAGAACTTAAACACTTAGACTTTTCAGGCCTTCAGGCTTAATCAGCCCTGGTGTCTGTTAAAATATGGATTTAGCTTCGAATCCTTGCAACCTTAAGCTATTCTAATCCACCTACTAAATAAGGTGATAAGTATATGACTTATCAACTCACCCTCTAACTCAGAAAAACTTTGAGTCTAAGCATCTGCACACATTTTTGCACAGACTCACTGCTTGGAGATTTTGACAGAAATTGGGTAGCTAATGAACTCTCCAGGGTGGTATGGTTAGCAAGTTATCGTGGGTAATAGCCCAGCCACAGACCATTTCCTCTTCATTGGCTCTAGGTACATTTGAGATCAGGGAAGCCACCTACGAAAAAAAAAAAAGCCTAAGGAGAAGAAAAGAAAATAAACCACACTTCACCGCACAAGTATGGCTAGCAAGTGATCGTGGGTAACAGCCCATTGGTCGGTTGTCCAGAGCCCAGCTCAATAACTGCACAAAAAGAACCAAAACACTTAAGGAAGAAGCGGGGAAGTAGTACAAACCGAGGAGATATACAATGGAAAAATTCTTGTGTTGACCCCAATTAAAACAAACGTAGGGAGAAAGCTACCAATCGAACAAATACACCTTCAGGAAAATATATTTTCTTTTCCAGTCAACTAGGGGCGTAGAAACTTGAAGTCTATCTAAATTACCATTGAGTGAGTCTATCACAATCTTCACACCAACATGCTTAGCAGTTAGGGTTTTGACCAAGTTTCGGGGGGGTTGGGTAGCCGTAAAAAGTTACCAACCCACACTAAATTCTGCAATAATTCTAAAAATATATATATATATATATATATACATTTACATATGTATAGTTATATACATTAAAGCAAGGATTCGGGCAATTCATATTTTGCTAGACACCCGGGCACTACTTAGTCTTTGTAGATTAAGATCTTCGTATATTTCCTCCTAGCGACAAGTGACGAAGTGTCTAAGCAATTACTTCCTAAATTCTGAAAGGAAATAAAGGTTAGAATAAACCTTGCTAGGGACTAGCAAGGAGTAAGCATGGGGGTATGATAACACTGCATAAGGGGGTGATAATTATGTTGAATATGGCCCATCTTAAGAATAAAAGGCACAACATAAGTAGAATGGGAGCATTGCATGCATCATACACCAAGATTGCTTATAAAACTGTATTAATGGCTATTTGTGTAAGCACTTGTCAAAGTAGGCCTCAGATGAGCAATCGCACCGCACGAATGGATTCAGAATGATGAACGGAGTCCAACGGACTCAAGATCGGCCAAATTCGACATCCGAAGCTCCTACAATGGGCCCGAGAAGTTATGACCGTTGATCTGAAGATCAACGGCCCTCATTGCGCCACATCACCCCCACTACACCGCACGCCACCTCTTCATCCAGCCGAGACTCGCGTGCCCACCCGCAGTAGCCGCGACAAAGCACGGGCGTGGCTCAATGGTTAGCGTGCACGCCCGCAAGCATGCAATGCGGGTTCGAGCCACGCGGAGCATGAAATCGAAGACGGAGGATGCGTGCGGCGAAATTGGGCCGCCTGATCAGCAGTGGGTGGCTGAGATTTCGCCATGTGGCGTGGCCACAGATCGCGAGCGCCCATGCGCACTCACACGCCGGGCGACGATGCCCCTGCACACGCACGTTCGAGGCGCGATCCAAGCGCAGCCAAGGAGAGATCAAAGATCGGATGGCTCTCACGCAGCTGCCGCAGATCGAGCGTTAAGAAGAAACAGCGCGGGCGGTTGATCGGCGGGCTGGAGGGCTTCACCGATGCTTTTGGAGTGGTTTTAGTGACATCCCGGACGTTGCTAAAGCCCCTTCTTCTTTTAGAAAGCCCTTAACCCTATTTAAACCCCCTCCAACCACTCATTCAAGGCATTCACTTCCCTTGCAACTACTCCACCCCTCTCTTAGGTAGCTTTAGGCCCTCTTGTAATCGTCGGAGACGACGAGCCGCCAACAGAGCCTCCACCGCCGTGGCTGCCTCGTCTCTCTCCATCCTCTCACTCTCTCTCTCTCCCTTTTAAGCTTTCCATTACTTTTATTTGAGCATGCATTTATTGTTGTTAGCTATGAACTCAAAGTGCATGATTAATGAAGATATTTTCTGTTCAGTTGTTACTTTAATTTCTGTCTAAGTTGCATGATCAAACAAGGAACACTCTAACCCTAATCTCTCTCTCTATCTCTCTCTCGCTTTTCAAAACCGCACCTTTCGCAAGCAAAACTCCGCGCTTTCCGTGACATCAAATGATAAGCAAAATTCGATTTTCACGCCTCCTTGAGACCGACACTCGGACTCACCTCCTTTTACTTATTTTAAAATCGACGTTGCAAGTGCGACTATAATGACACTTCTTAACACACACGCACAACCGCACGTCACCTATGGATGTGCTCTCGTCACCATTTGGGAAGCAGATACCGCTGCGACGTAGCCCTATTTCATCCTCCGTCCTCCAACCCAATCCTTCCTTGTCCAACATCTCACCACCCTCGTCTGGGTGCCTGTCAACCTGGCTCATCCTCCAAGCAGCCGTCAAGGGTGATTTTCTCATCCCTATCTTTTTATTGCTTTATAATATAGATTTTCATCTTTCTAGTTGTAGCGAATAGATTCAATGAACATGCTTCTATGATTATAAAATATTTGTTCATTCTCTCCCTATTTTTTCTTTCTTTGTATTATTCTCTCACTTTTCTATTATTTATTTTTTAAGTAGAATATCTAGCGTAGATTAATTTCAACCAGCTACTCTGCTTTGCGATAATAATTCTAAACATGATTTTTAATCAAATGTTTGCCTCCCTGTGTTCGACTTGGGACTAACTTTGAGTTTCGATAAAATTATCTGATTGACGAATTTTTACGCAACTACAACAACGGGTTTTAAACTCAATCTTTTAGCATATAAAATCTTGCTCATCACTAACCTTGTTAGGTTGGTACTAAGGGTAGTAAGAGGTCTCTAATTAGGCTTCCTAGGGTGTTAGGTGGTGTTCCTAGGTCAAAAGCAGTGAATCCATGCGTCTAATTTCAAAACAGCAACTAGAGAGAACCCTAGACGTCCAGAAGATAGGTTAGATGTCTTATACTTCAAAGTTGGATGTCTAGACAATAGGTTTGACATCTAACTCTTTGTTGGTACTTGAGTTGGGTTCTGGCGGGTGTTTCTATAGAGATTGGACATCTGGACACATTGTTTGGATGTCAAGAACTATGTTGGAAAGTGGTTTTAGGTTTTTCTATGGTAGGTTTGGGTTCCTAAGTGCTTGGATGTCCTAAAAAGGTTTTGGGCACTAGTTTCCATGGGTCTCTGATTGGACCTCAAAATACGCCTGCAATAATGCCTTCTTGTGCTATTTCCTAACATTAACTATGCATATTAGGATTCCGTAGTTGCATTTGTAAAAATACATGCATTCATGCATTTAATTGAGAGGAGAGGAGAACGAAATAAATGGCCTCACAAATTACATTTTTCCTCAAGTGCCTCTTTGCAAAAATCCACCACTTCTATTTTTATCTCCACTTGATTTTTATTTTTCCTATGGCTGCATTCTTTTTCCTCCTTGCGCCATGCCTTCCGCTGCTGCAGCAGCCCGTCCCTGCAGCGCCCTCTCCCTGCCATGCCACTCCCTGCAGCAGCCATGCTACATGGCTTTGCCTTCTCCCCATATAAATAGCCACGTCTTCTTCTTCTTCAGCTGGACTGCGAGCAGCAGCAAAAACGTCCGCTGTAGCAAGAAATAAACATCTCCAGCAAGCCACCACCTTCCACTCCTCCCTCTACCACCATACGCCGGCACTCCTCCGAGGAGATACTCGGTAGGCAGGAGCTCACTATGGTGCACACCACCACAGTGAGACCACCACCGCCCAGCTCTTCAAAGAGCCGGTGGGCGTGGTGGCTCTCTTTTTCATTTTTTTTCCGTTGTCGCAACTTCCCGCCATTGCTGCCACTTCAAGGTTTGAAGCTTGCAGCAGCGGCAGCAGCAGCAGCAGTGGCCCCCGCAGCTTCCGCAAGCATCTGCAAGTGCCCCAGCCACTCCGCGCGCACCTGCGGACCTTCCCCGCTTTCGTTCGTTCGCTCTGTCGCCCGCCTTTTGCGCCCGCAACCGGCCGCTGCGCACCTCTGCAGTGGCCGGCCAAGCGTCTTCCCGCCCCCTGCCAGCCTCTGCCGCCCTCCGCGCCCCCTGCAGACTCCCTGCCTCCCTCTTAGAGCATACTGTCACGAGCCCTCTGTGCTCGCAGCCGGTCGATGAAAACACCTCATCTCCTCTACGCGAGTACGCACCCATGCGGCCGCGACCATCAGACGACGGCCTCCGCACCGCAGACGACTTAACGTGCCTCCTGCAGAGCAACTACGTTCTCTCCTCTCTCCCACTCTCCTGCCCTCTCGCTCCCGCTCTCTCTCTCTCACTCTCTTTCACAACACTCACAACACTCTACATCGACGCACACACACACCTTCACCAACACTTACACACACCCACACACACATAAACACTTTTATAAACTTATATATATATACGTATACTTATATATAGTGATACACATATACATATATTGATATACATATAGATATTTATATACATATATCTATATAGATATATATATATATATACTTATATTTATACATATAGTACTACCTATATACTTATGTATTAGTATATATACCTACTTATATATATATATATATCTATATACCTACATATATACATATATATATATATAGATATATACATATACTACTATGCATATACGTATATATATATATATACTTACATCTATATATATAGTAGTATTAATATACTTATATACATATATATATATCTATTTACTTATATATATACTTATATATATATATATACATATCTAGATACATATACCTATATACCTATATGTATATTTCCATATAGTATTATATACATATATACATATATATATATATATATATACATCTATACATATATATATACATATATACTTAGCTACATATATCTATATATACATATATTATTATATACTTATACATACATATATCTATACCTCTATATAGTCATATATACATACACACATATATATACATATACTTACATATATACATATATATATATATCTACATATGTATGTATGCCTATATATTTATAACCATATATATATATATACATCTAGATATATTTACATATATACATATATGTATTTTCACATCATTTACCATATGCTGTATCGTGGGAATATCTGCACCAGTTGCTGATATTCCCAAATACACGCGTACAAAAAGCGTGGTCGCATACATCTTCCACCATCCATCCCACATTCCACGCGGCACCTAGTCGTATTGGTTGCATCTCCCTAGACGACGACTGACTCGACACCGTGCTACACTCCATCTCCGCTTCCACCCCCACCCCTTTATATACATAATATATACATATATATATAAACTATATTTACTTTATTTCTGTTTCGCTTTTCTGTTACTAAAAAGATAAAAAAAATATATAAAATAGAAAAGATAATCTTTGACTTGCAGGTACCTTGTCTTGCGAATAGCAAGACCCATTCTTTTTTATTATATTTTTTCTCGAAGCCAAGAACCCAATTTTGAGGGTGTGCCTCAAGGACTAAGATTACCAAAAAAAATCTAAATAAGAAAAACACCAAAAACACAATAAACAAACGGAAGAGACTCATTGTAGGAAAAGCGTAGAAACTCGACTTGTACCCCACTTCCCTGAGTTCGACCCTAGGCCTAAAAGTGACAAGATAAAATCAAGTAGGCCAGGTTAAAAATATTGTAAAGAGATGGTTAGGTCCGAATTAGGTTAACCACTTTACACATTTCAACGATAAAATCATCATATTAACAACCTATCCGGCCCGACCATACATCTTTTCTGGTGCTGTTGCTGGGGAGGTGCACCTTCAAGTAAGTTTCTATTCAATTCCTTTCAATTTTTTCTCTTCTATCTTCCCAGGTATTTCTGTTTTTGGTGTACAGGTGAACCTGGTGGAAGGAGAAGGAAGGCAGACGAAGTCGAAAATGAGGGCAGATCCAAGGTGGGAACGAGAGCGTGAAGATGCCGACACCGCATTGGAGCTTCGCACACGTTGCCGAACAAGTTGGTTTTCTTTTCTTAGCAAACTAGGGTTAACTTGCCACCTTAATAAAAAAAGGAAAATTAAAAACTAAAAACTAGAAAAACTTCTTGGGATCTCTTGGGGCAAGTGGATTAAAATTCACTTGTTTGATTGATTATCTTCACTCCCACCGCCCCGGGATTTCCCACCTTACTTCGCATAACGAAAATCCAAGAATCATGATTCTTGAATTTTTCGTCGTGTGAAGTATTCTTTGAGGCAAATACAAAAAGAATGATTGCACCCCTCTTTTGCCTCATTTATCTACAATCCGGGATCACCTTTTTGGTGGGGAGACTTGGAATTGAGTTAATTCCAACCCCACCATGACTTTTCAACTTGCCTAAGATTCGATCCTGAATATTTCAACACCAGCAATTTGATTTTCTTTTGGTTGAGCCTTGTGCGTGGACATCTTTCTGGTGATTGGGAGCACTTCAATTGAAGTGCTTTGGCTCCCTTTCACATAAACTCTAAAACTGATTCGTGCATCCACACATAGAAATCTCCATTTAGGGTAGCCCATTGCATTTTAGCATGCATTAACTAACTGATATTGAAGAAGGGTTTGTTGGGCTTAGAAAGAAAACTTGTATTCTCACAAAAACCCGGAGATTGGTTGAATTGGTAATTTAGCGAAATCCTAAAATCCATACTACTTAAGGCTGAACTCTAAAAACCATTCACCAATTAAAAACTTCAATTCGGGGAGATTTCCCCGTTGCATGCTTGTTTTACACACTCTGAAAATCAATCACTTGGGCATTACCCGTAAACAACGCCCTTCACATTCCAAAAGCACTTGACCTTAAGCCTTAAACTAAAACTGCTAGTAACTTAACCCTTACTAAGGATTGGAGGTCTAACTACCTGTGTGTAGCGGCTACGTGCTGTTGAGAGTTCCCGCGTGCTATCGGGTGTCTAAGACTGGGGCAAACGGCCTTTCAATCTAGCCTGGTGGTTCCGCGGTGCTCACATTCGGTTCCGTAGTTCGTGATAGTAGGCAACTTAGACCTTTAGGCCTAAGGGCACACTGTAGAGGTTAGGAACTTGACTGTATTGATTTGTAATCAAGTGTACCTTTGCGGCGTCATTTCTCTCATCTCTTTTCCCTTCTCATCTCCCCAAATCTTCCTGCGGTAGTGCATGTTTGGGAGGTCACAAAACCCTGAACTGTTTGAATTGACTGATAAATCTAAAAAAGAAGCCGAATCATCCTCTTCCTCCACAAACATGGCTGCACGCCCAACCCCAAATTCCGAGGGAGGAAACCGCACTCAGAACCCACCAGGTGGTGAAGCCTTAGATCCCATAACCCGCCTCCAAGCCCAAATGGAAATGTATAATGAGCAAATGGAAGCCATTCGGGAAACATTGGAGGAAATGCAAAACTCTCCCGAATGGGAGGAGCCTAGGTCTCTTAGCTCATATCAGAATCCCGCTGCTACAGAGACCATAGGACAAATTCGGGTCCCCATGGGCGGGGATGACTTTGAATTAAAATCGAACAAAATTTTTCTAATCAATTTTCACTTTCGTGGCCTTGCAAGTGAAGACCCATTTCTCCACTTGGAAGACCTAACCCAACTTGCTAAAACTGTTAAACCAAGAAATGTCAGGTTACCTATAGTCCTCAAGAAGATGTTCCCGTTTTCATTGCGGGATAAAGCATCCCAATGGTTACGCACTCTTGGGAGAACCATCCACTCTTGGGAAGAGATGCAAACAGCGTTTCTCAAGTTCTTCATAATCGGGCGAACCAATGCGCTTTGCCGTGCTATCACTTCATTTACGCAACAAAATGGCAAACAATTTCATGAGGCATGGGAGAGGTATAACGACTTCCTCAGGAAGTGTCCGCACCACGGTCTGCCTAAGTGGCATATAGCCCAGATTTTCTACTACGGGCTAAATGAGACTTTGAAGCAGATTGCAGATGCTTCCTACGGACGGAATTTTATGAATAAAGATGAGAATGGAGCATTTGAACTGTTTGAAAATATGAGTGAAAACTCAATAAACAATGCCTCCATTGTCGCCTTTAATCGTACCAGACAGCCCCGAAATGTCCATGAAGTTGACACAGGACCCTCCCATTCATCCATTGATCTAAGCCTTATTGCACAAAAACTGGATGAAGGCTCCGTCGTGCACAAGAAGCTGGACGAGCTTTTGGCCAACCCCGCCCGATCTATGCCAAACACCACCTCTTCACCACTTCATCACAATCCCACTTCTTCTAACACCAGGCTTATCCCAAAAAACCCCGTAAGACCTTCCTTACAGAGTGTCGCGCCAAACAACTCGGTAAGTCATGTGGAACTGGCTTCTGCGAGCCAGTATTTCGACACGGAGGACCAAGCCTCCGTGTGCTCAGATGCATATTTACATGCGGACACATCTTCTGGCATAGAAGACGCTTGCGCTCTGGGGAACAACCCATTCTCTACCACGTATAGCCCAAGGTGGCACAATCATCCGAACTTCGCATGGTCCAACAACCCGCAGCACCAAAACCCCACAGGTGGACTAATGCGACTGTCCACACCCGTCATCCCAAGGGCCCAGTCTAATCCTATGGCGAATCCGCCATCAGGCCCTTGCATGCCACAAACTGAACACGCATCAAGTCCACTTGACAAATTGATGCGAATGATGACGGATATGTCAAAGCGCCATGAAGAGAACTTGACCTTTCTTCAGTACCAATTGGCGCAGCAGAATGCTGAGATCAGTCAACTACACATGGCAACTCGATCTCAGGGCACTCTTCCCGCCCAACCTGTTCCCAACCCGCGAAACTTTGTACCCCATGGTCCGCAACCATAGGTACAACCTTCTCAGGGACAGGTTCATTAAATTCTGCAAGCTCTGAGAATTCCATCGAGATTTCAGGCTAATCCCGCTATAGCACCACACTCTTATGTCCCTATTGCGAACCCTCCTCCCTCGTATGATCCCACTGGACCCGCATCATCCAATGCTATCACTACGAGGAGTGGTAAGCAGACCGTCGATCCGCCTCGACCTGATCCTGGCTCATCTTCTTCTTCATCGCCCTCTCATTCAGGATGCGCACCGCATTCAAAAGAGGACGATACACCCAAATTGTTGCCAGAATCAGTCCCATTCCCTGAGGCTCAACTAAGGGAGCCAAAAGGCAAAAGGAAAGATACGCAGGCCTTTGATAACCTGCGTAATTTGTTCAGGGATGTAGAAATCAAGGTACCCCTGCTCGAGGCTATCGACCACATACCTACTGTCGCCCGATTTTTCAAAGACTACACAACACCCAAGCGACAGTCAAAGAAAACTAAAAATCCGATGGTTCTCTCGCCTCATGAGAGTTGTGCTATACTGTCAAACCTACCACCGAAGCAGAAAGATCCTGGCAAACTGCTGATTTCCTGTAGCATCCAAGGATGCAATTTTAACCGTGCCCTGCTTAATCTAGGATCTTCCATAAATCTTATACTGACCATCATGCTCAAAAAATTTTCCTTGGGAAATCTGAAACCCACCCCTGTCACGTTACAGTTGGCAGATCATTCTGTCAAAATCTCGAAGGGTGTGGTGGAAGACGTGGTGGTTAGGGTCAACAGTCTCTGTTTTCCTGTTGACTTTCTTATTTTAGATATGGAAGTTCCTAGTTCACTTTCTGTTTGTCCGATCATCCTCGGTCGACCTTTCTTGGCCACAGCCCACGCCCTTATCAACTGCGAGACAGGCTGTATTGAGATTGCCGTTGGATCTGAAAAGATCAAGCTGAACATCTTCAAGGCAGCCAAGAACTTTGATTGTGATTGCATCGAGGATGACACGTCTAACGAGGACATGACCGTCAGTGCGTGTATCGGACTATTTGGGACCTATTCGGACTGCTGCAGATTACCTATAAACACTGATGACTGCCTGACCAACACAAACTGTGACATTCCCCCATCCCTCCCTTGTCCCGTACCTTCTCCTGACCAAACTTCTGATGAGGTTTTCTCCGCTTCCCATACCTCGTGGTCTGAGTCATATCCGGGCTACTCACCACCGGTCCACACTCTTGAAGATCGGATTGCCCTTTCTTTCCCGCCAAATCTGGCAGATTTGCAACTCCACACTGGGATCTTGAGCCCATATCCTACTCACTGGAGCTTTTCCCTTTTGGATCCATCTATTGGCCAATCTAAGGGCCAACTTCTTCCTGATCTGTTTTCTGATCTGCCTGGGACACTCTCATCCCAGAAAATGCCAGACCCTTCATCATCCACCATCACTTTTCACGCCACTATCACGAGCACTTCACTTTTCATTTCACCACCCACCATCCACCCACCCTACCACCCTACTGTATACCTTGAACCTCAGCTCTCCTTACCTGATCTTTCGTCCTTTCTCTGCCTTTCCCTGCATGCATATGAGGACATAGCATTGTTTGGCATGGGGGGGTGGATAGGCATCCATAGGATCCAGGCATTTTATGGTATCATACAATTCCCACCTATTTATAAATATGCAAGAAAAAGAAAAAAGAAGAAAAAAAAAAAAAATATATATATATATATATATATATATAATAAATGGTGTTTAGTAATGATCTGAAAGCTGAAACAAAAATACAATAAGTGTTTATGGATATTCAACCTCTGTTTTGAAGACTTTCCAGGCCATAGAAGCTTGATTCACTTAGGCTCGGCTTAATTCACTTGAGCATTGATAAGATAGATCGGAATCTCTCCTAACTAAGGGTGTATTCTTGTACCTTAGACACCAATACAGGATCCGTTGGTTTGCTTTTACTTGAGAGCTTAAGTAAACTTGGTTCACACTACACATATCAGGAAAGACCAGGTGAACATAAGATCCAACCCTAGTGTTCATTAGGGAAGCTGGAGTCCTTACTTGTGCACGTAGGTAGACTTTTTGTCATAGACTTTAGTCTTGTGTTTAGGAGCGACTCTTTCCAACAAAACGAAAAAAAAGTGTGCTCCTTCAAAGAGATATACTGACAAGTGTTTCAAAAAAAAAAAAATGCAAATAAGTCAGTATATCCCGCAAATTTCTGTAAAATCTTCGCCCTACAAGAAATTCTTTAGGGCAAATTTCGAATACCTTGTTTTCCTTTGAGCCACACAAAATCAGAAAATGGGAGTTGAGTTTTTCGTCATCTTCTTAAGGGTCAATCCGAAAACATGAGCTAAAACTGGGACCAACCTGTACTTAAAGATTCGTGAAACCTTGGGCTTGAGTCTCAATGTTCATCTAGTCAGTCTTGATCCTTCACTAAGCACAAGCCATAATCTCTTGAGCTCTCGAGTACGGCAAAAACCTCCTGGGTCCTTGAAATCGTACTTAAGGTTTAAATATCAAGAGTCCTGGTTAGTCGAGAGATCTTTGTCATGTGAGACTTAAAGTACTGGTAGTCTTCTCTACAATTGGTTCTCACAATATATAGCAATAAACACACCTATATCGCCTTAGAAGAAAATCTTCACCTTAAGATCATTTCTAAATACCTTTTTGCAAGGGACTAGCAAAGGATAGGCATGGGGGTATGATTGCACCTCAAAAAACGCCTGCAATAATGCCTTCTTGTGCTATTACCTAGCATTAACTATGCATATTAGGATTCCGTAGTTGCATTTGTAAAAATACATGCATTCATGCATTTAATTGAGAGCAGAGGAGAACGAAATAAATGGCCTCACAAATTATGTTTTTCCTCAAGTGCCTCTTTGCAAAAATCCACCACTTCTATTTTTATCTCCACTTGATTTTTATTTTTCCTACGGCTGCATTCTTTTTCCTCCTTGCGCCATGCCTTCTGCTGCTGCAGCAGCCCGTCCCTGCAGTGCCCTCTCCCTACCATGCCACTCCCTGCAGCAGCCATGCTGCATGGCCTTTCCTTCTCCCCTTATAAATAGCCATGTCTTCTTCTTCTTCCGTTGTTCTGCAAGCAGCAGCAAAAACGTCCGCTGCAGCAAGAAATAAACATCTCTAGCAGGCCACCACCTTCCACTCCTCCCTCTACCTCTATACGCCGGCACTCCTCCGAGGAGATACCTGGCGAGCAGGAGCTCACTGTGGTGCACACCACCACAGTGAGACCACCACCACCCATCTCTTCAAAGAGCCGGTAGGTGTGGTGGCTCTCTTTTTCATTTTTTTTTCCATTCTCGCAACTTCCTACCATTGCTGCCGCTTCAAGGTCTGAAGCTCGCAGCAGCGGCAGCAGTAGCAGCTAAGCAGCGACAGCAGCAGCGGTCCCCGCAGCTTCTGCGAGCATCTGCAAGCACCCCAGCCACTCCGCATGCGCCTGCAGACCTTCCCCGCTTCCGTTCGTCCGCTCTGTCGCCCGCCTTCTGCGCCTGCAACCGACCGCTGCGCGCCTCTGCAGCGGCTGGCCAAGCATCTTCCCGCCCCCTTCCAGCCTCTGCCGCCCTCCACGCCCGCCTGCAGACTCCCCGCCTCCCTCTCCGAGGGCGCTGTCACGAGCCCTCCACACTTGCCGCCGGTCAATGCAGACACCTCATCTCCTCTGCACGAGTACGCAACCATCAAACGACGGCCTCCTCAGCGCAGACGACTTAACGGGCCTCCTGCAGAGCGGCTGCGTTCTCTCTGCTCTCCTGCACTCCTACCCTCTCGCTCCCGCTCTCTCTCTCTCTCACTCTCTTTCACAACACTCTCACAACACTCTACACCGACGCACAGACACACCCCCAGCCACTCCGCATGCGCCTGCAGACCTTCCCCGCTTCCGTTCGTCCGCTCTGTCGCCCGCCTTCTGCGCCTGCAACCGACTGCTGCGTGCCTCTGCAGCAGCCGGCCAAGCATCTTCCCGCCCCCTGCCAGCCTCTGCCGCCCTCTGCGCCCACCTGTAGACTCCCCACCTCCCTCTCTGAGCGCGCTGTCATGAGCCCTCCACGCTCGCCGCCGGTCAACGCAGACACCTCATCTCCTCTGCACGAGTACGCGTCCACACGCCCGCGACCATCAGACGACGGCCTCCTCAGCGCAGACGACTTAACGGGCCTCCTGCAGAGCGGCTGCGTTCTCTCTGCTCTCCCGCACTCCTGCCCTCTCGCTCCCGCTCTCTCTCTCTCTCTCACTCTCTTTCACAACACTCTCACAACACTCTACACCGACGCACAGACGCACCTTCACCAACACTTACACACACCCACACACACATAAACAATTTTATAAACTTATATATATATACGTATACTTATATATAGTGATATACATATACATATATTGATATACATATATATATATACATACATATATATATACATACATATATCTATATAGATATATATATATACTTATATTTATACATATAGTAGTACCTATATACTTATGTATTAGTATATATACCTACTTATATATATATATATATATATCTATATACCTACATATATACATACATATATATATATACATATATACATATACTACTATGCATATACATATATATATATATATATATATACTTACATCTATATATATAGTAGTATTAATATACTTATATACATATATATATATATATCTATTTACTTATATATATACTTATATATATACATATCTAGATACATATACCTATATACCTATATGTATATATCCATATAGTATTATATACATATATACATATATATATATATATATATACATCTATACATATATATATCTATAACTATATATACATACATATATATATATATAGATATATACTTAGCTACATATATCAATATATACATATATTATTATATACTTATACATACATATATATATACCACTATATAGTCATATATACATACACACATATATAAATACATATACTTACATATATACATATATATATATATATCAACATATATATATATACCAATATATTTATAACCATATATATATATACATCTAGATATATTTACATATATACATATATATATTTTCACATCATTTACCATACGCTGTATCGCGGGAATATCTGCACCAGTTGCTGATATTCCCCGATACACGCGTACAAAAAGCGTGGTCGCATACATCTTCCACCATCCATCCCACATTCCACGAGGCACCTAGTCGTGTTGGTTGCGTCTCTCTAGATGACGACCGACTCGACACTGTGCTACACTCCATCTCCGCCTCCACCCCCACCCCTTTATATACATAATATATACATATATATACTATATTTACTTTATTTCTGTTTCGCTTTTCTGTTTCTAAAAAGATTAAAAAAATATATAAAATAGAAAAGATAATCTTTGACTTGCAGGTACCCCGTCTTGCGAATAGCAAGACCCATTTTGTTTTATTATATTTTGTCTCGAAGCCAAGAACCCAATTTTGAGTGTGTACCTCAAGGGCTAAGATTACCAAAAAAAATCTAAATAAGAAAAACACCGAAAACACAACAAAAAAACGTAAGAGACTCGTTGTAGGAAAAGCGTAGAAACTCGACTTGTACCCCACTTCCCTGAGTTCGACCCTAGGTCTAAAAGTGATAAGATAAAATCAAGTTGGCCTGGTTAAAAATTTTGTAAAGAGATGGTTAGGTCCAAATTAGGTTAACCACTTTACACATTTCAACGATAAAATCATCATATTAACAACCTATCCGGCCCAACCATATAGTCTCTAAGGTTTACGGTAGGGATAGGGATAGTGTGGATAGAGACATTGATAGTGCTATCCATGTTTCAGGTTTTAAGGACAAGATGTCTTAATGGAAGTGGTTTTAGGTTTAGGAAGGTTGTCTTAAGGTTTCTAAGGGTAGAGATAGGGCTATCCTCCTCTTTCCTCTTTTTTGGATCAGTATTCTTCTCTCTTTAATGCCTTATTCCACTCTATCTCACATCCTAGATCACTTTATTACTTGCAAATAGCAGCAAAAAATTTAAATAGGAAGATAATCTTGTCTTTTCCGTATACAATGCTATAAAATGATGCAATGAATGATATGAATGCAATATTTACAAATTAAGCTAGGGTTTAACATTATTTAGGTTGATTAATACCTATGATTACTGTGTAATCAATAGCCTACGAACAAGTTAGTGCGAGAAGAGGGAATGGGAGTTGCTAACCTCTGATTGAATGTTTCATGGGGTATTTATAGGTGGTGGTGGGATTGTTTCTGGCCGAATAAGGGTCCAGAATACATTAGAATAGGTGTCATCATCCCTGGCAATGGTAAACTTACCATCGTCAGAGAATAGGACTTCAGGCCCGTCTGAGCTGCTAGATTAGGATATTCTCTTGAGATGAAGCTCAATGGCCAAGGTAAACATTATTCGACATCAAATCGACAGTGAACATTCAGAATGGAAATCGGCCATCATCAGTCATCCATAACGAAGAAGAAATTAAGGATTTGAAGGACCTGAATGCAAATATAGAAGGACCTTGTTGTATAGAAAGGACTTATTCGACATGAATCCTAAGGACTAAAATGCAAACTATCAATTTTAATAAGTAAATTAATTTATTTCTTTTTCAACTTTGTATATAATATTATAAATATGTTAAATAATATATTTATACCTAGAATTTACATTTTCACCCCTTTGTCTTTATTTTATTTAATGATTTATATTATTAACTTAATTAATAACTTATGTGGGTAATACATATAAGCTTAGTTATAAATAATTACAAATAGCTAAATGCTTATATATAAGTCTTAATTCTTAATTAAAAGTAGATAATTGTTTATTAATCCATAATTTAGGTATTTTAACATAGAATTAGTATCTTTGCATATTATTATCTTAGTATATAATTAACCTTGTTTCTATGTTATTTACTAGTTAATTAACTAAGTAAACTAGCTTATTTTGATGATTTAGGAGTCATGATGGGTTCCTTATCACCCCTCCAGAAATATGTATCCTCAATTCCCCACTTCTAGCCTTTTGCTTCCCCTTCTTCTAGATTTTTGTAGAGATAGGTACTTGGTTTCTTCAAGAATAAGGGCTTGGGCTGATGGATGGATAAATTTCACCTAAGCTCCTATACTTTTGAAAAATTACATTTTGTCCCTCCTATGATGTTTCTTCTATTCCAATGCCTCTAGATCCCTATACACCACACTAAAATTACCAAATGTAAATTATTAGTGTTTAATAAATAAATAAATATGCAATTAAACTAATTTATGCATGCATGGAACTGATTATGGAAGGGTTAGTATAATGTAATATGTATATCCTACATGAGTTACGTTAACCTTGTTCCTAGCATATTTTACGTATTTAAGTATAATAATTGTGTTATTATCACCCCTCAAAGATAGGGTAAATACTCATCCTACAGGCGGAGGTGCAGAAGAGTCAACATTCTTATTAATCTCAATGCAGTATCATAGTACTTGAATAGTTAAGCTAGCAAGGGTGTTCTAACATCCTTTCTTGTAATAACGTTATCAGGCCTTTCGCCAACACTCTGACCTTAATTTAGATCCCTTTATCAGTGGCTCCTAAAATTGCACCTGGAATTCTTGACCTCTAGTTGGTGTTGTTCTATGAACAACTGACCTTAACCAGGCAATTGCAAGAGTAAGATCACTTGTATAAACTTACCATTTGTATGGCCTCAGTTCTAGAAATCTCAATTAGCATATTATCAATATTTTACCCTTTTCAATCATCTCACATAGCTAATTATTACGTAGGATAGCGTTTCTTCCCACTGCCTATGGACTTGGGACTATTTGTAGAGCAAGGTATACTCATGTATTCAAATAGCAATCCTAGGGATAGGGACTCTCAACCCTTACCATGCTATGACAAGAGTATCTAATAGAAAGGGGCTAGGAATCATTTATTCTGGAAGGTGGTGAGGACAATGAAATTTCAAGGTTTTGATATCCAAGGTTGAGTCAATTAAGCTGTGTTTGGTGGTGGTGTTAAGGGAGGTTAAAATGGCATAACTGGAAATGGTGTTTGTTTGTGTGGTGGAATAAGGAAAGTGCTAAGTATAGGGTTAAAATGATTGGTGTATTGATGTGATGTTAGCGGATATTTGTTTAATAATATAAGTTGGAGTGGAGAATGTTAGTGGGTATTTATTTAATATTAAAAGTAAGAGTGGAGGGCATAGTAGGTATTTTTTAATAGTAAAAGTAAGTGGGAATGATTGGAAATTATTATATAGGAATTAATGTTGAAATAATAGGAAAAACTTGGGATAACCCTTAACCTGGGATAACCCTGTTGCCAAATGGGGCCTTAGGTTTCTTAGAATCATGACACAAATGATGAACTTTCAAGGTAGGCAGAACATATGAGGAAGGGCACAACCTCAATGAAGGATCTAGTACCCTATTAACATGCAATATGAACACTTGTAAGGCTTATCTAGAACCATTTTTTGATCAGTGGGGTGACCTTACTTTGATACCATCTGTGATGACCCAAGTCCTACCAATTTAATGGACTCGATGAGACCCAAGTTGTCGAGTACAAACTTTCGATGTAAACACAGGATTGTAGTCACCCAGTGGTACGCTAAAATAATCACAATTTAAATTTTTGAATCATTGTAGCAAGAAAGCAAAGTAGTCAATCTAAATAATTTTCTGAATTAGTGAAGTCTAGGCCGAATGTAAGGAGGCAATTCTTTGTTTTCAAAACATTTTGTCGTTATATTTTTTTCTTTTTCATACGTAATTTTTTAAAAAATTTTTGGAATAGAGTCACAAACAATATAGAGGAATAATGATATAACAAAACCACAAATACTACAAATATGGAGATCACAAAATTCTTCTATTAATAACCAAGAGTTTTCCAAATCTATGAATGATAATGATGCATGAAAGTACAAACATAAGAGTAAGTAAAGAAAGGAGGGAGAATCATGGAGTCACGTGAGGGATGCTTGTGTGAAGCTTCCAGAGGAGCTTCAGATCCAAGGCACAGGGAAGAAGATGGATGGCTAGAAGTGTAGCAGCAGGGCCACCAAGGTGGCATGGAGGAAGGGGAAGGAGGACACTAGGAAAGGATTTCTATGTAAATGTGGAGGGAGGGTAGAAGCATGGAGGTAGACGTACTAGAATGGTGATGACTAGGGAAGGGAAGGCTACATGGTTGAAAAGGGCATGGGCTATGTAGGTGGAAGTAAGGTAGACTAAGGAGTAACTAAGCTATGGGAAATTAACCAAGGAAGAACTAATGTGTAGGTGTAGGAGGGTAGTGTTTGCGTATGCTCCAAGAATCAATGGTACACAAATGTGAACTAGCTGATAGTGCATCCCTACTTTGAAGAGTTTTTCTAATCTATAGTGTGGAATAGGACAAATAGAAGAGGATAATAAGAATGTGGTTTATGATGCAAATCCTACTCATTAATCTTGTTCCAGAGTTCAATGACAGGTTGCTACGGAATTGGATTGATATTATGACTGAAATGCAAGTTAGCTCTAGAGTCTAAATCAGAAGGATCTTCATAATGGTGAATGATATCAAAAATCATGATTTCTCCAAGCCCTAGGTCATATGAGGATAAATGTAAAATTTGTGAGATTGGGAGTTCTATGTAGAAGTCACTAAAATCCTTGTAAGAGATCATCTCTTCATCATCAGAAATAATTTCATATTGATCAAAATTTGTCTCAGTTTCAAAGTTGAGGCATCCATTAGAGTGACTCATATTATAAGTTAGTCCCCAATTTACTCTGTTTTGAACTCCATTCTCTTTTTCCTAATTATTCATATCAAGTTCCTCATAATTCCCTGATTCAGATGACATTTCCACTTAGTTAGGTAAGTCTTCAGAAGTCATCCCTAATAACTGGGGATTAGAGTTAGGAGCAGGGAGTGCAGAATTAGGGTTTACCTTAGGACCCTTGTAGGTAGGAAGGGAAAGGTGAGAATCATATGATATAGAAGTGAAAGCAGATTTGCTTCTTATAGGAAGTGTCTTAGAGTGATCAGCAATGTCAAATCCAAATACTATAATCAATTCATCCAGGCACATGCGATCACTAGAATCCTTAGACAAAATCATCTATGAACTACCCAGATGTGCCTAGCTGGGGGTGTTGAGGTCATTAGTCTCTCTATCTTCTTGGGGGGTTTCTTCTATTTGTCCATAATTTTCATCTTGTTCATCCTTTCTTTGCTCAAATTCCCCCAAATCTCTCAAGATATTCAACTCTAGACCATCCTCACAATGTAACTGTGCATCATCAACTACAAAGAAATCATACTCAAGCCTATCAAAGATTGGTTCCTTAAAATGGAATGCTTACATTTCATGGCCTCCATCAGGATCTAGATCCTCAAGTGAACCTTCCTCCCTAATTTCAGGGGAATCCTTAAAATGGTTGTCTGATAATGTAAATTTAATTTTATGAACATAAGGTGTCTCCCAAGATTCATGGTCTTTAGATTGAGAAGCAGTCTTTGGGGTGCTAACCCTTTCCTCATCATTTTCAGGGATGGGGCTCTCAAATGATTCCATTCCAGATATGCCATGATCATGTCCCATGACCCCATCAAATGTCTCTTCCATTGAATCATCTTTTATTTCAAAATCACCTTTCGAGACATCAGCAATATCTACTTCGGATATCTAACCCAAAGAATCCTCATTATCAATCTTAGGTACAACCATGTCAAGTTCCCTAAGGTCCTCCAGCCTATTCTGCACTTGGTACTGCAAAAAAAGTATATCTTGAAGTGTGCGACTTTGTTGAGCTATCGTAGCCAGGGATTCTAATTCTTGAATGACCATCATGAGATATTCTTGTCTTGTGATCAAAGCCTATCTCTACCCTAGATCAGTAGTAGTTTGGACTTCATGAAGATAGATTGCAACCTTATCTTTGTACTTTGCTACCATTTGTTGTAATCATAAAAGTGGTTGCGAGTTCGTATGTGATTCCTCGGTGGTGATTTGTCTGGGACTCCAAAAAGGTCAAGTAGGCCTCAGTGTATCCCAGCGGTGAGAAGTATAGCTATGGTAATCACACCTCAGGTAAAAAGGAGGGGTCTCCTGCCTTGTAGGAGTGGAAATCATAGTTGGGTCAGGAGAAGTTGAAGAAGAACCTGATGGTGGTAGAAAAAATATGGATCCATGGAAATTAGATAGGTGGAAAGTCTTCTTAAAGAAGACATAAGAGAGGTCTCAATGACCACTTACCAGCTACAAAGGGCTAGTGATCGAACAAGGCAAAGGCCTTGGAGAAGATGTTGTCCTTTAATTATCTGACCAGATTTTCAAATTTCAAGTTCTAAATTAGGAATCTACTTGTTATAAAATGAGTAAATAAAAATCCCCACTTCCTATGTTAACCTAGCCAACTTGAGTACGAGGGGACTAAAGAGAAGATTCGGCTCGAGGCTCCTTAATACCCCCTAGTCACGATCGTTTGGCACTACTCCGTAGGCTTAGACACCAGGTTTGGCTAAAGAAGTTTGGACTATTCACTCAGGTCAAGAATAACAAGTTGGGTTAAGATATTTTTTTCCATTGTAAGTCAATTAACCCTAATTCCAATAGTTGACCTAAGTATTGCCTAAGTTTGAAAATAAATCAATGTTCAATCAAGGTAGGTGTGGTGATCAACCAATAATCAAACCTCACCTACTAGACAATGGACCCAATTAGGTCCCAAACAAGTCAAGTGGGCCTTTAGAATAATTGCAAACCCTAAAGTTTGCAACCAAGGGTTTATGCCTCTCCTAAATGGTAGATATCAGACGACACACTAAATTCAAATTACTCTTTATGGCAGATTTAGAATCCAAACAATATGAAAATTGGAGGATAGATTCCATTACTGAGTAGCTTTCTAGAGAGTTTTTTTATGGAATTCTTACTATTTCATATGATTTGATATTGATTTTATACTAACTAGGCATTGGATAAGCCAGATAGACCCCCTGTCAATCTTTCAACTTGAAACAGCGAAAAGGCCAATCCAAAAAATATTAACTAAAGTTGATTTAACTAGATTTCCAAACCCCACAATTTTTACTTCAATGAGATTTATATATTTATCAGAATCAATCTTTCAAGATCGGTAAAATTAGGTTTTAATCCAATTTGACCCCTGTTTACTATGCTAATTTTTAAAATTTACATAGTGTGAATTTTCATAAATGAAAGATGGCATTGAAAACGTGATTTGAAAATCTACATTTAGGCTAAATTTCAAAATTTTTGGGACACTAAACATTCAGCAAAAGAATTTTTAAATTGCATGAAAGGTACTGGTCGAATTTCCAAATATAGTAAAGAGGCTTTTAAAAAAGGATTTTGAAATGAAAAGGCTTCTTTACTATAACTTTTTTTTAAAAAAAAATTAAATTCGAAAAGGAATTTAAATTTTTTTGCTTTCCTTTTTTCAAATTTTTTTTCTTCTTTTTATTAGCAAAAGCAACTAACCTAGGATTCAAAATAAACATAATATCTAAGGAAATTAAAATGCAACTAATTGAAAGTGTGCACCTATTTCATCTTCACCTACACTCAATGCGTGTGAGGATCCACACTTGAGTTCTTGCATGCCAAAATGTAAGGAAAGATAAAGTGATCGGAAATCAGAAATCATAATTGCCTTTCCTCCCCGAAAACTGCGGCATTTGTTCAGATCGAGATTCATGATTTTGATGAGTTTATAGTCGTTGTATAGTTGCAAAATCAACTTGAACAAACTATATTTATCGAAACTCCAGGTGAGTCCCAGTCGATCTCTAGGAGGCGATGTGAAAATGGTTTTTGATTTATGTCTTTTTTGTGCTTGCAAAAACTAACCTAACTTACCTAACCTAAAATCTAAATCTAAAGATGATGGACGATCTCTTGAACAACAAATTCGCCTGTTGTTCTTTCAAAACGCACAACCATAGTGTAGCGTAAATAAATGTAACATGTATAAGAATAGTGCTCATCTTGAAAGTAATGAATTATGTGCATAATGTTGAGAGAGTTTTGGTCGAGAATTGATACATTAATGCGGGTAGGAGCAACCATCTATATTGTTCCTTTCTCGGATTTTTTTGTGATTTTGATTTTTTTTAAAAATAAAGAATAACTATAACTATTAATGGAGATCGTAATGAGAAAATAGAATAAATCTTTCATTCATCAAATAAGGATATTAACAATTTGCTAGTAGATGAAAGCTTGAAAAATAACTTGCTAATCAATTAAATGATTACTAGAACAACTAAAAGAACTCCTAAAACTAGAACTAATACTACTAGAACTGAAATAGAAAAAAATTAAAGAGAAGATTATTCTATGGCTAGGCTACTAGAATTAGGGCACCAAGGAATCTCCCTTTCTGGCCTTGAAACATGTTGGAGGAAGAAGGTGGCCGGCCACCATGATATGAAGGTGGATGGCTATGGAGGAAGGTGGATCTATGGAGGGTGGATGACTATAGAGTAAGGAAGAAGATGATCTTCCCCAGGTGGTTGGCCGGGGGCCTTTTCAGTGAGGGTGAAGGTGTTGGACGGCCACCTTAGGATAAGATCCTAAGGTGGTTTTTGTTGCCAAAAGAACTTATCCTCTTGATCTTTTCATAAGAAAGATCAAGAGACAAGATCTTTCTAGGTTGGGTAGCTATAAGAGGATAGACCTGTTCCTTAATGTGTAAGCAAAGTGTACGTGGGTTGGGATGCGCATGTGTGTGCGTGAATATGTGTAGGTGTGTGTATGTGGACTTAGATTGGTTTAGGTTGGTTAAACCTAGGTTGGGTTAGGTTCTAATATGATTGGGTTTAATTAGACCAAGTGGTGTAGATGTGAACATAATTGGGCCTTGTGTGGCCTAATCTAGAGAGGGGTGATTGCGTAGTAATCGTAGGTCATAAATGACCTAAATGAAGTTAGAACTTACCATAACTTTGTGAAATCCATGAATACATGAGCATACTTTGCATCTCTCTTGCTTTATTTTAGTTATGCATAGAATAATGTTATAATGTTCTAATTAAGGGCATTATATGGTTTATAGGTAATAAGAAGATCTGAAGCTGGATCTGAAGCTGGACCTGAAGAATAAAGAGGAGTTGGTGCTACAGTAGAGCTGGAGTAGAACACATTGGAATAAAGTAGAAAAATAATGTCTGGTTGAGGTATTCTACTCTTCTTAGTAGAATTTAATGTAGAGTTTAAATTATGAAGAACTTAAGAACAATCCAAGCCCCAGGCTAGCCCTAGAGACCATCTAAATCTTAGCCACCCTTAGATTAGGTCACCTTAGCCTAGGATACCTCAAAACCCTAGTTTCAGTCCTTATCTGGACGTCTAGATAAGGTATTGGATGTCCAGAACCCTTTGGCACAACCGGCAGACCTAGAACCCAAGTCTATAGTGTTATTGGACGTCCAGACAAGTTGTCAGACATCCAATTTCTACAAAATTCCAAGATAGAACCTTGAATCCACCCTGATCTCTGATTGGACGTCTAGAAAAGAGGTCTAGACTTTTGACTTTTGAGTATAAGTCATCTAACACTTAAATTAGATGTCTGATACCCCTCTCTAATCCCTAAAGCTTGGATCTTGATTTCCCAGGTCCTTAAATGCAATCCCAAACCCTAGGGAACCTAAATTAAGGTACCTTCAACCTAGTACACTACACCTAGACCCTCCTAAGAACCTAATTAGGTTCTTACTAAGCCCAATTGACTTGGATCATAGTCAATTACAACTGCCTAGGCAATTGGACTCATACAGTCCAATTGAGCTCTGATCTCAACCTACACAAATCCAATTTGACTCAGTAAAAGTCTAATTGGACTCAGTATGCCCAACTTAATTGAGTATCCTCACACTCAATTAGGTTTGCACTCTCCCAATTAAAATTGTTACAAGTTTAATTACACATCTACCTTTGTAGTTAGGGTTTGCAACCATAATTCTAAGACATAACCTGACTCAAACCCATAGGACCTAACCTAGACAATAGACCACCTAGCCATCTAGGTCACGCACACACCCACACACCCTCACCTAGCCCTACACACCTAGAGTTCTCTAGAACTCTCTCGAGGTGGTTCCACCCTTAGGTGCTAAAAATAGCAACCATGGGAGAGTCTTCTCTTAGATCCACGATCTTTGGATCTAAAAACCACCTCTCTCTCTCCCTATCTCTCTTGTATGGCCACCTTAGTGACTCTCTAGAGAATTCTATAATTCTCTAGAGAGCCACACCCATAGCCACCCAAGAGTCTATAAAATACCCTCTTGGATGGCCATGCACCCATCCTGATCTTGGACTCTCCATTAGTGGCTCCTCACTCCACCTCCATCTCCATGGGTTCCTTCCACCTCCAAGCACTAGTGGATGTCCAAAAGCAACCCTCCACCACTTCTCCAAGGGTCAGCCTACCCACCATTGGTTGCCCCTCCTTCTTCCTACCACCTCAAGCTCCACAGACCTTTGGAGACCACCTCCATTGCCCTGATTTCTCGTAGATAGGTAGTTCTTCGTATTTAAATTCACTGCATTATTTTCTACTTTAGTAGTGTAGTCATCTTCCTCCTATTTGATACATGCGTAATCTTCTGTAGATTTGCACATGCACTTAGTTTCTGTTAGCTAGTTTTTGCTTTAATCATTCATGTACAAGCTTTCCTTGAGAATCAATTGTAATGACTCCTTCCAATGAAATGAAAATCACCTGAGCTTTATATATATATATATATATATATATTGTGGAATCACCATGAGCTTCCTTGGAAAATCTTTCGTGTGATAATAAGTTGCTTGCTATAACTTGTTATATTTTTTCACAATAAGCATGTCGGTGCATGAAGATGTTAACGACCTAACGATCGATGCTTTTTTGGTAAATAGCCATCACATAACTAGGATCATGCACATTGATACTCACACGTTCACTTTTTTTATCTAATGCACGCGCACGTCAATAGGGTTAATAATGCAACTGGAACACATTTATACGTAGGTTGGAAACCGGCGTGCATTTCTAAGCAAGTAGCAAAAAGATCAAAACTCAATTTCGCTTTTCTAAACACCTCCCTGAGATTGACTGTGACTCACCGTCTCGTTAATTTACAAGTATTTTTTATCGAGGGTTTTGCGCAACTATACTATGAACTACAACATATTTCAAACATGCACAAACGACCACTTGTCAAATCTCGTCAGTAACGGGGAGGCAACGCGATTTTGTTTTGTGATTTTTCTGAGCTTAACAATGACAAATATCTCTCTGCTTGCTTTTTGATGTGTAGAAAACAGGGAGTGGGATCTACGCACACATCGGGCGTGGTTAAAAGAATCAGGTGCACATCTTTGTCTTAGCTTAGATTTCTCTTTCTGAACCCTAGGTAGATTTGAATTCTAGGTAGAATCTGATTTTTGAAAAAAGGAAAAAATATTTCCATATTTTCATATAAACAAATGAAACAAATTAGGTTTTAGATTTAGGGTTCCTTTTGAATCTTAGGTTAGAGTTTTGTTTGAAAGAAAAAGAAAAAGAAAAAAATTTTGAAAAATTTTCCCTTGAAAAAGAAAAAAATTTTTGAAAGAAAAAAAAATTGAAAAAGAAAAACCTTGAAAAAAAAAATCACTTTGGTAGAAGATTTGAATTTGAATTTCAAGCCACTTTTAAAAGCCTTTCCACCACATTCCGAAATTCAGCCTGATTTCAAATATCGAATTCAAATTCATTTACTGAATATTTATTTAGCAAAAAATTTTGAAATTTGGGTAAGAGCTTCATTTTCAAATCACCTTACAAACAACACCATTCATTTAAGGAAATTCAAAGTATAGAATTTTTAAAAATTCATGAGTTATAAGGGGGTCAAATTGACCCAAATTTTAAAATTTTCAAATTTCAAAAAATGATTCCGAATAGCTTGCATATCAGATTTGATAAAAAATGGTAGGGTTTGAAAGATTACCAAACTACCTTTTATTTCCATATTTTTTCCAAAGGTTTGGAATTTATTTGATACTATTTCAAATTAGAAAAACAACAAGGGATAAAAAATTCCATATCTAATCCTCGACAGTTAAAAATTCATATTTATTCGATTGAAATAGTAAAAAATTTTAAAAAATATTCTCTAGAAAAATAGTTCAAAAAGGAATCTTTCTGTCAAATTTCAAATCAATTGGATTCAAATTTTGGCATAGAGAATAATTTGAATTTCAAATTGGTCTGCAGCACACTTAGAATTTGCATGAACCCTAGGTTACACCTTTAGGGTCAAATTTCTAGAGACCACATTTGGGCTAACCTAGACTAAATCAAGTCTAATGGCTATCCGGTGAGCTTGGTAACCTTGTGGGCCACTCACCACATGCCCTAGCAGAAGAAAAAGGGTTAAGAACATTATTAAAATACTTAAATCAACCTGAATTCATTTCCATAGTATTGGGTGATTTCAACCTCTTTTGCCAAACCTGGTGACTAAGCCTACGAGGTAGTTTCAAACAATCGCGGCTAAGGGGTACAAAGGAACTGGAGGCGAAAGCCGAAGGAAGAACTTTCCTCTTAGTCCCCTCGTACACAGACTGGTCGGGTTAGCTTGAGAGGTGAGAATTACCTTCAGTCAGTTGAAGGATGAAATTTTCTTTAGGAATTCAAACATAAAATGAAAAATCTAGTCACCTGATGATAAGGATCATTTGATTGACAGGCTCTTAGCCGTGTCTGGCTTGGCTGCATAACCTAAGGGTTGGTTGGTGTATGCAAGGAAGGAGGTCACTTAGACCTCAACTGGTGGGATCTTGGGAGCCAATCCCAAGGAGGTGAATGTGATTCATCGCATTGCCTAGACCATCTTCTCCCCCTTCTTCTACCTTCTTAGTTGAGATGGCTAATCTTGGCCCTGGACCTGGTAACTATCCAGCAAATCAAGGCCTGATGGCTCGTCTGGAAGCCCAGGTTGCGGAATCTGAGGAGCGGCACCAGAAGAGTATGGACCACATCTTGACTACTTTTGACAGAATGCAGCATCCACTGCGAGGAGAACAACTTCAAGATTTCTATGATTCAGCAGCACCAATTTTTGCACCTCTAGTCCGAATTCCCACAGGTGGAGATGCTTTTGAGCTCAAGCCCAATGTAATTAGTCTAATCCAGAATTACTTCTATGGGAACTCGAACGAAGATCCATTCCAACACTTAGAGAACCTGAGTCGAATTGTGGAAATGGCTCAACCTAGGAACGTAGACCTTGGAATTGTTCTGATGAAGCTTTTCCCTTTCTCTCTTAAGGACAAAGCTTCATACTAGTTCAAGACCATTAGGAGGTTAATTGGAACTTGGGTGGAATTATGACGTGAATTCTTGCAAAAGTTCTTTCTTAATTGGTCTTACGAACGCGATGAGGTATGCGATTACAACTTTCTCCCAAGGACCTAGGGAGAAGTTGCATGATGCTTAGGACCGATTCCATGATCTCCTTAGGAAATGCCCGCACCATGGTGTGTCCAGATGGCACTTGGCTTAGATCTTTTACCATGGACTGGATGATACACAATAGTATCTAGCTGATGCATCTAGTGGTGGGAATTTCCTCGTGAAAGACGAGAACAATGCATTTGAGTTGTTTGAGTCTTTGGCAGAAAATTTCATGAATGCTGCATCTATGAACTAGTTCCAACGGCTTGGACAGCAGCGGGTTGGTGTTTACATGGCTTACACCGAGTCTATTCGAGCCGATATGGATATCATCGTCAAGCAGCTGGATAAGATGAATCTAATAGAAAAGAAGAACGACCAACTGGGTTAGGTCGATCGAATCTGGTCAGAAATTCTGCTACTCCGAGGTCCTCCTATGCACCCCGAGCCCCTCCTGCTCATGTTAATTTACTCACTAGGGATGCATCTTCTTCGTATTCACGAGAGTCTGCATATCAGGATCCCGTGAATACCCTCAAGCTCATACCACAAAATTAGGGTTATGCACCGCATGATAATTTTGATGCGTATTCCCTTGATGAATATACATCTTAGACATTGTCGACCTACAAAGATGTCAATGCTATTTAGGGATATGGGCATAATAACACATACTCAGAGACATATAACCCTGGTTGGCATCTGCATCCGAAGTTCTCATGGTCTGGTAATTCACAGAGACCACATCACAATCCACACTACCAGACTAAGTAGTACGGGAATGCACAAAACACATACCCTAGGTAGCAACCATTCCCGTCCTAGCAGCAGCAACCTCATTCTAGATACTAGCTGCTGCAACAAGATGCCAGTCACCCTCCAAAGTGGGCCAACCCTTTAGAGGCACTAAAAGAGGAGCTGCAAGAAGCAATGCGGAAGTCAACATAGGATAACTTGCAGCTTATGAAGATGATGGCTAACCAGATACATAGCATCCAGGACATGCAGAACCAGCTGTTGCAGGAGCATAGGAATTAGGGAGGCTTGCCCTCCCAACATGTCCCAAACCCACGATATGTGCAGAACCAGGGTGCTCCGCTTAGGTTTTAGGCACCACAAGGATAGGCGCATGCCATTTTACAGTCACCTTCTATACCACCAGGTTATGCTCAAGGCTAGTCGTCTTTGTTGCAAAACCTTAATTACTCAGCCCCTTCCACTTTGCCAGCACGTCATAGACAACATGCCGATGCGAAAGCTGTTTTGTTGACGAGTGAAAATAAGACTTATGACCCACCAGTTAGGTAGGAAAGTCTTGATTTTTCTTGTCCTTCACCGAAAAATGGTTTGACTCCATCTCAAGACCCACCTACGGTAAATAAGGCAAGAGGCCACTTGACCCTGAGATTCTCGTTCCTTTTCCAAATGCTTTGAAGCAAAATGTAGCACGGAAAAAGGATACGCGGAATTTCGAGGACCTAAAATCGATGTTCAAGGAAGTACATATTTAGGTCCCTCTCCTCGAGGCTGTTGATCACATCCCCTCTGTCACTAAGTTCTTCAAGGACTATTGTACCTTGAAGCAACAACCAAGAATTGGACGACAAGCGATACTGTCGAAAGAGGCTAGCGCCGTGATTCTAGCTAACTTACTGCCGAAGAAGAAAGACCTTGGCACCCTACTCATTTCCTGCTTTTTGCAAGATTCTCCATTTGATCGGACCCTTCTAGATCTAGGTTCCTCCATCAACCTGACTCCCACTACCGTATTTGATTGATTTAGATTCGGGTAGTTAAAACCCACCTCGGTTACAATTCAGTTAGCTAATAGATCAGTGAAAACACCAAGGGGTGGTTGAGAATGTGATCGTTAATGTTCGTGGACTTTGCTTTCCCACTGAATTTTTTATTCTCGATATGGAGGTTCCTCCTAATCTCCGTGATTTACCAATTATTTTAAGCCACCCATTTTTGTCAACAGCCTGAGCGAACATTGACTTATTCAGGGCATCAAAAAACTTTGATTGTGATCACATCAAGGAGGATGGTGAAGATGAAGAATTAGCATATTGTGGTAACATTGGGCTCCTCTGTGATGACCCAATGTCTCATTCGTTTGCACTATCAGGGTTTCTAGACCTCGATCCACACTGGACTGAAGCCACTGCACTGCACATTTCTCTTCGTGGATTCGATTGTCTAGGGTGTTTATCAGACCACAGCACCCCTGACTCTGACTATCCTAATCTACACATTACTAAATTATCCCTGCTGACACAGGAAGACATGACTACAACAAATGAGTTTCCCATTAATGCAATCATGACTGACTATGTTGCAAGTGGCAAATCAGCCGAAATTCTGGCAGGTCAGGATCATCAGACTCCCACCGTTGATTCTGCTCCTCCCATTCCTACCCCCACTCCCATCTTTGATTCTGACCCACCTGTCATCGAATTGAAGCCCTTACCTGATTCACTTAAATGTGTGCTTTTGGGCGCAAGTGAGACATACCTGGTTATCATTAGTGCCCACTTAACCCAAGAACAGGATTATCAATTGATTTCTGTATTACAAGACCACAGAGTTGCTATTGGTTGGAGTATTGCTGATCTCCGCGGGATTTGCCCCTCGTATTGTACTCATCACATTTACACGGATGAGGGGGTGAAACCTTCGAGACAACCTCAAAGACGGCTAAACCTGAATATGCTAGAGGTTTTTAAGAAGGAGATCATCAAATGGCTAGATGCGGGCATTATATACCTAATCTCCGACAGACAATGGGTGAGAACAATTCAGATTGTTCCCAAGAAAGCAAGACTCACCGTAATACAAAAAGATAAGGGCGAATCCATCCCAACCCGCACCACAACATCATGGTAGGTCTTCATAGATTATAGGATACTGAATACGGCTACCTAGACGGATCACTTTCCTTTGTCGTTCATTGATCAGATCTTGGAACAGTTAGCCGGACGGAATTTCTTTTGCTTCTTGGATGGATACTCCAGGTATAATCAAGTAGCAATTAGCCTGGATGATCAAGACATGACCATGTTCACATGTCCCTTTGGAACATTCACCTTCAAGCGGATGCCCTTCGGCCTCTGCAATGCACTAGCGACGCTTTAGCGTTGTATGATGGCCATCTTCTTTGACATGATTGGGGACTACGTGGAAGTGTTCATGGATGACTTCCCCATTTTTGGAGATGATTTTCAATCTTGTCTTGATAACCTCACCAAGATCCTGAAATGATGTATTGAGGTAAACCTGGTACTATCCTAGGAGAAAAGACATTTCATGGTGAGGGATGGCATTGTACTAGGACACAGGATCTCTGCAAATGGACTCGAGGTTGACCGGGCCAAATGTGAAGTTATATCACGATTAACTCCACCAAGCTCGATCAAGCAGATCAGATCATTCTTTGGACACGTCGACTTCTACCAAAGATTTATACGTGATTTCTCGAAAATTACGTGGCCATTGACGAATCTCTTGGTAGCCGATGCCCCATTCGATTTTAACACCTCATGTCTTAGCACCTTCGAGACTCTACGAAGTGCTGTCTCTGATTCCCAGATTCTTCAACCACCCGACTGGTCACTAGATTTCAAGATGATGTGCGACACCTCTGACTTCACCGTCGAAGCTATTTTAGCCCAGCATCGGGAGAAGCAACCCTTCGTCATATAGTATGCTTGCAAGATGTTGAATGAGGCACAATGTAATTATATGATTACAGAAAAGGAACTGCTAGCAGTAGTATTCGGGTTGGAGAAGTTCAGATCATACTTATTAGGGTCCAAGGTGATAATTTTAACAGATCACTCCACCCTTCGGCATTTATTGACAAAGAAGGATGCCAAACCCCATCTTATCAGATGGATCCTTCTCTTGTAGGAACTCAATGTTGAAATACACGACAAAGCCAGAGCAAAAAAGGTGTGGCAAATCACTTATCTAGACTAGACCCAGCCCACATTACATATTCCCTGCCAATTTTAGATCAATTCCCGAATGAATCTCTTTGCGCAATTCACACTGCTGAGTTTCCCTGGTATGAGAATATCATGAATTATCATGTCGCAAGCAAGATTCCTGCGAATTTATCCAAGGACTAGAAACTCAAAATTCATATCTAAAGCCAAATTCTATTTCTAGGATGACCCGTGTCGGTGATAGAGCACCACGATCATTTGTTTTGATTATAAAAAAACATGTGTCATTTAACATTTGCACTTGGAGTCTTAGATTTCAGGCAAATTGCAAATGGAGACGTGATTAGATGGAGATCGAGCTCGCATCCAGGATGGATTGGAGGAGCTTGATGGAGAACAGAGGAGATTCGCGAGGAGCGATAGATTGAAGATGGAAGGACAAGAAGAATAGGATAGAATTCCTTTTTATTCCTTTCATGTACTTTTATCTTTATTTGCTTGTTCTTTTTATTTCCTTAGAACATTATGTTAAAGAGCCTCAAAGTACCCTAACAGTAGTCCTAGGAACACCTGCACAACCCTAGGATACTTAGGTTTTCTGTAGAATACTTCGAAAACCAATATAGGGTTCAAACAGAGTTTCCAGACGTCTAATTCCAAAATCAGACGTCTGATAATGTGTTTTAAGATGTCTGACTATTGATTCAGACGTCTAATCACATTTACACTGGACTTAGTATTCTGTCTGATGAAATCAGACGTCCAGACCATAGTCCAGACGTCTTATAGGACGTCTGATGGACTTGCCAGACGTCCAATTAGTGGACCGTTGGCTAACTTAGCAAGCATTGCAGAATATGACCGTTAGAGCCTTATCAGATGTCCATAGGCCTTTCCAGACGTCTGATAAATGACCATTTTGCCTTGGCTGACCCAAAATCTCTTCTCAGAGATTTTCTAGCCATTGCAATGTTTGGAAATCCATTCCGACAGAAAAAGTAGGTTTCCAGACGTCCAGACCAAGTGCCAGACGCCCTGTATGTCGTCTGATGAACTTGAACAAGAACCTTGTTTAGATCTGTTTCCAGTCAGGAGGAAACCCGCACAAAATCAGACATCTGACCTTGAAATCAGACGTCTTAAAGTGGTCTTCCAGATGTCTGATGCCAGAATTAGATGTCTGATTACCCTGTCAAGTGCAATCATTGTTCCTGATTTCAGCCTGATTCTCTTGGGCTTTGCACCCAACGGCTATGGAAGCTTTTCTAAGCCTTCCAAAGCCTTCCTAAGGCCTCTATAAATAGAGGGGAACCTTTGCAACACAAACATACACCTAGCTACACACTTTCACACTCTTTTGTGTCCAAAAAGACTATCTTGCTCTCCAAGCTCTAATTCTTCATCTTGAGAGCATCAAGCTTTGCGCACCCGCTCTCCTGCCGTAGTTCACGAGAGTGACGTAGCTCCATCATGTTGTTCATGCATCCACGTTGCCGACGCACTCCTTTCAAAGGGAAGCATCCTAATTCCTATAGAAGCTTAGGTTAAAAATTATTTTGTTGGCTCTATAGGATTACTTGTTTATTTTATCCTTGTTATTTGGTTGGGTATTCGCTTTGTGAATTCCTGTCTCCTTCGTGGGACAAAATCCCTCTCGTGAAGAGAAGGGGTTGAGGAACGGTACCCTCGTACTTGTAGCGTGGTTGTAAATTGAGGTTGAATCACCCTCGTTTAAAGTGATTAGGTTAGTGGATTTGATCAACTTGGTTGATCGAAAAATCCTAACTCGAGAGGGTTAGGTGGTGGTTTTCACCCGGTTTGGGTTTCCACCTAAAAATAATTGTGTACTCGTGTGATTGTTTATATTCTGTGAGATTGCTTTATTTTATTTCCGCAATTATTTCATCACCCCTCCTAGTAGGGACGAATCTACAATTGGTATCAGAGCAGGTCTTGCTGTTTCGGCGTAACAACCAAGCAAGAAGATCTATGGAGGGGAGCAGTTCCGCGGGTAGGATTTCCGAGGGCCAATCTACGACTCGTCCACCGTTCTTCGACGGGAGCAACTACCCTTACTGGAAGATGCGGATGAGGACGTGGGTTCAAGCCACCGATTTCACAATTTGAGCCAGGTGCGAGACCCCCTTCGACATCCCAGAAAAACCTGCCGGAGGATACTTGCAGCAGCAGATTCGTGAGCTCTCTCTCAACGCGAAAACAATGAACACGTTGTATTGCGTGCTCAGCTTGGAGGAGTTCAACAGAATCTCGCAATGCGCCACCGCATACGAGATTTAGCACACACTTGAGGTAACTCACGAAGGTACCTCTAAGGTAAAAACTTCTAAAATTAATTTACTTTCTCAAGAATTTGAATCTTTTTCTATGAAGCCTAACGAATCTTTAAGTGAGATGAACACTAGGTTCAGTCTCATTGTAAATAAGTTAAAAGCATTAGGGAAAACTTTCATCAAGGGGGAGCTTCAATGGAAGCTTCTTCGTTCCCTCGGACTGGAGTGGGAACAGAAAGTCACTGCCATCGAGGAGGCGAACGAAGTGGAGGATCTCAACATGGAAGATCTCCTAGGCAATCTAATGGCCTACGAGACAAAGTTGAAGCAGAAGAAGAAGGATACACCGGAGCCTAAACCGAAGAAGACTCTCACCTTCAGAGCCACGTCGGATAGCGAGGTAAGTTCCGACGATGAAGACTTTAGAATTTTACTTAAAAAATTTTTCAAGTTTTGTAGGGAATTAAAGAAAGAGAATAAGGAGAAGAAGGAAAGCCCGAGACGTTGCTACCACTGCAACGAGAAAGGGCACCTACAACCAAAGTGCCCTCTTCTCAAAAAAGAGAAGAAGGAACAGGAAAAGAGATCTAAGAAGAAGGCATTCCAAGCCACTTTGGACGATTTCAGCTCGGAGGAAGAGGAAGAAGAAAAGTCTGTAGAAGAAGAAACCGTTGCTTTGGTTTCATGGCCAGAGGAAGCGACAGCGAAAGCGAAAGCGACTCCGACAACGAGGTAAATTTCAATTTACAAGAAGCTTTTAATGAACTATTTGATGTTAGTAAATCATTAAGAATAGAAAACAAAAGCATTAAAAAGAATCTTAGTTTTCTTAAATCTGAAAATGATAGGTTAGAAATAAAACTTAAGGATCTAGAAGCTAGTCCTAAAAATGATAACCTATTATTAGAAAATCAAAACCTCATCAATGAAAATAATAAATTGATTGAGGAAACTGTTAGTCTAAAAATAGAAATTTCTAATTTAAAGACTAAGATGGATATTATAGAAAAAGAAATCACATGTCTTAGGGAAAACTCCAACAAATTAATCAACAAAGTAGATAATTTTTATAGCCCTAAGGTTGAGAAAGGATCTCCGTCAAGGAGACCCGCTAACAGATCCGGATCCAAGCTCACTTGGATACCGAAGGAAAATTTAGAATCTTGTTTTGTAGGGTTCAGGGATAACTACAACACGAACGACTGGACCTACAAGCTCAAAGCTGGTCAACTCGAGTTGGGAGAACCAATGAGTAGACCAAGGAGGAGAACAAGAAGACCGATGAGACGGCGAACAAACGACGGACCCGCTGCACGTCAACCGCCAGATTGGAGACCGGCACCAATGCCTGGGCCACCAAGCTACGGATGGGAGCCCCATCCGATGTGGCATCCACCACCACCATTTGGGCCATTTTATTGGCCATGGTAGGTGAGGTAAAAATTCTTTTCCCTATCTTTTTATCATAAGTATTTAGATAGGGGGAGTTAAAAAAAAAATTTTTTTTGAGCTAATTGACAACTTTTAAGGGGGAGATGCAAGTTAGCTAAATTTTCTTTAGTAAGGGGGAGAAAAATAATAGCTATCTTGTTGTTACAAAAAGGGAGAGGACATTACCTTTGTTAAAATAAATTCATAGAAGAGCACGTTTTAAGGGAGAGTTATAGAAAATTTAAAATCAATCAAACCTTTTTGATAATATCAAAAAGGGGGAGGATTTTCTGCATTATTATTTATGGTTTTGTTATCATCAAAAGGGGGAGATTGTTGGTGCTAGAGCACCACGATCATTTGTTTTGATGATAACAAAACACGTGTCATTTAACATTTGCACTTGGAGTCTTAGATTTCAGGCAAATTGCAAATGGAGACGTGATTAGACGGAGATCGAGCTCGCATCCAGGATGGATTGGAGGAGCTTGATGGAGAACAGAGGAGATTCACGAGGAGCGATAGATTGAAGATGGAAGGAAAAGAAGAATAGGATAGAATTCCTTTTTATTCCTTTCATGTACTTTTATCTTTATTTGCTTTCTCTTCTTATTTCCTTAGAACATTATGTTAAAGAGCCTCAAAGTACCCTAACAGTAGTCCTAGGAACACCTGCACAACCCTAGGATACTTAGGTTTTCTGTAGAATACTTAGAAAACCAATATAGGGTTCAAACAAAGTTTCCAGACGTCTAATTCCAAAATCAGACATCTGATAATGTGTTTTAAGACGTCTGACTGTTGATTCAGACGTCTGATCACATTTAGGCTGGACTTAGTATTCTTTCTGTTGAAATCAGACGTCCAGACCACAGTCCAGACGTCTTATAAGACGTCTGATGGACTTGCCAGACGTCCAATTAGTGGACCGTTGGCTAACTTAGCAAACATTGTAGAATATGACCGTTAGAGCCTTATCAAACGTCCATAGGCCTTTCCAGACGTCTGATAAATGACCGTTTTGCCTCGGCTGACCGAAAATCTCCCCTCAGAGATTTTCTAGCCATTGTAACGTTTGGAAATCCATTCCCACAGAAAAAGTAGGTTTCCAGATGTCCAGACCTAGTGCCAGACGTCCTGTATGTCGTCTGATGAACTTGAACAAGAACCCTGTTTAGATCTGTTTCTAGTCAGGAAGAAACCCGCATGAAATCAGACGTCTGACCTTGAAATCAGACATCTTAAAGTTGTCTTCCAGACGTCTGATGCCAAATTTAGACGTTTGATTATCCTGTCAAGTGCAATCATTATTCCTGATTTCGGCCTGATTCTCTTGGGCTTTGCACCCAACGGCTATGGAAGCTTTTCTAAGCCTTCCAAAGCCTTCCTATGGCCTCTATAAATATAGGGGAACCTTTGCAACACAAACATACACCTAGCTACACACTTTCACACTCTTTTGTGTCCAAAAAGACTCTCTTGCTCTCCAAGCTCTAATTCTTCATCTTGAAAGCATCAAGCTTTGCGCACCCGCTCTCCCGCCGTAGTTCACAAGAGCGACGTAGCGCCGTCGTGTTGTTCACGCATCCGCGTCGCCGACGCACTCCTTTCAAAGGGAAGCATCCTAATTCCTATATAAGCTTAGGTTAAAAATTATTTTGTTGGCTCTATAGGATTACTTGTTTATTTTATCCTTGTTATTTGGTTGGGTATTCGCTTTGCGAATTCCCGTCTCCTTCGTAGGACAAAATCCCTCTCGTGAAGAGAAGGGGTTGAGGAACGCTACCCTCGTACTTGTAGCATGGTTGGAAATTGAGGTTGAATCACCCTCGTTTAAAGTGATTCGGTTAGTGGATTTGATCAACTTGGTTGATCGGAAAATCCTAACTCGAGAGGGTTAGGTGGTGGTTTTCACCCGGTTTGGGTTTCCACCTAAAAATAATTGTGTACTCATGTGATTGTTTATATTCTGTGAGATTGCTTTATATTATTTCCACAATTATTTCGTCACCCCTCCTAGTAGGGACGAATCTACAATTAGGGTCCAAGGTGATAATTTTCACAGACCACTCCACCCTTCGGCAATTGTTGACAAAGAAGGATGCCAAACCCCATCTTATCAGATGGATCCTTCTCTTGTAGGAACTCAATGTTGAAATACACGACAAAGCCAGAGCAAAAAAGGTGTGGCAGATCACTTATCTAGACTAGACCCAGCCCACATTCCATATTCCCTGCCTATTTCAGATCAATTCCCGAATGAATCTCTTTGGGCAATTCACACTGCTGAGTTTCCCTGGTATGCGAATATCATGAATTATCATGTCGCAAGCAAGATTCCTGCAAATTTATCCAAGGACTAGAAACTCAAAATTCATATCTAAGGCCAAATTCTATTTCTAGGATGACCCGTTGCTCTTCCACATTGGAGCAGATCAGATCATCAGGCGATGCGTCACAAATTTTGAAATCTCTAGTGTGTTATCCTTTTGCCATAGCGAGGCTTGTGGTGGGCACTTCTCAGGTCAAAAAATTATTGCAAAGATTTTGCAATTGGGATTTTTCTAGCCAACCATCTTCAGAGATGCACACTATTTATGGGTGCTTGATCGGGTTTCAGGAATGTCACGTTGTAGTACAGCCGAAAAAGCATTTAAAACAAATAATTTTATTACTTGAATTTAAAGTCCGAGGTCGAACACAAGGAGCAAATGGAATTCATGCACTAATCTCAATAACAAATGCAAATTGAACACATAATATTACTTAAAATCTAATTAAGAATGTAAGGCTTGAGTATATGAAGAATAGAAATAATTGTAGATATAGTAATGGAGAGCTTACGAAAAATTGGATGTCTGATTATAAAATCAGACGTCTTAAAAGTGATGTGCTACTGTGTTTTCTTCTGATTTTTCCTTCTTCTTTCTTTGCCTTCTTTCTCTGATTTCTCTTACAATCTCTCTTCTTCTCTTTCTTCTCTGGCTTCTCCTCTCTTTCTCTGTCATTGGCTCCTTCTTTTCTTTGCCTTGCTCTGTCTTTCTTCCTTCTTCTCTTTCTCTGCCTTCTGCTTCTTCTTCTTTAGCTTCTTCCTTGGCCTTGCGAATCTCAGCTTCTTCCTTCTTCTTTCTTCTTTCTCTTCCTTCTTCTTCTTCCTTCCTTCTTTCTTCTGTAGCATCTATGGCTCTTTTGTTTCCTTTAGCGCCTTCCTCTTCTGCTTCAGCCCTTAGCCTTCTCCTTCCTCTTCTACAGCCTCACTTCTCTTAGCCTGTAGAGCAAAACCTACCCCCTACCTGTGAGAACTCTCTTCTCTCTTTTCTCTCTTAGGTTCTGCTCTCCCAGAGCCACACTTTTCATGAGTAATCGGGTCGGGTACGCGCCCGGGACTAAGCCCACCGACGTGTGGTGGTGGGCGAGGTGTGCCAGTCGGGTCAGGTTAACCAAGTCCCTGAGGCGTGGTCGCAGACAAGGCTGTGAGATGGGGAGAGAGGGACCACACCCCATGAGTTGGAGGCAATAAGCCTTTGGCAGGGAAATAATTTATGTGCACCTGCCTGCTTGTCAAGTTCCGATGTGGGACTAAATATCCCACCTCCCTTGCATGCACTGTAGTAGTAGATGGCGCTCCAAATTCGCAAAGTTGCAACTGCCCTTGAGTCTAATTGGTAGCCTGGAGTCATGCACGAAGACATTCCACGCGACCTGGGACAGCGACCTGGGGCTGGTGAAGCCTGGAGTAGCTTGCAAGCGTGCTCCAAGCTTTTCTACAATAGCGAAGGGCTCCTGGACCTGAAATCACCACAATGGCCTCACGACCACATTAAAATGCTCAGGGAGCTTCGCCAAGGCAAGGCGAATATGCAATGGTGGTCGGCGTGGCATGAGAATGTGCTGTAAACACAATTACACTACTTAAAATGTCTATTTTTGCATGTTCTTAAGCATAGGATTGCATTTCTTGATATAAATATTGCATAACATACATCATCCTTGCATTTAGAGTAGTTTGAATAAAATGGAGGTTAATTATCTCCATTTATGTGCTTGGACAGGGCAAACATTTAATCGGGGCCTCGGATCAAAGATCCAACCGTATGGATGTGATCAGGGCGACGATTGGAGTTCAACGACTCCAAGATCGCCCTAATCAGGCATCCGTAGCATCAGATAGTGACCCGGGAACCCTAGAAGATCAAGGGCCATGATGGTGTAAATTCGCACTTCAGATGACAAATCCGACCACACGGATGAATTCGGATCGACGATCACAGCCCAATGACACAAAAATCGAGTCAATCCGACATCCGTGGCACCATCTACAACTTCCAGAAGATGGACGGCCAAGATGGCGCCACGTGGCACCATCTCGGCCGCCCAAACGGTCGCACGCAATCTCAGCAGTCTCCGCATCCGCCTTTCCCCGCCGTTGGATTAAGATCCAACGGCTGCGACGCGCCCGCGCTGAAGTCAGACGCTCGACATAAACGCGACCCCAGCGCGTTGGTGGAGCACTCTAACACGAAGCGGGGATGCGCGTTCGAGCCTTGCCACACTGAAATTGGAGTGGTGGCGCACCTCCGATCGACCGCACGATCGCGATCCAACGGCCGCGCGTGCTCAATCAGGACGACGCGCGATCGCACGTGGGCGAGCACACAGCGCAGCGGGCGAAGTTGCATCTTAAGCCATCCGATCTCGCGATCGGACGGCTGAGACTTCGCGGACGTGTGTAGGCGTTACGTGCACGGGCAGCCGAGCGGGCACGCGTGGGTGCGGAGGCTATGCCCACATTGGGGGCTTTAGCGACGGTTTTATCCGTCACTAAAGACCCCTTATTTATTGTTTTGAAGTTGTAATGTCCATTTTGCCCCCACTCCTTGCAACTATAAAAGGAGACCCCCTCCATACGAAATTCTCATCCCTTCTTTCTCCTCTCTACCCCTCCAAAGCTCAAGAGAAGCTTGTCCCACACCCGGGATGCTTCTCGCGAGATAAAGTCCAATTTTCGTCCCCCTTCGGAAGTGGATCCCGCGACGACGACGGCGTGCTGCTTCGTTCCCGTTCTTCTGCTTCGTCCTCCTTCGTCCCGCTTCGTTCTCCTTCATCCAGGCGTCGTCCTATCCGGCTCGTCCTCCAAGCAACCGTCGAGGAGGATTTCTCTCTCCCTATTCTTTTTACCGCTTTCTAGTATAGATTTACTGCTTTCTAGATTAATCTACTCGTCCTCCAAGCAACCGTCGAGGAGGAAATTTCTCCCTCCATTCTTTTAATGCTTTCTAGAGTAAATTTATTGCTTTCTAGAGTAATTGTTTTATGCTTTCTAGTTGTAATGAACAATCTCTTCAATGCAAAAATTTCTTGTTTATTCTACATCTCATTTTGATTTCTCTGTGTAATATTCTCTTTCTATCTTACTCTCTCTCTCTCTTATATTTATTGTAAATAATTAGATAGTTCTAAATTGAATTATTCTGTAACAAATAAAAAGAAACGCGTAGTTTTTAAATCAAACGTCCGCCTCCCTATGTTCGACCTGGAATTTTAATTTCGGTATAAATTTTATTTGTTGAACATGAATTCTTCACTTTCGAACTACAACGACAGGTTTTCCAAAACCAAACACGTTAGCGTAGGTTCGTAACCCTTCAACATTTTGGTGCCGTTGCCGGGGAGGCAACGATTTTTTATTTCTCTTCGCGTTTTGTAACTTACAAATCATTTACCTCACTTTTCTCCTTTCTTATTTTAATTGCAGGTACTCTTTTGAGGCAAGCAAAAGCAGTAGATTGGAGTAAAGTGCTGTGGAAGGTTTTGTAAGTTATCCCCCATTCTTTCCCCCTCCATAGATTTCATTCGCCACATTGAATCCAAATTCCAATTAACCTAGGTGTTTGCATAAATCCTAGGAATAGTTTGGTTGTTTGGATTCTCACTCACATTCATTCCACCTTCATTTATAAAAAAAAATAAAAAGATAATTTTGTGGGGCAGTTTTCAACAAATACACAATGTACACCCACATTTAAAGGCACTTAACCGAATTGATTTATTCCTACTCAACTGGGTTCTGATCTGTGAAACCGGTACACATAAAGCAACACATAAATCATTCTAGGTTAACCATCTTTGTGTGCCTAACTTAGTGGTGCATTTGTAGCCAGTTGTTTGAGTTGTTTGGGCTGCACCACTTCAAATAAAATCAACTCATCAAGTAGCTACCAATTAGGTTCAACTCTTAGGAATTTACCAGGCACTCCACATTCTTTTTAAGCCTTAAAGGAAAACATCTTCACCTGTGCTTGCAAAACCTTGTGTGCCAATGAAACTTGATTGAAAATACCTAAAGTTGAATCCTAAAAGCTACTAAGCAAGATTTAAATCTTAAAATTCACCACATCAAAAACAATCTTGCTTGAAAACCACTAGTTGTGCACTCACACACGAATCAATCAATCATTAAGGGCACAACCCATTTAAAGGGCCCATCACATTCCAAAGCACATTCAAACCTAGCCCTAAATAAAACAGAGTAGACGTTGGCCTTAAGGATTGGACTCGCTCTTCAGAACTCAGAACGAGATTATTTTCGATTAGTCTGTTTCTATTGTTCAATCTGATGTCTAGCTAGGGGAGCAGAGTCAAACAATCGTGGCTGGGGGGTACACTAGGAACCGGAGGCACAAGCCGAAGGAAGAACCTTCTCCCTAGTCCCTCCTTCTAACTAGTAGGATTGAATAGACGGAAGTAGATCAAATCGTTCCTTTATCTCAAGATGGGTTTTGAGAGTCTGTAGGTCTGTAGGCTAACCTATTTAAGGACAGGTTTGATTGTTTGTATTGCAGGGCACCTTTCTTCCTCCCGTGTATCATGAATCCTTTCACATATTTCACGCATTCCCGCTCTTTCCCTCCTGTTGTAAATTATCCTCAACATGACAATTATCCCAACTCGTATTGTAATCAACCATCAGTTAGTTGGGATAATTCAGATTGGGGATACAATTCCGGACCCCCGTGTTTAGGGTCTAACCCTGAACACTTTGATTCTGATTTCTATCCTTCTCAGAGCTACGTCGATTATAGATCGTCTTCCTTTCATGCACAACCTAATACGATCTACAATCAAGAAGGATACACCGATCCTTACCCATCCTCTGATTTCAATGCCTTTAGGTCATCACCATCTTTTCAACAATCTGAACTGACCTATCATCAGGAAGGGTATAACGAATCTCAATTCGTTAATTCCTCTGCATTGATGTCAAACCCGCCCAACCTTGAACCAACTCATTTGGTTCAGGTTAATCAAGTTCAAGATAAGGTTCTGGATAACTTGAGGAATATCATTCAATCTTTAGAAGTTCAGCCAATACCTTGCATTGAGAGATTGGAGCCCCTGATTGAAATGATTGATGATTTAAACAAGTCTTTGTTGGATTGGCTCCAAGATGTTAAGGATAAGAACTCGGGTGAGTTTCTACTTGGGAAATTAGCGAAATTGAGGATGAGATTCGTGGTTACTTTGATTCAATCTTGGAATAATGCCCAGGATGAACTCTCTTCAGGAAAGCTAATGACAGAACCCGTTCAGGCACCTGTTGGGGGGACACGTGTTACGAGGCTGACCAGATTGAATTAAAACAACCAATTAAAGATGATCTTATTTCTTCTCCTGAGATCCCTAAGCCGGGTTACGAGGAAACGTATGTCTCCTTGGAACACAAAGTGACAAATGATTTTGGGACATACATTGATACGGATCCTGATGGTGAAGATTCAAGTTGCGAAGTCTTACGCGAGTTTTCTGACCATGATTTCTGTGAGACGATTGGGCCTGAGGAATCTGATAGATCAATTGATAGCCCAATAACTGAGAACACTGATCTTATTAGGGCACGCATTATGGATCCAGAATCACATTTTCTGTAGGAATCAATTCAATGCCCTGATTATCAGTTACACCCTGTTGAGTTTATTGATGATTCTAATTCTGAGATAATTAGACCCAAGTCAATTTTGATTCTGCCACATCATTTAGACTTGGAGATTTCAGACGGGGTGATGAATATACAAGAGGTCCTGGAATTTGATATGCTAAATGAGGAGGATAGAAGCTGGGAAGCTTTGATTTAGGAAGTTAATTCTGGAGGAAATGGAAGATTGAGTTGAAGGGTTCCTTTTAAGTTGAAACCATCAAATCAGAACCCTTACGACATTTGTTTCGAGGATGTTCAACCCAAGCACACATTCAATGATTATCCTTTTGAGCTTCAATTCTCTGTAACTCGACTTTTTGGTCTTCGGTTGCATCCTCAGAAATCGCAGGCCCGATCCCGCTTACATTCTGATTTTAGGTTTTGGGTAATTTTTATCCAGAACCTAAGATATTCTCGATTATGGGGTGTGGGTCCGCACCACTATCTGGTCCACATCTGTGGACCTCTGCTGACAGGTCAGAGGATTCTTCTGTTCATTCTAATTCTGACCTGCACATGTGAATTCTTCATTTCTTTTCTTTGTATAGCATGCCTAGCTGAAGGCACTAAACTCAGCACTTATACTGTTCTTTTTAATTTTTCATCTCGGAGCGAACCTGACATTCATGCAATTCAGGTGCTTTCTTTGCTTTTCCACTCTATTTTATGTCTTTTTAATACAATGAGGACATTGCATTAGATAGGCATGGGGGGGTGGATATTTATCTCTGAATTCATTCGTCACCATAGATTTGTTTTAGTTTGATTAAAAAAAAAATCGAAATTAGGAAAGAGAATTTGGGTTTAAGAAAATTTTCAATCTTAGGAAAAACTACATTAAGATCTGAACACAAAGACCCTTCAGGTCATTGAACTTAGTCAGCCCGTGTATCCACTAAAATGTGGATTTGTTTTTCGAGTTCTCGCCAACTTGAATTTTATTTTAATTGGAATAAATAAGTTTGGGTGATAAGTACACGACTTATCAACCTAGCCTTTGATTTGAGGGAATTTTGAGTTTTAAGCATATACACACTTTCTTTGCACTGACTCATTGTTCGACGATTTTTACGGAAATTGGATAGCTAATGAACCTTCTAGGGTGATATGGCTGGCAAGTTATCGTGGGTAACAGCCCATAGGTAGGTTGTCCAGAGCCCAGTCACTGGACCTTTCTCTTTTTCCTGCCATTAGGTAAATCTTAGATCAGGGAAGCCACCTATTTAAAAAAAAAAAAAATCTAAAAGAAAAGGAGAAAAGAATAAAAAGAAATAAGCCACACTTCCCCGCACGAGTATGGCTGGCAAGTTGTCGGTGGTAACAGCTCATCGACCGGTTGTCCAGAACACAGCTCAGAAAATGCACTAAAAATTCCCAAAACACTTAGGAAGAAGCAGAGAAGTAGAATAAACCGGGGAGATATACACTGGATTCACCCTTGTGTTGACCCCGTAAAAAAATAAAAGTAGGGAGAAAGCTGCCGGTTGTAAAGATACACCTTTAGGTAGAATTCTTTTTGAGGTCACCTAGAGGTGTAGAAATCCGAAGTCCATCCTAATTGCCGGTCAACGAGTCTATCACAAATCACAATAAGATGCTTAAAGCTTAGGGTTCTCATCAAATTTTGGGTGAGTTGAATGGCTGTAGAAAGCCACTCTTAAACCCAAAAATTTGAAAATAAAAAAAAAAAAAATTAGAAAAGGGAAAAAGAGAAAAAGAAAATTTTCTTTTAATATGGCGAGGGCTTGAAGCAGTCTACATTTTGGCTGATACCCGTGTGCTATTGTGTCTTTGAAAGTTCAGTTCCTAAGTAGACAATTTCCTAATGATTGAAAGTGACTCAGGTCCAAATAATCCAACCTAATTCTTTTATAAATAGCATATAGTTTTTGCTAGGGACTAGCAAAAGATAGGCATGGGGGCATGATGTAAACACAATTACACTACTTAAAATGTCTATTTTTGCATGTTCTTAAGCATAGGATTGTATTTCATGATACAAATATTGCATAACATGCATTATCCCTGCATTTAGAGTAGTTTGAATAAAATGGAGGATAATTGTCTCCTTTTATGTGCTTGTACAGGGCAAACATTTAATCGGGGCCTTGGATCAAAGATCCAACCGTATGGATGTGATCAGGGCGACGATTGGAGTTCAACGACTCCAAGATCGCCCTAATCAGGCATCTGTAGCATCAGATAGTGACCCGGGAACCCTAGAAGATCAAGGGCCAGGATGGTGCAAATCCGCACTTCAGATGACAAATCCGACCACACGGATGAATTTGGATCGACGATCGCAGCCCAACGACACAATAATCGAGTCAATCCGACATCCGTGGCACCATCTACAACTTCCAGAAGATGGACGGCCAAGATGGCGCCACGTGGCGCCATCTCGGCCGCCCAAAAGGCCGCACGCAATCTCAGCAGCCTCCGCATCCGCCTTTCCCCACCGTTGGATTAAGATCCAACGGCTGCGACGCGCCCTCGCTGAAGTCAGGCGCTCGACATAAACGCGACCCCAGCGCGTTGGTCGAGCGCTCTAACGCGAAGTGGGGACGCGCGTTCGAGCCTTGCCACACTGAAATTGGAGCGGTGGCGCGCCTCCGATCGACCGCACGATCGCGATCAAATGCCCGCGCGTGCTCAATCAGGACGACGCGCGATTGGACGCCCGCGCGTAACGCGCGATCGCAAGCGGGCGAGCGCGCAGCGCAGCGGGCGAAGTTGCGTCTTAAGCCATCCGATCTCGCGATCGTACGGCTGAGACTTCGCGGACGTGCGTAGGCGTTACGCGCACGGGCAGCCGAGCGGGCACGCGTGGGCGCAGAGGCTACGCCCACGTTGGGGGCTTTAGCGACGGTTTTATCCGTCACTAAAGACCCCTTATTTATTGTTTTGAAGTTGTAATGTCCATTTTTCCCCCACTCCTTGCAACTATAAAAGGAGACCCCCTCCATACGAAATTCTCATCCCTTCTTTCTCCTCTCTACCCCTCCAAAGCTCAAGAGAAGCTTGTCCCACACCCGGGATGCTTCTTGCGAGATAAAGTCCAATTTTTGTTCCCCTTCGGAAGTGGATCCCACGACGACGACGGCGTGCTACTTTGTTCCCTTTCTTCTGCTTCGTCCTCCTTCGTCCCGTTTCGTTCTCCTTCGTCCAGGCGTCGTCCCATCCGGCTCGTCTTCCAAGCAACCGTCGAGGAGGATTTCTCTCTCCCTATTCTTTTTACCGCTTTCTAGTATAGATTTACTGCTTTCTAGATTAATCTACTCGTCCTCCAAGCGACTGTCGAGGAGGACATTTCTCCCTCCATTCTTTTAATGCTTTCTAGAGTAAATTTATTGCTTTCTAGAGTAATTGTTTTATGCTTTCTAGTTGTAATGAACAATCTCTTCAATGCAAAAATTCCTTGTTTATTCTACATCTCATTTTGATTTCTCTGTGTAATATTCTCTTTCTATCTTACTCTCTCTCTCTCTTCTATTTATTGTAAATAATTAGATAGTTCTAAATTGAATTATTCTGTAACAAATAAAAAGAAACGCGTAGTTTTTAAATCAAACGTCCGCCTCCCTGTGTTCGACCCGGAATTTTAATTTCGGTATAAATTTTATTTGTTGAACACGAATTCTTCGCTTTCGAACTACAACGACAGGTTTTCCAAAACCAAACACGTTAGCGTAGGTTCGTAACCGTTCAACAGAATGACTGTGGTGGTGTGCCTAGGGTTCTCTATGGCCGTGTGAGTGGGTGTGTTCAGGGGTGCTTTTGGGTAGTCGACGGAGAGATTTGAGTAGTGGGAGATGATCAGTGAGGTGTTGCGGAGGTCGTAGGGTGGTTGGTGAGGTGGATGGAGGTGCGGAGCGATGGGGTTACCTCGTCGGAGGGATCCCTGGATGTGGAGAAGGTGATGGTGATCAGTGGCGTCGAGGGGTGTTTTTGAGAAATAAAGAGGGGGAACGGGAGTAGAAGAGAGAGAGAAGCTAACAAACCTAATCTAAAGACGAAGGGGACATGGGAGGTGTCTTGGCTGGTACGGCCAACGTTGGAGATGAAGTGGCGGCGAAGATGAGGGCAGAGGTGGCATTGGCCGGTGTTGCGCAATGCGAATGAGTGAGAGGAAGACAACCCAACTACTGGTGTTGTGGTTGGGAGATGAGAGAGAGAGGGAAGAACCGTCGAGCTTGTGTAGGTGTTGTGGCTGGTGAGGAGAGAAGAATGTGGGCGAACCAGCCCAATTCCAAGCTAAGGAGATGCGGATGAACATGGGGCATCTTAAATAGGCCTCTGGGGATGAATTTGTGCTTGGAAGCCAAGCTTCTAAGCAAGGTATGATTGCCGGAGATGGAAGCTTCAGAAAGACCCAAATCTCATGCGTTTGCATGAGAGATTGGGGACAAATTAGGGCTCAGTGATGGGTTCAAACTGGAGGAGATTACTCAGAGAATCTCCCTTCCAATTTTGGGATGGATTCTATGAGCTAGCAAGGAGAATCCTCCTTGCAAAGTTCATCGGAGTAGAATTTCCTTGACTATAATGGTGGAGGGACCTATTTGCAAGGATGATGGAGAAGCTAGGGGGCCAAATGCAAGGGTTTTCAAAAGGTAGGGATACAAATGTAATCAAGTTGGACTTATTTGCAAAGCGAGTCAAGATGAGTTTCCCTTAGGTCAAAATATTGGTACAAACCTAATTTGGACCTAAGGAATCCAATGGTGAAGTTGTATTTTGGGTTTGACCATGTTTGACTGGGTAATTTATGCAAAAACCCAATTTAGGGTAATTATTTGTTTGAGACCCCATTCTAGGGCCAAATTGGTTCCAAGGGCCAAATTGAAAGTTCTAAACCCTAGAGAATATTTTTATATGATTTTTAGAGGGTTTAGGTGAAGTTTTTTCCTGACCAAAACCTTGTTTAATCAAGTGGGTCTATTTTAGGGTAACAAGAAGTCATTTAATTCCCATAACTCACACGAACCCTTTTCTGTCTAAACCAACCCACCTTTTATCATGTTAAGACCTTTTAACCTGCGTTTAGCCCTTGAGAAAACCCGTGGTTGCACTGCATTGGTAAAATTGTAGTTTTATCCCTTGTTTCTTGCTTTTATCTCAGAATGGTTATTAAATGAATTAGGACCTCCAGTTGGTTATGTAGGAACTTTTATTCTCTTCATTAGGTCAAAATGAGCTAGTTAGGGCTCATGATGGTGTTCCCATCATACCCCCATGCCTAGCTTTTGCTAGTCCCATAGCAAAATTTTAAGATTTTAACTTTGATTCTAGACCATGAGTTCCTTAATGTTCAAAAACTATGATGTGTGCATTTTTTTTATAGATTAGGTTAGAATGACAATAGTAAGCCTAGAGGTATCAAGTACCAAGCAAGCTCCGAACCAAAGCAGCTCTAGCCTCAGTCTATTGCGAAGGTTTTTAAGGCCCACAGGAACTATCCTAATGTTCGTTAGACTCCGCGGTTAAAGCACCCGTGCTTGTAACATATTTTAGCCTCGGTTCAGTTTGCAGTGCGTTTTTATAAGAGACAAACTGAGGAATTTTCTTTGTTTGGATAGTTTTCTCTCTCTTTTATTTTTATTTCTAGCTTCGGATTGGCTTCTCAACATGGTCTGTATCAGATTCCTAGTCCCCATCATCAAACCTCGAAGGGTCCATGGCAATTGATGCTTTGGGATAGCACCGACCATGGCAACCCCTAAAACCCTAGCTTTCGAGATTTTGAGATAATCCCGCCCATGGTGTTCTGTAGCTAAATCCAGACCCTAGCAATCGACATTTTGTGATAATGCTGCCCATGGCATCTGAACCAGCATAGGGTGCTTACATGCCCCCGGTAGGATATGTAAATATCCTAGGCTACAAGCACCGAGGAGACGATATATTATTACGCATCTTCGAGAGAAATTTCCCACCTCTTCGCACCGAGAACTCATCCAAATCAACTTGTGTTGATCGGCCGCTCCTAATCTAGGCGACTTTTTCAGAATAGTTTAAATGCATTTGGGTAATTTCAATACTTATGCGCACTAAACCAGACTGTGTGTGGGTTGGGGTGCTTAGGTTACTGAGTCCCGCAAACCAGAGGTCAGTTAACGAGGTCGAATACTCCCTAGGACTTAGACCTAATACCTAAGCTTCGTATTTTCCCCAACCTCTTGAGGACTATCTACATCTTAGAGGATACTTAAATTTTTAAGCCTAGGAGTATAGCCTAAGAGGCTTAAGATGAGCGCTCCTACTAATCTCTTTCGTGTTTCATTAGCACTTTTTTCCTTCATTTTCTTTTTCTTGATATGGTCTAGAACTCAGTTAATCCCTTAATTCCTTACTGATGACCATCTCTTTTCTTTTATTTTCAACTTGTGCTCCTTTTTGACATTTTTCACTTTTCCCCTTTTTCTCCTCAAGATTTGTATGGCCTTAAAATTTTCTTTTCTCCTATAAATTTTTTTTGTTCTTTTTCATAATTTTCTATTTTTTTGGTATTTTTGGAATATGTGATTTTTTTGTGAGAACCCTTCTGAATTTTGATTTCTGTATGTTTGCACTTTACCACCCCCCATGCCTAAGTTTTGTAATGTCGTCATTGTAAATGGAGGGTGTGGAATTGGTTTGGGTTTTCAGGAAATAGAACAGGATTTATCGGGTGGGTGAATGAGTCAGGAATGACTATTGTGGATGATTTCAAGCTCTGGCATGTGTACCAGTGGTGGGATCAACTATTCTAAAATCGAACTCACGGTGCAATAAACGTGAAGTACAGAAAAATAATCAGAAGGATTTCGGGTTCTTTTGGAATGATGGGTTGCCTCTTGTTAAGCGTTAAATTCAACGCCTTCAGTCGAGCGAGAAATGGTATGGAGAGGGAGTGGTCAAATTAGCTAAGTTTTGTAAAACAAGCACCATGATCAAAAGCCTGGTTGGTCCAACCAGGTGCTTGTTCAGATCAATATGCCGATGATGCAACACAAACCCAATTAATCTGGTGGGTTGATAAATGTAGATCATGAGATGAGGAACCCACCATATGCTGTGAAGCTCGGAATGATATGGAAGTGTGAATCCAGGCTTTGGCTGAGTCAAATCACCCTGCTCAGCATAGGGATCCTTAAAATAATCTGTGGATGATGTGGAAACCCTACAGGAGTAATCAGAGAATGATGGAGCATGTTTTGTAGTCTGATCAATGTCCAAAACCCGATAGAGATGTGGAGGCGAATCCTCAACAATCGGCTTAGTAAAAGGGGAATAAGAATAGAATTGAGTCTAATTGCAGGTCAAGGTTGAAAACGAGTTTGGATGGGTTCTGTATTTGAGGAGGAGGTGACATCAATAAGAATTGTGTATGAGGGCTTCTCTAAAAAGGAATTAAAGGTAGGTTCTTTTAGAAAGTCTTCATAGTAGCCATCAAATTCGAAAGTGAATGCCTGAAGAGTGTTTATAGGATGAAGAAAATCTGGGTCAAGAAAAGATTCAAATTCTGGGGTGTAGCCACTCTCGACACTTTCTGATTTGGATTCCTGAGGATCGAAACGAAATGATTCCATTTCAATGGAACCTGAATTTAAATCAGTGATCTCAGGATCAGGGACCTCAGAGTCAGAGTCAAAGAATGAATCATGTGGGCTGAGGTCATAGATTGGCTTGTAGTTGTCAGGAAACAAAGGTTCTCCGAAATCATGTTAAGATTCAAAATCATTAGAGAAATTGCAAGAATTAAGTTCTGAGTTTGATTCGAGATCAGAGGTTCCACCACAGAATAAATAACAAGATGTAGACTCAGCAACCTAACTTGGGTCTCGCCTATTCTTAGATTCTGATCTTAAAAAGTTGTCCTTATAGGGTCTAAGCTTGAGTTCTAGGCTTGTAGGAAAGATCCAATCAAAACCCCACTGTCCCAACTCCTTAGTTTCTATATCGTAGATTGGCAGGACTTCCGAGAAATCAATCTGTATCTCTGAGGATGTTGGAGAGGGACATTCATCAAACAAAGGCCCAAAATCATAATCTTCATTTAAACGTTGATCTTCATCATACATGGCCTTGTAATATTCCCAATAAGTTTTAGATCAGATTCTTGGCTGAGGATGTGGGTTGATTTTCTAAAATCTAGGTCAGAATTGCCTTTGAGGGTACCTTATCAGAATAAAGGGTGGGATTTACACCCTCGGGAGGTTCTGTTTTAAACTCATCATTACAGGAGTCTCGGAATTCTATGCTTGGTGAACCAAGATTTTGGTTTTCTAGGGCTGGCCCAAAATCATGTTTTCCTGCCATTGGGACTTCCCAACCTAATTCAAGATCAGGCATGTTATATTCTATCTGGGATGGGAATCTACAACAACCTTATGCCTCAAACCCGAGATTTGGGAAGTCATGTTGATCCTCAATATTAGTCCAAGATGTTTCATTAACTATTTGGGGCATGTATGGGTATTTCTAATCAATAATTTGTTTCAACAATGTCATCATCTCTTCTCATTTTTCAAGATCATCTTGGCATTTTTCCCAAAGTACAGGATTTGTCATGCATTGGAGGTATTCACAGTTTTGCAATTTTTCTATCTCAATGTATCCTATTATGAGAATGTCTTGGGTTGATTCCTTTGTTGCTTATATTAATAACAATTGGGCACAGTTTATGATGAAGGTTATTGTTATTGGTACACTAACCTGAATGTCTTCTACGGGTTTTAAGGTTTTGTATTCAATGTCGTAAAATTTAAGGGCATCCTCAATCATTCTATCTCTCATGGATCTTTGTGATTCAGGTTTCTTGAATGGTCTTCCTAAGTAACTAGGCTGCATACTTGAATCAGAAGGTGGACTCTAGATGTAGAATCAAAATTCAAGTCTTAGATTGAAGTGATTTGATCTGAATAGAGACTCCCAAAGAAAATCTATGTGTGTGCTATAAATAGAAGAGATGAGGGACTGGATGTGATGTTGGCCCAATCAAGGCACCCGAATATTTTTGGATGACTATATAGGTTCGAGGCGGATGATACCCCTAGATCAGAAAGTCATCCACCCAAGAATTACCTGAGCAACTAGAGAGGAAGAGTCCAGCAAAGACCCTTAGACAGTAGAGTGCCCCCATGGGTTACAGGGTTTCCCCCACCCGACCTCTCTTGTCACTGAGGGTCCAGGTAGACTAGAATGGATAACTTGACCTCTTAAGTCTACCAGTTTTATGTCCTAATTTGTGCCTTTGATTTCACTTGAATTAGCAGTTGTTTGATTTTTGACCTAATTTGGAGGTTGGTTGGCCTACAATGTAGTCCAACTTCACCTGACCTGTCCTAAAGATGGCAGAATGACTCCAGGTTAAGACCTAGAAATCACCCTGATTTGATTCCCAGGTTATTAGGTCCAAGGTTTTTAGGGTTCAAGTGATTTTAGAGCCTGATTTTAGGATTTTTCTTGATTAGATCTTTTCAATCAAGGGCTTGGGTAGCACAAATGTGGGTGGGTTCGTTTCCTTTTATGCAGGCAAGTGTGAACTAGCACTCCAAAACCCTAATGTAGAAACCCTAATTTGACTTTATTTCCAAGTCCACTTTGAGTTTTACATATGTTCTCCTTGGACTTCAAATAAGAAGTGCGTGGTCCAAGGAGGTTAGAAATTAAGCGTAATCTCTAATAGGCACAGGAATTTTGGGGTAGGATCTCTAAGTAGAATCGCTTCAACTTCAATAAGATTTGAAAAAATTTCGTAAATTATGAAGCTTTGCCTTTGAAATGATAATTACTATGAAAAGAAGGCAGTTGATTCCTAATTAATTGTTTCCTTCTTGTCTTCCCAAGATTAGGAGGTTTGTTTAGGGAAGAATAGAGAAGTTACCTGCCCTAGTGTGGTTGATTTGCACGGAAGATTGCCTCGTGAAGTACCTCGCAAAATCACAATAAAACAAATAGGGCAAGTTAGTGCTCAAATATAATCAAAATAGTGCAGAGAATAGTGGTGACTTGCGCGTTGTTCCCTGGCAACGGTGCCGAAATGTTTATGGGTGCTTGATTGGGTTTTAAGAATGTCACGTTGTAATACGGCCGACAAAGCATTTAAAACAAAAAATTTTACTACTCGAATTTAAAGTCCAAGGTCGAACACAGGGAGTAAATGGAATTCATGCACTAATCTCAATAATAAATGCAAATTGAACGCATAATATTACTCAAAATCTAATTAAGAATGTAAGGCATGAGTATATGAAGAATAGAAATAATTGTAGATAAAGTAATGGAGAGCATATGAAAAATTGGATGTCCGATTACAAAGCCAAACATCTTAAAAGTGATGTGCTACAGTGTTTTCTTCTGATTTTTCCTTCTTCTTCTTTCTTTTCCTTCTTTCTCTGATTTCTGTTGCAATCTCTCTTCTTCTCTTTCTTCTCTGGCTTCTCCTTTCTTTCTCTGTCGTTGGCTCCTTCTTCTCTTTATCTTCTCTTTTCTTTGCCTTGCTCTGTCTTTCTTCCTTCTTCTCTTTCTCTGCCTTCTGCTTCATCTTCTTTAGCTTCTTCCTTGGCCTCGCGAATCTCAGCTTCTTTTTCTTTCTTCTTTCTCTTCCTTCTTCTTCTACCTTCCTTCTTTCTTCTCTATCTTCTGTGGCTGTTATGTTTCCTTTAGCTCCTTCCTCTTCTGCTTTAGCCATAGCCTTCTCCTTCCTCTTCTTCATCCTCGCTTCTCCTCCTCTTAGCCTACAGAGCAAAACATTCCCCCTACCTGTGCGAACTCTCTTCTATCTTTTCTTTCTTAGGTTCTGCTCTCCCAGAGCCACACTTTTCATGGGTAATCGGGTCGGGTACGCACCCGAGACCAGGCCCACCGACGTACGGTGGTGGGCGAGGTGTGCTAGTCGGGTCAGGTTAACCAGGTCTATAGGGCGGGGTCGCTGATGAGGTTGTGAGATGGGGAGAGAGGGACCTCATCCCGTGAGTTGGAGGCGATAATCCTATGGCAGGAAAATAATTTATGCACACCCGCTTGCTTGTCTAGTTCTGAGGTGGGACTAAATGTCCCACCTCCCTTGCGTGCGCTGCAGCAGCAGATGACGCTCCCAATTCGCGAAGCTGCGATTGCCCTTAACTCTAATTGGCAACCTGGAGTCATGCGCGATGACGTTCCACGTGACCTGGGACAGCGACCTGGTGATGAGAACCTCATCATGAGCCATAACTAGCTCATTTTGACCCAATACAAAGGATAAAAGCTCCTACATAACTCAAGGAAAGGCTTAACTCAGAGAATTCTGAGTTTAAGGAGAAAACAAGTCATAAGGGGTAAAAATGCAATTTTACCAGCATAATCTGCATACAGGGTAATTCAGGGTCCAAACATAGGTCAAAGCAACCTAATAAGAATAAAAGTGGGATGAGATGATCTGGCAAGGGCTACCGCAATTCCAAGGAACTAAATGATAATCTGTAACCCTAAAACAAACCCACTTCAATTCACGAGGTTCAAGGCAAAGAAAAAATGGAATAAACCCTCTAAAATTCATAGAAAAATAATCTCTAGGGTTTAGAACCTTCAATTTGACCTTAGGAACCCATCTTGACCTACATTGAGAACCATACCCAATTAATAACTTAATTTGGGTTTTTGCATAAATTGACCAGTCAAACAAGGTTTAATCTAGAAATAAAATTCACCATCAGATTCCTTAGGTCCTAATTAGTCATGTATAAAAACTTGAGCCTAAGAAGAAACCTTCTTGACCAACTTTACACTTTGGTCCTCATATATTTACTTTTTGGCCCTCAACTTTTGAACGCTCGCATTTTGGCCCCTAACTCTCCTTCGTCCTTTGCATTCAGGTCCTCCCTGCAAAACCTGCCAGCACCATGCTCCGGCGACCTTGCGCGGAGCATGGCGCCGCACAGGGTGAGGGGGAGAGTCTGGCAAGTAAACCGGGGGTGCCCTACGTCGTCAGCCGTCGCAGGGACACCCCCCTGGTCGCTGTAACCCACCATACCGGCCGCGCGAACGCACGGACGGTATGGGTTTCCATCTCCGGCGTCCTCCAGCGAGGGAGACACTTCGTCTCCCTCCGCCTTCCTCCCTGATTCGGTCCCTATAAATACCCCCGTCGCTCCACCGTTCTTCCCAGCTCGGATCTGACGGAGAAAACCCCCAACTTTCCTCTCTTCTCACTCCGGCAGACGCCCACCAGCTCCGGCGGTTCTTCCTCCTCCTCCTCTTCGCTCTGCTGCAATACCAGCAGCAGAGACTTCTTCCCCTGCTCTTCCCGCGCCACGCCGCACCCAGCTGGCGCCTTTCCGGCCCTCTGCTCGCCGCCGCCCCTTCCCCCGGGCATCTTCTTCTCTGGCGACAGTCGATACGACTGTCGCCCGCTCCGGCCCCTCCTCGTCCTGCTAAGTAGGTGAAACTCCTCCTCTTCCTCCCCTCTTCCTTTTCCTCACTTTAAACATCTACTGTCGCCCTCGATTCCGACCACTCACCCTCACCTTCTCCGCCTCCGGCCATCCTCCGGCGAGCCGCTCCCATCACTCCAGCATCCCACCCGGCTCGCCGACCTGCACATAATCTCCGCCTCCTCACCCTGATCCATTTCCGCCCCTCCACTTCCCCCAAATCACCCTCTGCAACTCCACCGAACAAACCCATCTCCCGACCCACAGTACGACCTAGGGCAGCCCTTAGGCTCCGCCCCGCCGCCTGCACACCCCCCGACCACCTTCGCCGTGCCACGGCGAAGGTCCTCCGCGTTTCTGATTGGGCCAAGAGGCCATTTTTTTGTGGGCAGGTACCTGCGCTCGTCGCCGCCATTGTTGAAGCGAAGCAGCTTCTTCACCTGCTGCCCCAGGTGCGCCACGCCCAGGTTACGCTCCCAGACAGCGCAAGGCGCCTTCGCGAAGTACCAGGCTATAGTCGAGTCAAAGCCCTCGCGCGAAGGTCTCGTGTAACGCTACGATTACCAGCTGCTTCCTCCGCGCAGGCGCGAAATTGGGGTGGGACATTTAGTCCCACCTCGGAAGGCTCTGAAGGAGCGCAGCGGTATAAAGCGAAAAAGTGCTGGAGGCTTATTACCTCAGCACACAGGGTGAGGTCCCCTTCACCCGCCCGGTTACCCGGTCTCGTCCGCGCTCACGCCCCGCGGACCTGGCCCGGACCCGACTTAGACTGACCTGCACTCCTCGCCCACCACGCACGCCGGTGGGCCTGGACCCGGGCGCGACCCGTACCCGGCTACCCGGCAGCTCTGGGAGAGCTATCCTATGAGCGGATTCTATGAGAGAGAGACGCGGGGGAGGGTAGAGATAGGTTTTGCCCCTCTCTGATCAAGCTGTGTAAGTGTGCAGGCACAGGTGAAGAAGAACCGTGGAAGAAGACAAATGCTGAAGGAAGGAGGATCACCGAGCGGCACTGTAGCAGTGGCGGTTTAAGTCGTCTGATTGGAAAATCAGATGACGTCCTGAAGGCAAGGAAGGAGAAGGAAGGCGAGGCAGAGGAGAACACAGAGAGACAAGCAGAAAGAGCTGAAAGAAGAAGGAGAACGCAGAGAGGCCAAGACAAGAACTGAAAGAAGAAAAAGAGCACGAGAAGAAGATCTGAAGAAAGGAAAAGAAGAAAGAAAGAAGAAGAAGAACAGGACCGCTCTGCAGAAGAAAGGAAAAGAAAGAGAAAGAAGAAGAACATCACCACTGCAGATAAAGAAGAAGAACAAAAGAAGAGAGCAGAAGATCTGAGAAGGAAGAAGAGGAGAAGCAAAGAGAAAAGAAGAAAAGCCAACAAATTCTCTCTCTCTCTCTTTCTTTATTTTTGTAAAAGAAACTTGTACCCCTAGAATACAACTTGCTCCCTGAGTTCGACCTCGGGAACTCTTTATTTCAGAGTAACAAATTGTATTAAACTGGTAATCACCTCCCTCTATACTATACTACGACGAAATAATAAAACTATAGAGGAAGGTAGCCCACCAGTTTTTGGCGCCGTTGCCGGGGAGCAACGGCTATTCTAGAGGTAAACATTCCTGTTTCTTTTTAGTTTCTGATAATCTCCTCTCTTTTGTGCAGCTACAGGAAATCAAGAAAACAAGCAACCGCACGACAACCACTCCGAGGACAGGTAAAATTTTTTCCTCTTGCTATTAACCCCTAAACTCTAAAGAGGAAGAAAAGAAAAGAACAAGCAATATAGGGCTAACCTGTCTTCCATACTTAGTAACCATAAAGAGTTGCATGTTTTCAACTCATTACTCCTGCACACTATTAAGGGTATTTAAGGGCTAACACATTCTTGCTTGAGCCCTAATTACCCAACAAAAAATTAACTGGACCAAGTAGAGCCAACCTAGGATCCAACACTAGGGATTTAGAGACACACTCCTTAAGCAAGAATTGAGAAAACCAAATGAAGTGTGCCCAAGCCCTTGTCTGAAAATACCTATTCAAAGAAAACCTAAAACAATTGGCTCTCTAAACACTTGAACCCTAAAAGACAGGACCTAAAAGCTCTCAAAGAAAACAAGAGGTAAAGTTGACCCCTTGGGTCAACCAACCTTAAATTAGGTCACTCTTTGCACTTAAAAGACTAAAGTTCAAGTGGAACCTTAAGCACCCTGATCTTAAAATAAAAATTGGTAGACTTAAGAGGTCAAGATCCCCATTCTGGTCTACCTGGAACCGCAGTGACAAGAGAGGTCGGGTGGGGGAAACCCTGTAACCCGTGGGGACGCTCTACCGTGTAGGGGTCTTCGCGGGACTCTCCCTCTCTGGCTGCCTAGGTAATTCTCAGGTGGACGATCTTTCTGATCAAGGGGTCCATCTGCCCCACACCTCTATAGTCACCCAACACATTTGTGGGTGTCTTGATTGGGTCCAGCACCTTCTAAACTTACCTCTTCCAACAGTGCATGTACGGAAGGAGGTCCTTAAGACCACCCTTAAGACCTCCTTTAGAAATTCGCTCTCGTCAAGGCCAAGCCTCGACGCCCGTGTTTGTGCAGCAACACCCTCACATTATTCTCTCTTCTGATTCAGAACCAAGTTCTTATTCTTCTCCCATCATGGCTCAGCCAGTTGAGGAAGAACATAATCTGGAGCACCAGCTCCAGCGACTCAATGACCTCTTCCAAAACTTCGTGCACCCGCCACAGCGTCCTATGATGCGGGACCACAACAATCCTGCTGCGGTGGCCATTGAGCCTCGAGTCAGAATCCCGACTGGAGGACCTAATTCCGAATTAAAGCCCAACATGATCCATGCTATACCTAAATTCCATGGGCTTAATTCTGAAGATCCCTTCCAGCACATCAAACAGCTAAAGCATCTGGCCCACACTTTTGGATCAGATGCGCAAAATCGGGATATTCTTCTCATGAAGATGTTCTCCTTTTCTCTTATGGACAAGGCCGCCCATTGGTATCAAACTCAGACCCGGCCGATCAACACTTGGGAAGAACTTCAATCCGAGGTTTTGAAAAAGTTTTTTCCCGTTGGTCGGACCAACGCCTTGCGCCATCAGATTACACACTTCACTCAACAATCAGGAGAACCTCTCCACGAGGCATGGGATCATTTTCAGGATCTCATGAGAAAGTGCCCCCATCACGGAGTTCCTAAATGGGAACAAGTCCAATCTTTTTACCAGGGACTCCGTGAGGACATCCGCCTTTTCGTCAATGCAACTTGCGGAGGAAACATCATGGGTCAACATGAAGACACCGTATGGGAGATTCTCGAAAACAAGTGCGAGAACTCCATCAACAATGACTCCATGGGATTATTCGACAGGACGAATACCCGCGCAGCGACGAATCTTAAGGGAGCACGTGAGACGCAGGGCCTGTCCGCATTAGTCGACCTGGAATTAATGGCCAGTCGATTGGACAAGGTCTCAATCATTGAGAAGAAGGTGGATGAGCTGACTCAGCACTTGCAGCGAGCCACCTCCGCGCGTAACTCCTTTGCACAACCTCCTTCCACACAGGAGACTGTGCAAAACATCCTCCACCGATCTTCCCCTAGGATGGATCCATATCCATCCCCATCTGATTCTCGGATCGGAGGATCATCCGATCCTTTCTACACCAGCCCGGTGAACTCCATTCCCCCTTTCCCTGATTCTCAAGAGGTTCCTCAGACCTGCGAGGACCTCAACGCCATCCAGAACGACCCATTCTCCAACACTTACAACCCTGGATGGTGAAACCATCCCAATTTTCAGTGGGCGGGAAATTCCCAAACCCAAAGACCACCTTTTCAGTCCCGCCCACAGCCCTCTCGTCATTACCAGCCGCCTCAGCCTCGGCCCAACCCTACTTATCCATCAGGGCCAAATCAGGATCAAATGTCCCTAATACTTCAGACTCTGGCTGACATTCAAAGAACGAATGCGGCTATTCAAAAACAGCACAAGGACGAACTTACAGAGGTTAAAACTCAACTGGCCCAGTTGGCAAATTCTCGCCAGCCAGGCACACTCCCTTCCCAACCTCTTCCTAACCCGAATAACGTGCCAACCCAGAAGCGCGTTATGAATCCAAATTTAGGCCACGCACAATGGATTTATCAGGCCCCTACTGCTCCATCTCCAGACGAGATGGAAGCTTCAACTTCTTATGCGGGATTTCAGCAGCAGCCACCCCTCTTACAAAACCCAAACCAAAATCAGGCCGGATTAAATTCTGTAACAACACGTAGTGGTAAAACAACTCAAGACCCGCATTATCCGAACCACTCCAAGCCTGATAACCATGACCCTAGGATAGTTATCCAAGATACCATTGTCCCGGATCCACAACCTGGACCTATCCTAGAAGAACCAACCAAGATCCTGTTTCCAGAGGCCTTGACCAAGGGAAAGAAGACCACCAAACCCGTGGCCCCTGAGGAGGACCTGGTCAAGCTCTTTGAGCAGGTCCACATAAACATCCCCTTGATGGATGCAATCCGCCACATACCAGCTTACGCACGATTTCTAAAGAATATATGTACACCCCAGCGTAAGCCGCGAACCAAGGGAGGGAGCCCAATTGTTCTGTCAGAGCAAGCCAGCTCTGTAATCCTCAGTAGACTCCCACCCAAGGCAAAAGATCCTGGTACTCCCCTGATTTCCTGCAAGATAGGTGGTACCCAATTTGATAGAGCATTGTTAGACTTGGGTGCATCCATAAACCTGATACCCACATCCTTACTTGACCATCTAGAAGAATCTAAGCTAAAACCAACCGAGGTGACATTACAATTAGCAGATCGATCCATAAAGGCACCAAAAGGGATTCTCGAGGATGTTATCATAAGAGTGCGGGATTTCTATTTCCCAGTGGACTTTATAGTCCTAGATATGGACGCACCTGAAAACCCTAGGGATACACCAATCATTCTAGGGAGACCTTTCTTGGCTACTGCTAGAGCCAACATCAGCTGTGTGGAGGGCCAAATAGAGCTTAAGTTTGGAGATCAAACACTGAAAATTGATATATTTAAGGCCCAACAAGGAATTAATTGCGGCGTCATCGAACAAATTTGTGACATCAGGACCTTGGTTGATGAATCACACTTCCAGAATGACTCGATTATGCCTCATCAACCACAGAAGGATCTTGACCCGCAAACAGAGGAGTCGAATCCAGATATGAATAACCCAGTAACTCCCACCCTTGAACCTCACATCTATACTGAACCACCCGCTGCTGCTGATAACCCCATCCTCGAACTGAAACCCCTTCCTGCTCACTTGAAATACATCTTTTTGGGTTCTAATCAGACCCTTCCTGTGATTATCAATTCCAACCTCAGTCCTGAATAGGAATCCCGTCTGATTGTTGTCCTCCAGCAACATCGCAGAGCCATCGGGTGGACTCTCGATGATTTGACTGGAATAAGTCCCTCTTATTGTACTCATCATATCTATTCAGAAGAGGGCACACGACCTTCTCGTGAAATGCAGAGACGCTTAAACCCCAATCTGCAGGAGGTCGTGAAAAAGGAGATCATCAAGTGGTTAGATGCCGGAATCATCTACCCGATCTCCGATAGTCATTGGGTGAGCCCAATTCAGGTTGTGCCCAAGAAGGCAGGACTCACCACTATAACGACTGAGACCGGAGAAATCATTCCTACCCGATTAGCCAACTCGTGGAGAGTCTGTATAGATTACCGCCGACTCAATTCCTCCACAAAGAAGGATCATTTCCCACTACCCTTCATTGATCAAATTCTCGAAAAACTTGCGGGAAATAGGTTCTTCTACTTTCTTGACGGGTACTCCGGTTATAACCAGGTGGCAATCCATCCTGAGGACCAAGAAAAGACCACGTTCACCTGCCCCTTCGGAACATACGCTTTCCGAAGGATGCCTTTCGGTCTTTGCAATGCACCCGCTACTTTTCAGCGATGCATGCTTGCCATATTCTCAGATATGGTAGGTGATTATCTGGAAGTCTTCATGGATGACTTTTCAGTTTTCGGAGCATCATTCGACGATTGCCTCCAACACTTGGTCCAGATACTCAGGCGGTGCATCGATGTGAATTTGGTTCTTTCCTGGGAAAAGAGCCATTTCATGGTGCCTGAGGGAATTGTCCTGGGACACTCAATTTCGGAAAAAGGTATCCAAGTGGATCGAGCTAAGATTAATCTGATTTCTCACCTTCCTATGCCTAGCTCGATCAGGGACATCCGTTCCTTTTTAGGGCATGTCGGTTTTTATCGACGATTTATCCCTGATTTTTCAAAAATCGCGCGCCCCCTAACCACTCTTCTCTCCAAGGATGTTCCTTTCGAAATTTCCAAGGAATGCACTCAAGCATTTGAAATCCTGCATGACCGAGTCACCCAAGCCCCGATCCTACAGTCCCCTGATTGGTCTCAACCCTTTGAGATCATGTGCGATGCATCCGACTTCACTGTAGGAGCGGTTTTGGGGCAGAAAATTGACGGGAAGCCTGTGGTCATTTACTACGCCAGCAAAACACTCGATGAGGCTTAGCGTAACTATACGGTTACTGAGAAAGAGCTGCTAGCTGTAGTATTTGCCCTAGAAAAATTCAGATCGTACCTTCTGGGTTCCCGTGTCATCATATACTCGGATCACACAGCTGTGAGGCATCTCCTTGCAAAGAAGGACGCGAAACCTCGATTAATCCGATGGATCTTGCTATTGCAAGAATTTGACCTTGAGATTCGCGACAAAGCGGGAAAGCAAAATGTGGTAGCTGATCACTTGTCCCGTCTTCCTTCTGAAATAATTGACCCTTCCGGACCCATCACTGAACATTTTCCCGATGAGCACCTGCTGACTATTGGTACTAGCCTTCCATGGTTTGCTAATGTAGTAAATTACTTGGCATCCCATCAGATCCCGTCCGATTGGCCGAAGGCCAAGAAGGACAAATTACGCTCCGATGCCAAGTATTACATTTGGGAAGACCCGTACCTCTTCCGCATAGGTGCCGATCAGATCATCCGGAGATGTGTCCCGGAAGAGGAATTCAACAATATCCTCTCTTTCTGCCATGACCACGCATGCGGTGGCCATTTCGCCGGGCATAAAACCGCATCAAAAGTCCTCCAGTGCGGCTTTTACTGGCCCACACTGTTCAAAGACGCATACAATCACTGCAAGGCATGCAGTCGTTGCCAGACTTTGGGCAACATGAGCCATCGCGACATGATGCCTATGCAACCGATTCTAGTATGCGAAATCTTTGATGTTTGGGGGATTGATTTTATGGGGCCCTTTCCTGTTTCGGATGGTTTCGAATACATTCTGTTGGCTGTGGACTACGTGTCCAAATGGATCGAAGCCATACCGACCCGAACCTGTGATCACAAAATCGTTCTCAAATTCATTCATCAAAACATTTTCTCAAGGTTCGGGATTCCTCGTGCAATAATCTCTAATGGGGGGACCCATTTCACAAACGCTCAGTTTAGGTCACTGATGACCAAATACGGGGTGTCTCACCGAATCTCTACTCCTTACCACCCCCAAACTAATGGTCTAGCTGAGCTGTCTAATTGGGAGATCAAGAAAATCCTGCAAGTCACTGTTCGACCTGACAGGAAGGACTGGTCGTCTCGACTTCCGGAAGCATTGTGGGCCTATAGGACCGCCCACAAGACCCAATTGGGCTTGTCTCCCTTTAGACTGGTGTACGGAAAGGCATGCCACCTTCCCGTAGAACTGGAGCATAAAGCCTATTGGGCAGTACGGAACTGTAATCTAGATCTTTCCAAGGCTGGGACCCACAGAAAACTCCAAATCAGCGAGATCGATGAATTACGCCTAGACGCGTACGAGAACTCGCAAATCTACAAGAAGCGGGTTAAAGCCTTCCACGAAAAACACATCTCGAGAAAGAACTTTCATCCTGGTCAGAAGGTCCTACTCTTTGATGCCCGACTAAAACTCTTCCCAGGAAAACTGAGATCCAAGTGGGTCGGACCATATTTGGTCCGACAGGTTTTTGGAAATGGAGCAATCGAAATCAGTCCACTAAGCCACGATTCTGAGCCTTTCATCGTGAACGGTCAGAGACTCAAGCCGTTCATTGATGTAACTTCTACTGATTTGGCTGAAGCATCTTATATCCTCCATTCCCCTTGAACTTATTGCGCCCAGCCGATGGCGTAAAACTCAGCGCTTAACGGGAGGCAACCCGTCATTTTCCTAAAAATCCAAAACTTTTTCTGACACCTTTTTGCACTTAAGGTTCACCCTTGTAGACAGCCGACCCCACCTCAGATGCATACATCTGGGATTAGAAATCGTCCGCAAAAATTCAACCCGACCCATTCACGCATCCAAATTTCTGTCTTAAGGAATGAACTAAGCTAAATAAAAACCCCCTAGGTTACAATGAGGACATTGCAAATCTTAGGCATGGGGGGGTATGAAAGTGCAAAACTGGTAAGAAAAGGTTTCAAACAAAACAATTCACATATGCCAAAAACACCATAAAAATTAAAAATTTTCGAAAAAGAATAAGAGAGGAGAAGGAAATTTTGTGAAGGAGAAGGAGAAAAGAAACAAAATGAAAAAGGAGCTCAAAATTATGAGAAAAAAGTGACAGTCATTAGTAAGGAACTAAGGAATTAACCTAAGTTCTAGACCTCATTCAAGAAAATAACTGAAAAGTGCACAATGAGATTAGTAAGAATGCAAACCTTAGGCATTCTTGAATAGACTCTTAGTACCCATTAAGATCTGGACACTCCTCAAGAGGTTGAGGAAAATGAAAAGCTGAAGTATTAGGTCTAAGGCTTAGGAAGTATTTGGCCTCGTTAACTAATTTTTGGTTTACGGGACTCAGTAACCTAAGCACCCCAACCTCACACACAGCCTGGTTCAGTAAGCGTAAAAATCAGAATCATGCAGAAGCGTCGCAAAATTCTGAAAAGAACACCTAGAATAGGAGCGGTCGATCAACACAAGTTGATTTGGACGAGTTCCCAGCGCGGAGAGACGGGAAATCCCCTCGAAGATGCGTAACAAAATATCATCTCCTCAGTGCTTGTCTCTTAGGATATTTACATATCCTACTGGGGGCATGTAAGCACTCTGCTGGTTCAGATTCCATGGATGGCATTATCTCGAAGTGTCAATTGCCAGGGTCTGAATTCAGCCACGGAACACCATGGATGGGATTATCTCGAAATCTCAATAGCCAGGGTTCTGAGGGTTGCCATGGGCGGTGCTATCTAAAAGCATCGATCGCCAGGAACCCTTGAGGATTGATGATGGGAGCAAGGAATCTGATACAGACCGTGTTGAAAAGCCAATCCTAGGCTAGAACTAAAAAAAAAAAAAAAAGAGAGAGAAAACTCTCCAAACAAAATAACTTTCTATCTCTCTCTTACAAAACGCACTGCGAACTGAGCCAGGGCTAAAATCATTTCAAGCACGGGTGCTTTAACCACAAAGTCCAATAAACCTTAGTTTAGTTCTTGTGGGCCTTAAAAACCTTTGCTAAAGACTGAGGCTAAGGCTAGACAGATTTGGATCTTGATTGGTACTAGAGTACCTTTTAGGCCTATGGTCAGCATTCTAACCTAATCTGAGCTCAAATGAAAAAGCACTTATCTAAAGCTATTAAGAACTTCATGGTCTAGAACAAGGGTTGAAACCTTAAGTTTTTGCTAAGGGACTAGCAAAAGCTAGGCATGGGGGTATGATGAGAACCTCATCATGAGCCATAACTAGCTCATTTTGACCCAATACAAAGGATAAAAGCTCCTACATAACTCAAGGAAAGGCTTAACTCAGAGAATTCTGAGTTTAAGGAGAAAATAAGTCATAAGGGGTAAAAATGCAATTTTACCAGTATAATCTGCATACAGGGTAATTCAGGGTCCAAACATAGGTCAAAGAAACCTAATAAGAATAAAAGTGGGATGAGATGATCTGGCAAGGGCTACAGCAATTCCAAGGAACTAAATGATAATCTGTAACCCTAAAATAAACCCACTTCAATTCACGAGGTTGAAGGCAAAGAAAAAATGGAATAAACCCTCTAAAATTCATAGAAAAATAATCTCTAGGGTTTAGAACCTTCAATTTGACCTTAGGAACCCATCTTGACCTACATTGAGAACCATACCCAATTAATAACTTAATTTGGGTTTTTGCATAAATTGACCAGTAAAACAAAGTTTAATCTAGAAATAAAATTCACCATCAGATTCCTTAGGTCCTAATTAGTCATGTATAAAAACTTGAGCCTAAGAGGAAACCTCCTTAACCAACTTTACACTTTGGTCCTCATATATTTACTTTTTGGCCCTCAAATTTTGAACCCTCGCATTTTGGCCCATAACTCTCCTTCGTCCTTTGCATTCAGGTCCTCCCTGCAAAACCTGCCAGCACCATGCTCCGGCGACCTTGCGCGGAGCATGGCGCCGCACAGGGTGAGGGGGAGAGTCTGGCAAGTAAACCGGGGGTGCCCTGCGTCGTCAGCCGTCGCAGGGACACCCCCTGGTCGCTGTAACCCACCATACCGGCCGTGCGAACGCACGGACGGTATGGGCTTCCATCTCCGGCGTCCTCCGGCGAGGGAGACACGTCGTCTCCCTCCGCCTTCCTCCCTGATTCGGTCCCTATAAATACCCCCGTCGCTCCACCGTTCTTCCCAGCTCGGATCTGACGGAGAAAACCCCCAACTTTCCTCTCTTCTCACTCCGGCAGACGCCCACCAGCTCCGGCGGTTCTTCCTCCTCCTCCTCTTCGCTCTGCCACAATACCAGCAGCAGAGACTTCTTCCCCTGCTCTTCCCGCGCCACGCCGCACCCAGCTGGCGCCTCTCCGGCCCTCTGCTCGCCGCCGCCCCTTCCCCTGGGCATCTTCTTCTCCGGCGACAGTCGATACGACTGTCGCCCGCTCCGGCCCCTCCTCGTCCTGCTAAGTAGGTGAAACTCCTCCTCTTCCTTTTCCTCACTTTAAACATCTACTGTCGCCCTCGATTCCGACCACTCACCCTCACCTTCTCCGCCTCCGGCCATCCTCCGGCGAGCCGCTCCCATCACTCCAGCATCCCACCCGGCTCGCCGACCTGCACATAATCTCCGCCTCCTCACCTTGATCCATTTCCGCCCCTCCACTTCCCCCAAATCACCCTCTGCAACTCCACCGAACAAACCCATCTCCCGACCCACAGTCCGACCTAAGGCAGCCCTTAGGCTCCGCCCCGCCGCCTGCACACCCCCCGACCACCTTCGCCGTGCCACGACGAAGGTCCACCGCATTTCTGATTGGGCCGAGAGGCCATTTTTCTGTGGGCAGGTATCTGCGCTCGTCGCCGCCATTGTTTTAGCGAAGCAGCTTCTTCACCTGCTGTCCCAGGTGCGCCACGCCCCGGTTACGCTCCCAGACAGCGCAAGGCGCCTTCGCGAAGTACCAGGCTACAGTCGAGTCAAAGCCCTCGCGCGAAGGTCTCGCGTAACGCTGCGATTACCAGCTGCTTCCTCCGCGCAGGCGCGAAATTGGGGTGGGACATTTAGTCCCACCTCGGAAGGCTCTGAAGGAGCGCAGCGGTATAAAGCGAAAAAGTGCTGGAGGCTTATTGCCTCAGCACACGGGGTGAGGTCCCCTTCACCCGCCCGGTTACTCGGTCTCGTCCGCGCTCACGCCCCGCGGACCTGGCCCGGACCCAACTTAGACTGACCTGCACTCCTCGCCCACCACGCACGCTGGTGGGCCTGGACCCGGGTGCGACCCGTACCCGGCTACCCAGCAGCTCTGGGAGAGCTATCCTATGAGCGGATTCTGTGAGAGAGAGACGCGGGGGAGGGTAGAGATAGGTTTTGCCCCTCTCTGATCAAGCTGTGTAAGTGTGCAGGCACAGGTGAAGAAGAACCGTGGAAGAAGACGAAGGCTGAAGGAAGGAGGATCACCGAGCGACACTGTAGCAGCGGCGGTTTAAGTCGTCTGATTGGAAAATCAGATGACGTCCTGAAGGCAAGGAAGGAGAAGGAAGGCGAGGTAGAGTAGAACACAGAGAGACAAGCATAAAGAGTTGAAAGAAGAAGGAGAACGCAGAGAGGCCAAGACAAGAACTGAAAGAAGAAAAAGAGCACGAGAAGAAGATCTGAAGAAAGGAAAAGAAGAAAGAAAGAAGAAGAAGAACAGGACCGCTCTGCAGAAGAAAGGAAAAGAAAGAAAAAGAAGAAGAACATCACCACTGCAGATAAAGAAGAAGAACAAAAGAAGAGAGCAGAAGATCTGAGAAGGAAGAAGAGGAGAAGCAAAGAGAAAAGAAGAAAAGCCAACAAATTCTCTCTCTCTCTCTTTCTTTATTTTTGTAAAAGAAACTTGTACCCCTAGAATACAACTTGCTCCCTGAGTTCGACCTCGGGAACTCTTTATTTCCGAGTAACAAATTGTATTAAACTGGTAATCACCTCCCTCTATACTATACTACGACGAAATAATAAAACTATAGAGGAAGGTAGCCCACCACCTGGGGCTGGTGAAGCCTGGAGCAACTTTCAAGCTTGCTCCAAGCTTTGCTCTAATGGTGAAGGGCTCCTGGACCTGAAATCACCACAACGGTCTTGCGGCCACATTAAAACTCTCAGGGAGCTTTGCCAAGGCAGGGTGAATATGCAATGGTGGTCGACGTGGTGTGGGAATGGCTGTGGTGGCGTGCCTAGGGTTTTCTATGGTCGTGTGAGTGGGTGTGTTCGAGGGTGCTTTTGGGTGGTCGACGAAGAGATTGGAGTAGTTGGAAATGATCAGTGAGGTGTTGTGGATGTCATAGGGTGGTTGGCAAGGTGGATGGAGGTGCGGAGCGACAGGGGCACCTCACCGGAGGGATCACCGGAGGTGGAGAAGGTGATGGTGATCAGTGGCGTCGAGGGTTGTTTTTGAGAAATAAAGAGGGGGAACAGGAGTATAATAGAGAGAGAAGCTAACAAACCAATCTACAGACGAAGGGGATAGGGGAGGCGTCTGGGTTGGTACGGCTGACGTTGGAGATGAAGATCTTTGTAGATGAGGCGGCGGCAAAGATGAGGGCAGAGGTGTTATCGACTAGTGTTGGGCGATGCAGACAAGTGAGAGGAAGACAACCCAACCACTGGTATTGTGGTTGGGCGATGAGAGAGCGAGGGAAGAGCTACTGGAGCTTGCAGAGGTGTTGTGGCCGGCGAGGAGAGAGGAATGTTGGGGAACCGACCCAATTCCAAGCTGAGGAGATGCAGATGAACCTGGGGCATCTTAAATAGGCCTCAAGGGATGAATTTGTGCTTGGAAGCTAAGATTCCAAGCAAGGCATGATGGACGGAGATGAAAGCTTCAAAAAGGCCCAAATCTCTCATGCATTCGCATGAGAGATTGGGTACAAAAGGGCTAGTGATGGGTTTACATTGGAGGAGATTACTAAGAGAATCTCCCTTCCAATTTTGGGTGCGATTCTTTGAGCAATTAGGGAGAATCCTCCTTCCAAAGTTCGCCGAAGTAGGATTTCCTTCGCTATAATGACGAATGGACCTATTTACAAGGACGATGAAGAAGCTAGAGGGCCAAATGCAATGGTTTTCAAAAGGTAGGTGTATACATGTAATCAGGTTGGGCTTATTTGAAAAGTGAGTCAAGATGAGTTCCCCTTAGGTCCAAATTTTGGTCCAAACCTAATTTGGACCTAAGGAATCCAGTGGTGAAGTTTGATTTTGGGTTTGACCACGTTTGACTAGGCAATTTATGCAAAATCCTAATTTAGAGCAACTATTTGTCTGAGACCCCATTCTAGCTCAAAATAGGTTCCAAGAGCCAAATTGAAAGTTCTAAACCCTAGAGAATATTTTTCTATGATTTTTAGGGGGTTTAGGTGAATTTTTTCTTGACCAGAACCTTGTTTAATCAAGTGGGTCTATTTTAGGGTTACAAGAAGTCATTTAATTCCCAAAAATCACACGAACCCTTTTCTGTTTGAACCAACGCACTTTTTATCTTGTTAAGACCTTTTGACCTGTGTTCAGTGCTTGAGAAAACTCATGGTTGCACTGCACTGGTAAAATTGCTATTGTACCCCTTGTTTCTTGATTTTATCTCAAAATGGTTATTTAGTGAATTAGGACCTCCAGTTGGTTATGTAGGAGCTTTTATTCTCTTCATTAGGACAAAATGAGCTAGTTAGCACTCATGATAGTGTTCCCATCACACACGACTACACCATACTCAGCAAGCAATGCCAGTCGGTTTGTTCTATGACTAGGAGAGACATGATGCCTCTCCAGCCCATCTTGGTCAAAGAAGTGTTTGACGTGTGGGACATCAATTTCATGGGCCCTTTACCGAATTCACATGGCTTTGAGTACATACTCCTTGCTGTTGATTATGTCACGAACTAGGTTGAAGCCATCCTAGCAAGATAGGTTGATCATAAGACCGTCATTTCTTTCATACGGGAATACCTTTTTGTGATATTCGGTGTGCCCCACGCTCTGATTAGCGACGGTGGAAGACACTTCATCCATGCCCACTTTAGGTCATTTCTAAAGAAATATGGGGTACGTCATCGTATAGCCACCTTGTATCATCGGCAGACTAATGGGCAAGCTGAGGTGTCTAATTGTAAAATCAAGTTGATTCTCCAAAAGATGGTTAGACCAGATAGGAAGGACTGATCCAATAGATTAACTGATGCAGTTTAGGCATATTGGACAGCTTACAAGGCCCCGCTTGGAATGTCGCCATATTGTATGGTGTATGGTAAGGTTTATGACCTTCCTATCGAGCTGGAGCATCGTGCCTTTTGGGTGGTGCAAAAATGCAATCGTAACCTTGATGTGGAAGGTAAGGAAAGGAAGCAGCAGCTTAGTGAATTAGAAGAAATTTGGTGGGAGGCCAATGAGAATGCATCAATCTATAAAAATAAGACCATGGCCTTCCACGATTGCCACATCTGGAGAAAGAGTTCACGCCCAACCAGCAAGTCTGGTTGTTTGATTCACAGTTGAAATTCTTTGCGGGGAAGCTCAAGTCCCAGTGGAATGACACATATATCGTGATTCACCCAAATCCTAATGGGGCAATCCAAATCACGGACCCAAAATCTGGGCATCTAACTACGGTAAATGGCCAATGCCTCAAGCCATTTATGCCTCAGGAACCTCCTCTTGCTGACGAAGTCATTCATTTTATTGAGGACGTATGATTGAGTTTTCGCCTAGCTGAAGGTGTTAAACTCAGCATTTATAAATAACATATGATATCTTTCTATATATAGCATATTTTCTTTTAGCATATTTTTCTGCATATTGTATATCGTCAGGTTGACTGGTACAAAATGTAAAAATTCAGGAGCAATTCCAGGTGATTTCTACCCATTTACTCCCTGTCGTGCTTTATTCCTTTTATATTCATGCATGTGGACAAGCAAGAACTTAGGCATGGTGGGGTAGATACATCAAAACTGAAAATTTTTATGCCAACATTTAGGAAAACCTCAAAGCAGCATGTTATATGTACTTTAGGGTCCTAAACTTAAGAACAATCGACTCCACCTCCAATGCCTGCATTGGAGCTAGAAATCGTTCGCAACAGCCACCTCCGACTCGTTCGCTCATCTTTTTGTTCTGAAATAAGACCAAGCTGAATGTAAGCCAATAGGGGAATTTCATTAAAGTACAAATCAGAAGAGGTTACTTGTATATCATATATACATATTTCATTCATGAATAAGATTTTATCTAGAGAATGCTTTAGGATTTTATCCACTAATTGATTCCTATAATCTGGGATCTAGTACAATTTTCGCACTTACATGTAGAATTTGCAATGGATTCACAGTGAAGACTGATAAATGTTTAGCCTGTTGAGAAGAAGCAATCCTTCTTTTCCTAAACCCTTGGACAATGTTTTGGGTGTCAGGTGAATCTTCTTCTAAGAATCCACCAAATAGTGTGAGATGAGAGTAGAGAGTATTGGTGCTCTAAGATTAGTGAAAGGAATCTAGAACTATGGATAATTAAGTGATGATACTTGGAGTTAGGCACAGTTTCGCTCTCGGTTCCCTCGTATGAGTTTTGTGTGAATTTTTTAGAGCCACCAAATAAGGTAAATATATAGAGATCTATTTTTGATAAAAGTAGGATTAAGGTGGATGGTTACGACCATTCTTTATGGAATCCTCGGATTAAGGAGGGTGTTGATGTCAAGGTTAGAAATACACTGTCCTATCCATCTCTTCCCAGTGTCGAGAGTAGGCACTTCCACCAAATAAACCACCCAATATCTCTTGAACACCACCAATCCCTAATAATGCCTCTTGAATAACAATCGTGTATGTCATGTGCTGTTTTGAGTTGTGTGAAACAATTATTAGGAAAAAAGAAGAAATAAAAGAAAAAATAGAAAAAAAAATTCACCAAATACACATAGAAAAAAAGAAAAAAAATAAAAAAAAAGAAAAAAAGAAAGGGAAGAACAAAAAGAGATGAGAGTATGAGTGCTTTAGTATTTATTTTCATTACAATAAGGCAGCATTACCCACTACAATTGCGATCCACCAAATAAGGCCTTAACCTACCTTTTTGTATTCTTGATCCCCCGAATACTGGCTGAGGAATTCTGACTTAGTGTTAGGGTTATTGGAACTCTATTAAAGTGTTAATGCCATGTGAGACCATCAAATATGGAATATATGTATGAATCTGGTGAGATTGTGAGCTAAAAAAAAGAAAAGAAAAGAAAAAAGAAGAGAAAAGAGAAAAAGACAGAGTAAATACAAAGGAACCAAAGAAAGCATAGTTTTTCTTGATTTTCTCTAAGTTGATAATTTGGGAATCTAGATTCTGTAGTCCTAATCTCTATGTAGCACCAAATGAGAGTGAGCCATCAAATACATGCTATTTTCCTCAAACATTCTCTACCCAATCTTAAAGTCAGGGTGGAATCATGGAATATCTTGAATAACTCGAGAGAAGTTTTCCTATCTTGCTTGAATTTTACTAGAGGTCAAGTACAAGCTGTAGAGGTAAATCTGGTTTCCACTCGAATTCGTTATAAAAGTTACATAGCTACAGTTTCATGATTGTCTAGATTTCTATAAAGTAGGTTGAAAATGAAAAGGAAAGAATCTCTGGTCATACACTTGATAATAATCAATCCTTTAGGGACCCATTTGTAAATAACTTAGTTTTGCATTTGCTAGGAACCAGCAAGATTTAGGCATGGGGATATGATTGCGCAGTAATCATAGGTTGTAAATGACCTAAATTAAGTTAGAACTTAGCATAACTTAGGGTAATCCATGCATACATGAGCATACTTTGCATCCCTCTTGCTTTATTTTAGCTATGCATAGAATAAAGTTATAATGTGCTGATTAGGGCATTATATGGTTTGTAGGTAATAAGAAGATCTAAAGCTAGATCTGAAGCTAGACATGAAGAATAAATAAGAGTTGGTGCTACAGCAAAGCTACAGCAGAAGACTTAGGAATAAAATAGAAAAATAATGTAGGGTTGAGGTATGCTACTCTAGTTAGTAGAATTTAATGTAGAGTTTAAATTATGAAGAACTTAAGACCAATCCAAGCCCTAGGATAGCCCTAGAGACCATCCTAAACCTTAGCCTCCCCTAGATTAGGTCACCTTAGCCGAGGATACCTCAAAACCCTAGCTCCAGCCCTTACTTGGACATCTAGATAAGTTAATGGATGTCCAAAACCCTTAGGCACAACCTGCAGACCTAGAACCCAAGTCTGCAGTGTTATTGGATGTCCAGGCAAGTTGTCAGATGCCCAATTTCTATAGAATTCCAAAAGAGAACCTTGAATCCACCCTGATCTCTGATTGGACGTCCAGACAAGAGGTCTGGACTTCTAATTTTTGAGTATAAGTCATCTGACACTTAAATTAGATGTCAAATACCCCTCTCAAATCCCTATTTCAGAAATCAAGCTTGGATCTTGATTTCCCATGTCCTTAAACCTAATTCCAAACCCTAGGGAACCTAAATTAAGGTACCCTAAACCTAGTACACTACCCCTAGACCCTCTTAAGAATCTAATTAGGTTCTCACTAAGCCTAATTGACTTGGATCATAGTCAATTACAACTACCTAGTCAATTTGACTCATAGAGTCCAATTAAGGTCTGATCTCAACCTACACAAGTGCAATTGGACTCAGAAGAGTCCAATTGCACCCAAGCCCAACTTAATAGAGTATTCTCACTCTCAATTAGGTTTGCCCTCTCTCAATTAAACTTGTTGCAAGTTTAATTGCACATCTACCTTTGTAGTTAGGGTTTGCAACCCTAACTCTAAGACCTAACCTAACTCAAACCCTTAGGGCCTAACCTAGACCACTAGATCACCTAGCCATCTAGGTAATGCACACACCCACACAACCTCACCTAGCCACACACACCTAGAGTTCTCTAGAACTCTCCAGAGGTGGCGCCACCCTTGGTTGCTAAAAATAGCAACCATGGGAGAGTCTTCTATTAGATCCATGATTTTTGGATCTAAAAACCACCACTTTCTCTCTCTTGGACGGCCACCTTAAAGACTCTCTAGGGAATTCTATAATTCTCTAGAGAGCCCCACCCATACCCATCCAAGAGTCTATAAAAAGACCCTCTTGGATGGCCATGCACCCATCTTGATCTTGGACTCTTCATTAGTGGCTCCTCACTCCACCTCCATCTCCACGAGTTCCTTCCACCTCCAAGCACTAGTGGATGTCCAAAAGCAGCCCTCCACCACTTCTCCAAGGGCTGACCTACCCACCATTGGCTGCCACTCCTTCTTCCTACCACCTCAAGCTCCACAGACCTTTGGAGACTACCTCCATTCCCCTGATTTCATGTAGATAAGTAGTTCTTTGTATTTAAATTCACTACTTTATTTTCTGCTTTAGTAGTGTAGTCATCTTCCTCCTACCTAATACATGCGCAATCTTCTATAGATCTGCACATGCACTCAATTTCTATTAGCTAGTTTTCGCTTTAATCATTCATGTACAACCTTTCTTCTAGAATCAATTGTAATGACTCCTTCCGATGAAATGAAAATCACCTGAGCTTTCTATATATACATATCTGTTGTGGAATCACCATGAGCTTCCTTGCAAAATCTTTCATGTGATAATAAGTTGCTTGCCATAACTTCTTATATTTTTTCGCAACAACCATGCCAATGCATGAAGATGTTAACTACCCAACAATCAATGCTTTTTCAATAAATAGCCATAATGTAACTAGGATCATGCACACTAATACTCATACGTTCACTTTTGTTATCTATCTAATGCACGCACACATCATTAGGGTTAATAACACGACTGGCAACACATTTATTCGTAAGTTGGAAACTGGCATGCATTTCTAAGCAAGTAGCAAAAAGATCAAAAATCAATTTCGCTTTTCTAAATGCCTCCCTAAGATCGACCGGGACTCACTACATTATTAATTTAAAAGTGTTTTTGATCAAGGGTTTTACGCAACTATACTACGAACTATGACATATTTTAAAACACATGCAAATGACCACTTGTCAAGGGGTGAACCCAATTAGATGTAAGTACACCCAATTGGATTTGGGTCAAGTCCAATTAGACATATTGAGTCGAATTAGGTTGACATAGTTAAGTCCCTACTGAACCAAATCAGAATTGGTTTCACCCAATTAAGTTATACTGCACGTAATTAGATGTGGATAGGTCTAATGGTTTAGGTTAGGCTTGATTAGACTCAATTTAGTCCAATCAACTTAGGTTTAGTCCAATGAGGTCCCATGGACCCAATTAACTAATGACTAGCCCAATTGACGTAGACTGAGTCAATTAGGTATGACATGGACCTAAATGGATATCTATGTTGGGGATTGGGTATAGGAGAGGTAGACTAGGGTTATGGATAGTAGGGTGGTGCTAGGGATTGGGTGGATTGGTACATGGATAATGTAATCCATGTTATTGGCTTTTGAGCTCAGAAATTCTAGTTGTGTGCTGGTATGGGCATAGGAACTGGAAAAGGGTTATCCTATGATTTTTAGGGTAGGATAAAGTTATCCTAAGTCTTATCATTCTTTTTCGACTCTTATTCTAGAGAGAGTCCTTTGTTCTTTCTTTCTTTTCTCCAGCTGGTGTCTTTATTATTTATTCGCATAATCCAGCTCTAGCTTTGCTACAACTTTCGCTCCTATCCAAATTTACTCCATCCAAAACAGCTTCTAAACTACTCATAACCTGCAAACAAGAATAAACCATAATTATCATGGGAAAATGGTATTATAACATATGCAACTAAATAAAGAAATGTAATGCATGATATGCAATTTATTAATGCACTATTCATAAGTTAAACTAGATTCTAATGTAATTTACGTTAATTAAGTCTTATGATTATTGTTCAATCACTCCTCTCTTGTTTCTTTAAGGGGTCAGGGAATTTACACTGCACATTAGTAGATGTGATAGATTAGAGGAGGGGTCGGAAGAAGGGGTGGATGATATAAGTGAGGAGTCTATAGAAAACGATAAGGATATCCTTAGAGTCTCTTGATTTGGTCCCCTTATACTTGAATTTCTTTTGTTAGATGAGTCAATCTTTCTTCATTTTTCTTGTCCCAGTCCAACAATAAGTTCATGATAGTCTCTAATGTAATAATGGGTTAGGTTGGACTAGATGGTTGCCTTAAGATGGATTGAGTGGAATTTGGGATAGGCCTAGATTGATCTTGGGTTTGATTTTTTCTTTGTGGTGGCCATGAAAGATTAAGATTGTTTCTCCACGACGAATCTGGGTATAAATCACATTATGTATCACCTTGAGTGGGGCTGACTATGAGAGTTTACTTGTGGATCATAACGTATATTAGAGGGGAGGGGTTGATGAGAACACCATCATGAGTCATAACCAGCTCAATTTAGTCATTATCAAGGAATAAATGCTCCTACATAACTGTTAGAGAACCATAGTTCATTGCATAATCATTCTGGAAGAAAGATCAGAAAATAGGGTTAAAGCTGCAATTTTACCATCATCTCTTGAATACAAAACAACCGTGGGTTTTCCCAGGGTTTATTTAACATTCAAATGGCTTTAAATGTGTAACAAGTGGGTTAATACAGACAGAAAAGGGTTTTCGTGTGTTTCGAGAATTAAATGACTTTTGAAACCCTAATAATAGACCCGCTTAATTAACTGAGGTTCTGGTCAATATAAAATTCACCTAAACCCTCTAAAATTCTTATAAAAATATTCTTTAGGGTTTGGTACCTTCAATTTGACCCTCAGAACCTGTCTTGACCTAAAATAGAGTCCTAGATAAATATTTGCGTTAATTTTGGTTTTTGCATAAATTACCCATTCAAACAAAGTCAAAACCTAAATCTAACTTCACCATTGGATTCCTTGGGTCAAAATTAGGTTTATACCAAAATTTAGGCCCAATCTGAGATCATCTTGACCAAGTTTGCATTTTGGTTCAGTCAGACTCTTTTTATCTCATTCAGATCCTTAACTTTTGAATATCTTACAAATAGCCCCCCAACTTCTATATCTTCTTCAAAAAAAGGTCCCTACTGCATGAATCCTAATCCTACAAACTCTGGCAACCTTAAAATGGCATGTTATCCTTGATTCCTTGACGAATCCCTCTTAGATTTGAAAGGGAAGTTCGTCAAGGAATTCCCTTCCGTTTGAGCCAAATCCCAAGCTCTCAAACCTTCTCAATCTCTCACGCGAACGCATGAGAGATTTGGGTATCTTGGAATTCCTATCTCCGACAAACATTCCAAAAGTCCCTCCAAGGATCAATAAAAGAACCCCCAGATCAGGTCAGACCTCTCAAGCTTGATTCCAGCCGTGAAATCCTCTTCTTGTCGAGAAGCTCTGCAAGCTCCGGCGACTCTTCTTGACCTCCTTCATCCTTCGTCCACAATACCAGTGGTTGGATTCCCTTCCTCTCTCTCATCTGCCCTTGGTCATACTAGTAGGAGCATCCTTATCGTCATCGTCGTCATTCCTACCCTCACCGAAGCACTTCATCTTCTCCTTCGTCGATATACCCCTGGAGCATATTCTTCCCTCTTTCGTCCATTAAATTAGGGTTATATTAGCTTCTCTAGGTTCTTAGGGTAGTTTCCTTCTCCAAAAAGCCAAAAATAACCCTCGACTCGACACGCTCACCTCTATCTTCCCCGTCTCCGACAACCACTTCAGTGAGGCAGTTCCACTGCTACACAACTCCATCCGCCTCCCCGACCACCTCAAAACCTTCACCTCATCCTCCCGCACAAAAACCCTAACCTATCACACTCCATCAACCACCAAACCACCCACCGAACAAACCCACCTTCGTCGACCTATCTCATCACCGTCCGACCACCACAACCACTCCCACTCCACGCTGCACACACCACCACATCTGCCGTGCTACGGCGAAGCCTGCTGAACCTTCTGATGAGGATGCAAGGCCATGCTCTTCATTTCAGGTTCACTACCACCAAGGACATTACCGTGAAGCTTTGAGCAAGCTTTGAAGCTCGCTTCCCAACCAAGAGCTCCAAGTGAAAGCACCAGATAATGCAGAATCACCTGGCGAATGCCTCCAAGTGGTCAATTGGGACATTTGACCAACATTGAGAGTGAATTGAACGAAGGAGCTTCAGCATAGTGCACGCGAAGGAGCCGTGGGATTTACTCCGACATCATGAACTGAGAAGTGGAAGAAGGCCCATAAATTGAATTTGTCTCATAGGCTATTTGCCTCAATAGAACACAGGGGGTGAGGTCCCCGCGGCCCTCACACACCTTTCCCGTGGCACTGCTCACACAGGTTTGGTGCATCCGATTACCTGCCTAGCTAAGCACTCCTCGGCTGCCACTCACAGCCGACAGCCTTGTTACCAGGTGCACTCTACCCGAATATCCGATAACCCACTGAGGCCCTGGGAGGGTGGATCCCAGAGTGAGAAGGACAGAAAGCACAAGGGGGAAAATGGGGAGTTTTGCTCTGTGATTCAACCGACTGACACTTAGCCATTTAAGAAGCCCTTTCCCCTTGTGCATGAGAAGAAGAAAGAAGGAAGGCACAACCAGAAGCAAAAGAAGAAGATGAAGGAAAGCAAAGAAGAGAAGGAAACAAGAGAGAAGGCATAGAAGAAAGTGGAGCTGTAGAAGAGAAGAAGCATAGAGAAGAAGAAGAAGAGAGAAGCCTCACAAAAGAAGTAGAATTAGTGAATGATTTAAGCCGTCTTATTGGTTGAGCTTCATTTGAAGTGCACTGTGCACTTATCCTACATGCCATTTAATTGCTTTGTACTATTGAGTTATTTGATATACTTGTGAAGGGTAATTGGTTATTCAAATCACCATTTTACCCAATTTGTTTTGCATTATTGACATCAGATTTCATTTATATATCAATCTTGTTTGACATTCTATTATACATTGCTTATATTGCATTTGAATTGCGATCTTGAGAATTATTTTTCCAATTGCTCCCTGTGTTCGAGCTTGGACTTCATTTCTGATATTCGAGTTATAAATTTCACTTGTCTTTCATACTGATTCGAACTATATTACAATGCGACGATTTTAAAAACCCGTTTCAGAGCGAAGAACATTTTCGCACCATTGCCTGGGAGCAACGCGTAACTTTGATCTCTTGATTGCAATATCTAATATGGCACTAACTTGCTCTATCTTGTTTTGACTATGATCTGTTTTAGGGGACTCATTGAAAGAAGATCAGCTGCACTTCAGCTACTGCAGGGGTAGGCAAACTCCATCCACCCTCTTCTAAGCCCCTGATTTTGAAAATCTAAAAAAGGAAAAAAATCAGTTAGGGCTACTTGCATTCTATTCTTAGATTAATCATCAAGATGCCTGATTTGATACATTCTATTTAGGCAACATCCAAACCCTGATTTGTGCACCTACTTAGAGCTTAAGGTATCTCAGGCTATCACCTTCTTGCTTGAGCCCTAGGTACCACATTTGGACAGATTAAATTGGACCAATCAAAGCCAATTGGGGATTCTATTTTATGGTTTTAGAAACACACTTCATTAATCAAGAATTAACCTTCCCAAACAATGTGTGCCTAAGCCTTGGTTGTATTGATTTATTCAAGCAAACTCTAAAAATAGGCTCTTAACATCATTTGAACACTAAAAGAGGGACCTAAAATTTTTGAAGGACAAAACAGGTGAAGTTGACCCACCTTGTTGGGTTAACCAATCTTCAAATTAGGTCACTTTGCACAAAAGTATCTTAAAGTTCAAGTGAAATCATAAGCACCTTGCTCTTAACTTAAAACTGGTAGACTTAAGTGGTCAAGTCCCCATTCTGGTCTACCTGGATCCTCAGTGACAAGAGAGGTCAGGTGAGGGAAACCTTGTAACTCGTGGGGGCGCTCTACTGGGTAGGGGTCTTCGCGGGACTCTCCCTCTCTGGTTGCCCAAGTAATTCTCAGGTGGACGGCTTTCTAACTAAGGGGTTTCATCCACCTCGAACCTCTATAGTCATCCAATTTTTTTGGGTGTCTTGATTGGGTTCATCACTTGCTACCCCTCATCTACTCCATCAATGCATGTTTGGGAGGAGGTCCTTAAGACCATCCTTGAGGCCTCCATTAGATATTCACTCTCATCGAGGTCGAGCCTCGACTTCCGTGTTTGTGCAACAACTCGATCACATTGACATATCCTCTTATTCAGAACCTACTACCCCTACATTAGCTATGGATCACCAAGAAGATCAACCTAACCTTGACCAACAATTCCATGATTTCCAAAATCGAATCAATGCCATCATCAACCCACCGCCGCATCCTCAAATGCGAGATCATTATAATTCTGCAGCAGTGGAGATCAAACCCCGAATTAACATCCCCGTGGGAGGACCCGAGGTAGATCTCAAGCCTAGCATGCTTCATATGACCCTAAAATTTCATGGCTTGAACTCCAAGGATCCTTTCCAGCACATCAAAAACCTAAAACATCTAGCCCACACTTTTGGGGTAGATGTGTAGAATCAGGATGGATTACTCTTAAAACTCTTCTCATTCTCTCTTACTAACAAAGTCGCTCACTGGTTCCAAACTCAACCACACACGATCAACACATGGGGAGAACTTCAAACCGCCTTCCTACAAGAATTCTACCCCATTGGTCGTACAAACACAATGCGACACCAAATCACACACTTCTCCTAAGGAGCATGACAATCTATACATGAGGCATGGGATCGTTTTCTGGATCTCATGCATAAGTGCCCCCATTACGAAGTTTCGAAGTGGGAACAAGTTCAATCCTTTTACCATGGACTCCATGAAGACATCAAGCTCTTTGTCAATGCAAACTGTGGTTGCAGCATCATAGGTCAACATGAGGACACAATTTGGGAAATTCTCGAGAACATGTACGAGAACTCCCTAAATAATGAGTCATTGGGTGCGTACGATCGGACGTCTACCCATGCATTGACAAATAATCAGGGGGTGCATGAATCTAGAGGCCTTCCCACATCCATTAATCTGGAGCTGGTAGCCAATCAATTGGAGAAGGTCTCCATTTTCAAGAAAAAGGTGGACGACATTACCCGTCATCTACACAAATCCACCTCTGCACCTCAAAGCACATACGCGCACCCGCCCACAGGAAGGGAGGTTGCGCACAACATCTACCACTCCCCAGGGGTGGATGCATATCCACCCCTATCTGGTTATGGCTTCGGAGGCAACTTCGAGTCAACCGACCTCTGTTGGGGGAACTCTGAACCCTCATACCCTGATTATCGCAGAGCTCCTCAGACTTGCGAGGATCTTCACGTTGTCTAGAATAATCCTTTCTCCAACACTTACAACTCTGGATGGCATAATCATCCTAACTTTTCATGTCGGGAAATAACCCGAATCCAAGACCTCAATTTCAACCCCGACCACAGCCTCTGCATCTTTATCAGTCCACTCAACCAAGGACCACTCAAAATTTCCAATCTGGACCACCTAAAGAAGATTAGACATCTTTGATTCTTCAAACCTTGGTTGACATGCAAAAATAACACAAAGAAGACATCGCTAAACTTTGCAATCAAGTGATCCAGCTGGCAAGCTCTTGCAAGCTTGGCACACTTCCTTCCCAACCTCCGCCAAATCCTAACAACATGTTGACCCAAAAACACATTGTAAATCAAATCCAAGGTCAAACATGTTATACCCAACCTGGTCTAGCAACTCATACCTGCATGTTTTCTCCACCCACCTCAGTTGAGCCACAACACACCATGACTTACCCAACACCACCCCCACAGCAACAGCAAGGTCTGACTTTTCCCCATCCACCTCCCTACCATGATTGTGCTAAGATCAATGTTACGAAAGCCATCCTTAAAGATAGCCAATATATTCCCTTATCCTAGGTCATATCTCAGCTCCACTCTAAAGGATTGACAGAAAGTGATATAACAGGACACTTAAGGAATGCACAAGTCACGATTCCGCTACTTGATATCCTAGCTCCCAACTTGACCTTACCTGACTTACCTAGGAAGAAGATGGAAGAACAAACACCGGGAAAGGTAATACTGTTTGAAAATATAAGTGCCAAAATCCAAAATAGTTTACCTCCTAAGAATGCTAATCCAGGCACCTCACTAATTCCTTGCAATATCAATGATACAAACTTCAAGCAGGTTGTACTAGACTTGGGTGCCTTAGTCAATCTCATCCCCACCAACCTATTTGAAAAATTACCGATTGGATAGCTAAAACCTGCTCATGTCACTTTGCAACTAGCTGACCGAACCTTGATCACACCAATTGGGATGATAGAGGATGTGGTAATTAAAGTTAAGGATTTCAGCTACCTAGCAGATTTCCAAATTCTTGACATGGAGACACCACAACAGATACAAGAAATGCCCATAATTTTGAGAAGACCATTCTTGGCCACTGCAAGAGCCATAATCAATTGTGAATGAGGGAATATGACAATTGCCTTTGGAGATCAACAAGTTGAGATGAATATTTTTTAGGCAACAAAAGAAAAATGCTTGACAAAACAACTAGGTTTTATACAGGATCTCATGACCATATCCTTAGTAGGAAAACTAGAACCTGAATGGGAAACCATTCACATCCTAGATGATGATCTAGTCGAGCATAATGATATGAGCACAATGGAGGTTTTCACATTTTTACTTGAAGATATATCCAAAAATGTTGGGAAATATGGTGACAAACCATATTCAGAATCCATGGATATGGAGACTTCTTGTTTTGAGGACCACCAGGAATCAAGATTGGATGATATTGAGAGTGACCTTCACCCAGAATATGAATCCTTTACAGATTTCAAGTTTTATGATTCAAAAGGCACTCTCCAAGTATTCACTTTTTGGAATGAAGATTATAGGGAAGATTCATTTGAAGACCCAATCTATGAGTCATTTCTTGAGGAGATAATCTCAAACCTAAAAGAAAAGAATCACAATGACTCATCAGGTATCGATTTGATAGACCATAGAGCACAAGAGGAACCACACATCTGGGGTACACTAACTAGACCCATTTCTATTGAGCCTTGGAATCACCAGAACCCAACTACAAAATCCCATGATCACTATACCTTCCAAATGTTCCCTCCGCAGAAACTCAAGAAAGATCATCCAGAAATGAATTAGCCTGACCAATATCAGAGATATTCTGGAATGACTCTCCATCATGCGTTGATACTTATCTGTGGCCATCCAATTCTCATCCATCATGATCATATCATTCATGCAGTCAATCCATTCTTTCTGAGTTCATTGCACCCAACTGGTGGCGTTAAACTCAGCGCTTAACGGGAGGCAACCCGTCATCTTTTTGAAAAAACTTGAAACCCTTCTTGACACATCCTATGCTGAACTCATATTGCACTTTAGAGTTTGTCCATTAGAATAGCTGACTCCACCTCTGGTACCTGTACCCGAGCTTGAAATCGTCCACAACAGTCATCTCGACCCGTCCACCCACCCAAAACCTATTCTAATGTATGATCTAAGCTGAATTCGAACCCACCTAAACAAATCGTAGGCATGGGGGGTTATTAAAGTGCAAAACACTGTGAGAATCACCTCATAAGAAACGGTTTCATCAAAAAAATACATATTCCAAAAAACCAAAAAAATTAAAAAAGTTGAAAAAGAACAAAAAATTGGAGGAGGAAAATTTGAGAATTAATTGCATATCATTTTGGAGGAGAGAAAAGGGAGGTAATATAAATGTCAAAAAGGAGCACAGTTTGAAATAAAAAGAGATAGTCATTAGTAAAAGATTAGGAATCTACTTTGTCCTAGGCCAAATCAAAAGAAAGAAATAAAAAGACAAAAAGTGCTAAGAGACAAAAGAGACTAGTATGAACACTGATCTAAGGCCTCTTGGGCTTGTGTTTAGGCTTAAAAATTCAAGTATTCGTTAAGATCTGGATAATGCTCAAGAGGTTCGGGAAATGCGAAGCTTAAGTATTAGGTCTATGACTTAGGGATTATTCAGCCTTATTAACTGACCTCTGGTTTGCGGGACTCGGTAACCTAAGAACCCCAATCCACATACAGTCTGGTTCAGTGCGCTTAATTATCAAAATCATGCAAGTGCGTTAATTCTATTCTGAAAAAGCTACCTAGATTAGGAGTGGCTGATCAACACAAGTTGATTTGGAAGAGTTCCTAGTGTGGAGAGGCGAAAAATTCCCCTCGAAAAGGTGCAATAACATACTATCTCCTCGGTGCTTGTCTCTTAGGATATCTAAAATATCCTACCAGGGGCATGTAAGCACCTTGTGTTGGTTCAAATGCCATGGGCGACATTATCACGAGATGTCGATTGTTAGGGTTTGGATTTAGCTACAGAATGCCATGGGCAGGATTATCCAAAATCTCGAAAGCCAAGGTTTTGGGGGTTGCCATGAGCAGTGCTATCTCGAAGCATCGATTGCCAGAGATCCTGCGAGGATTGATGGTGGGAGCTAGGAATCCAATACAGACCGTGTTGTAAAGCCAATCCGAAGCTAGAAATAAAGAAAGAAAAGAGAGAGAAAATACTCCAAAAATAAACAAAAAATCTTCTGTCTCTCTCTCTTACAAAAATAAACTGCAAATTGAACTGGGACTAAACATGTTTTAAAGCACGGGTGCTTTAACTACGAAGCTCAACGAACCCTAGGTTAGTTTCTGTGGGCCTTACAAACCTTCCTGGCAGACTGAGGCTAGAGCTGGTCAGGTCCGAATCTTAGTTGGCACTTGTGTACTTCTTGGCCTACTATTGGCATTCTGACCTAATCAACAAAAGAAAGCACATGGCAGAAATTTGAGCATAAAAAGGCACGGTATAGAATCTAAGTTAATTCCATTAGATTTTGCTAAGGGACTAGCAAAAGCTAGGCATGGGGGTATGATGGGAACACCATTATGAGTAATAACTAGCTCAATTTAGTCATTATCAAGGAATAAATGCTCCTATATAACTGCCAGAGAGCGATAGTTCATTGCATAATCATTCTGAAAGAAAGATAAGAAAATAGGGTTAAAACTACAATTTTACCATCATATCTTGAATGCATAACAATCATGGGCTTTCTTAGGGATTAGTTAAGGGTCAAATGGCCTTAAATGTCCAACAAGTGGGTTAATACAGACAGAAAAGGATTTTCGCGTGTTTTGAGAATTAAATGACTTCAGAAACCTTAAAAATAGACCTGCTTAATTAACTGAGGTTCTAGTCAATATAAATTTCACCTAAACCCTCTACAATTCATAGAAAAATATTCTCTAGGATTTGGTACCTTCAATTTGACCCTCAAAACCGGTCTTGACCCAAAATAGAGTCCTAGAAAGATATTTACCTTAATTTAGGTTTTGCATAAATTACCTAGTCAACCGAGGTCAAAACTTAAATCTAACTTCACCATTGCATTCCTTGGGCCCAAATTAGGTTTATACTAAAATTTGGACTCAATCTGAGATCATCTTGACCAAGTTTACATTTTGGTCCAGTCAAACTCTCTTTATCTCATTCAGATCCTTACCTTTGGAATATCTTATAAATAGCCCCCCAACTTCTTTATCTTCTTCACAAAAAGGTCCCTGCTACCATGCATCCTAATCCTACAAACTTCGGCAACCTTAAAATGGCATGTTCTCCTTAATTCCTTGACGAATCCCTCTTAGATTTGAAAGGGAAGTTTGTCAAGGAATTCCCTTCCTTTTGAGCCAAATCCCAAGCTCTTAAACCTTCCCAATCTCCTATGCGAACACATGAGAGATTAGGGTGTCTTGGAATTCCTATCTCCAGTGAACATTCTAAGCTTGGAAAGCTTGCTTCCCAAGCTCAAAACTCCCTCTAAAGATCTATAAAAGGACCCCAGATCAAGCTGAACCTCTCAAGCTTGATTCTGACCATGAAATCCCCATACTCCTTCCTTTTCTAGCCGAGAAGCTTCGCATGCTCCGGTGACTCTTCCTAACCTCCTTTATCTTTTGTCCACAATACCAGTGGCTGGATTCCCTTCCTCTCTCTTGTCTGCTCTTGGAAATACCAGCAGGAGCATCCTTCACATTGTTGTCTCCATTCCTACGCTCACCGAAGCACTTCATCTTCTTCATCGCCGACATACCCCTTGTGCATATTCTTCCCACTTTCGTCCATTAAATTAGGGTTAGATTAGCTTCTCTAGGTTCTTAGGGTAGTTTCCATCTCCAAAAAGCCAAAAATAACCCACGACTCGACACTCTTACCTCCATCTTCCCCGTCTTCGACAACCACTACAGCGAGGCAGTTCCACTACTACACAACTCCATCCGCCAAACCAACCACCAAAAAACCTTCACTCCTCCTCCAGCGCAAAAACCCTAACCTATCGCACTCCATCAACCACCTAAATCGCCCACTGAATAAACCCACCTTTGCCAGCCATCCCGTCACCATCCAGCCACCACAGCCACTCCTACTCCATGCTGCGCACACCACCACGTATGTCTTGCTACGACGAAGCCTACTGAACCTTCAAACGAGGTTGCAAGGTCGTGTTCTTCATTTCAGGTTCACTGCCACCACCGCCATTACCATAAAGCTTCGAGCAAGCTTCGAAGCCTGCTTCCCAGCCAAGAGCTCCAAGCGAAAGCACCAGGTGATGCAGAATCACCTGGCGAACGTTTCCAAGAGGTCAATTGGGACGTTTGACCAACATTGAAAGCGAATTGAACAAAGGAGCATCAGCACAGTGCATGCGAAGGAGCCGTGGGATTTAGTCCCGCATCGTGGATTGAGGAGCGGAAGAAGGCCCATAAATTTAATTTGTCTCATAGGCTATTCACCTCAACAGAACACAAGGGGTGAGGTCCCCGTGCCCCTCACTCACCTCGCCCATGACACTGCTCACACGGGTCTGGTGCATCCGATTACCCACCTAGCCAAGCACTCCTCGGCTGCCACTCATGGCTAGCAACCCTGGTCCCAGGTGCACTCTACCCGAATACCCGATAACCCACTGAGGCCCTAAGAGGGCAGATCCTAGAGTGAGGAGAGAAAGCGCATGGGGGAAAAGGGGGGTTTTGCTCTATGATTCAACCGGCTGACACATAGCCATTTAAGAAGCCCTTCCCCCTTGTGCATGAGAAGAAGAAGGAAGGCACAGTAAGAAGCAAAAGAAGAAGGAAAGCAAAGAAGAGAAGGAAAGAAGAGAGAAGGTGCAGAAGAAAGCGGAGCTACAGAAGAGAAGAAGCACAGAGAAGGAGAGAAGCCTCACAAAAGAAGCAGAAGCAATGGATAATTTAAGCCGCCTGATTGGCTGAGCTTCATTTGAAGTGCATTTTGCACCTATTCTACGTGGCATTTAATTGCTTAGTACTATTGAGTTATTTGATATACTTGTAAAGGGTAATTGGTGATTCAAATCACCATTTTACCCCATTCTTTTTGCATTATTGACATCAAATTTCATTTATATATCATTCCTGTTTGACATTCTATTATACATTACTTATATTGCATTTGAATTGCAATCTTGAGAATTACTTTGCCAATTGCTCCCTGTGTTCGACCTCGGACTTCATTTCTGATATTCTAGTTATAAATTTCAGTTGTTTTTTGCACTGATTCAAACTATATTACAACGCAACGATTTTAAAAACTCGTTTCAGAGCGTACAACAAGGATGAATAGTATCACCTTTTTGAAACAAAAAAAATGAATTCACAATAGAATCAAGCACAAGTTACACTTGTATGTATAGTGGAAACCCAAACCGAGTAAAAACCACTACCTAAGCTTCTAAACTTAGGATTTTCTCAACTAGTCGAGGCTAGTCAATCCACCATCATACCACTTGAACAAGGGGGGCACAACCTCTTTACAACCACTTCTCTTTGTACCCTTAAGAGAAGCATAATAAAAACAACAATGGATCTTCCTAATAACTTGGGATCTGTTAATCAAAACAATAATGTAAAAGAACAATAAATATATCTATTCAACCTCAATAAAAATCAAACTAGATATTCAGCAGAGGTTTGAAACGATGTGCTTTCAATTACGTGAATAGCAAAGTGTAGAAGCACTTGAAAGAAGAAAGAGAAGATCTAATCTTTTTGGAGGATTTTTCTATTGAAAGTTGATATGAAAAAGAGCTACATACAACCTCTATTTATACTGAAAAGTTGGCCTGAAAAGGAAGTGAAATTAGTCTACCAAGTAAGGTGTATTGGTCGATCAAAATGCTGTTTGGTCGCTCAATCTAGTTATTTGATCGATTACTAATTGGTCGATTAATTAGCTTGGTCAGTCGATCAAAAGAGTATTAATCAACTCCCTAAAAGAGGCTAGTTTGATCAATTAACTAAGTTGGTTGGTCGATCAATAAAATTTGGTCGATCAAGTAGTTAATTTGGTCATTCAATAACCCTAGAAACTGATTTTAGAAAGAGGCACGAAAATCCATTTGAGTTTTATTTTGAGGTTCCTTACAATAATATCCTAGACTCAAATAACAGTAAAAGACACATACCAGCAACCATCTAAACTTGATCCAAGAGAGAAGCTCTGATACGCGATAGTCCTGAAATGGTAGTCTAACATTAAACATAATTTTGGTGCATCAAAACAGAGGTACTTATAGATTGCATAAGAGGTTGATTGAGAACTTGATGTGTGGTCCTGTACCTATGATCCATTGGTCAAATCTTTAAGTCAAATATCATCAAGTACAAAAGTGTCAGTGACGTCAAAAAACACGATGAGTTAATTTGTTCATTTTAGCACGAGTTTACAACAACAATTTAAAAGAATATGGAGGGTGAGTCCAAGTGTCGATCTCAAGGAGGCAAGAAATTGAATCCTTTTATCGCTTACTTTTAATGCAACATGATGAGTTATTTATCTCTTACCCTCTTGGGAAGACTTATGGACATGTTTCAGAAATTCTTCCAAGCCACGTCCATTGATGGCTGGAGCCTTATGGTGCATTTAGTGTGCTCAAACAAGAAGTTATTTCATGGGACATTAATAAATGTGAGGAGCATTGTCAATGAATGTTGGGAGTTAGTCGGAGCATGGAGAGTCTCCTTGTAAATATTATAGTGGGGTGTGGGAATATTTCATTGTAATTTTTTCCTAGTTGGTTTTTTATATGAATAAAATGCTCCCGGTTTGCCATCGTTAACGATGGCACTCCTCACTCTTTCAAAGAAGAAAAACATGATGAGTTATTTTATTTTCTTGCATAAAGAGAAGGACAGAGAAATTAGTGATAGAGATTATAGTAGCTAGTTATGCATCAACAAAAATAATTGTAAAATGTATTGATTGCAACACAGGCATAGCAAGTAGAGGCCTAATTCAAAATGCATAAGAATAACACTTGAATACCATCAACAATTACTTCTACGAATCATCAAAATCATTTTACAAACACTAACATAAAAACTAGAGGCATGCTTGAATAAAATTTGAAAAAAAAGCTAAGGAAGAACTAGAAGCGAGTCGAGGCCACCATGGTGGTGGAGGAAGCTCCATCTGTGGCTCAGCAACTCTGGGGACTTGCTTTGAGCTCTACAGAGGTGGTAGAAGACTTGTGGAGGAGATGAATTACAATGGAGGGTCATAGGGCCCTTTTATAGGTGCAAAGAAGGCCATGTCAAATGATTTCTCACGACACCACAGCAAATTCTTGCACTAGGGACTACTATTGCATGTGATCACATGCACATCCCACTCTATCCATCCACCACACCGCGTGGAGCACTTGTGAACATGTGATGGTGATCGCATGGTCCAAATAGCACGTGCATGTGCTTCGTCTAATCCTTATGCTGATGTGGCGCTTCCTCAGCTGTGTGATCTCCATCCAACAGTGGAATTAATCCATCTACATGCGCATGGATTGAGCTTCAAATGGGCATCTTGTGTTTCCGAGCATGCTCTAAGATTGCTATGCTATGGTCGAGAATGGGAGGATCTTGATTGTTGGTGCTCAATCATGTGGATGAGATGAAGCGATGGTGATGTATACACATCCATTTTGGTTAAAATGCCTATTTATGCATGTTCCTAAGCTTAGATAAGCATTCCATTTTATAAATTTTTCATAGCATGCATCATTCTGCATTTAGAATAATCTATATAAAGTTTAGGCTAATTCGTGTCCTTTTATGGCCAGGGGAGGAGATATATTTCATGGCCTCAGATAGACTATCTGACTATACATATCTGATCAGGACGACGAACGAAGTTGAATGCCTCCAAAATCATCTTAATTGGAGTCCTGTAGCACCTTATGTAGTTCGAGGAAGATCAACGGCCAACGAGCTAGGTGATGCAATTCAAAGCTTTAAACGACATATCCAACTGCACAGATGGATCCAGATCGACGATCGTAGCCCAATAGCATGAAAATGGACCCAATCCGACGTCTGTGGCGACATCTACGAGCAAAAGAAGCTGGACAGTCCAGATGGCCCACATGGCACCATCCAGACTGCCCATGGGCATCCGCAACACTCCTTCCTCTGAGCAATCGATCTCCACTGTCGGATTTGCATCCAATGGCTGAGAGTGCCTGGGCCTCAAAACAAAGCCGCGACCATCCTATTCCCATAGCATAGTGGTTAAAGCTCTTACCGCACAATAGAGGGTGCGAGTTCAATCCTCAATCTATTGCTCCCCTCAGCGCTACTCAAGTGAAATCAAAACCATCTGATTAGTTGTAGACAGAGAGGATTGAGCCACATCACCTCGAGGCTGGCTTAGCATGCACGAGGGGTGTAATCAAGACCATCCGATGGTGATCAAGCGCTCATGGGCATGCCATGTGGCAAGCTAGATGGATGGAATCGCGAGATGCACGATCATACGCTGGTCTTGCACGATCTAAAGGTGCAGAGGCACTCTATCACAACCCTTCGATCTTGGATAGATGGCTGAGGGAGGTTCCAGCTTTGCCAGCACTAGGTGCGCGATGCGCGTGCCCGTGCAACTATGCACGGTTGTGCGTGGTTGTGTACGTGCATGGCACGCATGCTCGATGTGTCTTGGGAGGCATTCAGTGCACCATGTGGAAAATGATTCGCCATCTTCTCTTTTTTCACTATAAAAGGCCCCCTACACCCCCATTCTCAATCACCTCTTCCTTTCTCTCCCTCACCACCTCCAAATCTCTAGAGTGAGCTTGTCCCAAGACTAGGATGTTGCTCTAGAGAAGAAAGTCAAAATATTTTCTCACCTCTCATCCCCCTTTGTGGAGTATCCTGTGGCCGTCCTCTCACCACTTCGAGAAGTAGATCCTCACCGCAACACCATCCTACCCCACCCACCGTCCTCCGGCTTCGTCCTTGTTCATCCCACTCCTTACCACCTTCCTCTAAGTGATGTCAGAGTGAGTCATCCTCCAAGAGACCGTCAAGGGGGATTCTTCTCAAACCACTCTATCTTTTATTGCTTTCTACTATAGTTTCAATTGGTTGTAATATACATTGATCAATTTTATAAAATGTTTCTCTCTCTCTGTGTCTCTCTCTTTTTATTTTGCAAGTAGAATAGCTAGATTTCATCGACCTGATTTCTTACCCTATTAAAATACCAAGAAAAGCATAAAAGATGAAAACAACAAAAATAAATAAAATCAAAGTGCGAATTTCAAAACCAATCGTTCGACTCATCGTACTCGACCTAGGACTCACTTTGAATTTCGGTATAAAATTTATTTGGTAGTGATTTTTGCGACTACAGTGATGGGTTCTCCAAAACCTTGATTTTCTTTACGAAACACGCTCATCATTTTGGTGTTGTTGCTGGGGAGGCAATGCTCTTTGGTTTTTACTGCATTTTTCACCTTAACGTTTTAGCTTACTTTGCTCTCTTTCTGTGATTACAAGTACCCTTTCAAAGCAAGCCAAAGCATCTAATTGTTTGATTGTCACTTCACCTCACCTTACCCACCCCATAAATTAAAAAATAAAAAAAACTCTTATCTTCTTCTGGGATTAAATTGAAAGTTACACACTTAACACCCACAAATTCTCATCTTAAGGTGTACAATCACTTCAATTAATACAAATAACTGAGTAGAAATTTTATTAGGTTAAACATTTTTGTGTGCCATAATCAAGTGGTGCAACAGGCCAATTGTCTGAATTGTTTAGGCTGCACCACTTAATTTAAAACTAATTCATCAGTAGCTTGCCTCATAGGGTTGATTTTTAGAGCTGAACCAAGCACTCCACATTATTTTTTATTTTTAAAGGAATATATCATCACCGGTGCTTTCAAAACTTAGAGTGTTCTACTAAACTTGATTGAATGAACCTAAAGATTAAACCCTAAAAACTATTAAACAACGTTAAACCCTAAATGTCACATTATCAAATAACCATGTTTGCAAACCATGGTTGTGGACATACACACATTTGAATTGATCGTTAATGGCACAACCCATCTAAAGGGCTCATCACATTCAAAGAGCACAATCATCCCAAGCCTTAATTAAAATTGAGTAGACGTTGGCCTTAGGATTCATTAAATCCAATTTAAGGTGTTCTCTTGAATGTATTTCGAATTATTGATGTTTGCTTGCTTCAAAAGGTGCTAAGTTGGGAGGCCTAATTGCCAAATGGCTTAGGTAAGCAGGGGTTTGGCATAATTAGCAACCCTTGGGACATGCTTCCCCTGCTTCGTCGACCCAACTTTACCACGTTCAGGAGTAAGGACAACATCAAATTCATTGTGTGGTCAGAGTTCGTTTCTGGATCATAGGTCCTTAAGCTACCTAATTGTTGAACGAGAATCTACGCTAACGTGTTTGGTTTTGGAAAACCCGTCGTTGTAGTTTGAAAGCGAAGGATTCGTGTTCAACAAATAAAATTTATACCGAAATAAGAATTCCGGGTCGAACACAGGGAGGCGAACGTTTGATTTAAAAACTTCGCGTTTCTTTTTATTTTGTCATGAAGAAATTTAATTTAAACTATCTAAGTATCTACAACGAATAAAAGAGAGAGAGGGAGTAAGAGAGAGAGAAAGAATACTACACATGGAAATTAAAATGAGATGTAGAATAGATAAGGAATTAATCATAAAAGAGTTCATTCGTTACAACTAGAAAATATAAAACAATTACTCTAGAAAGCATTAAAAGAATGGAGGGAGAAATGTCCTCCTCGACGATCGCTCGGAGGACGAATAGACTACTCTAGAAAGCAGTAAATCTATACTAGAAAGCAGTAAAAAGAATAGGGAGAGAGAAATCCTCCTCGACGGTCGCTTGGAGGACGAGCCGGACGGGACGACACCTGGACGAAGGAGAACGAAGCGGGACGAAGGAGGACGAAGCAGAAGAACGGGAACGAAGCAGCACGCCGTCGTCGTCGCGGGATCCACTTCCGAAGGGGGACGAAAATTTGGACTTTATCTCGCGAGAAGCATCCCGGGTGTGGGACAAGCTTCTCTTGAGCTTTGGAGAGGTAGAGAGGAGAAGGAAGGGATGAAAATTTCGTATGGAGGGGGTCTCCTTTTATAGTTGCAAGGAGTGGGGGCAAAATGGACATTACATCTTTAAAATAATAAATAAGGGGTCTTTAGTGACGGATAAAACCGTCGCTAAAGCCCCGCCGTCGCCGTCGCCGCTGCGCCCACGCGCGCCCGCTCGGCTGGCCGCGCGCGTAACGCCTACGCACACCGCTTGATTTTCAGCCGTCCGATCGCGAGATCGGACGGCTTAAAATCGCGCCTTCACCGCTGCCGCCCGCCCGCCTGCGCGTACGATCTCGCGTTCACCAGAGCGTCCAATTGCGCGTCGGCGATATCGGGCGCGCACGGCCGTTGGATCGCGATCGTGCGGTCAATTGGAGCGCGCCCGCCCGCCTCAGAAATCGCTTGGCGAGGCTCGAACGCGCGCTAGCGCCTCGCGATAAGGCGCTGGACCGCTGCGCTGCCTCGCCCAAATGGTCGCGCGGATGCTTTTAAAACGATGCGTCCACAGCCGTTGGATTGAGATCCAACGGCGGAGAGGAGACGGTGCACGGTCTTCACCAGACGCATGCGGCCGATTGGGCGGCTGAGATGGTGCCACGTGGCGCCATCTTAGCCGTCCATCTTCTGGAAGTTGTAGATGGTGCCACGGATGTCGGATTGACTCGATTTTTGTGTCGTTGGGCTGCGATCGTCGATCCGAATTCATCCGTGTGGTCGGATTTTCCATCTGAAGTGCGGATTTACACCATCCTGGCCCTTGATCTTCTAGGGTTCCCCGGTCTCTATCTGATGCTACGGATGCCTGATTAGGGCGATCTTGGAGTCGTTGAACTCCAATCGTCGCCCTGATCATATCCATATGGTTGGATCTTTGATCCGAGGCCCCGATAAAATATTTGCCCTGTCCAAGCACATAAAAGGAGACAATTAACCTCGATTTTATTCAAACTACTCTAAATGCAAGATGATGCATGTAATGCAATATTTATATCATGAAATGCAATCCTATGCTTAAGAACATGCATAAATAGACATTTTAAGTAGTGTAAATGTGTTTACATCATACCCCCATGCCTATCTTTTGCTAGTCCCTAGCAAAAACTATATGCTATTTATAAAAGAATTAGGTTAGATTATTTGGACCTGAGTTATTTTCAATCATTAAGAAATTGTCTACTTAAGAACTGAACTTTCAAAGACACAACAGTGCCCGGGTATCAGCCAAAATGCAGACCGCCTCAAGCCTCGCCTTATTCAAAGAAAAATTTCTTTTTCTGTTTTTACTTTTTTTTTTTTTTTTTTTTTTTTTTTGGATTTTCAAATTTTAGGGTTTAAGAGTGGCTTTCTACGGCCATTCAACTCACCCAAGATTTGATGAGAACCCTAAGTTTTAAGCATCTTATTGTGATTGTGATAGACTCGTTGACCGGCAATTAAAACGGACTTCGGATTTCTACGCCTCTAGGTGACCTCAAAAAGAATTCTGCCTAAAGGTGTATCTTTACAACCGGTAGCTTTCTCCCTACTTTTATTTTTTTTAACGGGGTCAACACAAGGGTGAATCCAGTGTATATCTCCCCGGTTTATTCTACTTCTCCGCTTCTTCCTAAGTGTTTTGGGAATTTTTAGTGCATTTTCTGAGCTGGGTCTGGACAACCGGTCGATGAGCTGTTACCACCGACAACTTGCCAGCCATACTCGTGCGGCGAAGTGTGGCTTATTTCTTTTTGTTCTTTTCTCCTTTTTGATTTTTTTTTTTTTTTTTTAAGTAGGTGGCTTCCCTGGTCTAAGATTTACCTAAAGGCAGCAAAAAGAGAAAGGTCCAGTGACTGGGCTCCGGACAACCTACCTATGGGCTGTTACCCACGATAACTTGCCAGCCATATCACCCTAGAAGGTTCATTAGCTACCCAATTTCCGTTAAAATCGCCAAACAACGAGTCAGTGCAAAGAAAGTGTGTAGATGCTTAAGACTCAAAATTCCCTCACATCAGAGGGCGGGTTGATAAGTCGTGTACTTATCACCCAAACTTATTTACTCCAATTAAAATAAAATTCAAGTTGGCGAGAACTCGAAAAACAAATCCACATTTTAGTGGATATACGGGCTGATTAAGTCCAAAGACCTGAAGGGTCTTTGTGTTCAGAACATAATATAGTATTTCTTAAGATCGAAAATTTTCTTAAACCCAAATTCTCTTTCCTAATTTTGATTTTTTTTTTTTTTTAAATAAAACAAATCTACGGAGCTGACGAATGAATTCAAAGATAAATATCCATCCCCCCATGCCTATCTAATGCAATGTCCTCATTGTATTAAAAAGACATAAAACAGAGTGGAAAAGCGTAGAAAGCACCTGAATTGCGTGGATATCGGGTCCGCTCCGAGATGAAAATGAAAAAGAACTGTATATGTGCTGAGTTTAGTGCCTTCAGCTAGGCACACTATACAAAGAAAAGAAATAAAGAATTCACATGTGCAGGTCAGAATTAGAATAAACAGAAGAATCCTCTGACCTGTCAGCAGAGGTCCACAGATGTGGACCAGATTGTGGTGCAGACCCACACCCCATAATCGAGAATATCTTAGGTTCTGGATAAAAATTACCCAAAACCTAAAATCAGAATGCAAGCGGGGTCGAGCCTGCGATTTGTGAGGATGCAACCCAAGGCCAAAATGTCGGGTTACAGAGAATTGAAGCTCAAAAGGATAATCGTTAAATGTGTGCTTGAGTTTGACATCCTCGAAACAAATGTCGTAAGGGTTCTGATTTGATGGTTTCAGCTTAAAAGGAACCCTTCGACTCAATCTTCCATTTCCTCCAAAATTAACTTCCCAAATTAGAACTTCCCCGCTCCTATCCTCCTCATTAAGTGTATCAAATTCCAGGACATCTTGTATATTTATCACCCCGTCTGGAATCTCCAAGTGTAAATGATGTGGCAGAATCAAAATTGACTTGGGTCTAATTATCTCAGAATTAAAATCATCAATAAGCTCAACAGGGTATAACTGATAATCAGGGCATTGAATTGATTCCTCCAGAAAATGCGATTCTGGATCTGTATCGTGTGCCCTAATAAGATCAGTTTCCTCAGTTATTGGGCTATCAAATGATCTATCAGATTCCTCAGGCCCAATCGTCTCACAAAAATCGTGATTTGAAAACTCGTGTGAGACTTCGCAACTTGGATCTTCACCATCAAAGAAATCAGGATCCGTATCAATGTATGTCCCAAAATCAGTTGTCACTTTGTGTTCCCAGGAGACATAAGTTTTCTCGTAACCCGGCTCAGGGATCTCAGGTGAAGAAATCAGATCATCCTTAATTGGTTGCTTTAATTCAATCTGGTCAGCTTCGTAACACGTGTCCCCCCCAACAGGTGCCTGAGCGGGTTCTGTCATTGGCTTTCCTGAAGAGAGTTCATCCTGGGAATTATTCCAAGATTGAATCAAAGCAACCACGAATCTCATCCTCAATTTCGCTAATTTCCCAAGTAGAAACTCACCCGGGTTCTTATCCTTAACATCCTGGAGCCAATCCAACAAAGACTTATTTAAATCATCAATCATTTCAATCAGGGGCTCCAATCTCTCAATGCAAGGTATTGGCTGAACTTCTAAAGATTGAATGATATTCCTCAAGTTAGCCAGAACCTTATCTTGAACCTGATTAACCTGAACCAAATGAGTTGGTTCAGGATTGGGCGGGTTTGACGTCAAAGCAGAGGAATTAACGAATTGAGATTCGTTATACCCTTCCTGAAAATAGGTCATTTCAGAATGTTCAAAGGATGGTGATGACCTAAAGGCAGTGAAATCAGAGGATGGGTAAGGATCATTGTATCCTTCTTGATTGTAGATCGCATTAGGTTGTTCATGAAAGGAGGACGACCTATAATCGATGCAACTCTGAGAAGGATAGAATTGAGAATCAAAGTGTTCAGGGTTAGACCCTAAACACGGGGGTCCGGAATTGTATCCCCAATCCGAATTATCCCAACTAACTGATGGTCGATTACAATACGAGTTGGGATAATTGTCATGTTGAGGATAATTTACAACAGGAGGGAAAGAGCGGGAATGCGTGAAATATGTGGAAGGATTCATGAGACACGGGAGGAAGAAAGGTGCCCTGCAATACAAACAATCAAACCTGTCCTTAAATGGGTTAGCCTACAGACCTACAGACTCCCAAAACCCGTCTTGAGATAAAGGAACGATTTGATCTACTTCTGTCTGTTCAATCCAACCAGTTAGAAGGAGGGACTGGGGAGAAGGTTCTTCCTTCGGCTTGCGCCTCCGGTTCCTAATGTACCCCCCAGCCGCGATCGTTTGACTTTGCTCCCCTAGCTAGACATCAGATTGAACAGTAGAAACAGACTAATCGAAAATAATCTCGTCCTGAGTTCTGAAGAGCGAGTCCAATCCTTAAGGCCAACGTCTACTCTGTTTTATTTAGGGCTAGGTTTGAATGTGCTTTGGAATGTGATGGGCCCTTTAAATGGGTTGTGCCCTTAATGATTGATTGCTTTGTGTGTGCGTGCACAACCAGTGGTTTTCAAGCAAGATTATTTTTGATGTGGTGAATTTTAAGGTTCAAATCTTGCTTAGTAGCTTTTAGGATTCAACTTTAGGTGTTTTCAATCAAGTTTCATTGGCACACCAGGTTTTGCAAGCACAGGTGAAGATATTTTCCTTTAAAGTTTAAAAAGAATGTGGAGTGCCTGGTAGATCCCTAAGAGTTGATCCTAATTGGCAGCTACTTGATGAGTTGATTTTATTTGAAGTGGTGCGGCCCAATCAACTCAAACAATTGGCCTCAAATGCACCACTAAGTTAGGCACACAAAGATGGTTAACTTAGAATGATTTCTACTCTTTTATGTGTTGCTTTATGTGTACTGGTCCCACAGATCAGAACCCAGTTGAGTAGAAACAAATCAATTTGGTTAAGTGCCTTTAAATGTGGGTGTACATTGTGTATTTGTTGAAAATTACCCCACAAAATTATCTTTTTACTTTTTTTTTTTTTTTTATATAAATGAAGGTGGAATGAATGTGAGTGAGAATCCAAACAACCAAACTATTCCTAGGATTTATGCAAACACCTAGGTTAATTGGAATTTGGATTCAATGTGGCGAATGAAATCTATGGAGGGGGAAAGAATGGGTGATAACTTACAAAACCTTTCACAGCACTTTACTCCAATCTACCACTTTTGCCTGTCTCGAAAGAGTACCTGCAATTACAATAAGAAAGGAGAAAAGTGAGGTAAATGATTTGTAAGTTACAAAACGCGAAGAGAAATCAAAGAGCGTTGCCTCCCCGGCAACGGCGCCAAAATGTTGAACGAGAATCTACGCTAACGTGTTTGGTTTTGGAAAACCCGTCGTTGTAGTTCGAAAGCGAAGGATTCGTGTTCAACAAATAAAATTTATACCGAAATAAGAATTCCGGGTCGAACACAGGGAGGCGAACGTTTGATTTAAAAACTTCGCGTTTCTTTTTATTTTGTCATGAAGAAATTTAATTTAAACTATCTAAGTATCTACAACGAATAAAAGAGAGAGAGGGAGTAAGAGAGAGAGAAAGAATACTACACATGGAAATTAAAATGAGATGTAGAATAGACAAGGAATTAATCATAAAAGAGTTCATTCGTTACAACTAGAAAATATAAAACAATTACTCTAGAAAGCATTAAAAGAATGGAGGGAGAAATGTCCTCCTCGACGATCGCTCGGAGGACGAATAGACTACTCTAGAAAGCAGTAAATCTATACTAGAAAGCAGTAAAAAGAATAGGGAGAGAGAAATCCTCCCCGACGGTCGCTTGGAGGACGAGCCGGACGGGACGACGCCTGGACGAAGGAGAATGAAGCGGGACGAAGGAGGACGAAGCAGAAGAACGGGAACGAAGCAGCACGCCGTCGTCGTCGCGGGATCCACTTCCGAAGGGGGACGAAAATTTGGACTTTATCTCGTGAGAAGCATCCCGGGTGTGGGACAAGCTTCTCTTGAGCTTTGGAGAGGTAGAGAGGAGAAGGAAGGGATGAAAATTCGTATGGAGGGGGTCTCCTTTTATAGTTGCAAGGAGTGGGGGCAAAATGGACATTACATCTTTAAAATAATAAATAAGGGGTCTTTAGTGACGGATAAAACCGTCGCTAAAGCCCCGCCGTCGCCGTCGCCGCTGCGCCCACGCGCGCCCGCTCGGCTGGCCGCGCGCGTAACGCCTACGCACGCCGCTTGATTTTCAGCCGTCCGATCGCGAGATCGGATGGCTTAAAATCGCGCCTTCACCGCTGCCGCCCGCCCGCCTGCGCGTACGATCTCGCGTTCACCAGAGCGTCCAATTGCGCGTCGGCGCTATCGGGCGCGCGCGGCCGTTGGATCGCGATCGTGCGGTCAATTGGAGCGCGCCCGCCCGCCTCAGAAATCGCTTGGCGAGGCTCGAACGCGCGCCAGCGCCTCGCGATAAGGCGCTGGACCGCTGCGCTGCCTCGCCCAAATGGTCGCGCGGATGCTTTTAAAACGATGCGTCCACAGCCGTTGGATTGAGATCCAACGGCGGAGAGGAGACGGTGCACGGTCTTCACCAGACGCATGCGGCCGATTGGGCGGCTGAGATGGCGCCACGTGGCGCCATCTTAGCCATCCATCTTCTGGAAGTTGTAGATGGTGCCACGGATGTCGGATTGATTTTTGTGTCGTTGGGCTGCGATCGTCGATCCGAATTCATCCGTGTGGTCGGATTTTCCATCTGAAGTGCGGATTTACACCATCCTGGCCCTTGATCTTCTAGGGTTCCCCGGTCTCTATCTGATGCTACGGATGCCTGATTAGGGCGATCTTGGAGTCGTTGAACTCCAATCGTCGCCCTGATCATATCCATACGGTTGGATCTTTGATCCGAGGCCCCGATAAAATATTTGCCCTGTCCAAGCACATAAAAGGAGACAATTAACCTCCATTTTATTCAAACTACTCTAAATGCAAGATGATGCATGTAATGCAATATTTATATCATGAAATGCAATCCTATGCTTAAGAACATGCATAAATAGACATTTTAAGTAGTGTAAATGTGTTTACATCACTAATATAAGGATAGGATTGATTGATTGTACTGCAGGGCACCTTTTTTTCCTCTGTTTTCAATCCTACTTCACCATGTATGCTTCCACATCCTACACACATTTCCAATCCTACCCTCCTACCACTACTTATCCTCAAGATGATTACTATTCCAACTCGACTTATGATTACCCATCCACTAGCCGAGATAACTATGATTGGGGATATGATTTCAGACCTCAATGTCTAGGGCCTAACCCTAGACAACAAGACTATGATTATTATCCTTCTCACGCCCACAATGATTATAGTTCTCCACTATTTGATGATCAACCTAACATGATCTACAATCAAGAAGGATATGATTATTATAACTCTTACCCTCCCCAGGATTCTACTGAACATAGGTCTCCATCATTCTTTGAACAACTCGAAATGACCTACTACGAAGGAGGACCCCTAGAACCTCAATATCTTGACTCCCCTAGATTGAACCCAAAGCCACCCAACCTTGAACCGAACCATTCAGTTCAGGTGAACCAGGTCCAAGATAGGGTCTTGGCCAATTTAAGGAACACTATTCGATCTTTAGAAATCCAGCCAACACCCTACAAAGAAGAATTGGAGCCCTTGATTCAAATGATTGACGATCTAAATAGTTCATTATTGGATTGGCTCCAAGATATCAAGGATAAGGGCTTGGGTGAGTTTTTGCTGTGGAAATTATCGAGATTGAGGATGAAATTTATGGTTACCCTAGTCCAATCTTGGGATGATTCTCAAGATGAACCCCCCACAGGAGAGCCAATGTCAGAAACTGCTCAGGAAACTATTAGGGGGGACAATTTTTTTGAAACTAGGGATGACAAGGTTGCTTTAAAGCAACCCATTGAGGATGATCCAATTGTCACACTTGAGATCCCTGAGCCAGGAAATGAGGAAAAATATGTCTCCATGGACCAGGAAATGATAGATAACTTTGTGACATATATAAATGATGATCATGAATTCTTTGATTTTAAGGGTGAGGAATCTCTTAGTGAAGTCTCACTTGAGCTTAAGGAAGATGATTTTAGTGAGACAAACGGGTCTGAGGAATATAATGAACCATTTGATAGCTCGATCATTGAAGATTGTGATCTTGTTGGGGCTTACTTGGAGGATATGAATCCTAATTTATTGGGTGATTCAATCAGTAGTGCCATTCCTTAACCACACCCTAAAGAACTGAATGATGATATTCTTGAGATCACTAAACCCAAGTCAATCCTGATTGAGCCACAGTTATTTGACTTGGATATCTTTGATGGGGTGTACAACGATCTAGAGGTCTCGGAAACATTGATTTTGGAGGAGAGGAGTTTGGAAGTTAAATTATGGGAAGTGAATTCCGAGGAAAGAGGAATTTTAGATTTAAGGGTTCCTGTTGACCTGAAACCACCTACCTTCTACTAGGACCCTTGTGATATTTTTGGCATTGAGGATGTGTAGCCCAAGTACGAATGAATTGGCTATCTTTCTGAGATAAACAAGTGGACATCTGAACCTAGTGAATCAGAATTACCCATTCTTCAACATTTCATACTTGGGTTACATACCATAAAACCATAGGCTCGGCCCTGCAAATACGACTATCTTTGGTTCTGGGTGATTTTCATCTAGAACCTTAAAGCATTTGACCCTGGGGCATGGGTCTGCACCACAACTTGGTCCACATCTATGGGCAACTTCTGCTGACAGGTTTAAGGATCAATCTTTTAATTATGATCCTAACTTGCCCTTGTGTTTTCCTAATTTCCTCCTTGTTTGTATGTTATGCCTAGCTAAAGACATTAAACTTAGCACGTGTCTATATTCCATTTTCTCTATGAAGCTGACCAGATCTATCATAAAATTCAGGTGATATTCTTTTTATTCCACCCTTTTCATGTCTTTATTTTTACAATGAGGACATTACATCATTTAGGCATGGGGAGGTGGATACTTAATATTGAAATTATTTTGTTAGCTCAATGGAATTTGTCTTATTTTCTTAAAGAAAAAATTTAAAATTTAAAATGACAAAAAAAAATAGAATTAGGAGAAAAGAACTTAGGCAATAGACATTGTTAACTTTAGGAAATAATACTTTAGGACCTAAACGCTTAGACTCTTCAGGTCTTCGGGCTTAATCAACCTAGGTGTCCACTGATAAACACCAGTTTATCTTCATTCTTAAGCTCTAAAACAAACCAAGCTTTTAGGATTTTTACTTTGTAAACAGGTTTTTTGGCAACATTTAGGCATAAATTAGGTTAGGCATGCATTACACATATTGTTGTATTTTTGATATGTTTATTTGAGTGTTAGGGATAAACAGATAGTCGTATCCCCAAAACCCTAGCACTCAGGAAGGCAACTGATGAAGAAGAAGCTCAAACCAGCTGGGACTCAACCTAATCCAACTCATCATAGCTGGATACCAGCTCACTTGAACTAGGGTTGGCTTATGCTAGCTTCATTCAGCTCATCTCAGTTGAATGTAGCTCAAGATAGCTGATCTTAGCTTACCCTAACTGAAGTCAGCTCAGATCCAGCTGAACTTAGCTGAGTCTAGCTCATCTCTGCTCCTATTAGCTCACTGGAAGCTCTAGCTAGCTCAGCTAAGTTTACTGGAGTACACCTAAGCTCAGATCTAGTTGCCTCCAACTCTACTCAACTCAAGCCAACTGAAGATGACTTCACCCTAGCTTAGGCCAGCTCAAGTCCTGCTCCTAGGGACTCCACTTAGCTTATCCTAGTTGAGCTAAGTTACCTTAGCTACTTCAGCTAGCTAGGTCCTCTTAGGGAACATCAGACCCAGCTTACTTTAGCATCTTTCAGTAGCAGCCAGCTTACTTTAGCTTATCTTACCAACTAGCAAAGAACTAGCAAGCTAAGCCAGCTAAAGTAGCTCCTTGGCATTTTCTTCATTAGCTATTAACTCCTATGCAGCTCCAGACAGCTCTCCTTCATCTCTTCCTCAAACCCTGATTCCTCCTACTTCTCCTCTACTTACCTACTAGCTAAGCCAGCTTAGCTAAGTTCTCCACTCCTTGGTCATCCACCTTAGCTAACCCTAACTCCACCTACATAAGTCTCCTCTTTAAGTCCACCTAAGCTCCACATGAGCTACCATACTTGGTGCCAACTCAACCACAACCCTTCACACCACCACTACCTCCAAGAGACACCATCATGTTGGTGCCAAAACCCCCCTTTACTACCCGTAAAATTGGCTCCAACCTCCCCCTTCATCTCCACCATACAACTAACCTCCCAAGCCATCTCCACCATCCACCTATTCCCTTCTAGAAGCCCCCATGGTTGGTGATGGGTTGGCCCGAATAGGTTGTTAATATGATATTTTTATCATTGAAATGTGTATAGTGGTTAACCTAATTTGGACCTAACCATCTCTTTACAAAATTTTTAACCTGGCCTAATTGATTTTATCTTGTCACTTTTACGCCCAGGTTCGAACACAGGGAAGTGGGGTTAAAGTCGAGTTTCTACGTTTTCCTTAAAACGTGTCTCTTCCGTTCGTTTATTGTGTTTTTGGTGTTTTTCTTATTTAGGTTTTTTTTTTTTATGGTAATCCTTGTTCTTGAGGCACACCCTCAAAATTGTGTCCTTGGCTTTTAGCCAAACAGAGTCCCAAAACAAGTCTAGCTACTCGCAAGACGAGGTACCTGCAAGTCAAAGATTATCTTTTTCTTTTTTACGTATTTTTTTTATCTTTTTACTAACAGAAAAGCAAATAGACAGAAAGTAAATATAGTATGTATATATATATATGTAGTATATATATAAAGGGGTGGGGGTGGAGGTGGTGATGGAGTGTAGCACTATGTCGAGTCAGTCGACGTCTAGAGAGGCGCAACCAACACGACTAGGTGCCGCGTGGAGTGTGGATGGAGGATGGATGATGTATGGGACCACGCTTTTTTTGTACGCGTGTATCAGGGAATATCAGCAACTGGTGCAGATATCCCCGCGATACAGCGTATAATAAATAACATGAAAATATATGTACATATGTATGTATATAAGTGTATAAGTATATATGTATAGATATATATAGATATATATGTATATATATATAGGTGTATATGTATATATGTATATAAGTTTATATATATAATACTATATAGATGTATATATATATGTATATGAGTATGAGTATATAGATATATATACGTATATATATATATATATATTATATATATTATATATGTATGTATACATAACTATAGATATTACTATGTATATAAGTATATATATATATATATAGATATATGTATGTATATATTATATATAGATGTATATAAGTATATATGTGTTACTATAAGTGTGTGAATGTGTGTGTGTGCGTCGGTGAATGTGTGTGTGCGTCGGTGAATGTGTGTGTGTGTTGCTGTGAGTACAGAGAGAGAGAGAGAGAGAGAGAGAGCGGAGAGAGAGAGAGAGTACGTGAGAGAGAGCAGAGAGCGCCAGACAGAGAGAGAGCGGGCGGGAGAGATCGGCAGAGAGAGAGAGCGGGCGAAGGAGTGATCGCGGACGCGCGAGTTAAGACGTCTGCCGGAGGCGGCAGACGTCTGACTCTGCGTCGTCTGAAGGCGGAGGCAGACGTCTGAAGACGGCGGGTGCGGGCGTGCCTTCGCGTAGGGTTACTGCAGGCGTGCACGAAGGCGACGGGCGGGCGAAGGCGTGGAGGAGCGAGCGTGGAGGAGGTCTGCAGGTGGTCGCGGAGGGTCGCGGAGGTCGGCGCGAGGCCGTAACTGGCCGCTGCTGTGCGCGCGGCGGCCGGCTGCGGGTGCAATGCGGGGTGCACAGAACGGAGACGGAGGCGGGGAACGGGCCTGCAGGCGCGCGCGGAGGGTTGCGCGCCTGCGGGGAAGGTCGCAGAGGAGGCGGGGGGTGCTGCTGCTGCTGCTGCTTCAAGCTTCGGAGCTTGAAGCGGCAGCAATGGCGTGGAGACGAAAACGAAGAGAAAAGAAAACACCACGCCCACCGGCTCGTTGAAGAGCTGGGTGGTGGTGCTCCCACTGTGGTGGTGTGCACCACAGTGGGTTCTCCTGCTCGCCGGGTGCCTCCTCGACGGAGGGCCGGTGCATGGGAGGGGAGAACGGTGGGGAGGAAGGTGGTGGCTGCGGGGTCTTTGCAGCAGCTCCCCTTGCGAGGATGAAGCTGCAGCTACTTATAGAGGAGGGGAGAGTGGTGTGCCGGCTGCAGCAGGGAGAGGGTGTGCGAGTTGCAGCTATAGGGAGCGGCATTGGCAGGGAGACGTGACGGGAAGAAGTGCTGCGTGGCTGCTGCATGCAGCTGCGGGAAGAGTGCAGCCACGGGAAGGGTGCAGCCATGGGAAGGAGAGAAAAGAAGAAATCAAGAGGAAAAATAAAAAGAGGGTGATTTTGCAAGGAGGCAATTGAAGAAAAATGTAACTATGCAGGCGATTGTTTCACTCCTCTTCCTCTCTTGATTAAATGCATGCATGCAAGTGTTTTTACAAATGCGATTATAGGATCCTATTATGCAATGTTAATGCTAGAAAATAGCACAAGAAGGCGTTATTACAGGCGTGTTTTGAGGTGCAAACATATACCCCCATGCCTATCTTTTGCTAGTCCCTAGCAAAATAGTATTTAGAAATGATCTTAAGCTGAAGATTTTCTTCTGAGGTGATACAGGTGTGTTTACTATGGAATATTGTGAGAACCAATTGTAAAGAAGACTACCAATACTTTAAGTCTCACATGACATAGATCATCTCTCAACTAACCAGGACTCTTGATATTTAAACCTTAAGTACGATTTCCAGGACCCAGGAGGTTTTTGCCGTACTCGAGAGCTCAAGAGGTTATGGTTTGTGCATAGTGAAGGATCAAGACTGACCAGATGAACCTTAAGACTCACTCCCAGGGTTTCACGAATTTTTAAGTACAGGTTGGTCCCAATTTTAGCTCGTGTTTTCGGATTGACCCTTAAGATGATTACGGAAAACTCAACTCCTATTTTCTGATTTTTTTTTTTTTTTTTTGTGGCTCACCGAAAAACAAAGTATACAGACATTTATGAGATATACCGACTCTTTTGCAACATCTTTTTTTTTTTTTTTTACAACTCTTTTTCCTTTTATTTTTTTTTTTATTATTATTATTATTTTTTTTTTTTTTTGAAACACCTGTCAGTATATCTCTTACAACACATTTTGAAGGAGCACACTTATTTTTCTTTCTGATGGGAGAGTTTCTTTTTGGTGGAAAGAGTCACTCCTAAACACAAGACTAAAGCCTGGGATAAAAGGTCTACCTGCACGCACAGGTAAGGACTCCACCTTTCCTAATGAACACTAGGGTTGGATCTTATGTTCACCTGATCTTTCCTGATATGTGTAGTGTGAACCAAATTTACTTAAGCTCTCAAGAAAAAGCAAACCAACGGATCCTGTACTGGTGTCTCAGGTACAAGAAATGTTCTTAGTTAGGAGAGATTTTGATCTATTTCGTCAATGCTTTAAGTGAATTAAGTCGAGCCTGAGCGAATCAAGCTTCTGTGGCCTGGAAATTTTTCAAAACAGAGGTTGAATATCCATAAACACTTATTGTATTTTTCGTTTCAGCTTTTAGATCATTACTAAACACCATTTATTACTAATATATATATATATATTTTTTTTTTCTTTTCTTTTTTCTTTTTCTTGCATATTTATAAATAGGTGGTAATTGTCTGATACCATAAAATACCTGGATCCTATGGATGCCTATCCACCCCCCCATGCCAAACAATGCTATGTCCTCAAATGCATGCAGGGAAAGGCAGAGAACGGACGACAGATCGGGTAACAGGAGCTGAGGTTCAGGGTATAAATCAGGGTGGAAGGGTGGGTGGATGGTGGGTGGTGAAGAGAAAAGCGAAGTAATCGCGATAGAGGCGTGAAAAGTAATGGTGGATGGTGAGAGATTTGGCGTTTTCTGGGACGAGAGTGTCCCAGGCGGATCAGAAAATAGATCAGGAAGAGGAAGTTGGCCCTTAGATTGGCCAAGAAGGGGGGCTTTTTGGATAGATGGGTCCAAAAGGGAATAGCCCCGGTGAGTAAGATGTGGGCTCAAGGTCCCAGTGTGGATTTGCAAATCCGCCTGATTTAGCGGGAAAGAAAGGGCAATCCGGTCATCCATAGTGTGGACCGGCGGTGAGCAGCCCGGCGATGACTCAGACCACGAGGTATGGGAAGCGGAGAAAACCTCGTCAGAAGTCTGGTCAGGCGATGATACAGGAATAAGGAGGGATTGGGGAACGTCACAGTTTCTATTGGTCAGGCAGTTATCAGTGTTTATAGGTAATCCGCAGCAGTCCGAATAGGTCCCAATTAGTCCGATACACGCGCTGACGGCCATGTCCTCGTCAGACGTGTCATCCTCAATGCAATCGCAATCAAAGTTCTTGGCTGCCTTGAATATGTTAAGCTTGAGCTTCTCAGATCCAACGGCAATCTCAATACAGCCTGACTCGCAGTCGATGTGGGCGCGGGCTGTGGCCAAGAAAGGTCGACCGAGGATGATCGGACAATCAGAAAGTGAACTAGGAACTTCCATATCTAAAACAAGAAAGTCAACAGGAAAACAGAGACTGTTGACCCTAACCACCACGTCTTCCACCACACCCTTCGGGATTTTGACAGAACGATCTGCCAACTGTAACGTGACAGGGGTGGGTTTCAGATTTCCCAAGGAAAATTTTTTGAGCATGATGGTCGGTATGAGATTGATGGAAGATCCTAGATCAAGCAAGGCATGGTTAAAACTGCAGCCTTGGATGCTACAGGAAATCAGTGGTGTGCCCGGATCTTTATGCTTCGGTGGTAAGTTTGACAGAATAGCACAACTCGCATGAGGCGAGAGAACCACCGGATTCTTAGTCTTCTTTGACTGTCGCCTGGGTGTTGTGTAGTCTTTGAAAAATCGAGCGACAGTAGGTATGTGGTCGATTGCCTCGAGCAGGGGTACCTTGATTTCTACATCCCTGAACAAATTACGTAGGTTGTCAAAGGCCTGCGTATTTTTCTTTTTGCCTTTTGGCTCCCTTAGTAGAGCCTCAGGGAATGGGACTAATTCTGGCACAAGTTTTGGTGCATCATCCTCTCGCGAATGCGGTATGCCTCCCGAATGAGAGGGCGAAGAAGAAGATGGGCCAGGATCAGGTCGAGGCGGATCGACGGTCTGCTTACCGCTCCTCGTAGTGATAGCATTGGACGATGCGGGTCCAGTGGGATCATACGGTGGAGGAGGGTTTGCAATGGGGATATAAGAGTGTGGTGCTGCAGTAGGATTAGCCTGAAATCCCGGTGGAATGCTCGGAGCTTGCAGAACTTGATTAACCTGTCCCTGAGAAGGTCGTACCTGTGGTTGAGAACCACGGGGCACGAAATTTCGCGGGTTTGGAACAGGTTGGGTGGGAAGAGTGCCCTGAGATCGAGTCGCCATGCGTAGTTGACTGATCTCGGCGTTCTGCTGCGCCAATTGGTGCTGAAGAGAGGTCATGTTCTCTTCATGGCGCTTTGACATTTCCGTCATCATTCGCATCAATTTGTCAAGAGGGCTTGATGCGTGTTCAGTTTGTGGTACGCAAGGGCCTGATGGCGGATTTGCGATAGGATTAAACTGGACCCTTGGGATGACGGGTGCGGACGGTCGCATTGGTCCACCCGCGGGGTTTTGGCGCTGCGGGTTGTTGGACCATGCGAAGTTCGGATGATTACGCCACCCTGGGTTATAAGTGGCAGAGAACGGGTTGTTCCCCAGGGCGCAAGCATCTTCTATGCCAGAAGACGCGTCCGCATGTAGATATGCGTCTGAGCACACGGAGGCTTGGTCCTCCGTGTCGAAATACTGGCTCGCAGAAACCAGTTCCACATGACTTACCGAGTCGCCTGGTGCGACACTCGGTAAGGAAGGTCTAACGGGATTTCTCGGGATAAGCCTGGTATTAGAAGAACTTGGATTGTGACGAAGTGGTGAAGAGGTGGTGTTTGCCATAGATCGGGCGGGGTTGGCCAGAAGCTCGTCCAGCTTCTTGTGCACGACGGAGACTTCATCCAGTTTTTGTGCAATAAGGCTTAGATCAGTGGATGAATGGGAGGGTCCCGTGTCAACTTCATGGACATTTCGGGGCTGGCTGGTACGATTAAAGGCGACAATGGAAGCATTGTTCATCGAGTTTTCACTCATATTTTCAAACAGCTCGAATGCTCCATTCTCGTCTTTATTCATAAAGTTCCCTCCGCAGGAAGCGTCTGCAATCTGCTTCAAAGTCTCATTTAGCCCATAGTAGAAAATCTGGGCTATATGCCACTTAGGCAGACCGTGGTGCGGACACTTCCTGAGGAGGTCGTTATACCTCTCCCATGCCTCATGAAATTGTTCGCCGTTTTGTTGCGTAAATGAAGTGATAGCACGGCGAAGCGCATTGGTCTGCCCGATTGGGAAGAACTTCTTGAGAAACGCTGTTCGCATCTCTTCCCAAGAGTGGATGGTTCTCCCAAGGGTGCGTAACCATTGCGACGCTTTATCCCGTAATGAAAATGGGAACATCTTCATGAGGACAATAGATAACCCGACATTTCTTGGTTTAACGGTTTCAGCAAGTCGGGTTAGGTCTTCCAAGTGGAGAAATGGGTCTTCACTTGCAAGACCATGAAAGTGAAAATTGATTAGGCCAATTATGTTTGGTTTTAATTCAAAGTCGTCCCCGCCCATGGGGACCCAAATTTGTCCTTTGGTCTCTGTAGCAGCGGGATTCTGATAAGAGCTAAGAGACCTAGGCTCCTCCCGTTCGGGAGGGTTCTGCATTTCCTCCAATGTTTCCCGAATGGCATCGATTTGCTCATTATACATTTCCATTTGGGCTTGGAGGCGGGTTATGGGATCTAAGGCTCCACCACCTGGTGGGTTCTGAGGGCGGTTTCCTACCTCGGGATTTGGGGGTGGGTGTGCAGCCATGTTTGTGGAGGAGGAGGACGATTCGACTTGTTTTCTAGATTTATCAGTCAATTCAAATAGTTCAGGGTTTTGTGACCTCCTCCCAAACATGCACTACCGCAGGAAGAATTGGGGAGACGAGAAGGGAAAAGGGATGAGAGAAATGACGCCGCAAAGGTACACTTGATTACAAATCAATATAGTCAAGTTCCTAACCTCTACAGTGTGCCCTTAGACCTAAAGATCTAAGTTACCTACTATCACGAACTACGGAACCGAATGCGAGCACCGCGGAACCACCGGGCCAGATTGAAAGGCCGTTTGCCCCAGTCTTAGACACCCGATAGCACGCGGGAACTCTCACCAGCACGTAGTCGCTACACACAGGTAGTTAGACCACCAATCCTTAGTAAGGGTCAAGTTACTACCAGTTTTAATTAGAGGTTTAGGGTCAAGTGCTTTTGGAATGTGAAGGGCGTTGTTTACGGGTAATGCCCAAGTGATTGATTTTAAGAGTGTGTAAGAACAAGCATGCAACGGGGAAATCTCCCCGAATTGAAGTTTTTATTGGCGAATGGTTTTTAGAGTTCAGCCTTAAGTAGTATGAATTTTAGGGTTTTGCTGAATTACCAATTCAACCAATCTCCGGGTTTTTGCAAAAATACAGGTTTTCCTTCTAAAACCCAAGAAACCCTTCTTCAATTATCAGTTAGTTAATGCATGCTAAAATGCAATGGGCTACCCTAAATGGAGATTTCTAAGTGTGGATGCACGAATCAGTTTTATATCAATGTGACAGGGAGCCAAAGCACTTCAATTCAAGTGCTCCCAATCACCAGAAATGATTTCCACACACAAGGCTTCAACCAAAAGATAAAGAAAATAAAATTGTTGGGGTTGAAGTATTCAGGATCGAATCACAGGCAAGTTTGAAAAGTCGTGGTGGGGTTGGAATCAACTCAATTCCAAGTCTCCCCACCAAAAATGTGATCCTTAATTAAAGATAAGTGAGGCAAAAGAGAGATACAAGAAATCTTTTTCTTTGCCTCAAAGAATACTTCCCACAGCGAAAAATCTAAGAATCAAGATTCTCGGATTTTCGCTATGCGAAGTAAGGCGGGAAATCCCGGGGCAGTGGGAGTGAAGACAACCAATCAATCAAGTGAATTTTAATCCACTTGCCCTCAAGAAATCCCAAGAAGTTTTTCTAGTTTTTAGTTTTAAAATTTTTTTTTTTTTTATTGTGGTGGCAAGTTAACCCTAATTTGATGAGAAAAGAAAGCCTACTTGTTCGGCAACGTGTGCGAAGCTCCAATGCGATGTCAGCGTCTTCACGCTCTCATTCCCGCCTTGGATCTGCTCACGTCCTCGACTTCGTCAGCCTTCTTCTCCTTCCACCAGGTTCACCTGCACACCAAAAACAACAATACCCGTGAAGAGAGAAGAGACAAATCTAAAGGAATTGGATAGAAACTTACTCGAAAGCGCACTTCCCCGGCAACGGCGCCAGAAAAGTCATGATGGGTCGGCCCGAATAGGTTGTTAATATGATATTTTTATCGTTGAAAAGTGTATAGTGGTTAACCTAATTTGGACCTAACCATCTCTTTACAAAATTTTTAACCTGGCCTAATTGATTTTATCTTGTCACTTTTAGGCCCAGGGTCGAACACAGGGAAGTGGGGTTAAAGTCGAGTTTCTACGTTTTCCTTAAAACGCGTCTCTTCCGTTCGTTTATTGTGTTTTTGGTGTTTTTCTTATTTAGGTTTTTTTTTTTTATGGTAATCCTTGTTCTTGAGGCACACCCTCAAAATTGTGTCCTTGGCTTTTAGCCAAATAGAGTCCCAAAACAAGTCTAGCTACTCGCAAGACGAGGTACCTGCAAGTCAAAGATTATCTTTTTCTTTTTTATGCATTTTTTTTATCTTTTTACTAACAGAAAAGAAAATAGACAGAAAGTAAATATAGTATGTATATATATATATGTAGTATATATATAAAGGGGTGGGGGTGGAGGTGGTGATGGAGTGTAGCACTATGTCGAGTCAGTCGACGTCTAGAGAGGCGCAACCAACACGACTAGGTGCCGCGTGGAGTGTGGATGGAGGATGGATGATGTATGGGACCACGCTTTTTTTGTACGCGTGTATCAGGGAATATCAGCAACTGGTGCAGATATCCCCGCGATACAGCGTATAATAAATAACATGAAAATATATGTACATATGTATGTATATAAGTGTATAAGTATATATGTATAGATATATATAGATATATATGTATATATATATAGGTGTATATGTATATATGTATATAGCTATGTATATATGTATATAAGTTTATATATATAATACTATATAGATGTATATATATATGTATATGAGTATGAGTATATAGATATATATACGTATATATATATATTATATATATTATATATGTATGTATACATAACTATAGATATTACTATGTATATAAGTATATATATATATATATATATATAGATATATGTATGTATATATTATATATAGATGTATGTAAGTATATATGTGTTACTATAAGTGTGTGAGTGTGTGTGTGTGCGTCGGTGAATGTGTGTGTGCGTCGGTGAATGTGTGTGTGTGTTGCTGTGAGTACAGAGAGAGAGAGAGAGAGAGAACGGAGAGAGAGAGAGAGAGTACGTGAGAGAGAGCAGAGAGCGCCAGACAGAGAGAGAGCGGGCGGGAGAGATCGGCAGAGAGAGAGCGGGCGAAGGAGTGATCGCGGACGCGCGAGTTAAGACGTCTGCCGGAGGCGACAGACGTCTGACTCTGCGTCGTCTGAAGGCAGAGGCGGACGTCTGAAGACGGCGGGTGCGGGCGCGCCTTCGCGTAGGGTTCCTGCAGGCGTGCGCGAAGGCGACGGGTGGGCGAAGGCGTGGAGGAGCGAGCGTGGAGGAGGTCTGCAGGTGGTCGCGGAGGGTCGCGGAGGGTCGCGGAGGTCGGCGCGAGGCCGTAACCGGCTGCAGCAGTGTGCGCGGCGGCCAGCTGCGGGTGCAATGCGGGGTGGAGAGAATGGAGACGGAGGCGGGGAACGGGCCTGCAGGCGCGCGCGGAGGGTTGAGCGCCTGCGGGGAAGGTCGCGGAGGAGGCGGGGGGTGCTGCTGCTGCTGCTGTCGCCGCGGTTTAGCTGCTGCTGCTGCTACTTCAAGCTTCGGAGCTTGAAGCGGCAGCAATGGCGTGGAGACGAAAACGAAGAGAAAAGAAAACACCACGCCCACCGGCTCGTTGAAGAGCTGAGCGGTGGTGCTCCCACTGTGGTGGTGTGCACCACAGTGGGTTCTCCTGCTCGCCGGGTGCCTCCTCGACCGAGGGCCGGCGCATGGGAGGGGAGAACGGTGGAGAGGAAGGTGGTGGCTGCGGGGTCTTTGCAGCAGCTCCCCTTGCGAGGATGAAGCTGCAGCTACTTATAGAGGAGGGGAGAGTGGCGTGCTGGCTGCAGCAGGGAGAGGGTGTGCGAGTTGCAGCTATAGGGAGCGGCATTGGCAGGGAGACGTGACGGGAAGAAGTGCTGCGTGGCTGCTGCATGCAGCTGCGGGAAGAGTGCAGCCGCGGGAAGGGTGCAGCCGCGGGAAGGAGAGAAAAGAAGAAATCAAGAGGAAAAATAAAAAGAGGGTGATTTTGCAAGGAGGCACTTGAAGAAAAATGTAACTATGCAGGCGATTGTTTCACTCCTCTTCCTCTCTTGATTAAATGCATGCATGCAAGTGTTTTTACAAATGCGATTACAGGATCCTATTATGCAATGTTAATGCTAGAAAATAGCACAAGAAGGCGTTATTACAGGCGTGTTTTGAGGTGCAAACAGTTGGCACTAAAACCATGGCACTTCTCCATGGTTGGTGCCAAACTATGGTGCCTCTCCACCACCATAACCACCACCTTAACACCCCTTAAGGTGGCACCACCCATCCTATAACATAGGATCCCCATAACCACCACTAACCACCTACAAAATCTAACCCAAGCCTTCCACATCTCCACGCCAACTACGCCACTCTCCACCTCTATATATACCCACCATATACCACCAAAAAAGGGCATCCTCACTTACTTTTAATTCTACCCTAAGCTCACCTATAACCCACGACCAAGAAGAAGGTGGAAGGAAGAAGATTAAGGAGGCTATCCCTTGCCTCCTTGGTGCCTTCTTCCTCTCCATTCTTCTCCTTATGCCATGCCAAGGGGAGGAGTAAGCTCTTATCAAGAAGGATGGCTAGGCATTGGAGGAGAAACAAGGGTGGTGCACGCCCACCCTTGGAGGAGTAATTAAGGTGGAAACTCTCCACTTTTGGAGGAGCTAGGGCACGCCCCCTTTGGCTTGTGAGGAGGAGGCCATATCTTGAATTCAATAAGGAGAAGGAGGAGCTCTTTTTAACTACAGGAGTAGCCGCTATTGGAGCAAGGGCTTCATCCTCTTCACCATCATCATCCTGGATTTTTGTTTTAGTTGCTTTGTAGTTTTATTTTGTAGTAGAAGCTTTCCTCTACAACATAATTGTAAAGTAGAAATCCTTTTTATATGTAGTTGCCATTTCTAATTTTCCATGCATCTTTGTTCTTGTCTATATTTAGCACCTTCACTCCCTCTTTCCAATTATCCTAGGCCTTCACGTGCCTAGGGTGAGCTTGGGAGGAGGTCATTTTTGCCACCTAACCTAGTTGCTTTGTTAGGTTTATCCTTTTTCACTCTAAAAATTATTGTTGTTTCGTTATTTCAAAAACCCTAAAAACTTTATATTTAAAAATTCAAAAAGAAAGGTGATTTCCCATTTTCAAGCAAGAGATTTTTATTTGCAAAAGTTGCCTCCTTGGACGACCCTAGATACTCCACTATCTAGGTATTACAAATTTAAAAGCAAATCGATTTTGCACGTTGGAACGGCTTCTAAAATCCTAATTTTACAAATTGCATAAAATTACAAACACTTTTTAGCACTGTTGCCAGGGAGGCATAGCTTTTCATTTATTATTTTTCTTGCTTGATAATTGGATCTCATCCCCTTGTCTCTTTTTCTCTCCTGTGTGCAAGTGTTGCAGGAAGAAAGCATGATTTTGGAACTTGAAGTGTCAGTTCTTCCTGCGAAAAATTCAGGTTTATAATCTCAAACTTGTCACATTATCTTAAAAAAATACAAAAAAAATATTAAAGTTGACTTTTAGGATCCTAAACATCTTAATTAAGTGGAGTGGTAACATTTAAAATCCATTTGTTGCTTGTTTGCATCATTTAACCCCACTCCACTTCAAGTGTTGGTGTTCTAATTTTCGGGTCCTGACTTCTATTCGGACTTTAAAAATCAATTCCCAGCACCACAGGCATCTTAAAATCTAAAAATTTCACCCAGTGATTCCAAATCAAGTGTGACACATATTTTCCAAATCTTAAAGAAATCAAATTTGTATACAATTTTTAAAAATTCGTGGACTACAGAGGAAACATCTCCTCTAATCTCCCTATTTTGCTACTGTCCACAAATTTTAGGAATTTTTGTATTCATCCAATTTTTATAAAATTTAGCTTTCAAGAATCCTTGTGAAATTCTACACATCACATAAAATTAAGAAAAATTTTGGTGGCCGGCAGTGGTATTGAGAGGTCCAAAATACCCTCGAGTATCATTTCTGGAATTTGACTCTAGCACAAAGAAAAATCATAAAAAAATATCAAAAAAATTCCTAAAATCACAAAAAAAATATTCTTTTGAATCCTTGTTTGATTTTACATACAGTAGTAGTGTTGGTTGCTTTATTTGGACCACTAATTAAAAAGAAAGCCTAAAACATATTCACTGGTAGTAAATTCTATATTAGGAATAATTGAATTAGGGTTTCTTTTCAAATTTTTTGTCCCACAATATAAAGGAAAATTATCTTCACCAACACAACTTGATTTCCATGTATTTGTGTCATTTCAAACTTGTTTGAATATTTAAAACAAATCCTAAAACACACCAAATTAAATCAAATCCTAAAATAGAAAAATAAATAAAAAAATTGTGTGACAACTAGTTTGCCATTGGAACCACTTCCAATCCTACACACAAAATAAAAATGAAATAATGGGGCATTACCCCAATCAATGCCCTCCACATTCCCATGCACATTTTACCACCTAAGCCTAACTCTAAAACAAGTAGTTACTTGACCATTTAAGGACTTCATCCACTTTTAGGCTTGATATCCAATATCTAAGGGATATTATTAAGCATTCCTAATTCCCTTCGACAATGCGGCATTAGAATTAGAGGGAACTCAACCGACGGGTAAGGGTTTACACGATCCCCTAGTAATTTTCCTAGACATGCTTGGGCCCAATCCACCTCTTAAGTCTAGTCGGGTGATCATTGGGAAGCAGGTTCACTTAATTTCTTATTCATTCGGTTCCCAAGCCTTAGGTTTGTAAGGAGTCAACCTTAAGAAAGACTAGGCTTGGTTGTTTGAATTGCACACTTTCTCTCATCTCCTTCTCCATCTCTTCTCCCCTCTAGTTCTTCCATTTTATGTACGGGTGATGGTCCCAAACTCTGCACTTGGAGGGACCATTTGATTTTGCCTCCTACGCCAAAAGATCACTTTTTCTATCTTCTTCTGAAAAAATGAAAAATCAATAAAATAAGTCCACTAATCCATCCACCTCTAATCCCACTTCTAATCCCACTACTAATCCCAATTCTAACCCTTCCACCCAAAACACCTTGACCTTTGACTTTCCACACGTGGAGCTTCGTAATGCTGACATGCCTCAATCACAACAACAAGCCCCCCCACGAAGACCCTTTTTATGTAGGCATCCAAGTGTCCAACAACTTACATGATAATTTGTCTTCCGTGGATAAATTCATGCCCAGCTGAATGGTGTAAAAGATAGCTCTAGATGAGAGGTAACCCATCATTTTTTCCTATTTTTATTTTCTCTTTCTTTTTCCAGGTTTTGACCATCCTAAACTTGATCACCTTTCACTAAGGTGATCCCTTTTCCCTCCTAATGCATGAGGACATTGCCTATCATAAGCATGGGGGGGTGCTTTTAAATTTTGGTGATCGATTTAGGATTTTCAAAACCTAAAAATATGCATTTTTCTTTTGCTATTTTCCTGCATGCATACCCAAAAAAATAAAAATATTAAGAACTTTTGATGAGAATTTTGAAAATCAGGACTAAGGTTGAAAATTCACCTTACGATACAATGGGATTTAATCCTTAACAAACTAAGGATAAGGCTACGGATTTGACTATTAGAAAATTCTAGGTCTACCTGTAGAATAGATCAAGTATTCTTCTTTAAATTCCACCTGAACTTATGATAGTTTAGGTGACTTGATATTCCTTTGTAACTTGGAAATTATTTGGCTTAGCTTCCGATTAAAAAATGTGCAATTATGAAAAAATTCTTGTGTCACAATTCACACACAAGCCAACACTTTAAAAGCATTTAGAAATTAGAAAAACTACCTATTTTGCCTTAATAAAGTTCAAAACAGATCATTGGTTTGAGTTCCCACCACTAAGGAGGAAAATGCCTCCTTTGAGGATGTGATGACAACATGTTACTGCCTCAACACTGCTCCATATCTATATTCCATATCCTTAGACAGAGCATTAAGGCACAATTTTGCAGCTCAATTGTCTTGGATGGTGCTCTACCTATAGCGTCGGAGCAAGAGCTTCAGTTTGCTAGGAGCACTCCTTTACACCGCATTGTGTTTTGGGGTTGTGTGCTCCTGGGTGGTCTCTTGGACGATACTATCCTGAAGTACCGACGCAAGACCCCCTTGAGGATTGGTGATGGGAATGATGATCCCGACACATCTATTATAGGATTAAGCTAAAAATAAGCATGGGGGCGATTCAAAAAAAGGTTTTAAACCAAAATCACCACATCATAAATGTTGGCATTCACAAGCATGGACAAAAGGTTTTAAAGGTTGATGCATGTTGCGATTCAAATTCAAGAGCTGGAGAAATCCTAACTACAAAAATTTTGGGTCATCTGAATTAACATAGAGTTAATTTAAGAACTTTTGAAGGATACATTGATCTCAATTCATCTAATTTTTGGATCCAAAAAACAAATCCCAATGTTTAGCTTTAACAAATCACGTACCTCTCATGTTTTAATTAACCAAGGTCCCGTAATCTCTTTCTTTTCAAAAGTTAAAAAAAAAAGTTTTTCCAAGGATTCCATTTGAGAAAATATGTTTTTCTAAGAGACTAGCAAAAGATAAGAATGGGGGTGTGATAAACGCCAATTTATCATCATTCTTGAGCTCTTAAACAAACCTACCTCTAAGGATTTTTACTCCGCAAAAGGATTTTTTGGCTGCATTTCGACATAAATTAGGTTAGGCATGCATTACACAATTTGTTGTCTTTCTGATATGTTTATTTGAGTGTTTGGGATAAACAGATAGTCATATCCCCAGAACCCTAGCACTCAGGAAGGCAACTAGTGTAGAGGAAGCTCAAACCAACTGGGACTCGACCTAATCCAGCTCATCATAGTTGGATACCAGCTAACTTGAACTAGAGTTAACTCATCCTAGGTCCATTCAGCTCATCTTAGTTGAATAGTAGCTCAAGATAGCTCATCTTAGGTCACCCTAACTCAAGTCAGCTCAGAGCCAGCTCAACTTAGTTGAGTCTAGCTCATCTCAGCTCCCATTAGTTCACTAGCAGCTCTAACTAGCTCAGCTAAGTTGACTGGAGTTCACCTCAACTCAGGTCCAGCTACCTCCAACTCTACTGAACTCAAGCCAATTGAAGCTGACTTCACCCTAGCTTAGGCCTGCTCAAGTCCAGCTCCCAGGAACTTCACTTAGCTCAGCTTAATTGAGCTAAGCTAGCTTAGCTACTTCAGCTAGCTAGGTTCTCCCTGTGAAGATCAGACCCAGTGATATAAACACATTTATTAAGGGTAAAATGCCTATTCATGCATGTTCCTAGGCTTAGATTTGCATTTCATGCTATAAATATTGCATAGCATGCATCATTCTGCATTTAGAGTAGTTGTATATAATTTAGGTTAATTGCATCCATTTTGTGGTTAGAAGAGAAGGATATTTATTTTAGAGCCTCGGATTGACGATTCGATTATACGGATTTGATTAAGATGACGATCAGAGTCCAATGCCTCTGAAATTGCCTCGATTGGAGTCCCATAGCACCATATGCAGTCCGAGAAAGATAATGGCCAAGGGACTAGGAGACATAATTTGAAGCTTCAAATGACAAATCCGACCACGCGGATGGATTCGGGTTGACGATCGCAGCCTAATGGCATGAAAATCGACTCAATCCAACCACTGTAGTAGCCTCTACAATAAGAAGATGGATGGCCCAGACTGCTCCATGTGGCGCAGAGTAGGCTGCCCAGCCCACGCACGCGCCACCGCACGCGTGCAACACCACGGGTGCACACGTGCGTGTGCAGGCACACATGCGCATAGTGTAGTGCAAACGTGGTGCCAGTGCGTGGTGCGTGCACGCGTGGCAAAGGCGGGGGAGTGCAGCGCTAGCTATGCATGAGCTAGACGTACAGCGACGCATGAGCTGGACTTATAGCAACGCTTACAGCCGTCGCTAATTCTGCGCACGCCAGCAAAGCTAGCTGTGGGCGTGAGCAAGCATGAGCTGCCTTCAGCGACGCTTCCAGCGATGGCCTAGATGTCACTAATGGTCCCATACCTATTTTTGCCTCTTCTCCTCCACTATAAAAGGACTTACACCCCCTCCCTTCCAAGCCATCTCTACGTACTCTACTCCCACCTACTCCCAAGCTCTAGCAAGCCTACCAACGCTCCATTAGAGCTTGTTCTCAAGCTCTCATGGCGCCTATTAGTGTAGCGAACCTCTACCCCACCAACTAATCCTCCAACTTCCCATCCCCATTCATAGGTTGCCTTCGAGCCATCCTCGCACCTCCATTCCAGTAGCAGACCACCTCTGTCTTCTAACCTCCATTCCAGAGCTACGTCGAAGCTTTCCTTTACTCGACGTCCTCCTGCATCTCACCTCCGTCATCCCACTCCTCGCCTCCTTCATCTGAGCTTCCGCTAGGCACCGTCATCTCGCTGAACAGCCGATTCGAGAGATTTCGTCTCACTTGCCTCTCTTTTTATGCTTTCATAGTTGATTGTAATAGAAATTGAAGTGATATCTATACCATTTTCGTTCCATCTCTATCTTGTGACTCGTTTGCTTATTTTCTTCCTACAAAAATACAAAAAAGTAATAAAACCCTAAAATACCAAAAAGAAACAAAACGAAGTGCGGTTTCCACTTGAAGTAAACAACACCTCCCTTTGTTCGACCCGGGACTCCCTTGGACTTTGGATATAATTTTTTTCTGATCGACGTGTTTTGCAACTACGACGATGAGTTACTCGTAACCCCGATTTCTAACGTGCAAAACATGCCCTGACCATTTTGGCACCATTGCCGGGGAGGCAACATAATTTACTTTATTATTTTCTGCGTTTCTTTGCATTTACATAGCACTAGCCCTGCTTATCTATGATCTATTGTCTTGCAGGTACCCTACAATGGAGATCCAAGTGCGGTAGACCAGAGCAAAGTGCAGGTAGAGTGCTTTGTAAGTGTCCCCCACACCACCCGCACCTTAGTTTTCATTCAACAACCTAATAACTCAAACCCAAATCAACTTAGGTGCTTTTTATAAACCTAAAGATAGATTTGGTTGTTTGTTTGCCACCTCCACTCACCTTTCCATCCACATAAATAAAAATAATAATAATAAAATAAGTGTTATCTGATTGTGGGATTTTCTGAAAGCTACACACTTAACACACACAACTTCACACCCTAAGGTGCACAATCACATCGATTCTACCTCTTAACCGGGATCTGACCTGTGGACCCGGTACACTTAATTCAACACAAAAATAAGTGAGTAGAAATCTGAAAAGGTGAAACATTTCTGTGTGCCTTAACTAAGTGGTGCAATAGGCCAATTGATTGAACTGTTTGGGTCACACCACTTATGAAAAAAGTGATTCCTCAAGTAGCTTGCCACTTAGGGTTGATTTTTAGGACTAAACCAGGCACTCCACTTTTTATTTCTAATTTTTAAAGGAATATATCTACACCAGTGCTTTCAAAACTTGGAGTGTTCTACTGAACCTTGATTGAATATACCTAAAGTTTAAACCGTAAAAGCTACTAAACAATGTTGAACCCTAAAAGACACATCATCAAATAACCTCGTTTGAAAACCCTGGTTGTGCACGCACACACATTTTAACTGATCATTAAGGGCACAACCCATCTAAAGGGCCCATCACATTCCTGAAGCACCATTGTCCCAAGCCTAACTAAAATTGATAAGACGTTGGCCATAAGGACTGGTTCGCTCGTCAGGATCCAGATTGAGATTATTCATGATTAACCTACTTATACTAGTCAATCTAATGTCTAGCTAGGGGAGTAGCGTCAAACGACCGCAACTGGAGGGTACACTAGGAACCGGAGGAGCAAGCCAAAGGAAGAACCTTCTCCCCAGTCCCTCCTTCTAACTGGTTGGATTGCCTGGACATAAGTAGAGTAAATCGTCCATAATCTTAGGACAAATTCTGAGAGTCTGTAGACCTTTAGGCTACCCAACCTAAGGACAGGCTTGTATTTTTGTATTGCAGGGCTCCTTTCTCTTCTGATTTCCCTCACTTCACCATGTACCCTTCCACATCTTACACCCATTTCCAATCCTATCCTCCTACCACCACTTATCCCCAAGATGATTACTATCCCGACTTAACTTGTAATTACCCATCCACTAGCCGGGATGACTTTTATTGGGGATACGAATCCGAACCTCAATGTCCAGGGCCTAACCCTAAACAACAAGACTATGATTATTATCCTTTCCAGAGCTACAATGATTATAGATCTTCATCCTTTGATCACCAAACCAACCCGATCTACAATCAGGAAGGATATAATGATTATAACACCTACCCTCCCCAGTATTCCATTGAAAATAGGTCATCACCATCCTTTGAACAACCTAGAATGACCTACTTTCAGGGAGGGACCTGAGAACCTCAACATCTTGACTCCCCTAGATTTAACCCAAACCCACCCAAACCTAAATCAAACCAGTCAGGTCAGGTGGACTAGATCAAGGATAGGGTGTTGGCTAATTTGAGGAACACTATACAATCGTTAGAAGCTCAGCCAACACCATGGACTGAAGCATTGGAGCTTGTGATAAAAATGATTGACGAGCTGAATAGCTCTTTATTGGATTTTCTCCAAAGTGTTAGGGATAGGGACCTGAGTGAGTTTCTTCTTGGGAAATTGTCAAGGTTGAGGATGAAATTTGTGGTTGCCCTAGTCAAATCTTAGGATAATTCTCAAGATGAACCCTCTTCAGGAGAGCTAATGTCTGTACCTCCTCAGGCGCCTGTCGAGGGGGATACATTTTCTGACACCAAGGAAGGCTAGGTTGGGCTAGAGCAACCCATTGACGATAAACTGATTGATTCACCTGAGATCCCCAAGCCAGGGAGAGAGGAAAAATATGTCTCCACGGACCATGAAATGACATGATTTTGAGACATATATAAATGAGGATTATGGATTCTTTGACTCTAAGGGTGAAGAATCTTTTGGTGATGTCTCACTTGAACTTAAGGAAGAGGATTTTAGTGAGACAAGTGGGCTTGAGGAACCTGACGAACCAGTTGATAGCCCAATCATTGAAGATTTGGATTCGGTTGGGGCTAACTTGGAGGATTCGAATCCTCATTTACTAGAAGATTCAATTAATAGCCCCATTCCTCAACCACACCCCAAAGGGATTGATTTTGATTTGGAAATCATTGTACCCAAGTCAAGTCAATCTTATGGGGTGAATGATATGCTAGAGGTCCCAGAACCTGAGCACTTGATGTTGGAGGATAGGAATGTTGAAATGAAAATTTGGGAGGTTAATTTTGAGGGAAAAACAAGTTTGGATATAAGGGTACCTATTGACCAGAAACCACCTATCTTCTAGATGGACCCTTATGATATCTTTCACGTGCGACCCAAGCCTGGAATAACTGATTATTTTTTTGAGCTAGATGTTAAGTGGACAACCACACCTATTGAATCATCTTTACCCGTTGTCCGACACTTTGGTCTTGGGTTGCACACCACTAAACCGCAGGCCTGACCCTGCAAACACAACAACCTTCGGTTCTGGGTGATTTTCATCCAGAACCTGAGAACCACATCTATGGACAACTTCTGCAGACGGGTTTCAGGATCAACCTTTTGATTTTGATTCTGACCTGCACTTGTGAATTCTCAATTTCTTCTTTGTATGTATGTTATTCCTAGCTGAAGGAATTAAACTTAGCGCATGTGTATACACTCTTCTCAATGTGGAGATGACTGGATTTTCATGACACTCAGGTGATATTCTATTTACTCCACCCTTTTCATGTCTTTATTTTTAAGATGAGGATATTGCATCATTTAGGCATGGGGGGGTGGATACTTAATCCTGAAATAATTTTGTTAACTCCGTAGAATTTCTTTTAGTTTCTTTAAAAAAAATTTTGAAAATTTGAAAAAGATATAAAAAGAAAGAAATTAGGAAAATAGAACTTAGGCATTTGGAAGTTATTAAATTTAGGAAATGATACGAGAGTACCTAAACACTTAGACTCTTCATGTCCTCGGGCTTAATTAGCCTGGGTGTCCACTCAAATGTGGACTTAGTCTCGAGTCCTCGCCAATCCAAATTAATTTTAATTTGGTAAATAAATTGGGATCATAAGTATACGACTTATCAACCTACACTCTGATTTGGGAGGATTTTAAGGCTAAGCATCTACACACTATTCGCACTGACTCACTTTTCGACGGTTTTTACAGAAATTAGGTGGCTAATGGACCGACTTGGGTGGTATGGCTGGCAAGTTATCAGTGGTAACAGCTCATCGGCCGGTTGTCCAAAGCCCAGCCACAGGACCATTTTCGTTGTACTACCTTTAGGTAAATCTTAGATCAGGGAAGACACCTACTTAGAAAAAAGGGAACAAAAAGAAACACACAAAAAGAAAATAAAAAAATAGAAAAATGAGAAAATAAAAAAATAAATAAAACCACACTTCACCACACGAGTATGGCTGGTAAGTTGTCGGTGGTAACAGCTCATCGGCCGGTTGTCCAGAACCCAGCTCACAAAAAAAAGATGCACAATAATTCCCAAAACACTTAGGGAAGAAGCAGGGGAGTAGAATAAACTGGGGAGATATACACTAGGCTCGCCCTTGTGTTGACCCCATAAATAAAAGTAGGGAGAAAGCTACCATTCAAAAAGATAAACCTTGAGGCAAGGTCACCTGGGGTCGTAGAAACTTGAAGTTCATCTTAACGACCATTTTGGGAGTCTATCACTTTTTCACAAAGATGCTTAGTACTTAGAGTCCTTTTCGAGTCTTAGGCAGGTCGAGTAGCCGTAAAAAGTTATCCTGGAACTCTCAAACTCTAAAAGTACAAAAAATAAAAAAAGAAGAAAAATAAAAAAAATGTATCCTCCCTTTTCAAATAAGGTGAGGACTTGGGTAGTTTGCATTCTGGCAGACACCTGGGTATTGTTGAGTTTTCATAGTTTAGGACCTTAGTTGAAAATTTCTATTATTAATAAACAACTTAGGCCTAAGGATGTAATCCAAATTCTACTTTTATACATAGCATATAGTTTAATTTTGCTAGGGACTAGCAAAAGATAGGCATGGGAGTATGATATAAACACATTTATTGAGGGTAAAATGCCTATTCATGCATGTTTCTAGGCTTAGGCTTGCATTTCATGTTATAAATGTTACATAGCATGCATCATTCTGCATTTAGAGTAGTTGTATATAATTTAGGTTAATTACGTTCTTTTTGTGGTTAAGAGAGAAGGATATTTATTTTGAAGCCTCGGATTGATGATCCGATCGTACTGATTTGATCAAGACGATATCGGAGTCCAACGCCTTTGAAATTGCCTTGATCGGAGTCCCGTTGCACCATATGCAATCTGAGGAAGATCAACGACCAAGGGAGTAGGAGACATACTTTAGAGCTTCAAATGACAAATCTGATCACGCAGATGGATTCAAGTCGACGATCGCAGCCTAACGGCATGAAAATTGACTCAATTCGACCTCGGTAGCAGCCTCTACAACAAGAAGATGGACAACCCAGACTACGCCACGTGGCACAGCCCAGGTCGCCCAGTGCACGCATGCAGCAGCGTGGATGCACACTCGCTCACAGGCGAGCATGTGCATAGCACAGTGCCAGCATGTGGGCGTGCACTCGCGCGCAGCAAAAGCAAGGGAGCGCAGTGCCAGCTATGCATGAGCTGGACCTACAGCGATGCATGAGTTGGACTTACAGCGACTCTTACAACTGTCGCTAATTTTGTGCGTGCCAGTAAAGCCAACTGAGGGCATGAGTAGGCATGAGCTACCTACAGTGACGCTTCCAACAACGACCTGAATGTCATTAATGGTCCCATACCTATTTTTGCCTCTTCTCCTCCACTATAAAAGGACCTACACCCCCTCCCTTCCAAGCCATCTCTACCTACTCTACTCCCACCTACTCCCATGCTCTAGCAAGCCTACCAACACTCCATTAGAGCTTATTCTTAAGCTCCAAGGTGCCTATTAGTGTAACGAACCTCTGCCCCACCAAATACTCCAACTTCTCATCTCCCTTCATAGGTCACCTTGGAGTTGTCCTCCCACCTCCATTCTGGTAGCAGATCACCTCCAGCTTCTCACCTCCATTCTAGAGCTACGCCGAAGCTTTCCTCAACACGACGTCCTCCTGCATCTCCATTCATAGCTACACCTCCCTATTAGTGTAGCGAACCTCTGCCCCACCAAATATTCCTCCAACTTCCCATCCCCATTCATAGGTCGCCTTGGAGTCGTCCTCCCACCTCCATTCTGATAGCAGATCACCTCTGTCTTCTCACCTCCATTCCGGAGCTATGCCGAAGCTTTCCTCTATCCGACGTCCTCCTGCATCTCACCTCCATCGTCCCACTCCTCACCTCCTTCATCTAAGCTTCCTCCAGGCACCGTCGTCTAGCCAAACTACCGATTCGAGAGATTTCCTCTCACCCCCCCTCTCTTTTTATGCTTTCATAGTTGATTGTAATAGACATTGAAGTGATATCTTTACCATTTTCATTCCATCTCTATCTTGTGACTCGTTTTCTTATTTTCTTCTTACAAAAATACAAAAAATAGCAAAACCCTAAAATACCAAAAGGAAACAAAACGAAGCGTGGTTTTCACTTAAAGTAAATGTTACCTTCCTATGTTCGACCTGAGACTTCCTTGGAGTTTCGGTATAAATTTTATCTGATCAACATGTTTTGCAACTATGATGGCGGGTTACTCATAACCCTGATTTCTAACACGCAAAACACGCCTCGACCACCCAGCTTACCTCAGCATCTTTCAGTAGAAGCCAGCTTACTTTTGCTTGGCTTAGCAGCTAGCAAAGAACTAGTAAGCTAAGCCAGCTAAAGTTGCTCCTTGCCATTTTTGTCAATAGCTACTAACTCCTATGTAGCTCCAGACAGCTCTCCTTCAGCTCTTCTTCAAACCCTGATTACTCCTACTTCTCCTGTACTCACCTACTAGCTAAGCCCGCTTAGCTAGCTTAGCTAAGCTATCCACTCCTTGGTCATCCACCTTAGCTAACCCTAACTCCACCTACATAAGCCTCCTCTTTATGTCCACCTAAGCTCAACATGAGCTACCCTACTTGGCGCCAACTCAACCACAACCCTTCAGACCACCACTACCTCCAAGAGAGACCATTACGTTAGCGCCAGAACCCCCCTTAACTACCCATAAAATTGGATCCAACCTCCTCCATCTCCACCATACAAATAACCTCCCAAGCCATCTCCACCATCCACCTATTCCCTAGTAGAAGCCCCCATAGTTGGCTCCAAAACCATGGCACCTATACATGGTTGGCGGCAAACTATGGTGCCTCTCCACCACCATAACCACCACCATCACACCCGTTAAGGTGGTGCCACCCATCCTACACCTTAGGATCCCCATAACCACCACTGACCACCTACAAAACCTAATCCTAGCCCTCTACATGTCCATGCCAACTACCTCCCTCTCCACCTCTATATATACCCACCATATATGACCAAGAAAAGGCATCCTCCCTTAGCTTTAATTCTACCCTAAGCCCACCTATATAACCCACAGCCAAGAAGGAGGATGGAAGAAGATTAAGGAGGCTATCCCTTGCCTCCTTGGTCCCTTCTTCCTCTCTATTCTTCTCCTTTTGCTGTGCCAAGAGGAGGAGCAAGCTCTTATAAAGGAGGATGGCCAGGCATTAAAGGAGAAACTAGTGTGGTGCATGCCCACCCTTGGAGGAGAAATTAAGGTGGAAGCTATCCACCTTTGGGTGAGCTAAGGCATGCCCCCCCTTGGTCTTGCCAAGAGGCGGCCATACCTTGGATTCAAGAAGAAGGAGAAGGAGGAGCTCTTTTCAACTACAGGAGCAGCCACAGTTGGAGCAAGGGCTTCATCCTCTTCACCCTCATCATCCAGGATTTTTGTTTTAGTTGCTTTGTAGTTTTATTTTATAGTAGATGATTTCCTCCACAACATAATTGTAAAGCAGAAATACCTTTTATATGAAGTTGTCGTTTCTAAGTTTTTGTGCATCTTTGTTCATGTCTTTATTTAGCCCCTTCACTCCCTCTTTCCAATTATCTTGCGCCTTTACGTGCCTAGGGTGAGCTAGGGAAGAGGTCATTTTTGCCACCTAGTTGCTAAGTTAATTTTATCGTTTTCCACTCTTAAAATTGTTGCTGTGACGTTATTTCAAAGACCCTAAAAACTTTATATTTAAAAATTCAAAAAGAAAGGTGATTTTCCATTTCTGAGTAAGAGATTTATATTTGCAAAAGTTGCCTCCTTCGATGACCCTAGATACTCTGCTATCTAGGTATTACAAATTTAAAAGCGAATGGTTTTGTGCATTGCAACGGCTTCTAAAACCCTAATTTTACAAAACACGTAAAATTACGCTCATCCACTAAAATGTGGACCTGTTCTCGAGTCCTTGCCATGTTAATTCTATTTTAATTTGGTTAATAAATTAGGGTGATAAGTAGACGACTTATCAACCCACCCTCTGATTTAAGGGGAGTTTAAGTCTAAAGCATCTACACACTATTCGTACTGATTCAGTTTTTGGTAGTTTTTATAGAAATTAGGTAACTAATAAACTTTCTAGGGTAGTATGGCTGACAAGTTGTCATGGGTAATAACCCATTGGCTGGTTGTCCAAAGCCTAACTACATGACCATACTTTTTCTACTGCCTTTCGGCAAATCTTAGATTAAGGAAGCCACCAACTCAAAAAAAAAATGATACTTAAAAAGAAAAAGAAGAAAAAGAAAAAATAGAAAAAGAAGAAAAAAAGTAAATAAACCACACATCACTGCACGAGTATGGCTGGCAAGTTACCATGGATAACAGCCTATGGGCCGGTTGTCCAAAGCCTAGCTCAAAAAAATGCACAAATAATTCCCAAAATAGTTAGGGAAGAAGTGAGGAGGTACAATAAATTGGAGAGACATACATTGGGTTCGCCCTTGTGTTGATCCCACAAAAAATAAAAAAAGTAGGGAGAAAGCTACCAATTAGAAAGATAAACCTTTAGGCAGCAACTCTTCAGGTCACCTAGGGTCGTAGAAACCTGAAGTTCGTTTCAACAGCTACTTAGTGAGTCTATCACTTTTCACAAGATGCTTAGAACTTGAAGTTCTTTTTGAGTCTTGGGTAGGTGGGGTAGTCGTAGAAAGCTGTCCCAAAAGTCTAAACTCAAAAATTCAAAAAAAAAATAGAAAAGAAGAAAAAATAGAAAAAAAAAATATCATCCCTTTTCAAAATAAGGCAACTTGGGCGGTCTACATTTTGGCAGGCACCTGAGCACTGTTGAGTCTTCGTAGTTTAGAACCTTAGTTGAAATTTCCTTTTGTAAATAAACAACTAATGCCTTAAGTGATTGAGTCCTAATTCTACTTGTATACATAACAATTAGTTTGATTTTTCTACGAACTGGCAAAAGATAGGCATGGGGGTATGATGTATACACATCCATTTAGGCTAAAATGACTGTTTATGCATGTTCTTAAGCTTAGATATGCATTCTATATTATAAATATTGCATAGCATGCATCATTCTACATTTAAAATAGTTCGTGTAAAGTTTAGGTTAGTCCGTGTCCTTTTATGACTAGGGGAGAAGGAGATTTATTTTGGGGCCTTAGATTGATGATCCGATCATATGGATCTGATCAGGACTACAAACGGAGTCCGACGCCTCCGAAATCATCTTGATCAGAGTCCCATAACACCTTATGTAGTTCGAGGAAGATCAACGGCCAAGGACTAAGGTGACGAGATTCAAAGCTTCAAATGACAAATCCAACCACACGGATGGATCCAAATTGACGATTGTAGCCCATTGGCGTGAAAGTTGACCCAATTTGACGTCTGTGGTGTCATCTATGAGCAAAAGAAGGTGGATGATCCAGATGGCCCACGTAGCACCATTTAGACCGCCCATGGGCATTCACAGTACTCCCTTTTCCTCCGAGCAATCGATCCCCATTGTTGGATTTGCATCAAACGGTTAAGAGTGCCTGGACCTCAAAACAAAACTATGACCATCCCATGCCCAAAGCACAGTGGTTAAAGCTCTTACTACATTATAGAGGGCGTGGGTTTGATCCCCAATTTGCTACTCCCCTTAGCACCACTCAAGTGAAATCAGAATTGTTTGATAAGCCGTAGACTGAGAGGACTGAGCCACGTCACACCGAGGCTTGCTTAGCATGCATGACCGGTGTAATCAGGACCATTCGATGGTGATCAAGAGCTCACGAGTGTACCACGTGGCATGTTGAATGGATGGCACCACGAGACGTGCGATCATACGTGGTTCTTGCATGATTTGAAGGTGCGGAGGTGCATAATCACAACCCTTCGATCTTGGATGGATGGTTGAGGGAGCTTCCAGCTGTGCTAGTGCTAGGATCGCGATGCGTATGCTGTGCTGCATGCAGTTATGCATGGTGTGTGCGTGCACGCCGCGTGTGCTACGTGTGTCCTGCATGGCATTCAATGCACCATGTGCCAAATGATTCTCCATCTTCTCCTTTTTCCAACATAAATGCCCCCTACACCTCCCATTCTCAATCATCTCTTCCTTTCTCTCCCTCTCCACCTCCAAGGCTCTAGAGAGAGCTTGTCACAAGCCCAGGTTGCTCCTCATGAGTAGAAAATCAAAATATCTTCCTGCCTTTCATGTCCCTTCATGGAGCATCCCATGGCCATCCTCTCCCACTTAGGGAAGTAGATCATCGTCACAACGCCATCTTGCCCCACTGTCCGTCCTTCGGCTCCATCCTTGTTTGTTCCGCTCCTCACCACCTTCCTCCAAGCGACATCAGAGCGAGTCGTCCTCCAAGTGACCATCGAGGGAGATTCTTCTCAACCAATTCTATCTTTTATTACTTTCTAGTATTGTTTCAATTAGTTGTAATATACATTGATCAATTTTATGAAATGTTTCTCTCTCTCTCTCTCTCTCTCTTTCGCTTTTTATTTTGCAACAAGATTATCTAGATTTCATTGACCTGATCTCTTGCCTCGTTAAAATACCAAAAAAATCATAAAAGATAAAAATAATAAAAATAAATAAAATCAAAGTGCGAATTTCAAAACCAAACATTCACCTCCCCATGTTCGACCCAGAACTTACTTTGAGTTTCGGTATAAATTTTATTTGGTAGCAATTTTTGTGACTACGACGATAGGTTCTCCGAAACCATGATTCCGTGAAAACACTCTCATCAGATGGCGTGGCATAGTGTGGATCATCCAATGCTGATCGTGTTGTTGAGATGCATGTGTTGTGTGATGAGGAAAGAGGGAGCAAGCGCTGCTGGTGCGTAATGGATGGCAAAGTGAGCGATACGTGGCACATGAAGGATTGTCGATCTGGACTTCCCAAGCTCTTTGTCAGAGCTACAGAGGTTGGATTGGGGCAATTTTCTTGCCGTTGGGTTGCGATCGTCGATCCGAATCCATTGGTATGGTTGGATTACTCATCTGAGACCAGTTTCAAAATGCACTTGTACAAGTTGGCCATTAAATGTTAATTCCAAGCAATCTTAATGTAAAGATTATACTATATGCATGCATTGCTCCCAAACCCACTATATTATCATATTTGCATGCCTGAGCCCTCAAAATTGACTCTAATTGTTATAATTAACGATAATAACTGTTGAGTCATCATACATGGATGCCTACCCTTTGGTAGTCCCTAGCAAGGTTATTTAAAGGCTACAGAGACCAAGAGTGACTGTCGGGGCATAGTTATCTACCGCCAGAAGAAATTCTATACTTAGGGTATTAACTACTAATACTAAATAGTGTCATGATGTCGACCAAGATACGAATCACCCTAGTCCTTGCCTTATTCATATACATATATGATTATATTATTTTTTAATTTTCTTTCGTGTTCAGGGTTTGGAACAGCATTCAGCGGCTACCGAACCTACCTAGGATTCGAAACGATTGAAAAGTGCTAAGCATCTTATAATGTATGTGATTGACTTGCTTTATGGGCAACTAAAGTGGTCCTCATGTATCCATAAGCTCTAGGTGACCCTAACATGGAATTATTGCCACCTGAAGGTTTGTCTCTCCAATGGTAGCTTTCTCCCTGCTACTTTTTTCTAGGTTCAACACCCGACGCACCCAGTGTATATCTCTCCGGAGCTTTTATCTCTTCTCTACTTCTCCTTAATTGGCGATTTATTTGTGCTTTTCGTAGGCTGAGCTATGGACAACCAGCAATGGGGGGTTACCCATGAAAACTTGCCAACTATACTTGCAAGATGAAGTGTGGTTTATTGAATTTTTTTCTTTTCTCCTTCTCTTCCTTTTTCTCTTTTTTTCTCTTTTTTTGTGGTACTTTTCTCTTTTTTTTTCAAGCAGGTGCTTCCCTAATCTGAGACATACTTAAAGGTGGCGGCCAAAGAGAGAGATGTCTGATGGCTTGGCTCTAGACACCCAGTAATGGGGGTTACCCATTGCAATGTGCCAACCATACCCCCACTAGTCTTATTGCCTCACTTATTTCCACTATGATCGCTCATACAAAGAGTTAGTTCATAATGTGTGTAGATGCTTAGCCTTCTAAATTGCTCCAAATTAGTCGGTGAGTTGATAAGTCTCCTACTTATCAACCTACTTTATTTACTTTATTTCAGTTAAATTAAGTTGCAAGGATTAGGGGGATGAATCTATATCTTAATAAACATCAGAACTAATTAAGCCACTTGGCTTGAAGAGTCCTAGTTAAAAGATCCTAACTATATTATTTCCTAAGGTAGGAAAAATTTAGTGCCTAAGCTTCCTAGCACTTCTTTATTACAAGTTTTTTTAAACAAAAATAATGATAATTAATTCTCTCTTCTCATCTCTCCAATTCTTGTTTCAGTAGTGTAGGTTTGGGAGGAGGTCACAAAACCCTGAACTATTTTAATTGTCTGATAATTCTAGGAGGGTAGAAACTCGTGAATCAATCTCCTCCTGCATAAACGTGGCTGCTTGCCCACCCCCAAATCCCGATGGGGGGAATCCACCCCTTCCCCCTCCACCAGGTGGTGGAGTCAACCCGTTAAGCCCACTCCAAACCCAGATGCATTGTACAGATAACAGATTGAAGCTATCAGGGAAACCTTGGAAGGAAAGCAAAATCCTCCCCATCAGAAGGAGGCTAGGTCTCTAAGCTCATATCAGAATTTCACTGCAATAGAGACCCATAGGCGAGTTCATGTCCCCGTAGGTGGGGTAGACTTTGAGTTAAAATTGAATGTCATTGGCCTAATCAATTTCCGTTATAATGGACATGCCGGTAAAGACCCTTTTCTTCATTTGGAGGACTCAACCCAATTGGCTAAAACAATTAAACAAATAAATGTCAGGTTAGATGTGGTCCTCATGCACATGTTCCCATTTTCATTGCAGGACAAAGTTACGTAATGGCTGAGCACGATTCGAAGACTCGTCACTTCTTGGGGAGAGATGCATACATCTTTTCTCAAGAAATTCTTTCTGATCGGGCACACTAATGCACTTCGCCTTGCCATCACTTCCTTCATGTAACAAAATGATGAACAATTTCATAAGGACTGGGAGAGGTATAATAACCTTCTCAAAAAATGCCCGCAACATGGTTTGCCTTGGTGTCATGTAGCCTAGATCTTCTATCATGGGCTAAATGAAACCATGAGACAGATTACAAATGCTTCTTATGGAAGCAATTTCATGAACAACGACAATGGTGGAGTGTTCGAACTATTCAATTAACTCCACAATCGATTTTTGGGATGAATTTAGGCATTCACCTAGGTTAGGCATTCATTTCATAGTTTTTTTTTTTTAATGTGTTTATTTGAGTTTCAAGGATAAGTAGAGAGTCAAACCCCACAAACCTTGGTACTTTAGAAGGTAGAAGATGAGGAGGAAGCCCAAATTCAACTAAATCCTAGTTGAATCCAGCTCATCACGGCTAGAGTTTAGCTCCACTTACTTGGGGTTAGCTCATCTCAACTTCATTCAATTCATTTTAGTTGGATGGTAGCTCAAGCTAGCAAAACACAATTGACTTTAGCTCAATTCCAACTCAACCTAATTGAGACTAGCTTATCTCAGCTCCATTTAGTTCAACTTAGCTACATGGAAGCTTAAGCTAGTTGAAATTAGTTGATCACAACTCCTCTTAACTCCATCCAACTCCAAGAAGTTCTACCTGAATAGGATTAGCTACTGCCATAAACTAGCTAAGCCTAGTTAGCTGAAGAAGTCCTCAACCAACTCGGGTTAGCTCAATCCAGCTCCTAAAGACTCAGATCAGCTTAACTTAGTTGAGCTGAGTTACTTTACCTAAGCTAGCTACCTCAGCTACCTGGCTAGTCTTCAGGAAGACCAGCACCAGCTCATTTTAGGTAAATACAGAAGAAAACCAACTCAACTTAGCTGAGCTTGGCATCTAGCAAAGAACTAGCTAGCTAAGCAAGCTATTGAGATCCACTTCAGTAATCTTTAGTAGCAGTTGATGGGTCGGCCCAAATAGGTTGTTAATATGATATTTTTATCGTTGAAATGTGTATAGTGGTTAACCTAATTCAGACCTAACCATCTCTTTACAAAATTTTTAACCTGGCCTAATTGATTTTATCTTGTCACTTTTAGGCCCAGGGGCGAACTCAGGGAAGTGGGGTTCAAGTCGAATTTCTACGTTTTCCTTAAAACGCGTCTCTTCCGTTCGTTTATTGTGTTTTTGGTATTTTTCTTATTTAGGTTTTTTTCTGGTAATCCTTGTTCTTGAGGCACACCCTCAAAATTGTGTCCTTGGCTTTTAGCCAAAACAGAGTTTCAAAACACGCCTTGCTACTTGCAAGACGGGGTACCTGCAAATCAAAGATTATCTTTTCACTTTTACACCTTTTTTATCTTTTTACTAAGAAGGAAGCTAACAGATAGAAAGTAAATATAGTAGCTATAGATATATATTTATATGTAGTATATATATAAAGGGGTGGGGGTGGAGGTGACGATGGAGTGTAGCACTATGTCGAGTCAGTTGACGTCTAGAGAGACGCAACCAACACGACTATGTGCCGCATGTAGTGTTGATGGATGATGGATGATGAATGCGAACACGCTTTCTGTACGCGTGTATCGGGGAATATCAGCAACTGGTGCAGATATTCCCGCGATACAGCGTATAGTAAATAACGTGAAAATATATATACATATGTATGTATATAAATGTATAAGTATATATGTATAGATATATATAGATATATATGTATATATATATATAGGTGTATATGTATATATATATATGTATGTATATATGTATATAGCTATGTATATATGTATATATATATAAGTATATGTATAAATATATAGATATATATATAAGTAGATATATATATATCTATATATATATATATTATATATATATGTATGTATACATAACTATAGATATTACTATGTATATAAGTATATATATATATATATATAGATATATGTATGTATATATTATATATAGATGTATAAGTATATATGGGTTACTATAAGTGTGTGAGTGTGTGTGTGTGCGTCGGTGAATGTGTGTGTGTGTGTTGCTGTGAGTAAAGAGAGAGAGAGAGAGAGAGAGAACGGAGAGAGAGAGAGAGTACGTGAGAGAGAGTAGAGAGCGCCAGACAGAGAGAGAGCGGGCGGGAGAGATCGGCAGAGAGAGAGAGCGGGCGAAGGAGTGATCGCGGACGCGCGAGTTAAGACATCTGCCGGAGGCGGCAGATGTCTGACTCTGCGTCGTCTGAAGGCGGAGGCGGACGTCTGAAGACGGCGGGTGCGGGCGCGCCTTCGCGTAGGGTTCTGCAGGCCTGCACGAAGTCGACGAGCGGGCGATGGCACGGAGGAGCGAGTGTGGAGGAGGTTCTGCGGTGGTCGCGGAGGGTCGCGGAGGGTCGCGGGGCTCGGCGCGAGGCCGTAGCCGGCCGCTGCATTGCGCTCGGCGGCCGGCTGCGGGTGCAACTGCGGCGTGGACAGAACGGAGACTTGAGCGGGGAATGGCCCTGCAGGCGCGCGCGAAGTCGACGGGCGGCTGCAGGGACGGTCGCGGAGGAGGCGGGGGGTGCTGCTGCTGCTGCTGTCGCCGCGGTTTAGCTGCTGCTGCTGCTTCAAGCTTCGGAGCTTGAAGCGGCAGCAATGGCGTGGAGACGAAAACGAAGAGAAAAGAAAACACCACGCCCACCGGCTCGGTGAAAAGCTGGGCGGTGGTGCTCCCACTGTGGTGGTGTGCACCACAGTGGGTTCTCCTACTCGCCGGGTGCCTCCTCGACGGAGGGCCGGCGTATGGGAGGGGAGAATGGTGGAGAGGAAGGTGGTGGCTGTGGGGTCTTTGCAGCAGCTCTCCCCTTTCTTCGTCGCGAGGAAGAGCTGCGGCTTTATAGAGGAGGAGAGTGTGGCGGGGAGGCATGGCAGCAGCAGGGAGAGGCGTTGGAGAGTGGCAACCGCAGGGAGAGGTGTTGGCAGGGTATGGCATCGCATGCAGCATGGCGTGGAAGAAATGAACCGTGGGAAGAAGAGAAAAGAAGAAATCAAGAGGAAAAATAAAAAGAGGTGGATTTTGCAAGGAGGCACTTGAAGAAAAATGTTAATATGCAAGCCATTATTTCACTCCTCTTCCTCTTCCTCTTCTCAATAAAATGCATGAATGCAAGTGTCTTTATAAATGCGACTATAGGATCATAATATACATAGTTAATGCTAGAAAATAGCACAAGAAGGCGTTATTACAGGCATGTTTTGGGGTGCAAACAGCAGTCTACTCTAGCAAGCTTCGATCAGTCCAATTCAGCTCCTCCTCAATAAACCCTAATCCTCCTACTCCCTCCTCTTCTTATCTACAAGAGAAGCTAGCTTAGCTTAGCTCCTCCTACCTCCCACCATAGTTAAGCCTAGGCTCCACCTACATAAGACCTCCACCTCAACCCTACTTAGTCCACCTAGCTCCACCTACTCCTACTCTATCTTGGCGCCAACCAACAAGCACCTCTTCACACCACCACCTCCAAGAGCCACCAAAATGGTGGTGCCAAACCTACCCATAACCACCCAAATTTGGCACCACCTTTTCCCCCCAAAAACTCCTCCATCTTAACCATACACATACCCCTCAAGGCCATCTCCACCATCCACCTCACCCTCCTTCTAGAACCTCCATTGGTGGTGCCAAAATGGAGGCTTCTCTTCATGGTTGATGATCAGGATTTTTTTGCTTGTAGAAATAATGTATCAGAAAGATATGTCATTGTAGTAAAATCACATGGTGGAAAATCCCGAACAAAAATATTTCAATAAAACTAACCACGAATAGTTAGGTCGTATCCACAAAGAGGCATAAACCAACAAATCACAAACATTTATCATTCCTTATCATAAGTATGAGGCTAATATGATGCAAAATAAATTTGTCACTAAGTTATAGCATCAAATGAGATGAAAGTGGCTTGAATTGACATCAATGCAAAATAGAGTGATTCAGGAGGGTACACAAGCAAATTCACCTCAATTAATTTATCAGATAAATGAGAAGTGACAATGGCATTTTTCTTAAATATTAGTAGACCCCAAACTGTAGCAAAACAAGGGACTTTCTCCCCTTTGCTCACACGAGGAGGAGAGGCTGCGGATGGAGGCTTAGAGATCGGAGGATGTCAAGGATGTGGAGAGGCTTCCGATGATGGTGCTTCGACGGTGGGAGGTGGTCGAAGCTGGCTTCCGAAGAAGAAGAGACCGTCGGCAGAGGAGATGTCCACGGTTGTGCACGGACTGTAGGGAGAGTGCCTGAAGGTGTGGGCAAGTTCGTGGTGTTGAGGCCAGTGTGGGGAAGTCGATGGCATGGAGAACAGCTTTCGGACGAGGTGGCTGTGTGGAGGTGTTTGACGCCGATGATGGTTTCCTTCGAGGGTGTCTAGAGGTTGAAGATGAAGATGAAGATGAAGAAGCAGATGGGCATGATGATGGTGGACTTGGTTTAGAGGCCATGCAGGCTCAGTGCTGTCACCACCGAGCTGTCGAAGAGGATGTTGTGGCAGTCAACAAAGGGTGGGCGATGGTGCACGGGGGATGGAGAGGAATAGAGTATGAAATGGTCACAGTGCAAGCCCAAATGACCCCCGTCCAATTGGCGAAAGAAGTCCCCCCTCTTATTGTGCACGGGGGAGAAAGAGTTAGCCATTTGGTTGAGAGAAGCTTGGAGAGGTGTTGCGAGAGGCTCGGGGAGGCGGTCAAGCGTTCGACAGGAAGTTAGAGAAAAAAGAAACAAATTGGGTTATTTATAAAAATAATCCAAAATAATGCAAGAAATGCGATTAGCCCATATTTGTGGGCTATTTAAGTATCTAAATGTCTAGACATTAAGTTAATTTTAACATTTAGATAGCATACATTAGGATGTAAATAAATTAATTCATATTTTTAGCTTAAGTACATAATTCATGCATTTCGAATTAACCTAGGGTTGCATACATTTAATTAGTTAATTAATTAGGTGCACTATTTTAATTAACATAGAAGTTAAGGAATTATATATAAATAACCCTAATTATTTTATTCTTTTATTCTTCTCCTTTGCAGGTAACTCCTCCGTCTCCGCCTCCTCCTCCTGCACATCACATTGATTCTACGATGTTTTGAATTTCAAATCTTTGTAGCCGTGGCTACAAAAGAGAAGGAAGAGTTGCCATTGAGGGGGAGGCCTCCACCCCTTTGTTCCTCACTGTGCATTGAGAACTTTGCTTCTCATCCATTCCATACCACCAACCTCCCACCGCGGTAGTGCGACTCCACCACCGTGGGCGTGTAGGGTGATAGCCCACACCGTCAAGAGTCTCTGCAACATCTCCTGCCAAGCATGCCTACCACCGCGCACCCTCACTTCATCTCCAACCATCAGACCCTGCCCACCGTGTGCCATCATACCACCACGCATCCTCACCTCAACCAGCAGCCCACGCTAGCCTGCGTGCCCACGCCTTCACCAGCCAGCATGCCCGTGCACCCTTGTGCCTGCAGAGCACCCTCCAGCAGCACCTTCACCACGCCCCAACCCCACCGCACTGCCCCTCCTCGCACCTCCTTGCAGCACCTACAGCCGTCGCCATCAGACCCCACCGCATGCCTGCTACCTGCATGACCTCACCCCAGCCAGCATGCCCGCATGCCCACGTCCCACGTGCCCACGTCCCTTCGCCTTCACCACGCCTAAATACGCCCGCTTTAGAACACTCTAGCACCTCCCTGCCAACCTCCAGCCGGTGCCAACAAAATCCCCGCGCGCACCTGTGAGCCCTATAGAGCCCGCGCCTCCACGCACCCATGCCCTCCGCATTCCTGCAGTGCCTGTAGTGCCCATGCATTTCATACCTTGCACTCGCAGCACATGTGGCTAGTAGCAACATCCTCCACCGCCGCCACTTCTTTCCTTCGACAGGCTGGCTCCGACCACCATCCATCGTGCCGCCACCACCATCAGGTGCAAATCGGATAGGGCTACCTCTGGTCGCCAACTCGTTGTCCATCTCTCCTTCATTTGTGAACAAGCTCACCGAAAGCTAATTCCCTATTTCAACCTCAATTAATAATTACATTTCATGCTATTGCCACAAAAATGAATTTTGATTTATGATTATTTTATTATGGTGAATTTATGCCTTAATGCTCATGCTTCTAGATAATTGTTAAACCTTATTATTCATCTCTTTATGCATTGAATTTAATTTTGAATGACATTTTCGTATGCATGAAAGTGAATAGTACAGGGCATACCTTTGCACATGAATAATTTTCTAACATAAAAATTACATTCACACTCCTTGACTTGTCCATAAATTTAAGGTTTACTTTCAGAGCTACACAGGCATTGTTTGATATGGTGAATAGTTTAGCAAACCTGATTTTGACCTAATTGTGAGTTTTGCCTCCCTGTGGACACGACCCGCTCTCTTGTGAGTTATTTAATTTTAATTTTAATTATTTTGTTAAGCGATTTTCCACCAATTTGATCCAACAATGACAAATCATCTTAATACATTATTCGAAAGTGAAAATCGACTTATCAAAATGCCTGTCAATATAATGGAATGTATGAATATGCATGCAAGCCCCTTTTTCTATAAACTAATCTATTTATATATTAAAGTATACTATGTACATGCAGACATTAATATAGTAATTAGGCATTTAAGTATTTACTTAGCCCACAATTATGGTCTCATCAGTTGGTGCCACGTTTCGGTGAACTTGCACCACATAACCACCACCACATACACCCTTCCATGTGGTGCCACCTTACCTCCACCCTAGGATCCATAACCACCACCTAGAAGCCATCCTAGCCCTCCATCCAAGGGGCATGCCTCCCCCCCCTTCTCTTCCTATATACATCTACCATTCCATCACAAAAAGATCCACCCTTGGCTACATTATTCCTAGCATAAACCTACTTATGTCCCCACCTAAATTCAACGAAGAGCGAAGAAGAGAAAAAGGAGATTAATGAGGCACACCTGCCTCCTTGGTGCCTTCCTCTTCTTCTCTTCTTTCTTATGCCCAAGCCAAGGAGGATATTTCAAGGGGCCAGCCAAGTAGAGGCAGACCTAAGGGTGGTAGACGTCCACCTTGAGGAGGAGATAGAGGCATGCCCATCCAGAGTTTTCCAAGAGGAAGAACGTTCAGGAAGAGGAGCACTCTTCAACTTCGGGGCAACTGGAGTTGAAGCAAGGGTTCTGCAGCGGTATCATCTTCATCTACTAAGCCTTTTACCTTTCTTCTAGCTTTAACATTTGTTTATTTCTTGCATTAGCAGCTAGTTGAACCTTTTTGGAGAATACAAGTGTGGAATCACTCCCACTTGTGAGCTCTCCAATTTTGTAAACAATTCAGTTTTCAATACAAGCTTTCTTCTGAAATTTTTTGTCTTCATAGTTTTCTTTCCGTGTCTCTACCCTTCCATTACTCCAAGTCTCCCTTACTTGAAGTGAGTTGGAAGAGTAGAGCACTTAGTTACTTAAATTGATTTCCCTCTTCTTTATATCAAATCATCTTTCGTGTGTTTTACTCTATTCAAAATAAAAAAAAATTACATATATAAAAAGCCAGAAAGAGAGATTTTCTTTATCAAACAAGTGAGAGTATTTCATTTTACAATTCGCCTCGCTTGGGATGACTCGAATACTCCCTAAGTCTTTGATCTTTATAAAATTAAAAGCGATCGGGTTTCATGCATTACATCGACAAAAATCAGATTTTAAAAACTACGTGATTTCTTGCATCACTTTTTGGCACCATTGCTAGGAAGGCACAGGTTTGCATGTTTCTCTTGCTTGAGACTTTAGTCTCATCCCTCTCTCTCCTTTTTTGATTTTGTGCGTGCAAGGATAGGTACATACAGAAAGAAGGTGGGATTTTGGAGTGAAAGCTCAAAGAACCTTGTCTTTATGCGAATTCTAAGGTTAGTGTCCCTACTCTTGTCACATAAAATTATAAAAAAGAAAATTTCAAATAAATATTTAAAAAGTCCTTTTAGAATAAAAAACATCAAAAAAATTTAAGGTGGTGGTCCTTAAAATTGATTTGTTTGCTTGATTGCCTTAATCACCGCCACCCTACATAAGTGTTGGTGTACTGATTTTCAGAGCCAAACTTCTATTTGGACTTCAAAAATCCAATCCGAAAGCTACAAGTTACCTAAAATGCTGACATTCCACCCCAAGATTCCAAATCAAGTCAGGAATATACATGTCAAATTTCAGAGCATTTTGATTTGCAGAGATTTTTTTTTAAATTCATGGACCACAGCGGGGTTAGCCCTTCTCATTTCATTAGTTTGATACTATTCGTGAATTTTAGGAATTTTTCTACTCAATTAATTTTTGTTAAATTTAGGCTTCTGGAATCCACAAGAAATTCCTCACAACATACAAAATCCTGAAAAATTTTGGTGGCCATTGATGTTACTGAAAAATTTAATTTACCCACGGGTATCATTTTTGGACAGTGACACTAGTACAAAGAAAATTTTGAAAAAAATATTAAATGAATTCTTAAAATCATAAAAAATTTATATCTGGAATCCATGTTTGATTTTCCTTTTAGTAGCGGTGTTTTTTTCTTGGTTTAGAGCACTACTTAAAATGAAAAGCCTAAAAGAGACTCATTGATAGTCAATTGCCTGACTAGGATTTAATTCAATTTGGGTTACTCTTATTTCTTTAGTCCCACAATTTTAAAGGAAACTCATCTTCACCCATACAACTTGTTTGCCTTTGATTGTGGAACTCAAAACTTGTTTTCAAAACATAACAAGCAAAACCCTAAAATCCATTAAATAATCTCAAACCCTAAAAGGTGAAAAAAAATCAACAAATTTTTGTGACAACAACCTATTTTGGTATTGGACCCACTCTATCCAATATGCATACACATAAAAAAAGAAATAATCGGGAAATACTGATGAATCCATTTTAATGAACTATTGTTACACCTAAGTTAACTTTATTCTTACATTTTATGCTTGTTCATAACTACATTAGGTCATAAAATGATTGCATGCATCATTACTTAAGTTTACATCTACTCTATTGCATTCTATAACTTATTACGTAATTATTTTATATTTCATGCAAGTCTCGCACACAGCGCACCCTATGCATCTCATCCACTTGATCCACTCCATCAGGCTAATTTAAGAGTTAACAAATAATCGGGAAAGTGAGAGAGGAGGAGGAATAATTTTGTAAGAGACCAGGGTTGTGAAAGGAATTTCCGCCCCCCAACAGCTAGCCAGCCTCAACAAATCCATCTCTCAACAACTGCCGGCCTCAACAAATCCAACAGGCAGCCAATTTTAGTAAGGGATTTAAAATCCTTCGACTTGCACCAGGGAAGAACGAACGAGGAGGAGATAAAAGTCGAAGGGGGGTGCTCTTGGAGGGGAGAGCTCTCCACCTTCTCCACCATGAAGGAGACGTGCACTGTGGAGATCTGCATGCACCATGACCTGCAGAGAACCCACACCATGCACCGCAAGCCTCTCGCCGCTCTCACTGCACAAGTTTCACTGCATGGGCCGTGTGGTGACAGCACAAGGCCACACACCTGGAGTCAGCGCACCATCTTATGCGCATGTAACATCCTCACTATGCGCAGCTATTGCCTTCACTGTAAACCTCTCACCGCTCTCACCCCGTGCAGTGCCTTCACCGCGCAGCCACACCATGCGTCCACCTCGGTGCGTGCTGTACCCATGCACCTGCAATGTACGCCTACGCCGCTCGGCTACACTCCAGCCAGCGTGCTCGATCTCCTCGTGTGTGCTGCCAGCAGCCATCTTCATCTTCTTCCTCCCAACAGGCCACCTGCAACTCCACCTAAGGAACCGATCAACCACCGGCCTGCCGCACACCATGCGGCCCCCTCTTGTCTCCTTTCTCGTCGCCAACACCACTGTTGAGACACCCTCGCTCCACCGCTGCTCCCCTCCGCTTCAAGCCACCAGCTGACGCCCGTGAATGCCCCCTTGCCATCGACGTGGCTGATGTTCTCCACCTTCGTCCGGCCATGTCCGACCACCTCCGACCGCCGCGTCACCACCATTGCGAAGGCCGCACCTCAGTGACCCACCACCGGCGACTACGATGCCGGCCACTCCCTCCGCACGTGCGAGTAGGGGATTTGTTTCCCCTGTTTCCCTACAGTAAATCACGAATTAAAATTTACGATTCAATCCATTATGGAAATCACTATTGTTATATTTATCTGATTATTATATTTCGGTAGATTTGGATCAATATCCCTCACGTTTGTTTGAATCATGGATAATTGAATTCTTCTCATGAACAATAGAGTATGGGGTATTGGTTACAGGGAGCGGGTTCTGTTTTAATTAAATTTGATGGTGCTTTTCAGAACTAAGATAGTAATTATGGTATTTGCATGGTGGTGATTTTTCATGTGCACCCTCATATTCTTGATTAACTATCTAGATTGAGAATTTATGCTTGAAATGAGAGCACTAGTTAGCATGCACCTCTGCTGACATTCTCGATTACTTGATGCATGATACTCATTTTTAATAGGCTAAATCCTCCCTACAGAGATGACCTAACTCTTCGTGGTTAGTTTTGGAGGCGGGGGGATCTCTCCACCTTCTCCACCATGAAGGAGACGTGCACTATGGAGATCCGCGTGCAACGTGACCTATAGAGAACCCTCACCACGCATCGTAAGCCTCTTGCCGCTCTCACCGCACAAGCTTCTCTGCGTGGGCCATGTGGTGATAGCACACGGCCACTCACTCACAAGTAGTGCACCCTCTTGTGTGCATGCAACATCCTCACCGCGCGTAGCCGCTGCCTTCACCGTCAACCTCTCACTGCTCTCACCGCGTGCAGTGCCGTCACCACGCAGCCACACCACACACCCACCTCCACACGCGCTGCACCCATGCACCTGCAGTGCATGCCTACACCACTCGCCCGCACTCCAGCTAGCATGCCTGCACTCCATACGTACGCATGCATGCGTGCGTCGCCAGTAGCCATCCTCATCTTCTTCCTCCCAACAGGCCACCTACAACTCCACCTAAGGATCCCATCAGCCACTGGCCTACCCCACACCATGCGACCCCCTCCAGTCTCTGTTCTCACCACCGACACCACTGTTGAGATGCCCTTGCTCCACCGCTGCTCCCCTTCGCTTCATGCCACCAGCCAACGCTCGTGAACGCCCCCTTGCCATCAACGTGGCCGACGTTCTCCACCTCTGTCGGGCCACATCCGACCACCTCTGGCCACCTCATCACCACCATCGTGAAGGCTGCACCTCAGAGACCCACCACAGGCAACCGCGTCACCGACCACTGCCTCCTCTACATGTGCGAGCAATGGATTCGTTTCCCCTATTTCGCTATAGTATTGTGGAAATCACTATTGTTATATTTATCTGATTATTATATTTTGGTAGATTTACATCAATATCCCTCACGTATTTTGAATCACGGATAATTAAATTCTTCTCATGAACAATAGAGTATAGGGTATTGGTTACAGGGAGCGGATTCTATTTTAATTAAATTTGATGGTGCTTGTTAGAACTAAGATAGCAATTCTAGTATTTCCATGGTGGTGATTTTGTATGTTCACCCTCATATTCTTGATTAACTATCTAGATTGAGAATTTATGCTGGAAATGAGAGCACTAGTTAGTATGCACCTCTGTTGACATTCCCGATTACTTGATGCATCATTACTCATTTTTAATAGGCTAATTCCTCCCTGCGGAGACAACCTAACTCTTCGTGCTTAGTTTTGGAAATATTAAATATTTTTGAAAAGTGATTTTCTACCATGAAATTACAAATAATGACACACCATTTTATGTTAAAGTTTTTAATGAAAATGAAGATTGCTCTTTTTAATGGTGCGTTGCCGGAAAGGGAACATGCCTATTAATTTTTTTGGGAATTTTATATTATTTTTATGCTATTTTGAAAACTTTTCTGAATTACTAACTGTGGATCTTCTTTTGTGCAAAAACATGCGACGAATGCGGTGGGCGCGCACGGCGGAGATGATCCTTTTAGTAGACCTTGATGCCACCTAGAGGGTAGCAACAGGAGCACGTGGGCCTTGATCCCACACATGTGGAAGGAGGATCGGCGACTGGAGATCTGTTTATACATAGATTAGGCTAGATAGACCTTAGACATTTAGTTTTTATCTTGTGGACCCGTGTTGGGTATTTTCGGGAGTGTGTTCCCATTTTATTTAGATTATATGATTATTCGAATTGTTTGGGCTGCATGTAGGTTAGTTAGTTAGATTAGGTTTGTTTGTGTATTATTATTAAAAATATATATATATATATTCGAATTGCCTACTAGGAGCTGCATATCTATAGGACGACCATCTAGGATTGAATGAGCAACATCTAGTTTATCTTTACTGCATTGCATACATTCTTGCACGAAGAAAGCCGGAGTAAGGTACGTCTTCTCTTTAGCATGAAATGCCTATCATGCATTTGCATTGGACTTAACTTCAAGACCACTAAAGTGTCTGAATTGGGTTAACTCAGTGATCACTTTAAAAATTGGGACTGCTAAGAGAGTTGACGATAAAATCTGTGACTTGAAATTGTGTGAAAAGGATCTTGTTTGCGAGATTTCAAAACTCAAAACGCGAACGTGTGTTGCACACATGAGACATCGTGCACATCACACATAAGGTCACTAGATAAATTTCTACCTCTCCTCTTTTGCACCACAAGGGAATCTAGTCAGAAGTCAACAAGCCTATCCACCAAGTTACTTCGGTTCCTCGTGTGTGGGCTCGATTCGAGACTTCCCTCCCTCGCGAGTAGGTTATAAGCACCAACGAAGGTTGGCCTAGGAAGCGTAATTCTTGCAAAACTTGTTTAGCCACCAACTGAACATTTAATTCTAAGACCTAGAATCTACTAAAGACAGATCCTACTGGATTTGCATTTGTTTTGACAGCGATAGAACTCTCTAGGAAGTTCCTGCTTGTGTTATGATTTCTTCTAAATCCTAAGAGAGTTAAAACTATTTGGCTTAAAGAAATGGATCGCCCTTACTCCTATCATTTAGATTATCAGAGTCAATACTTCCCATCTTTTAACCAGGATCCCATGCCCCAAGTGTATCCATCCTTTGATGGGTGCATTGACAATTCATGGGATAATTCATATCCTGGGAGTACTGGCCTGATAACTCCCACTTTTGAGCAAAGCCTAGGAGCGGGATTTTCCAACCCTAGAATCCCTACTTCTATGCAAACACCCAATCCTCCCACCCTTCATGATTCTCTGTATCGAGGTTGGACCGATACCCCTAGGCAACCAGAGCCTCAGATTGACTATCCTCCCTAATCTGATAATAGTAGCCTCTCCTCTTTTATGATAGAAATGCAAAACAACAAAAGGAAATGATCAAATCTATGGGAGAAATGTTGAGGAATAGTTAACAATTGAACAATGAAATTAGACAGCTTAGCTACACTCTTCCCAGTAATTCTGATCCCTACCCATATGACCCTAATTGTGAAAATAATTCTGAGGAAACCAATGACAATAGGGATCCCATTTTACGTAGCTATCACTTAGACTCTCCCAATGAGACACGGCCACTAGAGGAGAATGATACTAGTGATCATCCACCCAAGCTATATTGGAGTCAAAAGAAAGGGAAGATGGTACCTCTTGAAGACCTTGACCCCAATGACAGTATTTTCCTTACCCATACTAACCCGAGTCAAGGTCGTATTGTTCATATCACTTCCCCTATTAATTATCTGGTGGAATCCCATTCTTCCCTTAGTGAGCCTACTCTTAACCCTCCACTTAGGGAATCAACACGTATCATTCAGCATCCAGATGATTTAAATGCACTCATGAAGGTGACCCTAAGGGAATGGAGGATGAATTAGATCAATTTTGGTCTCAGGAATATAAAGAGTCTATTTCAGAGGACGAGGATGACCTAATGGAGGAACCTGGACTGAAAAGCTGGAGTAAATCATAGGGGGATTATGTGTTATTTAAGGACTTGCCCCTTGAGGATATAAATAATCTGGTGAAATCTGGATTCCTCCCTTCTTTCGATTTTGAGAGGCACCCTCTGCAAAATCAGGAGTTGATTTGGAGGAAGGCAAACACAATAGCAAGAAGCCTAGGGGAGACTCTCAGGGACAATATACATCAATTGAGGATTTATACCCCGAGAAGAACAACGAATTTAGTGATATAGTCTTTCTCCATAACATTAAAGATGATAATCATCCTAAAGATATTAAGGATAATGAAGTAGCACACAAAGTCCCCGGAAAGGATGTAATTGACAAAAAAGAACCTGGGGATGGATTTGCTGATAATTCTAATCTCACTACTTCCTAAGAAACCCAACCATCGTCTAAGCCTGTTGATCATGAGTCAACTAATGAGATATTGAATTCTATTCATGACTCATCTATTGTAGAGGAGCAGTTGGAGATTCATAAAATAATGAAGCTAGGTAAGGATGTGAAATATGAATTCTTATTGGGAATGGAACCTAAATAGCCTAAGCCCTCTTTGGAATTAATAATTACCACCCAATCACTAAAGCAACCAGTAGATTCCTTACCTAATCCTCTGCTCATGTCTCTGCTCATTTACATTCTTTCTAGAGAACATATCAGGCCAGTACATCCTCGGGTAGAATGGCGAGTGTGGATTGATGCTTGTGCTTTTAGTCTCACCATTCAAGGGTTTGAAATAATAATGTTTATATCTTTTGAAACCCGTCCAGCTTTGGAGGATCCTTGTTATCCTCCACTTATTCCATTTCAGGAGACCCCTTTTCATATTCCTTTTGTTATTCCTAGACCTCCCAAGGTAGCCAACAAGGTTCTCTACTTTCATATCTTTTGGCGAGCATTTGGAATCATGCTGCATCATCAACTCGCCAACCGTGGCTACTTATTTTCTAGGCCTACGCTATTACGCATATTTTTAGGGCCTAGCTTTTTCTGACTGGAAGCAGATTTATAGCTTCCTTATAAGTCTGGCTACTGACAGAAAATGCAGTTCTTGTTTGGAGACAACCCAGCATTCTAAATAACACCGTCATCAAGTGATTTCCTTTCTTTCTCCCCCTGCTTTAATTTTACAATGAGGACATTGTAGGATTTAGGCATGGGGGATGCATTTTGCATTTTAGGTAGTATTCATGCATTTAGGTTAGGAGCATTAACATATAAAAAAAATATATTGAGCTGAATTGGTTAGTCCCTAGTAAACATCTTTGTCATAGAAGTGTCATTAAAGATTTTTCTTCGTGAATTATTTCTTAAGTTTAGAATCTAGTACATTTACTTCACTTGCACATAGACTGGTAATGGATCTTTGAAGAAAACCAATAAGCATTTTTAGTCTACAAAACCCTTGGACAGTTAATAGGGAGTCAGGCATACTATCTTCTAGTAGATCCACCTCATATTTGTGAGAAGAAAGTAGAGAGATTATTGCTGCACTAAGTTTAGTGCAAGGACTCTTAAGTTTTGGACAATTAGATGATGATACTTCAAAGTTAGGCATAGTTTTCACTCTCTGTTCTTGTGTGCGTACTTTGTGTGAATTCCTGAGAGTCACCAAATAAGGTAGATACATAGAGATTGAGTCTTAATAAAGTTATGACTATGGTGGATGGTTACGACAATCCTTCATAGAGTCCTCGGCTGAAGGAGGGTAATAGTGTCAAAGGTCAGAAATACGCTTGTCCTATCCATTCCCTCCTAGTGTCGAGAGTAGGCACTTCCACCAAATAAGCCACACAACATCCCCTTGACCATCATCATCCCTAATAATGCCTCATAAATAAAAGTTTGCGTCATTTTATGTTGATTTATGAAGAAAAACAAAGGAAAAAAGAAACAATTATATTTAAAAAAAAAGAGAGAGAAGAAAAGAGAGAAAGAAAAGAAAAGGAAAAGATTCCAAATTTATAGTTTTATCTTCGTGATGATGTTTCTTAGGCAACAAAAACACCCATCGCTATCCACCAAATATGACCCATACCTACCTTTCAGTATTTATGATCACCTGAATACTGGCTAAGGACTCTATCTTAGTTGTAGAGTTATTAGGACTTTAGTTGAAGTGTGAATGCCATGTGAGGCCACCAAACAGTGAGTACACTTACTAAATCTGGCGAGATTTGTGATCTCAGAAAGAAAAAAAGGAAAAGAGTGAGCGCCAAGGAACATCAAGAGAGCATAGTTGTTTAACCTCTCTCTGCGTTGACTTGTTTAATAGTCTAGAGATCTAGAGTCTGTAGTACTAGATTACATGTAGCATCAGATGAGTGTGTGCCACCAAATACAAATCCATTCATCTCAATATCTCCTACCTAAACCAAAAACTGTGGTCAAATTACAAATTATCTTCTGCTTTATCCCTAAGGGAAGTAGTTGCGTATCCTGGCAGAAATATTTACCAAGGGTGAAGTACGAACTCCCAACGCGAATTGGCTTTTCACTTGGATTTGTTGTCTAGGCTATTATCACTTCACAGTTATATGGATCTCAAAATGTTTGAAATAAGAAAAGAAGAAATCTTCTGATTACTTCTATTATTTTTCATTTTTGCTAGAGACTAGCAAATCTTAGGCATGGGGGTATTTGATGAGTCCATTTTAATGAACTATTGTTACACCTAAGTTAACTTCATTCTTACATTTTATGTTTGTTAATAACTACATTATGTCATAAAATGATTGCATGCATCATTACTTAACTTTACATCTATTCTATTGCATTCTATAACTTATTATGCAATTATTTTATATTTCATGCAGGTCTCGCACACAGCACACCTTATACATCTCATCCACTTGATCCACTCCATCAGGCTAATTTAAGAGTTAACAAATAATCGAGAAAGTGAGAGAGGAGGAGGAATAATTTTGCAAGAGACTAGGGTCGTGAAAGGAATTTCCCCCCAGCAACAGTCGGCCAGCCTCAACAAATCCATCTCTCAACAGCCACCGGCCTCAACAAATCCAACAAGCAGCCAATTTTAGTAAGGGATTTAAAATCCCTTGACTTGTGCCGTGGAAGAAGAATGGACGAGGAGGAGATAAAAGTCGGAGGGGTTTGCTCTTGGCGGGAGGAATTCTCCACCTTCTCCACCGTGAAGGAGATGTGCACTGTGGAGATCCGCATGGGCCATGACCTATAAAGAACCCACACCTTGCACCGCAAGCCTCTCGCCGCTCTCACCGCGCAAGCTTCACTGCGCCACACACCCGCAGGCAGTGCACCCTCTTGTGCGCATGCAACATCCTAACTGTGCGCAGCCGCTGCCTTCACCATCAACCTCTCACCACTCTCACCGCGTGCAGTGCCCTCACCGCACAGCCACACCATGTGTCCACCTCCACACGCGCTGCACCCATGCACCTACAGCGCACACCTGCGCTGCTAGCCCGCACTCTAGCCAGCGTGACCGTACTACTCGCATGTGCATGCATGCCCGCACCGCCAACAACCATCTTCATCTTCTTCCTCCCAACAAGCCACCTGCAACTCCACCTAAAGAACCCATCTGCCACCGGCCTGCCCCACGCCATGCAACCCCCTTCGTTCTCCATTCTTGTCGCTGACACCACTATTGAGACACCCTTACTCCACCGTTACTCCCCTCCGCTTCATGCCACCAGCCAACGCCTGTGAACGTCCCCTTGCCATTGACATGGCCGATGTTCTCCACCTCCATCCGGCCACATCCAACCACCTCCGACTGCCGTGTCACCACCATCACGAAGGCCGCACCTCAGAGACCCACCACTGGCAACCGCGACACCGGCCACTACCTCCTTTGCGCATGCGAGCAAGGGATTCGTTTCCCCTATTTCGCTACAGTAAATCGCGAATTAAAATTTACGATTCATGCCATTGTGGAAATCACTATTGTTATATTTATCTGATTATTATATTTCGATAGATTTGCATCAATATCCCTCATGTTTGTTTGAATCACGAATAATTGAATTCTTCTCATGAACAATAGAGTATGGGGTATTGGTTACAAGGAGCGGGTTCTATTTTAATTAAATTTGATGGTACTTGTCAGAACTAAGATAGTATTTCTAGTATTTCCATGGTGGTGATTTTGCTTATGCACCCTCGTATTCTTGATTAACTCTCTAGATTGAGAATTTATGCTTGAAATGAGAGTGCTAGTTAGCATGCACCTTCGTTGACATTCTCGATTACTTAATGCATCATTACTCATTTTTAATAGGGTAATTCCTCCCTACGGAGATGACCTAACACTTCGTGGTTAGTTTTGGAATTATTAAATATTTTTTAAGAGCGATTTTCTTCCACACGATTACAAACAATGACACATCATTTTATGTTAAAGTTTTCAACGAAAATGAAGACCGCTCTTTCAAATACCCCAACCAATGCCCCTCACATTCCTGTGCACTTCAAGTATCCTAAGCCTAATTAAAAATTGCAATCACTTGACCACTTAAGAACTTCATCAATTTAGGCTTGATATCCAGAATTCAAGTTATCTTTAATTGTTCCTAATTCCCTTAATAAATGCATTGATAGACTAAGAGGAAAGTCAAACAATGGGTATGGGTTTACACAAGCCCTTGGTGATTTTCCCAGGACATGCCTGGGCCCAAGCCATCTCTATAGTCTAGTTGGGTTCATTTTGGGAAGTAGGACCACTTACTGATTCCTTGAATTCCTTGGTTCCCAAGTCTTAGGTCTTCTTAGGAAGTCAACCATAAGATAGGCTTAGATATTGATTGCTTGGATTGCACACCGTTTCTCTCATCTCTTCCTTTCTCATCCCCTCTCGTTCTTCTTATAATTGTATGCACGAGCAACAATCCAAAAATCCACACTTGGAAGGACCACTTGATTTCACCCCACGCACAAAAGGATCACTTTTACCACATTCTCATTCTCCCTCTTCTTGCAAAAACATGGAAAATCAACAAAACAAGTCCACGAATCTATCCACATCCACCTTTAATCTGCAATCTAACCCACCCGGATCTAATTTCCATGCTGACCTCCTTATCCCTAACCTTCCTAATCAAGAAATGCCACCTAATACTGAAATGCCTAATCAAACAAAATCAAGCCCCCCCACTTAATCCCTTCTACTTGATGGTTGAGCAACTGGCTCAACTACAAGCTAATCAACAACAGTTTGCTAGGACTTTCACAAACCTAGCACACCAAGGGCAAAACCCACCACCCACTTAGCAGCCTGTCGTTTCTCTTAATGATTTCTATGATCCTTCCAATTATGAGGATAGACTTGGGGTTGTCATACCTAAAGGGGACTTTGAAGTAAAACCAATGATTCCATTTGAAGGGAACCATTGGTGCTTTTCTTAAGAAATTCTTCCCCATTGGTTGTACAAATTCCCTGAGAAGATCTATTAGACCTTCCAAAAAAAACTTGGTGACAATTTACCTGATTCTTGGAAAAGATTCTAGGATCTCTTAAGAAGTTTCCCACACCACAAGGTTCCCTCATGGAAACTTGTGCAGATCTTTTATCATGAATTAGGATCAACTCTGACATTTTGTCGACACCTCGTGTGGTGGTAACTCCCTTAATAAAGTTGCTAAGAGTGCCTATGAACTCTTTCAAGAAATGAGTGAAAACTCATTTAACCATGCTTCCATGAACACCTTTGGAAGAACTACCAACCCATAGTTTGGTGTTCATGAGATAGGTACTCAATCATCCCTGCCACCAAAGATGACATCCAAATGATCGCCCAGCAACTTGACCATATACAAATAAATCGAAAGAAATTTGAGGAAAGACTTACCACATCTGATGATAACATCATCATCAGCCATATCTAGCTTTATTTACTCATATTCCATCATTAAATGCTCCTACATAACCGTCAGAAGATAATAATTCATTGCACAACCTTTCTGAGAGTATAACATGAAACCAGGGTTATAATTGTAATTTTACCATCATATCATGAATGTAGAACTACCACGAGTTTTCTTAGGGGTTTACTAAAGGTCAAATATGCATTAAATTCTAACAAGAGGGTCCATGCACACAGAAATGGGTTTCATGCATTTCAAGAATTAATGAACATCTAAAACCCCAAAAACAAACCTGCTTAATTAACTGAGGTTTTGATCAGGGTAAAATTCATCTAAACCTTTTAAAAATCATAGAAAAATATTCTCTAGGATTTGGCATCCTTGATTTGACCATCTGAACCCTTTTGGACCTAAAATAGTCTCAAACGGATAGTTACCCCAATTTAGGTTTCTATGTAATTTACCTAGTCAAACTTGGTCAAAACTTAAATCAAACTTCACCATCAGATTCCTTGGATCAAAATTAGGTTTGTACGAAAATTTGGGCCCAATCAAAGATCACCTTAACCAGGTTTGCATTTTGGTCTTGTCTAACTCTTTTCTCTCATATAGGCCCCTAACTTTCAAATTCTTTGCAAAATGGCCCCTAACTCTCTCCTGATCTTTGAAAATAGGTCCCTGACACCATTAAAGGAAACTTTAAGCTTCACCGTCAAGATTCAAGTGAGGATTTCTCGCTTGATTCTCAATCAATCTCTCCCAAAATAGATAGGAAGATTTCTAATGAAATTGCCTTCCATTTCAACCGCATCTTGGGGTCTGCTTTCCCAAAAGGTCATGCGAACTTTTCAAAGGTTCGGGTTTCCTTTTTGCGTGAACCTCCCAAGCTTGGAAGCTACTTACTAAGCTTAAGAAGACCTCCTATGGCCTATATAAGGACCTAGGTCGCAAGGTTGAGTTCCTTAGCTAGGTTTTGGCCCAAAAACCCTCTTCAAGCCCCCTCTTTGGCCATCTACAACCTAACTCCGACGAGCCTCCCCCTCCGTCGTCCTATGGCCTCCCAATGGCCAAATTGGTAGAGATTAGCCCATATTTGTGAGCTATTTAAGTATTTAAGTGCCTAAACATTAGGTTAATTCTAACATTTATTTAGCATAAATAAGGATGTAAATAGATTAATTCATATTTCTAATTCAATTACATAATTCATGCATCTTATTCATAATCAAATGCATTTAGAATTAACTTAGAATTGCATTAGTTAACTAATTATGTACATTGCATGCATTAATTTAGGTTAACATAAAAGTTGAGGGTTTGTATATAAATAACGATAATATTTTATCATTATTTTTTTTAATCTTCTTCTACGTGCAATGGCTGCAGCTGCCGCAGTGAAGAACCCATTCAAGGAGGAGCGAATGTGTTGGATCTGGTCAGGCAGCTGATTTCAAAAGAGAGGAGGAGGCAGCTGAGCTCATCAGGCCTCCACCACCGACCCACCACTGTGCAGAGAGATCTTCTCTCTTCCATCCCACAACGTCGGCCTCAACCATGGCGACGAGTCTCCACCACCGTGGGCGTGTGGTGTGACAGGCCACACCGCCATCTGGAGCTCATCCGCATTACCGTGAGCACCTTGCCGTGCACCGCCCTCACCATCGTCATCAACAACCACCGTTGCTGCAATCATCTTCTCAGTCACTTCAGACGTCCGGGAAATTTCCTAAACATCTGATGCCCACCCCCCACTCCAGCAGCAACCACCATCTGCCCACTTCACTTCCAGCACCTGAACCGCAGCCCTCGCCCGCTCACTCCATGTCCGCTTGCATGCCCTCCAGCCACACGCATGGCGTGCATAGCCTGTAGCCGCACCAGCTCCCACTCTTGCAACAACCAGCCCTCGCCCACTCACCTTCCGCCTGCAACCTCACCCGCTCACTCCTGCATCCACTCCAGGCCGCGGAAACCCACACCACCTGCATGCCTGCAGTAGTCCTCCTGCGCCCTCCAGGCGTGGGCGCACACCTACACCACCTGCCTGCGCACCCATGCCAGCGTGTACCACCGGCTGCAGCGCTTCCGCCAACAGAGTGCGCACCCACGCCTGCAGCACCCGCGCTCACCGCCAATAGAGCACGCACCCACACCTCCAGCTAGCGTGTAGCACCGGCTCCAGCCCTCACCCGCATGCCTGCAGCAGGACCGGCTGCTCCAGCACCACCTCAGCGCGCACACAGTCTCGTGCGCACAGCAAGCATCCTTCCCGCGACTGCACACGCTCACTTCACCAACAGCAGCTATAGCACCGGCTGCAACCACCTTCGCCGAAGCTCCGTCCAGCCGACTCCGACCACCGCTCGACGTGCGGCTGCCACCATCGCAATGACCTTGCTTCAACCACCCGCCTGTGCGAACCTCTCCTCGATTGAACCTCTCTCCTGATCGCGAGGAGGAGAGAGGTAAAATGCTCTGTTATAGAGTTAAGTAGTTATTAAATTTCATGCCATTGCCAGGAAAAAGAATTTTGGCTTATGAATATTTTATTGTGGTAAAATTTACAACTTTATACTCAAGTTCTCTTACAATTGCATGGCTTTTGTAATTAACATTGTCTGACATTGATTTTGGAATTTAAATGTGCATAAATTTTATTTAATACATGTCAATGGAAAATTGCATAAAATCATCACATGTTTATTGAATATTTCATTGAGGAAAAATTGCACATCTACCCTTATATTTTGAAGATATTGTGCATCTTCTTTCCATCACATTTCATGTCAGATTTAACCACAGATTTCTCACGAGATTGAACGAATACGAAATAATTGAGATATTATTGCCTCATTGCCTCCCTATGGATACGACCCGCTCTTTTACGAGTGGTTATTTCTTTTTTTAAATATTTACTAGTAAATTTTTCCACCACATAAAGCTACAAACGACTTTAAAGTGAACAATCGACTCGTCAAATGGTGCTATTGCCGGGGAGGCAAGAGATGCAATAATTTCATCTGAATTTATTTTGATTATTTATCAATTGCATAGTGATTTGACCATTTATTATTTTCTTTTCTGTGCGAGAAATTTATGCAAGAATCAGCCATTGTGAGAGGCGACCCTTGACGTCGCCAGAGGAGAATTGGACGATATATTTTGGAAAGGAGGAGAAGGGCGAGGACGTGACGATCATCATTGTATATTTAGTCGCTAATTTGATTAGAATAGAATTAAGACTTTAGATTTAATTTTTCATTGCATTTGGTTTGAAACCCTTGTTCTGGGGTATATTTTGAGGGGTTTGTTCCCCGATTTTGTTTTGGGCCCGTGTTGGGTAATTTTTGAGCCTGTTCCCTTTTATTTAGATTTAGGTTTCTATTTTATTGATTACTTTTATTTGCTTGTGCATAAGTAGTCTAAAAAAATTAAAATAAAATAAAAAATAGGCTACCTAGTAGAAGCTGCCTGCCCTAGGACGAACCATTTAGGTCTGTATGAGCAGCCTCTAGATTTATTTCTCTACATTGCGTGCATTCTTGCATTGTTGATTGTTGGAAGCAAGGTATGCATTTTCTTACTTTGCATCCTATTGTTGATCACGCATTGCATTAGGACTTAATGCAAAGACCACCTAATCTGTACTGAATAAATCTAACAAGTGGTCACATATTTTCTAGAAAAAGGACTAATTAAAGGAGGGACATTTTAAACCAAGGATTTGATTTTCAAACTTGGCATGCGATTCAAAATTCAAAACCTTTTGCGGTGTATGCACACTTATTTCGCTTGCACCATGGCACACTCTCCTTAGGTTTGGAAATAGTAAGACAAGAGCCCTCCTATCGTTGGATTCTGAAGTGTTCGGAACTTGAGATCAAAGGTTTTGTAAATCCAAAGAGGGGGATACTCTGTCACGGATTTTTGGGGATAGTTGGGAAGCATCGCGAAAGCACAGCTTCAAAAGAAGGCTTAGGCCCACTTGCATCCCTTGATCTTCCGTCTTTGGAGTTGCTCTACCATTTGAGATTTAGGGAAGAACACCTAAGCTCCAACTAGGTCTTCTTAGGCGAGCCGTAGGTCGACAATAGGTGCGTAAATTGATTGAACAAATTGTATTGTCACCTTCAATCTGACTTAAAATCAAAAGCCTAAAGTGGGAAAGAGCTAAAAGGTCCTTTTTGAATTGTGTTTTGCTTGGGGAATTATGATTGAGGTGTGAGTTAGAATGGACCACATTGATTTTCATCCTTTCACATCTTGCCCACACCCTCACCCCCACTTTGCATCCTTCGATCCCAGATGTCGAGATGGTCCATCCTTGATGGACATAATGACAATCATTCGGATCCGTTTTACTCCTATTATAGGAGTATTGGCCTGGTTAAGCCCCAAATCAATGAGCAGAACCTAGGAGCGGGATTTGCTTTGCCCAATATCCCACATACCATAGAAATACCCAACCCACCCTTCCTGAAAAATTATAATGGTTGGACAAACACTCCTGGGTACTATAAGCCTGAGCCTGACTTCTCTCATGATAGAAATGACCTCTCCTCTTTGAAGATGGAAATACAGAAAATGCAAAATGAAATGATTGGATTGTTAGGAGAATCTTTGAGAGCAGGCCAACAAGAAAAAGATGAAATTAGCCACCCAATCTACCCCATTGAGGATGACGTAAACCCCTCTACAATAGATGCATCTCCCGTGGGAGAGCTACACTTTAAGTTGGAGGGAAATTCTAGAGAGAATAGCTACCTTCCGAGGTTCGATTTTGAAACCACCCCATTAGATGACACTTCCATGAGAAATCCACACCTTAGGTGGGAGGAAGATACACATGAAAGTAGCTATGCATTGGATGAGGAAAGGTGGAAACCCGAGGAAGATGATGATAAGGTTGAGTATCCACCTGATTTATCTTGGAGTCAAAAGAAGGGAATGATGGTACCATTGGAAGACCTCGACCCAGATGATAGTATTTTCGTGACATTTGATGAAGTGGGTCAAAGTCAAGTTGTTAATCCTACCCTCCCTTCTGATCATGATATGGAACTCAAACCCACCCTTAGGGAACCTAACCCTAAAGAAATTGACCTATCTGAGGAGTCTGATGTAACCAGTGTAAACCATTTACCTCAGATAGAGCACCCTAGGGGATCTGTAGAGATATTAAATGATTCTAGACCTTGGGTACATGATGAATTGTGTGATGAGGAGGAAGACGAATTATATGAGGAACCTACATTCAAGATTTGGAGTGACACTAAGGGTGATTATGTCTTATTTGAAGAGTTAGCCCCTGAGGATGTCACAAATTTGACCAAATTAGGTTTCCTTAGAACACCCATTGATGATATTTCTCCTCATGATGAAATGATGGAAAATTTGGAAGCAATTTCTAAGATTTATGTGGATTCACAAATAGACTTCGGGGAAGATTTGAGTAAAGAACAAAAACCCAGGGATGACATTGATAGGATAATCCCTAGATCTGTTGCTTCCAACCTGCCTTCATTCATTTCGAAGTCACCCTCTGATTCGCTTATATCTGAAAGCGAAATTGTGACTCTTGATGAAGAGTAGGAAGATACATGTGATGGTGCAAGGAATGCTAGGGATGAAATTGAGGATTTAGAAAGAGTGTTAGGGATGGACACCGAGCTGATTAAACCCAACCTAGATCTTATGGCCATCCCGCAACCTCGTAACTTGGACACCTTAGACGATCCTTGCCGTAGAAAATTGCTCACTTTTGTTCTAACCTGGGGGCTTAACAGACCAATATTTCCCGTAATGGAGTATCGGGTATGGATTGATGATTTCTTTAGTCAGTCCATTACCCTGGGTGTTTATCTCTGCACCATTCCTTCCCCATTCTTTTTGGAGGATCCATCTTATCCTCCCTCTACCCCTTTGGAGGTTGTTATACCTGTTTATACTTTAGAACCTCTTCTGGTGACCTGGGAAGATTTCATTCCCATTTTAGTTGGGCGAGCATTTGCTATCGGGATTCATCATCAGCTCGCCAACATCCTAGGTTACCTATTTTCTAGGCCAACATTGCTTTGCTCATTTTTAGGGCCTATTTCTGCAATTCTTGAACCTGATTTGCAGGTTCTTTGGCTATTCAGCCCAGCTCTGACCAAGGTAATATCCTTCTATGAAATGAGGACATTGCAGATTTTAGGCATAGGGGGTGTACTTGGGGATATACTTAGCATAGTGCATTCATTGCATACATTTGCATAAAAAAAAACAAAAAAAAAGGAGTTTTGAGCTTAACTGGCTAGATCTTGCAGTCTTAAGCAAATCAGAACTCTAGGGTAGACTAAGTTAATTCTAGGGTCAAACTTTAGAAGCTAAATGAGCTACTAGCTTTAGACCTTTAGGGTCCTTTGTGGACATAAAAAGTTAAGTAGGAGTTAAGTTGCGGAACATTCCTCAAGAGGTTGAGGAAGGGAAGCTAGGGTTTGAGTTAAAAGGTGGGGTAGTACCTGGAGTCTTGTTCTACCTTTTCGTTTATGGGTCCTTGTAACCCAAGCATCCAAATTTCACACACTTGGTCTGGTGTAAGTAAGTAATCAACTTCATTCCTTTCTTAAAAGAGATTTGGTTCTCTTAGTTTTGACTTAGGAGAGGCTTGAAAACACAATTTGATTGGAAGAGTTCCTGCCGCAGGAGAGGTGATTAGCCCATAGTCGTGGGCTATTTAAGTATTTAAGTGCCTACACATTAGGTTAATTCTAACATTTATTTAGCATAAATTAGGATGTAAATAGATTAATTCATAGTTTTAATTTAATTACACAATCCATACATTGCATTCATATCTTAAGTGCATTTAGAATTAGCTTAGAAAAGCATTCATCTAATTAGACAACCAATTAGGTACATTGTTTTCATTAACATAGAAGTTGAGGGTCTGTATATAAATGACCCTAATATTTTAACATTATTTTCTTTACTCTTCTCCTTGCAGGAATGGCTGGCTACCTCTCCAACGTCGAACGGCCGCAGTGAAGACCCATTCAAGGGGGAGCGGATGTGGTGGATCTGGTCGGGCGGATGATTTCAAACTTGTACAGGCCACTACAAAAGGAGGAGGGAGGCAGCCGAGCACGGGAGGCCTCCACCATCGACCCACCACTGTGCAGAGAGAACTTCTCTCTTCCACTCCATACTGCCAGCCTCTACTGTGGCGGCGAGTCTCCAACACCGTGGGCGTGTGGTGTGACAGGCCACACCGCCATCCGAAGCTCGTCCGCATCACCGTGAGCACCTTAGCGTGCATCTCCCTCACCGTCGTCGCCGACCACCACCACCGAGCTACTGATTCAGCCACCCTTTCAGTAACTTAAGACGTCCGGGAAATTTCCCAAACGTCCGAAGCTACCCGCTCACCTCCACCCACTCGCCTGCGTATCCATCTGCAGTCCACCCGCACCCGCTCTCCACGCAGCGCCCTCCACCCGCTCACCTCCAACAGCCGCGTCTTCCTAAGCCTGCTGCACCCTCCAAACGCACACGCTCCCACACCCGCAGCATCCTCCAACAATGCCTGCAGACCAACCCACGCCACCTTCCAACAGCGCCCATCTCCACGCGCTCACCGGCTGCAGCACTCTCCACGCGCCTGCAGACCCGTGCACAGCTGCAGACTAGCCCACGCCATCCAACAAAGCCTGCAGCGCACACCTTCCCCGCGCCGCCAGACCCGCACGCCTGCGCCTGCAGCTTGCACGCCCACGCCAACAGCCAGCAGCTCCTCCAGCCCACGCCCTCCTCAGCCTGCAGCGCACACCTTCCCCGTGCCTGCAGACCCGACCGCCCGCTCCTGCAGACCCGCACGCCCGCCCCTGCCTTTGCGAGACCGGTAGCCGCGCCTGTAGACCCGTCCGCCCGCTCCTGCTGACCCGCCAGCAGCAGCACGCCGCAGATCTCACGCCAGCCGGCCACGCAAGCTCACCAGCTGCAGCACCTCCGCCGGAGCTCGTCCGGCCACCTCCGGCCGCCGTGCGACTCGCCACCACCACCGATTCGAAGCCCTTGGTCCAAGGGACCCCCTCCGAGCTTCCCGCGCCCGGCCATCCGCTCCTCGTCGCGCAAGACAAAGGGGAAAAATTCACCTGTTTTGCTACAGTAAACCATCAATTAGAAATTACATTTTCTGCCATTGTCACTTTTTAATGATATTTTATTGATTCTACATTGCAGAAAATATCCTCTAGATTCTCATAATTGCCATTTCAGCATTGTTTCTTGCTTAAACCTTAATCTAAAGGCAATCTTGGCTTGATTCTTGTCCAAACTAACTACGAACGAACGTTTTTAATTGGTGCGAATATTAATACGTCATTGCCTCCCTGTGGATACGACCCGCTCCTCTGCGAGTGGTTATTTCTTGTTAAATATTGATTAGTCGATTTTTCCACCACATTAAACTACAAACGACTTTAAAGCGAAAGATGGACCAGTCAAATGGCGCCGTTGCCAGGGAGGCAACAGACGCAATAATTTTGCCTAATTTTATTTTGATTATTTGTCAAGTGCACAGAGATTTGACCATCTATTATTTTCTTTTCTGTGCGAGAAATTTTGTGCAAGAATCAGCCTGTGTGAGAGGCGACCCTTGACGTTGCCAGACGAGAAGTGGACGAGCAATTTTGAAAGGAGGAGAAGGACGAGGATGCGACGGACACCATTGTATTTAGTCGCTAGTTTAATTAGACTAGAATTAAGACTGTAGACTCAATTTTTCATTGCAGATAGTTTGAAACCCTTGTTCTGGGGCGTATTTTGAGGGGTTTGTTCCCTGATTTTGTTTTGGGCCCATGTTGGGTAATTTTTGGGAGTCTGTTCCCTTTTCTTTAGATTTAGATTTATTTTTTATTATTATTATTACTTTTATTTTCTTGTGCATAAGTAGTTCTAAAAAAAAAAATAGAAAAAAAAAATGAGCTGCCTGCCCTAGGACGAACCATTTAGGTCTGTATGAGCAGCCTCTAGATTTACTTTTCTGCATTGCGTGCATTCTTGCATCGTAGATCGCTGGAGGCAAGGTACGCATTCTCTTACTTTGCATCCTATTTTTGATCACGCATTGCATTTGGGATTTAATGCGAAGACCACCTAATCTGTACTGAATAAATCTAACAAGTGGTCACATTTTCTTAGAAAAAGGACTAATCACAGGAAGGACATTTTAAAAACCAAGGATTTGATTTTCAAACTTGGCGTGCGATTCAAAGTTCAAAATCTTTGACGGTGTATGCACACTTATTTCACTTGCACCATGGCATGCTTCTAGACACTCCTTAGGTTTGGAAATACTAGGACAAGAGCCCTCCTTTCGTTGGATTCTGAAGTGTTCGGAACTTGAGATCAAAGGTTTTGTAAATCCAAAGAGGGGGATACCCTGCCACGAATTTTTGGGGGTAGTTGAGGAGCACCGTGAAAGCACAGCTTCAAAGGAAGGCTTCGGCCTACTTGCATCCCTCGATCTTCCGTCTTTGGATTTACTTGACCATTTGAGATTTAGGGAAGAACACCTAAGCTCCAACTAGGTCTTCTTAGGTGAACCGTAGGTTGACAATAGGCGCTTAATTGATTGGGCAACTTGTATTGTCACCTGCAATCTGACTTAAAATCAAAAGCCTAAATTGGGAAAGACCTAAAAGGTCCTTTTTAAATTGTGTTTTGCTTGGGGAATTCTGATTGAAGTGTGAGTTAGAATGGACCACATTGCTTTTCAACCTTTCACATCTTGCCCACACCCTCACCCCCACTCTGCATCCTTCGATCCCAGATGCCGAGATGGTCCATTCCTTGATGGACATAATGACAATCGTTGGGATCCATTTTACTCCTATTATAGGAGTATTGGCCTGGTTAAGCCCCAAATCAGTGAGCAGAGCCTAGGAGAGGGATTTGCTTTGCCCAATATCCCACATACCAAAGAAATACCCAACCCACCCTCCCTGAAAAAGTATTATGGTTGGACAAACACTCCTGGGTACTATAAGCCTGAGCCTGACTTCTCTCATGATAGAAATGACCTCTCCTCTTTGAAGATGGAAATACAGAAAATACAAAACGAAATGAGTGAATTGTTAGGAGAATCTTTGAGAGCAGGCCAACAAGAAAGAGATGAAATTAGCCACCCAATCTACCCCATTGAGGATGACGTACACCCCTCTACAATAGATGCATCTCCCGTGGGAGAGCTACACTTTAAGTTGGAGGGAAATTCTAGGGAGAATAGCTACTTTTCGAGGATCGATTTTGAAACCTCCCCATTAGATGACACTTCCTTGAGAGATCTACACTTTAGGTGGGAGGAAAATACACATGAAAGTAGCTATGCATTGGATGAAGAAAGGTGGAAACCCGAGGAAGATGATGATAAGGTTGAGTATCCACCTGATTTATCTTGGAGTCAAAAGAAGGGAATGATGGTACCATTGGAAGACCTCGACCCAGATGATAGTATTTTCGTGACATTTGATGAAGTGGGTCAAAGTCAAGTTGTTAATCCTACCCTCCCTTCTGATCATGATATGGAACTCAAACCCACCCTTAGGGAACCTAACCCTAAAGAAATTGACCTATCTGAGGAGTCTGATGTAACCAGTGTAAACCATTTACCTCAGATAGAGCACCCTAGGGGATCTGCAGAGATATTAAATGATTCTAGACCTTGGGTACATGATGAATTGTGTGATGAGGAGGAAGACGAATTATATGAGGAACCTACATTCAAGATTTGGAGTGACACTAAGGGTGATTATGTCTTATTTGAAGAGTTAGCCCCTGAGGATGTCACAAATTTGACCAAATTAGGTTTCCTTAGCACACCCATTGATGATATTTCTCCTCATGATAAAATGATGGAAAATTTGGAAGCAATTTCTAAGATTTATGTGGATTCACATGTAGACTCCGGGGAAGATTTGAGTAAAGAACAAAAACCCGGGGATGACATTGATAGGATAACCCCTAGATCTGTTGCTTCCAACCTGCCTTCATTCACTTCGAAGTCACCCTCTGATTCGCTTATATCTGAAAGCGAAATTGTGACTCCTGATGAAGAGCAGGAAGATACATGTGATGGGGCAAGGATTGCTAGGGATGAAATTGAGGATTTAGAAAGAGTGTTTGGGATGGACACCGAGCTGATTAAACCCAACCTAGATCTTCTGGCCATCCCACAACCTCGTAACTTGGACACCCTAGACGATCCTTGCCTTAGAGAATTGCTCACTTTTGTTCTGACTAGGGGGCTTAACAGGCCAATATTTCCTGTAATGGAGTATCGTGTATGGATTGATGATTTCTTTAGTCAGTCCATTACCCTGGGGGTTTATCTCTTTACCATTCCTTCCCCATACCTTTTGGAGGATCCATCTTATCCTCCCCCTACCCCTTTGGAGGTTGTTTTGCCTGTTTATCCTTTAGAACCTCTTCTGGTGACCTGGGAAGATTTCATTCCCATTTTAGTTGGGCGAGCATTTGCTATCGGGATTCATCATCAGCTCGCCAACATCCTAGGTTACCTATTTTCTAGGCCAACATTGCTTTGCTCATTTTTAGGGCCGATTTCTGCAATTCTTGAACCTGATTTGCAGGTTCTTTGGCTATTCAGCCCAGCTCTAACCCAGGTAATATCCTTCTATGCAATGAGGACATTGCAAATTTTAGGCATGGGAGGGTGTACTTGGGGATATACATAGCATAATTGCATACATTTGTACATATATAAAAAAAAAAAGAGAAAAAAAAAAGGTTTTGAGCCTAACTGGCTAGATCTTGCAGTCTTAATCAAATCAGAACTCTAGGGTAGACTAAGTTAATTCTAGGGTCAAACTTTAGAAGCTAAATGAGCTACTAGCTTTAGACCTTTAGGGTCCTTCCTGGACTTAAAAACTTAAGTAGGAGTTAAGTTGCGGACCATTCCTCAAGAGGTTGAGGAAGGGAAACTAGGGTTTGAGTTAAAGGGTGGGGTAGTACTTGGAGTCTTATTCTACCTTTTGGTTTACGGGTCCTTGTAACCCAAGCATCCAAATTTCACACACTTTGTTTGGTAATCAACTTAATTTCTGTCTTTCTGAAAAGAGATTTGGTTCTTTAGTTTTGACTTAAGAGAGGCTTGAAAACACATTTTGATTGGAAGAGTTCCCGCTGCAGGAGAGGTCGAGTATATACTCACCTTGAGGATGCGATGATAACATATTACCTCCTCGGCGCTTGTCTCTTAGGATATCCATCCTACTGGGGGCATGTAAGCGCATTGCGCGGTTCAGGTACCATGGGCGGCCCTATCACGAAGTGCCGATTGCCAAAGGCCTGAATTTGCTTAAGAAATCCATGGGCGATACTATCTCGAAGAGTCGATTGCCAGGAGTTCTTGGGGTCGTTATGGGTGGTGCTATCTCGAAGCATCGAAAGCCAGGCACCCTTCGAGGTATGGTATTGGGGACAATGAATCCGACACAGACCGTGCTGATAGCTGATCTGAGGTTAGACTTAGAAGAATTAAAAAAAAAAAAGAGTAAATAAAAAAAAAAATCCTTTAACTCAAATAACTCAGACCAATACATAGGCACGAAAGCTTTAATCTCAAGGATCATTAAACTTTAGCGTAGAGTCAGAAATCAGGGAAACTTGTGTGCAACTCGTCTTTAGCCAACCTAGTCTGTAACTTAGCAACTACTTAGGAACCTTGGGTCTAGAGCCTGAACTTAATATGCTTCTGAAGGAAGACTAAGTGAGTTGACTAGTCTACTTAGAGTGCTAGGTTTCTCTTAATTTTGCTAGGGACTAGCAAAAGCTAGGCATGGGGGTATTTGATTAGCCCATAGTTGTGGGCTATTTAAGTATTTAAGTGCCTACACATTAGGTTAATTCTAACATTTATTTAGCATAAATTAGGATGTAAATAGATTAATTCATAGTTTTAATTTAATTACATAATCCATACATTGCATTCATATCTTAAGTGCATTTAGAATTAGCTTAGAATAGCATTCATCTAATTAGACAACCAATTAGGTACATTGTTTTCATTAACATAGAAGTTAAGGGTCTGTATATAAATGACCCTAATATTTTAACATTATTTTCTTTACTCTTCTCCTTGCAGGAACGGCTGGCTGCCGCTCCAATGTCGAACGGCCGCAGTGAAGACCCATTCAAGGGGGAGCGGATGTGGTGGATCTGGTCGGGCGGCTGATTTCAAACTTGTGCAGGCCACTACAAAAGGAGGAGGGAGGCAGCCGAGCTCGGGAGGCCTCCACCACCGACCCACCACTGTGCAGAGAGAACTTCTCTCTTCCACTCCATACTGCCGGCCTCTACTGTGGCGGCGAGTCTCCATCACCGTGGGCGTGTGGTGTGACAGGCCACACCACCATCCGGAGCTCGTCCGCATCACCATGAGCACCTTAGCGTGCATCTCCCTCGCCGTCGTCGCCGACCACCACCACCGAGCTACTGATTCAGCCACCCTTTCAGTAACTTAAGACGTCTGGGAAATTTCCCAGACGTCCGAAGCTACCCGCTCACCTCCACCCACTCGCTTGCGTATCCATCTGCAGTCCACCCGCACCTGCTCTCCACGCAGCGCCCTCCACCCGCTCACCTCCAACAGCCACATCTTCCTAAGCCTGCTGCACCCTCCAAACGCACACGCTCCCACGCCCGCAGCATCCTCCAACAATGCCTGCAGACCAGCCCACGCCACCTTCCAACTGCGCCCATCTCCACGCGCTCACTGGCTGCAGTGCTCTCCACGCGCCTGCAGACCCGCGCACAGCTGCAGACCAGCCCACGCCATCCAACAAAGCCTGCAGCGCACACCTTCCACACGCCTGCAGACCCGCACGCCTGCGCCTGCAGCTTGCGCGCCCACGCCAACCGCCAGCAGCTCCTCCAGCCCACGCCCTCCTCAGCCTGCAGCGCACACCTTCCCCGCGCCTGCAGACCCGACCACCCGCTCCTGCAGACCTGCACGCCCACGCCTGCCTTTACGAGACCAGCAGTCGCGCCTACAGACCCATCCGCCCGCTCCTGCAGACCCGCTAGCAGCAGTACGCGGCAGATCTCACGCCAGTAGGCCGCGCAAGCTCACCGGCTGCAGCACCTCCGCTGGAGCTCGTCCGGCCACCTCCAGCCGCCGTGCGACTCGCCACCACCACCGATTCGAAGCCCTTGGTCCAAGGGACCTCCTCCGAGCTTCCCGCCCCCGGCCATTCGCTCCTCGTCGCGCAAGACAAAGGGGAAAAATTCCCCTGTTTTGCTACAGTAAACCATCAATTAGAAATTACATTTTCTGCCATTGTCACTTTTTAATGACATTTTATTGATTCTGCATTGCGGAAAATATCCTCTAGTTTCTCATAATTGCCATTTCACCATTATTTCTTGCTTAAACCTTAATCTAAAGGCAATCTTGGCTTGATTCTTGTCCAAACTAACTACGAACGAACGTTTTTAATTGGTACAAATTTTAATACGTCATTGCCTCCCTGTGGATACGACCCGCTCCTCTGCGAGTGGTTATTTCTTGTTAAATATTGATTAGTCGATTTTTCCACCACATTAAACTACAAACGACTTTAAAGCGAAAGATCGACCAGTCAAGAGGTGGAGTATATACTTACCTTAAGGATGCGATGATAACATATTACCTCCTCGGTGCTTGTCTCTTAGGATATCCATCCTACTGGAGTCATGTAAGCACATTGCGCGGTTCAGGTACCATGGGCGGCCCTATCTCGAAGTGTCGATTACCATAGGCCTGAATTCACTTAAGAAATCCATGGGCGATACTATCTCGAAGTGTCGATTGCCAGGAGTTCTTGGGTCGTTATGGGTGGTGCTATCTCGAAGCATCGAAAGCTAGGCACCCTTCGAGGTATGGTAATGGGGACAATCAATCCGACACAGACCGTGTTGATAGCTGATCTGAGGTTACACTTTGAAGAATCAAACAAAAAATATATATATATATATATAAACTTTTTCCTTTAACTCAAATAACTCAGACCAATGCACAGGCACGGATGCTTTAATCTCAGGGATCAATAAACTTTAGGGTAGAGTGAGAAATCAGGGAAACTTGTGCCTGCAACTCGTCTTTAGCCAACCTAGTCTGTAACTTAGCAACTACTTAGGAACCTTGGGACTAGAGTCTGAACTTAATATGCCTCTGAAGGAAGACCAAGTGAATTAACTAGTCTACTTGGAGTGCTAGGTTTCGATTAATTTTACTAGGGACTAGAAAAAACTAGGCATGGGGGTATTTGATTAGCCCATATTTGTGAGCTATTTAAGTATTTAAGTGCCTAGACATTAGGTTAATTCTAACATTTATTTAGCATAAATCTGGATGTAAAGAGATTAATTCATATTTCTAATTCAATTACATAATTCATGCATCTTATTCATATTTGAAAGCATTTTGAATTAACTTAGAATTGCATTAGTTAACTGATTAGGTACATTGCATGCATTAATTTAGGTTAACATAAAAGTTGAGGGTTTGTATATAAATAACCATAATATTTTATCATTATTCTTTTTATTATTCTTTTACGTGCAACAGCTGCAGCTGCCGTAGTGAAGAACCCATTCAAGGAGGAGCGGATGTGTTGGATCTGGTCGGGTAGCTGATTTCAAAAGAGAGGAGGAGGCAGCCGAGCTCATCAGGCCTCCACCACCGACCCACCACTGTGCAAAGAGATCTTCTCTCTTCTATTCCACACCGTCGGCCTCAACCGTGGCGACGAGTCTCCACCACCGTAGGAGTGTGGTGTGACAGGCTACACCGCCATCCGGAGCTCGTCCGCATGACCGTGAGCACCTCGCCGTGCACCGCCCTCGCCGTCGTCATCAACAACCACCTTCGCTGCAAACATCGTCCCTGTCACTTAAGACGTCCAGGAAATTTCTCGGATGTCTGAAGCCCACCCCCCACTCCAGCAACAACCACCATCCGCCCACTTCACTTCCAGCACCAGAACTGCAGCCTCGCCCGCTCACTGCACGTTCGCCCCACGCCCTCCAGCCACACGCAAGACATGCACAGCTTGTAGCCGCACCCGCTCCCACTCCTGCAACAACCAACCCTCGCCCACTCATCTTCCTCCTGCAACCTCACCCGCTCACTCCTGCATCCACTCTAGGCCGCGCACACCCATGCCACCTGCCCTCCAGCCTTCGCGCGCACCTGCCTGCGCACCCACGCCACCGTGCAGCACCGGCTGCAGTGCTTCCGCCAATAGAGTGCGCACCCACGCCTGCAGCACCTGCGCTCACCACCAACAGAGCATGCACCCACGCCTCCAGCCCACGTGCAGCACCGGCTCTAGCCCTCACCCGCACGGCTGCAGCAGGACCGGCTGCTCCAGCACCACCTCCACGCACGCACAGTCCCGTGCGCACGGCCAGCAGCCTTCCTGCGACTGCACACGCTCACTTCGCCAACAGCAGCTGCAGCACCGGCTACAGCCACCTTCACCGGAGCTCCATCCGGCCAACTCTGACCACCGCTCGAGGTGCGGCTGCCACCATCGCAACGGCCTTGCTTCAACCACCCACCTGTGCGAACCTCTCCTCGATTGAACCTCTCTCCTGATCGCGAGGAGGAGAGAGGTAAAATGCTCTGTTATAGAGTTAAGTAGTTATTAAATTTCATGCCATTGCCACGAAAAAGAATTTTGGCTTATGACTATTTTATTGTGGTAAAATTTACAACTTTATAATCAAGTTCTCTTACAATTGCATGGCTTTTGTAATTAACATTGTCTGACATTGATTTTGGAATTTAAATGTGCATAAATTTTCTTTAATACATGTTAATGGAAAATTGCATAAAATCATCACATGTTTATTGAATATTTCGTTGAGGAAAAATTGCACATCTACCCTTATATTTTGAAGATATTGTGCATCTTCTTTCCATCACATTTCATGTCAGATTTAACCACGGATTTCTCACGAGATTGAACGAATACGAAATAATTGAGATATTATTGCCTCATTGCCTCCCTGTGGATACGAGCTGCTCTTCTGTGATTGGTTATTTCTTTTTTTAAATATTGATTAGTCGATTTTTCCACCACATAAAACTACAAATGACTTTAAAGCGAACAATCGACTCATCAGGTAGTGTCTCCTTCCTCCCTGACCTCCTCCACCTCTCAACGGTCAACTCAGAGATGCCTTAGGCCCTTCTTCCTCGTTGTCTCCCTGGTTGGAGAATCCTTCGTCCTTGGCATCAGCCAACCATAGCTGATGCTGCTCTACCTCCTTTGTCCGTAATTCTAGGTCCTAAAGCTCCCTTCTTCTCTCTCCTTTCTCTTCTCCCCTAAACTCCTTAATTTGAACACCATATCACCACCTCCCTCATCATCTTCCTCTACTCCGGTAAGGGCTCCGACGAGCCTGCGCTACCACCACAGACCACCAAACCACTCCATTCCACTTCCAAAAGCTCCACCATTCCACCACGACCAAAAGCCCTCTCCTACTTCATCTTTTCACCTACCCAAACCACCCACCAAGCTCACCCACTTCCACACACCTACCCTGACCTCGTCTTTCTAATTCACGCCTTCTCACGCCATCAAAACACCACCACCATACTCCACAACATCCAGCGATGCTTAGGAACTTGTTTGATGTGGCCGAGAGGCCATGTTGATGTATTTTAGGGTTCGTCGATGCTTCACTGCAGCCAACATCAACACAACCGCGTTCTTCTAGCTCCAGGCATCACACGTCCCAGACAACACCTCCTGGTTGTGCGGAAGGTTTCTAGGCACATGCCTAGTTGGTCAATTGCACACCACACCACCTGCTGCTACTCCAATTCGAAGCCACTCCACCTGCAACTGCACGCGACAAGAGGACCAAATTTAGTCCCACATCATAGGATCTCAGTTGAGTAGAAGCACTTAAGTTACTTTTGTCACACCGGCTCTTCGCCTCAGACACAGGGGGTGAGGTCCCTACTCACCCACTCATGCCCACCTGACCCGACCCGATTACCTATCCTAAGCACTCAGCTGCAACCCACACTCGTAGCCCTAGACCCGGGTATGCTCTTGACCCGAATACCCAATTACCTGGTTTCAGTGAAAGAGAAGAGGAGGAAGAGAGAAAAAAAGAGAGAGTGGGGGAGGGGGGTTTTGCTCTGAAGGAAGGAGGCTCGACACTTAGCCGTGAGAGCTTGAAAGAAGAAGAGAGGAAAGAGAGGAGTTGAGAAGAGCCAAGGCAGAAGAAGAAAAGAAGATGTTGAAGAAGAAGACTTAAAGAAGAGAAGAAGCAAAAGGGAAGAACAGAAGAAGAAGCCACTTTGAGGCACTGTAGCAAGGCTGAACTTAAGTCGTCTGGTCATTTAACCCGACATCTGACTTGATTGAAAACATTGTGGAATTATTTGAGGCACTGTGCATTCTTTTAGATCATTGAGTAATTATTATATATGTATCTAAGCAAATAATTGGTGATTCAAATCACCATTATTTTATCTTAGATATCTTTTTGTCTCATTAAACTCCTGATATACTCTTGCTTAATATTAAATATCATTTGAGTAGTTATTCCTCATTGAACATTTAATGTGACAAGTTATTATTCATTGAAAATCTATATTTTGCTGAATTTCTTATGCTCATTTATATTTTGATTGAGATTAGTGCATGAGTGCAATTCTTGCTCCCTATGTTTGACCTTAGACTTAAAATTCAAGTAATAAATTGTATTTGTTGATGAGTGATTTTGGTCTGTACTACAACGTATCAATCTTAAACACCAATTCTGTACATTAAACAACATCCAACTAGGCTTCACACCTAACCTTGCCTAACATCCTTAAGAGAGAAAACCTGCACAATGTAGGTGTTGTCCCTGAAAGTAATTTTCTTCCTAAGGCTTCATATGGTTTAGCTGAGACTTACAATTGTCCAAATACTAATCCTAACCTAGCCACAGAAAAAATTTTCGCGTACTAGAAGCAGTTTAGAAATCCCTCCAACCCAAATTGAAGGAATTGCCCGAATCACTTTTGGATCAATTTGGTTCCTCCCCGGAGACAAGATCAATTTGGGAGCTATGGACAGAATCAAACCTATCATAAACCTACGCCATCCCAAGAAGATGTCAATTCCCAAGTTAAGAAAACCTTGCAAGGATACAAACCCAGATGATGGAGGTAACCTGAGTTGTTACAAATTTCCACAAATAGATTGAGGCTACTCTGACCAAAAGGCATGTAGGAAATCTACCTTCCCAGCCCATCCCATGCCCAAACCTACAGGGTTTGCAATGCGATCGAATGCGACAATCGTCAAACAATCACAATGAAATGCTATTTTTGGGTTTTTATCCCTAGCAACAGTGATAAAAATATGATTGTCGACAATCGATTTGCACTAAAAATGTTTAATTATCGTTGTTGTAGTATAGGTGTCACAAATGCAAATCGATGTCGCATCAATTTTATTTATATACTTAATTTTTATTGGTTTATTCCAGGTCGTTCACTTGGAGGCATTTATTGATATACATCACTCTCTAAGTCCAAAAATGTACTTCTATTCCAAAAATGTTAATTTTATTTACAAAATGAATGAATGAATCAATAAATGAAAGAATTGGTTAATTATATACAAAAGAATCAATTAATATGTGTTATAATGCTTGAAACAAATGGACAATAAACAGGCAACAAAAACTAGCTACTACTACATTATATTAATTATATACAACTACTACAAGTAAAACGTAAGTGTAGGTACAAAAATAACTAATAATATCTACTATACTATGTCATATTAACATACTAATATCCATAGTAACATATATATATGCTGCTAAAACCTTAGTATAATATTTACATAACATAAGGTAAACAAAAATACTTTAAATAGCATATATAGCTATGTACAGTGATGGATGAATCTGTCACTAAATGTCTAAGTTATTTATATACATATGTAAGCGCTCAAACAACACTTATACATATACTAAACTTATACATATATTCATTATATAAGTATACATATTTACTTTATTTATTTACATTACTATATACATATACTATTATACCGTAAACTTATTATATATACACATACATATGTACACACACACAAACACACAACCCACAACAGCCAACACTTCGCCACTTATAGCTCACTCTTCTCTTAGTCTGGGTCGTCTGAGTTTTCATCAGACGTCCAATTTCATGAATGGGCCAAAACTGTGTTTAATAGGTGGGCAACCCACTTTCGAAGGATACACAACGCCACTAAGGCAGGACCAGACTCCTACTAATGGGACAACCTAGTTCATTTTAGGTGTAATTTTATCCATTTTCTAGGCCCAACGGGCCTAGCCACATGCCTACATGCACCCACACACACACCTACACACGCCAGCAGGCGCCCACAGCATGCAAATTGAGGATAACCAGACCTATATGCTCATGTATGTGCCCTATGCTAATGACCAAGGCAGTTGTAGTGCAAAAACAAAATAAGCGACATCGGAGCTTCTAAAGGCCACGATGTGTTGCTTTGAAGGTGGACAAGAACAACGCCAATTGATGCTATAGTACGTTCGGATTAAGGATTTTGCATAAATTAATATAAATTCAAAATAAATTACATGGTTTTAAAGACCTTATATAAGGCTACCAAATTATACATTTATTTACAAAAATAAGTTATTTAAATATGTAATAAATTTAGCTAAAATTGACTATTTGTACACGAATTTAAAGCTTAATTTGTTAATTAATGTATAAATTAGTAACTTACCAAATTGACTTTTTACAAAGTTGATATAAATAATAAATTATTTATTACAAATTTTTAATATAATTTAGGAACTTTATTTTAATTTATTTATAATTAAATACAAGTTTAAGTTGGTTATACACATTTAAATTATAAATACAATAATACAGTATAATGATTGCGCAGCAATCATAAGTCCTAATCAACCTAAATAATTCTTGAACCTAGCTTAATTTGTGAATATTGCACTCATATCATGCATATCATGCATTGCATCATTTTATATAGAATAAGATGAGAGATCTTGCTATTTAATATTTTTGTTGCTATTTGCCGGTAATAAAGTGATCGAGGATGCAAGATGGAGTGGAATAAAGCAATAAGGAAAGAAGATTGATCCAAACAAGAGGAGTGATAAGGATAGCCTTATCCCTACCCTTAGAAACCCTAGGACAACCTTCCCAAACCCAAAACCACTTCCATTAGGACATCTTAGCCTTAGAACCCAAACATTGATAGCACTATCCATGTTCTTATCCACCTTATCCCTTTCCCAAACACTTAGGAACCAAAACCTACCTTAGAAAACCAAAAACCCACTCTCCAGCACTTTTTAGGATGTCCAGACATTAGGTTGGACGTTTGATTTCTACAGATCAATCCAGGAATTCAAAACTCACACCGACACAAAATTAGATGTCTAACCTAACTTCGAGATGTCCAATTTTGGAGTATAACATGTCTGATCATTTGTCTAGATTTCTGAAGGTCATCTCTGGTTCCTATTTTTGGTGCTAGAAGCCTTAGCTTGCCCCTTTTGACCTAGAAACCCCACCAAACACCTTAGGAAACCTAATTAGAGACCTCCTAAGCCTATCCCACTATCCATACCCTTACTTATCCTATCCCTAACCCAAACTATTTGGATTACCTTAGCCTAATCACACATACACATCCTATTAGACTTGACCTAGACCTAATTAGGTTCACTCCTATCCAATTAGACCTTCCTACGCCTAATTAGGTCCGCACCCACCTAATCTAGGTTGACCTAACCTAGATTTACAAAAACCCACACAACCTAGCTCTACGAAATTCAAAACACACACACACACTTCTTCTACCTAGCCTATTCTAGAACACCTATTCTTAGCCATCCTAATTTTTGTAAACCCAACCTAAGAACCTACTACTAAGCCCCCATGGATAGCCAACACTCCAACCATTCTCTCCTCCCTCTCTCAACTTGCGATCACACCTTCCCCTCCAACCTAAAGGGCCATCCACCCTGATCCTCTCAAGGATGCACATGGTGCTCCTCCTCCTCTGGAGTTCCTCCATGGGTGGTTGCTAGCAAGAAGAAGGAGGCTGTCTATCTTCTTCTCCTCTCAACATCAATGCATGCTTCCTCTCATCCAAGGGATTCTCTTCCTCCTCCAAGCACCTCCATGGACGACTAGCAAGGGAAGGTCTACAAGGGTGCACGACCACCCTATTCTCACTACTCCTCTCCTAGTGGACGACCAAGAAGGCTTCTCCATAGCCTCTCTTGGTTGATCCCTTTCTTCAGTTTAGCTTTATTTTCATGCATCTAGATTTTATAGTGACTTAATTTTTGATGCATGATACTCTTGTCTAGTGGTTTTATGTGCGTGCTATTATCTTCACATATCTTACAACTTTGATGCATGCCTATTAGTGTACTTAGGAACGTCCCCTTTAGGTTTGTCACACCATGCACAATCACCATGGCCTCACTTAGATGCACGTAGTAAGTTAAGGTTGCAGATGCCTAGTTAGATCTAGGTGGTGTCATATTAGGTTTCATTTTATTTTTCAAAATAAAAATCAAAAACACAAAAAAATTGCAAAATACAAAACAACCAAAAGGATTAGGTTAGATTAGATTTAGGTTAGAAAAAGTGGATCTAAATCTCAACTCATTTTCATACCTCTCAGAGACGAACGACCGGGACTCAAAAAAATAAAATCAATTGAGTTTTGTTATCACAAATATTTTTATCAAGGGGATTTCGCAACTATACTACGACATTGTTTTCCTAAAACTTGTGATTTCCATGCTTGTCAAATGGCACTGTTGCCAGGGAAGCAACACAATTCTTGATTTTTGATCTCTAGAACTTCTTAGTGATAAATATCTCTCTGCTTGCTATTGATTGCAATTAAATAGGGAAAATAGGATCTACGTACACATCAAGAACTGACTAAAATCAGGTGCACATCTCCTATCTTTGTCTTAGGTTTCCTTTCATGAACCCTAGGTAGATTTTAGTTAGAATTTGCTTTATGAAAATATAAATCTACATATTTTTGAAAAAAATAAAAAAAATAAAGGAATTTTTTTTTTAGGTTTCAGATTAGGTTTCTTTTGAATCTTAGGTTAGTTTTTTAAAAAAAAATTGAAAAATTTTGAAAAAAAATCATTTTGGTGGGAAGGTTTGAAATTCAAATTTCAAACCTTTTAAACGTCTTTCCACCACATCATTGATTTTTGGCATGATTTCAAGGAGCGATTTAAAAATTCATTTTCCGAAAATATGTTGAGCGAAAAATTCTAAAATTCAGACAAGTACTTCATTTTCAAATCATCTTACAAACAGCATTGTTTATTCAAGAAAATTCAGATTGTGCATTTTTTAAAAATTGATGAATTACAAGGGGTTCAAACTAACCCAGGTTTGAAAATTTTTGAATTTCAAATAGCAATTCCGAATAATTCTTGAATTTGATATGACCAAAAATGGTGAGGTTTCAAAGCTGATTTAATTAGCTTTCATTTCTATATTTTTACAGAATTTTCAGAGTTTATTTGATAATATTTCAAAGTGGAAAATCAACCAGGGGTCAAAATCCCAGATTTGACCCCCAAATAATTAAAAATTTCTATTTATTTGTTTGAAATAGTAAAAATTTCAGAAAAATATTCCCTAAATGCCTTGTTGATAGAGGAATATCTCTGTCAAATTTCATTTTATTTAGTTTCCTTTATTGATCTAGGGAGTGATTTCAAGTCAAGATAAGGTCCGACTACAAATTTTTAAAAGAGCATAAATCCTAGGACATCAAACTTTAAGAATTACGTTTTTCTAGAGACCTAAAATGATTTGAATCAATTTAGTTTCCTAGTAGGTGAGGTTGATTTCTTAGTTGACCCCCTTACCTACCTGAATTAAACTGATTTACATTTCAACCTCGACAACCCTTTAGGTTTATTTACTTAGTAGTGGTGCATCAGGACCATTGTTTTCCTTGATTAGGTCTCACCACTTCTACCTTGTTGGACTTAAAATCATCATATAGACCTATCTAATATTAGGGTTTCCACACTAAGGTAGAGCACATTTGCATTCCATACTTAAAGGAAATTCATATAACAAATTGGGACCTGCAAAACCTGTTATGTGCTCCACGTCAACCTTGTTTGAATTGACTTAAACAAGGAAATCCTAAATGAAATTAATACAAGCACTTGAACCATAAAAGCCACTACACAAATCAAAGCTTGTATTGAAATCCTCTATCTGCGAAATTTACACTTCTAAATCCAATTTTAAGGGCAACACCCCCAAAATGCCCAATCACATTCTAAGAGCACTCCAACCTGAAGCCTAAAACTAGGTAGACATGCCCTAGGCATGACTAGTTTACTTGGTAATTGAAATTTGATTGGGTGAAAATCAAGGCCTTGTCTATTTGGACTAACTGGTGGCAAGAAAGGTCGGTGTGGTAACCGAGTTAACCTTTAGTGGTGTCCTACCTTGTGGGGTGCCCTAGGGGCTCCCGCCCTTCTGGCCAGCCAAGTAATTCAAGGGTTGGTTTAACTCAAGTCCAGTTTAGGATACCAGGTTTAGACCCAAGTAGGGTATACAACTTAGGGCTAGATTGTTTGCTTGAAGTAGGGTTTTCTCTCACCTCTCATTCTAGACCTTGGCCATATTTTCACCAACCCCTTGTAGCTGGGTGTGCCTTCCTGACAAAGACCTTCTCTTATCTCTATTCTCTTCTCTTCTCGGATATCTATGAACCCATATCATCCTTCTGACCCGCAGGATCCTCCAATTCCCAACCCAACCATGATTTCGACTCCTACTTAGGAGACTCATCCTTAGCAGCTGGGATATGATTATTCTCATGCTCCTTATCCCCCAACTTATTTAGAACTTGAACCTCATGAATCCAACCCTTATCTAGATCAGAACCGATTAAATGCCATAGTTACTGAATTTTGGGAGTTTAACAAGAGCTTAGAGGATTAACATGCCGAAATCTTACAGCAACTTAGATAATGCTGGGCACAATCTCAATCTTATCACTCCTCTCAGGTACAAGAGACCTGGAATACCAAGCCTAGTTGATCAAGTGACCCATATTTTGGACCCACTATCTACTCTACTAACTCTTGCTACCTTGGAGAGGCATCTTGAACTTAGCCAACCCAGAAGGCACCTTTAGACCTACTTCATGATTTGGATAGATCATTTGGGGAATGCACCATTTTAGAAACACCTATACTTGATGATATATCACTTAAGAATTGGAATAACAGATCAGAACTACAGGACCACACATCAGGTTCTCAATCAACTCCCTCTATAATCAGCCCTACTCAAGGTGATACACCCTTTGATTCATATTTTGATTCATGTGACCCTGAGTGGAGAGATAATCCTGATCTTTCATAGCCGCCATAGAGACCAACTCATAATGAATATTAATCTAGTCTAGCCTAGTATTCCACTCAATCAACTTTAGGGCAACCATCTAGTCCAACACAACCCACAACCACCTTTGAGGATATCATGAACATTTTGTTGGACTTTGACAAGAAAAATGAAGACAGGCTGGTGAAGATGGAAAATCAAGTGAAATCTCAAGGGGATCAAATCAAGAGACTTCAAGAATCATTCTATCCCCGAATGCACACTCCTTTTCATCCCTATTCTCCACCTATTCTTCCAAACCCTCCTCCAATTTATCACATGTGCAATTATGCAGGTGCCAATTCTTTGCTTCTAAAAGAAAGAGAAAAGCTAGGAGCTTGATCGCATCGGATTTGCACATGGAACGGGTTCGAGTTTGGAAAACCTCTTGCCATAGTTCGATTCGGGAGAAAATCCATCGATCAGATAAAATCTATAATCAAAACTCGAAAAGTGAGTCCCGAGTTGAACATGGGGAGGCAAACGTTTGGTTTTGAAAAATCCGTGTTTCACTTTTATTTATTTTTGTCATTTTTATCTTTTATAATTTTTTTGATATTTTAATAGGGTAAGAGATCAGGTTGATGAATTCTAGCTAATCTACTTGCAAAATATAAAGGAAAGAGAGAGAGAGAGAAGAACAATCATCTATTTATGAATAAATGTCTGCTACAACTATGAAAGCGGAAAAACTACACTACGAAAGTGAAAAAGATAACAAGAGGTGGGAGAATCCCCCTTGATGATCACTTGGAGGATGACTTGCTCTGACGTCACCTGGAGGAAGGTGGTGAGGAGCGAGACAAATGAGGACAGAGTCGGAGGACAGAGGATGGGGCAGGATGGCATTGCGGTGAGGATCTTCTTCCCGAAGGACAGTAAGAGGATGGCCACGGGAAGCTCCACGAAGGGGGATGAGAGGTGGGACAAATATTTATTTTCTACTCTAGAGGAGCATTCTGAGCTTAGGACAAGCTCTCTCTAGAGCCTTCGAGGTGGTGAGAGGAAGAAAGGAAGAGATGGTTTGGAATGGAGGGGAGTAGGTCATTTTATAGTGGAGGAGAGACAAAATCATCCATGGGCAATTAGTGACAGCTGTAATTGTCGTTGAAGATCTACCCAACTATCGCTAAAGATCCGCGCCCTTCAATTCCTTTGCTGTTGCGTGCATAGTGCAAACCATTAGTGACAACTATAAGCATCAGTAAAGGCCTGGTGTCCGACCCGAATAGGTTGTTAATATGATGATTTTATCGTTGAAGTCTGTATAGTGGTTAACCTAAATCGGACCTAACCATCTCTTTACAAAATTTTTTAACCTGGCCTACTTGATTTTATCTTGGTCACTTTTAGGCCCAAGGTCGAACTCAGGGAAGCAGGGTTACAAGTTAAGTTTCTACGCCTTTCCTACAACGAATCTCTTCCGTTCGTTTATTATGTTTTTGGTGTTTTTTTTTCTATTTAGATTTTTTTTGGTAATCTTTGTCCTTGAGGCACACCCTCAAAATTGGGTTCTTGGCTTTGAGCCAAAACAGGGTTCCAAAATGGGTCTTGCTACTCGTAAGACGGATTACCTGCAAGTCAAGGATTATCTTTTCTCCTTTATATATTTTTTTCTATCTTTTTATGGGCATGCAAGAGAAATAGAAATAAAGTAAATATAGTGTAGATATATACGTATGTACTATATCTGTATAAAGGGGTGGGGGTGGAGGCGGAGATGGAGTGTAGCACGGTGTCGAGTCGGTCGTCGTCTAGAAAGATGCAATCGACAGGATGAGGTGCCGCGTGTAAGGTGTAGGATGGATGGTGGAAGATGAATGCGAACATGCTTTTTGTATGCGTGTATCGGGAAGTATCAGCAGCTGGTGCAGATATTCCCGCGATACCACGTATGGTAAATAATGTGATAATATATATATATGTGTGTATATATGTAAATATATTTATATGTTTATATATATATAAGTATGTAAATAAATATGTAAGTATATGTATAGATAGATACATGTAGAAAGGTATATATATATATATATATATATATATATATACATATATATGTATGTATATTTGTATATATATGTATATATATAAGTATATGTGTATATATATGTATATATATATATAAATATATATGTATACTAATACTTAGTTATATAAATACTACTATATATATATAGATATAAGTATATATATATATATGTATATCTATAAGTATATAGATATACATATATATATCTATGTATGTATACTAGTACATAATTATATAGGTACTACTATATGTATAAATATAAGTATATATATATATATACATATATACATATATATATATATATGTATATATATATATATCAATATATATATGTATACGTATATATATCAATATATATATGTATACGTATATATATATGTATATAATAGTGTATAGGTGTGTGTGTGTATGGAAGTGTGAGTGTATGTGTGTGTGAGCGTCAGTAAAGAGAGCGACGTAGACACACGGGTGGGTGCGGGCGACGCAGGGCAAGTCGCGCACGCAGGAGATCGGCGGTAGCGGTGCATCGGGTGACCGGTTAAGTGAGAAGCTCACCGGTCACCCCACTGTAGCCACAGTGTCGTGTAGATTAGCGTGAATAGTGGCTATAGTGTAAGGCCGTGCCGCTCGACCAGGTATGGGCGATTCTGTGAGTGCAGACGGCTCGGCACGTGCGGTGGAGTGGCTCCGGCTGCTGGCTTGCGTGCATGACCTCGCGACAGAGTGCGCAGAGGGTGGTTGGGTCATGAGTGAAGGGGTGCAATAGGGCACGCGGAGGCCTGCGAGTGCTGCTGGTGTGCACTGGGGTGCCTGGCCGACCGCTGCAGAGGCGCGTAGAGGCCAGTTGCGGGCAGAAGAGAGCATGACAGGGCGGAGAAGCAGGAGACGATGGTGCCTGCAATCGCGCGCTGGAGGCGAGGGCGGCCTGTAGGCATGCGCGAAATGGGCTGAGCGGCTGCTGCTGCGTGCTGCTGCTACCTTCTTGCCGCTGCTGTAGGGCATGCGAAGCTTTGAGCTTCAAGCTTGAAGCTACTGCTCCAATGGCTAGAATGGCTGGAAACGAAGAAATTAGGGAAAAGCCACCACACCCACCAGCTCTATGGTGAGCTGGGTGGTGGTGGACTCACGGTGGTGGTTGTGCACCACCATGAGTTGCTCCTGTCCGTCGGGTGTCTCCTCGAAGGAGGAGGGCCAGCGTGTGGAGGGAGAGGGTGGGGATGGTGGCCTGGAGGGAGAAGTTCTGCAGAGTCTTTTTTTGGCTTTTTTTTTGTGAGGACCAGCTGCTGCAAGAAGGAGTCAAACCCTCTTTTTTATAGAGGAGGAAGGCATGCATAGCCATGCCCTGGCTATGCATGCGGCTGCATGGGGCTCGGTAGGGAGTGGTCCCTGCAGCTGCAGGGAAGCATGGCGCGAGGAGGAAGAAGTCAATCCATGCACAGTAGCCATGGGAAGAAAGATTTCCAAAATCAAAAAGAAAAAAATGGAGATGGAAATATTGCGAAGCATCACTTGAAGAAAATGTGAATTGCGAGGCCATTTTTTTCACTCTCCTCCCCTCTTAATTAAATGCATGCATGCGTCAATATTCACAAATGCGACTATGTCTACCTAATATACACTGATAATGCTAGGAAATAGCACAAGACGGCACAATTGCAGATGTATTTTTGCGGTGCAATCATACCCCCATGCTTATCTTTTGCTAGTCCCTAGCAAAATATATATATTTTTTTTGTAGTATTTAGAAATGATCTTAAGCTGAAGATTTTCTTCTTGCGGCAACATAGGTGTATTTTTTGTTGGATATTGTGAGAACCAATTGTAGAGAAGACTACCAGTACTTTAAGTCTCACATGACTTAGATCATCTCTCGACTAACCAGGACTCTTGATATTTAACCCATAAGAACGATTTCCAGGACCCAGGAGGTTTTTACCGTACCCGAGAGCTCAAGAGGTTATGACTTGTGCATAGTGAAGGAACAAGACTGACCAAATGAGCATTAAGACTCAAGCCCAGGGTTTCACGAACTTTTAAGTACAGGTTGGTCCCAGTTTCAGCTCGTGATTTCGGATTGACCCTTAAGAAGATGACGGAAAACTCAACTCCCATTTTCTGACATTTGTGGCTCACAGGAAAAATATGGTATTTGCTACTTGCCCTGAAGAACTATTTTTTTTTTTTTTAGGGTAGAGACTTTACAGACATTTGCGAGATATATTGACTTATTTGCTTTTATTTTTTTTTTTTCAAACACATGTCAGTATATCTCTTACAACATTATTTGGAGGAGCACACTTTTCTTTTTGGTGGGAGAGTTCTCTTTGTTTTTTTGGTAGGAAGAGTCACTCCTAAACAAAAGACTAAAGCTTGGGATAAAAAGTTTACCTGCACGCACAGGTAAGGACTTCACCTTCCCTAATGAACACTAGGGTTGGATCTTATGTTCACCTGGTCTTTCCTGATATGTGTAGTGTGAACCAAGTTTACTTAAGCTCTCAAGTAGAAGTAAACCAACGGAACCTGTACTGGTGTCCAGGTAAATGAATACGTCCTTAGTTAGGAGAGATTCCGATCTATCTTGGCAATGCTCAAGTGAATTAAGCCAGAGCCTGAGCGAATCAAGCTTCTGTGGCCTGGAAAGTTTTCAAAACAGAGGTTGAATATCCATAAACACTTATTGTATTTTTGTTTCAGCTTTCAGATCATTACTAAACACCATTTATTATTATTATATAATTTTTTTTTCCTTTTCTTTTTCTTACATATTTATAAATAGGTGGAAACTGCATGATACCATAAAATATCCAGAGCTATGGATGCCTATCCACCCCCTGATGCCAAACAATGCTATGTCCTCATATGCATGCAGGGAAAGGTAGAGAAAGGACAAAAGATCGGGGAACAAGAGTTGAGGTGCAGGGTATACAGCAGGGTGGTAGGGTGGGTGGGTGGTGGGTGGTGAAGTGAGAAGTGAAGAAATCGTGATAGTGGCATGAAAAGTGATGGTGGATGGTGAAAGGTCTGGCATTTCATGGGACGAGAGTGTCCTAGGCGGATCGGAGAACAAGTCGGGAAGAAGAAGTTGGCCCTCAAATTGGCCAAGAAGAGGGGCTTTTTGGATAGACGGATCCAAAAAGGAACAGCCCCAGTGAGTAAGATGTGGGCTCAAGGTCCCAGTGTGGAGTTGCAAATCCGCCTGATTTGGCGGGAAAGAAAGGGCAATCTGGTCTTCAGGAGTGTGGACCGGTGGTGACCAACCTGGATATGACTCAGACCACGAGGTATGGGAAGCAGAGAAAACCTCGTCAGAAGTCTGGCCAGGAGAAGGTATAGGACAAGGGAGGGATGGGGGAACGTCACAATTTGTGTTGATCAGGCAGTCGTCAGGTAATCCGCAGCAGTCTGAATAGGTCCCAATTAGTCCGATGCATGCACTGATGGTCATGTCCTCGTCAGACGTGTCATCCTCGATGCAATTGCAATCAAAGTTCTTGGCTGCCTTGAAGATGTTAAGCTTGATCTTTTCAGATCCAACGGCAATCTCAAAACAGCTTGACTCACAGTCGATAAGGGCACGGGCTGTGGCCAAGAAAGGTCGACCAAGGATGATCGGACAATTAGAAAGTGAGCTAGGAACTTCCATATCTAAAACAAGAAAGTCAACAGGAAAACAGAGACTGTTGACCCTAACCACCACGTCTTCCACCACACCCTTCGAGATTTTGACAGAATGATCTGCCAACTGTAATGTGACAGGGGTGGGTTTCAGATTTCCCAAGGAAAATTTTTCGAGCATGATGGTTGGCATGAGATTTATGGAAGATCCTAGATCAAGTAGGGCACGGTTAAAATTGCAGCCTTGGATGCTACAGAAAATCAGTGGTGTGCCTGGATCTTTCTACTTCGGTGGTAGGTTTGACAGTATAGCACAACTCGCATGAGGCGAGAGAACCACCGGATTATTAGTTTTCTTTGACTGTCGCCTGGGTGTTATGTAGTCTTTGAAAAATCGGGTGACAGTAGGTATGTGGTCAATAGCCTCGAGCAGGGGTACCTTGATTTCTACAACCCTGAACAAATTACGCAGGTTATCAAAGGCTTGCATATCATTCTTTTTGCCTTTTGGTACCCTCAGTAGAGCCTCAGGGAATGGGACAGATTCTGGCAACAATTTCGGTGTATCGTCCTCTCGCGAATGCAGTGCGCATCCCAAATGAGAGGGTGATGAAGAAGATGGGCCAGGATCAGGCCGAGGCAGATCGACGGTCTGCTTACCACTCGTCGTAGTGATAGCATTGGACGATGCGGGTCCAGTGGGATCATACGACGGAGGAGGGCTTACAATAGGGACATAAGAGTGCGGTGCTGCAGCGAGATTAGCCTCAAATCCCGGTGGAATGATCGGAGATTGCAGAATCTGATGAACCTGCCCCTGAGAACGTCGTACCTGTGGTTGAGGACCACGGGGTACGAAATTTCGTGGGTTTGGAATGGGTTGGGTAGGAAGAGTGCCCTGAGATTGAGTCGCCATGCGTAGTTGACTGATCTCAGCATTATGTTGCACCAATTGGTGCTGAAGAGAGGTCATGTTCTCTTCATGGCACTTTGACATTTCCGTCATCATTCGCATCAATTTATCAAGAGGATTTGATGCGTGTTCTTCTTGTGGTATGTAAGGGCCTGATGGCGGATTCGCCATTGGATTAGACTGGGCCCTTGGGATGACGGGTGCGGATAGTCGCATTGGTCCACCTGTGGGGTTTTGGCACTGCAGGTTATTGGACCATGCGAAGTTTGAATGATTTTGCCACCCTGGGTTATACGTGGCAGAGAACGGGTTGTTCCCCAGGGTGCAAGCATCTTCTATGCCAGAAGACGTGTCCGCATGTAAATACGCTTCCAAGCACACGGAGGCTTGGTCCTCCGTGTCAAAATACTGGCTCGCAGAAGCCAGTTCCACATGACTTACCGAGTCGTTTGGTGCGACACTCAGTAAGGAAGGTCTAACGGGGTTTCTCGGGATAAGCCTAGTGTTGGAAGAATTTGGATTGTGACGAAGTGGTGAAGTGGGGGTGTTTGCCAAAGATCGGGCGGGGTTGGCCAGAAGCTCGTCCAGCTTCTTGTGCACAACGGAGACTTCATCCAGTTTTTGTGCAATAAGGCTTAGATTAGTGGATGAATGGGAGGGTCCCGAGTCAACTTCGTGGACATTTCGGGGTTGGCTGGTATGATTAAAGGCGACAATGGAAGCATTGTTCATTGAGTTTTCACTCATATTTTCAAACAATTCAAATGCTCCATTTTCATCTTTATTCATAAAGTTCCCTCTACGGGAAGTGTCTGCAATCTGCTTCAAAGTCTCATTTAGCCCATAGTAGAAAATCTGGGCTATATGCCACTTAGGCAGACCATGGTGCGGACACTTCCTGAGGAGGTCATCATATCTCTCCCATGCCTCATGAAATTGTTCACCGTTTTGTTGCATAACAGAGGTGATAGCACGGTGAAGCGCATTGGCTTGCCCGATTGGGAAGAACTTCTTGAGAAACGTTGTTCGCATCTCTTCCCAAGAGTGGATTGTTCTCCCAAGGGTGCATAACCACTGCGACGCTTTATCCCATAACAAAAATGGGAACATTTTCATGAGGACTATAGGTGACCTGACATTTCTTGGTTTAACCATTTCAGCCAATCGGGTTAAGTCTTCCAAGTGGAGAAAAGGATCTGCACTTGCAAGACCATGGAAGTGAAAATTTATTAGGCCAATTATGGTTGGTTTCAGTTCAAAGTCGTCCTCGCCCATGGGGACCCATATTTGTCCTATGGTCTCTGTAGCAGCGGGATTCTAATAAGAGCTAAGAGACCTAGGCTCCTCCCGTTCGGGAGGGTTCTACATTTCATCCAATGTCTCCCGATTGGCTTCAATTCATTCATTATACATTTCCATTTGGGCTTGGAGGCGGGTTATGGGATCTAAGGCTTCACCACTTGGTGGGTTCTAAGGGCGGTTTCCTCCCTCGAGAATTAGGGGTGGGCGTGCAGCCATGTTTGTGGAAGAGGAGGATGATTCGGCTCCTTTTCTAAAATATCTGGCAATTCAAACAGTTCAGGGTTCTGTGACCTCCTCCCAAACATGCACTACTGTAGGAAGAATTGGGGAGATGAGAAGGGAAAAGAGATGAGAGAAATGATGCCGCAAAGGTACACTTGATGACAAATCAATTCAATCAAATTCCTAACCTCTACAGTGTGCCTTTAGACCTAAAGATCTAAGTTACCTACTATCACGAACTACGGAACCGAATGCGAGCACCGCGGAACCACCGGGCCAGATTGAAAGGCTATTTGCCCCAGTCTTAGACACCCGATAGCATGCGGGAACTCTCACCAGCACATAGGCGCTACACACAGGTAGTTAGACCTCCAATCCTTAATAAGGGTCAAGTTACTACCAGTTTTAGTTAGAGGCTTAGGATCAAGTGCTTTTGGAATGTGAAGGGCGTTGTTTATGGGTAATGCCCAAGTGATTGATTTTTCAAAGTGTGTAAAACAAGCATGCAATAGGGAAATCTCCCTGAATTGAAGTTTTTAATTGGTGAATGATTTTTAGAGTTTAGCTTTAAGTTGTATAGATTTTAGGATTCCGCTGAAATACCAATTCAACCAATCTCCGGGATTTTGAGAGAATACGGGCTTTCTTCTAAGCCCAACAAACCCTTTCTCAATGTCTGTTAGTTAATGCATGCTAAAATGCAATGGGCTACCCTAAATGGAGATTTCTATGTGTGGATGCACGAATCAGCTTTATAGTTTATGTGAAAGGGAGCCAAATCACTTCATTTCAAGTGCTCCAATCACCAGAAAGATTTCCACACAAGGCTCAACCAAATGATAAAGAAAATCAATTTGTTGGGGGTTGAGGTATTCGGGATTGAATCTTAGGCAAGTTGAAAAGTCATTGTGGGGTTGGAATCAACTCAATTCCAAGTCTCCCCACCAAAAATGTGGTCTTGAATTTGCAGATAAGTGAGGCAAAGAGGAGTGCAATCAATCTTTTATGTTTACCTCAAGGAATACTTCCCATGGCGAGAAATTCAAGAATCAAGATTCTTGGATTTTCGCTATGCGAAGTAAGGAGGGAAATCCCGGGGCAGTGGGAGTGAAGCCAATCAATCAAATAAGTGAATTTTAATCCACTTGCCCCAAGAGATCCCAAGAAGTTTTTCTAGTTTTTAGTTTTTAGTTTTTTTTTTTTATTAAGGTGACAAGTTAACCCTAGTTGCTAAGAAAAGAAGGCCTACTTGTTTGGCAACATGTGTGAAGCTCCAATGTGGTGTCGGCATCTTCACACTCTCGTTCCCGCCTTGGATCTGCTCACGTCTTCGACTTTGCCTGCCTTCCTTCTCCTTGCACCAGGTTTACCTGCACACCAAAAACAGAGATACCCGTGAAGAGAGAAGAGAAGAGAAGAAAAACTTACAGGAATGGAGTAAAAACTTTCTTGAAGGCGCACTTCCCTGGCAACAGCGCCAGAAAAGGTGTGGTGTCGGACCCGAATAGGTTGTTAATATGATGATTTTATTGTTGAAGTGTGTATAGTGGTTAACCTAAATCGGACCTAACCATCTCTTTACAAAATTTTTTAACCTGGCCTACTTGATTTTATCTTGGTCACTTTTAGGCCCAGGGTCGAACTCAGGGAAGTGGGGTTACAAGTTAAGTTTCTACACCTTTCATACAACGAATCTCTTCTGTTCGTTTATTGTGTTTTTGGTTTTTTTTTCTATTTAGATCTTTTTTTGGTAATCTTTGTCCTTGAGGCACACCCTCAAAATTGGGTTCTTGGCTTTGAGCCAAAAAAAGGTTCCAAAACGGGTCTTGCTAGTCGCAAGATGGATTACCTGCAAGTCAAGGATTATCTTTTCTCTTTTATATATATTTTTTCTGTCTTTTTTATGGGCATGCAAGAGAAATAGAAATAAAGTAAATATAGCGTAGATTTATATGTATATACTATATATGTATAAAGGGGTGCGGGTGGAGGCGAAGATGGAGTGTAGCACGGTGTCGAGTCGGTCGTCATCAAGAAAGACGCAACCGATAGGATGAGATGCCACGTGTAAGGTGTAGGATGGATGGTGGAAGATGAATGCGAACAAGCTTTTTGTACTCGTGTATCGGGGAATATCAGCAACTGGTGCAGATATTCCCGCGATACCACGTTTGGTAAATAATGTGAAAATATATATATGTGTATATATGTAAATATATCTATATGTTTATATATATATATAGGTATGTAAATATATATGTAAGTATATGTATAGATAGATATATGTATAGATCTATATATATAAATTTGTATATATTTATATTTATATGTATGTATATGATACTATAAAGATGTATATATATATGTGTATGTATATAGTAATATATGTAGATAAGTATATATATATATATATGTATATATAGTTATAGATATATATATATGTATATATATGTATGTATATTTGTATATATATGTATATATATAAGTATATGTGTATATATATGTATATATATATATAAGTACATATATGTATATATATATATGTATACTAATACTTAGTTATATAAATACTACTATATATATATATATATATGTATATGTATAAGTATATTGATATATATATATATATATGTATGTATGTATACTAATACATAAGTATATAGGTTCTACTATATGTATAAATATATATATATGTATATAAATATATGTATATATATATCAATATAAATATGTATACGTATATATATATGTATATAATAGTGTATAGGTGCGTGTGTGTGTATGGAAGTGTGAGTGTATGTGTGTGTGAGCGTCGGTAAAGAGAGTGTTGTGAGAGAGAGTGAGAGAGAGAGAGAGAGAGCGGGAGAGAGAGAGTGGGAGAGATGGCACTACTGGAGTTGAGGACTGAGTGTTTAAGTCGTCCGCAGCCTCAGAAACGTCTTCTGATCCACGCACGCACGTGAAGGTGCATATACTCACAGAGAGGAGCGCATTTGATGGAGTGGCACGGAGAGGAGGGGCCACAGCGCACCGTGCTGTGCGAAGGCTGGAGGGGGCACTCGCAGGCGCATGCGAAGGGAGCGAGCGACGCACGAGGGCGGGTGCGGGCGACGTGGGGCGAGACGCGTGCGCGAGCGATCGGCGGTAGCAACGCGTCAGGTGACCGGTTAAGTGAGAACCTCACCGGTCACCCCACTGTAGCCACAGTGTCGTACAGACTGGCGTGAACAGTGGCTACAGTGTAAGGCCACGCCGCATGACTGGGTACGGGCAGTTCTGTGAACAGTGGCTACAGTGCTGCTGGGGTGCGCTGGGGTGCTTGGTTGGCCGCTGCAGAGGCACACAGAGGCTGGTTGTAGGTGGAAGACAGCGTGACAGGGTAGAGAAGCGGGAGGCGATGGTGCCTACAGGCGCGCACTGTAGTCGATGGTGGCCTGCAGGCGTGCGCAGAATGGGTTGGGCGGCTGCTGTTGGCTTCTTGCTGCTGCTGCAGGGCGTACGAAGCTTTGAGCTTCAAGGTTGAAGCTACCGCTCCAATGGCTAGAATGGCTGGAAACGAAGATATCAGGGAAGAGCCACCACACCCACCGGCTCTATGGTGAGCTGGGCGGTGGTGGACTCATGGGGGTGGTTGTGCACCACCGTGAGTTTCTCTTATCCGTCGAGTGTCTACTCGAAGGAGGAGGGCCGGTGTGTGGAGGGAGAGGGAGGAGATGGTGGCCTGGAGGGAGAAGTTTTGCAGTCTTTTTTTGGCTTTTTTTTGGTGAGGACCAGGCTGCTGCAACAAGGAGCCGAACCCTCCTTTTTATAAAGGAGGAAGGCATGCACAGCCATGCCCTGGATGTGCATGCGACTGCATGGGGCTCGTCAGGGAGTGGTGCCTGCGGCTGCAGGGAGAGGTGAGCAGGGAAGCATGGCGCGAGGAGGAAGAAGTCAATCCATGCACAGCAGCCATGGGAAGAAAGATTTCCAAAATCAAAAAGAAAAAAATGGAGGTGGAAATATTGTGAAGCAGCACTTGAAGAAAATGTGAATGCGAGGCCATTTTATTCACTCTCCTCCCCTCAATTAAATGCATGCATGCATCTATATTCACAAATGAGACTATGTCTACCTAATATGCACTGATAATGCTAGGAAATAGCACAAGATGGCACAATTGCAGATGTATTTTTGCGGTGCAATCAAGGCCCACGCAACTGTCGCTGTAGCCCCCATTTCAAGCTCCCTTGCAACTATGCTCGCACGCCCACCTTCTAACCATCAGTTGCTCAATCGACGATCACGATTGCACGGGGATCGTGCCCTCAGATGGCATTGGATGGCACGTGAGAACGCGCATTGAGTTGGGCATTGGATCGCATGGGCATATCCGCGATCATCTGTGCATCCACGTGGAGACTCTTATGCCGTTCAATGAATATCGTGTGGCCCTATTTCGCGCTCGTGCTCACACTGTTGATTGTGTGTGCTCGCAGGGATTCGACCATGCACCTGCGACTTGAGAGTGCCCCTTGCAACCAATGTGCTATGGGCACTTTCGTGCCTCAAAGATGAATTGAGTGCTGCAGGCGTGAAGGCATCCCAGCCATTGGATCTTGATCCAACTGCTAGGATTCGAAGGTGCAGAAGATGAAGGGCGTGGCCGATTGCTGCTAGCCAGTGTTGGGCGGCCTAGATGGCACCACCTAGCATCATCTGGATCGTCCATCTTCTGTTTGTTGCAGAGGGAGCCACGGTGCTCAAATCGAGATGATTCTCGTGTTGCCAGACTGTGATCGTCGCTCCAGATCATCCGTACGATCGGATTTTTCATCCGAAGCCCATAATGATGTTGCATTGCCCACCTGGCCATTAACATTCCTCGGACTGCATAAGGTACTATGGGACTCTGATCTAGACGATCTTGGAGGCATTAGACTCTGATTGTCGTCCTGATAAGATATGTACAGTCCGATTGTCCATCCGAGGCCCTAAAATAAATCTTCTTCTCTCATGTCCATAAAAAGGACCTAATTAACCTAAAATATATATAACTACTCTAAATGCATAATGATGCATGCTATGCCATATTTATAACATGAAATGCACTTCTAAGACTAGGAATATGCATGATTACGCATTTTAACCTAAATAGATGTGTCTATATCATACCCCCTTGCCTATCTTTTGCTAGTCCCTAGCAAAATTAAACTACATGCTATGTATAAAGATAGAATTAGGACTTGATCGCTTAGGCCTAAGTTGTTTATTAACAATAGAAATTTTCAACTAAGGTCCCAAACTACGAAGACTCAACAGTACCCAAGTGTCTACCAAAATGCAGACCGCCCAAGTCCTCGCCTTATTTGAAAAGGGAAGATGCATTTTTTTTTCTTCTTTTCTAATTTATTTGGACTTTTGGAGTTTGAGAGTTTCGAGATAACTTTTTACGACTACGCGACCTGCCTAAGACTTGAAAAGGACTCTAAGTGTTAAGCATCTTGTGAAATGGTGATAGACTCACTTGGCGGTCATTAAAACGGACTTTAGGTTTCTATGACCCTAGGTGACCTTGCCTAAAGGTTTATCTTTTCGATCGGTAGCTTTCTCCCTACTTTTATTTATGAGATCAACATAAGGGTGAACCCAGTGTATATCTCCCCAGTTTATTCCACCTCCCCACTTCTTCCCTAAGTATTTTGGGAATTATTGTGCATTTTTGTGAGCTGGTCTTTGGACAACCGGCCAATGGGCTGTTACCCATGGCAACTTGCCAGCCATACTCGTGCAGTGAAGTATGATTTTTCTATCTCCTTTTTCTATTTTTTTATTTTTATTCTAAGTATTTATTTTTTTTCTCTCTTTTTTTCTTTAAGTAGGTGGCTTTCCTGATCTAAGATTTACCTAAAGGCAGTATGAAGAAAATGGTCTTGTGGTTGGGCTCTGGACAACCAGCCGATGAGCTATTACCATCGACAACTTGCCAGCCATACCACCCTAGACAATTCATTAGCTACCCAATTTCTGAAGAAACCACCGAAAAGTGAGTTAGTGCAAAAAGTGTGTAGATGCTTAGGCATAAAGTCCCCTCAAATAAATGGGCGGGTTGATAAGTCGCATACTTATCATCGTAATTTATTGACCAATTTAAAATAGAATTACTTGGCAAGAACTCGAGATTAAGTCCACATTCAAGTGGACACCCGAGCTAATTAAGCCCGAAGTCCTGAAAGGTCTAAGTGTTTAGGTCCTATTGTATCATTTCCTAAAGTTAATAACTTCCAAATGCTTAAGTTCTCTTCTCTTAAATCTATTTTTTTTGTCACTTTGAATTTTCAATTTTTTTAACAAAAAGAAAATAAAAGAAATTCTACAAAGCTAACGAAATAATTTCAGGATTTAATTATCCCCCCCATGCCTAAATGATGCAATGTCCACATTGTAAAAATAATGACATGAAAAGGGCGGAGTAAACAGAATATCACCAAAATAATGTGAAAATCTGGTCGGCTCCACAGAGAACATGGAATATAAACACATGCTAAATTTAATGCCTTTATCTAGGCATAACATACATACAAGGAAGAAATTGAGAATTCACAAGTGCAGGTCAGAATCAAAATCAAAAGATTAATACTCTAACCCACCAGCAGAAGATGTCCACAGACATGGACCAAATTATGATGGAGACCCATGTCCCAGGGTTGAGTGGTTCTCAGGTTCTAGATGAAAATCACCCAGAACCAAAGGTTGTTAAGCTTATGAGGCCGGGCTTGTGGTTTTGTGGTGTGCAACCCAAGACAAAAGTGTCGGACAACGGGTAAAGATGGTTCAATAGGTGTGGATGTCCACTTAACATTCAACTCAGAAAAATAATCAGTTATTTAGAGCTTAGGTTGCACGTGAAAGGTATCGTAAGGGTCCTGGTAGAAAGTAGGTGGTTTTTGGTCAACAGGAACCGTTAAATCCAAACTTGTTTTTCCCTCATAATTAACCTCCCAAATTTTCATTTCAACATTTCTATCCTCCAACATCAAGCGCTCAGTCTCCAGGACCTCCAGTATACTATTCACCTCATATGATTTACCCAAGTCTAGAAATCATGGTTGACTTAGAATTGACTTGGGTACAATGATTTCCAAATCAAAATCAATCCCTTTGGGGTGTGGTTGAGGAATGGGGCTATTTATTGAATCTTCTAGTAAGTGAGGATTCGAATCCTCCAAGTTAGTGCCAACCGAATCCAAATCTTCAATAATTGGGCTATCAAATGGTTCGTCAGATTCCTCAAGCCCGTTTGTCTCACTAAAATCATCTTCCTTACGCTCAAGTGAGACTTCACTAAGCGATTCTTCACCCTCAAAATCAAAGAATTCATGATCATCATTTATATATGTCTCAAAATCGATTGTCATTTCCTAGTTCAAAGAGACATATTTTTCCTCATTCCCTAGCTTGGGGATCTTGGGTGAATCAATCGGTTCATCCTTAATGGGTTGCTCTAGCCTAACCTAGTCATCTCCAATCTCAGAATATGTATCGCCCCTAATAGGTGCCTGAGCGGGTTCTGACATTGGCACTCTTAAAAGGGGTTCATCTTGAGAATCATCCTAAGATTTGACTAAGGCAACCACAAATTTCATCCTCAACCTTGATAATTTCCCAAATAGAAACTCACCCAAGTCCCTATCCCTAACATTTTGGAGCAAACCCAATAGAGAACTATTAAGTTCATCAATCATTTTGATCATAGGCTCCAATGCTTTGGTGCATGGTGTTGGCTGAGCTTCTAAAGATTGTATAGTGTTCCTCAAATTAGCCAACACCCTATCCTGGATCTAGTTCACCTGAACCGCTTGGTTCAGTTCAGGGTTGGGTGGGTTTGGGTTAAATCTAGGGGAGTCAAGATATCGAGGTTCTCGGGTTCATCCCTAATAATAGGTCGTCTTAGGTTGTTCAAAGAATGGTGGTGACCTATATTCAGCAAAATTCTAGGGAGGGTAACTGTTATAATCAGCATATACTTCATGGTTGTAGATCTGGTTAGGTTGATCATCAAAGGGTGAAGATCTATAATCATTTTAGCTTTGGGAAGGATAGTAATCGTTGTCTTGTTGTCTAGGGTTAGACCCTGGACACTGAGGTCTGAATTCATATCACCAGTCAAAGTTGTCTCAGCTAGGAGATGGGTAGTCATAAGTCAAGTCGGGATAGTAATCATCTTGGGGATAAGTGTTGGTAGGAGGGTAGGATGGGAAATGTGTGTAAGATGTGGAAGGATACAAGGTAGAATAGGAGGGGGAAATCAGAAGAAAGGAAGGAGCCCTACAATACAAGCAATCAACCCTGTCCTTAGGTGGGTTAGCCTAAAGACTACAGACTCCCAAGATCGGTCTTGAGATTATAAATGATTTGTTCTTCTTTTATCTGGTCAATCAAAACAGTTAGAAGAAACGGCTTGGGAGAAGGTTCTTCCTTTGGCTTGCACCTTCGGTTCCTAGTGGACCCCCCTGCCATGGTAGTTTGATGCTATTCCCCTAGCTAGACATCATATGGATGAGCAGAAATAGATTAATCGAAAAAAATCTCAGTCTGAGCCCCAAAGAGTGAATCGATCCTTAAGGCCAACGTCTACTCAGTTTTAATTAGGCTTAGGAAGATCGCGCTCTTAGAATGTGATGGACACTTTAGATGGGTTGTGCCCTTAATGATCAATTCAAATGTGTGAGTAAACAACCAGGGTTTGCAAACAAGGTTATTTGATGATGTGTCTTTTAGGGTTTAACCTTGTTTAGTAGCTTTTATAGTTTAATCCTTAGATTCGTTCAATCAGGTTTAGTAGAAAACTCCAAGTTTTGAAAGCATTGGTGTAGATATGTTCCTTTAAAAATCAAAAATAAAATGTGGAGTGCCTGGTTCAGTCCTAAAAATGAACTCTAAGTGGCAAGCTACTTGATGAATCAATTTTAATTTGAGTGGTGCAGCCCAAACAGCTCAATCAATTGGCCTATTACACCACTTAGTTAAGGCACACAAAAAGTCTTAACCTAGTCAAATTTTCTACTCACTTTTTGGTGTGTTGAGTTAGGGTGTACCGGATCTACAGGTCAGATTCCGGTTAAGTGGTAGAATCAATGTTAAGTGGTGCACCTTATGGTAAGAAGTTGCGGGTGTTAAGTGTGTAGCTTTCAGTTAAATCCCACAAGAGAAGAGTATATATATATTTTTTTTTCTTTCTATATATGCAAAGGTGAGATGAGTGGAGGTGGAAAACAAACAACCATATCTATCCTAGCATTTATAAAAAACACCTTAGTTGATTTGGGTTTGAGTTATTAGTGTGGTGAAATGAAATCTAGGGTGGGGGTGGTGGGGATAAAGTTACAAAACTCTTTAACCGCACTTTACTCCGATCTATCCGCTTTGACTCGCCTTGGAAGGGTACCTGTAATCACATAAAGAAAGGAGCAAAGTGAGCTAAAATGTTAAGTAAGGTGGAAAAATAAGAGAAAAACCAAAGAGCATTGCCTCCCCAGCAACGGTGCCAAAATGATCGCATCGGATTCGCACATGAAAAGGGTTCGAGTTTGAAAAACCCGTCGTCGTAGTTCGATTCATGAGAAAATCCATCAATTAGATAAAACTTATTATCGAAACTGGAAAAGTGAGTCCAGGGTTGAACATGGGGAGGCGAACAGTTGGTTTTGAAAAATCTACATCTCGCTTTTATTTATTTTTGTCACTTATATCTTTCATAATTTTTTTGGTAGTTTAATAGGGCAAGAGATCAGGTTGATGAATTCTAGCAAGCTACTTGCAAAATATAAAGAAGAGAGAGAGGGAGAGAGAAAGAAGAACAATCATCTATTTCTGAATAAATGTTTGTTACAACTATGAAAGCGGAAAAACTACACTACGAAAGCGAAAAAGATAGAAAGAGGTGAGAGAATCCCCCTCGACGATTGCTTGGAGGATGACTTGCTCTGACGTCGCTTGGAGGAAGTTGGTAAGGAGCAGGATGAATGGGGACAGAGCCGAAGGATGGAGGATGGGACAGGATGGCATCGCGGTGAGGATCTTCTTCCAGAAGGGCAGTAAGAGGATGGCCACAGGATGCTCCATGAAGGGGGATGAGAGGTGGTAAAAATATTTAATTTCTACTCTAGAGGAGCAACCCGGGCTTGAAACAAGCTCTCTCTAGAACCTTGGAGGTGGTGAGAGGAAGAAAGGAAGAGATGGTTTGGAATAGAGGGGGGTAGGTCCTTTTATTGTGGAGGAGAGACAAAATCATTCATAGGAAATTAGTGACTACTGTAATCGTCGCTGAAGATCCATGCCCTTCAATTCCTTTGTTGGCACGTGCATAGCGTTGGCCATTAGCCACTAAAGGCCCGCGCAACAACCGCTGTAGCCTCCAGCTCATGCTCGCTTGCAGTTATGCTCGCGCACCCACCTTCTTGTCATCAGATGCTTGATCGACGGTCGTGATTGCGCAAGGATCATGTGCTTAGGTGGTGTTGGATGGCACATGAGAACGTGCGTTGAGTTGGGGTTGGATCGTGCGGGCGTATCCATGATCATCCTTGCGTGCATGTGGAGACTCTTGCGCCGTTCGATGAAGATCATGTGGCCCAATTTGTCACTCGCTCTCGCGCTGTTGATTGCGTGCCTCGCAGGGATTCGACCATGTGCCTACGACTTGAGAGCGCCCCTCACGACCAATGCGCTGTGGGCACTTTTGTGCCTCAAAGACGAATTGAGTGCTGCAGGCGTGGAGGCATCCCAGCCATTTGATCTTGAGCCAACAGCTAGGATTCGAAGGCGCGGAAGATGAAGGGCGTGGCTGGTTACTGCTGGCCGGTGTTGGGCGGCCTAAATGGCGCCACATGGTGCCATATGGGTCCTCCATCTTCTGTCTGTTGCAGAGGGTGCCACGGAGCCTAGATCGAGATGATTCCCGCGTTGTTGGACTGCGATCGTCGCTCCAGATCCATCTATAGGGTCAAAATTTTCATCCGAAGCCCGTAAGGATGTCGCATTGCCCTCTTGGCCATTGACCTTCCTCAGACCGCATAAGGTACTATGGAACTCTGATCTAGACGATCTCGGAGGCATTAGATTCCGTTCATCATCCTGCTCAAATCCGTACGGTCCGATCGTCCATCCAAGTCCCTGAAATAAATCTTCTTCTCTCCTAACCATAAAAAGGACCTAATTAACCTAAAATATGTACAACTACTCTAAATGCAGAATGATGCATGCTACGCAATATTTATAACATGAAATGTAAATCTAATCCTAGGAACATGCATGATTAGGCATTTTAACCTAAATAGATGTGTCTGTATCAGAGCCCACCCAAACAATTTGATTCAGGCTCAACCAAAAATCTAAGACCAAACCTGCATCCAACTCTGATTCAGACTCTAAGGACAAAAAGAAGAAAAAGGTCCCTGAAGTTGATTTGACCTATTTACCTTTTCCTAGGGCCTTAAAGAAAGAGTCACAAGAGAAGAAAAAGACTTGCACACCTAAAGAGGTGGTTTTATCTGCTAACATAAGTGCATTTGCTTCTAGCACTCTACCACCCAAAAAGATCGACCCTGGAAAACCATTCATATCTTGTGCCATAAAGGGATTCACCTTCAATAGAGCCCTTGTGGATCTAGGGTCTTCCATTAGCTTGATTTCTACTGCCCTTTTTGACCGCACTAGACCTGGAGATCTGCACCACACACCTATCACCACTAGAATGGCAGATGGCTCCATCAACACCCCTAAGGGGGTAGTTCTGGATGTGATAATTAAAGTGCAAGGTCATAGCTTTCCAGTTGATTTTATTATTTTTGGACATGGATATACCATAGAAGCTAAATGATTCACCCATCAATCTTGGTTGCCCTTTCTTGGCTACGGCCAATGCATGGATTGATTGTTACTTAGGATGTATGGAAACGAGTAGCAACAATGAGAAGATTCACTTTGATATTTATGCATCCGCTAAGAAAATGAAGTCAACGTATTTTTTGGGTGGCACAGAAAAGTGGTTTGGAGGGCAATTCGGAGGAAACCATGGCAATTGACACCTGGGTAGGACCACATGACCTGAATCAAGAATCTACCAAATCACAAGATTCACCCTCAATACAGGATCAAATCCTTGATTGTATGGTTGATTATCTTGACCAACCTAGCCCAATTCAATCCTCTACCCCTTGCAATGAATCCTAGATTGATTAATTGTCAGAATGGTTTATGAAATAAAAGAAGCTAGTGTGAGAGAATATGATGATATAAGAAAAGAGATTTATAGAATTTGGGATGAGCAATAAAAATCAGAAATGCTTGAATTTGGGTTGGGTGTCACACAACAGATTTGTGATTCTGAGTTGGTCATTGATGATTCTGTAGATCAGACACCCGAGGTGGATGACATTGATGTTCCTACCGAAGTTGAGGAAGGAGATTCATTTAAGGATCTTGATCTTGATTTAGGGCCTGAATACCAATCATTTCATTTTGAGGAACCTAGCATGAAGGGACTTGAATATGATTTTGTTGTATTTGAGGATACCTATGGAGAAATTGATGAATTGATTCAGATAATCACATACATTAAACAACAAAATCAAAAAGACTTTAACGACTCCTCAATCAATGATTGAACCCATTCCACTTTCATGGAGGGACTCACTACTGAATCTAATGCCCAATTTCATCTAAGTGAGAAGGTAGAAATATCCCCTTACGAAAAAGATATTCAAGAAATTGAAAGATTATTGGGGATAACATATGATGAGTTATTGGAGGAAGCTAAAAATTTTGCCGAATCATGTGATAATTGGGAATTAGAATTGAGAAATTTAGAAGAGGAAAAAGAAATAGATGATACTCAGGAAGAAACATCTTTGGTAGAGATAGAGCCTGATCACTAGACCTTGAATTCTAGATCTGACCACGTCACTTGGGTCATGCCTTCCATTCATCACCATTATCAAGACCCATATGATTTTACCCCACATGACTTCGCTCATACCCCAACCACCCACATCCTCCATCATCTCTTTGGGATGCCTCATCTTCCTTTCTCCTCGACACCCATATTTATCTGTCTTTCCTCGTAGTATCTGGTTCTTGATAATCCCAAGCCCCATCTACATATTTTTCCGATTATTTAGGCTCGGAGTTCATGGATAGCTGGTCCACATTTGTGGCCCATTGTTGGCGAATGCGATTAAAATTCTTATCATTTTACTCACCATTCTTAATACTATATTAACATATTCTTTTTGAGTTTACACCCAAGTAGAGGTGTTAATCTTAGCACTTATATAAAGCATATTTTATTTGGCGTATTTTCCTGCATATTTATTTTACTTCTTAGGTGTTGGACCAAGCGGAACGAAAACTTCAGGAGCTATTCAAGGTGATTTTTTCCCATTTACTCCCTATCTTAATTTATTATATTCATGCATGAGGACATGCAATAAAGTAGGCATGGGGGGGTAGTATATGTAAACTGAAAATTTTTCTGCCAATACCTAGGAAAAACCTTTTGTACGTCATGCTAATTGCACTTTAGGGTCCTTAAATTAAGAACAACCGACTCTACCTCCAATGTTCGCATTGGAGCTAGAAATCGTTCTCAACAGCCACTTCTGACACATCCACTCACCTTTTTGTTCTAAATTTAGGGTCGAGCTGAATATAACCCAAATTAAGGAAATCTTCGAAGTGCAACTTTGAAAGGGTACACAGCATTTATATATATTCCATTCATGCATCAATTTTTTTATCAAGGAAGTTTTATTAGGGATTTTATTCTTGAGTTAATTCTAAATCTAGAATCTAGTATAATTTTTACACTTACGTATAGATTTTTCAATGGATCCATTATGAAAACCAATAGACATTTTTAGTTTATCAAGAACCCTTGGATAGTGGTTAGGGAGTCAAGCAAACTGTCTTTCAATAAATCCACCGAAAATTTATGAGGTGAGAGTAGAATGTCTACTGGTGCTCTAAGTCTAGTGCAAGGATTCTTAGTCTCTGGATAATTAAATAATGATACTTGAAGATAGGCGTATTTTTCGCTCTCAAGTTCCTATGTATGAACCTTGTTAGAATTCTTGAGAGCCACCAAATAAGGCAGATGTGCAGAGATTGAGTTATGATAAAATTAAGACTAAGGTGGATGGCTATGACCATTCTTTACGGAATCCTCGACTGAGAAAGGGTTTTAGTGTCAAAAGTCAGAAATACGTTGTCCTATCCGTTCCCTTCCTGATATCAAGAATAGGCACTTCCACCAAATAAGCCACCCAATATCTCTTGAACAACACCAACCCCTAATAATGCCTCCTAAATAAAATTCGCGTATGCCGTGTGCTGTATTACATTGTCTTGAAAGAAAAAAAGAAAAAGAAAAAAAGCATAGAAACATAGAGAAAGAAAAGAAAAAAAAAGAGAAACAAATATATATGAAAAAGAGAGAGAGAAAAAATTAAAAATTAAAAAAAGTAGAAAAAAAGTGATGAGTTTATTAGTGTTTTAATGTGTATTTCATTTACGCTTAGGCAACATTACCTACCACATTTGAGATCCACCAAATATGGCCATAACCCATTTTCCTATATTCCTGGCCACCCGAATACTGGCTGAGGAATTTTGATATAGACGCATCTATTTAGGTTAAAATGCCTATTCATGCATGTTCTAGGCTTAGATTTGCATCTCATGTTATAAATATTGCATAACATGCATCATTTTGCATTTAGAGTAGTATATATTTTAGGTTAATTAGGTCCTTTATATGGTCAGGAGAGAAGAAGACTTATTTCAGGGCCTCGGATGGATGATCGAACTGTATGGATTCGAATAGGACGACGATCAGAGTCTAACACCTCTGAAATCGTCTAGATTGGAGAATCGTAGTATCATACGAAGTCCGAGGAAGATCAACGGCCAGGGGGCAATGTGACATCCATAAGGGTTTCGAATGGAAAATCCGACCATATGGATGGATCCGGAGCGACGATCACAGTCCAGCAGCATGGGAATCATCTAAATCTGAGCACTGTGTCACCCTCTACAAAGGAAAAAGTATGGACAGCCCAGATGGTGCCATGTGGCGCCATCCAGGTAGCCTAACATCGGCCAGCAACAATGCACGCGCACAGCTGCAGCCGTGCATAGCCACAGTTGTAGCCACGAACTACGCACAGTGCGACCGTGCGTAGCAGTAGCCCAGCGCATGCCAGCACGCACACGGTACGAGGGGCATGGGCACGTCGAGTGCACAGCACGTGATGCGCATGCCAGTTGGGCGGGTGTGGATCATTAGTGATGCACAACTTTAGTGAAGCTTGGAGCTATCAGTAATGGTCTACGCACGCCAGCAAGAGGATTTGAAGGGCGGATCTTCAACAACAGCTACAACGACGTTTATGGATGTCAGTAATGACCCAGATGTGAATTTGTTCTTCCTCCTCCACTATAAAAGGACCTACCCACCACCATTCCAAACCATCTCCTCCTTTCTTCCTCTCACCACCTCTAAGGCTCTAGAGAGAGCTTATCCCAAGCCCGAGATGCTCCTCTAGAGTAGAAATCAAATAGTTTTCCCTCCCCTCATCCCCATTCGTGGAGCATCCCGTGGTCGTCCTCTCACCGCCCTTCGAGAAGAAGATCCTCGCCGTGATGTCGTCCTGCCCCATCCTACATCCTTTGGCTCTGTCCTTCTTCATCTCGCTTCTCATCGCCTTCCTCCAGGCAATGTTAGAGCGAGTCATCATTCGAGCAACCGTCGAGGGGGATTTCTCTCACCTCATTCTATCTTTTTATGCTTTCGTTGTGTAGATTTTCCACTTTCATAGTGTAACAAACCAATTCTTCATGAATAGATGATTGTTTCTCTCTCTCACTCTCCCTCCCTCTCTCTCTTATATTTTTGCAAGTAGATAAAGTTTTCATCGACCTAATCTCTTACTTATTAAAAATACTAAAAAAATTAGAAAAGATAAAAACAACCGAAAACAAATAAAAGTGAAGCACGGATTTCATAAAACCAAACGTTCACCTCTATGTGTTTGACCTGGGACTCACTTTTCGAGTTTCGGCTATAAATTTTATTTGACCACATGTTTTGCAACTATGACGATGGGTTACTCGTAACCCTGATTTCAAACACGCGAAACATGTGCGATGATCATGGCGCCGTTGACGGGGAGGCAACGCTCTTTCATTTTTTTTTGTGTTTTTTTTTCTGTCTTACCTAACTTTTATCTCACATTTTCTCTAATCTTACTGTGATTGCAGGTAGTCTTCTGAGGTGGGCCAAAGCAGTTAGATCGGAGAAAAGTGCGGATGAAGGTTTTGTAAGTGTCCCCCACACCACCCCACCTTAGTTTTCATTCCATAACCTAATAACTCAAACCCAAATCAACTTAGGTGCTTTTTATAAACCTTTGGATAGATTTGGTTGTTTGTTTGCCATCTCCACTCATCTCACCCCCGCATATATATATATATATAAATTCTTCTCTTGTGGGATTTTCTAAAAGCTACACACTTAACACCCACAACCTCTCACCCTAAGGTGCACAATCACATTGATTATACCACTTAACTAGGCTCTGACCAGTGGACCTGGTACACTTAACTCAACACACAAATATGTGAGTAGAAATCTGAATAGGTAAAACATTTCTATGTGCCTTAACTAAGTGGTGCAATAGGCCAATTGGTTGAACTGTTTGGGTAGCACCACTCAAAACAAAGTGATTCATCAAGTAGCTTGGCACTTAGGGTTGATTCTTAGGGCTGAACCAGGAACTCCACAGTTTTTCTCTGATTTCTAAAAGAATATATCATCACTAGTGCTTGCAAAACTTGGAGTGTTCTCCTAAACTTGATTGAATATTCCTAATATTAAACCCTAAAAGCTACTCAACAAGGTTGAACCCTAAAAGACACATCATCAAATAACCTTGTTTGAAAACCCTGGTTGTGCACTGGTCATGTCATGTTTCGCGTGTTAGAAATTGAGGTTACAAGTAACCTGTTGTCGTAGTTGCAAAACACGTTGATCAAATAAAATTTATACTGAAACTCCAAGGGAGTCCCGGGTTGAACATAGGGAGGCGACGTTTACTTTACTTGAAAATCGCTCTTCGATTCGTTTCTTTTTGGTATTTTGGGGTTTTGTTATTTTCTTGTGTTTTTGAAATAAAAGACAAGCAAATGATTCACAAGATAGAGATGTGGAACAAATATGATATATGTATCAATTCAATGTCGATTATAATGAACTATAAAAGCATAAAAAGAAAGGGAGGTGAGAGGAAATCTCCCGAATTAGCTGTTCGGAGAGATGACGGCGCCTGGCGGAAGCTCGGATGAAGGAGGTGAGGACTGGGACAACGGAGGTGAGATGCTGGAGGATGTCAGGTTGAGGAAAGCTTCGGCGTAGCTCCAGAATGGAGGTGAGAAGACTAGTTGATCTGCTACCAGAATGGAGCTGAGAGGACTGCTCCAAGGTGACCTATGAAGGGATATGGGAAGTTGGAGGAGTATTTGGTGGGGTAGAGGTTTTCTACACTAATAGGCACCTTGGGAGCCTGAGAACAAGCTCTAATGGAGTATTGGTAGGCTTGCTAGAGCTTGGGAGTAGGTGGGAGTAGAGTAGGTAGAGATGGCTTGGAAGGGAGGGTGTGTAGGTCCTTTTATAGTGGTGGAGAAGAGCCAAAAATCGTATCTGGGTCTTTACTGATGTCCACAAACGTCGCTGCAGCTGTCGTTGAAGATCCGCCCTTCAATTGTTCTTGCTACCGTGCACGGGCCTTTAGTGACGTCCACAAACGTCACTACAGCTATCACTGAGGATCCGGCCTTTAAACTCTCTCGCTGGCATGCGCTAACCATTAGTGATAGCCACAAGCATCACTAATGGTGCATCACTGGAGATTCGTTCCGTTCCTTGCTGGCACTGTGCGCATCGCGTGCTCGTGTCGCGCGTGCACTGGCGTGCGCTTGAATGTGCAGATGTACCACGCTGCACAACACGCTGCGCGGTGCAGCGCATGAGCGACGAAATTGGAAATTGGGGGGGCTGTGGGGATTTGAACCAGCGCCCCTTCGATGCGAATTGCTTCATCAACCAGTGCGCTGCATCGCCCTTTGTGTCATGAGGAAGAAATCGGTGCAGACGCTTCCTAGCTGTTGGATCTTGATCCAACGTCTAGGATTAATGGCGTAGATGATGAGCGAGAGTGGGCGGTGGCTGTTGGTCGAGTTTGGGCGGCCTGGATGGCGCCACGTGGCGCCATCTGGGTCGTCCATTTTCTTCTTCTTGTAGAGGGTGCCATGGTGCTCAGATCGGGATGATTCCTACTATGTCGGACTGCAATTGTTGATCTGGATCCATCCGTACGGTCGAATTTTCCATCCGAAACCCTTATGGATGTCGCATTGTCCCCTAGCCGTTGATCTTCCTCGGGCTTAATGTGATGCTACTGGACTCCGATCTAGACGATTTCAGAGCCGTTAATCTCCGATTGTCATCCCGATCAGATCCGTATGGTCTGATCGTCCATCCGAGGCATTGAAATAAATCCTCTTTTCTCCTGAACATAAAAAGAACCTAATTAACCTAAAATATAAACAACTACTCTAGATGTAGAATGATGCATGCTATGCGATATTTATATCATGATATGCAGTGCTAAGCCTAGGAACTATCACAAATAAGCATTTTATGATCAATTTATACATGTTTATCATACCCCCATGCTTACTTTTTGCTAGTCCCTAGCAAAATTAAACTATATGCTATGTATAAAGTCAAAATTAAGATTAGATCTCTTAGGCCTAAGTCATTTATTAACAATAGAAAATTTCAACTAAGGTCCTAAACTACGAAAACTCATTAGTACCCGAGTGTCTACCAGAATGCAGACCGCCCAAGTTCTCGCTTTATTTGAAAAGGGAAGATATATATATTGTTTATTTTTCTTCTTTTCTAATTTTTTTGTACTTTTGGAGTTTGAGAGTTTTGGGATAACTTTTTACGGCAACCTGACCCGCCCAAGACTCGAAAAGGACTCTAAGTACTAAGCATCTTTGTGAAAAGGTGATGGACTCACAAAACGGCCGTTAAGACGGACTTCAGGTTTCTACGACCCAAGGGGACCTTGCCTAAAGGTTTATCTTTATGATCGGTAGCTTTCTCCCTACTTTCTTTTATATGGGGTAAACACAAGAGCGAACCCAGTGTATATCTCCCCGATTTATTCTACTTCCCTGCTTCTTCCCTAAGTGTTTTGGGAATTATTGTGCATTTTTTTGTGAGCTGGGTTCTGGACAACCGGCCGATGAGTTGTTACCACCGACAACTTGCCAGCCATACTTATGCGGTGAAGTGTGGTTTTATTTGTTTTTTTATTTTCTCCTTTCTTTTTTTGAGTGTTTCTCTTTTTTTTTTTTCTAAGTAGGTGGCTTCCCTGATCTAAGATTTACCTAAAGGCAGTACAACGAAAATGATATTGTGGTTGGGCTCTGGACAACCAGCCGATGAGCTGTTACCACCGACAACTTGCCAGTCATACCACCCAAGTCAGTCCATTAGCTACCCAATTTCTGTAATAATCGCCGGAAAGTGAGTCAGTGCAAAAAAAATGTGCGTAGATGCTTAGGCCTAAAGTCCCCCCAAATCAGAGGGCGGGTTGGTAAGTCGCATACTTATCATCCCAAATTATTTACTAAATTAAAATGAATTTTAATTGGCGAGGACTTGAGACTAAATCCACATTAGAGTGGTCACTCGGGCTAATTAAGTCCGAAGACCTGAAGAGTCTAAGTGTTTAGGTCCTCTCGTATCATTTCCTAAAGTTAATAACTTCCAAATGCCTAAGTTCTCTTTTCCTAATTTCTTTCTTCTTTTTTTTTTAAATTTTCAATTTTTTTTTATTTTATAAGAAACTAAAAGAAATTCTACGGAGTTAACATAATGATTTCAGGAATTGATTATCCACCCCCCCGTGCCTAAATGATGCAATGTCCTCATTGTAAAAATAAAGACTTGAAAAGGGCAGAGTAAACAGAACATCACCTTAGTGTCATGAAAATCCGGTCAGCTTTGCAGAGAGAAGGGTGTATACACACGTGCTATGTTTAATGCCTTCAGCTAGGCATAACTTACATACAAAGAAGAAATTGAGAATTCACAAGTGCGGGTCAGAATCAAAATAAAAAGGTTGATCCTAAAACCCATCTTTAGAAGATGTCCATAGACGTGGACGAGATTATGGTGCAGACCCATGCCCCAGGGTCGAGTGGTTCTCAGGTTCTAGATGAAATCCCCCAGAACTGAAGGTTGTTGTGTTTGCGGGGCTGGGCCTGCTGTTTAGTGGTGTGCAATCCAAAACCAAAGTGGCAGACAATAGGTAGATCTGGTTCACTAGTTTCAGATGTCCACTTAACATTTAGCTCGAAAAAATAATTAGTTATTCCAGGCTTTGGTCGCACGTGAAAGATATCATAAGGGTCCATATAGAGTATAGGTGATTTCAGGTTAATAGGCACCCTTATATCCAAACTTTTTTTCCCTCAAAATTAACCTCCCAAATTTTCATTTCCAACTTCCTATCCTCTGAAATCAAGGTTTTCGAGACCTCCAGATCATTGTACACCCCATCTAAAGTACCCAAGTCCAACAATTATGGTTGAATAAGGATTGACTTGGGCATAATGATCTCAAAAGTATGTTCATCCAGCTCTTCAGGGTGTGGTTGAGGAATGGGGCTACTAATTGAGTCGTCGGGTATCGGATCCTCCAAGATAGCCCCAACCGAATCAGTGTCTTCAGTAGTCGGGCAACCAAATTGGTCATCATACTCCTCAAGCTCGTATGCCTCACTAAAATCATTCACCTCAAGCTTAAGTGAGACTTCACTAAGAGATTCCTCACCCTCAAAATCAAAGAATTCATGATCCTCATTTGTATATGTCTCAACTTCACAAGTCATTCCATCATCCAAGGAGACATAATTTTCTTCATTTCCTAACTTGGGGATCTCAGTTGAATCAATCGGTTCATCCTCAAAGGGTTGCTCTAGACCAATCTGGTCATCTCCAATCTCCGAATATGTGTCCCCCCCAAAAAGCACCTGAGCAGGTTCAGACATTGGCTCTCCTAAAGAGGGTTCATCTTGAGAATCATCCCAAGATTTGACTAGTGCAATCACAAATTTCATCCTCAACCTCGACAATTTCCCAAGAAGGAACTCACCCAAGTCCCTATCCCTAACACTTTGGAGCAAATCCAATAGAGAACTATTAAGTTCATCAATCATTTTGATCATAGGCTCCAGTGCTTCAGTGCATGGTGTTGGCTGAGCTTCTAAAAATTGTATAGTGTTCCTCAAACTAGCCAACACCCTATCCTAGATTTGGTTCACCTGAATCGACTAGTTCGATTCAGGTTTGGGTGGGTTTGGGTTGAATCTAGGGGAGTCAAGGTGTCGAGGTTCTCGGGTCCGTCCTTGATAGTAGGTCATTTTAGGTTGTTCAAAGGATGGTGGCGACCTATATTCAGTGGAATACTGTGGAGGGTAGGTGTTATAATCATGATATCCTTCCTGATTGTAGATCGGGTTGGTTTGGTCATCAAAGGATGGACATCTATAATCTTTGTAGCTCTAGGAAGGATAGTAATCATAGTCCTGTTGTCCAGGGTTAAGCCCTGGACACTGAGGTCCATATTCATATCCCCAATCAAAGTCATCCCAGCTAGTGGATGGATAATTACAAGTCAAGTCAGAATATTAATCATCTAGGGGATAAGTGGTGCTAGGTGAGTAGGATTGGAAATGTGTGAAAGGTGTGGAAGGATACATGGTAGAATAGGAGGGGAAAACAGAAGAAAGGAGATCTGCAATACAATCAACCAAGCTTGTCCTTATGTGGGAAGCCTAAAGACTTATAGACTCCCAGGACCCATCTTGAGATTATAAATGATTTAGTCTACTTTTATCTGGTCAATCCGACCAGTTAGGAGGGACTGGGCAGAAGGTTCTTCCTTTGGCTTGCACCTCTGGTTCCTAGTGTACCCCCCAACTGCGGTCGTTTGACGCTACTCCCCTAGCTAGACAATAGATGGACTAGCAAAAGCAGATTAATTGAAAAAAATCTTAGTCTAAGCCCCGAAGAGCGAATCAATCCTTAAGGCCAACATCTACTTAATTTTAGTTAGGCTTGGGATGATCGCGCTCTTGGAATGTGATGGGCCCTTTAGATGGGTTGTGCCCTTAATGATCAGTTAAAATGTGTGTGCGTGCACAACCAGGGTTCTCAAACAAGGTTATTTGATGATGTGCCTTTTAGGGTTCAACCTTGTTTAGTAGCTTTTAGGGTTTAATTCTTAGGTTGGTTCAATCAAGGTTTTGTAGAACGCTCCAAGTTTTGAAAGCACGGGTGATGATATGTTCCTTTAAAAATCAAAAATAATGTGGAGCGCCTGGTTCAGCCCTAAGAATCAACCCTAAGAGGCAAGCTACTTGATGGATTAGTTTTAGATTGAGTGGTGCAGCCCAAACAGCTCAATCAATTGACCTATTGCACCACTTAGTTTAGCACACAAGAATGCTTAACCTATTCAAATTTCTACTCACTTATGTGTATTTAGTTGACGTGTACTGGGTCCACAGGTCAGATCCCGGTTAAGTGGTAGAATCAACGTGATTGTGTGCCTTAGGATAAGAAGTTGTGGGTGTTAAGTGTGTAGCTTTCAAAAAATCACACAATCAAATAACACCTTTTTTTTTTATTTATGTGGATGGCGAGGTGAGTGGAGGTGGCAAACAAACAACCAAATCTATCCTAGGGTTCATAAAAAGCACCTAAGTTGATTTGGGTTTGAGTTATTTGGTTATGGAATGAAAACTAAGGTGGGGGTGGTGTGGGGGACACTTACAAAAACACTCTACCCGCACTTTTCTCCGATCTACCGCACTTGAATCTCCATGAAAGGGTACCTGCAAGACAGTAAATCAAAGACAAGTAGGGTTAGTGCTATGTAAATGCAAAGAAAATGCAATAAACAATAAAGTAAATTCCGTTGCCTCCCCGACAATGGTGCCAAAATGGTCGTGTCGTGTCTCGCGTGTTAGAAATTGGGGTTACAAGTAACCTGTCGCTGTAGTTGCAAAACATGTCGATCAAATAAAATTTATACCGAAACTCCAAGGGAGTCCCGGGTCGAACACAGGGAAGCGACGTTTACTTTACTTGAAAACTACGCTTCAATTCGTTTCTTTTTGGTATTTTGGGGTTTTGTTATTTTTTTGTGTTTTTGAAATAAAAGACAAGCAAATGATTCACAAGATAGAGATGTGGAACAAATATGATATATGTATCAATTCAATGTCGATTACAATGAACTATAAAAGCATAAAAAGAAAGGGAGGTGAGAGGAAATCTCCCAAATCGGCTGTTCGGCGAGACGACGGTGTCTAGCGAAAGCTCGGACGAAGGAGGTGAGGAGCAGGACGATGGAGGTGAGATGCTGGAGGACGTCGGGTTGAGGAAAGCTTCGACATAGCTCCAGAATGGAGGTGAGAAGACGAGTTGATCTACTACCGGAATGGAGGTGAGAGGATGGCTCCAAGGTGACCTATGAATGGAGATGGGAAGTTGGAGGAGTATTAGGTGGGGTAGAGGTTTGCTACTCTAATAGGCACCTTGGGAGCTTGAGAACAAGCTCTAATGGAGCGTTGGTAGGCTTGCTAGAGCATGGGAGTAGGTGGGAGTAGAGTAGGTGGTGATGGCTTGGAAGGGAGGGGGTGTAGGTCCTTTTATAGTGGTGGAGAAGAGGCAAAAATCTTATCTGGGTCTTTACTGACGTCCACAAACGTCGCTGCAGCTGTCGCTGAAGATCCGCCCTTCAATTGTTCTTGCTACCGTGCACAGGCCTTTAGTGACATCCACAAACGTCGCTGTAGCTATCGCTGAAGATTCGGCCTTTCAACTCTCTCACTGGCGTGCGCCGACCAATAGTGACAGCTACAAGCGTCACTAATGGTGCGTCGCTGGAGATTCGTTTCGTTCCTTGCTTGCGCTGCGCGCATTGCGTGCCCATGTCACGCACGCGCTGGCATGCATTGGAAAGTGTGGACGCGTCACGTTGCGCTGCGCGCTGCGTAGTGCGGTGCATGAGAGACGAAATTGGAAATTGAGGGGGCTGCAGGGATTCGAACCTGAGCCCCTTTGATGCGAACCGCTTCGCCAACCAGTGCGCTGCGTCACCCTTTGTGACGTGAGGAAGAAATCGGTGCAACAGCTAGGATTAATGGCGTAGATGATGAGGGAGAGTGGGAGGTGGCTGCTGGTCAGGATTGGGTAGCCTAGATGGCACCACGTGGTGCCATCTGGGCCATCCGTCTTCTTCTTGTAGAGGGTGCCACGGTGCTTAGATCGGGATGATTCCTACGATGCCGGACTACGATCATCGCTCCGGATCCATCCGTACAGTCAGATTTTCCATCCAAAACCCATATGGATGTCGCATTGCCCCCTGGCCATTGATCTTCCTCGGGCTTAATCTGATGCTACCGGAATCCGATCTGGACGATTTCAGTGCCGTTAATCTCCGATCGTCATCCCGATTAGATCCATATGGTCTGATCGTCCATCTGAGGCCTTGAAATAAATCCTCTTTTCTCCTGACCATAAAAAGGACCTAATTAACCTAAAATATAAATAACTACTCTAAATGCAGAATGATGCATGCTATGCGATATTTATATCATGATATGCAGTGCTAGGACTAGGAACTATCACAAATAAGCATTTTACGATGAATTTATACGTGTTTATCATGCACTCACACACATTTTAACTGATCATTAAGGGCACAACCCATCTAAAGGGCCCATCACATTCCAAGAGCACAATCATCCCAAGCCTAATTAAAATTGAGTAAACATTGGCCTTAAGGATTGATTCGCTCTTTGGGGCTCAGATTGAGATTTTCTTCGATTAATCTACTTCTGCTGGTCCATCTGATGTCTATCTAGGGGAGTAGCATCAAACGACTGTGGCTGGGGGGTACACTAAGAACTAGAGGTGCAAGCCAATGGAATAATCTTCTCCCTGGTCCCTCCTTCTAATTGGTTGGATTGATCATATAAAAGTAGACTAAATCATTTATAATCTTAAGATGAGTCCTAGGAGTTCGTTGGTCTTTAGGCTACCCACATAAGGATAGGTTTTCTTGATTGTACTGCAGGGCACCTTTCTCTATTATGTTTTCCCTCGTACTCCACAATGTATCCTTCCACATCTTTCACACATTTCCAATCCTACCCTCCTACCAACATGTATCCTCAAGATGATTACTATCCCGACTCAACTTATGATTACCCATCCACTAGCTGGGATAACTTTGATTGGTGATATGAATCCGAACCTCAGTGTCCAGGGCCTAACCCTGGATAATAGGACCATGATTGCTATCCTTCCCAAACCTACAATGATTATGGATCTCCATCCTTTAATGACCAAACCAACACGATCTACAATCAGGAAGGATATAACGATTATAACAGCTACCCTCCCCAGTATTCCACTGAATATAGGTTGCCACCATCCTTTGAACAACCTCGAATGACTTACTTTCAGGGAGGGACCTGAGAACCTCGACATCTTGACTCCCCTAGATTTAACCCAAACCCACCCAAACCTGAATAGAACTAATTGGTTCCGGTGAACCAGATCCAGTATAGGGTCTTGGCTAATTTGAGGAACACCATACAATCTTCATAAGCCCAGCCAACACCATGCACTAAAGCATTGGAGCCTATGATAAAAATGATTGATGAGCTGAATAGTTCTTTATTGGATTTACTCCAAAGTGTTAGGGATAGGGACCTGGGTGAGTTTCTTCTTGGGAAATTGTCAAGGTTGAGGATGAAATTTGTGGTTGCCCTAGTCAAATCTTGGGATGATTCTCAAGATGAACTCCCTTCAGGAGAGCCAATGTCTGAACCCGCTCAGGCGCTTATCGGGGGGGGAATACAAATTCTGAGATTGGAGATGGCCAGGTTGGGCTAGAGCAACCCTTTGAGGATGAATCAAGTTTCTCACCCGAGATCCTAGAGCCAGGGAATGACAAAAAATATGTCTCCACGGACCATGAAATGACATATGATTTTGGGACATATATAAATGAGGATCATGGACTCTTTGAATCTGAGGGTAAGGAATCTCTTAATGAAGTCTCACTTGACCTTAAGGAAGATGATTTTAGTGAGACAAATGGGCTTGAGGAGCATGACAAACCATTTGATAGCCCAGTCATTGAAGATTTTGATTTGGTTGGGGCTAACTTGGAGGATTCGAATCCTTATTTACTTGATGATTCAATCAGTGACCCCATTCCTCATCTGCACCCTGAAGGGCTGACTTCTGAGATCATTGTGCCTAAGTCAATCTCGATTTAGCCACGATTTCTGGACTTGGGAGAATCATATGGGGTAAATGATATGCTAGAGGTCTCGGAGCTTGAGCCCTTGATGTTGGAAGATAGAATTGTTGAAATAAAAATTTGGGAGGCTAATTCTGAGGGAGCTTTGATTTTGGAGCTAAGGGTACCTATTGACCTGAAACCACCTACTTTCTACCAGAACCCTTATGATATCTTTCACGTGCAACCTAATCTCGAAATCACTGATTATTTTTTTGAGCAAGTTGTTAAGTGGACAACCGCACCTATTGAACCATCTTTACCCATTGTCCGACACTTTGGTCTTGGGTTGCACACCACTAAACTGCAGGCTCGGCCCCGCAAACACAACAACCTTTGGTTCTGGGTGATTTTCATCCAGAACTTGAGAACCACTCGACCCTGGGGCATCGGTCTGCACCATAACTTTGTCCACATTTGTGGACATCTTCTACTGGCAGGTTTCAGGATCAATATTTTTATTTTGATTCTGACCTGCACTTGTGAATTCTCAATTTCTTCTTTGTATGTATTTTATGCTTAGCTGAAGGCATTAAACTTAGTGCATGTATAAACTCTCTTCTCTATGTGGAGCTGATCGGGTTGTCACAAAATTCAGGTGATATTCTATTTACTTTGTCCTTTTCATGTCTTTGTTTTTACAATGAGGACATTGCATCATTTAGGCATAGGGGGTGGATAATCAATTCCTGAAATCACTATGTTAACTCCATAGAATTTCTTTTAGTTTCTTATAAAATTAAAAAAAAATTGAAAATTTGAAAAAGATATAAAAAGAAAGAAATTAGGAAAAGAGAACTTAAGCATTTGGAAGTTATTAACTTTAGGAAATAATACGAAAGAACCTAAACACTTAGACTCTTCAGGTCTTCGGGCTTAATTAGCCCAGGTGTCTCCTTGAATGTGGACTTTGTCTTGAGTCCTCAACAATTCAAATTCATTTATAATTTGGCTTATAAATTGGGATGCTAAGTATGCGACTTATCAACCCAACCTCTGATTTGGCGAGACTTTAGGCCTAAGCATCTACACACATTTTTTGCACTGACTCACTTTTCGGTGGTTTCTTCGGAAATTGGGTAGCTAATGAATTATCTAGGATGGTATGGCTAGCAAGTTGTCGATGGTAATAGCTCATAGCTCATCGGCTGGCTGTACAGAGCCTAGTTACAAGACCATTTTCATTGTACTGTCTTTAGGTAAATCTTAAATCAGGGAAGCCACCTACTTAAAGAAAAGAAAATAAACAAAAAGAAAAAAAAATAGAAAAAGGAGAAAAAAATAAAAAATAAACAAAATCACACTTCACCACACAAGTACGGTTGGCAAGTTACTGTGGGTAACAGCCCATTGCCAGTTGTCTAGAACCTAGCTCACAAAAAATGCATAATAATTCCCAAAACACTTAGGGAAGAAGCGGGGAAGTAGAATAAGCTGGGGAGATATACACTGGGTTCGCCCATGTGTTGACCCCATAAATAAAAGAAGTAGGGAGAAAGCTACCAGTCGAAAAGATAAACCTTTAGGAAAGGTCACCTAGGGTCGTAGAAACTTGAAGTCTGTTTTAACGGCCGCCTTGTGAGTCTTTCACTATTTTCAGAAGATGCTTAGCACTTAGAGTCCTTTTCGAGTCTTGGGCAGGTCGGGTAGCCGTAGAAAGTTACCTTAGAACTCTCAAACTCCAAAAGTACAAAAAAATTAGAAAATAAGAAAAAAAAATGTATTTTCCCTTTTCAAATAAGGTGAGGACTTGGGCAATCTGCATTCTGGCAAGCACCCGGGTACTGTTGAGTTTTCGTTGTTTAAGACCATAGTTGAAATTTTCTATTGTTAATAAACGACTTAGGCCTAAGAGATCTAATCTTAATTTTTATTTTATCCATAGCATATTGTTTAATTTTGCTAGGGACTAGTGAAAGATAGGCATGGGGGTATGATATAGACACATCTATTTAGGTTAAAATGCCTATTCATGCATGTCCATAGGCTTAGATTTGAATTTCATGTTATAAATATTGCATAACATGCACCATTTTGCATTTAGAGTAGTTGTATATATTTTAGGTTAAATAGGTCCTTTTTAAGGTCAGTAGAGAAGAAGACTTATTTCAGGGCCTTGGATGGATGATCGGATCGTACGAATCTGATTAGGACAATGATCAGAGTCTAACGCCTCTGAAATCGTCTAGATCGGAGAACCGTAGCATCATATGAAGTTTGAGCAAAATCAATGGCCAGGGGCAATACGACATCCAATTGGGTTTTCGATGGAAAATCTAACCGTATGGATGGATCTAGAGCGACGATCGCAATCCAGCAGCATAGGAATCATCTTGATCTGTGCATCGTGGCACCATCTATAAAGGGGAGAAGAATGGACGGCCCAGATGGCGCCATGTGGCACCACACAAGCCACCCAACGTTGGCCAGTAGCAATGCACGTGCATAGCCGCAGCCGCACGCAGCGCACCGCGCATAGCCGTATCCGCAGCAGTGCATAGTAGCAGCCCAGCGCATGCCAGTACGCGCGTGCGCACGGCGCGGGGAGCATGGGCAAGTAAAGAGCACAGCATGCGATGCGCGCACCAGTGGGGAGGGGCGGATCCTCAGCGACGTGCCCCTTTAGTGACGCTTACAGCTATCATTAATGGTCTGCGTGTGCCAGCAAGAGGATTTGAATGGCAGATCTTTAGCGACAGCTACAGCGACATTTATGAACGTCAGTAATGAACTAGATGCAAATTTGTTCTTCCTCGTCCACTATAAAAGGACCTACCCACCACCATTCCAAACCATCTCTTCCTTTCTTCCTTTCATCACTTCCAAGGCTCTAAAGAGAGCTTATCCTAAGCCTGGGATGCTCCTCTAGAGTAGAGATCAAATAGTTTTCCCTCCCCTCATCTCCATTCATGGAGCATCCGGTGGCCATCCTCTCACTGCCCTTCAGGAAGAAGATCCTCACCGCGACGCCGTCCTTCCCCATCCTCTATCGTCCGACTCTATCCTCCTTCGTCCCACTTCTCATTACCTTCCTCTAGGAAACGTCAGAGCGAGTCATCCTCAGAACAACCATCGAGGGGGATTTCTCTCACCTCATTCTATCTTTTTACGCTTTCGTAGTGTAGATTTTCCACTTTTATAGTGTACCAAACAAGTCTTCATGAATAAATGATTGTTTCTCTCTCTCTCCTTCCCTCCCTCTCTCTCTTATATTTTTGCAAGTAGATAAAGTTTTCATCGACCTAATCTCTTGCTTGTTAAAAATACTAAGAAAATTAGAAAAGATAAAAATGACCAAAATAAATAAAAGTGAAGCGTGGATTTCATAAAACCAAACGTTCTCCTCCCTGTGTTCGACCCAAGACTCACTTTTCGAGTTTCATTTATAAATTTTATTTGACCACGCTTTTGCAACTACGACGATGAGTTACTCATAACACTGATTTCAAACACGCGAAACACGTGAGATCAAATTTTGACTTAGTGTTAGGGTTATTGGAACTCTATCAAAGTGTTAATGCCATGTAAGGCCACCAAAAATTAAGCACATTGACAAAATATGGTGAGATTGTGATCTCGAAAAGAAAAAGAGAGAGAGTATGAAGGAACCCGAGAGAGCACAGTTTTTACCCTCTCTAGGTTGATTTGTTTAATAGTCTAGAAATTGAGAATCCGTAATACTAGATTATATATAGCACTAAAAAAATGACTTGATTTAGACATCTTCTACCTAAGCTAAAAAGCTGGGGCAAAATTTCAAATTACTTGTTACGTATCCCTGAGGGAAGAGTTTGCCTATCTCGATAAAATTTTTACTATGGGTCAGGTATGAACTTTAAGTGTGAATTGGCTTTTCACCTGGGTCCATTGCTTAAGCTACCATCACTACACTTTCACGATTAACTGGATTTCTAGATTTTTGGATGAAACAAAGGAGAAAAATCTTAGTTAGACTCTTTGATAAAAAGAATAAGTATTCCTTTACGGAACAAATTTGTAAATAACTTAGTCATGCATTTGCTAGGGACTAGCAAAGTTTAAGCATGGTGGTATGATTGCGCAGCAATTCTAAGTCCTAATCAACCTAAATAATGCTTAAACCTAGCTTGATTTGTGAATATTGCACTCGTATCATGCATATCATGCATTGCATCATTTTATATAGAATAAGATGAGAGATCTTACAATTTAATGATTTTGTTGCTATTTGTAGGTAATAAAGTGATCCAGGATGCGAGATGGTGTCGAATAAAGTAATAAAGAAAGAAGACTAATCCAGACATGAGGAGTAAGGAGGATAGCCTTGTCCCTACCATTAGAAACCCTAGGACAGCCTTGCCAAACCCAAAACCACTTCCATTAGGATATCTTAGACTTAGAACCCAAACATGGATAGCACTATCCATGTTCTTATTCACCTTATCCCTTTCACAAACACTTAGGAACCAAAACCTACCTTAGAAAACCAAAAACCCACTCTCCAATACCTTTTAGGATGTCCAGACATTAGGCTGGATGTCTGATTTCTGCAAAAAATCAACCGAGGAAGCCAAAACTCGCACTGACATAGAATTAGATGTTTGACCTAACTTCCAGATGCCCAATTTTGGAGTATAAGATGTATGATCATTTGTATGGACATCTGGAGGTCATCTCCGGTTCCTATTTTTGGTGCTAAAAGACTTAGCTTGCCCCTTTTCATCTAGAAACCCTACCAAACACCTTAGGAAACCTAATTAGGGACCTCCTAAGCCTATCTCACTATCCACACCCTTACTTATCCTATCCCTAACCCAACCTATTAGGATTACCTTAGCCTAATCGCACACACACATCCTATTAGATTTGACCTAAACCTAATTAGGTTCACTCCTATCCAATTTGACCTTCCTAAGCCTAATTAAGTCCACACCCACCTAATCTAGGTTGACCTAACCTAGATTTACCAAAACCAACACAACCTAGCTTTACGAAATTCAAAACACACACACACTTCTTCTACCTAGCCTATTCTAGAACAACTATTCTTAGCCATCCTAATTTTTGTAAACCCAACCTAAGATCCTACTACTAAGCCCCCATGGATGGTCAACACTCCAACCATTCTCTCCTCCACCTTTCAACTTGCGATCACACCTTCCCCTCCAATCTCAAGGGTTGTCCACCCTCCTCCTCTAAAGGATGCACATGGTGGTCCTCCTCCTCCAAAGCTCCTCCATGGGTGGTTGTTAGCAAGAAGAAGGAGGGCATCTATCTTCTCCTCTCAACGTAAAGGTAGGCTTCCTCTCATCCAAGAGATTCTCTTCCTTGTCCAAGCACCTCCATGGATGGCTAGCAAGGGAAGGTCTATAAGGGTTCACGGCCACCCAATTCTCTCTACTCTCCTAGTGGACGGCCAAGAAGGCTTCTCCATAGCCTCTCTTGGTTGATCCGTTTCTTTAGTTTAGCTTTATTTTCATGTATCCAGATTCTAAGTGACTTAATTTTTAATGCATGATACTCTTGTCTAGTGGTTTTATGTGCGTGCTATTATCTTCGGGGCTTACAACTTTGATGCATGTCTATTAGTGTACTTAAGAACATCCCCTTTAGGTTTGTCACACCGTGCATGGCCACCATGGCCTCACTTAGATGCACATAGTCAGTTAAGCTTATAGATGCCTTGTTAGATCTAGGTGGTGTCATATTATGTTTCATTTCATTTTTTCAAAATAAAAATAAAAAACACAAAAAAATCGCAAAATACAAAAGGACCAAAAAGATTAGGTTAGATTAGATTTAGGTTAGAAAAAGTGGATTCAAATCTTAACTCATTTTCATGCCTTCCAGAGATGAACGACTGGGACTCAAAAAGTTAAATCAATCAAGTTTCATTATTACAAATAATTTTGCCAAGGGGATTTCACGACTATACTACAATGTTGTTTTCCTAGAACTCGTGATTTCCACACTTGTCATATAAATGCAGTATAAATAGGTTGAAAATACTTAATATAATATTATACAAGTATACATTATAAATTATCTCACTTTTAACTGAAATTACTATTTTATTTTATTTTATGTTAATAAATTACCTAAGTAACTTAATAACTTAATTACCTACTATAATTACTTAATTAAATTAAATTACAAGTATTGTATAGTTCATATTACATAGTTAAATATGTATATACACTACTAGATACAACTATGTACATATTGATAGGTTTATATAATTACTAAAGTTATTATACATTTAAGTTAATATAAATTAATAGATGGTTATATAATAAAGTTATATATACAATAAATCATTTTAAATACTTAATTTAATATATAGAATACATCTATAAGTGATTTATACACATTATATACATATTATAAAATATTTACATATAGTTTAGGTTAATTAATATTTACAAGTATATACCTAGTGTATAGGGTATTTTTGAGCTCTTTCTAATTTTTATGGTTTTTACATATAGAATAGAGGTAAGTGATGAGTCAGAAAGAGTTATATGAGTCAGGAAGAATTTCTTTTTGTGATTTTTGAGTTAGGTTCTTTATTACATTTTTTAGTATGAACTACCGGCTTGTATGTTCTACCAAGCCGAAAGTTCAAAATACTTTGAAACTTGGCGAATACCTAAAGAAATACCTAATCTTACTCAAGATAGGTTTATTTTATTTTTTTGTGATTTTTTTATGATTTTTATTTATTTACAAGTTTCATACAAAGGCCCTTGAAAGATGTTTAACCGAAGAACCTAAGGTCTCCTTTTGAGTTCAAGTAGCTAGAAAATAAGTTTAATTACTTCAAAATGTTCAACAAATCACATGAAAGGTGTTTAGACACTTAAACCTGATTTTTCAATCAATTTCAGTTCAAATCTCAAGTAGGATAGTTCATTTCATAGAGCTGAGAATGGATTAAAAATAGGAACTACAAGTATTCTGGAAAGAATACTTATACATGAAACTCTAACATTACAAAGTGAGCCAAGTTCAGTAGATCCCTAAGTTCAACCAAAATTCAAACTCAGATCAGCTTCAAACCAGCCAAATCAATGGATGCTGCTACGTAAACATTTCAGCAGCTAAGTGTTGCATGCTATGCATTAGATTAGATTGAGCAGCTACTGCTCAGACGATGGATCAAAAATCAGACGACTTACTGTAGTTGCTGCTATTATGATGCTATCCAATGACAATAGTTCCTACTCAATAGCAGTAGCTGAGAGCTGCTGTTATTGAGATTAACAACTCCTTGCTACACAAAACAGAGAAATCAACTCATCTACAAATCCATTTTAAAATCATTGAAGAAGATCTAAAATCCATTCTTGAAGATATGAAATTCAAAGACCTTAAAAATTCTAGTTTGATCATTACCTTACATTATAGACAATGTTAAGAGAATGGATCAAACTAGGTTTCAAATTCAGTTGATTTAGAAATCAGAATCTCAATAACAAATCCCTCAAAGTTCATTAGAGCCTTGGAAATCAGATTGAAGTCATTTTTGAATTTAGGAACCATGTTGCCTCATTATGGGCTTTTACTATGGGTTCACAGATGATCTAATCACTTGATCTTCTTGAACAACATTGACTGATGTTCAAGAAGATCTAAGGATCCCATAAAAACCAATGGGTCATTATTTTGACCTCCAATCAGGAATTTTGACTTTCCTTGGTCAAACTACCCAAATGCAAAATCAAATTGGGCTTATGCTCATCTGCATATTAAAAACCACATCAAACACCTTAGATTCATCGGATTACACCCAGTTGAGTGAATGAAAACTTGAATCGTTAAATTAAATCTATTTAAAACCAAGTTGACTCCAAATCACAAAATTAGGTGTGAAATCCAAATCTGAATGAATCGAGTGAATCGGTTTAATTAAAACCAGATCAAAGGATCTTTATGAATTGATGGAGTGAATGGAAGACCCCTCAGGTGGATTTTAGGTGTGAATTTAGATCTAGAAGCTAAGACTTCATATCTGAATTTGACCTTAATGGAGTGGTGAACAATGAATAAAATGCAAGGGAAAATCAGAAATGAATTGTTGAGTGTTGAGGGAGATTTATGAGTCGAAATGGAGGTAGGAAAAACATCTCTTTGATCTGAATTGATTAGAGAAGGTGAAAGCGATCTAAACTAATCTAATCTACTCCAAACAAATACATCAAAAATTCTGATTTCTAATCTACTCCTAGCTAATCTAATTACAGTAATCACTACTCTAAACTACTCTTGAAAGCAGGAGATCCTATCTAATAGGACGAATGAGACCTATGGATCTAAACCTGGCAGTTAAGGAGGAAGAAAGGAGGGAGGTCTCCAGCAAATGAAGAGTCCTCTAGTGAATCTCCAAGGTTATCTCTTGGTGTTACGAGATCTAGCTTGACGAGGAGGAATTGATGAAGAGGAGAGACACCCCTGTCATAGGCATGGTGAGTGAAGTGGTTAGAAGTTACTGGAGGAGGAAATGATCAACTCAATTAAGTAGGAGGGGAGTTGATGGCACGTGTAGGGCTTAGGGGAGCAGCTTAAGTAGACTATACAGTGATTGTCATCACCACAAGGTGAGATTAGATAAGTTTAAGGTAAATGGTGGGATGGATAGAGAGGGGCATGCGAGCGTTCAAATCAAAATCACACCATCAGATAGGATCTGAGGAGTGTGTTGATGCCATACACTCGAGAGTGTGAAGATTTGATTTGGATCGGTGGTCGGGCGTGCTTTGCATGTTAGAAATCAGGGTTACAAGTAACCCATCATTGTAGTTGCAAAACACGTCGATCAGATAAAATTTATATCGAAACTCCAAGGGAGTCCTTGGTAGAACACAGGGAGGCGACGTTTACTTTACTTGAAAACCATGCTTCGTTTCGTTTCTTTTTTGTATTTTGGGGTTTTGTTATTTTTTTGTATTTTTGAAATAAAAGACAAGTAGAATGAATCACAAGATAGAAATGGAACAAATATGATATATATATCAAGCCAATGTCAATTACAAAGAACTATAAAAGCATAAAAAGTGAGGGGGGTGAGAAGAAATCTCCCAAATTGGCTATTCGGCGAGACGACGGTGCCTGGCGGAAGCTCAAACGAGAGAGGCGAGGAGCGAGATGATGTAGGTGAGATGCTGGAGGACGTCGGGTTGAGGAAAGGTTCGACGTAGCTCTAGAATGGAGGTGAGAAGATGGAGTTGATCTGCTACCGGAATGGAGGTGAGAGGACAGCTCTAAGGTGACCTATGAAGGGAGATGGGAAGTTGGAGGAGTATTTGGTGGGGCAGAGGTTCGCTACACTAATAGGCACCTTGGGAGCTTGAGAACAAGCCCTAATGGAGCCTTGGTAGGCTTGCTAGAGCTTAGGAGTAGGTAGGAGTAGAGAAGGTAGAGATGGCTTGGAAGGGAGGATTGTAGGTCCTTTTGTATTGGAAGAGGAGAGGTAAAAATCGTATTTGGGTCTTTACTGACATCCACAAACGTCGCTGCAGCAGTCGCTGAAGATCTACCCTTCAATTACTCTCGTTGGCGTGCACGGGCCTTTAGTGACGTCCATAAACCTCGCTACAGCTGTCGCTGAAGATCTGCCTTTCAAAGCCTCTTGCTGGCATGCGCAGACCATTAGTGATAGCTACAAGCGTCACTAAAGGTGTGTCGCTAAAGATCTGCGCCCGCCTCGCTCGCACCTGCCCTGCTGGCGCTACGCGCTTCACGTGCCCTTGCTCCCCGCGCCTTGCGTGCGCTCGCGACATGCGCTGCATTGCTGCCGCGCGTTGTGCGCTCCGTGTGGCAGCGATTGTGTGCATGCATTGCATGCTGCTACTGCTGGCTGGCGTTGGGCGGCCTAGATGGCACAACGTGGCAGCACCTGGGCCATCCATTTTTCTTTCTTTTGTAGAGGGTGCCACGGTGCTCAGATCGGGATGATTCCCACAATGTCGGACTGCAATCGTTGCTCCAGATCCATCCGTACAGTCAGATTTTCCATCCGAAACCTGTATGGATGTCACATTGCCCCCTAGCCGTTGATCTTCCTTGGGCTTCATGTGATGTTACGATACTCCGATCTGGACGATTTCAGAGGTGTTAGACTCCGATCATTGTATTAATCAAATCTGTACAGTCTGATTGTCCATCAGAGGCACTAAAATAAATCCTCTCCTCTCCTGACCATAAAAAGAACCTAATTAACCCAAAATATATACTACTCTAAATGCGTAATGATGCATGTTATGCAATATTTATAACATGAAATGTAAATCTGAGCCTAGGAACATGCATGAATCTGCATTTTAACCTAAATAGATGTGTATATATCATACCCCCATGCCTATCTTTTGCTAGTCCTTAGCAAAATTAAACTACATGCTATGCATAAAATCAAAATTAGGATTAGATCTCTTAGGCTTAAGTCATTTATTAACAATAAAAAAATTCAACTAAGGTGCTAAAACACGGAGACTCAACAGTACCTGAGTGTCTGCCAGAATGCAGACTGCCCAAGTCCTCACCTTAATTGAAAAGGGATGATACATTTTATTTTCTTTTCTTCTTTTCTAATTTTTTTTGTACTTTTGGAGTTTGAGAGTTACGGGATAACTTTTTACGGCTACTTGACCTACCCAAGACTTGACAAGGACTCTAAGCACTAAGCATCTTTGTGAAAAAGTGATAGACTCACAAAACGACCTTTAAGATGGAATTCGGGTTTCAACGACCCTAGGTGACCTTGCCTAAAGGTTTATCTTTATGATCGGTAGCTTTCTCCCTACTTTTATTTACGGGGTCAACACAAGGGCAAACCTAGTGCATATCTCCCCGATTTATTCTACTTCCCCGCTTCTTCCCTAAGTGTTTTGGGAATTATTATGCATTTTATTTTTTTATGAGCTGGGTTCCGGACAACCGGCCGATAAGCTGTTACCACCGACAATTTGTTAGCCATACTCGTGCAGTGAAGTATGGTTTTATTTATTTTTTTATTTTCTCCTTTTTCTTTTTTTTCTTTTCTTTTTGAGCATTTCTTTTGTTTTTAAGTAGGTGGCTTCCCTAATCTAAGATTTACATAAAGGCAGTACAACAAAAATGGTCTTGTGGCTAGGCTCTAGACAACTGGCTGATGAGCTGTTACCACCGACAACTTGCCAGCCATACCACCCAAGTCGGTCCATTAGCTACCCAATTTTCGTAAAAACCGCTGGGAAGTGAGTCAGTGCAAAAAAATGTGTATAGATGCTTAGTCTTAAAGTCCCCCCAAATCAGAGGGCGGTTTGATAAGTCGCATACTTATCATCCCAAATTATTTACCAAATTAAAATAAACTTTAATTGGCGAGGACTAGAGACTAAGTCCACATTCAAGTGGACACCCGGGCTAATTAAGCCTGAAGACCTGAAGAGTCTAGGTGTTTAAGTCCTCTCATATCATTTCCTAAAGTTAATAACTTCCAAATGCCTAAGTTCTCTTTTCCTAATTTCTTTTTTTATCTTTTTTCAAATTTTCAATTTTCTTTTTAATTTTATAAGAAACTAAAAGAAATTCTACGGAGTTAACATAATGATTTCAGGAATTGATTATCCACCCCCCATGCATAAATGATGCAATGTCCTCATTGTAAAAATAAAGACATGAAAAAGGTAGAGTAAACAGAACGTCACCTGAGCATCGTGAAAATCTGGTTAGCTCCGCAGAGAGAAGAGTGTATACGCACGTGCTAAGTTTAATGCCTTTAACTAGGCATAACATACATATAAAGAAGAAATTGAGAATTCACAAGTGCGGGTTAGAATCAAAATAAAAAGGTTGATCCTGAAACTCGTCTGCAAAAGAAGTCCACAGACGTGGGAGAGATTATGGTGCAGACCCATGCCCCAGGGTTGAGCGGTTCTTAGGTTCTGGATGAAAATCACCCAGAACCAAAGGTTGTTGTGTTTGCGGGGCCGGACCTGCGATTTAGTGGTGTGCAACTCAAGACCAAAGTGTCAGACAATGGGTAAAGATGGTTCAATAGGTGTGGTTGTCCAGTTAACATCTAGCTCAGAAAAATAATCAGTTATTTCGAGCTTGGGATGCACGTGAAAGATATCGTAAGGGTCCTAGTAGAAAGTAGGTGGTTTTAAGTCAATAGGTACCCTTAGATCCAAAATCAAACTTCCCTCAGAATTAACCTCTCAAATCTTTATTTCAGCAATTCTATCCTCCAACATCAATGGTTCAGGCTTCAGGACCTCTAGCATATTATTCACCCCATATGATTCTCCCAAGTGCAGAAATCGTGGTTGAATCAAGATTGACTTGGGCACAAAGATCTCAAAAGTCAACTGTTCGGGCTGCAGATGAGGACTGGGGTCACTGATTGAATCATCAAGATTCAGATCCTCCAAGTTAACCCCAACTGAATCCAAATCTTCAATAATTGGGCTATCGACTGGTTTGTCAGATTCCTCAAGCCCATTTGTCTCACTAAAATCCTCTTCCTTAAGTTCAAGTGAGACTTCATCAAAAGATTCTTCACCCTCAGAGTCAAAGAATCCATGATCCTCATTTATATATGTCTCAAAATCATATGACATTTCATGGTCCGTGGAGACATATTTTTCCTCGCTCGCTGGTTCGGGGATCTCGAATGAATCAATCGGTTCATCCTCAAATGGTTGCTCTAGCCCATCCTAGTCATCCCCAGTCTCAGAAAATGTATCCCCACTGACAGGCGCCTGAGCAGGTTCAGACATTGGCTCTCCTGAAGGGGGTTTATCTTGAGAATCATCCCAAGATTTGACTAGTGCAACCACAAATTTCGTCCTCAACCTCTATAATTTCCCAAGAAGAAACTCACCTAAGTCCCTATCCCTAACACTTTAGAGCAAATCCAATAGAGAACTATTAAGTTCATCAATCATTTTGATCATAGTTTCTAGTGCTTCAGTGAATGGTGTTGGCTGAGCTTCTAAAGATTGTATAGTGTTCCTCAAATTAGCGAACACCCTATCCAAGATCTGGTTCACCTGAACTGACTGGTTCAATTCAAGTTTGGGTGGGTTCAGGTTAAATCTAGGGAATTCAAGAATGTCCAGGTTCTCGGGTCCCTCCCTGAAAGTAGGTCATTCTAGGTTGTTCAAAGGATGGTGGCGACCTATATTCAGTGGAATACTAGGGAGGGTAGGTGTTATAATCATGATATCCTTCCTGATTGTAGATCGGGTTGGTTTGGTCATCAAAGGATGGAGATCCATAATCATTATAGCTCTGGAAAGGATAATAATCATAGTCTTGTCGTCCAGGGTTAGGCCCTGGACCCTGAGGTCTGAATTCATATCCCCAATCAAAGTCATCCGGCTAGTGGATGGGTAATTACAAGTCAAGTCGAGATAGTAATTATCTTGGGGATAAGTGGTGGTAGGAGGATAGGATGTGAAATGTGTGTAAGATGTGGATGGGCACATGAAGTAAGGAGGGAAATCAGAAGAGAAAGGAGCCCTGCAATACAAAAATATAAGCCTATCCTTAGTTGGGTAGTCTAAAGGTCTACAGACTCTCAGAATCTATCCTAAGATTATAGACGATTTACTCTACTTATGTCTAGGCAATCCAACTAGTTAGAAGGAGGGACTGGGGAGAAGGTTCTTCTTTGGCTTGCACCTCCGGTTCCTAGTGTACCCCCCAGCCGCAGTTGTTTGACGCTACTCCCCTAGCTAGACATCAAATTGACTAGTATAAGTAGGTTAATCGTGAATAATCTTAATCTGGATCCCGATGAGCAAACCAGTCCTTAGGGCCAAAGTCTAATCAATTTTAGTTAGGCTTGGGACAATGGTGCTTCAGGAATGTGATGGGCCCTTTAGATGGGTTTCACCCTTAATGATTAGTTAAAATGTGTGTGCGTGCATAACCAGGGTTCTCAAACAAGGTTATTTGATGATGTGCTTTTAGGGTTCAACCTTGTTTAGTAGCTTTTAAGGTTTAATTCTTAGGTTGGCTCAATCAAGGTTTAGTAGAACACTCCAAGTTTTGAAAGCACGGGTGATGATATGTTCCTTTAAAAATAAAAAATAATGTGGAGTGCCTGGTTCAGCCCTAAGAATCAACCCTAAGTGGCAAGCTACTTGATGAATCGCTTTTTTCTTAAGTGGTGCAGCCCAAATAGTTCAATCAATTGGCCTATTGCACCACTTAGTTAAGGCACACAGGAATTTTTAACCTATTCAGATTTCTACTCACTTATTTGTGTGTTAAATTAAGTGTACCGGGTCCACAAGTCAGATCCCAGTTAAGTGGTAGAATCGATGTGATTGTGTGCCTCAGGGTGAGAAGTTGTGGGTGTTAAGTGTGTAGCTTACAGAAAATCCCACAATCTGATAACACTTTTTTTTTATTTTTTATTTTTATTTATGTGGATGGTGAGGTGAGTGGAGGTGGCAAACAAACAACCAAATCTATCCTAGGGTTCATCAAAAGCATCTAAGTTGATTTGGGTTTGAGTTATTCGGTTATAGAATGAAAACTAAGGTGGGGGTGGTGTGAGGGACACTTAAAAAACACTCTACCTGCACTTTACTTCGGTCTACTGCACTTGGATCTCCATGCTAGGGTACCTGCAAGATAGTAGATCAAAGACAAGTAGGGTTAGAGCTATGTAAATGCAAAGAAACGCAATAAACATTAAAGTAAATTCTGTTGCCTCCCCGGCCACGGCGCTAAAATGGTTGGGCGTGTTTCGCGTGTTAGAAATCGGGGTTACAAGTAACCCATCATCGTAGTTGCAAAACACGTCGATTAGATAAAATTTATACCGAAACTCCAATAGAGTCCCAGGTCGAACATAGGGAGGCGACATTTACTTTACTTGAAAACCGTGCTTCGTTTCGTTTCTTTTTTGTATTTTGGGGATTTGTAATTTTATTATACTTTTCGAAATAAAAGACAAGTAGAATGAATCACAAGAGAGAAATGGAACAAATATGATATATATATCAAGCCAATGTCAATTACAATGAACTATAAAAGCATAAAAAGAGAGTGGGGTGAGAAGAAATCTCCCGAATCAGCTATTCGAGAAGACGACGGCACCTGGCGGAAGCTTGAATGAGGGAAGTGAGGAGTGGGACGACGGAGGTGAGATGCTGGATTACGTCAGGTTGAGGAAAGCTTCGGCGTAGCTCCAGAGTGGAGGTGAGAGGACGGAGTTGATCTGCTATCGGAATAGAGGTGAGAGGATGGCTCCAAGGTGACCTATGAAGGGGGATGGGAAGTTGGAGGAGTATTTTGTGGGGCAGAGGTTCGCTACACTAATAGGCACCTTGGGAGCTTGATAACAAGCTCTAATGGAGCATTGGTAGGCTTGCTAGAGATTGGGAGTAGGTAGGAGCAGAGTAGGTAGAGATGGCTTGGAAGGAAGTAGGTGTAGGTCCTTTTATAGTGGAGGAGAGGCAAAAATCATATCTGGCTCTTTACTGACGTCCACAAGCATCGCTGCAGCTGTCACTGAAGATCCACCCTTCAATTGCTCTCGCTGGCATGCACGGGCCTTTAGTGACGTCCATAAACGTCGCTACAGTTGTCGCTAAAGATCCGCCTTTTAAATCCTACTGCTGGCGTGCGCAGACAATTAGTGACAGTTGCAAGCGTCAATAAAGGTGCGTCGCTGAAGATCCGCACCCGCCCCGCTCGCACCAGCCCCGCTGGCGCTGCGTGCTTCATGCGCCCTTGCTCCCCGCAGCTTACGTGCGCGCGACATGCGCTGCGTTGCTGCCGCGCGCAATGTGCTGCATGTGGCCTTGACTGTGCGCGTGCGCTGCTGATTACACTGCAAAAATACTCCTGCAATTTTGTCGTCTTGTGCTATTTCGTAGCATTACCAGTGCATATTAGGTATCCATAGTCCTATTTGTAAAAATACAAGAATGCATGCATTTAATTGAGAAGGGAGGAGAGTGAATAAAATGGCCTCGCAATTCACATTTTCCTCAAGTGCTGCCTTGCAAAATCCCCATTTTTATTTTTATTTTTTTATTTATCTTCGAAAATTTCTCCGCGTGGCTGCAAGGAATGGCCTCTTCTTCTTCGTGCCATGTCTTGCTTAGCCACTCCCTACCAGCCCTGCAGCCTCATGCACAAGATCTCCCTGCCAGCCATGCTGAGCCATGCATAGCAAGGGCATGGCTGTGCATGCCTCTTTCTTCTTTATAAAGGCACGGCTCCTTCTTTGCAAAGGAGAGCCTGGTCCTCACAAAAAAATCCAACACACTCCAACTCTTCTTCTCTAGGCCATCTCCTCCCTCTCCCTCCATAGGCAGCTTCTCCTCCTCTGAGGAGCCACTCTGCAGGCAGGAGTACCTCACTATGGTGCACACCCACCACCGCTCAACTCATCAAAGAGCCGGTGGGCATGGTGGTCTTCTCTTCCCTGTTTCAACTTTCCAAGCCATTTCCGCCATTGGAGTAGGAGCTTCAAGCTCTGAAGCTCAAGCTCTGCATAGCAGCAGCAAGGCCCTCCAGCGTACGCTCGCAGGCCACCCCAACCCTTTCCGTGCATGCCTGTAGGCGCCTTCGCCTCCCGCTTCTTCACGCTACACTAACCTATCCGCTCGCCTCAGCGTATGCATCCGCATCTCCCGTCACCCGCTCCAGCCCCTTCGCACAGCGCGGTGCACTGTGGCCTCTCTCCCTGCGCTCACTCCCTTCCAGCACACACCTCTCTGCATGCATACGTGCCTACGCATGTGCGTGAAGCCTTAGACAATGCCCCACTGCTGCAGACACCTTAACTCTCTCAGCCTTCACTCCAGCAGTCTCTCTCTAGCTCTCTCTCTCTCTCTCTCACAGAACTCTCTCACTCTCTCTCTGCACACACACACACACAAATTCACACTCTCGTACACACACCTATACACTAATATATACTTATATACATATGTACATACATATATATTTACATATATATATTTGTATACATATATAGATATATATATACTTATATCTATAAATATAGTAGTACCTATATAACTAAGTATTATTATAAATATATACATATATATATTTATATATCTATATACTTATATATCCATATATATATATATACATACATACATATATACATATATATCTATAACTACATATACATATATATATATATACATATCTACCTACATATATCTATATACATATATTACTTTATATAAATATTCATACATATGTATACATCTATATAGTTATATATACATACATATACAAATATATATATATATATCCATACATATATCTATCTATACATATATTTACATACATATATATATATATACATATATAAGTACACATATACCTATAGATTTATAACCATATATATATATATATAGATATATTTACATATATACATATATATATATTTTCATATTACTTACCCTACGTTGTATCGCAAGAATATCTGCACCAATTGCTGATATTCCCCGATACACGCATACAGAAAGCGTGTTCGCACTCATCTTCCACCCATCCACCATACACGCGGCACTTCGTCCTGTTGGTTGCGACTTTCTAGATGACGACCGACTCGACACCGTGCTACACACCATGTCTACCTCCACCCCCACCCGTTTATACATATATAATATATACATATATATATACTATATGTACTTTATTTCTGCTTCTCTTTCATGACAGTAAAAGATAAAAAAAATATATAGAGGAGAAAAGATAATCCTTGACTTGCAGGTACTTCGTCTTGCGAATAGCAAGACCAATTTTGAAACCCTGATTTGGCTCAAACCAAGAACCTAATTTTGAGGGTTAGCCTCAAGGACAAGAATTATTAGAAAAAAATCTTAAACAGAAAAATGCCAAAAACAAAATAAGCGAACGGAAGAGATTCGTTGTAGGAAAGGCGTAGAAACTTCACTTCTAATCCCACTTCCCTGAGTTCGACCCTGGGCCTAAAAGTGACCAAGATAAAATCAAGTAGGCCAGATAAAAAATTTTTGTAAAGAGATGGTTAGGCTCGATTTAGGTTAACCACTATACTCATTATAACGATAAAATAACCATATTAACATAACCTAACCAGGTCCGACCACCAACTCTTTTCATGGCGCCGTTGTCGGGGAAGTGTGTATTCAAGTAAGTTTTTACTCAATTCCTTTAATTTTTCTCTTCTCACACCCTTCTCTTCATGGGTGTTTTTGGTTTTTCTGGTGTGCAGGTGAACCTGTTGCAAGGAGAAGACAGGCAGACGAAGTAGGAGACTTGGGTAGATCTAAGGCAGCAATGAGAGCGTGAAGACGCTGACACCGCACTAGAGCTTCGCACACATTGCTGCACAAGTAGGTCTTTCTTTCTTAACAACCTAGGTTGACTTGTAACCTTAATAAAAAAAAACTAAAAAAAAAAAAACTAGAAAAACTTCTTGGGATCTCTTGGGGCAAGTGGATTGAAAACCACTTGTTTGATTGATTGACATCACTCCGACCACCCTGGGATTTCCCACCTTACTTCGCATAGCGAAAATCCAAGAATCTTGATTCCTGAATTTTTCGCCGTGTAAAGTATTCTTTGAGGCAAACATAAAAAGATTGATTGCACCCATCTTTGGCTCACTTATCTGCAAATTCGGGATCACATTTTTGGTGAGGAGACTTGGAATCGAGTTAATTCCAACCCCGCCACGACTTTTCACATGCCTAAGATTTGATCCCAAATACTTAACCCCGAAAATTTGATTTTCTTTATCTTTTGGTTGAGCCTTGTGTGTGGAAATCATTTTGGTGATTGGGAGCACTTGAATTGAAGTGCTTTGGCTCCCTTTCACACTAATCTAAAATTGATTCGTGCATCCACACATAGAAATCTCCATTTAGGGAAGCCCATTGCATTTTAGCATGCATTAACCAATTGACATTGAAGAAGGGTTTGTTGGGCTTAGAGAAAGAAAACTTGTATTCTCTCAAAACCAGAAGATTGGTTGAATTGGTAATTCAGTGAAATCCTAAAATCCATACTACCTAGGGTAGAATTCTAAAATCCACTCACCAATTAAAACTTCAATTCGGGGAGATTTCCCCATTGCATGCTTGGATTACACACTCTCTAAAAATCAATCACTTGGGCATTACCCGTAAAAAATGCCCTTCACATTCCAAAAGCACTTGATCCTAAGCCTCTAACTAAAATTGGTAGCAACTTGACCCTTCTTAAGAATTGGAGGTCTAACTACCTACGTGTAGTGCCTACGTGCTGGTGAGGGTCCCCGCGTGCTATCGGGTGTCTAAGACTGGGGTAAATGGCCTTTCAATCTAGCCCGGTGGTTTCGTAGTGCTCGCATTCGGTTCCGTAGGCTGTGATAGTAGGTAACTTAGATCTTTAGGTCTAAGGGCACACTGTAGAGGTTAGGAATTTGACAGCATTGATTTGTAATCAAGTGTACCTTTGCGGTGTCATTTCTCTCATCTCTTTTCCCTTCTTATCTCACCAATTCTTCCTGCGGTAGTGCATGTTTGGGGGGAGGTCACAAAACCCTGAACTGTGTGAATTGCTTGATAATTTTAGAAAAGAAGCCAAATCGTCCTCCTCCTCCAAAAACATGGCTGCACGCCCACCCCCAAATCCCAAGGGAGGAAACTGCCCTCAAAACCCACCAGGTGGTGGAGCCTTAGATCCCATAACCTGCCTCCAAGCCCAAATGGAAATGTATAATGAACAAATTGAGGCCATTAGGGAAACTTTCAAGGAAATGCAAAACCCTCCTGAACGGGAGGAGCCTAGGTCTCTTAGCTCCTATCAGAATCCCGCTGCTACAGAGACCGTAGGATAAATTCGGGTCCCCATGGGCGAGGACGACTTTGAATTGAAACCGAACATAATTGGCCTAATAAATTTTCACTTCCATGGTCTTGCAAGTGAAGATCCTTTTCTCCACTTGGAAGACATAACCCGATTGGTTGAAACTGTTAAACCTAGAAATATCGGGTTACCTATAGTCCTCTTGAAAATGTTCCCATTTTCATGGCGGGATAAATCGTCGCAGTGGTTACACACCCTTGGGAGAACCATCCACTCTTGGGAAGAGATGCAAACAACGTTTCTCAAGAAGTTTTTCCCAATTAGGTGAACCAATGTGCTTTGTCGTACTATCACTTCATTTACGCAACAAAACGGCAAACAGTTTCATGAGGCATGGGAGAGATATAATGACCTCCTCAGGAAGTGTCCGCACCATGGTCTACCTAAGTGGCATATAGCCCAGATTTTCTACTATGGGCTAAATGAGACTTTGAAGCAGATTGCAGATGCTTCCTGCGGAGGGAATTTTTTGAATAAAGACGAGAATGGAGCATTCGAATTATTTGAAAATATGAGCGAAAACTCAATGAACAATGCCTCCATTATCGCCTTTAATCGTACCAGCCTGCCCCGAAATGTCCACGAAGTTGACAAGGGACCCTCCCATTCATCCACAGATCTCAGCCTTATTTCACAGAAATTGGATGAAGTCTCCGTCGTGCACAAGAAGCTGGATGAGCTTCTGGCCAATCCTGCCCATTCTATGGTATACACCCCCACCTCACCAATTCGTCACAATCCCAATTCTTCCAACACCAGGCTTATCCTGAGAAACCCCGTAAGACCTTGCTTACCGAGTGTCGTGCCAAGCGACTTGGTAAGTCATGTGGATCTGGCTTCTGCGAGCCAGTATTTCGACACGGAGGACCAGGCCTCCGTGTGCTCGAAAGCATATTTACATGCGGACACATCTTCTAGCATAGAAGACGTTTGCGCCCTGGGGAACCCGTTCTCTGCCACTTATAACCCAAGGTGGCGAAATCATCCGAACTTCGCATGGTCCAACAACCCGCAGTGCCAAAACCCCATGGGTGGACCAATGCAACCGTCCACACCTGTCATCCCAAGGGCCCAGTCTAATCCTATGGCGAATCCACCATCGGGGCCTTGCGTACCGCAAGTAGAACACGCATCAAGTCCTCTTGACAAATTGATGCGAATGATGACGGAAATGTCAAAGCGCCATGAAGAGAACATGACCTCTCTTCAGCACCAATTGGCACAGCAGAATGCTGAGATCAGTCAACTACGCATGGCGACTCGATCTCAGGGCACTCTTCCCACCCAACCTATTCCTAACCCGCAAAATTTCATACCCCATGGTCCTCAACCACAGGTACGACCTTTTCAGGGGCAGGTTTATCAGATTCTACAGGCTCCGAGCATTCCACCGGGATTTTAGGCTAATCCCGCTGCAGCACCGCACTCTTATGTCCCTATTGCGAACCCTCCTTCGCCATATGATCCCACTGGGCCCACATCGTCCAATGCTATCACTACGAGGAGCGGTAAGCAGACTGTCGATCCACCTCAACCTGATCCTGGCCCGTCTTCTTCATTGCCCTCTCATTCGGGATGCGCACCGCATTCGCGAGAGGACGATACACCCAAATTGGAGCCAGAATCAGTTCCATTCCTTGAGGCTCTACTGAGGGAGCCAAAAGGAAAAAAGAAAGATATGCAAGCCTTTGATAACCTACATAATTTATTCAGGGATGTAGAAATCAAGGTACCCCTGCTCGAGGCTATCGACCACATACCTACTGTCGCCTGATTTTTCAAAGACTACACAACACCCAGGCGACAGCCAAAGAAAACTAAGAACCCGATGGTTCTCTCGCCTCATGTGAGTTGTGCTATACTGTCAAACCTACCATCGAAGCAAAAAGATCTGGGCACACCGCTGATTTCCTGTAGCATCCAAGGCAGCAATTTTAACCGTGCCCTGCTTGATCTATGATCTTCCATCAATCTTATGCCAACCATCATGCTCGAAAAATTTTCCTTGGGAAATCTGAAACCCACCCCTATCACGTTACAGTTGGTAGATCGTTCTGCCAAAATCCCGAAGGGTGTGGTGGAAGATGTGGTGGTTAGGATCAACAGTCTCTGTTTTCCTGTTGACTTTCTTGTTTTAGATATGGAAGTTCCTAACTCACTTTCTGATTGTCCGATCATCCTTGGTCGACCTTTCTTGGCCGTAGCCCGTGCCCTTATCGACTGCGAGTCGGGCTGTATTGAGATTGCCGTTGGATCTGAAAAGATCAAGCTTAACATCTTCAAGGCAACCAAGAACTTTGATTGCGATTGCATCAAGGATGACACGTCTGACGAGGACATGGCCATCAACACGTGTATCGGACTAATTGGGACCCATTCTGACTGCTGCGGATTACCTGTAATCATTGACGATTGCCTGACCTACACGTATTGTAATGTTCCCCCATCCCTCCCTATTCCCGTACCTTCTCCTAACCAGACTTCTAACAAGGTTTTCTCTTCTTCCCATACCTCATGGTCTGAGTCACATCTGGGCTACTCACCGCCGGTCCACACTCTTGAAGATTGGATTGCCCTTTCCTTCCCGGCAAATCAGGCAGATTTGCAAATCCACACTAGGACCTTGAGCCCACATACTTCTCACTGGGGCTATTCCTTTTTGGATCCATCCATCCAAGAAGCCCCTCTTCTTGGACAATCTGAGGGCCAATTTCTTCCTCCTGATGTTCTCCGATCCGCCTGGGACACTCTCGTCCCAAGAAATGCCAAACCTTTCACCATCCACTCCCGAGCTGAAAGTGCTGCCTAGTACACTTAAATATGTTTTCCTGGGACCAAATGAAATGCTCCCCATTATCATTAGTTCAAAATTGACCAGGGAGCAAGAGTGCAAAGTAACTGAGGTCCTTATAGAACACAAGGCAGCCATTGGATGGTCTTTATCAGACTTATCTAGCATTAGCCCCTCCTACTCCATTCACCGTATATATACGGAGGACGAGGCTCGACCTTCCTGCGAGATGCAGCAACGTCTCAACCCTAACATGCGGGAGGTCGTTAAGAAAGAAATCATTAAGTGGCTGGATGCAGGTATAATCTACCCGATCAGCGATAGCCCCTGGGTGAGTCCGATTCACGTTGTGCCCAAATAGGCGAGACTCACCATCCGTGTCAATGACAGGGGCGAATCCATCCCTACATGCACCCCTACATCTCGGAGAGTGTGTGTAGATTATAGGAAACTTAATGCTGCAACTAAGAAAGATCACTTTCCGCTACCTTTCATTGACCAAATCTTGGAGCAGTTAGCGGGAAATAAATTTTTCTGTCTCTTGGATGGATTCTCAGGATATAACCAGGTGGCAATTGACCACCGGGACCAAGAGAAAACCACTTTTACCTGCCCCTTCAGCACCTTTGCATTTAGAAGGATGCCGTTCAGACTTTGTAATGTGCCAGCAACTTTCCAAAGATGTATGCTGGCAATATTTCATAACATGGTGGGTGACTTTCTCGAGGTCTTCATGGATGACTTCTTGGTCTTTGGACCATCTTTCGATGACTGTCTTGCCAACCTAACTCGTATCCTTAGGAGATGTAGTGATGTAAACCTCGTGCTTTCTTGGGAAAAAAGTCATTTTATGGTACACGAGGGAATTGTTCTCGTACACATCATCTCCGATAGGGGTATTGAGGTTGATAGAGCTAAGCTTGATGTGATTGCTGATTTACCTGTGCCTGGCTCTATCAAACAAATCTGCTCCTTCATGGGACATGTCTGTTTCTATAGGAGATTCATCAAAGACTTCTCCAAGATTTCTATACCTTTAACTCATCTCCTATCAACCGACGTACCCTTAGATATTGGCCCCGACTGCATACGAGCATTCACGCTGCTGCGTAATGCTATCACCAAGGCCCCTGTTCTCCAGCCACCTGATTGGTCCCTTGACTTTGAACTCATGTGTGACACTTTCAACTTTGCAGTCGGAGCCATCCTGGGACAAAGACACGATAGACACCCCTTCGTGGTGTACTACGCCAGTAAGACGTTGGACGAGGCCCAGCCTAATTATACTACCACTGAGAAAGAACTACTGGCGATCATCTTTGGGCTGGAAAAATTCCGCTCTTACCTTCTGGGCTCACACGTTATTATTTTCACTGATCACGCGGCCATTCGCCATCTCATGCACAAGAAGGATGCCAAGCCTAGACTGATTCGTTGGATCCTTCTACTCCAAGAATTTGACATTGAGATCCGTGATAAGGTCGGAGCCCAGAATGTTGTGGCTAATCACCTTTCCAGACTGGACCCTGACCATATTGGACTTACTTTGCCGATTAATGAAATTTTTCCTGATGAGCACCTATTGGCAATTAATGTGGCAAGTGGACCGTGGTATGCCGACATTGCCAATTACCTTGCTTCTGGATCCCTTCGACGTGGCTGGCCTAAAAACCAGCGCGAGCGTCTCATGGCAGAAGTAAAGTATTATTTTTGGGATAATCCACTTCTTTTTCGCATAGGTGCTGATTAAATCATCCGTCGTTGTATTCCTGACAGCGAATTCCCTAGGGTGCTATCCTTCTACCACGATCAGGCCTGCGGAGGCCATTTCTATGGGAGGAAAACTGCAGCCAAGGTGTTGTAGTGCGGTTTCTTTTGGCGCTCCCTTCACCAGGATGCACACAATTATGCCAAGCATTGCACTAGGTGCCAATCCTTAGGGTCAATGTCGCGTCATGACATGATGCCCTTGCAACCCATCCTAGCTACGAAAATCTTTGACATTTGGGGAATTGACTTCATGGGTCCCTTTCCTCCATCCAACGACTTTGAATTTATCCTCGTGGCTGTTGATTATGTTTCGAAATGGATCGAGGCTATTCCCACGCGCCGTGCTGACCATGTTATATCCACTCAATTTGTTAAAGACCACATCTTTGCACACTTTGGGATCCCTCGAGCCATTATCTCGGATGGAGGAAGCCACTTTACCCATGCGTCTTTTTAGGCACTTCTGAGGAAATATGGAGTCCACCATCGTATCGCATCCCCGTATCATCATCAGATGAACGGCTAGGCAGAAGTGTCGAACCAGTAAATCAAGCAAATTCTCTAGAAAACGGTTCGGCCTGACCGTAAGGATTGGTCCGACAAGCTGATTGATGCACTTTTGGTGTATCGGACCGCCTTCAAGGCTCCCCTTGGTATGTCTCCGTATAGAATCATTTATGGGAAGCCTTGTCATTTTCCTGTGGAGTTGGAGCACCCCGCTTATTAGGCAGTTCGCCAATGTAACCTTGACCGAGACTGTGTGGTCGAGAAAGGAAACTCCAACTCCAGGAGCTGGAGGAGCTCCATCGTGAAGCCTATGATTCTGCTTTAACTTTCAAACAATGCACTAAGGCTTTTCACGACAGCCGTATTCGGCGGAAAGAATTTGAGCCATCTTAGCAAGTTTGGCTCTACAATGCCCGGCTCAAATTCTTTTCTGGGAAACTGAAGTCCAAAATGGACTAGTCCTTTCCTGGTCTCAAGACCATTTCCCAACAGGGCCATCGAGATTAAAGATCCTAAATCTGGGCATAAATTTACGGTCAATGGGCAGCGTTTGAAACCCTATCTTACTCATGAACCTGCCCTCGTTGGTGAAACTGTTGCCCTGCTGGTGGGTAACTAATTTTTATGCCTCATTCTGAGTCCAGCTGGGGACGTTAAATTCTACGCTCGTTGGGAGGCACCCCAACAACACTCACCATCCACCATCACTTTTCACTTCACTGTCACGTTCACTGCACTTTTCACTTCACCACCCACCATCCACCCACCCTACCACCCTGCTGTATACCCTGCACCTCAGCTAACGTTACCTGATCTTTCGTCCTTCCTCTACCCTACCCTACATGCATATGAGGACATAGCATCATTTGGCATGGGGGGGTGGATAGGCATCCATAGGATCTGGGTATTTTATGGTATCATTCAGTTTCCACCTATATATATATATAAAGAAAAAAAAATGGTGTTTAGTAATGATCTAAAGGCTGAAACAAAAATATAATAAGTGTTTATGGATATTCAACCTCTGTTTTGAGGACTTTCCAGGCCACAGAAGCTTGATTCGCTCAGGCTCGGCTTAATTCACTTGAGCATTGACAAGATAGATCAAAATCTCTCCTAACTTAGGATGTATTCTTGTACTTGAAACATCAGTACAGGATCCGTTGGTTTGCTTCTACTCGAGAGCCTAAGTAATCTTGGTCCACACTACACATATCAAGAAAGACCGGGTGAAGATAAGATCCAACCCTAGTATTCATTAGGGAAGGTGGAGTCCTTACTTGTGCGTGCAGGTAGACTTTTTATCCCAGGCTTTAGTCTTGTATTTAGGAAAGACTCTTTCCACCAAAAATGAACTCTCCCACCAAAAAGAAAAGTGTGCTCCTCCAAATAATGTTGTAAGAGATATACTGACACGTGTTTCAAAAAAAAAAAAAAAAAAAAGAAAAGTTCTTCGAGGCAAATACCCTATTCTCTTTGAGCCACAAATGTCAGAAAATGGGAGTTGAGTTTCCATCACCTTTTTAAGGGTCAATCCGAAGACATGAGCTGAAACTGGGATCAACCTTTACTTAAAAATTCGTGAAACCCTGAGCTTGAGTCTTAATGTTCATCTGGTCAGTCTTGATCCTTCACTATGCACAAGCCATAATCTCTTGAGCTCTCGAGTAAGGCAAAAACCTCCTGGGTCCTGGAAATCGTACCTAAGGTTTAAATATCAAGAGTCCTGGTTAGTCGAGAGATGATCTATGTCATGTGAGACTTAAAGTACTGGTAGTCTTCTCTGCAATTGGTTCTCTCAATATCCAACAATAAACACACCTATATCGCCTCAGAAGAAAATCTTCAGCTGAATATCATTTCTAAATACTATTTTTGCTAGGGACTAGCAAAAGATAGGCATGGGGGTATGATTGTACCGCAAAAATACGCCTGCAATTGTGCTATCTTGTGCTATTTTCGAGCATTACCAGTGCAAATTAGGTATCCATAGTTGCATTTGTAAAAATACATGCATCCATGCATTTAATTGAGAGGGGAGGAGAGTGAATAAAATGGCCTTGCAATTCACGTTTTCCTCAAGTGCTGCCTTCCAAAATCTCCATCTTTATTTTTATTTTTTTATTTGTCTTTGAAAATTTCTCCATGCGGTTGCAAGGAATGGCCTCTTCTTCTTTGTGCCACGTCCTGCTCAGCCATTCCCTACCAGCCCTGCAACCGCATGCACATGATCTCCCTGCCGGCCATGCTGAGCCATGCACAGCCAGGGCATGGCTGTGCATGCCTCTTTCTTCTTTATAAAGGCACGGCTCCTTCTTTGCAAAGGAGAGCCTAATCTTCACATAAAAATCCAACACACTGCAGCTCTTCTTCTCCAGGCGATCTCCTCCCTCTCCCTCCATAGGCAGCTTCTCCTCCTCTGAGGAGCCACTCTGCAGGTAGGAGTACCTCACTGTGGTGCACACCCACTACCGTGAGACCACCACCGCTCAGCTCATCAAAAAGCCGGTGGGCGTGATGGTCTTCTCTTCCCTGATTCAACTTTCCAAGCCATTTTTGCCATTGGAGCAGGAGCTTCAAGCTCTTAAGCTCAAGCTCCACATAGCAGTAGCAAGGCCCTCCAGCGCACGCCTGCAGACCACCCCAGCCCTTTCCGCACACGCCTACAGGCACCTTCGCCTCCCACTTCTCCGCGCTACACTCGCCTATCCATCCGCCTCAGCGTCTGCGTCCACGTCTCCCTTCGCCCGCTCCAGCCCCTTCGTGCAGCGTGATGCACTGCGGCCCCTCTCCCCGCGCTCACTCCCTCCCAGCGCGTGCCTCTCTGTGCGCATACGTGCCTGCGTGCGCGCGTGAAGCCTCAGACGATGGCCCACTGCTGCAGATGCCTTAACTCTCTCAGCCTTCACTCCAGCAGTCTCTCTCTCGCTCTCTCTCTCTCTCTCTCTCACAGAACTCTCTCACTCTCTCTCTGCACACACACACACACACTCACACTCTCATACACAAATCTATACACTAATATATACTTATATACATATATACGTACATATATATATTTATATATATATATATTTGTATACATATATAGATATATATATACTTATATCTATACATATAGTAGTACCTATATAACTAAGTATTATTATACATATATACATATATATATATATATATCTATATACTTATGTATCTATATATATATATATATATATATATATATATACATATACATAAATATCTATAACTATATATGCATATATATATATATATACATATCTATCTACATATATCTATATACATATATTACTATATATAAATATTCATACATATATATACATCTATATAGTTATATATACATACATATACATATATATATATCTATACATATATCTATCTATACATATATTTACATACCTATACATATATACATATATATATATATATATACATATATAAGTACACATATACCTATAGATTTATAACCATATATATATATATAAATATATTTACATATATACATATATATTTTTTCATATTACTTACCCTATGTTGTATCGTGGGAATATCTGCACCAGTTGTTGATATTCCCCGATACACGCGTACAGAAAACGTGTTCGCACTCATCTTCCACCCATCCACAATACACGCAGCACTTCATCCTGTTGGTTGTGTCTTTCTAGATGACGACCGACTCGACATCGTGCTACACACCATCTTTGCCTCCACCCCCACCCTTTTATACATATATAATATATACATATATATACTATATGTACTTTATTTCTGCTTCTCTTTCATGACAGTAAAAAGATAAAAAAATATATATAAAAGAGAAAAGATAATCCTTGACTTGCAGGTACTCTGTCTTGCAAATAGCAAGGCCAATTTTGAAACCCTGATTTGGCTCAAAGCCAAGAACCTAATTTTGAGGGTGTGCCTCAAGGACAAGAATTATCAGAAAAAAATCTTAAACAGAAAAACACCAAAAACACAATAAACGAACAGAAGAGATTCATTGTAGGAATGGTGTAGAAACTTCACTTCTAATTCCACTTCCCTGAGTTCGACCCTGGGCCTAGAAGTGACCAAGATAAAATCAAGTAGGCCTGATAAATATTTTTGTAAAGAGATGGTTAGGCTCGATTTAGGTTAACCACTATACTCATTATAACGATAAAATCAGCATATTAACATAACCTATCCACGTCTACACCATCTGCGCATGGTTGTGGCTATGCATGTGTGCTGCTGTTGCTGGCTGGCAATGGCACCTGGGCCATCCATTCTTCTTTCTTTTGTAGAGGGTGCCACGGTGCAGAGATCGGGATGATTCCTGCAATGTCGGACTGCAATCGTCGCTTCGGATCCATCCATATGATCAGATTTTCCATTTAAAACCCGTATGGATGTCGCATTGCCCCCCTAGCCGTTGATCTTCCTCGGGCTTCATGTGATGTTACAGGACTCCAATCTGGATGATTTCAGAGGCGTTAAACTTCGATAGCCGTATTAATCAGATCCGTACAGTCCGATTGTCCATCCGAGGCCATGAAATAAATCCTCTCCTCTCCTGACCATAAAAGAACCTAATTAACTCAAAATATATACTACTCTAAATGCATAATGATGCATGTTATGCAATATTTATAACATGAAATGCAAATCTAAGCCTAGGAACATGCATAAATAGGCATTTTAACCTAAATAGATGTGTCTATATCAATCGACCATCGGATTAGGGCAACAAGGGAACAATGGCCATGATTTCGCGAGTTCTAAGGAGTGCTACAGTGGACTCGCGCCATCAGGTCTAAAGGGGTAACTTACGAGGAAGATCAAATGGGCTAAGGGGTAGAACATTTAGGAAAAGTCCCATAAGTGAGAAGAATTGGTACAAAAAGGTCCTTAGGTGTCACAAAAAGGTCCCTGATGATTTTCAAAATGGTCCTTGAAGGTTTCAAATGTGCATAAATGTATATGAACCAAGGACCTAAATGTAATCTAATAAATATAGGGTCATAATGATGTCCAAATGCAACCAAGCTTTTATTGAAGACCAATTGAACATTTAGAAACGTGATTTCACTCTTGATTTGAACTTTTGGACTCAATCATGTGTTCAATTTGCAAATGGATCATAAATTTACATTAATGAATAAAATATATCATTTTATAACCTAATTTTGCATTTCTAGCACAAATTGCTATATTAGGTCATTTCTGTTATTTCCCACACTTAACTCATTTCTTGTGTTACTTGTAGTGTTTAATCTAGTTTCTAGCTTAACTTGGGCATTTTAGCTATGATGAGCCACACCACATCTGTTTACCAAGAGGAAGAACGTTCAGGAGGAGGAGCACTCTTCAACTTTCGGGCAACTAGAGTTGATGTTAGGGTTCCGCAGTGGCATCATCTTCATCTACTAAGCCTTTCACCTTTCTTTTAGCTTTAACATTTGTTTTATTCCTTGCATTAGTAACTACTTGAACCTTTTTGGAGATTACAAGTGTGGAATCCCTCCCACTTGTGAGCTCTCTAATTTTGTAAACAATTCAGTTTTCAATACAAGACTTCTTTTATAATTTTTTTCCTTGTCTTTACCCTTCCATTACTCCATGTCTCCTATACTTGGAGAAAGTTGGAGTAGAGCACTTAGTTGCTTAATTTAATTTCCTGCTTCTTCTTTATCGAATCATCTTTGGTGTGTTTTTCCCTTTTCAAAATAAAAAAAAATTACATATATAAAAAACCAAAAAGAGAGATTTTCTTTCTCAAACAAACGAGAGTATTTCATTATGCAATTTGTCTCCCTTGTAATAGCATGAATAATCCTAGAGCATTTGGTCTTTATAAATTTAAAAGCGATTGGATTTCACAAGTTACAACGACAAAAATCAGATTTTAAAAATCACGTGATTGCTCATATCAGTGTGCCCTAGGGAATAACCCGTATTCTGCTAGTTATAACCCAGGGTGTCACAATCATCCAAACTTCACATGGTCCAGCAGTCATCAACGAGAAAACCTTGTTGGTCGACTAGTGCGACAGTCTACTCCCATCATCCGAAGGGCCTAGTATTGTCCTCCAGTAAATCTACCGCCGGGCCCTTGCGCACCTCAAATGGACCATGCATCAAACCCTCTTAATAAGTTGATGCGAATGATGACAAATTTATCTAAGAGCCATGAAGAGAACATGGCTTCTCTTTAGCACCAATTGCCACAGTAAAATGTTGAGATCAATCAACTACACGTGATGACTCGATCTTAGGGTACTCTTCCTGGCCAACTTGTCCTAAACTCATGAAATTTCATACCCTGTGGCTTACAACCACAGGTACGACCTTCTCGGGGATAGGTTAACCAGATTTTATATGCTCCAAGTACTCCACCAGGATTTCTAGCTAATCCTACAGTAGCATAGCAACCCTACATCACTGTTGTGAGCCCTCTCCGCTTTTTGATCCCACTAGACCTATGACGTCCAATGTGATTACTACGAGGAGTGATAAACAAACTATCTATCTACCTCGACCTAATGTAGGCCCATCTTCATCGTCCGCTCATTCAGATTGTGCACTGCATTCTCGTGCAAACGACATACCCAAACTAGTGCCAGAATCGATCCCATTCCCTAAGGCTCTACAAAGGAAGCCAAAAGGCAAGAAAGAAAACACGTAGACCTTTGATAATCTTTGTGATTTATTCAAGGATGTTGAAATCAAGGTACCCTTGCTGAAGGTGATCGACCACATCCCTACCATCGCCCATTTCTTAATGGATTACACTACAACAAGGCGAAAACAAAAGAAAACCAGAAACCCAGTGGTACCCTTGCCTCATGCGAGTTGTGCTATTCTCTCCAAATTACCACCAAACCAGAAAGACCGAGACACTCCTCTCATTTTGTTTAGCATCAAAGGATGAAATTTTGATCATGCCTTGCTTGATTTATGATCTTTCATTAACTTGTATCGACTATCATGTTTCAAAAATTTGCATTGGGAAATCTGAAGCCCACCCCTATTACATTACAACTGGTAGATATGGTGGAAGGCGTGGTTGTTAGGGTCAACAATTTGTTTTCCTGTTGACTTTCTTGCATTAGACATGGAAGTTCCTGACTCACTTTTTGATTATCTGATCATCCTCAGTAGACCTTCCTTGGCCACAACCCGCACCCATATTGATTGTGAATTGGGCTACATTGAGATAACCATGGACTATAAAAAGCTCAAACTAAATGTTTTAAAGGTTGCCAAGAATTTTGTCTACGATCTTATCGAGGATGACATGTCTGATGATGACAAGGTTGTCAATTCATGTATCAGGTTGGCAGGGACTTATTTTGATTGTAGAAACATACCCTTGGATAATCACCAATGCCTAACTGACTTGCATTATGGCATTTCCCCACCCTTTCCCTTATCTTTATCACTTCCTGACCAAACCCCTGATGAGACCCACTCCGCCTCTTACACCTCATGGTCTGAGTCATTTCCGAGCTGCCCATCTCCCATCTACTCCCTTGAAGACCAAAGTGCCCATTCTTTCTCACCAAATTAGGTAGAAGCAATATTCCACATTGGGACCTTGTTCCTAACCATTGATTCCTAGGGCTTTCCTTTCTTGGATCTATCAATCCAAGATGCCCCCATTCTTGGCTAATTAACGCGATTTCATACACAAAAAGATTTGAGTTAGAAAACCCATTGTCGTAGTGCGTAGAAATCCTCTACCAGATAAAATTTATACTAAAACTCGAAAGGGAGTCCCGAGTCGAACATAGGGAAGCGAACGCTTGGTTTCTTGAAATCCACACTTTGATTTTATTTACTTTTGTTGTTTTTGTCTTTTGTGATTTTTTTGGTATATTTAGAAAGCAAGAGATCAGGTCGACAACATAATTATCTAGCTAATCTACTTGCAAAGTAAGAAAGAGATAGAGAGAGAAAATATCAATATTTTTATCTAAACAAATGTTTGCTACAGATAAAAAGTGAAAAATAGCACTAGAAAGAGAAAAGATAGAGAGTGGTGAGAAGAATCCCCTCGATAGTCGCTTGGAGGATGGCCTGCTTTGATGACGCCTGGACGAAGGTGGTGAGGAGCGGGATGAAGGAAAACAATGTTAGAGGACGGAGGGCGAGACGGGATAGTGTCACGGCAAGGATCTACTTCCTGAAGTGATGAGAGGATGGCCATGGGATGGTCCATGAATGGGGATGAGAGGCGAGAAAGATATTTGGTTTTCTACTCTAGAGGAGCATCCCAGGCTTGGGATAAGCCCTCTCTAAAGCCTTGGAGGTGGTGAGGAAAAGGAAGAAAGTGATGAAGAAGAATGGGAGGGGCAGGGGTCCTTTATTGTGGAGGAGAAGTTTCTTTTCGCACATGGACAATTAGTGACATCTGTAAACATCGCTGATGACCCGCTGCAGACATTGTTGAAGACCAGTGCACCTATGCAACGTCTACGGTGGTAGTAGCTCGACGTTGCATTAGATAGGCATGGGGTGTAGATATATTCTTCTTTGAATTCTTTTATTAGCTGTATAGATTATTTTTATTTTATCTATATTTTCGAAAAAAAAATTAAATTAGGAAAAGAGAGCTTGGGCACTAGAGTTTTTCAGCAGAGCGCTTACTGAACGGTAGGACCTGAACACTTACTGAATGCTTAGACCCCTCAGGTCTTTGGGCTTAATTAGCATAGGTGTCCACTAAAATGTGGGCTCAATTCCTGAGTCCTCACCATTAAAAAAATTAATTTCTAATTGGTTAAATAAGTTAGCGAGATAAATACATGACTTATCAACCCGTCCTCTGATTTGATGAGACTTATAGTCTAAGCATCTATACAGTATTTGCACTGACTCACTTTTTAGTGATTTTAATGGAAATTGGGTAGCTAATGAACCTTCTAGGGTGGTATGGCTGGCAAGTTGTCATGGGTTTGATGCCCCATTGGCTGGTTGTCTAGAGCCCAGGCATACGACCATTCTCTTTTTGCAGCCTTTAGGTAAATCTTAGATCAGGGAAGCCACCTACTCAAAAGAAAAGAAAAGATTGATAAGAAATAGAAAAGAAGAAAAAAATAAATAAGCCACACTTCACCACTCGAGTACAGCTAGCAAGTTGCTGTGGGTTTGATGCCCCATTAGCCGGTTGTCCAGAACCCATCTTACAAAATGCACATTTATTTCCAAACACTTAAGAAGAACCGATGAAGTAGAATAAGTCGAGGAGATATACACTAGGTTCACCCATGTTTTGACCGCATAAGAATAAAAAGTAGGGAGAAAGCTACCGGTCAGACAGATACATGTTTGAGATGCTTGATCCAGTTTTAAAAAGGTCGCATTGTAGTACAATCGAAAAAGCATTCAAAATAAATAGAAATTTTTACCTGAATTTTAAAGTCTGAGATCGAACATAGGGAGCAAATTAGGGTTTAGAAATCAAGATCACAACTTAAGAATTTGAAAGAATATGCAAGAAAATGAATGTTATAGTGCAAAAAGATAGGAATAAATGTAAGGCACTAAAGGAACCAATGTATGTGAATAAACACAAAATTAGACGTTTGATTTGTGAATCAGATGCCTTAAAATGTTGATGCTACAGTGCTTGGCTCTTTCTCTTCTTCTTCTCCTATTCTTCTTTCTCTATCTCTGACGGCTGCCTTCAATCTTCTTCTTTCTTTCTCTTCTTCTTTATCTTCTTTTGCCTTTCTCTTCCTTTTTCTCTTTTGATTTTGGCTTCAACTCCCATGCCTTAATCTTCTTCTTCCTCTACCTTCTTCTCTCTCTCTCGGTTGCCTTCAGCTTCTTCTTCCTTCAGTTCTTTCTTCCTCTTTTCTTTCTTTCTCTGCCTCCCTTGCTCTTTCCTTCAACTCCTTCTACCTTAGCCTTTTCTTCGGCCTTGTCTTCTCCTTCCTCTTCCCTTGGCTTCAGCTTCACCTTTCTCTGCAGAGAAAAACCTACCCCCTACCCATGCAAGTTATCTTCTCCCCTTTCTCTCGTAGGTTCGCTCTCCCAGAGCCACTTCTCAGGTAACTGGGTCAAGTAAGCACTCGGGACCAGGCCGACAAACGTGCGGTGGTAGGCGAGGTGTGGGGTCGGGTTAGATCACCAGGTCCGCAGGGGGTGATTGCAGATGAGGCGTTGGGTCGAGTGAGAGGGAACCTCACCCCATGAGTAGGAGGCAAAGAGCTTAATGTAGAAATTCAACTTTTGCAGCTGTGGTGTGCCAAATGTTTCCGAGGTGGGACTAACTTCCCACCCTCTTTCACGCGCGCCTACAGTCGAGGGGCGTCGCTCAATTTCAGTTGCAATGATGGCTCCTGGCTTCAATTGATCACCTGGGGATGTTTGCGAGAGTGCCCCGCATAGCCTGGGACTAGATCCTGGAGCAGGCACGGCCTGGAGAAGCTATCAAGCAAGCTTCCAACCGTGCGTCAATGGCGGTGAACCCTTGGACCTGAAATCACACAAACATCCTTGCAACCATGTTAAAAAGCTCAGGGAGCTTTGCCAAGGTGCAACGAACATGCAGAGGTGGTTGGTGTGGCTTGGGATCGCCTGAGGTAGTGTGCCTAGGGCACACTACGGCCGTGTGTGTGGCTGTGTTTGGGGGCACTTGTGGGTGAGTGGCGGAGTGTTGTGAGTAGGGGGTTATGATCAATGAGTTGGGGTGGAGCTTATGGACCAGTCGGTGAGGAGAGAGGTGGTCTGTGGAGGTGGCGTGAACTCACCGGAGTTGTGGCCAGAGGTGAAGGGGATGATGGTGGTGGAGTGCGGTAGTGGTTGTTCAAGGGAATAAAGAAGGGGAAAAGGGAGTAGAGGGTGAGAGGACTTATCTAGTAGTGAAGAGGCAAAGGAGGAGGTAGGGATGGAAACTGGCTCACATCGTCGATGCCGGAGACGAAGGTGCTCAGTGAGGGAGGTCGGCGAGGACGAAGGGGATGCGGCAGTGTCGGGGGGTGCTGTGCGACGCAGACGAGCGAGAGGAAGAGGAACCTACCATCGGTATTGTGGCTTGGCGACGAGGGAGAGTGGTAGAAGTCATCGAAGCTTGATGAGCAGATCGACCAGAGGAGGAGAGACGAAATTGAGGGGTTTCTCCAGCTGAATTCAAGCTTAGGAGATGCAGGGCGAGTTGGGGTCTCTTAAATAGGCCCTGGAGGTCAAGTTTGTGCTTAGAAGCCAAGCTTCCAAGAACAGCAAGTTCGTCGATAGAGGACACTCGAGAGAGACCCAAATCTCTCATGCATTCTCATAAGAGATTGGTACCAAATAGGGCTTCTAATTGGGTTCACATTGGTGGAGATTTCTCAGAGAATCTCCTTTCCAATTTTGAAGGGGATTCTCTGAGAGATCAGGGAGAAATCACCCTTTCATGCTCGCCGGAGTAGGATTCCCTCCGCGATAATGGTGGAGAGACCTAATTGAAAAGAACGAAGGAGATGATAGGGGGTCAATTGTGAAGGCTTTTGAAATCTAGGGGTAGAAATGTAATTTGGCTGGAACTATTTGCAAAGTGGGTCAAGATGAATTTCCCTTAGGTCCAAATTTTGGTACAAGCCTAATTTGGACCTAAGGAATCCAATGGTGAGGTTAGATTTTGGGTTTGACCATGTTTGACTGTGTAATTTTCGTAAAAACCCAATTTAGGGTAAATATTTATCTGAGACCCCATTCTAGGTCAAAATAGGTTCCAATGGCCAAATTGAAGATTTTAAACCCTAGAGAATATTTTTATATGATTTTTAGAAAGTTTAGGTGAATATTATCCTGAACAGAACCTTGTTAAATAAAGTAGGTCAGTTTTAGGGTTGCAAGAAGTCATTTAATTCCTAGAATTCACAAGAACCCTTTTCTGTTTGAGCCAACCCACTTTTTTTCTTGTTAAAACCATCTGACCTGTGTTTAGCTCATTAGAAAATCCATTGTTGTTCTGTAATGGTAAAATTGTAGTTTTATCCCTTATTTTTTACTTTTATCTAAGAAAGGTTATTCAGTGAATTGGGACCTCCAGTTGGTTATGTATGAGCTTTTGTTCTCTTTTATGGGTCAAAATGAGCTAATTAAGGCTCATGACGGTGTTCCCATCATACCCCCATGCCTAGCTTTTGCTAGTCCCTTAGCAAAATTGTAAGGTTTTAACTTCGATTCTAGACCATGAGTTCATCGATGTTCAATAACTATGATGGGTGCTTTCTTCTTTTGATTAGGTTAGAATGTCGATAATAGGCCTAGAGGTACTCAAGTACCAACCAAGATCTAGACCAGACCATCTCTAGCCTCAGTCTACCGCGATGGTTGTTAAGGCCCACAGGAACTATTCTAAGGTTCGTTGGACTCCATTGTTAAAGCACCCATGCTTGTAACATATTTTAGCCTTGGTTCAGTTTGCAGTGCATTTTTGTAAGACAGAGGAAGAGGATTTTATTTGTGTGGAGAGTTTTCTCTCTCTTCCTTTTTCCTTTCTAGCTTCAGATTAGCTTCTCAACACGGTTTGTATCAGATTCCTAGTCCCCATCATCAATCCTCGAAGGGTCCTCGGCAATCGATACTTCATGATAACACCGCCCATGGCAACCCCCAGAACCCTGGCTTTCGAGATTTTGAGATAATCTCGCCCATAGCATTCCGTAGCTAAATCCAGACCTTAGCAATCGACATTTCGTGATAATGCCACCCATGGTATCTGAACTAGCACAGGGTGCTTACATTCCCCCAGTAGGATATGTAAATATCCTAGGAGACAAGCACCAAGGAGACAATATGTTATTGCGCATCTTCGAGGGGAATTTCCTGCCTCTCCACACCGAGAACTCGTCCAATAAACTTGTGTTGATCGGCCGCTCCTAATCTAGGCAACTTTTTCAGAATAACTTAAATGTATTTGCGTGATTTTGATACTTATGCGCACTGAACCAGACTATGTGTGGATTGGGGTGCTTAGGTTACCGAGTCCCGCAAACCAGAGGTCAGTTAACGAGGCCGAATACTCCTTAAGCCTTAGACCCAATAATTAAGCTTCGCATTTTCCCCAACCTCTTGAGGACTATCCAAATCTTAGCAAATACTTGAATTTTTAAGCCTAGCCTAAGAGGTCTAAGATCAGCATTCCTTCTAATCTCTTTTGTGTCTCATTAGCACTTTTTCCTTTCATTTTCTTTTTCTTGATATGGTCTAGAACTTAGTTAATCCCTTAATTTCTTACTAATGACTATCTTTTCTTTTTCTTTTCTTTTTGTGCTCCTTTTTTTGACATTTTTCACTTTCCCCTTTTTCTCCACATGATATGTATGACCTCAAAATTTTCTTTCCCCTCAGAATTTTTTTTGTTCTTTTTCAAGAATTTTTTCATTTTTTTGGTATTTTTGGGATATGTGATTTTTTTGTTAAAACCTTTTCTTGCGAGATGAGTTTTCATGATGTTTTGCACTTTCATACCCCCCATGCCTACGACATGCAATGTCCCCATTGTAAATTAGGTGGGTTCTAGTTTAGCTTAGATCATTCATTAGAACAGGTTCTGGGTGGGTGAATAGGTCGAGGTGACTGTTGCGAATGATTTCAAAACTCGGGTACAGGTACCTGAGGTGGGGTCAGCTGTTCTAATGGATGAACGCTAAAGTGCAATATGAATTCATCATAGAAATTTCAAAAAAGGTTTCAAGCTTTTCAAAAATGACGGGTTGCCTCCTGTTAAGCGCTGAGTTTTACGCCATCGGCTGGGCACAATGAGCTCAGGGAGAATGGAGGGTAAATGATATCTCAGCCAAATTAGTATTGGTCAGGTCAATGAACGGTTTGAGTCTCTGACCATTCACAACGAAAGGTTCTGAATTGTGGTTGAGTGGACTGATCTCGATGGCTCCATTTCCGAAGATTCATTGGACGAGGTAAGGCCCAATCCATTTTAATCGTAGTTTTCCAGGGAATAGTTTGAGATTGGCATCAAAGAGTAGGATTTTTTGACCAGGGAGGAAGATCTTTCTGGATATGTGCTTGTCGTGAAAGGCCTTAACTTGCCCTTTGTAAATTCGCGAGTTCTCATATACGTTGTGGCGTAATTCATCGATCTCGCTCATTTGAAGCTTTCTATGGGTTCCTGCCTTAGAAAGATCTAGGTTGCAATTCCATACTGCCTAAGAGGCTTTGTGCTCCAATTCGACGGGGAGGTGACATGCCTTCCCGTACACCAATCTAAAGGGAGACATACCTAATTTGGTTTTGTGGGTAATCCTATAAGCCCACAAGGCTTCCGGAAGCTGGGATGACCAGTCTTTCCTATCAGGTCGAATAGTAACCTAGAGGATTTTCTTGATCTCCTGATTTGATAGCTCAGCTAGGCCATTAGTTTGGGGGTGGTAAGGAGTAGAGATTCAGTGTGACACCCCGTATTTGGTCATTAGTGACCTGAATTGAGCATTAGTGAAATGGGTCCCTCCATTAGAGATTATAGCATGTGGAATCCCGAATCATGAAAAGATGTTCTGATGAATGAATTTGTTAACCACCTTATGATCATTAGTTCAGGTTGGAATGGCTTCGATCCATTTGGACATGTAGTCAACAGCGAGTAGAATGTACTCGAAGTAGTCCGAAACAGAAAATGGTCCCATAAAATCAATCCCCAACGCATTGAAGATTTCGCAAACAAGAATCGACTATAAGGGCATCATGTCACGATGGCTCATGTTGCCTAAGGTCTGGCAATGAGTGCATGCCCTACAGTGATTGTATGAGTCTTTGAAAATCGTGGGCCAATAGAAGCGACATTGGAGGACTTTTACTGTGGTTTTATGACCTGAGAAATGTCCACCGCATGCCTGGTCAAGGCAGAAGTACATGATGTCCTGAATTTCAGCTTTCACGACACATCGTCGAATGATCTGATTAGCACCGATGCAAAACAGATACGGGTCTTCCCAAAAGTAATACTTGGCATCAGAAAGCAATTTGTCCTTCTTGGCTTTCAGCCAATTGGACGGGATCTGATGTGATGCCAGGTAGTTTACTATATCTGCAAACCATGGAAGCCCTGTACTGATCGTCAGGAGGTGCTCATCAGGAAAATGTTCCATAATGGGTCTGGAAGGGTCGATAATCTTAGATGGCAGGCGGGACAAGTGATCAACTACCACGTTCTATTTTCCTACTTTGTCACAAATTTTGAGGTCAAACTCTTGCAACAGCAAGATCCAGTGGATTAATCGAGGTTTCACATCCTTCCTCGCAAGGAGATGCCTTACAGTTGTGTGATCCGAGTAAATGATAACATGGGAACCAAAGAGATATGATCTAAACCTTTCTAAGGCAAATACTATGGCTAGCAGCTCTTTCTCAGGAACCGTGTAGTTATGATGAGCCTCATCAAGTGCCTTGCTAGCGCAGTAGACGACCACAGGTTTCCCGTTAATTTTTTGCCCAAGTATCGCTCCTATAGCGAAATCAGATGCATCGCACATGATCTCAAAGGGTTGAGACCAATCATGGGACTGTATGATCGGAGCTTGGGTAACTCGATCATAGAGGATTTCAAATGCTTGAGTGCATTCCTTGGAGATTTTGAAAGGTACATCCTTAGATAGTAGAGTGGTCAGGGGGCGTGCGATCTTTGAGAAATCAGGAATGAATCGACAATACGAATCGACGTGCCCCAGAAAAGATCGAATGTCCTTGATCGAGCTAGGCATTGGGAGTTTGGAAATCAAGTTCACCTTGGCTCGATCGACCTAGATGCCCTTTTCTGATATGAGATGTCCCAGGACAATTCCTTTAAGCACCATGAAATCGCTCTTTTCCTAGGAAAGAACTAGATTCACGTCAATGCATCGCCTGAGGATTTGGGCCAAGTGGAGGAGGCAATCGTCAAATGATTCTCCGAATACTGAAAAGTCATCCATGAAGACTTCCATATAATCACCTACCATATTTGAGAATATGGCAAGCATGCACCGCTGAAAAGTAGCAGGTGCATTGCAGAGATCGAATGCCATCCTTCGAAACGCGTACGTTCCGAACGGGCAGGTGAAAGTGGTCTTTTCTTGGTCCTCAAGATGGATTGCTACCTGGTTATAACTGGAGTACCCATACAAAAAGCAGAACTTATTTCCCACTAGTTTCTCGAGGATCTGATCAATAAACGGTAGTGGGAAATGATCCTTCTTTGTGGAGGAATTGAGTCTTCTCTAATTAATGCAGACACTCCACGAATTCGCCACATGGGTCAGTATGATTTCTCTAGTTTCAATTGTGATCACGGTGAGTCCTGCCTTTTTAGGCACAACCTAGATTGGACTCACCCACCAACTGTCAGAGATCAGATAGATGATCCCTGCATCTAACCACTTGATGATCTCCTTTTTCACGACCTCCTACAGATTAGGATTCAGACGTCTCTGCATTTCACGGGAATGTCGTGTGCCCTCTTTGATGTAGATACGGTGTGTGCAATAAGAGGGGCTGATACCAGTCAAACCAGTCAAATCATTGAGAGTCCATCCAATGGCTCTTCAATGTTGCTGGAGAATAGTAATCAGATGGGATTCCTGATAAGGTGTGAGTCTAGAGTTGATAATCACAGGAAACGTCTGATTAGAACCCAAAAAGACATTTAAGATGGTCACGAAGAGGCTTGAGTTCCAGGACAGGGTTATCAGCAGCAGCGGGTGGTTTGGGGTGTGTGTCAAGAGCAAGGGAAGGAGTAATGGGTGTATCTAGGTCAGGTTCAGACTCCTCTGATTGTTGGTTTTGATCCTCTTGTGGTTGATCGGAAGTAGTCAGGTTGTCCTCAATATACGGATCGTCAATCACATCCTTGATGTCACATATTTGTTCTATAACACTGCAATTAATCCCTTGTTGGGCTTTAAAGATGTTAATCTTTAGTGTTTGGTTCCTGAATTTCAATTCAATTTGGCCCTCCTCACAATTTATGTTGGCCCTAGCAGTGGCCAGAAAGGGTCTCCCTAGTATAATTCGTGTATCCCTTGGGTTTTCTGGAGCATCCACGCCCAAGACTACAAAGTCCACCGGCAAATAGAAATCCCGCACCCTAACGATGACATCCTCAAGAACTCCTTTAGGTGACTTAATAGATCGGTTAGCTAATTTTAATGTCACCTCTATAGGTTTAAGCTCAGATTCATCAAGGTGGTCGAGTAGGGATGTTGGTATTAGGTTTATGGAGGCTGTTAGATCTAATAAAGCTCTGTCAAATTGGGTATCACCAATGCTACAAGAAATCAGGGGAATACATGGGTCTTTTGCCTTAGGTGGGAGTTTGCTCAAAATTACAGAGCTAGCTTGCTCGACAGTATGATTGGACTCCCACTTTTGGTTCACGGCTTACACTTGGGTGTACACACGTCTTTCAGAAATCATGCGTAAGTCGGTACGTGGCAGATCGCATCCATCAACAGGATGTTTATATGGACCTATTCAAAGAGCTTGACCAGGTCATCCTCAGGTGCCACAGGTTTGGTTGTCCTCTTTCCCTTGGTTAAGGACACGGGAAATGGAACCTTGGATGGTTCCTCTAGAATAGATCCAAGTTCTTGATCAGGGACAGGGGCATCTTGGATAACTATCTTAGGGCTTAGGTTACTACCAGGCTGAAAGTGGCTCAGATAACGTGGGTCTTGTGTTGCTTTGCCACTATGGGTTGTAACAGAATTCAGTCCTTCCTAGTTTTTGTTTGGTGTTGGTAAAATAGGTGGTTGCTGCTGATATCTTGCATATGATGTCAAAGCTTCCATCCCATCAGGTGATGGAACAGAAGGGGCCTGATAAATCATGTGAGCTTGGCCTAAATTTGGGTTCATAACTCGCCTCTAGTTCAGCACGTTATTCGGATTCGGCAGAGGTTACAAAGGAAGTGTGCCAGGTTGGCAGGAATTCGCCATCTGGGCGAGTTGATTGCGAACCTCTATGATCTCGTCCTTATACTATTTTTGCATAGCCGCATTCATCTTCTGAATGTCAGCCAGAATCTGAAGGATAAGTGTCATTTCATCTATTTGAGTTGGCCCAAATTGATAGGTGGGGTTGGGCCGAGGTTGAGGCAGCTGATATGGACAACGAGCTTGTGGACGGGGTTGATATGGTGGTCTTTGATTCTGATTATTTCCCACCCACAAGAAATTGAGATGATTCCGCCATCCTGGATTATAGGTGTTAGAGAATGGATCATTCTGGATAGCATTGAGGTCCTCACAGGTCTGAGGGACCTCAGGAAAGTCAGAGTACGAGGTTTCAGAGTTCCCCCAACTATAGTAGGTCAGATTGGAGTTTCCTCTAGTCCTTGAGTCAGACGGGGGTGGATATGGGTCCATCCCCTGAGAAGATCGGTGATAGATGTTATGCACAGCTTCCCTCCCTGAGGGCGGCTATGCAAATGGGTTTTGTGCAGAGGTGGCTCGCTGTAGATGTCAAGTCAGCTCATCCACCTTCTTCTCAATGATAGAGACCTTGTCCAACCAACTGGCCATCAATTCCAAGTTGACGGATGCAGACAGGCCCTGCATCTCATGTGCACCCCTTGGATTCGTCAATGTGTGGGCATTTGACCGGTCAAATAAGCCCATGGAGTCATTATTGATGGAGTTCTCGCACATATTCTCGAGAATCTCCCACGCAGTGTCTTCGTGTTGACCCATGATATTTCCTCCGTAGGTTGCATTGACGAATAAGCGGATATCTTCTCGGAGTCCCTGGTAAAAGTACTGGACTTGTTCCCATTTTGGAACCCGTGATGGGGGCACTTTCACATGAGATCTAGAAAATGGTCCCATGCTTCATGAAGTGGCTCCCCAGATTGCTGGGTGAAGTGCGTGATCTGGTGTCGTAAGGCATTCATCCGACCAACTAAGAAGAACTTTTTCAAAAACTCATATTGTAGTTCAACCCATGTGTTCATTGGACAAGTTTGAGTTTGATACCAGTGAGCTGCTTTGTCCATGAGAGAGGAGAACATCTTCATGAGAAGAATATCCTGATTTTGGACATCTGACCTGAAGTTCTGGGCTAGATGTTTCAGTTGTTTGAAGTGCTGGAAGGGATCCTCAGAATTAAGCCCATGAAACTTAGGAATAGCATGAATCATGTTGGGCTTGAGTTCAGAATCAAGAACTCCAGCCGGGATTTGGACTCGAGGTTCGATTGCCACCGCAGCAGGATTATAGTGATCTTGCATCATAGGATGCTACGGTGGATTTACAAAGGCTTGAAATAGATCATTAAGGCGCTGAAGTTGGTTTTCAAGGTTATTCTATTCTTCTACTTGTTGTGCCATGATGATGGAAGAAGGAGAATTTGGTTCAGATGAATCAGAGATGTCTATGTGGTGGGGTTGCTGCACAAACACGAACGTCGAGGCCTGGCCTCGGCAGGAGTGAATCACTAAAGGAGGCCTTAAGGATGGTCTTAAGGACCTCCTACCAAATATGCACCGATGGTCTGGATGAGAGTAGAATGTGATGGACCCAATCAAGACACCCAAAAATTTGGATGACTATAGAGGTTCGAGTCAGATGATACCCCTTAGTCAGAAAGCCGTCCACCTGAAAAATACCTGGGAAGCCAGAGAGAGAGAGTCCCATGAAGACCCCTACACGGTCGAGTGTCCCCACGAGTTACAGGGTTTCCCCCACCTGACCTCTCTTGTCACTGATGTTCTAGGTAGACCAGAATGGGGACTTTGACCTCTTAAGTCTACCAGTTATAGTTAAGAGCAAGGGTGCTTAAGATTCCGCTTGAACTTTAGATGTATTGAGTGCAAAAGTGACCTAATTTCAAGGTTGGTTGACCGAACAAGGGGGTCAACTTCACCTATTTATCCTTTGAGAAGTTTTAGGTCCTTTCTTTTAGGATTCAAGTGAGATTAAGAGCCTGAATTTTAAGGTTTTATTGAATATATCTCTTCAGCCAAGGCATAGGCACACCTCTTTTTGGAGAGTTGATTCTTGCTTATGAAGGTGTGTCTCTAAAACCCTAAATTGAAATCCTTAATTTGGCTCTAATCTTGGTCCAATTTAGTTTCCCAAAATATGGTATCTAGGGCTCAATTAAGAAGGTGGTAGCCCTAGTTACCTTAAATGGGTGCACAGATTAGTATTGTTGTTGAAATCAAATCAGAAAACTTGGTGAATTAACTAGGAATGTAAAGCACGTAGCCCTAATTGATTTTATCCTTTTTTTCCTATTCAGAGTGGGGGCTTTAAGAGAAAGAGATCAATCAACAATTACCTACCCCAGGTGTGTTTACTCTGAAGTTGCCTTTTGTTGAATCTTCTTCCCCTGAAATAATCATAACAAAATAGATATATCAAGTTAGTGCCAAATCAGTAATTGTAATCAAGATTTCTAAATTGCTCGTTACTCCCCGGCAACGGCGCCAAAATGTTTGAGACGCTTGATCGAGTTTTAAAATGGTCACGTTGTAGTACAGTAGAAAAAGCGTTCGAAACAAACATAATTTTTTACTCGAATTTTAAAGTCTGAGGTTGAACACAGGGAGCAAATTAGGGTTTATAAATCAAGATCACAACTTGAGAATTTGAAAGAATATGCAATAGAATCAATGTTTTAGTGCAAAAAGATAGGAATAAATGTAAGGCACTAAAGGAACCAATGTATGTGAATAAACACAAAATTGGACGTCTGATTTGTGAATCAGATGCCTTAAAATGTTGATGCTACAGTGCTTGGCTCTTTCTCTTCTTCCTCTGTTCTTCTTTCTCTATCTCCGATGGCTGCCTTCAATCTTCTTCTTTCTTTCTCTTCTTCTTTATCTTCCTTTGTCTTTCTCTTCCTTTTTCTCTTCGAATTTTGGCTTCAGCTCCCTTGCCTTCAGCTTCTTCTTCCTTCAGTTCCTTCTTCCTCTTTTCTTTCTTTCTCTACCCCCTTACTCTTTCCTTCAGCTCTTTCTTCTTTTGCCTTAGCCTTTTCTTCGGCCTTGTCTTCTCCATCCTCTTCCCTTGGCTTTAGCTTCACCTTTCTCTGCAGTGCAAAACTTACCCCCTACCCATGCGAGCTCTCTTCTCTCCTTTCTTTCTTAGGTTCGCTCTCCCAGAGCTACTTCTCGGTTAATTAGGTCAGGTAAGTGCCCAGGACCAGGCCCACCAGAGTGCGGTGGTAGGCGAGCTGTGGGGTCAGGTCGGATCACCAGGTTCGCGGGGGGTGATCGTGGATGAGGCGTCGGGTCAGGTGAGAGGGGACTTCACCTCCTGAGTAGGAGGCGAAGAGCTTAATGCAGAAATTCAACTTAGGCGACTGCGGTGCGCGAAATGTTTCTGAGGTTGGACTAACTTCCCACCCTCTTTCACGTGCGCCTACAGCCGAGGGGCGTCGCTCAATTGCAGCTGCAGTGATGGCTCCTAGCTTCAATTGATCACCTGGGGATGTTTGCAAGAGTGCCTCACACAGCTTGGGACTGGATCCTAGAGCGGGCATGGCCTGGAAAAGCTAGCAAGCAAGCTTCCAGCCATACATTAATGGCAGCGAACCCCTAGACCTGAAATCACACAAATAGCCTTGCAGCTACGTTAAAAAGCTTAGGGAGCTTTGCCAAGGTGTGGTGAACATGCAGAGGTGGTTGACGTGGCATGGGTCCGCCTGAGGTAGCATTCCTAGGGAACACTACGGCTGTGTTTATGGGTGTGTTCGGGGTGCTTGTGGGTGAGTGGTGGAGTGTTGTGAGTGGGGGGCTATGATCAGTGAGTTGGGGCGGAGCTTATGGACCAGTCGGCGAGGAGAGAGGTGGTATGTGGAGGTGGAGCGAACTCACCGGAGTGGTGGCCGAAGGTGAAGGGCATGATGGTGGTGGAGTATGGTAGTGGTTGTTCGAGGGAATAAAGAAAGGGAAAAGGGAGTATAGGGTGAGAGGACTTATCTAGCAGTGAGAAGATGAAGGGGGAGGTAGGGATGGCGGCTGGCTTGTATCGATGACGTCGGAGACGAAGGTGCTCTGTAATGGAGGTCGGTGAGGAAGAAGGGGATGCAGGAGCGTCGGCAGCTGCTGCGCGACATGAACGAGCGAGAGGAAGAGGAACCTGCCACCGGTATTATGGCTAGGCTACCAGGGTGAGTGGGAGAAGTCGCCGGAGCTTGATGAGCAGATCAGCTGGAGGAGAGACGAAATTGTGGGCTTTCTCCAGCTGAATTCAATCTTAAGAGATGTGGGGCGAGTTGGAGTCTCCTAAATAGGCCTTGGAGGTCAGGTTTGTGCTTGGAAGCAAAGCTTCCAAGCACGCCAAGTTCGCCTGCAGAGGAAACTCAAGAGAGACCCAAATCTCTCATGCATTCACATGAGAGATTGGGTACCAAATAGGACTTCTAATTGGGTTCACATTGGAGGAGATTTCTCAGGGAATCTCCCTTTCAATTTTAAAGGGGATTCTCTGAGAGATCAGGGAGAAATCACCCTTTCAAGCTCGCCGGAGTAGGATTCCCTCCGCTATAATGGAGGGACCTAATTGCAAAGAACGAAGAAGAAGATAGGGGGTCAATTGTGAAGGTTTTTGAAATCTAGGGGTAGAAATGTATTTGGGCTAGACCTATTTGCAATGTGGGTCAAGATGAATTCTCCTTATGTCCAAATTTTGGTTCAAACCTAATTTGGACCTAAGGAATCAAATGGTGAGCTTAGATTTTGGGTTTGACCACGTTTGACTATGCAATTTATGCAAAATCCTATTTATGGCAAATATTTGTCTGACACCCATTCTTGGTCAAAATAGGTTCCAATGGCCAAATTGAAGGTTCTAAACCATAGAGAATATTTTTCTATGATTTTTAGAGGGTTTAGGTGAATTTTATCTTGACCAGAACCTTGTTAAATCAAGTAGGTCTATTTTAGGGTTACAAGAAGTCATTTAATTCCCAAAATTCACATGAACCCTTTACTGTTTGAACCAACCCACTTTTTATCTTGTTAAGACCATCTGACTTGTGTTTAGCTCATGAGAAAACCCATCATTGTACTGCAATGGTAAAATTACAGTTTTACCCCTTATTTATTGCTTTTATCTCAGAAAGGTTATTTAGTGAATTAGGACGCTCCAGTTGGTTATGTAGGAGCTTTTGTTCTCTTTTATGGGTCAAAATAAGCTAATCAGGGCTCATGATGGTGTTCCCATCAATACACCTTTAGGAAGAATTTCTTTTCAAGGTCACTCAGGGGCATAGAAACTTGAAGTCCATTCTAATTGCCGATCAGTAAGTCTTTTTCAATTTTACAAAACGATGCTTAGGACTAGAGTTCTTCTCGAGTCTTGACTGGGTAAGGTAGCCATAGAAAGCTATCCCGAAACTCTAAACTTAAAAAATCCAAAAAAAAAATAAAAAAAGAAAAAGAAAAGGAATGTATTTGTTTATAAATAAGGACAGGGCTTGGCTAGTCCATATTTTGGTGGACGACCAGCTGCTGTGAGTCTCTATAGTTTTGGTCTTTAGTAGAAATTTCTTAGGTTAAGAAGTAACTACTACCCAAGAAATTTGATCCTAATTTTGTTTATAAATAGCAAATAGTTTTGTTAGGGACTAGGAAAAGATAAGCTTGGGGGTGTGATGTGCACACATCTAATTGGCCTAAAATGTCTATTTATGCAAGTTCCTAGCGTTATAGAAGCATCATGCATTATAAATATTGCATAACATGCAAAATCATGCATTTAGGTTAATTTGTACAAATTGTATAGAGATTTGCCTCTTATTGTGGCTAGAGAATAAGGCATATCATTTATGCACCTCAAATTAAGGATCCAACTATATGGATCTAATCAAGGTGACGATCAGAGTCCAATGCCTCTGGAATCGCCCCGATCGGACCTCCGTAGCATTGGAAGCAGTCCGAGGAAGATCAGAGGTCAAGGGGCAAGGTAATGCAAATCTATACTCAGATGAAAAATCAAACCACACGGATGGATTTAGATCGACGATCATAGCCCAACAATGCGAAAATCAGTTCAATCTGACGCCTATGGCACCTCCTACAAACAAAGGAAGATGGACGACTAAGATGGTCAAAGCTACCCAAGGTCACTTGGCCAATCCTTAAACCACTCTTAACTCTTTGTGGGTCGTTGGATCATCATCCAACAGCCACAGACCCACCATGCAGCTGCATCAACTATGCTAAATCTCAACCATTGGATCACAATCCAATGGCTGAGGGCACAACTCACCGAGGCTTTCCTTTCCAAAGAGGCGGCCATCGAAAGATCATAGCCATTGATCTTTGATCTAATAGCTGTGAATGCGCCAACAGTCGAATGGCCTTTTCAACAATCCACGTTCATAGCATAGTGGATAAGGATCTTGCGTGAGAGAGGGGACATCGATTCGAGCCCTCGTCTGCCTCAAATTGAGCATGCAAGGGGTGCGTCACTTAGTTGAACCATCCGATCGACATCAAATAGCTATGGAAGCAGCTATGTGGCAGTGCTGGATGCAAGCATGGGCAGACACGTGCGATCTAACATGCAGCGGATGAAGTGAAAGTTTAAGTTGTTCGATCCATCGAGAAGAAGTCTGATGGCAATCTACGCAACGCAATCTCGAGAGTCTGATCTCCATTGAATGGTCCTCATAACATAGCACTTGGTGAGCGTGGCTCAACATCTGAAGGCAAGAAGGTAGCGATGTGGCCACACAAGAGTTGTTAGAACAACGGTGAGTGGCTAAGATTGAAGGTGTGGCTTCATCGACGTTTAGCTACAGTGACATGCACGTTTGTCACTAAAGGCTCTACATTTAATTTTAAAGCCCTTACACCTCACCTATAAAAAGGACATATTTCACCATCCATCCCTTCTCTTCTCTTCTCACCTCCTCCAAAGCTCTAAGAGCTGGTCTCATACCCAGGATGCTCGACTAGAGCTAGAGTAAAATAAGTTTGTCCATTTTCTCACACCCTTCGTGGAGCATCCCGTGATTGTCTTCTCATCACCATTTGGGAAGCAGATCCCACTACGACATTGCCCTACTTCGTCCTCCAGCCCCATTCTCCCTCATCCAGCATCTCACCACCCTCTTCTGAAAGGGGTGTTGGGAATTGATTTTTGAAGCCCGGATAGAAATCTGGGCCCAAAAAATAGAACACCAACACCAGGATTGGAGTGGTGTTTAATGAAGCATACAAGCAAACAATGGATTTTTGTGGGCACCACTCCACTTAATTTAAGTGTTTAGGATCTTGAAAGCCAAATTTAATATTTTTTGGTAGTCTTTTAGCCTAAATGTGACAAGAAATGGGGGACCAACCTGAAATCATGGGAAGAAAAGAAACTTTGAGCTCTCGCTTCCAAATTCCCGCTTTCTTCCTGTAGTTCCTACACACACGAGAGAAAAGAGAGATAAGGGGATGAGATCCACTTCAAGTAAGAGAATCAATTAAAATGCAAAGTCGTGCCTCCCCAGCAACGGTGCCAAAAAGTGATGCGAAATTTGGCGTGAATTGTAAAAGTCGATTTTTAAGTCGTAACAAACCAAATTGCAAATGCTTTTAAAATTTATAACCTACATAGTAGGGTATCTAGAGTCATCCAAGGAGGCAATTTGATTACAAAAATTGGTCTCTTGCTTGGAAATGGAAATCAACTTTCTTTTTGGTCTTTTCAAATATGTAGTTTCTTTAAGGTTTTGAAATAATGGCAACACTAATTTTTTTGGCAATACAAAACGACTAACACCTAACTCACTATACTACTACTAAATTGACAAGTAGAGATTCTCCCTAAGCTCACTCTAGACACATGGAGGCCTAGAGTAATTAGGGAGAAAGAGTGAAAAGTGCTAGAAACTAGATTATAAAAAATGAATTGCAACAAAATGAAATAGAATTGAAGGCAACTTGATTGATGAAAAAGTGTTTTACATAAAAACCTAGTAGAGAAATGCTTCTACTACTAGAATAAATGCAATAAATAAAGTAAAACACAAATCCTCCTGAAATGATGGTGAAGAGGGAAAGCTCCTTGCTCCAAGCTTAGTGGCTCCTAGGCTTGAAAAGGGCTCCTCCATTTCCTTCATTAAAAGGCTCCTCAAAGGTGGAAGCTTCCACCTTAACTGTCCTTCTCCAAGGGTGGGTGTGTACCACCCTTAAGCTTCTCCTCCAAGGTGGCGTGGACCACCTTCAAGACCTCCTCCAAAGGTCTTCCTTTCCTAGCTTCTCTTTTGGCTGACGTGGTCACAAGAGAGAAGGAAGAGTGGAAGGCACCAAGGGGATAGAGTATCCCCTTAATCTTCTTCTTCTTCTTCTCTCTTGGGCGTGAGCATTAGGTAGAATATAAGAGGTATTTTGCTAGCCAAGGATGGGTTCTAAGGTGGTGGGTGTTGGTCTTTTTATAGGGTAGGATGAGAGGGTTAAGGTGACTCTTGAGATGGATGGCTAAGATGGGAAGATGGGGTGGTTAGGTGATCCTAAAGCTAAGGGGAGTTGGCACCACCTAAGGGATGTAAGGGGGGCAATTATGGGTGGCCAAGGGACACCTAAAAGTGGCGCCAACCATGGAGAGGTGCCATGGGTTGGCGCCAACTTCTAGGCTTCTAGAAGGGGGATGAGGTGGATGGTGGATGTGGCTTGGAGGGGTTATGTGTAGGGTGGATATGGGGGTTGAAGTTGGTGCCAAAAAGGGGGGTGGTTAGGGTGGTTTTGGCGCCAGCATCTAGGTGTCTTTTGGTGGTGATTGAGGGGTGAATGGTGGTGAAGAAGGTGGCGCCAACTTGAGTAGAGGTGGAGCTAGCTAGGTGGACTTGAGTTTATTTAGTAAATGGACCTAGCTAGGGTTAAGTTATGGCGTATGGATGGCCAAGGAGCTGGATGCTAGCTAAGCTAACCTAATCTAAGATAGCTTAGCTAGTAGTGGAGTGGAGGAGTAGGCATGTAGAGCTTAGCGTTTGAGGAGAGGAGCTGGATATGAAGAGTCTGGAGCTGAATTGGAGCTAGCTGCTATTGAAGAGGTCAACATGGGGATACTCTAGCTGGCTTAGCTTGCTAGTTCTTTGCTAGCTGCTAGGCCAAGCTAAAGTGAGCTACCTTCTGTTGAATGTAGCTAAGGTGAGCTGGCTCTGGTGCTCCCGGGGAGGATTGAGCTGGTTGAGACAGCTAAGGTAGCTTAGCTCAACTAAGTTGAGTTAAGCGGAGTCCCTGGGAGCTGGACTTGAGCTTCTTGAGCTGGAATGAATTCATCTTCAGCTGGCTGGAGTTGAGTGGAGCTGGATCAGGCTGGTCCTGAGCTGAGATGAACTCCAGTCAACTCAACTAAGCTAGCTAGAGCTCCCTGTGAACTCACGGGAGATGAGATGAGCTAGACTCAGCTAAGTTGAGCTGGATCTGAGTTGACCTAAGCTAGGGTGAGCTAAGATGAGCTCTCTTGAGCTGCCATTTAGCTGAGGTGAGCTGAATGGAGCTAGGATGAGCTAACCCTAGTCCAAGTGAGCTGGATTCCAGCTATGGTGAGCTGGATCAAGTTGAGTTTCAACTAGTTTGAGCTTCTTCTTCACCAGTTGCCTTCCTGAGTGTTAGGGTTTTATGAATCTGTATATCTGTTCATCCCTAACACTCACAAAAATACATTAAAAAGACAAGAAAAATGAAATGCATGCCTATCCTAATTTATGACTAAATGCAACCCCAGAAGCCTGTTTACGAAGCAAAACCCTAAGAGCTAGGATTGCTTTAATGCAAGAATGATGATAAACTGGACTTTATCACTTGCTGGAGGGTGACTAATTTCTACCTCACTCCGAGTTCAACTGGGGATGTTAAATTCAATGCCCGTTAGGAGGAACCCCAACACTCATTCACCTTCAACCTTTTTCTCAAGTTTTCACCTGTTCACTCTACATTCCATTTCACTTCACTTCACACTTTACCTATTTGACATGTTCTTCACCACCCATCATCCACCCACCCATACCAAGAGCCTTTTGAGTTTTCACCCTACTGTTTACTGCTTACTCGCACTTGTACCAAGAGCCTTTAATTGTGTCTGACCCCTCTTGCATTCATATGAGGACTTAGCAAGATTTGCCATTGGGGGATGGATAGGCATCCTTAGGATCTAGTATATTCTTTGGGTATCACACAGGACTCCTGCCCATTATACATATCCATCTGTAGTATATACAGATATCCTTTTTAAAAAATCCCTGAAAATTGAAAATTCTTGAAAAGTTTCTAAAAAGAACTATAAAATAGAAAAAATCCATAAAAATTGAAAATTCAAAAACTCTAAAAGTGTTTATATATGATATGAAAGCTGAAGCAAAAATAAAATAAGTGTTTATGGACATTCAACCTTTGCTTTTAAACTTTCCTAGCCACATAAGCTTGATTCGCTCAGGCTTAAGCTTAATGCACTTGAGCTTTGATAAGATAGAACTAAAATCTTTCCTAACTTAGGGCATATTCTTATACTTGAGTCAACTAGTACATGATTCATCTGTTTGCCTCTATTTAAGAATTGGATAACTTTGGTTCAGACCACACGGATATAGGAAGAACCAAGCAAACTTATGTTCTCATCCCTAGTGCTCATCAAAGAAGGTGGAGTCCTTATCTTTGCATGTAGGTAGACTCTTTGTCTTTGTCTTTGGTCTTGTGTCAAGGAGAAACTCTTTCCACTAAACACTTACCCACTAAGTAAAGTTGACAGAGACATAACGACATCCATTTTTAGAAAAGAAAGAGAGAAAAAATTACAAAAAATGAGAAAAGCAAAAAAGTTATTCTTTGCAATAAGTCGGTATGTTCTCCAAATCTTGTTGTACATATCCACAGAAAATGGTTGTTTCAGGGTACACTACATATATCCTATGCTTTCCACCATAAATTTTTGAGCCACTTACGTAATAAGAGTTCAGTTTGAGTATTCATTATTTTTAGATCTGATTCGAAAACATGACTTGAAGCTAAGACCAACTTGGACTTAAAAGGATGTGAAACCTTAGATTTGAGTCTTAAGTTCGTCTAGTTACTCCTAATTTGCACTAAGCACAACCATAGCTCTTTTCTTCTTAAACTTGGTAAAACTCTCTGGATCGTGGAAGTTGTACTTAAGGTTTAAATACCAAGAGTCCTTGTTAGTTGAGAGATGGCCAATATCATGTAAGTCTTGAGTACTGGTAGTCTTCCTTGCAATTGGTTCTTACAATGTCCAACAGATAAACACATTGATATTGCTTCAGAAAATCTTCACCTAAAGATCATTTCTAAACTCTTTACTACTATATTGCATATTGAATAAGTGTTTTACTAGAGACTAGAGAAAGATAAGCATGGGGGTGTGATTAAGCAGCAATTCACGCCAACAAATTATCATTCTTATGATATTTTCTAGCTTTACACATCTAGGATTAGATAACTATACATGCATTTTGTAAATATATGCATTCATGCAATTTGAAGGAGAAAGAAAGAGAGAGAGATAGAGCCCTCATTACCACCCTAAAAGCACCCACCTATTCACCTACAATAAATACCCAATTCTCCAAGTGTCCCCCCATAAAATTTCAAAAAATTATATATATATCCTAACACTACTTGCTTGCTCTCCACCCCATCACTCACCTATAAAACACTACCCACACCTCCCCGTAAAAAGGATGGTACCTCTCACACTCCCACCCACACCACAACACACGGCTGACCACTACACCCTCTCTTCTTTGCCTTTCTTCCTCTCCCATTCACAGCACGCTCTCACCAGTTTAGAGGGCATGTTGTAGCATTGGGAAAACCTCCCATGGTCACAAACCACCACAGTGAGGTCCACCACCATCTAGCTCCTCATGAGTAGATAGACATGGTGGATTACCTTATTATTTTGTAATTTTTATCGTCAATTTTTATTGCCATTAGCTTAGTTTAGAGCTTTAGTTGTTCTTACTTTGTTTGCACTATTCATACCCAATCACAATTCACTTTTTAATCTTCGTCACCAGCGCATTTCTCACTTTACCAGTGACAAAGCTCACATGCATCCATGCACATCCGGTCACACCCTCACAACCGTAACTGGTCACCAAACTCATGCACACCTCCCTCTCTCATCTTTTGACCGACTAACTGAGAAGTTAGACTGTCAAAGATCACCCCAGCCAGTTACGTCTTCTTTGCGCACTCCTCCACTCCATCGGCTAACCCGAGAAGTGTTCTATTCACTTCTCAATTAACTGGTCACCACATCACTCACATGCGCTCTCTCTAACTGCCCAACTAGTTACCTGCACTCCTCAGTACACACTCTCCTCATGTGCATGCGCACACAGCACTGTGCGCGCCACTTGTCTTCGTGCGCACATTTCTCACTTTAACAGTGATAAAGCTCACCCGCATCCATGCACATCCGGTCACACCCTCACAACTGTAACTGGTCACCAAACTCATGCACACCTCCCTCTCTCATCTTTTGACCGACTAACTGAGAAGTTAGCCTATCAAAAATTGCCCCAGCCGGTTACGTCTTCTCTGCACACTCCCTCGCTCCATCGGCTAACCCGAGAAGTGTAAAATTCACTTCTCAATTAGCTGGTCACCACGTCACTCACATGTGCTCTCTCTAACCACCCAACTAGTTACTTGCACTCCTCAGTACACACTCTCCTCTTGCACGTGTGCACACAGCACTGTGCACACCACTTGTCTTTGTGTGTGCCAGCACATTTCTCACTTTGCTAGTGACAAAGCTCACCCGCATCCATGCACATCCGGTCACACCCTCACAACCATAACTGGTCACCAAACTCACACACTGACTAACTAAGTTAGCCTGTCAAAAATCGCCCCAGCCAGTTACATCTTCTCTGCACACTCCCCCGCTCCATCGGCTAACTTGAGAAGTGTTCTATTCACTTCTCAATTAGCTGGTCACCACGTCACTCACATGCGATCTCTCTAACCGCCGAACTAGTTACCTGCACTCCTCAGTACAGACTCTCCTCTTGCGCGTGCACACACAGCACTGTGTGCGCTACTTGTCTTCGTGTGTACTCACTTGCCCTCTATGCACTCACTTCTGCGTGTGCATGCACACACAGATACACACACACACTCATGCACATACACGCATACACACAAACGCTCACATTCACACATAAATCCACTCATGTACATACACATATTCAAACTTCTCACATTTCACACACACATCACTCCATTTTCCCACGTATTATTTCACGTGTGTATGCTCATGAGTTGCACGCACATGCATGATAACCCACTCACATCAAGCCCTTCCCACACACTCGCACACACGTCAATTCCACACCCTGCATGCTGTACATGTTAGTTTTGATCTCGTCTCTCTAAATGTTGGTCGAACTAATACCACGCTACATTTCATTTGAATCACAGATTTAATCTCCCCACTACTATATTATATAGCTATATCTGTACATATATTTACATTGATATATATATATCTTATACTTATGTATATACATATAAATATAGGCTAGGTATTTCAATTCATTTCAATTCTAGCAATTTCTCTTTTGTTTAATTCTTCTCTTTCATGTGTTAATTAAGAAAATACCCAAGGAAAAAAGAGAATACATAATCCTTGACTTGCAGGTACCTGATCTCACGTGTAGCAAGATTATTTGGAATCAAGTTTGGCATGTCGCCAAGGACCTATTTTGTGGGAGTACCTCAAGGACAAGATTATCAAAAAAAAATCTAAACAAAAAAAATCCAAAAAAATAAAATAAAAGAGTGGAAACGCGTCTTTAGGATCATCGTGGAAATCTATTATCCAAACTTGCCTCCCTAAGTTTGACCCTGGGCATAAAAGTGACAACTTAAAATCTGATTTAGTCCAGGATAAATAAATTTGAAAAATCTTTGCAGGATCGCTTGTAGGTAACTACTTTCACTATACTTATTTTCACGCTAATATCACCTAATTAAATAACCCTACTCACATTCCATCAACCCTCAATGAGGGTTACTACTTCCTTCGGAGGTACCTAGGCAAGAAAATGTTTTAATCTTTGTCCATTTACTATAAATGTTTGCTCGGTCTTAAGATTGGCAATTTCAACTGCCCCATTGGAAAATGGTCTAACCACTTGGAAAGGTACCATCAACTTGGATTGTAACTTCTTACGGAAGAGTTTGAGTCATGCATCAAAGAGTACGACATGTTGATTTGGCTCAAAGGTTTTCCTATTCATAAGCCGATCATGGACAACTTTGATCTTTTCTTTATATAGTCTACTATTCTCATAAGCAACTTGACAAATCTCTTCAAACTCGGAGAGCTAGAGCTTCCTCGAGTACTACCCATATGGGAATCCATATTGCATTGTTTGATAGCCCAATATGCTCGGTGCTCTAGCTAGAACGAAAGGTGGCAAGCATTACCAAAGACCAACCAGTATGGTGACATGCCAAAAGGGTTCTTATAAGCGATCCTGTATGCCCAGAGGGCATCATCAAGTTGGGTGAACCAATCCTTCCGGTTGGGTCTCAAGGTCTTTTGTAAGATATTCTTGATCTACCTATTTGAGACCTTAATTTTCTCGTTCATTTGTGGGTGATACAGGGTGGCAATGCAATGAGTAACTCTTTTTCTATGATAGTATAATTCCATTGAGCCTCATATAAGGTTTTTCTTGCGTAGTAGATCACCATGGGATTCTTCTCTAGTCTTTGTCCTAGGGCAGCTCCAATTGTAATGTTTAATGCATCGCATAGTATCTCAAAGTCTTAGGAACAGTCTTGGGGTTGTAAAACATGTGAAGTCAAGATTGTGTCCCTCAAGGTAGTATAAGCTTGGATACAGTCAAGTGTCATGTTAAATTGAGTGCCATTGGCTAAAAGATTAGTTAAGGCTTCGATATCTTTGAGAAGTCTCTTATGAACCTTTTGTAAAAGCCAACGTGTACCAGGAAAGATCTTATTTGTTTGACCATGCTAGATGATGGGAGTTCAGATATTAAGTCAACTTTAGGTCGGTCAACTTCTATGCCCTGTTGCAAAATGATGTGTCCAAGGACAATCCATTTTTGAACCATGAAATGGCTCTTTTCTCAACTCAGCAAAAGGTTGACCTTAATACATCACTTCAGATTTTCTCCAGGTTGCTAAGGCAATGGTCGAATGAGTCTCTGAAAATGAAAAGATCATCCATAAAGCCCTCTAGATATTCATTCACCATCTCCAAAAAGATGGCTAGCATGTAGCACTTAAAGGTAGTGGGTGCATTGCACAACCCAAATGGCATATGGCGGAATGCAAACATGCCATATGGGTAGCTGAATGTGATCTTCTCTTGATCCTTCGGAGCTATAGTGACCTAGTTGTATCTTGAATATCCATCTAGGAAGTAGAAATGTTTCCACCTTGGAAGTCGTTCGAGAATCTGGTCAATGAATGGCAGGGGAAATGATCTTTCTTGGTGTCTTCATTGAGCTTCCTATAATCTATACACACCTACCAAGCGATGGTAGTGCGGGTGGGGATGGACTTGCCTTGTTTATTTGTGATCATGGTGAGCCCAACCTTCTTTGGTACCACTTGTGTAGGGCTCACCGAAGGGCTGTCGGAAATCAGATAGTTGATTCCCACATCAAGCCATTTTATGATCTCTTTTCAACGACCTCTCGCATGTTTGAGTTCACTCGCCTTTGCATTTGGTGGAAAGGTCGAGCCATGTCTTTTAAGTAGATCTTGTGTGTCCAATAACTGGGCTTGTTCCTCTAAGGTCGAAGATGGTTCACCCAATTGCTGCCTGATGTTTAGAAAGGGTTGTTGTCAACCTAAGTTCCTGTTCCCTTGTTAGATGTGCATTGATAAACACAGGGAAGATATGGTCAAGTCCTAGGAGGACATATTTAAGGTTACCAGGCAAAGGTTTGAGTTCAAGTGTTGTGCAATGTTGGAATGGTAAGGGAAGGGAGGGAGTTGTGTGACATCAATCTCTTCAGAGAGAGGTTGTTGTTGATAGTCAGCTCTGTACAGATTCGTATCCTCTAGGGATTTTGATGGGTTAGGGTAATCTATAGCTGTTTGAGTCTGATGGTCCTCTAAGGAACTAATTATCAAGCATTCTTCAACCAGGGTGTCCACGGGATCTAATTCCTAAACCTAGCTATTAAGCGAACTTGTCATTGTTTAGGAAATGCGTCGTAGTATAGGACAAATGCACTCAAACAAATAAATTTATAACTCGAATATCTAGAAATGAAGTCAGAGGTCGAACACAGGGAGCAAATAGGAATTCACTCTCTAATTTCAATTAAACTATAAATGAGCATAATAAATGAAGCACTATAAAGATATTTCAATGAATATTAATTTGTCACATTAAGTATTCAATGAAGCTCAATGTATTTCAAGACTTAAAGTGGATAAAAAGATATCTTAGACAAAATAATGGTGATTTAGATCACCAATTATTAGTCTAAGCACATGTATATCAACTATTCAATCAATGTAAATAATGAACAATACTCAGACGTCTAATTTGAGAATCAGACGACTTAACTGTCGCATGTTACAGTGTTTCTCTCTGATTTTTCTCTCTTCTTCTTCTTCTCTTGTTCTCCTTTGGCTCTTCTCTTCTTTTCTTTTCTCCTTCTGGCATGGCCCTTCTCTTTCTTCTTTTCCTCAAAGCCTTCTTGTCCTTTAGGTCTTCTTCTCAGCCTCCTCTCTTCCTTTCTTCCTTCGCTCTTCTTTCTTTCCCAGTGACTAAGTGTTGCTCAAATCCTTCAGAAGCAAAACCCACCCCTCCCCCGCTCTCTCCTACTTTCCTTCCTTCTCTTCTCTCTCAGAAATCCAATCTTAGTCGGATATACGGGTCGCACAACCTGGTCTAGGATTGCGGGCGTGGGTCGTAGCTGAGGAGTAAGAGAGTTTAGGTGGGTCAGGTTAAGTGAGGTGTATGGGAACCTCACCCCTGATGTATTGAGGCAATAAGGCCCAATGACAAAAAACCTTTATGCAACTTAAACGCTCCCAAATCCCATGATGTGGGACTATACATTCTTCTCCCTTCTTGTGTCAACTGCAATGAGGCATATTCGTTGAATTGGTGAGTAGTAGCTACTGGGTTCCTCAATTGAGGACCTGGAGACCCTCCTGGAAGTACTCCGCGTTGCTTGGAGGGTGCACCTGGGGCGTGCATGGTCAAGAACATGAAGAATGAGACACGCAATAATGGCGCGGTGGCAGAGGTCGACGTATACCTGAAATATGCCAATACGTTCTCTCAGCCACATTAAACAAGCTCATAAGGTTCATTGGACGGTGTGGAAGATAATGGCGGTGTCTATGTGGTGTGGGAGTGTGTGGAACGGTTGGATGAAGTTGTGGATGGAGACCAGTGATGGGAGTGTTCGGGAGCGATTGTGAGTGGATGGAATAGGAAATAACGATGGGGGTTTTGTGTGGGTGGATGTGGTGGAGGTTGTGAGGGTGTTGGCGAGGCAGTTGGCGACTTGTGGTGTGAGATGGGCCTTGCTGGAGAGGTGCCCGGAGCGGAGAATGAAGGTGGGTTGTGTTCGGATGAGGGGTTGTTTTTGTGTTTTGAGTATGGGGAATTAACCTACTGATCTAAATAAACCTAACTAACCTACTCTAACAGTCGAAAGCAGTAGGATTGACACCGACGTTGGCAAGCTGCCACTGTGGAAGATTGCCCTTATTTTGACTGGCGAGGTCCGGAGGAAGACGAGGAAGAAGATGGGAGGGCCAATTTGGCCGTTGGATACCTGTAGGATGAAGGGGATGGACGACTGTCGGAGCTTGGTTGGAGAGGAGCCAAAGGTAGGGTTAGGAAGTGGTTTTTGATCCTAAACCTTGCTAAGGAGGTGAGGAATGCAACGTTGGATCACTTATAGGCCTAACGATGGAGTTCCAAGCTTGGAAACAAGCTTGCAAACTCTGAGCTTTTCGTGCATGTTTCATACCCATGTGCTCAACCATTCGCATGAGACTTCCATGGAGTTTTAGGATTCATGAATGGTCCCATTTGGAAGGGAATTCCTTAAGGAATCTCCCTTTCAATTTTTGGAGTGTTTGATTAAGAATCAAGCGAGAAATCCTCGCTCGAATCTTCGACAGTGTAGTTCTTTCCTTCCATTAATGGTGTAAGGACTGATTTGTGAAGAAGATGGAAAACCTAGGAGCCTATTTGTAATGATTTCAAAAAGTTAAGGGCCTCTATGTAATGGAAAGAGTATATCTGGACTAAAATGCAAACTAGGTAAAGTTGATCTCTGATTGGGCTCAAATTTTGATAAAAACCTAATTTGGACCCAAAGAATCTAATGGTGAAGTCAAATTTTTTATTTGACCACTTTTGACTAGGTAATTTGCATAGAAACCCAAATTAGGGCAACTTTCCATCTGAGTCTCTATTTTAGGTCAAAATGCATTCTGATGGTCTAAAAAAGCATACCAAAATTTATAGAATATTTTTATATGATTTTTAGAAGGTTTAGGTGAATTTTATCCTAACCAAATCCTTATTTATTTAAGAAGGTCTATTTTTAGTGTTTTAGATGTCCGTTAATTGTCAAAATACGTGAAAACTTATTTCTATCTGCATGAACCCACTTTTTAGGCATTTATGACCATTTGACCTTTAATTAACCCTTGGGAAACCCTGTGGCTATTCTGCATTTTAGATATTCTTGTTAAAATTGCAGTTTTAGCCCTATTTTCATGTTTATCTCTCAGAATGGATATGCAATGAATTATGGCTCTTTGGCAATTATGTAGGAGCATTTATCAATTTATTATTCCTAATTAAAGTTGTTATGGCCAATGATGATGTTATCATCATAACCCCACGCCTAACTTTTGTTTGTCCCTTAGCAAAATCTTATGAAATTAACTCGAATTCTAGACGATGCATTGATGTTCAAAGTCCTGATTCTTTCTTCCTTTTAGAAATTAGCTCAGAATGCTAATTGTAGGCCTAGAGGTATTCAAGTACCAACCAAGATTTGGACCTGACCAGCTTTAGCCTCAGTCTTTCCTGAAGGTTTCTAGGGCCTAGAAAAACTATCCGAAGGTTTGCTGAACCCAGCGGTTAAAGCACCTGTGCTTGAAACAAGGTTAGTCCAGGATCAATTTGCAATGCATTTTTGTAAGAGAGAGGGATAGATGAATTTTTGCATTTTTGGAGTGCTTTCTCTCTCTCTTTCTTTCCTTTATTTCTAGCTTCGGATTGGCTCAAAAACACGATCAGTGTTGGATTCCTAGCTCCCATCATCAATCCTCGTAGGGTCCTTGGCAACTGATGCTTTAAGATAGCACCGCCCAAGGCAAACCCCAGAACCCTGGCTTTCGACACTTCGGGATAGTGCCTCCCATGACGTTCTGTAGCTAAATTCAGACCATGGCGATCGACATTTCAAGATAATCCCACCCATGGCACCTGAATCAACACAAGGTGCTTACCTACCCCTGGTAGTATATTTAGATATCCTAGGAGACAAGCACCAAGGAGACGGTATGTTATTGCGCATCTTTGAGGGGAATTTCTTGCCTGTCCGTGTTGGGAACTCATCCAATTTAACATGTGTTGATAAGTCACTCCTAATCTAGGTAGCCTTTTTAGAACAGAAAAAATGCTTTTGGATGATTTTGATTTTAAGCACACAGAACCAGACTGTGTGTGGATTAGGGTGCTTAGGTTACCGAGTTCCGCAAACCAGAGGTTAGTTAATGAGATCGAATAATCCCTAAGCCTTAGACCTAATATGTAAGCTTTGCATTTTCCTTAACCTCTTGAGGATTATCTAAATCTTAACGGATATGTGAATGTTTAAGCCTTGAAACAAGCACAAGAAGCTAAAGATTAGCATTCATACTAATCTCCATGTCTCTTTATTATTTTAGGACTTAATTTTTTTCTTTTGATTTGGTCTAGAACTTAAGTAGATTCCATAATCATTTACTAATGACTATCCTTTTTTCTGTTTCAAATTGTTGCTCCTTTTTGACATTTTAAATCACCTCCTCTTTTCCTCCTCAAGAATGATATGCAATTAATCTCACAAAATTTTCTCCCCTTTCCATTTTTTTGTCCTTTTTCAATTTTTTGTGTGAATCCTTCAGAAACTTGAATTTTAATGTGTTTGCACTTTAACACACCCCCATGCCTAAGTTTTGCAATGTCATTGTAAATCAGAGGGTATGGAATCAGCTTGGTTCAAGGATTACAATAGGGTCAATGGGTGGGTGAACAAGTCAGGATGATTGGTGCGGACAATTTCAAGCTCCGGTATGAGGACCAAAGGTGGAGTTAGCTATTCTAACTCTGAGCTCAGAGTGTAGTAGACGTGAAGTTCAAAAGGATAATTAGTAGGATCTCAGGTTTTTGAAATGACGGGTTGCCTCCCGTTAAGTGCTAATTTTAATGTCTTCAGCCAAGCATAAAGTGGTCAAGGAGGAGTGGTCAAATCAGATGAATTTTGTAGAATAAGCACCTTGATCAATATCCTGGTTGGTCCAACCAGGTGCTTGTTTAGTTCAACAAGGTGATGATGCACCCCAAACCTAATCAATCTAGCAGGTTGATGGATTTGAATTAGTAGATGTGGTGCCTACCAGGTGCTTTGAACCTTCGAAAGATATGGAAGTGAAAATCTAGGGTTTGGCTGATTTCATTCAGCCTGGTCAGAGTAGGGATTCTCAAAAGAGAACTGATCTGTGGAGGATGTAGGAACCCTACAAGAGTGATCAGAGAAAGATGGGACATGATTAGTAGTCTGATCGAAGTCCGAAACCTGATCAAAAGATGAAGAATCATATGCGATCAGATCATCTAGAGGAGAGTCAGAGTAGAAGTTGATTCCGATTGCAAGTCGGGGTTGGAGTCGAATTTGAGAAGGTTCTATATGTGCTGTAGAAGAGGTGGTTTCTTTCAGATCTATGTGTGTTGAGGGCTCCTCTAGAAAGGTTTCAAAAGTGGATTGACTTAAAGAGTCCACATAATAGCCATCAAAATCAAATGTAAATGCCTGGAGAGTGCTTATAGGATCATTGAAATCTAAGTCAATAAAAGATTCGAACTCTGGATTGCAGGCACTCTCGACACTTACTACTTCTGATTCCTGCAGATCATAAAGGAATGATTCCATCTCAGTAGAACGTGATTTTGAATCAATGATCTCAGGATCAGGACCTTAGAGTCAGAGTCGAAGAACGGGTCATGGATGTTAAGGTCGTAGATTTGTTCATAATTGTCAGGAAATAAAGGTTCTCTGAAAACAGAGTAGGATTCAAAATTATCGGAGAACTTGCAAAGATTGTGTTCTGAATTCGATTCCAGATCAGAGGTTCCACCATAGAAAGAATTAAGAAATGTAGAAGTAGCAACCTAACTTAGATCTAACCTATTTTTAGTTTTCGAGCTAAAAAGGTTGTCCCTAGTAGGTATAGGCTCGGGTTCTAAGCTCCTAGGATAGACCCAATCGAGTCCCAGCTATTTTAACCCCTCTATTTCTGTAACATAGATCGATGTGACTTCTGAGAAATCAATTTGTGTCTCAGAGGAGGTTGGAGAGGTGTATTCATCAAATACAGGCCCAGAATCGTAATTCAAATGCAAAATCTGACTTTCATCATTTTGGGCCTCATGATTATCCCAAATAGGCTCGATTCCAGATTCTAGGTTAATGGTAAGGGTTATATCAATAGGATCTAGGCTGGGCTCTATTGGGATATTAGAATCATCCTCGAGAATTACCTTAATAGGATAAGGCTCAGGATTTACATCCTCCCGAGGCTCTATTTTAAGTTCATCATTGCAACTATTTGGGAATTCAAAGCTTGGTGAACTAGGCTCTTGATTTTCTAGGGATGGCTCAAAATTGGGAACACCTATAATTGGATTCTCCCAACCCATCTTAAGATCAGGCATATCAATCTGCACATAATTTGAATCAGATTCTATTTGGGTTGGGGGTCCACAACAACCTCGATTCTCTTCCCTGGGCTCTGGGAAATTGTATTGATCCTCAATATTGTTCCAAGGTGTGTCATTGATTTCTGAAGGGATGTACGAGTAATTTTGATGAATGGTTTACTGTAATGTGTTCAACATACACCCATGTTTTTCCATGAGACCTTGGTACCTCTCCCAAAGGTGTGGATTGGACAAACAATATATATACTCGGTATTGTGTAGTCTCCACAACTCACTGTATTCAGCTAAAAGATCATCTCGGGTTGAACCGTGTATCATTGGTGTAAATAGCATTCCAACACGGTTCATGATATGGGTAGTTGTTTCTATGATATTAACCTGAATCCTACTAACTAGTTTTGAGGACCTAAAATATTCATCATGGTGTTTGAGAGCAACCTCAATCATTTTCTCTTTCATGATCATTTGGGACTCAAGCTTCCTAAACAGTTTTCCTAAATTGTCAGGCTACATTTTCAAATTAGGTGGTCGAATCAAGATGTAGAATCAAACTCAAGATAGATTGGAACTTGATTAGATCAGATTAGAAATACCCAGGAAAATCTAATGAGGTCTCTTAGGTTAAAAACCTAATGACCTTCTTGTATGTGTTCTAGAGAAAAGATGAGGGACTTGATGTTATTGAACCCAATCAAGGCACCCAAAGATTTTTGGATGACTAAGGTAGTTTCGAGGTGGATGATACCTCTAAATTAGAAATTCGGACATCCGAGGAATACCAGGGCAACCAGTAAGGGAGAGCCCCACAAAGACCCCTACATGGTACAGTAACCCCACGGGTTATAGGGTTTCCCCCGCCTGACCTTCCTTGTCACTGCGGTTCCAAGTAGACTGGAATGTATGGACTTAAGACCCTAAGTCTACCAATTTTATTCCTAATTTGTGCCTTGGATTTCACTTGATTAGCAGTTGATTTGACTTGTTACATAATTTGGAGGTTGATTGGCCTACAATGTAAGTCAGCTTCACCTGACCTACCGAAAAGATAGCAGAATGAAATCTAGGTCAAGACCCAAAAATCACTCTGAATTGACTCTCAGGTTATTAGGTCCAAAATTTTTAAGGTTCAAGTGAAATTAGATCCTAATTTTAGGGTTCTTCTTGATTAGATATTTTCAAACAAGGGTATGGGTAGCACACAAATGCAAGAGGGTTTATTCTCAGGAAAATGTGCACTAACACTTCACCCTAACATTGAAACCCTAGTTGGCCATATTTCAAGTCTAATTTAATCTCAAAATGTTCACCTTGGGCTTCAAGCAAGAAGTGCATTAGCCCAAAGTGATTTACAAATTAAGTGTAGTCCTTAATAGGTACAGGAAATTTAGGTAGGGAATTCTAAAGAGAATTGCCTCAAGCTTTCAATCAGATATGAAAATTTTCGTAAGTCAAGAAAACTTGCCTTTTTAGTAATGATTTAATAAGAAATAAGGCAAATGAATCCTAATCGGTTTTGTTTCCTTTTCTCTCTTCCAAGGATTAGGAGATTAGGGAAGAAGAGAGATTACCTGCCCTAGGAGTGGTTGATTTGTGCGGAAGATCACCTTGTGATGTACATCGCAAAGTCACAAGAAATCAAATAGGTCAATGCTCAAATATAATCAAATAAAACTGAGAATAGCAGTGAATTGCGCGTTGCTCCTCGGCGATGGCGCCAAAATGTTTAAGCGAATTCGTCGTTGTTTAAGAAATGATAGTAGTATAGGACAAATACGCTCAAACAAATAAGTTTATAACTCGAATATCTATAAATGAAGTCTCAGGTTGAACACAAGGAGCAAATAGGAATTAACATGCTAATCTCAATTAAAATATAAATGAGCATACTAAATGAAGCACTATAAAGATATTTCAATGAATATTAATCTGTCACATTAAGTGCTCAATGAAGCTCAAAGTATTCCAAGACTTAAAGAGGATAAAAAGACATCTTAGACAAAATAATGGTGATTTAGATCACCAATTATTTGTCTAAGCACATGTATATCAACTATTCAATCAATGTTAAATAAATGAATAGTACTCAGATGTCTGATTTAAGAATCAGACAACTTAACTGTCGCATGCTATAGTGTTTCTCTCTGATTTTGCTCTCTTCTTCTCTTGTTCTTCTTTGGCTCTTCTTCTTCTCTTTGGCTCTTCTCTTCTTTTTTTCCTTTCTCCTTCTGGCACAGCCCTTCTCTATCTTCTTTTCCTCAAAGCCTTCTCATCCTTCAGGTCTTCTTCTTCAGCTTCCTCTATTCCTTTCTTAGCCCTTCTTTCTTTCCCAACAATTGTCGCTCAAACCCTTCAGAAGAAAAACCCACCCCTCCCCTGCTCTCTCTTACTTTCCTTCCTTCTCTTCTCTCTTAGAAATCCAATCTTAGTCTGATATACGGGTTGCACAACTGAGTCCAGGGCTACAGGTGTGGGTCGCAGCAAAGGAGTGAGAGAGTTTAAGCGGGTTGGGTTAAGTGAGGTGTATGCGAACCTCACCCTTGGTGTACTGAGGTAGTAAGGCCCAATGACAAATAACCTTTATGCAGCTTAAATGCTCCCAAATCCCATGATGTGGGACTATACGATCCTCTCCCTTCGTGTCTCAGCCACAGTGAGGCATCTTTGTTGAATTGGCTAGTAGAAGCTACTGGGATCCTCAATTGAGGTCCTGGAGGCCCTCTTGGTAGTAGTCTACGTCGCCTGTAGGGTGCACCTGGGGCATGCGTGATCTAGAACATGAAGAACGAGATCGATGGTAATGGCACCGCAGCAGAGGTAGACGCATACCAGAAATACATCAATACGGCCTCTCGGCCACATTAAACAAGATCATAAGGTTCGTCGGACGGTGTGGAAGATTATGGCGATGTCTATGGGGTGTCGGAGTGCATGGAATGGTCAGACAGAGTCGTGGATAGAGGTTGGTGATGGGTGTGTTTGGGGGCGGTCGAGAGTGGATGGAATGGGAAATAAAGATGGGAGTTTTGTGCAGGCAGATGTGATAGAAATTGTAAGGGTGTTGACGAGGCGGTTGGTGGCTTGTGGTATGAGATGGGCCTCGTCGGAGAGGTGGCCAGAGTGGAGAACGAAGGTGGCTTGTGTTCGATCGAGGGGTTGTTTTTGTGTTTTGAGTATGGGGAATTAACCTAAGGATCTAAACAAGCCTAACTAACCTACTCTAATAGTTGAAGGGGGTAGGATTGACACAACGTTGGTAAGCCGACTTCGTGGAAGACTAATTCTCCTAAGAGGGACGACGGCAAGCAATGGGGAAGACTACCCTCGTTTTGACTGGTGAGGTGCGGAGGAAGACGAGGAAGAGGATGGGTAGGCCAATTTGGCTGTCGACTACCTGTAGGATGAAGGGGATGGAGGACTGTCGGAGCTTGGCTGGAGAGGGGTCAGAGGTAGGGTTAGGAAGAGGTTTTTGGCCCCAAACATTGTTAAGGAGGTGAGGAATGCAACGTAGGTTCATTTATAGGCCTTAGGATGGTGTTCCAAGCTTGGAAACAAGCTTGCAAACTCAATGCTTTTCACACACGTTTGATACCCATGTGTTCAAACCGGTTACATGAGACTTCTAGAGGGATTTAGGATTCATGAATGGTCCCATTTGGAAGGGAATTCCTCAAGGAATCTCCCTTTCAATTTTATAAGCGTTTGATTGAGAATCGAGTGAGAAATCCTCGCTCAAATCTCGACGGTGAAGTTTTGACCTTCCATTAATGGCATAAGGATTGATTTGTGAAGATGAAAACCTAGGGGCCTATTTGTAGCGATTTCAAAAAGTTAAGGGCCATTGTGTAATGAAAAGAGTATGTCTGGATTGAAATGCAAACTAGGTCAAGTTAATCTCTAATTTGGCCCTAATTTTGATAAAAAATCTAATTTAGACCCAAAGAATCTGATGGATAATTTGCCCAGAAACCCAAATTAGGGAAACTTTTCGTTTGAGACTCTATTTTATGTCAAAATGGGTTCTGATGGTTAAATCATGCATATCAAACCTTAAGAATATTTTTCTATGATTTTTAGAAGGTTTAGGTGAATTTTATCCTAATTGGAACATTAGTTATTTAAGTGGGTCTACTTTTAGGGTTTTAGATGTCCATTAATTCTCAAAACACGTGAAAACTCATTTCTATCTGCTGAACCCACTTATTAGCAATTTATGACCATTTGACCTTTAATTAACCCCTGGAAACCCCATGGTTATTCTACATTTAAGATATTCTTGTTAAAATTATTGTTTTACCCCTATTTTCATGTTTATCTCTCAGAATGGATATGCAGTGAATTATGACTCTTTGGCAGTTATGTAGGAGCATTTATCAATTGATTATGCCTAATTAATGTTAGTTATGGCTGATGATGACGTTATCATCACCAGCCACAATCAAAAGACTTAGTTGTCTTGAAGATATCTAATTGCATCTTCTTATCTCCGAAAGCAACTTACATACATCCCATGTCACAGTCAATGTTTGCTTTCACCGTAGCCAAAAATGGTCTACTTAGGATGATGGGTGTATTTTGTAAGTGTTCGAGGACTTCTATGTCAAGGACTAAAAAGTCAACTGGGAAGTAGAAGTCCGTAACCCAAAAATTGCATCCTCGACTACCCCCTTTAGGATGTTTATGAATAGATCATCCAGTTGGATAGTCAGGTGTAGGCTTGAGTTCTCCAAATCCGAACTAGTGATAAAGGGTAACTAGGATTAGGTTTATTGAAGCACCTAAATCAAGGAGTGCTCAGCCAAAAGTCAAATCACCATTATTGCAAGAGATCAGAGGTGCTCCAAGATCTTTCCATTTGGGAGGTACGCTACATAAAATCATCGAACTAGCCTGCTCTGGTAGCACTACCATTGTAGGTGCTTGGGTTATTGGCTTATGCTTTCATGTGCGAACATCTTTCAAAAATTTTAAGTAAACCAAGATATGCTCAATTGCTTTGAGGAGGGGCATGTTAATTTGTACTTGTTTGAACATCTCCAATAACTCATCATCAACCACATTTTTCCTCTTCTTGACCTTATCTAAGGCTTCAAGGTATGGTACTTGGGTCTGCATTGGGTCAGGTTCCTGAACCTTGGGTTCCTCCTATTCATCCTTAGAATCATTAATTATCTCGAGATTTGCAGTTACGGGAGGGGTTGGCCATTGAGGGTCCTAGGTTTGGGTACAGCTTTTCAAGGTAATCGCTTTGGCTGAGGCATTCAAACCTGATTTGGATCCTTATGAAGAAGCGACAAATCCAAAGGTTGTTAAGGGTCTTGTAAAATCACATGGGCTTGCCCTTGGTTTTGTTGGAACCCTTGTGGGTTGTGGTTTGTGTTCAGTACATTCCTCGGGTTTGGTTGTGGCTAAGATGGAAGGGATCTCTAATGTTTTGCATCCAATAATTGACTCAATTGTCCCTTTAGTAAAGCCATTTCTTCCTAATGTTTTTGGTTCATATCAGCCATCATCTTAATTGGGGTGTCCATTTAGCTTTGTTGTGTAGGACCTGCCCTATTCTGGTTATAGAGTTGTCTATTAGGTTGTCCCTACTGGTAGGAGGAAGGATTAGGCCTGGGTTGGTTTTGGTATTGGTTCAGTTTTTGATTTGACAAGGGAAATTTTGGGTGGTTGCACCATCCAAGGTTGTATGCGTTTGGGAAAAGATCAGGCATACAGTAGCCTTGGATGGCATTTGCATCTTCAAAAGTAGAAGGTGCCGGAGGGGGGGAGGAATAATCAGGGTATGAGGGAGGAAAGGTCCCTCCCTGGAACATAGTTGGAGGTTGTTCCAGATGCATTTGGTTCATAGACTAGATCAGGTTAACATTATGTGCTCCCTTTGCTAGGGAGAAGGTTTGTATAATGGCACGGGATTGGTTCAGAAGCTCATCGATCTTTTTATCCACCAACTCAACCCGCTTTAGCTTCTTAACTATGATGTCCATGTCAACCATACCTGAATTAGTTTGCACTTTGTAAATTCCACCACGGGGTTGACTGGACATATTGAATGCGGTCATGGAGGCATTAGTAGGCGAGTTCTCACTCATTGACTCAAAGAGTTCGAACATGCTTTCCTCATCTTTATTTAGAAAATTTCCTCCGTAGGAGGCATTGATGAAATTCCTAAGGGTACTGTCAAGACCATGGTAGAAGATCTCAGCCAATTGCCACCTCGGAACCTTGTGGTGTGGGCATTTCCAAAATAATTTATTAAATCATTTCAATGCCTCATGAAATTGCTCTCCACTTTACAGGGTGAATGTGGTAATGGCTCTTCTGAGGCCATTGGTTTTTCCTGTAGTGAAAAACTTCTTCAGGAAGACATGCCTTAGTTCCTCCCAAGTGGAGATGGATCTCCTTAATGTTCTAAGCCAATGGGAAGCTTTTTCTTTTAGGGAGAATGGGAACACCTTCATTAAGATAATATCATGGCGGATGTTCCTAGGTATCACAATACAAGCAATCCGTTCTAGATCCCCTAAGTGTTGGAAAGGGTCCTCATTTGATCTCCCATGAAAGTTGCTTTGGATTAAGCTAAGGACATTGGGTTTCAGCTCAAAATCATCGCCCCCTTTAGGGACCCTAAGATAAGGTTCGATTGGGATAATAGAAGGATTGTAGAAATCAGGTAGAGGCCTTGGTTGGCCTTGATTATGCAATAATCATAGGACTTAAACAACCTAAATTGAGTTAGAACTTAACATAATTCATGCAATAGTAGCATACATTACAACTTTTCTGCTTTATTTAGATAATCATGAAATAATGCTATAATGATGTATCGATTAGTGTATTATTTGGTTTGTAGGTAATAAAAGCTTAGGAGATGGCCTGAAGCTAGATTTAAAGCTGGATAAGAGGCCAAAGCTACAGTAGAGCTAAGGCAGAAGCCTTGGAATAAAGCCACTCAAGATGAAGACATATGTAGGGTAGAGGTATGTGATCGGTCGACCCGGATAGGTTGTTAATATGATGATTTTATCGTTGAAATGTGTATAGTGGTTAACATAATTCGAACCTAACCATCTCTTTACAAAATTTTTAACTTGGGCTATTTGATTTTATCTTGTCACTTTTAGGCCCAGGGTCGAACTCAGGGAAGTAGGGTTCAAGTTGAGTTTCTATGCTTTTCCTAAAACTCAGGATCGAGCTCTTCCATTCGTTTATTATGTTTTTGGTGTTTTTCTTATTTAGATTTTTTTCTGGTAATCCTTGTCCTTGAGGCACACCCTCAAAATTGTGTCCTTAGCTTTTAGCCAAGACAGAGTTCCAAAATGAGTCCTATTATTCGCAAGACAAGGTAACTGCAAGTTAAAGATTATCTTTTCTCTTTTATGTATTTTTTTTATCTTTTTATTATTAGGAGAGCTAAATAGAACAAACGTAATTATAATATATATATAGGTATATATTATGTATATGAAGGGGTGGGGGTGGAGGTGACGATGGAGTGTAGCACTGTGTCGAGTCGGTCGACGTCTAAAGAGACGCAACCAACACGACTAGGTACCGCGTGGAGTGTGGATGGATGATGGATGATGAATGTGTCCACGCTTTTTTGTATGTGTGTATCGGGGAATATCAGCAACTGGTGCAGATATTCCTGCAATACAATGTATGGTAAATAATGTGAAAATATATGTATATGTATGTATATAAGTAAATATATCTATATGTATATAAATGTATACGTATATATGTATATATAGATATATATATGTATATATATATATAGGTGTATATGTATATACATATATATGTATGTATATATGTATATAGCTATGTATATATGTATATGTATATAAATATATATATATAATACTATATAGATGTATATATGTATGTAAGTATATGTATCTAGATATATATGTATATATATAAGTATATAGATATGTATATATATATATGTATATGTATATATCTAGATATATATAAGTAGATATATATATATATATATGTATGTATACTAATACATAAATATATAGATACTACTATGTATACAAATATAAATATATATATATAGATATATGTATGTATATATAGATAGATATATATGTTACTATAAGTATACGTGTATATATATATAAATGGTGTTTTATGTGTGTGTGGGTGTGTGAAAGTGTGAGTGTAGATGTGTGTGTGTGTCGGTGTAGTGTGTTGTTAGTGAGTGAAAAAGAGAGAGAGAAAGAGAGTGAGAGAGCGGAGAGAGAGTGGGCCGAAGAGAGTGAGAGAGAGCGGGAGAGAGCGGGCGCGCGCCGCGGGTTAAGTCGTCTACAGAAGGCACCCGACGTCTGGAGATCACGTCATCTGCAGATGGCTCCTGACGTCTGGAAGTTGCATCTGCAGGCGCGTCTTCGCGCAGACGAGGTAAGGATTCTGTAGGCCGGTGCGAGCGTGGAGGGCGGGCGACAACGTGCTCGGAGAGGGCGACGGGGAGCCTGCAGTCGTGTGCAGAGGGCGACAGAGGCTGGCAGGGGGCAGCGAGAGGGCTTGGCCGGGCGCGAATGCAGAGGCGACAGAGCAGAGGAGGTCCTGCAGGCGCGCGCGGATCTTTCATCCTATGGATGCCTATCCACCCCCCATGCCAAACAATGCTATGTCCTCATATGCATGCAAGGAAAGGCAGAGAAAGGACGAAATATCGGGTAACAAGAGCTGAGGTTCAGGGTATAGATCAGGGCGAGCACCGCGAAGTGTGGATGGATGATGAATGTGTCCACGCTTTTTTGTACGCGTATATTGGGAAATATCAGCAACTGGTGTAGATATTCCTGCAATATAGCGTATATTAAATAATGTGAAAATATATGTATATGTATGTATATAAGTAAATATATCTATATGTATATAAATGTATAGGTATATATGTATATATAGGTGTATATGTATATATATATATATGTATGTATATAAGTATATGTATCTAGATATATATGTATATATATATATATATGTATATGTATAAGTATATAGATATATATAAGTAGATATATATATATGTGTGTGTGTGAATGTATGTATACTAATACATAAATATATAGATATTACTATGTATATAAATATAAATATATATATATAGATATATGTATGTATATATAGATAGATATATATGTTACTATAAGTATACGTGTATATATGTATATAAATGGTGTTCTATGTGTGTGTGGGTGTGTGAAAGTGTGAGTGTAGAAATGTGTGTGCGTCGGTGTAGTGTGTTGTGAGTGTGTGAAAAAGAGAGAGAGAAAGAGAGCGAGAGAGAGAGAGAGAGAGAGAGAGAGAGCAGAGAGAGAGTGGGCCGAAGAGAGCGAGAGAGAGTGGGCCGAAGAGAGCGGGCACGCGCCGCGGGTTAAGTCATCTGCAGAAGGCGCGACATCTGGAGGTCGCGTCGTCTGCAAATGGCTCCCGACGTCTGGAAGTTGCGTCTGCAGGCGCGTCTTCGCGCAGACGAGGAGAGGATTCTGCAGGCCGGCTGCGAGCGCGGAGGGCGGGCGACGGCGTGCTCGGAGAGGGCGGCGGGGAGCCTGCAGTCGTGCGCGGAGGGCGGCAGAAGCTGGCAGGGGGCTGCGAGAGGGCCTAGCCGGCCGCTGCAGTCCGCGCACCGGCCAGTTGCGGGCGCGAAGGCGGAGGCGACAGAGCGGAGGAAGCAGAGCGGAGGAGGTCCTGCAAGCACGCGCGGAGGGCTGAGCGCCTGCGGGGAAGGTCGCGGAGGAGGTGGGGGGTGCTGCTGCTGCTGCTGCCGCCGCCGTTTGACTGCTGCTACTGCTGCTTCAAGCTTCAGACCTTGAAGCGGCAGCAATGGCGAGAAGAAGAAAAAAAACGAAAAAGAGAAACACCACGCCCACCAGCTCGTTGAAGAGCTGGGCGGTGGTGTTCCCACTGTGATGGTGTGCACCACAGTGAGCGCTCCTGCTCGCCGGGTGTCTCCTCGAAGGAGGACCGGCGTACGGGAGGGGAGAACGGTGGAGAGGAAGGTGGTGGAGCTGCGGGTCTCTTGCTGCAGCAGCCTCTGCCCTCGCGAGGAAGAAGCTGTGGCTTCTTATAGAAGAGGAGAGTAAGGCCACATGCATGGCTGCAGCAGGGAGTGGGCGTGGGAATGGCAGCCGCAGGGAGTGGCTGCAGCAGGAGGCAAGGCGTGGACGTGCATGCATGCAGCCGCGGGAAGAAGCTTGGCTTAGCGGGAAGAGAAAAAAAGAAAAAAATAAAAAGATGCGGATTTTGCAATGAGGCACTTGAGGAAAAATGTAATTTGTGAGGCTTTTATTTCATTCCTTTTTCCTCTCAATTAAATGCATGAATGCAAGTGTTTTTACAAATGCAACTATGGAATCCTAATGTGCATAGTTAATGGTAGGAAATAGCATAAGAAGGCATTATTGCAGGTGTATTTTGAGGTGCAATCAGTATGCAACATTACTTGTTGGATTTTATTGTTTGAGTTAAATTATGAAGAACATAGGACTTCCCTACACCTATTCCTACCCTTAGGATAGCTTTAGATACCTTTCCAAAGCTTAGCCACCCTTAGATTAGGTCACTTTAGCCTAGAATACCTCGAAACCTATCTTCCATCCCATCTCTAGATGTTCAGGTAGGATGCTGGATGTCCAGGTTCCTCAGATACCACCCACCAAACCCAAAACCCAATTTGCAGGAAAATTAGACATCTAGACAAGTTGTCAGATGTCTAATTTCTACAGAAATCAAAGATAGAACCTCAACTCCACACTGCATCAGCATTAGACGTCTAGACTAGAGACTTAGACATCTGATTTTGAAGTATAAGTCGTTTAATCACTAAATCAGATGTTTGGAACCTTGCTCCACATGCTGTTTTTGATATCAAGCATAGATCGTGATTTTTTAATCCCTTAAACCCAGTCCTACACCCTAGGGAACCTAAATTAACATATCCTAAGCCTAGGACACTACCCTAAGACCATCCTAAGAACCTAGTTTGGTTCACACTAAACCCAATTTACTTGCATCTAAGTCAATCACACCTAACCTAGTCAATTGGACTCAGTGAGAGTCCAATTAACTCAAGTCCAATCTAATTGAGAACTCTCTCTCTCTCAATGACACACACATTGACCCAATTAAACTTGGTAAATTTTAATTGGATCAATCACTTTAGCCATAGGTTATGTAAACCTATTTTTAGAAACCTAACTAAACCTACCATTTAGACGAACCTAGACCCAACCTAGCCATGGATCTAGGAGGTCCACTTGACCACCTATTCATGCGCACACATCCACATGCACACACCTTGGCTTCCCACTCTAGAGCCCTCTAGAACCTTCACCAAGTGGTGCCACCTAGGTTGCCAAAGATAGCAACCCAACCTAGTCTTTCCTAGATCCACAATTTACGGATCTAAGGAGACCCACTCTTACTAAGTTGGACGACCACCGAAGGGTCTCTCTAGAATCTTCTATAGTTCTCTAAAGAAACCACTTGAAAGCCATCCCTTGGTCTGCCATGCACCCAATCTTGGACTCCATTCATCATTCCATCCACGAGCTCCATCACCTCCACAACCACCATCACCACATCCAAAGAAAGCTCCTCCACCACCTTCCTAAGAGGTCGGCCTACAAACCTTGGCCATCCCTCTCCTCGTTCCTACCACCACCAGCCACACAGCCATTGTAGACCACCTCCAATGTCCTGATTTCTAGCAACTAGATTCATGTTCTCCATAGTTAAATACTTGCATTAATATCTTGCTAGTTGTAGTAGTAATACCCTCTCTAGGAATGCATCATAATATACCCTAGATCCATGCATGCATGTCTTTTCTGTTAGCTATAATTAGTATTTTCAATTTCCATGTACAAGCTTTCCTCTAGAATGACAATATTTTTGAAGGAATAAAAATCATCAGTTGCTTGCTGCATCTATAAATATATTGCAAAAAACATGCCAATTCCTGAGGATGTGAATGATTTAGCGATAGATTCATTTTCTGCTAGTCGCCATTGCATAATGGAGGTTGTGCATACTGAAACACACACATTCACATTTGTGATTTATCTAAATCATGCACATGTTTTACATGTTAACAACACAGCCGACCCATCTTTTACTCACACTCTTGAAACTGGAGTCCGATTTTAAGCAAGTAAAGAATGGCAAAAAATCAAAAATCGATTTTGCTTTCTTCTACCACCTTGAGATCGACTGGGACTCACTGTTTTAATATTAAATTTTTGTTGGAATTGTGATTCGTGCTATGCTATGGCACTTTTCTAATCAAATCCTCATTTTACGACTCTCAACAAATGGCATCGTTGTTGGGGAGGCAATGCAATTTTACTTTTTGATTTTTCTGAGCTTAACTCTAACATATCAGCTTCTGCTTGTGGTGTACAGGAACGGGAAAAAGTAGATTTTGCGCACTCATCAGGTGTAGCTGAAGAAATCATCTGCACATCAAAATCTTAGTTAGGTTTCCATTGAACCCTAGGTTGATTTGATTTTAGAAAAAAAAAGTCTGAATATTTTCGTGAGAAAAGAAAACGAAAAAAAAAAAGATGTTAGACTTAGGTTTCTTTTGAATCTTAGGGTTAGAGTTGCTTTTGAAAATAAAAAGAAAAAATAATGAATATTTTCCAAAAAAAAGTAAAAATTTGAAAGAAAAAGAAAAAAAAATTCACAAATTTGAAAAAAGAAAGCATTTTGTGAAAAAGGCTCATTTTGAATTCAAACCTTTTCAATGATGTTTCATCATTCCTTAAAATTCATCCAGATTTCTTTTGCGAATTCAAAATCCAATTACCAAATGTTTTCTGGCTCAAAAATTTTGAAATTTAAGCTAAAGCTATATTTTCAAATTAGCTTTGAAATGACACCATTCTTTTGAAAAAATTCGATTTGTGCAATTTTTTGAAAATTCACAAGATACAAGGGGGTCAAACTGACACAGATCTGAAAATTTTTTAATTTTGAAAGCAATTTCGAGCAACACACAAATAAAATCTAACTAGAAATGATGGTACCTAAATGAGTATCAAATTAACTTTCATTTTCATATTTTTACCAAATTTTTGTACAAAAATTTACACTATTTCAAAAAGAAAAATCAACATGAGGTCAAAATCCAAATCTAATCCTCTAACATATAAAAATTCATATTTATTCATTTCAAACAATACAAATTCCAAGAAAAATATTCTTTGAAAATCTAATTGAAAAAGGAATCTACATGTCAAATTTTAAATAATTTCGATTCAAATTGTGTCATGGAGAATGTTTTTAAATTGAAATGTGGTCTGCTACTTATACACTTGTCTATTGCATGAACCCTAGGTGAAACTTTTAGGGTTACAACTTAGAGACCACACTTGTCTTGCCTAGACTTAGTCAAGTCTAGTGGCTAGCTGGTGAGTTAGATCACCTTCTGGACTACTCACCAAAACACAAGTTGAAGAGAAAGGTTAAGCATAATTTCATAAATTATGTTAAATAACTTAATTTGTTATCAAACTACTGGGTCATGGCAACCACGTAAGCCAAACCCATTTTTGAATTTACGGGGCACTGTCAAATGACCACGTCTAAGGGGTACAAAGGAACCGAAGGGAAAAGCCAAAGGAAGAACCGTCCCTTTACTCCCCTCGTATAGATTGGCTGGGTTAGCTTGAGGGGTTGGGATTATTTTCAGTTAGTTTTGCAATGAAAAATCTGGTCACTCGATCTTAAGGACAACTTGATTAACAAGGCCTTAGCCTTGCTTAGCTTGGCTGGACTAACCCGAGTTGGCTGGTGTATGCAAAGGAGGAGGTCACTTAGACCTCAATTGGTTGGACCTTGGGAGCCAATCCCAAGGAGGCAAAGGCGATTCATCGTATCGCCTGAACCTTCTTCTCATCCACCTTCTTCTCCTACTCGATTAGCCGAGATGGCTAACCCCAAACCTAGACTTGGTCAAGATCCAGCAAATCTAGACCCAATGGCTCGCTTGGAAGCCTAGGACGTCGAATCCAAGGAACGATATCAGTAGAACATCGACAAAATTTTGATGACATTGGAAAGGGTGCAGCATCCACCCCGCGGAGAACAGCTACGAGACTTCTACGATCCGATGACTCCAATTCTAGCACCTCAAGTCTAGATTCCCGTAGGAGAAGATGCATTCGGGTTGAAGCCGAACGTAATAAGTCTGATTTAGACTTATTTTTATGGAAACTCGAATAAGGATCATTTCCAACACATAGAGGACCTGAGTCAAATCATGGAAATGGTTCAACTTAGGAATGTTAATATGGGAATAGTTCTCATGAAGCTTTTTCCATTTTCTCTTAAGGATAAGGCTTCATATTGGTTCAAGACCATCGAGAGGCTAATTGGAACCTTGGCAGAATTACGTCGTGAATTCTTCCAAAAGCTCTTCCCGATCAGTTGAACAAATGCAAAGAGGTGTGTGATTACGACTCTCTCCCAAGGACTAGGGGAGAAGTTGCATGATGCTTGGTATCGATTTCACGTTCTTCGCTGGACATGCTTGCACAATGGTGTGCCTAGATGGCACCTGGCTCAGATCTTTTACCATGGGATGGATGACACACATCGGTATCTAGTCAATGCATCTAATGGAGGGAATTTTCTTGCAAAGGATGAAAATAGCTCGTTTGAGTTGTTCAAGTCCTTGGTGGAGAACACGATGAATGCCACATCGATGAACCTATTCCAACGACCTATATAGCAATGAGTTAGTGTCCATGAGGCTCACGTCTACTTTGCTTAAGCTGATATGAACATTATCTCCAAGAAGTTGGATAAGGTTGATCTGATAGACAAGATGCTCAATGAACTAATTCGAGCTCAATCTGAATTCCCTATTAATTCTACTACATCTAGATCTTCCTACGCACCCTGAGGCCCTCCTGCTTGAGTTTACTTGCTTGGGATGCATCCTCTCTGTATTCGCGGGAACCTGCATATCAAGAACCTATGAATAATCTCGATTTGGAAATGCATAATTAGGGTTACACACCACTTGATGATTTTAATGCATATTCCCTTAACGAATATATGTCTCAGACATTGTCAGCCAGCGAAGACATCAATGCTATTCACAGATACGGGCATAATAACCCGTACTCAGTGAAGTATAATCCTGGTTAGAGCCAGCATCCAAATTTCTCCTAGTTTGGTAACTCATAGAGAGAACATCAAGACCTACACCACCAGACCATACAATATGGGAATGCACAAAACATGCACCCAAGGCAACAACCATTCCCATCACAATAGCAACCCCATTCTATTTGTGAACTGCTGCATCAAGCTATCGGTCACCTTCCAAAGCAGTCCGACCCTTTGGAAGCATTGAAAGAGGAACTTTAAGAATCTATGCAAAAGTCTACGTAGGATAGCTTGCAAATCATGAAGGCAATGGCTGACCAAATACAAAGCATCCAAAACATGTAGAACCAGCTATTGCAGGAGCATAGGGCACAGGGAGCCTTACCCTCCCAACCGATCCCTAACCAATGATATGTTCAGAACCAAGGTGCCTCGTCTAGGTTTCAGGCACATGCCATATCACAGGCACCTCCTACACCACCTGATTATGCTCAAGATCAGCCGCCTTTACCCCAAAACCCCATATATTTGTCCCCTTCCTCTCCTCTGCCACCTCAGGACAGCATGCCGATGCAAAAGCTGTTACATTGAGGAGTAGGAAGAAGATACACGACCCACCATTTAGGCAGGAGGGTCCTAAATTTTTGTGCCCTTCACCTCAAGATGGTTTGACTCCTTCCTGTTCTTAGGAGCCACCTATGGTAAATAAGGGAAATAGGCCAATTGACCATGAGATTCTTGTCCCTTTTCGTGAGGCTTTGACATGAGATGTAGCATGGAAAAAGGGTACGTGAAATTTTGAGGACCTGAAATCGATGTTTAATGAAGTTCTTATTCAGATCCCTTTCCTCGAGGCTATATATCACATCCCCACTGTCGCTAGGTTCCTTAAGGATGATTGTACCCTGACGCAACAGTAGAAAAACAAATGATAGGCAATATTGTCAAAGGAAGTTAGCACCGTGATTCTAGCTGACCTACCGCCTAAGAAGAGAGACCCTAGTACCCCACTCATTTCCTGCTTTTTGCACGACTCACCATTTGATTTGGCCCTTCTAGATCTGGGTTTGTCCATCAACCTAACTCCCACTACCATATATGATTGTTTTTGATTTGGGGAGTTGAAACCCACCTCAATTACTATTCAGCTAGCTGATCGATCAGTAAAAACACCGAGGGTTGTTGAGAACGTGACCGTTAAGGTTCGTGGATTCTGCTTTCCTGCAAACTTTTTCGTTCTTCATATGGTGGTTCCTCCTAATCTCTGTGATGCACCGACCATTTTAGGTTGCCCATTCTTGGTGACAACCCGAGCGAACATCGACTGTGCATTCAGGAGTATGGAGATTTCCCTAAAAAATGAAAGACTTACATTGGATATATTCAAGGCATCAAGGAACTTCGACTGTGGTCACATCGCAAAGAACGGTTACGACAAAGAATCGACTTTCTGTGGTAGCATTGGGCTCCTTTGTAATGAGCCAATGTCACATTCGTCTTCATTGTCAAGGCTTTTAGACCTTGATCCACACAGGACTAAGACCACTGTAATGCACATTTTCTCCAGCAAATCTGATTGTCTGGGGTGTTCATCTGATCACGACACCCTTGATCTTGACTATCTTAATCCACCAATTACTGAATCACCCCTGCTGACATAGGAAGGTGTGACTGTGGCAAACGGGTTTCCCATTAATACAGTCACGACTGATTATTTTGCAAGTGCAAATCAATGGGAATTCTCGCATATCAGGATCATTAGAGTCCTGCTATTGATTATGCTCCTCCTACTCACGATTCTGATTCTCACCCACCCATAATTGAATAGAAGCACTTACTTGAATCACTCAAATACGTGTTTTTTGGTGAAAGTGAGACATACCCTGTTATTATTAATGCTCACATGACCCTAGAACAAGAGAATCAATTGATTTCAATTTTAGAAACCATAGGGCTACTATTGGGTGGAGTATTGTTGATCTCCATGGGATTCACCCCTCATACTGCACTCATCTCAATTACACGGATGAGGGGGTGAAGCCTTCAAGACAATCTTAAAGATGGCTAAACCCTAATATGATAAAGGTTGTTAAAAAGGAGATCATTAAGTGGTTGGATGCAAGCATTGTATATCCGATTTCCGATAGCCAATGGGTGAGTCCTATCCAGATTGTGCCCATGAAAGCAGGACTCACCATCATAAAGAATGACAAGGGTGAATCCATCCCAACCCTCACCGTGACTTCATAGTAGGTTTGCATTAACTATAGGAAACTAAAGACAACTACCATGAAGGATCATTTTCCTTTATCGTTCGTTGATCAGACCTTAGAGAGCTTAGTTGGGTGCAGTTTCTTTTACTTTTTGGTAGGATACTCCAGGTATAATCAGGCAGCAATTAACCTGGAAGATCAGGACAAGACCACTTTCACATGTCCCTTTGGAACATTCGCTATTAAGCGAATGCCCTTCGGCCTCTACAATGCACTAGCGACATTTCAGCATTGTATGATGGCCATTTTGTTTGATATGATTGGGGATTATGTGGAAGTATTTATGGATGACTTCTCTATTTCTGGAGACTTCTTATCATGTCTTGATAACCTCATTAAGATCCTGAAATGGTGCATTGAAGTAAACCTAGTACTCTCATGGGAGAAAAGCGATTTTATGGTGAGGGATGGCATTATACTAGGTCACAGGATCTCATCCAATGAACTAGAGTTTGACCGAGCTAAATCAGAAATCATATCCCGATTACCGACACCTAGCTTGGTTAAGCAACTTAGATCATTCTTAGGTCATGTCAGATTTTATCGGAGATTTATTCATGATTACTCAAAAATCGCACACCCATTGACAAATCTTCTGGTAGTCTGATTGCGCTGCAATCATAGGACTTAAATGACCTAAATTAAATTAGAGCTTAGCATAACTGTAGTGTAATTCTTGCATTAATAGCATACATTGCATCTTTTCCTGCTTTATTTAGATATGCATAAAATAATGTTATAGTGTACTAATTAGTGCATTATTTGGATTGTAGGCAATAAGAAGCTCAGGAGATGGCTTAAAGCTAGACCTAAAGTAAGGAAGAAGTTAGAGCTGTAGTAGAGTTGGATAGAAGCCCTGGAATAAAGAGGAAGAAATAATGTAGGGAGAGGTATACTACTCTACTAGGTAGAATTTTAATGGAGTTAAATTATGAAGAACATAAGACCTTTCCTAGCCTTAGGATAGCCCTAAAGACACTCCTAAACCCTAACCACCCTTAGATTAGGTCACCTTAGCCTAGCATACCTCAAAACCCTCACTCCAACCCATATCTAGAAGACCAGGTAGGTTGCTGGATGATCAATGGGTTTTGGCAAAGAAAAATTAGGGTTTCAAGAACCCATCGTCGTAGCTCGCAAAACGCGTTATCAAATACAATTTATAACCAAAACTCCAAGGGAGTCCTGGGTCAAGCACAGGGAGGTGATGTTTACTTTCATTGAAATCCACACTTCATTTTGTTTCTTTTTGAGGTTTTAGGTTTTTGTGATTTTTTTCTTTCATTTTGCAATAAAGAAGCTGGCAAGATAATGTCACAAAATGAGGTGGAAACTAATTTGATATATCATGCAATTGTTTATTACAATAAGCTAAGAAATACAAAAGAGATAGGGGTGAGAAGAAATCTCCTAAATCGACTGTTTGGTAAGATGACGACGCTTGGCGATAGCTTGGATGAAGAAGGTGAGGTGTTGGACGACGGAGGTGAGATGTAGGACATCGGGTAGAGGAATGCTTCACCAAGGCTTTGGAATGGGGATAAGGAGATGGAGGCGATCTTCTACCAGAATGGAGGTGGGAGGATGACTCCAAGGCTTCTTATGAAGGTGGTGGGATGGAGGAATAAGAGGCCTTTGGAGCTTGGGAATAAGCTCTAATGGAGCTTTGGTAGGCTACTAGAGCTTAGGAGTAGGTTGGAGTAGAGTAGGTAGAGATGGTTTGGAAGGGAAGGGGTCATGGTGTTTATATAGTGGTGGAATGGGGGTGTTTTGTGCGTGTAGGTCTTCAGTGACCTTTAAGATGTCGCTAATGACTCGTCGGGTTGGCTGGCGTGAGGAGTCAGGTTCGCTAGCATGAGGAGGCATGGCTGTACCTAGTGTAGCATGAGGCGATCGACAGTTGTTGGATTGGGTGCAGATCGATGAGATCGCATGCGCTCGTGGATTCAAATGCGCATGCATCGCTGGCAGCTGTTGGATGAACCATCGCACTGCTATGAGCAACTGCAGATCGTGCCCTCACAATCGTTCAAATCGCACGCCCGCTGGTTGAGAAAGCATATTCACTATGTAATCTTGTTCGTGTGGCTAAGGAGTATGCATGGATTATGCCTCTCATGAGATTTGAATCATGCACATCGTGCGATCGCGAAGATTTGACGAGGATGATAGGCCCAGTCGACTTAAGCGAGTGCTCCAGATGGCTCACGTCTGCCTGGGTGTGTATTTGAGCATCTTCAAACGGCATTCCTTTGAGTGTTTGGGAACTAAAGAAGGCGTGGCGAATCGCCGCTCGATCTTGCATCCCCTCTTTGAGAAATTGGTGCGTTGCCACTGTGGTGAGGGCGATGGTTGGTCGTGCGAACAATTTAGCTTGCTGCGGCCTTGACCGTTGGATGAGTATCCAACAGTCGCCATTAGATCTTCCTTGAGGTGCTTTTGGAGGAGGCCAGGTGATGTTTAGGCGATTCTCAGTCATTGGATTGAGATCCAATGGCTGGAATCTTCTCCTTGAGGCAAGGCTGGGGGCTGCGGCTCATGTAGTGTGTCCTGGATGGTGCCACGTTGCACCATATGGGCTATCCACCTCCTTCTTGTAGACGATGCTATGAAGCTCTGATTGGGGTGATTTTCATGATGAAGGACTGTGATCGTCCCTCTAAGTCCATCCGTATGGTCGAATTCTTCATCTGAAGCCTGTAAAGATGTCTCCCTGCTTCCTAGCCATATAAAATGTTGGAATTAATATACAAAATATATAAACTATCCTAAATGCAATGCATTGAATGTTATACAATATTTATACGATGATATGCAATGCTAGATCTAGGAACTATCATAAATAAGCATTTTATCATAAATTCATGCATGTTTACCATACTATTGAGCACTCTGAATCGATGTTTTAAAAGTAATGTGTTGTAGTATAGCCGATAAATCGCGTAGAACACTTACAATTTATAACTCAGAGAAAGTCCAAGGTCGAACGTTGGGAGCAATATGGCAATATATCTCAAGATCACAATTGTAAGCAAGAATACAACAATTAATAGCAATTTAAAGCACAAATGATATAAATATAGATTCAAGAGTCAATGTTGCAAAAAGATGAGGGTAAAAATGGTGTTTTGAATTACCAAATTACCCTATTACAATTATACTCAAATAATGCTACAGTATCAATCAACCGAATGCCACGTATGATAAATGCACAATGTACTCAGAATCAGCAATAGAGGCAAAGGCCCCTCTCTTCAAGCCTCAGGGAGAGGCACAACAGAGCATAGTACCAACAAAGGTGAAAGCCTCTTCAAAATTTTTCTAAGTCTCGAGAGATAGGCAACGAGGCAAAAACCCCCCTTTCTCTCTCTCTTTCCCTTTTTTTCTTCCCTTCTCTCTTAGATCAGGCAAACCAGACCAGACCCGAGTAATTGGACCAAGGCCCAGACCCGTGAGGCGTGATCATAGGCGAGGGCACGTGCGTGTGGAGCATGCATGCGGGACCTCACCCTGGTGCTCTCAGAGGCAATAAACCCTCATGATAAAAATAATTTAAACCTTATTGAAGATGCACCGCTCTACGATGTGGGACAATCTTTTCACGCTTCTTCGTGGGCAGCAGCTGCAGCAGCTCCAATTCAATTGGCATTCTTGGTGCAGTCAACGCTCCCAATTGACCACCTGGGAATCTTCCTGAGGTGAATCCGCTTCACCTGGGATGAAGACCTGGAGCAGATGTCTGAAGAACGTGCTTCGAGCTCGCTGGAAGCAACTTCGATAATGGTGCGATGACCTGTGTACCTGAAATCATGAATAAGGCCTCTTGGCCACGCCAGAGCAATTCAGAACCTTCACTGTGGAATGACAAGTGTGATGGCGTGCGTGGAGGGGTGAGAGAGCGAGGGTAGAGGTCGATGGCCTCAGGACAATGGAGCGGAGAGGTGCGAGTTCGATGGGGTGAACGAATGATCAAAGTCCCAAATTTCTTTGTGGCTTTAGATCAATGAGGCAAGGTAATGCTCGCTAACTCAGTGGGAGGTGGAGGGATGGTCTGTCGTGGCTGGAAGGTCTCACTGGAGGTACGCCGGCAATGTGGAAGAGGAAGTCGTGGACGTCATAGGAATGGTTGAAATAGCAGCGTAGTGGCACGGTGATGATGTTCGAAAGATAAGGAGTCGAGGAGACTAAGTGGTGGTTGACGAGGGGGAAGAACGACACCGGGTCTAGTGTGGTCAGCACTGGTGACGAAGGGAGCTTCGGTGGGAGAGAAGCAGCGATGACGAAAAGAATTGGGGCACCCACTGGTATGGCATGACGTAGAAGAGGGAGAGGATGGAGAATCCACCACTAGTATTGTGAACGGACTATGAGAGTGGTCAGAGAATGTCGCTGGACATTGTGGAGCCTTTTGTGTGGAGAGGAGGGAGGAAGGAGGGGGCTTTCTAGCCAAAAACGAGTGTAAAGAGGACAGTTTATCCTCAGGGGTCTTTAAATAGGTCTTAGATGGAGATTTGAAGCTTGGAAACCAAGCTTTCAAGCTTTGTAAGTTCACCAAAGTAGGACGCTCACATCTCTCATGTGTTCGCATGAGAGATTGGGAAAGAATTCGAGACTTTGACATGGCTCAATAGGAAGGAGATTACCCGACGAATCTCCCTTTCAATTTTGAGAGGGATTCGTCAAGTAATCACTATGTTCTTGCCAAAGGAAGCTCACTGGAGTAGGATTCCTCCACGACAATTTTGGAGGGTCCTCTTTGCAAAGAGTGACGACAAGATAGGGGGTATTTGTAAGGAATTTCAGAAGCTGAGGGGTTGTGTGAGAGAGAGAATCATACCGAACCAAATTGCAAACTAGGTCAAGACAATCTTTGATTGAGCCCAAATTTTGATACAAACCTAATTTGGACCTAAGGAATCCAATGGTGAAGTTGGATTTTGGTTTTAACCTAGTTTGACTATGTAATTTATGCAAAAATCCAAATTATAGCAATAGTTTGTCTGAGACTATTTCTGGTCAAAATGTGGTCAGGTGGTCAAATCAACAATGCCAAACCCTAGAGAATATTTTTCTATAATTTTTATAGGGTTTAGATGAATTTTATCCTGACCAGAACCTAATTTAATTAAACAGATGTATTTTTAGGTTTTTAGATGTCCATTAATTCTTGAAATGAGTGAAAGCCCGTTTATTAGGCATTAATGTCTATATGGACCCACTTATTAGGCATTAATGTCTAAATGACCTTTAATAAACCCTTGGCATACCCCGTGGTTATTCTGTATTTGTGATAAGATGGTAAAATTGCAAAAAAACCCCATTTTCATCATTTCTTCTCAAAAAACTCATCATGCTCAAGAGACCTTCCGACTGATATGTAGGAACTTTTATTGACTTTATAAGATCAAATTGAGTTAGTTATGGCTCATGATGGTGTTTCCATCATACCCCCATGCCTAGCTTTTGCTAGTTCCTTAGCAAAATTCTATGAATTAAACTAGTTATCTAGGTCATATGTAACCATCACGATGCCTTACTAAGCTACGTCTCTAGGAATCAGATCTTAATACCAACAATAGTCCTAGAGGTACTTAAGCACCATCCCAGATCCAGACTTTGCTAGCTTTCACCTTAGTCTGTTGCGAAGGTCTCTAAGGCCCACAGGAACTAACCTAAGGTTTGTTGAACCCAACGATTAAAGCAGTCATGATTGGAATATGGTTAGTCCAGGTTCAGCTTGCCAGTGCATTTTTGCAAGAGAGATGGAAGACTTTTCATTTGTGGAGTGCTTTTCTCTCTCTTTATTTTCATTATATTTTTTCCTTAGATCCATCTTCGGATTGGCCCTAAACACAGTCTATATTGGATTCCTTGTCCCCACCATCAATCCTTGCAGGGCCCCTGGCAATCGATGCTTTGGAATAGCACAGCCCATGGCAACCCCCAGAACCCTGGCTTTCAAGAATTTGGGATAATCCTAGCCATGGCATTCTGTAGCTAAATCCAGACCCTGGCAATTGACATTTCGTGGCAATGCTGCTCATGGCATCTGAACCAGTACAAGGTTCTTACATGCCCCTGGTACGATATTTAGATATCCTAGGAGACATGCATCGAGGAGACGATATGTTATTGCACATCTTCGAGGGAAATTTCCCACCTCTTCACGTCGAGAACTCATCCAAATCAACTTGTGTTTTCGAGCCACTCCTAATCTAGATCTTAGGACCATTTACAGAATAGAAGAAATGCCTTTTGTTATTATTTCATTATTTAAAGTGCATTGAACCAGACTATTTGTGGTTTTAGGGTGCCTAAGTTAACTAGTCCCACAAACCAAGGGTTAGTTAACAAGGCCAAATACTCCCTAAGCCTTAAACCTAATACACAAGCTTTGCATTTTCCCCAACCTCTTAAAGACTAATATGGATCATGACAAGTATGTGAGTGTTTAAATCTAATCAAATCTAAGAGGCCTAAGGTTGGTATTCACCATTAATTCCTTAAGGTTTAGCCTTCCAGGTCTTAATTCATCATTTGATCCAACCTAGATGTTAGGTAAGTTTCATATTACTTTGAAGGGACTCAATTTCTTTTATCTTTTTGCTCCTTTCTTCTCTTTTCAATTTTTCTTCCCTCCTTTTCTAATTTTTCTCAAAAATAGCTCTCCTTTTTCCTCAACCACCCTTTTTTTTCTTTTTTTTTCAATTGCATATATAAACTCTTTTTTTTGTGAAACCCTTTTTTGTGAATTGATTCTCATGGCGTTTTGCACTTTAATATCCCCCATGCCTGTGATTTGCAATGTCCTCATTGTAAATTAGGTGGGTTCAAGTTTAGCTTAGATCGTACATTAGAATAGGTTCCAAGGGTGGGTGAACAGGTTAGGATGACTATTGCGGATGATTTCAAGCTCTGGTACGAGTAATAGAGGCGGAGTCAGTTGTTCTAACGGACTAACCCTAAAGTGCAATATGAGATCAGCAAAGAGATGTGTAAAAAGGGTTTCAGGTTTTTCAAGAAAATGATGGGTTGCCTCCCGTTAAGTGTTGAGTTTAATGACATTAGTCGGGTGAAATAAGCTCAGGGAGAATGGAGATGAAAAGATACCTCAGCCAAGTTTTTATCAATGAGTTCAATGAAAGGCTTGAGTCACTAGTCATTCACAAAGAAAGGTTCAGAATCAAGGCTGGGTTGATTGATTTCGATGGCTTCATTTCCAATGATTCATCTCACCAAGAATGGTCCAATCCCTTTAGATCTGAGTTTGCTTGGGAAAAGTTTTAGCTTGCAATCAAACAGTAGGACCTTATGACCAGGATGGAATGTTTTTCCAGATATGTGTTTGTCAAGAAAAGCCTTCACTCGCTCTTTGTAATTCGCAAGTTCTCATATGCGTCATTGCATAGTTCCTCGATCTCGCTCATTTGAAGCTGACGGTGGGCTCCGACCTTAGGGAGATCAAGATTACACTTCTACACTGCCCAATAGGCTTTATGCTCCATCTTAACGGCGAGGTGACATGCCTTCCCGTACACTAATCTAAATGAAGACATACCTAATTGGGTATTGTGGGCGGTCCTATAAGCCCACAAAGCTTCCGAAGGTCGAGCCGACCAGTCCTTCCTATCAGGCCGAATAGTGACTTGGAGGATTTCCTTGGTCTCCTGATTAGATAGTTCAACCAATCCATTAGTTTGGGGGTGGTAAGGAGTTGAGATTCGATGTGACACCTGACTGATCGATTTTTCACTTTAAAGTCGTTTGTAGTTTAATGTGGTGGAAAAATCGACTAATCAATATTTAAAAAGCAATAACCACTCGCAGAGGAGTGGGTCGTATCCACAGGGAGGCAATGACGTATTAAAATTCGCACCAGTTAAAAATGTTCATTCGTAGTCAATTTGGACAAGAATCAAGCCAAGATTGCCTTCAGATTAAGGTTTAAGCAAGAAACAATGCTGAAATAGCAATTATGAGAAACTAGAGGATATTTTACGCAATGCAGAATAAATAAAATATGATTAAAAAGTGACAATGGCATAAAATGTAATTTCTAATTGGCAGATTACTGTAGCAAAACAGGGGAATTTTTCCCCTTTGTCTTGTGCGACGAGAAGTGGATGGCCGGACGCAGGAAGCTCGGAGGAAGTCCCTTGAACCGAGGGGTTCGAAGCGGTGGTGGTGGCGTGTCGCGCGACGGCCGGAGGTGGCCGAACGAGCTCCGGCGGAGGTGCTGCAGCCGGTGAGCGCGCGTGGCCTGTTGGCGGTGAGGACTGCCGCGCGTTGCTACTGGAGGTTCTGCAGGCGTGGGAGAAGGGCGCTGCAGGCTGGTGGGCACGGTTGGAGGTTCGGCAGGCGCAGGTGCGGTTGCGGTTGGAGTTCTGCAGGGGTGGTTGGAGATTCGGCAGGCGCGGGTGCGGTTGCGGTTGGAGTTCTGCGAGCGCGGTTGCAATTGCAGGCGCGGGGAAGGTGTGCGCGATTGTGCGGGTCTGCAGGCGCGGGAGGTGGGTGCTGCAGGCTGAAGAGGGCATGCGTGGTTGGAGATGAGTGGGTGCAGGTGCATGGTTGGAGGTGAGCGGGTGGCTCTGCAGGTGCGGGAAGAGGTGTGCGCGGTTGAGCGGGTGCGGCTGCAACTGGCGTGGGTGCGCAGGCTGTTGCGCGGGGAGATGGCGTGGGCTGCAGGTGCGGGGAGAGAGCGGGTGACTTCAGGCGTGTGCGGTGGAAGTGAAGTGGGAGGACGGAGATTGCTCTGGATTGGGAGGTGGACTTCAGATGTCTGGGAAATTTCCCAGACGTCTTAAGTGACTGAAAGGGTGGTTGACGGTGGTTGCAGCGGTGGTAGTTGATGACTACGGCGAGGGAGATGCACGCTAAGGTGCTCACGGTAATGCAGGCGAGCTCCGGATGGCGATGTGGCCTGTCACACCACACGCCCACGGTGGTGGAGACTCGCCGCCACGGTTGAGGCCGGCAGTATAGAATGGAAGAGAGGAAGTCTCTCTGCACAGTGGTGGGTCGGTGGTGGAGGCCTCCCAAGCTCGGCTGCCTCCCTCCTCCTTTTGTAGTGTCCTGCACAAATTTGAAATCAGCTGCCCGACCAGATCCACCACATCCGCTCCTCCTTGAATGGGTTCTTCACTGTGGCAGCTGGTGGCCTTGGAGTGGCAGCCAGCCGTTCCTGCAAGAAGAAGAATAAAGAAAATAATGTTAAAATATTAGGGTCATTTATATATAGACCCTCAACTTCCTTGTTAATGAAAACAATGTACCTAATTGGTTATCTAATTAGATGAATGCCATTCTAAGCTAATTCTAAATGCACTTAAAATATGAATGCAATGCATGGATTATGTAATTAAATTAAAACTATGAATTAATCTATTTACATCCTAATTTATGCTAAATAAATGTTAGAATTAACCTATGGTGTAGGCACTTAAATACTTAAATAGCCTACAACTATGGGCTAATCAACACCCATACTTGGTCATCAGGGATCTGAACTATGCATTTGTAAAATGGGTCCCTCCATCAGAGATAGTGGCACGTGAGACACCGAATAGAGAAAAGATGTGCTGATGAATAAACTTGATTACCACTTTATGATCGTTGGTTCGAGTCGAGAGAGATTCAATCCATTTAGACACGTAGTCAAAAGTAAGGAGAATGTATTCAAAGTCGTCTGATTTAGGGAAGGGTCCCATAAAATCAATATCCCATATATCGAAGATTTCGCATATGAGAATCGACTGTAAAGGCATCATATCGCAGTGGCTCATGTTGCCCAAGGTCTACCAATAAGTGCAAGCCTTATAGTAGTCGTATGCGTCCTTCAAGATCTGGGCCAATAAAAGCTACATTGGAGGACTTTAGCTGTAGTTTTATGTCTGGAGAAGTGTCTGCCGCAGGCCTGGTCATGGCAAAAGTACAGAATGTCCTGAATTTTCACTTTCGGGATGCATTGTGTGATAATTTGATCAGCACCAATGCAGAAGAGGTACGGGCCTTCCCAGATGTAGTACTTGGCATCAGAAAGCAACTTGTCCTTCTTGGCCTTCGGCCAATCAAACGGGGTCTGATGTGACACCAAGTAGTTAACTACATCAGTGTACCAGGGAAGTCTTGCACCGATAGTTAGGAGGTGCTCATCAGGAAAGTGTTCAGTGATTGGTTCGGAAGGGTCGATGATATTAGAAGGAAGGTGGGACAAGTGATCAGCTACCACGTTCTATTTTCTTGCCTTATCACGAATCTCCAGGTCTAATTCTTGCAATTGCAAGATCCAGCGGATAGTCAAGGTTTCACATCCTTCATCGCGAAGAGGTGCCTCACTGCAGTGTGATCCGATTATATAATAACAAGGGAACCCAAAAGATTGGATTGAATTTTCTCGAGGCAAAATACTACAGCTAGCAGCTCATTCTCAGTAATTGTGTAGTTATGCTGAGCCTCGTCAACTGTGTTTCTAGCGTAGTAGATGACCATGGGTTTCCCACCTATTTCCTGCCCAAGTACCGTACCCACTACATAGTCAAATGCATCGCACATGATCTAAATGGTAGAGACCAATCAGGGGATTGCAGGATTGGTGCTTGAGTAACTTGATCATACAGGCTCTCAAATGCATGAGTGCATTCCTTAGTAATTTTGAAAGGGACATCGTTTTAGAGAATATTAGTCAAGGGGCACTCAATTTTGAGAAATCAGGAATGAAACAATGGTAAAAACCAACGTACCCCAGGAAAGAATGGATGTCCTTGATCGAGCTAGGTATGGGTAGTTTGGAAATCAAATTAACCTTTGCTCGATCAACCAAGATGCCTTTTTTAGAGACAAGGTGACCCAGAACAATTCCCTCAGGTACCATGAAGTGGCTCTTTTCCCATGAAAGAACCAGATTCACGTCGATACAACTCCTGAGGATTTGGACCGAGTGCAGGAGGCAATCATCAAAAGATTCCACAAATACCGAGAAGTTATCCATGAAGACTTCAAGGTATTCACCTACCATATCTAAGAATATGGCAAGCATGCACTGTTGAAAAGTGGCAGCTGCATTGCAGAGACCGAACGGCATCCTATGGAATGCGTACATCCCAAAGGGGCAGGTGAAGGTAGTCTTCTCTTTGTCTTCAGGATGGATTGCTACCTGGTTATAACTAGAGTATTCATCCAAGAAGCAAAATAATAGATTCCCTACCAAATTCTTGAGTATTTGATCAATAAATGGTAGTGGGAAATGATCCTCTTTCGTGGAGGTATTTAGTCTTTGGTAATCAATAGAGACTCTCCATGAGTTTGCGATGTGGGTCAGGATAGTCTCTCCAATTTCAATTGTAATGATGGTGAGTCCTGCCTTTTTGGGCACAACTTGGATTGGACTCACCCAACGATTGTCGGAGATCGGGTAGATGATGCCTACATCTAACCACTCAATGATCTCCATTTTCACGACATCCTGCAGGTTCGGATTCAAGTGTCTCTTCAGTGTAGATGTGATGTGTGCAATATGAGGGGCTAATGCCAGTCAGGTCATTGAGAGTCAACCAATGGCTCTCCGATGCTGCTAGAGGATAGAAATCAGACGTGTTTCCTTATCAGAGGTGAGGCAGGGATTGATAATCACAGGAAATATCTGATTAGAACTCAAAAAGACATATTTGAGATGGTCAAGGAGGGGTTTCAACTCCATGACTGGATTTTCAGTAGCAGTAGGTGGTTTAGGGTGAATTTTAGGAGCAACAGTAGGAGCTAAAGGTAACTCTAGGTCTGGTTCAGGATCCTCTAAGTGTGGGGTTTGATCCTCTTGTGGTTGATTATCAGAGATAAGTAGGTTTTCCTCAACACATGGATCGTCAACCATTGACTCGATGTCGCAAATTTGTTCGATAACCCCATAATTAATTCCTCCTTGGTCTTTAAAGATATCAATCATTAGTGTCATGCTGCAAAATTTTAACTCAATTTGGCCCTCCTTACAATTGATGTTGGCCCTAGCTGTAGCTAGAAAAGCCTCCCCAAATTGATCGGTGTGTTCTTCAAGTTCTCAGGAGCATCCATGTCTAAAACTATAAAGTCCACGAGGAAGTAGAAATCACATACCCTAACTATGACATCCTCGAGAATTCCTTTTAATGATCGGTTTAAGCTCAGATTCTTCAAGGTGGTCAAGTAGGGATGTAGGTATTCAGTTTATGGAGGCTCCTAGATTCAATAATGCATGGTTAAATTGAATATCGTCGATTGTACCAGAGATCAGAGGGGTACCAGGATCATTTGCCTTAGGCGGGAGTTTACTCAAAATGATGGAGATGGCTTGCTCCGATAATACAATCAAGCTCCCACCTTTGGTTCGTGGCTTATGCTTTGGTGTACATACATCCTTTAGAAATCTCGCATAAGCCGGTGCGTGGCGAATTGCATCCATAGCAGGATGTTCATTTGGCCCTGCTCAAAGAGGTTGACCAGGTCCTCCTCGAGAGCCATGGGTTTGGGTTTCTTCTTTCCCTTGGTCAAGGCCTCGGGAAATGAAACTTCTGCAGGTTCCTCTAGAATTGGTCTAGGTTTTTGATCTGGGACAGGGGTATCTTGAATGACAAACCTAGTGTTTAGGTTTAAACTACCAGGCTGAGAGTGGCTTGGGTAAAGTGGGTCTTGAGTTATTTTTCCACTGTAGGTGGTAACAGAATTCAGTCTTGCTTGGTTCTGGATTGGGGTAGTCAAAAGAGGTGGTTGCTACTGATAACCCACGTATGATGTTGAAGCCTCCATCCCATTGGGTGATGGAGCAGAGGGGCTTGATAGATATAGTGAGCCTAGCCCTGAGTCGGGTTGATAATGCTCCTCTGGTTCGGCACGTTATTTGGATTGGCCAGAGGTTGCAAAAGGAGTGCACCAGGTTGGAGAGGATTTGCCGTCTGCACGAGTTGATTGCGAACCTCTATGATGTCATCTTTGTGCTATTTTTACATAGCGACATTCATCTTCCAAATGTCAATCAGAGTCTAAAGGATAAGAGTCATTTGATCTTCTTAGGTTGGCTCGGTATGGTAAGTTGGGTTGGGCTGAGGCTGAGGTGGCTGATATGGACAAGAAACTTGTAGTCGGGGTAGATATTGAGGACTCTGATTTTGATTATACCCTAACGGAGTGAAATTAAGATGATTACACCATCTAGGGTTAGGTATTGGAGAAAGGATCATTTTGGAAGGCGTTGAGGTCCTCGCAGGTCTGAGGAACCACGAAGAAATCAAAAGACGTGGGTTCAAAGCTCCCCCAACTAGAGTAGGTGGATCCGGAGTTTCCTCTGAACCTTACATCAGACGGGGGTGGATATGGATCCATCCCCTGAGAAGATCGGTGATAGATGTTGTGCACAACCTCCCTCCCAGAGGGTGGTTGTGCGAATGGGTTTTGCGTAGAAGTGGCTCGCTACAGATGTCGAGTCAGCTCATTGACCTTTTTCTCAATGATAGAGAACTTGTCCAGGTGACTGGCCATTAATTCCAAGTCGTCGGAAGAGGATAGGCCCTACGTCTCATGTGCTCCCCATGGATTCATCAATGCACGGGTAGTCGTCTGGTCGAACATGCCCATGGATTCATTGTTAGTGGATTTCTCACCCATGTTCTCGAGAATCTCCCACATGGTATCTTCGTGTTGACCCATGATGTTTCCTCCACAGGTCGCATTGACGAACAATCAAATATCCTCATGTAGTCCCTAGTAAAAAGACTGGACTTGTTCCCATTTAGGAACTCCATGGTGGGGGCACTTTCTCATGAGATCCAGAAATCAATCCCATGCCACATGAAGCAGTTCGCCTACTTGCTACGTGAAATGTGTGATCTATTGCCACAGAGAATTTGTCCGACCAATAGGGAAGAACTTTTTTAGAAACTCGGATTGTAGTTCAGCCCATGTGTTGATTGGATGAGTTAGGGTTTGGTACCAGTGAGCAACCTTGTCCATGAGAGAGAAGGAGATCATTTTCATGAGCAAGATATCTTGATTTTGAGCTTTTGACTCGAAGGTCTGGGCCAAATGCTTGAGTTGCTTGATATGATAGAAGGGATCTTTAGAATTAAGCCCATGGAATTTAGGAATAGCATGAATCATGTTAGGCTTGAGTTCAATATCAGGACCTCCAGCTGGGACTTGGACTTGAGGTTCGATCACCACCATAGCAGGATTGTAGTGATCTCGCATTATAGGATGCTGCGGTGGATTCATAAAGGCCTGAAATAGATTATTGAGGCATTGAAGTAGATTTTGGAGATTGTTTTCTTCTTCTACTAGTTGTTCCATGAGTATGGATGAAGGAGATCTCAGCTCGGATGAATCAGAAGATATGTCGATCTGGTTAGGTGGTTGCATAAATAGAGAAGTCAAGGCTTGAACTCGACGAGAGTGAATAGCTAATGGAGGCTTCAAGGGTGGTCTTAGGGACCTCCTCCCAAACATGCACCGATGAAGAAGATGAGGGATAGGTGTGATGGACCCAATCAAGACACCCAAATACCTTTGGATGAATATAGAGGTTCGGGGCAGATGATACCCTAAATTAGAAAGTCGTACACCTAAGAATTACTTGGGCAGCCAGGAAGGGAGAGTCCTACAAAGACCTCTACACGGTAGAGCGTCCCCACGGGTTACAGGGTTTCCCTCACCCGACCTTCCTTGTCACTGAGGGTCCAGGTAGACTAGAATGGATAACTTGACCTCTTAAGTCTACCAATTTTAAGTTTAGAGAATGGGTACTTAGGATTTCACTTGAACTTTAAGATGTTTTTGTGAGTGGTGACCTAATTTAAATATTGGTTGACCTTGCAAGGTGGGTCAACTTCACCTGATTTGCCCTTTATTATTAGCTCCCTGCTTCTAGGATTCAAGTGAGATTTAGAGCTCGATTCTTAGGGTTTGCTTCTTAGGTGAGTTCAATCAAGGCTTAGGACACACATAGTTTGGGAAGATTAATTCTTACTTTAAGCATGTCTCTAAAACCCTAGAATGGAAACCCTAATTGGCTCTAATTGGTCAATCAATTAATTCCAAATCTGGCACCTAGGGCTCAATCAAGAAGGTGGTAGCCCTAGGTGTCTTAAATCCCCACGTAGGTGCAAGATTTAGGTTTGGGATGTTTTCTAAAAAGAATGTATCAAATCAGGTAACTTGTGATGATTAAGCTAAGAATAGAATGCAAGTTAGCCCTAATTGATTTTTTTCCTCTTTTAGCCTTTCAGAATCAGGGGCTTAGGATAAAGTGGATGGAGTTTACATGTCCTTGTAGTGTTTGGTGCTTGCTAATCTCTCCTCGATTGGATTCCCTTGCATAGATCACAACAAAATAAATAGAGCAAGTTAGTATCAAATCAGATATTGCAATCAAGAGATCAAATTATGCGTTGCTCCTCGGCAAAGGCGCCAAAATGTTGAACACCATGAATTGGTGTTTTAAAAGTAATGCACTGTAGTATAGCTGATAAATCGCGTAGAACAGTTGAAATTCATAACTCAGAATAAGTCCAAGGTTGAACGTAAGGAGAAATATGGCAATCTATCTCAAGATCACAATTGTAAGCAAGAATATAGCAACTAATAGCAATTTCAAGCACACATGATATAAATATAGATTCAAGAGTCAATGTGGCAAAACAATTATGGTAAAAATGGTGATTTGAATCACTAAATTACTGTATTACAATTATACTCAAATAATGCTACAGTATCAATCAACCAAATGCCACATATGATAAGTGCATAGTGAACTCAGAACCAGCAACAGAGGCAAAGGCCTCTCTCTTCAAGCCTTAGGGAGAGGCACAGCAGAGCACATCACCAATAGAGGTGAAACCCTCTTTAGAATTTTGCTAAGTGTCGAGAGGTAGGCAGCGAGGCAAAAACCCCCCTAGCTCTCTCTTTCGCTTGCTTTCTTCCCTTCTCTCTCAGATTTGGCAAACCAGGCCAGACCCGGGTAATCGGACCAAGGCCCAGACTCGCAAGGCATGAGCATGGGCAAGGTTACGTGCATGCGGAGAATGCATGGGGGACCTCACCCCGATGCTCTCGGAGGTGATAAGCTGATAAGTCCACTTTTGTGGACCATTATTTGGCCTAAGTACTCTTTAATTAGTTGCTCTTTACTGATATTTGATTAGGAATTAAGTGGGATTCAACGTAGGTTGCATATCATCTTATACACCAATTTTTTGTTTAATAACATATGATATGTTATGATAATCATTTGGTGGATGCAGACTAGGGACATGACACCTGAAGGCATCAGGAAAACAACCAAAAGCACTCTACAAGACGTCTGAAGTTTAATTTGGACGTCTGGTAACCACCATCAGAAATGCACTAATGTCTACACACTTTAAGATGTTTGGAGAATTTATCGAATGTCTGATGAAAAACCACCAGAACTTATCCATCTGTTTCAACCACTCACGATGTTCGCGAGTGGTTGTAGAAGTCGGCAGCCGAAGGAAAACAAACCAAGGACTTTTAGAAGAGGGTCAAGGCTCTCCATCTTCTTCTTTCCACCGGCACCGTGGCAGGAGTGGACACCGTGGCTGAAGCATACCCTGTCAATTTGGCTTGCACTGTGGCTCAGGAGATATCCACTCTATACCTTCTCCGCTGCAAAGGTTGTGTGGTGACAGCACACGGCCTCCCACCACACATCACCACGCACTATGCCCTCTCTTCTTTTTCATTTTCTTCCCCTATTTCTCTTTCATCTTCCACCACCGAACCTAAAACGCACCACCACCAGTGCGCTCCCACCAGTGGCTGGCAATGCATGCGCGCACGCATCTCCAACAGGCCAACAGCCCATGCATGCGGCCACGTGCACCGCTAGCAGCCTCTCTTCTACATGTGCCCGTGCAAGTCTCCTCACGTCGCCTGCAGCAAGTAGTAGCAAATAACCCAACGCTCACCGCTGACAGACCTCCTTGTCGGTGAGCTTCATCTCCTCCAGCTGGCCGCCACCGACCTCCTCATGACTCGCCGCTGCCACCATCGTGAAGCACTCATCGAGGTGCACCATCCCATCAACTCTCGTAGCCATCCACGCCCAGCCCTTCACGTTAGGAGGAGAGAGGAGAAATCCTCTATTTCTCCTCCAATTAAAAATTACCATGTTTGCCGTTGCAGGGGTACACTATTCACTTATTTAATGAATAAATTTATTGATGTGAATTTGCATAGATACCCTTCTATTCAGTTGAAATTATTTGTGGTGGAATGTCTCTACTGAATGAGATAGAGCATGTGATATTGATTATAGTAAACAAGCTATATTCTATTGGAGATTAATATTTACAGTGTTATCCTGTGCCAAGATCACTATTCACTTGTTAACAGAATATTATATGGTGGTGATTTTGCATCTAAACACATACATTCATGATTAAGTGTTTAGAATGAGAATTCATGTTGAAAAAGAATTGCACGAATTAGCATGCACACCCATTGAATTTCCCAAATAATTAAGGCACCACTCACTACTTTAATAGGCTAATTTCTTCCTGTTGAGATGATCTAACTATTTTCATGGTTAGATTTTGAGAATTAAATGTTTTAAAAAGTGATTTTCTACCATGCAACTGAATACGACACGTCATTTAATGTTTAAAAATTCAACGGAAACGAAGATCGCTCTTTCAAATGGCGCTGTTGCCGAGGAGGAAACATGCCTATTAAGTTTTTCAGGAAATTTATATTATTTTTATGCTACTTTGAAAACTTTTCTGAATTATTGACATTGGTTCTATTTGTGTGCATGAATTGAACGATGAACACGACGGGCACACACGATAGAGATGATATTTTAGTGGACCTTGACGCCACCTGGAGGCCAACAATGGGTTCTTGTGGGCCTTCATCCCATGCACGTGAAGGCGTACGGAGGAGCATTTCCTAATTTAGTCATTAGATCTTAGTTTAGATTTAAGCTAAATAGACATTAGACATTTAATTTCTATCTTTTTTACCCTTGTTGGGAATTTTTTGGAATGTGTTCCCAATGTTTTTTATTTCTTATCGCTCTAGTATACGGGAGCGTATTTTTTGGAGTGTGTTCCCATTTTATTTAGATTATAGGTTTATTTGAATTATTTGAACTACATGTTAGTTAGTTAGATTAGGTTTGTTTGCTTATTAAAATATATATATATAATAATAAATAATAAAAAATATAAAAAATATAAATATAAATAAATATTCGAACTACCTGCTAGAAGCTACACATCAATAGGGCGACCATCTAGGATTGAATAAGGAGCATCTAGCTTATATTTCTACATCACATACATCCTTGCATGAAGAAAGTTAGAATAAGGTACGTCTTCTCTTAAGCATCAAATACTTGTCATGCATTTGCATTCAACTTAAATCCAAGACCACTAAAGTGTTTGAATCTAATTAAGTCAGTAGCCACTTTAAAAATTGCAATTGCTAAGAGGTTGGACCTTAAAATCTGTGACTTGAAATTGTGTGCAAAAGGATCTTGTTTGTGAGATTTCAAAATTCAAAACGCGAACGTGTGTTGCACACCTGAGACACTATGCACATCACACATATGGTCACTAGATAAATTTCTACCTCTCCTCTTTTGCACCACAAGGGAAGTTAGTCGGAAATCAACAAGCCTATCCACCAAAGTACTTCAGTTCCTCGTGTGTGGGCTCGATTCAAGACTTCCATCCCTTGCGAGTAGGTTGTAGGCACCAACGAAGGTCGGCCTAGGAAACATAATTCTTCCAAAACTTGTTTGGCCACCAACTGAACACTTAATTCTATGACCTATAATCTATTAAAAATAGAACCCACTGTATTTGCATTTGTTTTGACAGTGGTAGAACTCTCTAGGAAGTTTCTACTTTTGTTCTGATTTCTTCTAAATCCTAAGAAAGTTAAACTTGTTTGGCTTAAAGAAATGGAACACCCTTACTCCTATCATTCAGATTATCAGAGTCAATACTTTCCATCTTTTAACCAGGATCGCATGCCCCGAGAGTATCCATTCTTTGATGGGTACAATGACAACTCATGGGATCAATCATATTCCTATCCAGGGAGTACTGGCCCAATAACTCCCACTTTTGAGTAGAGCCTAGGAGCTGGATTTCTCACCCCTAGAATCCCCACTACTATGCAAACACCCAACCCTCCCACCCTTCATGGTTTTCCTTATCGAGGTCGGACCAATACCCCTAGGCAACCAGAGCCAAAGATTGACTATCCTCCCCAATCTGATAGTAGTAGTCTCTCCTCTTTTTTGATAGAAATGCAAAAACAAAAAAAAGAAATGATGGAGTCTATGGGAGAGATGTTGAGGAATAGTCAACAATTGAATAAGGAAATTAGACAGCTTAGCTACGCTCTTACTAGTGATTTCGATCCCTACCTATACAACCGTGATCATCAAAATAATTCTGAGGAAACCAATTACAATGGGATCCCGTTTTGAGTAGCTATCACTTAGACTTTCCCCATGAGAGATGGCCACAAGAGGAAAATGACCCTAGCGATTATCCACTCGAGCTATATTGGAGTCAAAAGAAAGGGAAGATGGTACCTCTTGAGGACCTTGACCTTGATGACAGTATTTTTCTTACCCCTAATAACCCGAGTCAAGGTCGTGTTGTTCATGCCACTACCCCTATTAATCCTGTGGTGGAACCTTATTCTGCCCCTAGTGAGCCTAATCCTGACCCTCCACTTAACGAATCAACACCTACCATTCAACATTCTGAGGATTTAAATGTAGCAATGAAGGTGGCCCTAAGGGAATGGAGGATGAATTAGATCAATTCTGCTCTCAGGGATACAAAGAGTCTATTTTAGAGGAGGTTGATAACCCGATGGAGGAACCCAGCCTTAGAGTTTAGAGTGAATCATAGGGGGATTATGTCTTATTGGAGGACTTACCCCCTGAGGATATAAATAATCCGGTGAAGTCCGGATTCCTCCCTTCTTTTGATTTTGAGAATCATCCTCCACAAAATTAGGAGTTGATATTGGAGGACGAACACAATAATGAGAAGCCTAGGAGAGATTCTCGGCGACATTACACATCAATTGAGGATTTATGCCTAGAAGAGAACAAAAAATTGAGTGATATAGACTTACTCCAAAATATCAAGACTGATGCTCCTTTAGAAATAATTGAGGATACTGAAGTAACTCATTTCTTTACTAATGAATCACATATACACGCCGTCAAAAGCTTGAGTGAACCAAAAGAATCCGGGGATGAAATTAATGAAAAAGATTCTATGTTCTTGCCAAAAGAAGCTCACCGAAGTAGGATTTCACCACAACAATGGTGGAGGGACCTCTTTGCAAAGAGTGATGACAAATGTTGATGGGGCGAGATAGTGGTTTTAAGAGATGTCGCGTTGTAGTATAAATGAAATCACCGCAAAAATAAATAAGAATTTATTACTCAAAAACTAAGGTATCCGAGGTTGAACACAAGGAGAAAATTGGTATTTAAAAACTTAAGATCACAACTCACAATTTAATAAAATGCAATGCCCAATCCAATCAAAGTTATAAAGTGAAAATGAGGTCAATTTATAGAGAATCTCAAAAAATAATGGACATCTGATGTAAAATCAGATGTCTTCAGTTGTTGCTGCTATAGTGTAAGGCTCTTCTCTATTCTCCTCCTTCTAATTTCTGACTTTGCCTTCTAATTTTCTCTTCTTTCTGTCTTCCTCTACGACCACTCTTCTTCTTCTGCCTTCTTCATTCTTCTTTTGTTCTTTGGCTTTCTCCCTCTTCCTTCTTTGGCTTGCCTTTCCTCTGCTACAGTGCCGCCTCTTTCCTTTGGCTTCTGCCTCTAACTTCTTCCTCTGCAGTCTTCTTCTACAGCTAAGTCCTTCCTTCTCCTTCCTTCCTTAGCTGCTCTTATCTTCTCTTCTTCTTTTCTTCATCCTCTGCCCTTGGTCTTCTTCTTTAGCCGCTCCTCGTCTTCCTTCATAGCTTCCTTAGCTTTGGCTACTGCTGCACCTTCAGCCTCCTCTTCTTCTTCCCTGGACACACACACAATGGAGCAAAACGTACCCCTACCCTCCCCCGCATCTCCCTCTCTCTATTTCGCTCTTAGGTACACTCTCCCAGAGTCGGGTAATCGGGTTGGGTTTCACGTGCCTAGGTCCAGGTGCACCGGCATGTTGTAGTGGGTGAGGAGTGCTAGGTAAATGGGTCGAGTGCTAGGTCCGCGTGAGTGTGTGTCATGGATGAAATGGGGGCGTGGGTGAGGGACCTCACCATGTGTCGTTTGGAGGCGATGAGCTAAGGACACAAAAATAATAAATATCACTTACCTCACTCTTGAGTTCACAAGGTGGGATTAAAAGTCCCACCCGCTTCTGCTGGTGCCCGCAGGAGGAAGGTCCGCATAATTGGAGCAGCTGGGTGTCTCGCGAAACCTGCCCTCAAGCTGGATGCATTCGCACACTCAACGCACATCGGTTGGAGCTCTTATGCCTGGAGCGCACGGCCTGGAGCAACCTTGCAAGCAAGCTTACTTCAGTGTCAATGGTGGAAGGGGGCTCAGGCCTACGATACACAAATATGGCCTTATGGCCCTGTCAGACAATGGGGGAAGCTTCACCGTGTCACAGTGAAGGTGAGACGGTGGGTGGCTGGCCATGGGGCGACCTTGGAGTGCGTGCCTTGGTCGCCCTATGGTCGTGAATGTGGGTTAGGTTGGGGGGCATTTAGGGAGGTGTTGGCGGTCGATGGAAGGGTGGATGATGCTCAGTGGGTGATGGACGAAATGATGAGGAGTCTGGTGTGGTGTGTGGAGGTGCAGAGCGGTGGATGCGCCTCACCGATGGTTGGTTGGAGATGGAGAAGGTGGAGGTGGTCTATGGCTGCGAGGGGTCGATAGTGGAAATAGAAAGAGGGGAAATGAAGAGCGGAGAGAGAGGAGTAGTTCTAACCTAACTAACTAGACGAGGGGAGAGAGGAGGCAGTGATGAGTCAATTTTAAAGGACTAATATTATGCCTAAGTAACTTTAATCTTACCATTTAGGTTTGTTAATGACTACATTAAGTTATAGAATGTTTGCATACATCATGATTTAAGTTTACATCTAATTTATAACATTCTATAACTTAATATGTAATGATCTTATGTTTTGTATGTGTAGGAAGAATATTGGGAAAAGAACAAGGATGGGAGGGTAAATTCCCCTTTCAAACAACCAGTGCAATCTTTTCCCCATCCTCCGGCCACCCTCAACGCATCCCTCAACAAATGCAAACCACCGCCGGCCAAAATTAGAAAAAGGATTTTGAAAATCCCTTGGGAGGCGGAAGAGAAGAAATATAGAGGAGAGGCGGAGGGGATTGGGAGGGAGCAACCGAGCAACCGTGCAATCATGCTTGCACTGTGCACCGCGCGCCCTCCACCGCAAACACCAACAACCATCCTTCTCTGCAGGCACAAACCCGCTTCAGCACATCACCGCCTGCTACCACACACCGCCAGTGCAAGCCACCCTCCGCCTACCCTTGCACATAGGAATAGCCGCACCCACGCCCTACTGCCCACCGCCCTTGCATGCCCACAGGGCTGCCCCCGCACTGCCTAGGCAGTTCTCCAGCACTTCCACTACACCGTGCCCGTGCAGCCCCCTTCCAACGCCTTCGCGTGCCCACACGCCAATCTGTCCACCGCACGCACGCGCGCCCTTGCAACACCACCCAGTGCCTGCAGGTGCCCCGCAGGCGCTTCATGCCAAGCGCCCGCAAGCGCTCGCCACCCTTCACCGTCCTCTGCAGGCGCACCTTCAACCCCGCAGGTGCCCCTTCAAGCTTGCAGGCGAACCCACTCCCGCAGGCACTACGTTGCCTTCACCCTCCACCGCCTTGTGCACCCTCTGTAGGCACTGCAGAATGACCACGCACCCCTGCAGCCCCCCTCCAGCACCATCGCGTGCCCGCACCACCGCCTGCAACCGCATGCCAGCACCTGCAGCACGCACGGCTAGCTGCAGCTTCTCCATCGCCGCCACTCCTCTCCTCCGACAGGCCAGCTCCAGCCAACACACAACGCACCGCTGCCATCACTACGACGGCCTCACTCCAGCCAACCTCCAATTGGAGTCTCTCCTTGATTGAACCTCTCTCGAATGCATAAGGAGGAGAGAGGTGAAATCCCCTATTTTCTTTCCCATTAAAAATTACATTCAATGCCATTGCCACAAAAAATCAATTTTAATTTATGATTATTTTATTGTGGTGAGATTGTGACTGCACACTCATGCTTTCTGATAATTGCACGTTATTGATATTCACATATTTCAACATTGGTTTAGGGATTAACATGTGCACAAATTTTCTCTAATATATGTCCATTGAAAATTACATAAAATCATCACATATTTATTGAATATTTCAGTGAGGAATAATTGCACATATACCATTTTATTTTTGAGTTATTGTGCATCTTCTTTCCATCGCACTTCATGTTGGATTTTATTAGGGATTTCGCACTTGATCGAAAGAATACGAAATAATCAAGAGTTTATTGCATCATTGCCTCCCTGTGGACATGACCCGCTCTTCTGTGAGTGGTTATTTTTATTGTTTATTAGTCGATTTTTCCACCACTTAAATACTACAACAACGCGTTATTTCATTTGCGAAACTTAATCGAAAGGGGAAAATCGACTTGTCAAATTGGCGCCGTTGCCAGGGAGGCAACATATGCAATAGATTCACTTCATTATTTTTGAATATTCTAAGTTACGCAATTATCTGATCAATTTTTTCTACTGTGCGAGGAATCTGACAAGGCGATGAGGCGCAATAGAGCGGCAACAGCAACCACGAGCTAAGCCACACAAGGAAAAGACGTAGGAGACCAAGATCCTGCTTTCACAAAGGATTCTCCATTGTCACAAAATTTATTTTTGTATTTTTGTCCTTGTAGTAATTGGGGCTAAATTTTTGGGGGTTTTCCCACATTCTTTAGCTACTAGGGCTTACATTTTTTTTCTTTTTGCATGCGTGATTCTATTTTCTACTTGCCTGCCTTTAAAACAAACAAAGAAAATATCGAGATGCCTATTTAGAAGTTGCATGCCCTTAGGTGCGCACATTTAGGTATGATTGAGCAGCACATTAGATCTTATTATTGCATTGCAAGCATATTAGAAGGAAGATTGCTGGAGACAGATACACCTTTCTAACTTTTGCATCCAGCTCCTGTTCACGCATTTGCATTCAAATTAAAATTCAAGACCACCAAGTTGTTCGAATTTACTAATTCATTGGTTGTATAACTAAAAGTGGGACTGATAATCAGATTCAACCTTAAAAACAATTCACATTTAATCTAATTCTAAGGGACTTGTCTGCGATTTCAAAAGAAATTACAAAGATTTGCGGTGTGTTGCACACTTCTGACACTGAGCACGCACATTAGGCACTGCACTAAGGCTCGATCCCTTAAGGCTATAGGCATCGATCTCTTTATCGGTGCAAACCCTCCTATTGTGCTTTGTGGTGGTGGTGATACTATCTTTTGACCAAGTGTTTTGATACTCCACGGAGGGGGGCACCCCTTAAAGGAACAAAAGGTAGTTAAGGGGCACCGCATACGCATCGCCTCAAAGGAAGGGTTCACCCTACTTGCATCCCTTTGTTCGTCTTTGGAGTAACTTCTCACTTGATCACCTGGGAGTATGATCAAAGCAAAGTATAGGTCCTAGGGCACTCGAAGGTTGAATTAAGGCACGTAATTGCAGTGAAAAACTTGTTTGGCCATTTATATTAATTAATTCGACCTCCACAATAAAGAAGGTTAAGATTTCAAGTCTGCACCCCTCTTATACCACTTACGTGGGAACGGAGGGATAAGTCTTGATCTTTTGACTTATCTTTGGAGTGGAGGCTTCACTTACTTAATAAGAACCTGAATTGTGTTTTGTATGCTTGGTAGACACTCTCTTGAGGGTAGTCTCGTGTTTGATCTTGAGCCTGAGAGAATTCTTAGGAGAGCTCACCTAGAAGATGAAAAAGAAGGAATGGCTGCTCAAGGAGCAAATCAACAAACGACCCTAAGGGACTATTTTATTCCAACTAACCAACCTGCACAAGCACTAAGACGACTGGTAGGGGATAATCCGTATGAGATCAAGAGCAGTACCATATCTTTATTGCCCTCTTTTTATGGTACTACTATGGAGGACCCCTACTGGCATTTGGAGGAATTCACCGAGGTCTGTTCCATGTTGAAGCTCTAGGGCTTTACTGATGAAGCCCTGATGAGGACTCTATTTCCTTTCTCCCTAAAGGATAAGGCCAAGCACTGGTATCATACCCTCGATGCAAGGGTAAATGATTGGGCCACCCTTAAGGGAGAATTTTTGAAAAAGTATTTTCCTATGAGTAAAACCAACCATTACAGAAGAGAGATTATGGGTTTTACTCAATAGGAAGGGGAGCAATTTCATGAGACTTGGGAGCGCTTTAATGACCTTCTTAGGTTATGGCCCCACCATCAAGTGCTAAGATGGCAGTTGTTCGAAAGGTTCTATAATGTATTATCTGAAAGGCATAGGCAAACCATTGATGCAGCCTGTGCAGAAACCTTCACGACCAGAACTGAGGATGAAGCCTAGGCATTATTTGAAACATTAAGCGACAACTCCATACATCTGTCCTCTGCCTATCAAGAAAGAAAACCATCAATCTTGCAAAGGAAGATAGAGGCCCATGAAGCTGGGGCTTTTCAGGATTTGGCTTATCAGATTCAACTATTGAATAAAAACTTTGATAGGCTTTTAGCAAATCCTAGCATGAACCCGCAGGCAACCTCTATTTTTCAAGCTTCAAGAGAATGCTCCATTTGCCAAAGCACAACACACGCTACTGCGAAGTGCCATCAGGAAAATCAATTCCCTGAGTTGATTCAGGCCGACTTGAACGCGGCCCAAGGTTTTTGCCCCCTCTCAATAACCCTTATTCCAATACATATAATCCAGGGTGGTGGAACCATCCAAACTTCTCTTGGAAGCAAGGTGATGCTTCTAACTCAGGGAATACAAGACCCTTACCTCCCCAACATACCAACCTTCTTATGAAAACCCTCCTTTGAATAAGCCCTCTGAGATGGATGAATTGAAGGCCATGATGAAAGCAATGCAAGAGCATTAGAATATGGTTATCCAATCTCAGAATAAGATGATTACTGATATGCAATCCCAAATTGATCATCTTACTGAGGCAGTTAGGCAACGTGATCCGGGGAAGCTGCCTAGCTCTTTTGAGGAGAACCCTAAGGGCAAGGGGGTTGTATTTAGGGAGCACGCCCAAGCAGTGACCGTGTTGAGGAGTGGAAAAAAGATTGACAAGCCTAATAACACTCCTACGGTTACATCTCAGAATTCCCCTTCCACACCTGACCTGACTTCCATCTCCACCGAGGAAGAGCCACACTGCTCTCCCTCGTACAAAATCACCCCCAATGAGGATGTCGTCCGTCCACCACCCTTTTCCTGCCATGACGACCTCTCTACCCAGAAGCCAAGGGTGCCCTATCTAGAGCATCTATCTGCTCCTGGGGAATCTTCTGTTGGCTCGTCTGGACCCAAGGATAGGACGAAAGAGGTTATGGACATGTTTATTTAAGTCCAGATTAACTTGCCTCTTTTGGAAGCGATTAAACAGATTCCATCCTATGCCAAGTTTCTGAAGGATCTGTGCACCCAGAAGCACCGATCTAGGAAACAGGTCCAAACCAAGGTCATCCTGCCTGACCATGTTAGCTCGATTCTCTAGCATGGAACACCCCCCAAAATGAAAGACCCAGGGGCCCCGTATATTTCAGTGGTTATAGGTAACCAACACATTGACGAGGCTCTGCTCGATTTGGGTACGGGGGTGAACATTCTACCAAGCTCTGTCTATGACCTTTCTGGAGGAGGCAAGCTAAAGCCTAGTCTAGTAATCGTCCAAGTTGCAGACAGATCACTTAAGACACTGCGGGGATTGTTGGAAGATGTCCTTATGAGAGTGGAGGATTTCTTCTTCCCTGTTGACTTTCTAGTGCTTGATACTGACCCATCTAATAAGCCCACAAAGCCGTCCATTATTCTAGGATGCCCCTTCTTGGCCACAGCCAATGCCTCTATAAATTGTAGATTTGGGGCACTTAAAATGGGCTTTGGGAATAAGAAGATCCAGTTGAATGTTTTTGATACTTACAAGCAACCAGGATTTGAAGATTGTTCTCAGATTGAGGTCATTGATGAAATAATTGAAGAGACTACTCCAGCACTCTTTTGTAGAGATCCCCTTTAGAAGGTCATATCTAAGGACCATCCCTCGATTATTAAAGAAACTGAAAGGGAAATGCCCGAACTAGAAGAGTTGCTGAGGATACACATTGAGTCTCTGTCCCCACCCTGGATTGTGAAGGTAGATCCGCTACCTGAAGCGGGGACATCTCAACTAAAACCCTCAATCCAAAAGGCTCCTAAATTGGAGTTGAAACCCCTCCCAAGCACATTGAAATATGCTTTCCTTGGCCCTAATAACATGCTCCCCATTATTATCTCATCTGCATTATCTGAATTGTAGGAGGGAGCTCTGCTTGAGTGTTTACAAAGGCACAAGGAAGCAATTGCTTGGACAATTATTGATATTAAGGGTGTTGATCCCTCTCATTGCATGCATCATATATACACAGACGAGTCCGTGAAGCCTTTCCGAGATATGCAGAGAAGGCTCAATCCAAATATGCGGGAGGTTGTTAAAAAGGAGATTTTGAAATGGCCGGATGCAGGGATTATCTATCCCATTTCAGATAGTAAATGGGCCAGTCCTTTTCACATAGTTCCCAAAAAGGCAGCAATCACTATGGAAGAGAATGACCATGGAGAACTGGTGACCATTAGACCCTCAATTGGTTCGATGGTCTGCATTGATTACCGCCGTTTAAACATGACTACCTAGAAAGACCATTTCCCCTTACCGTTTATCGATCAAATTCTGGAACGATTGGCGGGGAACAAGTACTTTTGCTTTCTTGACGGGTACTCTGGGTACAATCAGATAGCTGTTTTTCCTGACAATCAGGAGCATACCACCTTCACGAGTCCGTATGGAACTTTTGCGTTCCGCCGAATGCCATTTGGGTTATGTCATGCTCCTGCCACTTTCCAACGTTGTATGATGGCTATCTTTCCTGATATGATCGATGAGTTTGTTGAAATTTTCATGGATGACTTCTCCATTTATGGCTCGTCGTTTGACCTATGCCTTTCGCACCTTGATAAAGTCTTAACCTGTTGCGAAGAGGCAAAGCTGGCGCTTAGTTGGGAGAAAAGCCACTTTATGGTCCAGCAGGGTATTGTGTTAGGGCATATAGTTTCTGAGAGAGGATTAGAGGTGGACACCACAAAAATCGATTCCATCTCTAAGCTTCCATTGCTCGCCAATGTTCGTTAGGTTAGATCTTTCCTTGGCCATGTTGGATTTTATAGGCGCTTCATTAGAGATTTCAGTAAAATCTCTAAGCCACTCTGCAACCTCTTAGCGAAGGATGTCTCCTTCGATTTTGATGATAAATGTGGCGAGGCTTTCCAAGCTTTGAAGAAATCCCTCATTACCATGCCAATTCTCCAAGCACCAAATTGGACCCTCCCATTTGAGCTTATGTGCGACACTTCTGATTTTGCAGTGGGAGTAGTTTTAGGTCAAAGGGTTGATGGCAAACCTCATGTGTTTCATTATGCCAGCAAGACCCTTACAAATCCTCAGCAAAGTACACGGTCACTGAAAAGGAACTACTTGCTGTAGTATTTACTTTAGAAAAGTTTCGATCTTATCTTTTGGGATCCAAGGTTGTAGTGCTCACTGATCATTTTGCCCTAAATCATATTCTGGTTAAAAAGGACACCAAACCTTGCCTAATTCGTTGGATTCTGCTACTCCAAGAATTTTACCTGGAAATTAAAGAAAAGAAAGGAGTTGAGAATGTGATAGCTGACCATTTGTCTAGGATCCCTATTGACACATCAAACCCTACTGGCGGTATTCAAGAGACTTTCCCTGATGAGTCTCTGATGGCCTTGGAAGCTAAAACTCCTTGGTTCGCTGACATAGTAAACTATCTGGTCACGGGCATTACCCCCAGTACTTGGGACAAGCAAAAGCAAGATAGGTTTCTCGCCAACGCTAAATTTTATCACTGGGAGGAACCTGACCTTTTTAGAATAGGCCCTGACCAGCTTTTTCGCCATTGCATCCCTGATGAAGAACAAAGAAGTGTTCTGAGTTTCTGCCATGACCTCCATTGTGGGGGACATTTTAGTGGGAAGAAGACTGCATATAAGGTTCTTCAGTCTGGCTTTTGGTGGTCCACATTATTCTGAGATGCACATACATATGTGGGCACATGTCTACGTTGCCAGCAGATGGGAACCATTGGAAAAAGGGATGAGATGCCCCAACAACCTATTCTCCCTGTTGAAATCTTTGATATTTAGGGCATTGACTTCATGGGTCCCTTTCCTGTGTCCTTCAGATATGAATACATCCTTGTGGCTGTAGACTATGTTTCGAAATGGATAGAAGCCATACCCATGCGAACCAATGATCATTCCATAGTCTTGGACTTTGTTAAGGCTAATATCATTTCTTGATATGGGTGCACAAGGACGATCATAAGTGATGGAGGACCTCACTTTAAGAATGTACACTTCACAAGACTACTCCAAAATTTAGGAGTCAACCACATGATAGCCACACCTTATCATCCCCAAACGAGTGGACAAGCTGAAGTGTCTAATAGAGAGATTAAGCGAATTTTAGAAAAAACTGTCAAGCCTGATCGAAAGGATTGGTCTAAAAAACTAAATGATGCTCTTTGGGCCTACAAAACTGCGTATAAGACTCCCTTGGGCATGTCTCCTTTCCGTCTTGTCTATGGAAAAGCGTGCCATCTTCCCGTTGAAATCCAACACAAAGCTTATTGGGCTATTAAAAACGTTAACTTGAATCTAGATAAAGCGGGAAAGGCACGTATGTTAGAATTAAGTGAGCTTGAGGAGCTTCGTAATGAATCTTATGAAACTTCTCAAGCTTACAAGCAACGTACAAAAGTCTTCCATGACAAGCACATCATTAGAAAGACTTTTGAGCCCAACCAGTGTGTCCAGCTTTTCAATTCTAGACTTAAATTATTTCCTAGAAAGCTCAAGTTCCGTTGGGATGGGCCATACGTTGTTATCAATACTTTCCCTCATGGAGCTGTAGAAATTCAGAACCCTATTTTAGGTGCGAGCTTTAAGGTAAATGGCCAGCGACTTAAATCGTATATTACTCTTTCAGATGGTCAGGTTTTGGACGCACTTCGACTTTAGGAGCCTTAGCTCCTCCCACTCTCCTCCTCAGGTGATACTCTTCTATGTCTGCATTTTTTTTCCAATGAGGACACTGTCAGTCTTAGGCATGGGGGGGTATAACCTGAGAATGCTTAAAGCATTTATAAATATTTGCATACATATATATATATGTATAAAAAATATATATATATTCTCTTTTCTTGAGTTGAATGGGTTAGTCCCTAGTAGAATATCTTTATCATTGGAGGTTTTTCTTCTTAAAATTATTTCTTAAGTTTAGAATCCAGTACATTTATTTCACGTGCACGTAGACTTGGTAATAGATCCTTGAAGAAAACCAATAAGCATTTGTAGTCTACTAAACCCTTGGACAGTTCATAGGGAGTCAGGCATACTATCTTCTAGTAGATCCACCTCATATTTGTGAGAAGAAAGTAGAGAGATTATTGGTGTAATAAGTCTAGTGCAAGAACTCTTAAGTTTTGAACAATTAGATGATGATACTTCAGAGTTAGGCATAGTTTTTGCTCTCTATTCCTGTGTGCGTACTTTATGTGAATTCCTGAAAGTCGCCAAATAAGGCAGATACACAAAGATTGAGTCTTAATAAAGCTATGACTATGGTGGATGGTTACGACCGTCCTTCATAGAGTCCTCAGCTGAAGGAGGGTAATAGTGTCAAAGGTTAGAAATACGCCTATCCTATCCATTCCTTCCCGGTGCCGAAAATAGGCACTTCCACCAAATAAGCCACACAATATCTTCTTGACCATCATCATCCCTAATAATGCCTCATAATAAAAGTCTGTGTCGTATTATGTTGATTTATAAAAAATAAGAAAAAGAAGAAACAGTTATATTATAAAAAAAAAGCCCAGGTTTATAATGTAACATTGTTTCTGAGGCAACAGAACACCTATCACGTTCCACCAAATATGACTCATACATACCTTCTAGTATTTCTAATCACCCGAATACCGGCTGAGGACTCTAACTTAGTTGTAGAGTTATTAAGACTTTAATTGAAGTGTGGATGCCATGTGTGGCCACCAAACAGTGAGTACAATTACTAAATCTGGCGAGATTTGTGATCTCAGAAACAAAGGAAAGAGTGAGTGCCCAAGAACATTAAGAGAGCACAGTTGTGTAGCCTCTCTCAGAGTTGACTTGTCTAATAGTCTATTAATCTAGAGTCGGTAGTACTAGACTACATATAGCACTAGAGGAGTATGTGCCACCAAATACAAATCCATTCTACTCGATATCTCCTACTTAAGCCAAAAGCCAGGGTCAAACTACAGATTATCTTCTGCTTTATCCCCGAGGGAAGTAGTTGCCTCTCCTGACAGAAATATTTACCAAGGGTGAAGTACGAACTTCCATTGCGAATTGACTTTTTCACTTAGATCTGTTACCTAGGCTATCATCACTTCACATTTGTCTGGATCTCTAAAGTTTTGAAATAAGAAAAGAAGAAATCTTCTGATTACTTCTATTATTTTTCATTTTTGCTAGGGACTAGCAAATCTTAAGCATGGGGGTATTTGATGAATCCATTTTAATGGACTAATATTACGCCTAAGTAACTTTAATCTTACCATTTAGGTTTGTTAATAACTATATTAAGTTATAGAATGTTTGCATGCATCATGATTTAAGTTTACATCTAATTTATAGCATTCTATAACTTAATATGTAATGATCTTGTCTTGGGGATCCTTTTTGTAATCTCCCTTCTTTACACATAATATACTACTCCAGACTTCTATCGTAGGACAATAGCTCTCCTTTCTGTTTCAAAAAAAAAAAAAATGTAATGATCTTACGTTTTTATGTGCAGGAAGAATATTGGGAAAAGAACAAGGAGGAGAGGGTAAATTCCCCTTTCAAACAACTGGCGTCATCTTTTCCCCATCCTCCAGCCACCATCAACGCATCCCTCAACAAATGCAAACCGCCACCGACCAAAATTAGGAAAAGGATTTTGAAAATCCCTTGGGAGGCGGAAGAGAAGAAATATAGAGGAGAGGTGCAGGGGATTGGGAGGGAGCAACCGAGCAACCGTGCTTGCACTGTGCACCTCGCGCCCTCCACCGCAAACACCAACAACCATCCTCCTCTGCAGGCGCGAACCCACTCCAGCACATTGCTGCCTACAGCCACACACAGCCAGTGCAGGCCACCCTTCGCCTACCCTTGCATGCAGGCATAGCCGTACCTGCACCCTACTTCCCATCGCCCTTGCACGCCCGCAGGGCTGCGCCCACGCTGCCTGCAGGCAGTTCTCCAGCGCTTCCACCACGCCGCGCCCTTGCAGCCCCACTCTAGTGCCTTCGCATGCCCACACGCCATTCTGTCCATCATGCGCACTCGTGCCCTTGTAACACCACCCAGTGCCCGCAGGCACCGTGCGCTCTCCACTGCAGGTACCCCGCAGGTGCTTCATGCCAAGCACCCGCAGGTGCTCACCACCCTTCACCATCCTCTACAAGCACCCCTTCAAGCCTGCAGGCAAACCCACGCCGTAGGCACTGCATCACCTTCACCCTCTAGCACCTTGCGCGCCCTCTATGGGCACTGCGGAATGATCGCGCACCCCTGCAGCCCCCCCTCCAGCAACTTTGCATGCCTGCACCACTGCCTACAACCGCGCACCAGCACCTACAACACGCACGGCCAGCTGCAACTTCTCCACCATCGCCACTCCTCTCCTCCAGCAGGCGGCTCTGGCTAACTCACGATGCACCGTTGCCATCACCGCAACGGCCTCGCTCCAGCCAACCTCCCGTGGGAGTCTCTCCTCGATTGAAGCTCTCTGCCATGCGCAAGGAGGAGAGAGGTGAAATCCCCTGTTTTCTTCCCATTAAAAATTACATTCAATGCCATTGCCACCAAAAATCAAATTTAATTTATGATTATTTTATTATGGTGAAATGATGACTGCACACTCATGCTTTCTGATAATTGCACGTTATTGATATTCACATATTTCAACATTGGTTTAGGGATTAACATGTGCACAAATTTTCTCTAATATATGTCTATTGAAAATTACATAAAATCATCACATATTTATTGAATATTTCAGTGAGGAATAATTGCACATATACCATTTTATTTTTGAGTTATTGTGCATCTTCTTTCCATTGCACTTCATGTTGGATTTTATTAGGGATTTCGCACTTGATCGAAAGAATACGAAATAATCAAGAGTTTATTGCATCATTGCCTCCCTGTGGACATGACCCGCCCTTCTGTGAGTGGTTATTTTTATTGTTTATTAGTCGATTTTTCCACCACTTAAATACTACAACAACGCGTTATTTCATTTGCAAAACTTAATAGAAAGTGGAAAATTGACTTGTCAGGAAGCTGGCCATTCCTGCTGCTGCCGGAGAAGAAGATGTCCAGTGGAGGGAGAGCGGCGATGACGAAGGGGCCAGAGGTGGGAGCGCAGGTGTTGCACGACGTAGAGGAAGGTGGTGAAGGCGGCTCTGCCACTAGTATTGTGGCAGAAAGACGAAAAAGAGGAGGGCTCGTCAGAGCTCACTGGACCCCTGACCGAAGGAGAAAGGAGGAAATTAGGGTGATTCTTTAGCTAGGTCAAGTTAAATAGGTGTGGCCGGAGGTGGTGGTCATTTATAGGCACTGGTAGGGCTCTTATGCTTGGAAGACAAGCTTCCAAGCACAAGAGACCTCACCAGAGATGGAAACCGTTGGAGACCCAAATCTCTCGTGCATTCGCATGAGAGATTGGGTGTGAATCAAAGATTGTAATCATGCTCAGATGGAAAGGAATTCCTCAGAGAATCTCCCGTCCAAATCTGGGAGGAGATCTCTTAGGAATCGGGGAGTAATCCCCCTCCATTCCTTGTCGGAGTAGGATTCCTTCGCTTTATTGGTGGAGGTACCTAATTGTAAGAGTGGCGAGGAAGTTAGGGGGGTCTGTGCAATAGTTTTCAAAAGATATGGGCCAAAATGTAATTAGGCGGACTATTTTGCAAACTAGGTCAAGATGACCTCCCCTTAGGTCCAAATTCTGGTAAAAACCTAATTTTGACCTAAGGAATCCAATGGTGAAGTTGGATTTTAGGTTTGACCACATTTGACTGGACATTTTACACAAAATCCCAAATTAGGTCAAATACCGATCTAGGACCCCAATCTAGGTCAAAATAGGTTTCAAAGGCCATTTTGAAGGTTCTAAATCCTAGAGGATATTTTTACATGAATTTTAGAGGGTTTACTTGATTTTTATGTTGACCAGAACCTTGTTAAATTAAGCGGGTCTGTTTCAGGGTTACAAGATGTCATTTAATTCCTAGACTACACATGATCCCATATCTGACTGAACCAACCCACTTTTTATCTTATTCAGATCATTTGACCTATGTTTTGCCTCTGAGAAATCCCATTTTTGTATTGCAATGGTAAATTGCAGTTTTAACCTTTATTTCATATTTTCTTCTCAGAACATTAATTCTTTGAAATAAGTCCTCCAGGTTATGTAGGAGCTCTTATTCTCTTTCTTAGGTCAAAATGAGCTAGTTAGGCTCATGATGTGGTGCTCATCATACCCCCATGCCTAGCTTTTGCTAGTCCCTTAGCAAAATTTCAAGGTTTAACTTCTATTCTAGACCATGAGTTTTTGTCACCAGTTATGATAAGTGCTTTTCTTTTTCTTTTGATTAGATTAGAATGCCAACAATAGGCATAGAGGTACTCAAGTACCAACCAAAATCTGGACCTGACCAACTTTAGTCTCGGTCCTCCACGAAGGTTTTTAAGGCTCGTAGAAACTATCCTAGGGTTTGTTGGACTCCGTAGTTAAAGCACTCGTGCTTAAGACATTTTTAGCCTTCTTTCAATTTGCAGTGCATTTTTGTAAGAGAGAGACAGAGGATTTTTTGATTGGAGAGCTTTCTCTCTCTTTTCTTTTTATTTCTTGCTTCGAATTAGCTTCTCAACATGGTTTGTATTGGATTTGTCATTCCCATCATCAATCCTCAAAGGTCCCTAGCAATCGATGCTTCGTGATAGCACTGCCCATGGCAACCCCCAAAACCCTGGCTTTCGAGATTTCGAGATAATCCTTCCCATGGCATTTCGTGGCCGAATCTAGACCCAGGCAATCGACATTTCATGATAATGCCGCCCATGGTATCTGAACCAGCATAATGCTTACATGCCCCCAGTAGGATATTTAAATATCCTAAGAGACAAGAACCAAGGAGACGATATGTGTTACGTATCTTCGAGGGGAATTTCCCGCCTCTCCATGTTGGGAACTCATCCAAATCAACTTGTGTTGATTGGCCGCTCCTAATCTAGGCAACATTTTCAGAACATTTAAACGCTTCTACGTGATTTTGATAATTATGCGCACTGAACCAGACTGTGTGGATTGTGGTGCTTAGGTTACCAAATCCCGCAAATCAAAGGTCAGTTAACGAGGTCGAATACTCCCTAAGCCTTAGACCAAATACTTAAGCTTCGCATTTTCCCCAACCTCTTGAGGAATATCCAGATTTTAGCAGGTACTTGAATTTTTAAGCTTAAGAGTCTAGCCCAAAAGTCCTAAAGTCAGCGTTCCTACTAATATCTTTCTGTGTCCCCTTATCACTTTTTTCTCTTTTTCCTTTTTCTCTTGATGTGGTCTAGAACTTCAGTTAATCCCTTAATATTTTACTAATGACTATTCTTTTTTTCTTTTTTCATTTTATGCTCCTTTTTGGCATTTTGCTCTTTTCCTCATATTTTATATAGCCCAAAAAATTTTCTCTCCCCCCTCAATTTTTTTTATTCTTTTCCAAGATTTTTCAATTTTTTATGTTTTTTTTTGTGATATGTGATTTTTTTGTTGAAACCTTTCCTTGATATGAGTTTTCATGACATTTTGCACTTTCATACTCCCCCATGCCTACGATTTGCAATGTTCCCATTATAAATTAGGTGGGTTCAAATTCAGCTTAGTTCATTCATTAGGATAGGTGTTGGGTGGATGAATGGGTTGAGGTGACTATTGCGAATGATTTCTATGCTTGGGTACGGGTACCTAAGGTGGAGTCGGCTGTTCTAATGGATGAACCCTAAAGTGCAATATGAATTCAGCATAGAAATGTCAGAAAAGGTTTTGGGTTTTCAAAGAATGATGGGTTGCCTCCCATTAAGTGCTGAGTTTTACGCCATCGGCTAGGCGCAATGAGTTCAGGGATAATGGAGGATAAAGGATGACTCAGCCAAATCTATATTGGTCATGTCAATGAACGGTTTGAGTTTCTGACCATTCATGACGAAGGGTTCAGAATCATGGCTGAGTGGACTGATCTCAACGACTCCATTTCCAAAGATTTGTCAGACTAGGTAGGGTCCGATCCACTTAGATCGTAGCTTTCCTAGGAATAGTTTGAGTTGGGCATCAAAGAGTAGAACCTTTTGACCAGGATGAAAGATCTTTCTAGAAATGTGCTTGTCGTGAAAGGCTTTAACCCGCTCTTTGTAGATTCACGAGCTCTCATATGCATCATGGCGTAATTCATCGATCTCGCTCATTTGAAGCTTTCTATGGGTTTCAGCCTTAGAAAGATCTAAGTTGCAATTCCATACTACCCATAGGCTTTATGCTCCAATTCGACGGGGAGGTGATATGCCTTCCCGTACACCAGTATGAAGGGAGACATTCCTAATTGGGTCTTGTGGGTGGTCCTATAAGCCCACAATGCTTCCGGAAGTCGGGATGACCAATCCTTCCTGTCAGGTCGAACAGTAACCTGGAGGATTTTCTTGATCTCTAGGTTTGATAGCTCAGCTAGACCATTAGTTTGGGGGTGGTAAGTAGTAGAGATTCAGTACGACACCCTATATTTGGTCTTCAGTGACCTGAACTGAGTGTTTGTGAAATGGGTCCCTCAGTAAAAAATGATTGCACTTGGAATCCCAAACCTTGAGAAGATGTTTTGAAGAATGAATTTGATAACAACTTTGTGATCATTAGTTCAGGTCAGAATGGCTTCGATCCACTTGGACACGTAGTCAATAGCGAGTAAGATGTATTCAAAGTCGTTCGAAATAGGGAAGGGTCCCATAAAATCAATCCCCCAAATGTCAAAAATCTCACATACCAGAATCGGCTGTAACGGCATCATGTCTCAATGGCTTACGTTGCCCAAGGTCTGGCAATGGGTACATGCCTTACAGTGATCATAAGCACCCTTGAAAATTGTGGGCAAGTAAAAGCCACACTGGAAGACTTTTGATGCAATTTTGTGTCCTGGAAAATGTCCACCGCATGCCTGGTCATGGCAGAAAGAGAGTATGTCTTTGATTTCTGCTTCCGTGACACATCGTCGAATTATTTGGTCAGCACCAATGCAGAATAGATATGGGTCTTCCCAAAGGTAATACTTGGCATCGGAACACAATTTGTCCTTCTTGTCCTTCGACCAATCGGACGGGATCTGATGTGATGCCAAGTAGTTCACTATGTTAGCGAACTATGGAAGCCCTGTATCGATAGTCAGGAGGTGCTCATCAGGAAGGTGTTCCATGATGGGTTCGAAAGGGTCAATGATCTTAGAAGGAAGGTGGGAAAAGTGATCAGCTACCTCATTCTATTTTCCCGCTTTGTTGCAAATCTCGAGGTCAAATTCTTGCAACAGCAACATCCATCGGATTAATCAAGGTTTCGTGTCCTTAGCAAGGAGATGCCTCACAGCCGTGTGATCTGAGTAGATGATAATGCAGGAACCCAGGAGGTATGATCTGAATTTTTCTAGGGCAAATATTACAGCCAGCAGCTCTTTCTCAGTAACCGTGTAGTTATGTTGAGTCTCATCTAGTGTTTTGCTAGCGTAGTAAATGACCACGAGTTTCCCGTCAATTTTTTACCCCAAAACTGCTCCTACAGTGAAGTCAGATGCATCGCACATGATCTCAAAGGGTTGAGACCAATCAGGGGACTGTAGGATCGGGGCTTGGGTAACTCAATCACGAAGGATCTCAAATGCTTGAGTGCATTCCTTGGAGATTTCGAAAGGCACATCCTTAGAGAGAAGAGTAGTCAGGGGGCGCACGATTTTTCAAAAATCAGGGATAAATCAACGATAAAAACTGAAGTGCCCCAAAAAAGATTGGATGTCCTTGATTGAGCTAGGCATAGGGAGTTTGGAAATCAAGTTAACCTTGGCTCGATCGACTTGGATGCCTTTCTCTAAAATGAGATGTCCAAGTGGCAAACCGACAGATCGCGGCTAGTCTTTGTTTGTTTTAATGCTTATTACAGGAGTGTCGTTGTGGTATATAATAAGACAGCTACAGTTGTCGCTACCATTACAATTTTTACTCAGAAATATTTTTCCCGAGGTCGAACTCAGGGAGCTACAGGAATTCTAGAAGTGCAATGTTTCTATATTACAAAAATAAGAGAGAGAGAGAGGGAGAAATGGATTTCTGTCTTTTGGCTTTTTCTTCTCTTCTTTCTCTCTTTGCTTGTCCTCTTCTTCACTTCTTTGTCTCTTCTTCTTTACAGGTCTTCTTCCTTGGTCTTCTGGTTGCCTTCAGTTCTTTTGCTTGTCTTCCATTTCCTTTCTTCTTCAGTTCTTCTTCTTCTTCTTTTCTTTCTCTTCTTTCTATCTTCTTTCTTCCTTCTTCTCTTTTCTTTCTCTTCAGCTGCGGAACCTTCTTTTCTTTTTCTTCTTCTCTACTTTGTCTCCTCTGAAGCTTCATCCGTCGTCTGATATCTCAGTCAGACAACTTAAACGGCGGTCTGCTACAATGCTTTCCCTCTCTTTTCTTTCTTTGCTGCTTCTCCTTCTTCACTTCTTCTTCTTCTTCGGCCTTCTGCCTTGCTCAGCTGCAAGGCTTCTTCTTCTTCTTCCTCTCCTCTTCTTCATCTTCCTGCGGCCAAGTGTGAACCTTCTTCCCTCGCACCCTGTCCCTGCACAAACCATAGCAAAACTTAACCCTTCCCTCTACCCGCACGTCTCTCTCTCTCTGTGTAAACCGCTCATAGGAAGCCCTCCCAGAGTCGGGTTATCGGGTCAAGTAGCGTACCCGTGACTAGGCGCACCAGTGTGGGTGGTGCGCGAGGAGTGCCGGGTAAATGGGTCAGCCAGGTCCGCATGGTGTGGGTCGCGGACGAGGTGGGCGAGTGGGCGAGGGGACCTCACCCTGTGTTCTAAGGCACTTAAGAGAAAACACAAAATCAATTTAAATGGGCGCAGCACTTCGCAATCTGACGATGTGGGACTAAACTTCGTCCCTCGCTCGTGCGCGCCCGCAGGAAGGCGCTACCTGGCCTCAGCAGCAATGCCCTCGTTCCTCTTCGCAGACCCGCTCCCTGCCCTCGCCCAAGTCCCTCCAGTTCGCCTCAGCTGGAATCTTGCTGCTTCAGGGCCTGGAGCTCGCTTGGAAGCTCCTCGCCTTGTCGCCAATGGCGGCTGGGGCTTAAGATCTGCCGAACGCAAACAGTGCATCTCGGCCTAATCAAACCACAGGGGGACCTTCGTCATGGCACAGCGAAGGTAGTGCGGGGTGCGGCAGGTTGCGGGGCGGCGTAGAGCGATAGCCCCAGGTCGAACTGCCACCGGAAGAATGGGTTTGATCGGGGGAGTGTTGTGGAGGTGTGGAGTGGCAGTGGAGGGGCGGGGGGTGTCGGGTGTGGTGAGGTGGAGCTTTTGGGGTAGGTGGCGAGTTGTGTGGAGTGTTGGATTGACGGGGGCAATTCACCGGAGAGTGGCCGGAGATGGAGAAGGTGAGGGCGGTCAGGTGCGGTCAAGGGGTAATTGAGAAAAATAAGTTGGGGAAAAGAAAGAGGGGAGGAAGGGAAATAATTGTTACTTACCTATAGGGACGAAGGGGGCCAGAGCAGGGCAGCAGTCGTACCGACTGTCGCCGGAGAAGAAACACCCAGAAGGGGGGAAGCGGCGGCGAGGAAGAGAGCAGGAGGGCGCGCGCTGGGTACGGCACGACGCGGGAAGATCAGGCGAAGGTGACTCTGTTGCTGGTATTGCAGCAGAGCGACGAGACGGAGGAGGAGGGGCTGCCGGAGCTGGTGCGTTTTTGTCGGAGCGGGGAGAGAGGAAGGGTTAGGGTTTTCTCCGTCAGGACCAAGCTGACCGAATTGGCTGGCGACACTGGTCCTTATAAAGGCGGTGGCGGAGGGGTGGGCGCAGGGAGGCGACCTGCCTCCCTCGCCGGAGAATGGCTGGAAGTGTGACCCATACCTTCCGCACGTTCGCACGGAAGGTGTGGGCATCGACAGAAGGGATGGCGGTGTCCCTGCGACAGGAGATGTCGTAGAGAACACCGGGTTCAATCTACAGGACACCTCCCTCACCCTGCGCGGCGCCATGCTCCACGCAAAGTCACTGGAGCATGGCGCTGCGCAGAGACTTGCAGGAAAGACCTGAACGCAAAGAACGACGAGGAAGCTAGGGGCCAAACTGCAAGGGTTTCGAAAGTTGAGGGTCAAAAAGTAATAGATGAGGACCAAATTGCAAAGTCGGTCAAGGTCTCTTCTTAGGCTCAAGTTTTTATGCATGACTGAATTGGACCTAAGGATTTTAATGGTGAATTTTATTTCTAGGTCAGACCTTGTTTGACCGACCAATTTACGTAAAAACCCAAATTAAATCATTAATTGGGCATGGTTCTCAATGTAGGTCAAAATGTATTTTCAAGGCCAAATTGGAGGTTCTAAGCCCTAGAGATTATTTTTCTATGAATTTTAAAGGGTTTAGTCGATTTTTACCCTGCCTCGAACCTCATGAATTGAAGTGGGTTTGTTTTAGGATTACAGAATGTCATTTAATTACTTGGAGTTGCTGTAGCCCTTGTTGGATCAGATTATCCCACTTTCCTTCTTATTAGGTTAGTTTGACCTATGTTTGGATCCTGAGTTACCCTGTTTGCAAATTGTGTTGGTGAAATTGCATTTTTACTCCTTATGACTTATTTTCTTCTTAAACTCAGAATTCTCTGAGTCAAGCCTTTCCTTGAGTTATGTAGGAGCTTTTTCTCGCATGTCTAGGTTGGATTGTGCTAGTTAGGGTTCATGATGAGGTTCTCATCATACCCCCATGCCTAGCTTTTGCTAGTCCCTTAGCAAAAACTTAAGGTTTTAACCTTTGTTCTAGACCATGATGTTTCTAATAATTTCAGATAAGTGCTTTTTTCACTTGAACTTAGATTAGGTCAGAATGCTGACCATAGGCCTAAAAGGTACTCTAGTACCAACCAAGATCCAGATCTGTTTAGCCTCAGCCTCAGTTCTTAGCAAAGGTTTTTAAGGCCCACAAGAACTAACCTAAGGTCTATTGGACTTTGTGGTTAAAGCACCCGTGCTTGAAATGATTTTAGCCCTGGCTTAGTTCGCAGTGCGTTTTTAAGAGAGAGAGAGATAGAAAATTTTTCTGTTTGGAGAGTTTTCTCTCTCTTCTCTTTTTTTTTCTTTTTAATTCTAGCTTAGGATTGGCTTTTCAACATGGTCTGTATCAGATTACTTGCTCCCATCATCAATCCTCAAGGGTTCCTGGCAATCGATGCTTCGAGATAGCACCGCCCATGGCAACCCCCGGAACCCTGGCTATTGAGATTTCGAGATAATCCCATCCATGGTGTTCCGTGGTCGAGTCCAGACCCTGGCAATTGACACTTCGTGATAATGCCATCCATGGAATCTGAACCAGCAGAGTGCTTACATGTCCCTAGTAGGATATGTAAATATCCTAAGCGACAAGCACCGAGGAGATGATATTTTGTTATGCATCTTTGGGGGGAATTTCCCACCTCTCCGCGTTGGGAACTCGTCCAAATCAACTTGTGTTGATCGGCCGCTCCTACTCTAGGTGTACTTTTTCAGAATTTTGTGACGCTTCTGCGTGATTTTGATTTTTACACTTACTGAACCAGGCTGTGTGTGAGGTTAGGGTGCTTAGGTTACAGAGTCCCGTAAACCAAAAGTTAGTTAATGAGGCCAAATACTCCCTAAGCCTTGGACCTAATACTTAAGCTTTTCATTTTCCTCAACCTCTTGAGGAGTGTCCAGATCTTAATGGGTACTAAGAGTCTATCCAAGAATGACTAAGGTTTGCGTTGTTACTAATCCCAGCATGTACTTTTCATTTCTTTTCTTGAATAAGGTCTAGAACTTAGGTCAATTCCTTAGTTTCTTACTAATGACTATCACTTTTTTCTTTCAATTTTGCGCTCCTTTTTCATTTTGTTTCTTTTCCTTCTCCCACAAAATTTCCTTTCTCCTCTTATTCTTTTATTCTTTTTTTTTTTTTGAATTTTTTTTTGAATTTTTTTTTTAATTTTTATGGTGTTTTTGGCATATGTGAATTTTTTGTTTAAAACCTTTTCTTACAAGTTTTGCACTTTTATACCCCCCCATGCCTAAGGTTTGCAATGTCCTCATTGTGACTTAGGAGGTTTTTATTTATTTAGTTCATTCCTTAAGACAGATGTTTTGATGAGTGAATGGGTCGGGATGACTGTTGCAGACGATTTCTAATCCCAGATGCAAGCATCTGAGGTGGAGTCAGCTGTCTATAAGGGCGAACCTTAAGTGCACAAAGGTGTAAAGGTTTTAGGTTTTCAAGGAAAATGACGGGCTGCCTCCCGTTAAGCGCTGAGTTTTACGCCATCGGCTGGGCACAATAAGCTCAAGGGGAATGGAGGATATAATATGATTCAGCCAAATCAGTAGAAGTTACATCAATGAACGGCTTGAGTCTCTGACCGTTCACGATGAAAGGTTCGGAATCGTGGCTGAGCAGACTGATTTTGATGGCTCCATTTCCAAAAATCTGTCAGACCAAGTATGGTCTGACCCACTTGGATTTCAACTTTCTAGGGAAAAGTTTGAGTCAGGCATCAAAGAGTAGGACCTTCTGACCAGGATGAAAGATCTTTCTCGAGATATGCTTGTCATGGAAGGCTTTAACCCGCTCCTTGTAGATTCGCGAGTTCTCATACGCGTCTAGGCGTAATTCATCGATCTCGCTGATTTAAAGTTTTCTGTGGGTTCCAACCTTCGAAAGATCTAGATTGCAGTTCCGTATTGCCTAATAGGCCTTATGCTCCAGTTCAACGGGAAGGTGACATGCCTTCCCGTACACCAATCTAAAGGGAGACATGCCTAATTGGGTTTTGTGAGTGGTCCTATAGGCCCACAAGGCTTTCGGAAGTTGGGACGACCAGTCCTTCCTGTCAGGCCGAACAGTGACCTGCAGGATTTTCTTGATCTCCCGATTTGACAGCTCAGCTAGACCATTAGTTTGGGGGTGGTAAGGAGTAGAGATTTGATGAGACACCCCATATTTGGTCATCAGTGACCTAAACTGAGCATTTGTGAAATGGGTCCCCCCATCAGAGATTATAGCACGAGGAATCCTGAACCTTGAGAAAATGTTTTGATGAATAAATTTGAGAACGATTTTGTGATCACAGGTTTGGGTCGGTACGGCTTCGATCCATTTGGACACGTAGTACACAGCTAGCAGAATGTACTCGAAACCATCCGAAACAGGAAAGGGGCCCATAAAATCAATCCCCCAAACATCAAAGATTTTGAATACGAGAATCTGCTGCAAAGGCATCATGTCGCGACAGCTCATGTTGCCCAAAATCTGGCAACGACTGCATGCCTTGCAGTGTCTGTATGCGTCTTTGAATAGTGTGGGCCAGTAAAAGCCGCATTGGAGGACTTTTGATGCGGTTTTATGCCCAGAGAAATGGCCACCGCATGCCTGGTCATGGTAGAAAGAGAGAATATTGTTGATTTCCTCTTCTGGGACACATCTTCGGATGATTTGATCAGCACCTATGCAGAAAAGGTACGGGTCTTCCCAGATGTAATACTTGGCATCAGAACGTAATTTGTCTGTCTTGGCCTTCGGCCAATCAAACGGGATCTGATGAGATGCCAAGTAGTTTACTATATCAGCAAACCATGGAAGTCTAGTACCAATAGTCAGCAGGTGCTCATCAGGAAAATGTTCCGTGATGGGTCTGGAAGGGTTGATAATCTCAGAAGGAAGACGGGACAAATGGTCGGCAACCACATTCTATCTTCTTGCCTTGTTGCGAATCTTGAGATCGAATTCTTGCAACATCAAGATCCATCGGATTAGTCGGGGCTTCGCGTCCTTCTTGGCAAGGAGATGCCTCACAGCCGTGTGATCTGAGTAGATGATGACGTGGGAACCCAGGAGATACGATCGGAATTTTTCAAGGGCAAATACTACGGTTAGTAGCTCTTTCTCTGTAACCGTGTAGTTACGCTGAGCCTCGTCAAGTGTCTTGCTAGCGTAGTAGATGACCACGGGTTTCCCATCAGCTTTCTGCCCCAGGACCGCCCCTACAGCGAAATCAGATGCATCGCACATGATCTCAAAGGGTTGAGACCAGTCAGGGGATTGTAGGATAGGTGCCTGGGTGACTCGGTCATGAAGGTTTTCAAAGGCTAGTGTGCATTCCTTGGAGATTTCAAAGGGTACATCCGTAGAGAGAAGAGAAGTCAAGGGGCGCGCAATTTTCAAGAAATTAGGAATGAAATGATGATAAAAATTGACGTGCCCCAGAAAAGAATGGATGTCCCTGATCGAGCTAGGCATAGGAAGGCGAGAGATCAGATCAACCTTAGCTCGATCCACTTGGATGCCTTTCTCCGAAATTAAATGTCCCAGGACAATTCCCTCAGGCACCATGAAATGGCTCTTTTCCCAGGAAAGAACCAAATTCACATCGATGCACCGCCTGAGTATCTGGACCAAGTGTTGGAGGCAATTGTCAAATGATGCTCCAAAAATTGAAAAGTCATCCATGAAGACTTCCAGATAGTCACCTACCATATCTGAGAATATGGCAAGCATGCACTGTTGAAAAGTAGCGGGTGCATTGCAAAGACCTAAAGGCATCCTTCGGAATGCGTATGTTCCGAAGGGGCAGGTGAACGTGGTCTTTTCTTGGTCCTCAGGATGGATTGCCACCTGGTTGTAACCGGAGTACCCGTCAAGAAAGCAGAAGAACCTATTTCCCACTAGTTTCTCGAGAATCTGATCAATGAAAGGTAGTGGGAAATGATCCTTCTTCGTGGAGGAATTTAGTCAGCGGTAATCTATACAGACTCTCCACGAGTTGGCTAATCGGGTAGGAATGACTTCTCCGGTTTCAGTCGTTATAGTGGTGAGTCCTGCCTTTTTAGGCACGACCTGAATTGGGCTCACCCAACGACTATCGGAGATCAGGTAGATGATCCCGGCATCTAACCACTTGATGATCTCCTTTTTCACGACCTCCTGCAGATTGGGGTTCAAGCGTCTCTGCATTTCACGAGAAGGTCATGTGCCCTCTTCTGAATTGATATGATGAGTGCAATAAGAGGGTCTTATTCCAGTCAGATCATCGAGAGTCTACCCGATGGCTTTGCGATGTTGCTGGAGGACAGTAATCAGACGAGATTCCTGTTTGAGATTGAGGTTGGAATTGATAATCACAGGAAGGGTCTGATTAGAACCCAAAAAGATATATTTCAAGTGAGCAGGAAGGGGCTTTAGTTCGAGGATGGGGTTATCAGCAGTGGCGGGTGGTTCAGAATAGACGTGAGGTTCAAGGGTAGGAGCTACTGGGTTGTCCAAATCTGGATTTGACTCCTCTGCTTGCAGGTCAAGATCTTTCTGTAGTTGATGAGGTATAATCAGGTCATTCTGGAAGTGTGTTTCATCAACCAAAGCCCTAATGTCACAAATATGTTCGATGACACCGCAATTAATTCCTTATTGGGCCTTAAATATATCAATTTTCAGGGTTTGATTCCCAAATTTGAGGTCTATTTGGCCCTCCTCACAGCTAATGTTGGCTCTAGCAGTAGCCAAGAAAGGTCTCCCTAGAATGATTGGTGTATCCCTAGGGTTCTCAGGTGAGTCCATGTCTAAGACTATAAAGTCTACAGGGAAGTAAAAATCCAGCACTCTCACAATAACATCCTCGAGAATCCCATTTGGTGACTTTATAGATCGATCTGCTAATTGTAATGTCACCTTAGTTGGTTTTAGCTCAGATTCTTCTAGATGGTTAAGTAAGGATGTGGGTATCAGATTTTTGGAAGCACCCAAGTTTAGCAATGCTCTATCAAATTGGGTATCACCTATCTTGCAGGAAATCAGGGGAGTACCAGGATCTTTAGCCTTGGGTGGGAGTCTGCTTAGGATTACTGAGCTGGCTTGCTCTGATAGAACAATTGGACTCCCACTCTTGGTTCGCGGCTTACGCTGGGGTATACACACATTCTTTAAGAATCGTGCGTAAGCCGGTACATGGCGGATTGCATCCATCAAGGGGATGTTTATGTGGACCTGCTCAAAGAGCTTGACCAGGTCCTCCTCAGGTGCCACGGGCTTGGTAGTCTTCTTTCCCTTAGTCAAGGCCTCGGGAAACGGATCCTTGGTTGGTTCTTCTAGGATAGGTCCAAGTCTTTGATCTGGGACAGGGATAGGAACGTCCTGGATTACCGTCCTAGGCTTGGGATCAATACCAGGCTTGGAGTGGTTTGGATAAGTTGGATCTTGGGTTTCCTTACCACTACGGGTTGTCACGGAATTAAGTCCTGCTTGGCATTGGTTGGAATTGGGTAAGATGGGTTGCTGCTGATAGCCCGCAAAAGAAGTGGAAGCCTCCATCCCGTCGGGTGAAGGAACAGAGGGGGCCTGATAAATCATATGGGCTTGGCCTGGGTTTGGGTTCATAACGCACCGCTGTGTCGGCATGTTATTTGGGTTAGGAAGAGGTTGGGAAGGAAGTGTGCCTGGCTGGCGAGAATTTGCCAACTGGGCCAGTTGATTTCGGACCTCTGTAAGCTCATCCTTGTGTTGTTTTTGAATAGCCGCATTCGTTCTTTGAATGTCAGCCAGAGTCTGAAGGATAAGGGACATTTGATCCTGATTTGGCCCTGATGGATAAGTATGGTTGGGCCGAGGCTGAGGCGGCTGGTAAGGACGAGGGGGTTGTGGGCGGGGCTGAAAGGGTTGTCTTTGGGTTTGGGAATTTCCTGCCCACTGAAAGTTAGGATGGTTTCGCCATCCAGGGTTATAGGTATTGGAGAATGGGTCATTCTAGATGGCGTTGAGGTCCTCGCAGGTCTGAGGAACCTCCAAAGAGTCAGAGAAAGGGGGAATGGAATTTCCTGGGCTGGCATAGAGAGGATCGGATGGTGGATATGGATCCATCCCAGCAGAAGATCGATGGAGAATGTTTTGCACAGTCTCCCGCATGGAAGGAGGCTGTGCAAAAGAGCTATGCGCAGAGGTGGCTTGCTGCAGGTGCTAAGTCAGCTCATCCACCTTCTTTTCAATGATTGAGACCTTGTCCAATCGACTGGCCATTAATTCCAGGTCGACTGATGTGGACAGGCCCTGCATCTCATGTGCTCCCCTAAGATTTGTCAATGCGTGGGTATTCGTCCTGTCGAATAATCCCATGGAGTCATTGTTAATGGAGTTCTCGCACATGTTTTCGAGAATCTCCCACACGGTGTCCTCATGTTGACCCATGATATTTCCTCCACAAGTTGCATTTACGAAAAGACAGATGTCTTCACGGAGTCCCTGGTAAAAAGATTGGACTTGTTCCCATTTAGGAACTCCGTGATGGGGGCACTTTCTCATGAGATCCTGAAAGCGATCCCATGTCTCATGGAGAGGTTCCCCTGTTTGCTGAGTGAAGTGAGTAATCTGATGGTGCAAGGCATTGGTCCAACCAATGGGAAAGAACTTTTTCAAAAATTCGGACTGAAGTTCTTCTCAAGTGTTGATCAGCCGGGTCTGAGTTTGATACTAGTGAGCGGCCTTGTCCATAAGAGAGAAGGAGAACATCTTCATGAGAAGAATATCCCGATTTTGTGCATCTGACCCAAAAGTTTGGGCCAGATGCTTCAGCTGTTTGATGTGCTGGAAGGGATCTTCGAAATTAAGCACATGGAATTTAGGTATAACATGAATCATATTGGGCTTCAATTCGGAATCAGGTCCTCCAGTCGGGATTCTGACTCGAGGCTCAATGGCCACCGCAGCAGGATTGTAATGGTCTCGCATCATAGGACGCTACGGTGGGTTTACAAAGTTTTGGAAGAGGTCATTGAGTCACTGGAGCTGGTGCTCCAGATTGTTTTCTTCCTCAACTGGCTGAGCCATGATGGGGGAAGAAGAAGAGCTTGGTTCAGAATCAGATGAGAGAATAATGGGGTGGGGTTGCTGCGCAAACACGGGCGTCGAGGCTTGGCTTTGACGAGAGTGAATTCCTAAAGGAGGTCTTAAGGGTGGTCTTAAGGACCTCCTACCATACATGCACTGTTGAAATAGATGAGTTTAGAAGGTGCTGGACCCAATCGAGACACCCAAAAATTGTTGGGTGACTATAGAGGTGCGGGGCAGATGGACCCCTTGATCAAAAAGATTGTCCACCTGAGAATTACCGGGGCAGCCAGAGAGGGTGAGTCTCGTGAAGACCCCTACACGGTACAGCGTCCCCACGGGTTACAGGGTTTCCCCCACCTGACCTCTCTTGTCAGTGCGGTTCTAGGTAGACCAGAATAGGGATCTTGACCTCTTAAGTCTACCTCTTTTACTTTAAGATCAAGGTGCTTAAGATTCCACTTGAACTTTTAAGTATTTTGAGTGAAGAAGTGACCTAACTTTAAGGTTGGTTGACCCTGAGGGTCAACTTCACCTTTTGTTCCTTTGAGAGCTTTTGGGCCCTTTCTTTTAGGGTTCAAGTGTTTAGAAAGCCAATTGTTTAGGGTTTTTCTTAATAGGTATTTTCAACCAATGGCTTAGGCACACCTCTTTTGGGTTTTCTCACTTCTTGATTATGGGGTGTGTCTCTGAAACCTTAATGTTAAATCCTATGTTGGCTCTACTTGGTCCAATTTAGTTGCCTCAAAATTTTGTATCTAGGGCTCAATCAAGAAGGTTTTAGCCCTAGGTACCTTAGTTGGATGAATAGTTAAGCATGTGTTGAAATGAAAAATTAGGCAACTTTGATGAATTACTATGTATAACGCAGGTAGCCCTAAATTGATTCTTCTGTTCATTCCTTTTCAGATTTTTAAGGGGGTTAAGAAAAGGCTAATGAAGATTACCCGTTTGTTGGAGTGTTTGTTGTGCGGCTGCTCCTCATTCTTTTACCTGCAAACAAGAGAGAGAAAAAGATTAGCAATGTTTTAAAAGAAATTCAAAGCTTCTAGAATAGCTGTTGCTCCCCGGCAACAGCGCCAAGAAATGGCAACCGGCAGATCGTGGCTAGTCTTTGTTTGTTTTAATGCTTATTACAGGAGTGTCGTTGTGGTATATAATAAGACAGCTACGGTTGTCGCTACCATTACAATTTTTACTCAGAAATATTTTTCCCGAGGTCGAACTCAGGGAGCTACTGGAATTCTAGAAGTGCAATGTTTCTATATTACAAAAATAAGAGAGAGAGAGGGAGAAATGGATTTCAGTCTTTTGGCTTTTTCTTCTTCTCTTCTTTCTCTCTTTGCTTGTCTTCTTCTTCTCTTCTTTGTCTCTTCTTCTTTATGGGTTTTCTTCCTTGGTCTTCTGGTTGCCTTTAGTTCTTCTGCTTGTCTTCCATTTCCTTTCTTCTTCAGTTCTTCTTCTTCTTCTTTTCTTTCTCTTCTTTCTATCTTCTTTGTTCCTTCTTCTCTTTTCTTTCTCTTCAGCTACAGAACCTTCTCTTTTCTTTTTCTTCTTCTCTGCTTTGTCTCCTCTGAAGCTTCATCCGTCGTCTGATATCTCAGTCAGACGACTTAAATGGCGGTCTGCTACAGTGCTTCCCCTCCCTTTTCTTCCTTTGCTACTTCTCCTTCTTCTCTTCTTCTTCTTCTTCTTCTTCGACCTTCTGCCTTGCTCAGCTGCAAGGCTTCTTCTTCTTCTTCCTACGGCCAAGTGTGAACCTTCTTCCCTTGCACCCTGTCCCTGCACAAACCACAGCAAAACCTAACCCTTCCCTCTACCCGCACATCTCTCTCTCTTTGTGTAAACCGCTCATAGGAAGCCCTCCCAGAGCCGAGTTATCGGGTCGGGTAGCGTACCCATGACCAGGCGCACCGGTGTGGGTGGTACGCGAGGAGTGCCGGGTAAACGGGTTGGCCAGGTCCACGTGGCGTGGGTTGCGGACAAGGTAGGCTAGTGGGCGATGGGACCATACCCCGTGTTCTGAGGCGCTTAAGAGAAAACACAAAATCAATTTAAATGGGCGCGGCGCTTCGCAATCTGACGATGTGGGACTAAACTTCATCCCTCGCTCGCGTGCGCCCACAGGAAGGCACGACCTGGCCTCAGCAGCAACGCCCTCGTTTCTCTTCGCAGACCCGCTCCCTGCCCTCACCCAAGTCCCTCCAGTTTGCCTCAGCTGGAATCCTGTTGCTTTAGGGCCTGGAGCTCGCTTGGAAGCTCCTCGCCTTGACGCCAATGGCGGCCAGGGCTGAAGATCTACCGAACACAAAAAAGGCCTCTCGGCCTAATCAGACCACAGGGGGACCTTCGCCGTGGGACGGCGAAGGTAGTGCGGGGTGCGACAGGTCGCGGGGCAGCGTAGAGCGGCAGCCCTAGGTCGGATTGCCACCGGAAGAATGGGTTTGATCGGGGGAGTGTTGTGGAGGTGTGGAGTGGCAGTGGAAGGGCGGGGGGTGTCGGGTGAGGTGGAGCTTTTGGGGTAGGTGGCGAGTTGTGTGGAGCGGTGGATTGACGGGGGCAACTCGTCGGAGAGTGGTCGGAGATGGAGAAGGTGAGGGCGGTCAGGTGCGGTCGAGGGGTAATTGAGCAAAATAAGTTGGGGAAAAGAAAGAGGGGAGGAAGGGAAATAACTGTTACTTACCTATAGTGACGAAGGGGGCCGGAGCAGGGGCGGTAGTCGTACCAACTGTCGCCGGAGAAGAAACACCCTGAAGGGGGGAAGCGGCGGCGAGGAAGAGAGCAGGAGGGCGCGTGCTGGGTACGGTGTGATGCGGGAAGATCATGCGAAGGCGGCTTTGCTGCTGGTATTGCAGCAGAGCGAGGAGACGGAGGAGGAGGGGCCGCCGGAGCTGGTGGGTTTCTGTCGAAGTGGGGAGAGAGGAAGGGTTAGGGTTTTCTCCATCAGGACCAAGCTGCCCGAATCGGCTGTGACGCTGGTCCTTATAAAGGCGGTGGCGGAGGGGTGGGCGCAGGGGGGCGACGTGCCTCCCTCACCAGAAAATGGCCGGAAGTGTGACCCATACCTTCCGCGCGTTCGCACGGAAGGTGTGGGCATCGACAGAAGGCATGGCGGTGTCCCTGCGACAGCAGACGTCGCAGGGAACACCGGGTTCAATCTGCAGGACACCTCCCTCACCCTGCAAGGCTCCATGCTCTGCAGAGACTTGTAGGAGGGACCTAAACTCAAAGAACGACGAAGAAACTAGGGGTGAAAATGTAAGGGTTTCGAAAGTTGAGGGTCAAAAAGTAATAGATGAGGACCAAATTGCAAAGTCAGTCAAGAAGGTCTCTTCTTAGGCTCAAGTTTTTATGCATGAATGAATTTGACCTAAGGATTTTAATGGTGAATTTTATTTCTAGGTCAGACCTTGTTTGACCGGCCAATTTACGTAAAAACCCAAATTAAATCATTAATTTGGCATGGTTCTCAATGTAGGTCAAAATGAGTTTCCAAGGCCAAATTGAACGTTCTAAACCCTAGAGATTATTTTTCTATGAATTTTAGAGGGTTTAGTCGATTCTTACCCTGCCTCGAACCTCATGAATTGAAGTGGGTTTATTTTAGGGTTAAAGAATGTCATTTAGTTCCTTGGAGTTGTTGTAGCCCTTGTTGGATCAGATTATCCCACTTTCCTTCTTATTAGGTTAGTTTGACCTATGTTTGGACCCTGAGTTACCCTGTTTGCAGATTATGTTGGTGAAATTGCATTTTTACCCCTTATGACTTATTTTCTTCTTAAACTCAGAATTCTCTAAGTCAAGCCTTTCTTTGAGTTATGTAGGAGCTTTTTCTTGCATATCTAGGTTGGATTGTGATAGTTAGGGTTCATGATGAGGTTCTCATCACCCAAGATGATTCCCTCAGGCACCATGAAATGGCTTTTTTCCAAGGAAAGAACCAAATTCACATCGATGCACTGCCTGAGCATTTGGACCAAGTGCTGGAGGTAATCGTCAAATGATGCTCCAAATACTGAAAAGTCGTCCATGAAGACTTCAGATAATCACCTAGCATATTTGAGAATATGGAAAACATGCACCGTTGAAAAGTCGCAGGTGCATTGTAGAGACCAAATGGAATCCTTCGGAACACGTACGTCCCGAAGGGACAGGTGAATGTGGTCTTTTCTTGGTCCTCTGGATGGATTGCCACTTGGTTATAACCGGAGTACCCGTCAAGAAAGCAAAAGAACCTATTCCCTGCTAGTTTCTCGATGATCTGATCAATAAATGGTAGTGGGAAATGGTCCTTCTTCGTGGAGGAATTGGGTCTTCTGTAGTCAATGCAGTCTCTCCATGAGTTAGCTATTCGGGTTGGTAAGACTTCTTCAATTTTAGTGGTAGTGATGGTCAGTCCGACCTTCTTAGGCACAACCTGGATTGGACTCACCCAGCGACTGTCGAAAATTGGGTAGATGATCCCTGCATCTAACCACTTGATGATCTCCTTTTTCACGACCTCCTACAAAATAGGGTTTAAACGTCTCTGCATCTTTCGCGAAGGCCATGCGCCCTCTTTTGTGCAGATTCGATGTGTGCAATAAGAGGGGCTTATGCTAGTCAAGTCATCGAGAGTACATCCAATGGCTCTACGATGTTGCTGGAGAATAGTAATCAGATGGGATTCCTGGTTAGGTGTGAGTCGGGAGTTGATAATCACAGGAAACATCTAATTAGAACCGAAAAAGACGTACTTCAGATGATCGATAACGGGCTTGAGTTCCAGGACAGGATTATTAGTAGTAGCAGGCAGTTCAGGGTCAGTATCAGGGACAAGGGTCAGAGTTATGGGTGTGTCTAGATCAGGTTCCGACTCCTCTATTTACGGGTTTTGATCGTCTGATGGTTGATCGGCGATAATTAGGTTGTCCTCAACATGTGATTCATCAACCACGGATTTGATATCACATATTTGCTCTATAACCCCACAATTAATCCCTTGTTGGGCCTTAAAGATATCAATCTTCAGAGTTTGATTCCCAAATTTTAATTATATTTAGCCCTCCTCACAGTTTATGTTGGCCTTAACAGTGGCCAGAAAAGGTCTCCCTAATATAATTGGTGTATCCCTTGGGTTCTCAGGTGCATCCATATCCAGAACTATGAAATCCACCGGGAAGTAGAAATCTCATACCTTAACAATGACATCCTTGAGTATTCCTTTAGGTGACTTGATTTATCGATCGGCTAACTGTAATGTCACCTCAGTTAGTTTAAGTTCGGACTTTTCAAGGTGGTCAAGGAGGGATGTAAGTATTAGGTTTATGGAGGCACCTAGGTCTAACAAGGCTCTTTCAAATTGGGTTTCACCAATTTTACATGAAATCAGGGGAGTTCCTGGGTCTTTAGCCTTAGGTAGGAGTTTACTCAAGATTATAGAGTTGGCTTGCTCTGACAGTACGATAGAACTCCCACTTTTGGTTTGTGACTTAGCTTGGGTGTACACACATCTTTTAGGAATCGTGCATAAGCTGGTACATGGCATATTGCATCCATCAAGGGGATGTTTATCTGGACCTGTTCAAAGAGCTTGACCAGATCCTCCTCAGGAGCCACGAGTTTGGTTATCCTCTTCCCCTTGGTCAAGGCCTCGGGAAATGGAACCCTAGTTGGTTCCTCTAGAATAGGTCCAGGTTCTTGATCTAGGATAGGGGCATCCTAGATAACTATCCTAGGGCTTGGGTTACTACCAAGCTTAGAGTGGTTTAGATAATGTGGGTCTTGGGTTACGTTACCACGACGAGTTGTTATGGAGTTTAATCCTGCTTGGTTTTGGTTTGGGTTTGGTAAGATGGGTGGCTACTGTTGAAATCTTGCATAAGATGTCGAAGCTTCCATCCCATCAGGTGATGGAATAGAAGGGGCCTGATAAATCATATGTGCATGGCTTGGATTTGGGTTCATAATGTGCCTCTGGGTCAGCACATTATTTGGGTTTGGCAAAGGTTGAGAAGGAAGGGTGCCAGGTTGGAAGGAATTCACCATCTGGGCAAGTTGATTGTGAACCTCTGTGATCTCTTCCTTGTACTATTTTTGCATTGTCGCATTCGTCTTCTGAATGTTAGCCAGTGCTTGAAGGATAAGAGTCATTCGATCCTAGTTTGGCCCAGATTGATAAGTGGGATTGGGTCAAGGCTAAGGAGGCTGATACGGACGAGGAGCTTGTGGACAAGGTTGATAAGGTGGTCTTTGAGTCTGAGAATTTCCCGTCCACTGGAAGTTTGGATGATTTGGCCATCTAGGGTTGTAGGTATTGGAGAATGGGTCATTTTGGATGGCATTGAGGTCCTTGAAGGTCTGAAGAGCCTCAGGAAAGTTAGAATACAAGGGTTCAGAGTTCCCTCAACTAAAATATAGTGGATCAGAGGTCCCTCCGATCCGAGAGTCAGACAAGGGTGGATATGGGTCCATCCCCTGAGAAGATTGATGATAGATGTGATGCACAGTTTCCCTCGCAAGAGGTGGCCATGCAAAAGAGTTCTGCGCAGAGGTGGCTCCCTGCAGATGCTAAGTCAACTCATCCACCATCTTCTCTATGATAGAGACCTTGTCCAACCGACTGGCCATCAGTTCCAAGTCAACGGATGTGGATAGGTCCTACATCTCATGTACTCCCCTAAGATTCGTCAATGCACGGGCATTCGTCCAGTTGAATAAGCCCATGGAGTCATTATTGATGGAGTTCTTGCACATATTTTCGAGAATGTCCCACACCGTGTCCTCATGTTGACCCATGATGTTTCCTCCACAGGTTGCATTGACGAATGATCAAATTTCTTCACAGAGTCCCTGGTAAAAAGACTGAACTTGTTCGCATTTAGGAACTCCGTTATGGGGGGCACTTCCACATGAGATCTAAGAATCGATCCCATGCCTCATGAAGAGGTTCTCCTGATTGTTGACTGAAATGAGTGATCTGGTGGTGCAAGGCATTTGTCCTGCCAACGAGGAAGAACTTCTTCAAAAATTCAGACTGAAGTTCATCCCATGTGTTGATTGGATGAGTCTGAGTTTGATACCACTGGGCAGCCTTGTCCATGAGGGAGAAAGGAAACATCTTCATGAGTAGAATATCCTAGTTTTGTGCATCTAACCTGAAGGTCTGGGCCAGATGCTTGAGCTGCTTAATGTGCTGGAATGGATCCTCGGAGTTAAGCCCATGGAATTTTGGTATGGCATGAATCATATTGAGCTTGAGTTCTGAATCAGGACCTCCAGTTGGGATTCGAACTCGAGGCTCGATTGCCACCGCAGCGGGATTATAGTGATCTTGCATCATAGAACGCTGCGGTGGGTTTACAAAGTTTTGGACAAGATCAGTTAAGTGTTGGAGTTGGTGCTCAAGGTTGTTCTCTTCTTCAATGGGTTGTGCCATGATGGAAGAAGAGGGAGAACTTGGTTCTGAATCAAAGGAAAGATCTATGTGGTGGGGTTGCTGCACAAATAGGGGCATCAAGGCTTGGCCTCGACGAGAGTGAATTTCTAAAGGAGGTCTTAAGGATGGTCTTAAGGACCTCCTACCAAACATGCACTGAAGGATTTGATGAGATCAGAATGTGCTGGACCCAATCGAGACACCCAAAAAAATGTTGGGTGACTATAGAGGTTCGAGGCGGATGATACCCCTTAGTCAGAAAGGTCGTTCACTTGAGAAATTCCTGGGCAGCTAGAGAGGGAGAGTCTCGCAAAGACCACTACACGATAGAGCGTCCCATTGAGTTACAGGGTTTCCCCCACCCGACCTCCCTTGTCACTGAGATTCCAGGTAGACCAGAATGGGGACCTTACCCTCTTAAGTCTACCTTTTCTAATTAAGATCAAGGTGCTTAGGGTTCCACTTGAACTTTAGGTCTTTTGAGTGCAAAAGTGACCTAATTTTAGGGTTGGCTGACCCAAAGGATCAACTTCACCTCTTATTCCTTTGAGAGCTTTTAGGTCCTTTCTTTTTGGGTTCAGATGGATTAAGAGCCTGATTGCTTAGGGTTTCTCTTGGATAGATTTTTCAAACAAGGCTTAGGCACACCTCTTTTAGAAATTTTTGCTTCTTTGCTTAAGAGAAGATGTGTCTCTAAAAACCCTAGCCTTGCAATCCTTAGGTTGGCTCTAGTGGGTCCAATTTAGTTGCCTCAAAAATTGGTATCTGGGGCTCAATCAAGAAGGTTTTAGCCCTAGTTACCTTAATTGGATGTGCAATTCAAAATGTGTTGAAATGAAAATTAGGCAACTTTGATGAATTACTAAATATGGAAGCAGGTAGCCCTAGATTGATTTTTCTTTATTTTTTTTTCTTTTCAAACTTTGAGGGGATTAAGAGAGAGGGCTATGAAAGTTTACCTATTCCTTGGTGTGGTTGTTGTGCAGCTACTTTCTTTTCATTTTCTTTCCCTGAGACAAACACAGCAAAAGAGAGACATTAATTCAATACTGAATCAGAGGTTGTGATTAAAGTTTCTAAAATGCCTGTTGCTCCCTGGTAATGGCGCCAAAATGTTAACGAGGTGAAGCCGTGGTTTTAAGAGATGTCACGTTGTTGTATAAATGAAATCACCTCGAAAACAAATAATAATTTATTACTCGAAAACCAAGGTATCCGAGGTCGAACACAGGGAGCAAATTGGCATTTAAAAACTTAAGATCACAACTCACAATTTAATAAAATGCAATGACCAATCCAATCAAAGTTATAAAGTGAAAATGAGTTCAATGTATAGCGAAGCTCATAAAATAATGGACGTCTGATGTAAAATCAGACGTCTTAAGTTGTTGCTGCTACAATGCAAGGCTCTTCCCTATTCTCCTCCATCTGATTTCTGACTTTGACTTCTGATTTTCTCTTCTTTCTGTCTTCCTCTGCGGCCGCTCTTCTTCTTCAGCCTTCTTCATTCTTCTTTTGTTCTTTGGCTTTCTTCCTCTTCCTTCTTTGGCTTGCCTTTCCTCTGGTACAGTGCCGCCTCTTTCCTTTGTCTTCTACCACTGCCTTCTTTTTCCTCTACAGCCTTCTTCTGTGTTAAGTCATCCCTTCTCCTTCCTTCCTTAGCTGCTCTTATCTTCTCTTCTTCTTTTCTTCAACCTCTACCCTTGGTCTTCTTCTTCAACAGCTCCTCGTCTTCCTTCTTAGCTTCCTTAGCTTTGGCTGCAACTGCACCTTCAGCCTCCTTCTCTTCTTCCCTACACACACACACAACAGAGCAAAACCTACCACTACCCTCCCTTGCGTCTCTTTCTCTCTATTTTGCTCTTAGGTATGCTCTCCCAAAGCCAGGTAATCGGGTCAGGTTTTGTGTGCCCGAGTCTAGGCACACCAGCGTGGTGTAGTGCGTGAGGAATGCTAGGTAAACGGGTTAGGTGCCAAGGCCGCATGAGTGTGTGTCATAGACGAGGTAGGGGCATGGGCGAGGGACCTCACCCCTTGTCATTTGGAGGCAATGAGCTAAGGACACAAAAATAATAAATATCACTTACCTCACTCTTGAGTTCACGAGGTGGGACTAAAAGTCCTACTCGCTTTTGCTAGTGCCCACAGGAGGAAGGTCCGCGCAATTGGAGCAGCTAGGTGCCTCGCGAAACCTACTCTCAGGCAGGATGCATTCCAGCACTCAATGCGCGTCACCTGGAGCAATTATGCCTGGAGCAACCTTGCAGGCAAGATTGCTTCAGCATCAATGGCAGAAGGGGGCTCAGGCCTGCGATACAAAAATACGGCCTTGCGGCCCTATCAAACAATGGGAGAAGCTTCTTCATGCCACAGCGAAGGTGAGACAGTGGTGGCTAGCCGTGGGGTGACCTAGCTGTGCCTGCCTAGGTCGCCCTATGGCCGTGAATGTGGGTTAGGTCGGGGGGCGTTTAAGGAGGTGTTGGCGGTCGATGGAAGGGCAGATGATGCTCAGTGGGTGATGGCAAAAGTGATGAGGTGTCCGGTGAGGCGTGTGGAGGTGCGGAGCGGTGGATGTGCCTCGCTGGTGGTTGGCTAGAGATGGAGAAGGTGGAGGTGGTCTGCGGCTGCGAGGGGTTGAAAGTGGAAATAGAAAGAGGGGAAATGAAGAGGGGAGAGAGAGGATTAGTGCTAACCTAGATAAGTGGACGAAGGGACAGAGGAGGCAGCTGGCCGTTCCTGCCACTGTCGGGGAAGAAGATGTCCAGTGGAGGGAGAGCGGCGACAACGAAGGGGCTGGAAGCGCGCGTGCAGGTATTGCACGTTGCAGTGGAAGGTGGTGATGGTGACTCTGCCACTGGTATTGTGGCAGAGCAATGAGAAAGAGGAGGGCTCACCGGAGCTCGTTGGACCCCTGACCGGAGGAGAAGGGAGGAAATTGGGGTGATTCTCCAGCCAGGTCAAGCTAAACAGGTGCAGCCAGAGATGGTGGTCATTTTATAGCCTCTGGTAGGGGCTCTTATGCTTGGAAGACAAGCTTCCAAGCACAAAAGACCTCGCCAGAGATGGAAACCATTGGAGACCCAAATCTCTCGTGCGTTTGCACAAGAGATTGGGTGCGAATCAGATATTGTAATCATGCTCAGATGGAAGGGAATTCCTCAGAGAATCTCCCTTCCAAATTTGGGAGGAGATCTCTGAGGAATCAGGGAGTAATCCCCCTCCATTCCTCGCCAAAGTAGGATTATTCCGCATTATTTATGGAGGGACCTAGTTGTAAGAGTGGCAAGGAAGTTAGGGTCTGTGCAATGGTTTTCAAAAGATAAGGGCCAACAAGTAATTGGGCGGACTATTTTGCAAAGTAGGTCAAGATTACCTCCCCTTAGGTCCAAATTTTGGTACAAACCTAATTTGTATCTAAGGAATCTAATAGTGAAGTTGGATTTTAGGTTTGACCACGTTTGACTAGACATTTTACACAAAAGCCTAAATTAGGTCAAATAATGAGCTAGGACCCCAATCTAGGTCGAAATAGGTTCCAAAGGCCATTTTGAAGGTTCTAAGCCCTAGAGGATATTTTTCCATGAATTTTATAGGGTTTAGTTGATTTTTATCCTGACCAGAACCTTGTCGAATTAAGCAGGTCCATTTTAGGGTTACATGATGTCATTTAATTCCTAGACTGCACATGAACTTATTTCCGACTAAACCAACCCACTTTTTATCTTATTCAGATCATTTGACCTATGTTTTACCTTTGATAAGTCACATTTATGTACTGCAACGGTAAAATTACAGTTTTAACCTTTATTTCATGTTTTCTTCTCAGAACATTAATTCCTTGAATTAGGTGCTTCTCTAGGTTATGTAGGAGCTCTTATTCTCTTTCTTAGGTCAAAATGAGATAGTTAGGGCTCATGATGAGGTGCTCATCAACAAAGATAGGGGGTATTTACAAGAAATTTCAAAAGCTGAGGGGTTGTGCGAGAGGGAAAGATCACACTAGACCAAATTGCAAACTAGGTCAAGACAATCTATGATTGTGCCCAAATTTTGATGCAAACCTAATTTGGACAAAAGGAATCCAATGGTGAAGTTGGATTTTGGTTTTATCCTAGTTTTATTGGGTAATTTATGCAAAAACCCAAATTAGGGTAATAGTCTATCAGAGACTCTATTTTTAGGTGGTCAAATCAAGGATGCCAAACCCTATAGAATATTTTTCTATGATTTTATGAGGGTTTAGATGAATTTTATCCTGACCAGAACCTAAGTTAATTAAGCAGGTCTATTTTTAGGTTTTCAAATACCATTAATTCTTGAAATGCGTGAAAACCCATTTCTATCTATATAGACCCACTTATTAGGCATTAATGACTAAATGACCTTTAATAAACCCCTGGCATACCCTGCGGTTATTCTGTATTTGTGATAAGATGGTAAATTGCAAAAATAAATCTATTTTCCTCTTTTCTTCTCAAAACAACTCATCCTGCTCAAGAGACCTTCTGACTGATATGTAGGAGCTTTTATTGAATTTATAAGACCAAATTAAGCTAGTTATGGCTCATGATGGTATTCCGATCACATACCCCCAAGCTTACTTTTTGCTAGTCCCTAACAAAATTAACCTAAATGCTATGTATAAAATTAGAATTAGGATTTGACCACTTAGGCACAATTTGTTGGTTGCTTTATAAAATTCCAACCCAAGACCTGGCTACAGAAACTCGACAGTGCCCGAGTGTCTGCCAGAATATATATTGCCCAAGCCCTCACCTTATTTGAAAAACGAAGATACATTTTTTTGCTTTTTCTTCTTTACTAATTTTTTTGGACTTTTTGAGTTTGAGAATTTTGGGATAAATTTTTACAGCTACCCAACCCACCCAAGACTCGAAAAGGACTCTAAGTGCTAAGCATCTTGTGAAAAGAGTAGGAGACTCACTAGGTAGCCGTTAAAACGAACTTCAATTTTCTACGACCCTAGGTGAGCTTAAGAGTTTCTGCTTAAAGGTTTACCTTTCCGAAAGGTAGCTTTCTCCCTACCTTTAAAAAATTTTTTTATGAGGTCAACATAAGGACAAACTTAGTGTATGTCTCCTCGATTTATTCTATTTCCCTGCCTCTTCCCTAAGTGTTTTGGGAATTATTTGTGCATTTTTGTGAGCTGGGCTCTAGACAACTAGCCAAAGAGCTATTACCCACAATAACTTGTCAGCCATGCTCATGCGGTGAAGTGTGGTTTATTTTTCTATTTTTTTTCTTCTTCTTTTTTTTCTTTTTTGAGTACCATTTTCTTTTTCTAAGTAGGTGGCTTCCCTAATCTAAGATTTACCTAAAAGCAGTAGAATAAGTATGGTCAAGTAGCTGGGCTCTGGACAACTGGCTATTGGGCTATTACCGATGACAACTTGCCAGCCATGCTACCCTAGAAAGTTTATTAGCTACATAATTTTCGAAGAAACCGTCAAAAAGTGAGTCAGCAAATAGTGTGTAGATACTTAGACTTAAAGTCCCCTCAAATTAGAGGGCAGCTTGATAAGTCGTGTACTTATCACACCAATTTATTAACCAAATTATAATAAAATTATTTGGCGAGGACTCAAGAGTAAGTCCACATTTGAGTGGACACCCAGGCTAATTAAGCCTGAAGACTTGAAGAGTCTAAGTATTTAGGTGGCACAGTATCAATTCTAAAGTTTACAACTCCTAATGCCTAAGTTCTCTTCTCCTACTTCTATTTTTTTAAAAAAATAAAAAAATAGGAAATTATTGTTACGGCTGACAAAAATAATATTTCATAAGATATCCACCCTCCCATGCTGAGCTAATGCAATGTCGTCATTATTAAAATGAAAGCATGTAGGAGAGTAGAATTGGAAGAATAGCACCTGGTTTCTATGAGATATCCAGCTAGTGGAGGTTAAGGCAAGGTGAGAACAACCTTGTCCGAGATGGGTTCAAGGAGCACATGGTCAACATAGGGTTTAAGACGTTGTCTGTTGACCTTGAAGGAATTACCCATCTTTGGGTCAGAGATTTCGACGACCCCGTTAGGAAAATTCCTCTCAATGACGAATGGGCCGTTCCACTTTGACTTAAGCTCACCAGGGAAGAGCTTCAGTCGAGAATCGAAAAGCCAGACCTTCTGGTTTAGCTCAAAGCTCTTATATGAAATCATTTGGTCATGAAGAGGTTTAGTCCTTGCCATATAGATTCTGGCATTTTCATAGGCATCATTTCTAAGCTCCTCCAACTCAGATAGTTGGAGTTTCCTGGTCTTCCCATCCAACTCTAGGTCGAAATTACATTTCTTGATGGCCCAAAATGCCCGGTGTTCTAACTCTTCGGTTAAGTGACATGCCTTACAAACACCAGATGGAATGGAAACATATCGATAGGCATTTTGTATGCTATACGGTAAGCCCAAAGAGCATCATCTAGCTTTTGGGTCCAATCTTACCTATCAGGCCTTACGATTTTCTGCAAAATGTTTTTAATCTCCCGATTGGAGATCTCAGCCTGTTCGTTCGTCGGTGGGTGATAGGGTGTGGAAATCTAATGATTTACCCCGTATTTCCCTAGTAAATTCTGAAATTGGGCATGAGTGAAATGTGTGCCACCATCACTGATAATTGTCCAAGTAATCCCGAATCGACTGAAGATATTTTTCTTTACAAAATCGAATACCACCTTGTGGTCATTGGTTCTGTTGGGGATTGCCTCAATCCAATAGGACACGTAATCAATAATGACCAAAATATAATGGTGTCCAAATGAAAGGGTCCCTTGAAGTTGATGACCCAAATGTCAAAAATTTTGATGGAAAGTATTGGGTTTAGGGGCATCATGTCTCTTGCTCGTCACGCTTTTGTGCGGTTTGTTAAAAGATAATATCGCGTTGTAATATAGCCGCTAAAGCGTTCAAAACAAATAAAGATTTTTATTACTCGAAAACCGGAGTATCCGAGGTCGAACACAGGGAGCAATCTCAGTACTTTGTAAAACCCAAGAATACAACTGTTACATGCAAATATAATTGATTCAAAGAGTTTTTAGAAAAAGTAGAATTAGACGTCTGATTTATGTATCAGACGTCTTAAATGTGATCTTTCTTTCTTTCTTCCTTCTTCTCCTTTCTGCTTCTGTATCTTTCCTTCTGCTTTTCCTTTCTGATCTCTTTGCAATCTTCCCTTGTCCTTCTTCTTCTTCTCTGCGAAGACTTCTAATCTTTCTGCTTTCCTTCTCCTGCGAAGGCTTCTTTCTTCTTCTTCTGTCTTCTTCTTTGGCTTGCTTTTCCTTCTTCTGCAGCGGCCAAGTCCTTCTCCTGCGATCAGCCTGCCTGCACAGGAGCAAAACCTAACCCTTCTCCCTCTACCCGCGCGTCTCTCTCTCTCAAGCAATTCACTCAGAGCTGCTCTCCCAGAGCCACAGGCATTAATCGGGTCGGATCGTACCTGGGACCAGGCGCACCTGAAGGTGGTGTGATGCGCGAGGAGTGCGTAGGTCTAGGTCGGGTCGGATCCGCCAAGTCCGCGTGGTCAGGCCGCGGACGAGGTGGGTGGGGTCAGTGAGGGACCTCACCCCTGTGCTTTCGAGGCAGTAAAGCTATATCACAAAAACTCTTTATACCATACCTGTGCCTTGAGATTCCACGAGGTGGGACTAAACGTTCCGCCCTTCCTTTGCGCGCGCCCGCAGACTCTCGTGTGCAATTGCCCACGCTGAAGGCCCTGCTGGTGCTCCCTGCTGAACTCAGTTACTTCGCGACACTTGCGAGATCCAGCTGCACCTGCCGCCTGGGAAGCCTGACGCCTGCTGCTGCTCCAAGCTTCCTGCTGCTTCGGCTGTTAATGGCGGTCGGGGCGTTCACCTGAGATTCCACAGAACGGCCTATTGGCCCAATCAGAATAGCTGGAAACCTTCGCCGCAGCACGGCGAAGGCGGTGGGTGATGCTGCAGGTTGTCGGTCGGCCTAGGCGTGCGCGCCTAGGTCAACCTGTGGCCGGAGATGGTGGGTTGTTCGGGGGGTAGTTATGGAGGTCTGGAGTGGCAGTTGTGGGGTGGAGCGAGTTCCTGGTGGTGAGGCGGAGCTCTCGAGGTGGTTGGCGAGCCGTGTGGAGTGGCGGAGTGGTGTGGGCGGCTCGCCGGAGTGCGGTCGGAGGTGAGGAAGATGAAGGCGGATAGGTACTGTCGAGGGGTAATCAAGTAAAATAGTTGGGGGAAAAGAGAGAGGAGAGGATGGAGAACGTATCTGGGGTTGTCTGGAGGGAAGGGAGGCGGCGGAGAAGACGGCTCGTAACTGCCGTCGTCGGGGAAGAAAGACCCTGAGGGAGGAAGCGGCGACGAAGACGAGGTCAGAAGCGCGCGCGCGGGGTACAGCGCGACGCGGGAGGAAGCGGCGGAGAGGACTCTGCTGCTGGTATGGCAGCAGAGCGACAAGAAGGAGGGAAGGAGGTCGCCGGAGCTTGTGGGTCGTTTGGCCGGAGATGGGAGAGGGAGGAATTTGGAAGGGATCTCCGTCAAAATCAAGCTTAGCCTGTTCGGCCGGAGTTGTGGGTTCTTATATAGGCGCTGGACTGGGTGTGCAGGGCGTGAAGGGCACGTAATTGCCTGAAGTTGGTCGCCGGAGATGGAAAGGAGTTAGGATGCCCAAATCTCCCGTGCGTTCGCACGAGAGATTGGGTTCACACCAGCAACTGTAATTGACTTTATAAGGAAGGGAATTCCTCAGAGAATCCTCCTTCCATTTCTGGGAGGGAATCTCTGAGGGATTAGAGAGCAATCCCTCTCCGAACCTCGCCGGAGCTCGGTTCTGCCCTAGCAATGGCGGCAGGACCAGTTTGCAAAGGAGGCGAAGAACCTAGGGGGTTCTCTGCAACGGCATTCAAAAGATAGGGACCAATTTGTGATTTGGGTGTACTAAATTGCAAAGTAGGTCAAGATGACCCCTCCTTAGGTCCAAATTTTGGTACAAGCCTAATTTGGACCTAAGGAATCAAATGGCGAAGTTATATTTCAGGTTTGACCTCGTTTGACTGGACATTTTGCGTAAAAACCCAAATTAGGTTAATTGAAGAGCTAGGACCCTAATCTAGGTCAAACTAGGTTCCAAAGGCCAACTTAAGTGTTCTAAACCCTAGAGTATGTTTTTCCATGATTTATAGAGGGTTTACTTGCTTTTTTTTCTGACCGGAACCTTGTTAATTTCAGCGGGTCTGTTTTAGGGTTACCAAGTGTCATTTAGTTCTTAGATTGCACATGAACCCATTTCTGATTGACTCAACCCACTTTTTATCTCATTTATACCATTTGACCTCTGTTTTGCCTCTGAGAAATCCCGTTTACGTACTGCAATGGTAAAATTGCAGTTTTAACCTTTATTTCATGTTTTCTTCTCAGAGCACTTGTTCCTTCAGTTAGGCTTTCTTCTAGGTTATGTAGGAGCTTTTATCTTCTTTATTGGGTCAAAATGAGCTAGTTATGGCTCATGATGAGGCTCTCATCATACCCCCATGCCTAGCTTTTGCTAGTCCCTTAGCAAAATTTCAAAGTTTTAACTTCCCTTCTAGACCCTGAGTGTCTGTCAACAATGATAAGTGCTTCTCCTTTTCTTTTGTGATTAGGTGGGAATGCCAACAATATGCCTAGAGGTACTCAAGTACCAACCAAAATCCGGACCTGTTCCGCTTTAGCCTCAGTCTTCTGCAAAGGTTTCTACGGCCCACAGAAACTAACCTAAGGTTTGTTGGACTCCGCGGTTAAAGCACCCGTGCTTGAGATATTTTTAGCCTAAGCTCAGTTTGCAGTGCGTTTTTTGTAAGAGAGAGATAGAGGATTTATTTGTTTGGAGAGCTTTTCTCTCTCTTTTCTTTTTATTTCTAGCTTCGGATTAGCTTCTCAACACGGTCTGTATCGGATTCCTCGTCCCCATCATCAATCCTCAAGGGTCCCTGGCTTTCGAGATTTCGAGATAATCCTGCCCATGGCAACCCCTGGAACCCTGGCTTTCGAGATTTCGAGATAATCCCGCCCATGGCGTTCCGTGGCCGAATTCAGACCCTGGCGGTTGACATTTCATGATAATGCCACCCATGGTATCTGAACCCGCAGAGTGCTTACATGCCCCCAGTAGGATATTTAAATATCCTAAGAGACAAGCATCGAGGAGATGATATGTTGTTACGCATCTTTGAGGGGAATTTCCCGCCTCTCCGCGCTGGGAACTCGTCCAAATCAACTTGTGTTGATTGACCGCTCCTAATCCAGGTGACTTTTTCAGAACATTAAACGCTTTTCGCGTGATTTGGATGTTTATGCGCACTGAACCAGACTGTGTGTGAATTTGGGTGCTTAGGTTACCGAATCCCGCAAACCGGAGGTCAGTTAACGAGGCCGAATACTTCCTAAGCCTTAGACCTAATACTCAAGCTTCGCATTTTCCTCAACCTCTTGAGGATTATCCAAATTTTAATGGATATGTGAATTTTTAAGCTAAAGGTACTAGCCCAAAAAGCCTAAGACCAGCGTTCCCGCTAATCTCTTGTTATATCTCCGTGGCACTTTTCTTTTCTTTTTCTGGATTCGGTCTAGAACTTCAGTTAACCCCTTAATCTTTTACTAATGACTATTTCTTTTCATTTTGTGCTCCTTTTTGTCATTTTTTTCTTCTTTTCCTCCTCTCATTTGTATGACCCTGAATTGTTCCTCCCCTCTATCAAGTCTTTTTTTTTTTTAATGTGAAACCCTTTCTTGATATGAATTTTCTGATATTTTGCACTTTCATACCCCCCCATGCCTAAGATTTGCAATGTCCCCATTGTAAATTAGGTGGGTTCGAATTCAGCTTAGTTCATGTATTAGGACAGGTGTGTGGTGAGTGAATGGGTCGAAGCGACTTGTTGCGAACGATTTCTAATCTCGGGTAGGTATACCTGAGGTGAAGTCGGCTGTTCTAATGGATGAACCCTAAAGTGCAATATGAGTTCCGCATAGCGATGTCAGAAACGGTTTCAGGTTTTTCAAAGAATGACAGGTTGCCTCCCGTTAAGCGCTGAGTTTTACGCCATCGGCTGGGCGCAATGAGCTCAAGAGGAATGGAGGGTAAAGGATGACTTAGCCAAATCTATATCGGTCATGTCAATGAACGGCTTGAGTCTCTGCCCGTTCACGACAAAGGGTTCAGAATCGTGGCTGAGTGGGCTGATTTCAATAGCTCCATTTCTGAAGATTTGGCGGACTAGGTAGGGTCCGACCCACTTGGATCTTAGCTTTCCTGGGAATAGTTTGAGTCGAGCATCAAAGAGTAAAACTTTTTGACCAGGATGAAAGACCTTTCTAGAAATGTGTTTGTCGTGAAAAGCTTTAACCCGTTCTTTGTAAATTCGCGAGTTCTCATACGCGTCGTGGCGTAATTCATCGATCTCGCTCATTTGAAATCTTCTGTGGGTTCCAGCCTTAGAAAGGTCGAGATTACAGGTATGTACTGCCCAATAGGCTTTATGCTCCAATTCGACGAGGAGGTGACATGCCTTCCCGTACACTAGTCTGAAGGGAGACATTCCTAATTGGGTCTTGTGGGCGGTCCTATAGGCCCACAATGCTTCCGGAAGCCGAGAAGACCAATCTTTTCTATCAGGTCGAACAGTAACCTAAAGGATCTTCTTGATCTCTCGGTTAGATAGCTCAGCTAGACCATTAGTTTGGGGGTGGTAAGGAGTAGAGATTCGGTGTGACACCCCGTATTTGATCATCAGTGACCTGAACTGAGCGTTCGTAAAATGGGTCCCTTCGTCGGAAATTATAGTACGCGGAATCCCGAACCTTGAGAAAATGTTTTGATGGAGGAATTTTATAACGACTTTATGATTGTTGGTTCGGGTCGGAATGGCTTCTATCCACTTGGACACATAGTCAACTGCGAGTAAGATGTATTCGAAGCCATCCGAGTTCGGAAAGGGTCCCATGAAATCAATCCCCCAAATATCGAAAATTTCGCATACCAAGATCGGCTGTAGAGGCATCATGTCTCTATGGCTCATGTTGCCCAGAGTCTGGCAACGGGAACATGCCTTACAGTGTTCGTATGCATCCTTGAAAATTGTGGGCCAGTAGAAGCCACACTGGAGGACTTTCGATGCGGTTTTATGTCCAGAAAAATGTCCACCGCATGCCTGGTCATGGCAGAATGAGAGTATGTCTTTGATTTCCACTTTCGTGACGCACTGTCGGATTATCTGATCAGCACCAATGCGGAAAAGATACGGGTCTTCCCATAGGTAATACTTGGCATCGGAACGCAATTTGTCCTTTTTGGCCTTCAACCAATCGGGCGGAATCTGATGTGATGCCAGGTAATTAACAAAATCGGCGAACCATGGAAGACTTGTACTGATAGTCAGGAGGTGCTCATCAGGGAAATGTTCTGTAATAGGTCCGGAAGGATCAATAATTTCAGAAGGAAGGCGGGACAAGTGATCAGCTACCACATTGTGCTTTCCCGCCTTGTCGCAAATCTCGAGGTCAAATTCTTGCAATAGCAAGATCCAGCGGATTGTCGAGGTTTCGCGTCCTTCTTGGCAAGGAGATGCCTTACAGCTGTGTGGTCCGAGTATACGATAATACGGGAACCCAGAAGGTATGATCTGAATTTTTCCAGGGCAAATACTACGGCCAGCAGCTCTTTCTCAGTAACCGTATAGTTACGCTGAGCCTCATCCAGTGTTTTGCTGGCGTAGTAAATGACCACAGGTATCCCGTCAATTTTCTACCCCAAAACCGCTCCTACAGCAAAGTCAGATGCATCGCACATGATCTCAAAGGGTTGAGACCAATCAGGGGACTGTAGGATTGGGGCCTGGGTGACTCGGTCACGTAGGATTTCAAATGCTTGAGTGCATTCCTTGGAAATTTTGAAAGGTACATCCTTGGAGAGAAGATTGGTCATGGGGCGCGCGATCTTGGAGAAATCAGGGATGAATCGACGGTAGAAACCGACGTGCCCCAAAAAAGATCGGATGTCCTTAATCGAGCTAGGCATAGGGAGCTTGGAAATCAGGTTAACCTTAGCTCGATCCACTTGGATGCCTTTCTCTGAGATTAAATGTCCCAGGACAATTCCCTCAGGCACCATGAAATGGCTCTTTTCCCAGGAAAGAACCAAATTCACCTCAATGCACCGCCTGAGTATATGGACCAAGTGTTGGAGGCAATCGTCAAATGATTGTCCAAAAACTGAAAAGTCATCCATGAAGACTTCCAGATAATCACCAACCATATCTGAGAATATGGCAAGCATGCACCGCTGAAAAGTTGCAGGTGCATTGCAGAGACCGAACGGCATCCTTCGGAACGCGTACGTCCCGAAGGGGCAGGTGAATGTGGTCTTTTCTTGGTCCTCTGGATGGATTGCCACCTGATTATAATCGGAGTACCCGTCAAGAAAGCAGAAGAATTTATTTCCCGCTAGTTTCTCGAGGATCTGATCAATAAATGGTAGTGGGAAATGATCCTTCTTCGTGGAGGAATTTAGTCTTCTGTAATCAATGCAGACTCTCCACGAATTAGCTATTCGGGTAGGAATGACTTCCCCGGTTTCAGTCGTGATGATGGTAAGTCCTGCCTTCTTAGGTACCACTTGTGTTGGACTCACCCAACGACTGTCGGAGATCGGGTAGATGATCCCTGCATCTAACCACTTAATGATCTCCTTTTTCACGACCTCCTGTAGGTTAGGGTTTAGGTGCCTTTGCATTTCTCTTGAAGGCCGTGAGCCTTCTTCCGTGTAGATTCGATGTGTGCAGTATGAAGGGCTTATACCAGTTAAATCATCTAGAGTCCATCCAATGGCTCTACGATGTTGTTGGAGAACAGAAATCAAACGGAGTTCCAGGTCAGGTGTGAGTCGAGAATTGATAATCACAGGAAACGTCTGATTTGCATCCAAAAAGACGTATTTTAGATGTTCAGGAAGGGGCTTGAGTTCCATGACAGGATTGTCAGCAGCAGCGGGTGGTTCGGGGTTTGTATCGGGAGCAATGGTAGGAGTCATAGGTGTGTCTAGATCATGTCCGCACTCCTCTGTTAGCGATTTTTGCTTCTCTAGTGGTTGATCAGGAATAATCAGGTTGTCCTCTATATGCAGTTCATCAACCACGACTTCGACATCACAAATTTCCTCTATCACCCCACAATTAATCCCTTGATGGGCCTTGAAAATGTCAATCTTCAGATTTTGATTCCCAAATTTTAATTCTATCTGGCCCTCTTCGCAGTTTATATTGGCCCTAGCAGTGGCCAAAAAGGGTCTCCCTAATATGATTGGTGTGTCCCTTGGGTTCTTAGGTGCATCCATGTCCAGTACTATGAAGTCCACTGGGAAATAAAAATCTCGTACCCTAACAATGACATCCTCGAGTATTCCTTTGGGTGACTTGATGGATCGATCGGCTAATTGCAATGTCACCTCAGTGGGTTTAAGTTCAGATTCTTCAAGGTGGTCAAGGAGGGATGTAGGTATTAAATTTATGGAGGCACCTAGGTCTAGTAGGGCTCTATCAAGTTGGGTTTCACCAATTTTACAAGAAATCAAGGGAGTTCCTGGGTCTTTAGCCTTAGGTGGGAGTTTGCTCAAGATGACAGAGCTGGCTTGCTCTGATAGTACGATTGGGTTCCCATCCTTGGTTCGCGGCTTACGTTTAGGTGTACATATGTCTTTCAAGAACCTTGCGTAAGCCGGTATGTGGCGGATTGCATCCATCAACGGGATGTTTATCTGGACCTGTTCAAAGGGCTTGACCAGATCCTCCTCAGGAGCCACAGGTTTGGTTGTCCTTTTTCCTTTGGTCAAGGCCTCAGGAAATGGGATCCTAGCTGGTTCCTCTAGGATAGGTCCAGGTTCTTGATCTAGGACAGTAGTATCTTGGATGACTACCCTAGGGTCTTGGCGATTATCAGGCTTGGAGTGGTTCGGATAGTGTGGGTCTTGTGTTGTTTTACCACTGCGTGTTGTTACAGAGTTTAATCCGGCCTGACTTTGGTTTGGGTTAGGTAGGAGGGGTGGCTGCTGCTGCAATCCTGCATAAGATGTTGACGCCTCCATCCCGTCTGGCGATGGAGTAGCAGGGGCCTGATAAATCAAATGTGCGTGGCCTGGATTTGGATTCATAACGCGCCTCTGGGTCGGCACGTTATTTGGGTTGGGCAGAGGTTGCGAAGGAAGGGTGCCAGGTTGGCGGGAATTTGCCATCTGGGCCAGTTGGTTGCGAACCTCTGTGATCTCGTCCTTGTGCTGTTTTTGCATTGCCGCATTCGTCTTTTGAATGTCGGCCAGTGTTTGAAGGATAAGGTCAGTTGATCCTGATTTTGCCCGGATTGGTAGGTGGGATTGGGCCGAGGCTGAGGCAGCTGATATGGACGAGGAGCTTGTGGGCGGGGTTGATATGGTGGTTTTTGAGAATTTCCTGCCCACTGAAAGTTAGGATGATTTTGCCATCCAGGGTTGTAGGTATTGGAGTATGGGTCATTCTGGATGGCGTTGAGGTCCTCGCAGTTCTGAGGAACCTCAGGAAAGTCAGAATACGAGGGTTCAGAGTTCCCCCAACTCGAATAGAAGGGATCAGAGGTCACTCCGGTCCGAGAGGTAGACGGGGGTGGATATGGGTCCATCCCCTTGGCAGGTTGGTGATAGATGTTTTGCACTGTTTCCCTTGCCAGAGGAGGTCGTGTAAAAGAATTTTGTGCAGAGGTGGCTTGCTGCAAATGTCGAGTTAGCTCGTCCACCTTCTTTTCTATGATAGAGACCTTGTCCACCCAACTGGCCATCAGTTCCAGGTCGACAGAAGTGGACAGGTCCTGCGTCTCATGTGTCCCTCTTAGATTCGTCGATGCGCGGGCATTCGTCCTGTCGAATAAGCCCAAGGAGTCATTGTTTATGGAGTTCTCGCACATGTTTTCGAGAATCTCCCATACCGTGTCCTCGTGTTGGCCCATGATGTTTCCTCCACATGTTGCATTAACGAATAGACGAATATCCTCACGGAGTCCTTGGTAAAAAGACTGGACTTGTTCCCACTTAGGAACTCCGTGATGGGGGCACTTTCGCATGAGATCTAGGAATCGATCCCAAGCTTCATGAAGAGGTTCTCCCGATTGTTGAGTGAAATGAGTGATCTGGTGGCGCAAGGCATTTGTCCGGCCAACAGGGAAGAATTTTTTCAAAAATTCGGACTGTAATTCCTCCCAAGTGTTGATCGGGCGGGTCTGAGTCTGATACCAGTGTGCAGCCTTGTCCAAGAGGGAGAACGAAAACATTTTCATGAGTAGGATATCCCGGTTTTGTACATCTGACCCGAAGGTCTGGGCCAAATGCTTGAGTTGTTTAATGTGTTGGAATGGATCCTCCGAGTTAAGCCCATGGAACTTCGGTATGGCATGAATCATATTGGGCTTCAGATCAGAATCGGGTCCTCCAATTGGGATTCGTACTCGGGGTTCGATTGCCATCGCAGCAGGATTATAGTGATCTCGCATCATAGGTCGCTGCGGTGGGTTTACAAAGTTCTGAAAGAGATCGTTCAAGCGTTGAAGTTGGTTTTCAAGGTTATTCTCCTCTTCAATGGGTTGTGCCATGATGGGAGAAGAAGGGGAATCAGGGTCTGAGTCAGATGAAAGATTTATGTGGCGGGGTTGCTGCACAAACAAGGGCGTCGAGGCTTGGCCTCGACGAGAATGAATTTCTAAGGGAGGTCTTAAAGGTGGTCTTAAGGACCTCCTACCGAACATGCACCGAAAAATGTGATGAGATTAGAAGGTGCTGGACCCAATCAAGACACCCAAGAATTGTTGGGTGACTATAGAGGTTCGGGGCAGATGGACCCCTGGATCAGAAGATCGTCCACCTGAGAAATACCTGGGCAGCCAGAGAGGGAGAGTCCCGCAAAGACCCCTACACGGTAGAGCGTCCCCACGGGTTACAGGGTTTCCCCCACCCGACCTCTCTTGTCACTGCGGTTCCAGGTAAACCAGAATGGGGATCTTGACCTCTTAAGTCTACTTTTTTTTATTTTAAGATCAGGGTGCTTAATGTTCCACTTGAACTTTTAAGTATTTTGAGTGCAAAAGTGACCTAATATTAAGGTTGGTTGACCCGAGGGATCAACTTCACCTCTTGTTCCTTTGAGAGCTTTTAGGTCCTTCCTTTTATGGTTCAAATGGATTATCAGCCTGATTTGCTTAGGGTTCCTCTTGTATAAATCTTTTCAAACACGGTTTAGGCACACCTCTTTTTGGAAAGTTTGTTTCTTTGTTTTAGAGAAGATGTGTCTCTAAAAACCCTAGCTTTGCAATCCCTAACTTGGCTCTAGTGGGTCCAATTTAGTTGCCGTAGAAATTAGCACCTAGGGCTCAATCAAGAAAGTTTTAGCCCTAGTTGCCTTAGTTGGATGAACAGATAAAAATATGTTGAAATGAAAATCAGGCAACTTGATGAGTTACTAAATATGAGACAGGTAGCCCTAAGTTGATTTCCCTCCCTTTTTTAGATTGTGAGAGGGTTAAGAGAGAGGACTTATGGAGATTACCAGTTCCTTGGAGAGTCTGTTGTGCAGTTGCTATTCTTTCCTTTTTGTTTTGCTTTCCCTGAATGAACACAGCAAAAGAGAGAAGTCAAGTCGGATATTAGATAGAAAAGTTGTACTCAAAAGTTTTAAAAGTGCCCGTTGCTCCCAGGCAACGGCGCCAAAATGTTCGTCACGCTTTTGTGCGGTTTGTTAAAAGATAATATCGCGTTGTAATATAGCCGCTAAAGCGTTCAAAACAAATAAAGATTTTTATTACTCGAAAACCGGAGTATCCGAGGTCGAACACAGGGAGCAATCTCAGTACTTTGTAAAACCCAAGAATACAACTGTTACATGCAAATATAATTGATTCAAAGAGTTTTTAGAAAAAGTAGAATTAGACGTCTGATTTATGTATCAGACGTCTTAAATGTGATCTTTCTTTCTTTCTTCCTTCTTCTCCTTTCTGCTTCTGTATCTTTCCTTCTGCTTTTCCTTTCTGATCTCTTTGCAATCTTCCCTTGTCCTTCTTCTTCTTCTCTGCGAAGACTTCTAATCTTTCTGCTTTCCTTCTCCTGCGAAGGCTTCTTTCTTCTTCTTCTGTCTTCTTCTTTGGCTTGCTTTTCCTTCTTCTGCAGCGGCCAAGTCCTTCTCCTGCGATCAGCCTGCCTGCACAGGAGCAAAACCTAACCCTTCTCCCTCTACCCGCGCGTCTCTCTCTCTCAAGCAATTCACTCAGAGCTGCTCTCCCAGAGCCACAGGCATTAATCGGGTCGGATCGTACCTGGGACCAGGCGCACCTGAAGGTGGTGTGATGCGCGAGGAGTGCGTAGGTCTAGGTCGGGTCGGATCCGCCAAGTCCGCGTGGTCAGGCCGCGGACGAGGTGGGTGGGGTCAGTGAGGGACCTCACCCCTGTGCTTTCGAGGCAGTAAACCTATATCACAAAAACTCTTTATACCATACCTGTGCCTTGAGATTCCACGAGGTGGGACTAAACGTTCCGCCCTTCCTTTGCGCGCGCCCGCAGACTCTCGTGTGCAATTGCCCACGCTGAAGGCCCTGCTGGTGCTCCCTACTGAACTCAGTTACTTCGCGACACTTGCGAGATCCAGCTGCACCTGCCGCCTGGGAAGCCTGACGCCTGCTGCTGCTCCAAGCTTCCTGCTGCTTCGGCTGTTAATGGCGGCCGGGGCGTTCACCTGAGATTCCACAGAACGGCCTATTGGCCCAATCAGAATAGCTGGAAACCTTCACCGCAGCACGGCGAAGGCGGTGGGTGATGTTGCAGGTTGTCGGTCGGCCTAGGCGTGCGCGCCTAGGTCAACCTGTGGCCGGAGATGGTGGGTTGTTCGGGGGGTAGTTATGGAGGTCTGGAGTGGCAGTTGTGGGGTGGAGCGAGTTCCTGGTGGTGAGGCGGAGCTCTCGAGGTGGTTGGCGAGCCGTGTGGAGTGGCGGAGTGGTGTGGGCGGCTCGCCGGAGTGCGGTCGGAGGCGAGGAAGATGAAGGCGGATAGGTACTGTCGAGGGGTAATCAAGTAAAATAGTTGGGGGAAAAGAGAGAGGAGAGGATGGAGAACGTATCTGGGGTTGTCTGGAGGGAAGGGAGGCGGCGGAGAAGACGGCTCGTAACTGCCGTCGTCGGGGAAGAAAGACCCTGAGGGAGGAAGCGGCGACGAAGACGAGGTCAGAAGCGCGCGCGCGGGGTACAGCGCGACGCGGGAGGAAGCGGCGGAGAGGACTCTGCTGCTGGTATGGCAGCAGAGCGACAAGAAGGAGGGAAGGAGGTCGCCGGAGCTTGTGGGTCGTTTGGCCGGAGATGGGAGAGGGAGGAATTTGGAAGGGATCTCCGTCAAAATCAAGCTTAGCCTGTTCGGCCGGAGTTGTGGGTTCTTATATAGGCGCTGGACTGGGTGTGCAGGGCTTGAAGGGCACGTAATTGCCTGAAGTTGGTCGCCGGAGATGGAAAGGAGTTAGGATGCCCAAATCTCCCGTGCGTTCGCACGAGAGATTGGGTTCACACCAGCAACTGTAATTGACTTTATAAGGAAGGGAATTCCTCAGAGAATCCTCCTTCCATTTCTGGGAGGGAATCTCTGAGGGATTAGAGAGCAATCCCTCTCCGAACCTCGCCGGAGCTCGGTTCTGCCCTAGCAATGGCGGCAGGACCGGTTTGCAAAGGAGGCGAAGAACCTAGGGGGTTCTCTGCAACGGCATTCAAAAGATAGGGACCAATTTGTGATTTGGGTGTACTAAATTGCAAAGTAGGTCAAGATGACCCCTCCTTAGGTCCAAATTTTGGTACAAACCTAATTTGGACCTAAGGAATCCAATGGCGAAGTTAGATTTCAGGTTTGACCTCGTTTGACTGGACATTTTGCGTAAAAACCCAAATTAGGTTAATTGAAGAGCTAGGACCCTAATCTAGGTCAAACTAGGTTCCAAAGGCCAACTTAAGTGTTCTAAACCCTAGAGTATGTTTTTCCATGATTTATAGAGGGTTTACTTGCTTTTTGTTCTGACCAGAACCTTGTTAATTTCAGCGGGTCTGTTTTAGGGTTACCAAGTGTCATTTAGTTCTTAGATTGCACATGAACCCATTTCTGATTGACTCAACCCACTTTTTATCTCATTTATACATTTGACCTCTATTTTGCCTCTGAGAAATCCCGTTTACGTACTGCAATGGTAAAATTGCAGTTTTAACCTTTATTTCATGTTTTCTTCTCAGAGCACTTGTTCCTTCAGTTAGGCTTTCTTCTAGGTTATGTAGGAGCTTTTATCTTCTTTATTGGGTCAAAATGAGCTAGTTATGGCTCATGATGAGGCTCTCATCATCTCTCTTGGCCATGTTCCCAAGTGTCTGGCATCAAGCACATGACTTTGAGAATTGTTGGGCATCCTTAAGTAATGACGACCAATAGAAGCTGGATTGCAAAATTTTGGCCATCATCTTTTTCCTAGAAAAATGTCCACTACACACTGATGCATGGCATAACTCAAGTATACTATGGAACTCATTTTCCGAGATGCATCGGCAAATAATCTAGTCGATGTCGATAGGATAAAGCTCAGGATCATCCTAAAAATAATATTGGCCTCAGACATAAGTCTGTCCCATTGTTGTTTGGTCCAATCCTGGGGGATTTGACCAATGTCTAAATAATTGATGATATCCGCAAACCTGGGGGTTCGGATACCCGAGACTGTAAGGATAGTCTCATCCGAAAATTTTTTAGAGATAGGGATATCTAGATGAGGAGAATTAATTAGGATTCTCAACAGATGATCTGCCACTACATTTTGTGCCCGAGCTTTGACCCTGATTTCAATATCAAATTCTTAAGGTAATAAAATCCATCGAATAAGCTGGGGCTTGGCATCCCTTTTGGCCAAGAGATGTTTCAAGGCCGAGTGGTCGGTGTAAATGATAATGTGAGAACCTAAAAGATAAGCCCTAAATTTTTCTAAGGCAAAAACTACGGCTAGCAACTCTTTTTCAGTGAAAATGTAATTCCTTTGGGCCTTGTCCAAAGTCTTGCTTGCATAGTAGATTAAAGAGGGCATTTCTCAATTTTTTGACCCAAGATAGCCCTGATGGCATAATCAAATGCGTTTGCCATTATCTCAAATGGGGCTATCTTGACTGGTGGTTGCAACATTGAAGCATAGGTGACTGCCATTTTTAATAAATAAAAAATCCTTATGGCATGATTCATCAAACTCGAATAGCATGTGTTTGGCTAGAAGGCTACTCAAGGGTCAAGCAACCTTCGAAAAGTCCTTAATGAATCTTCTATAGAAACCCACATGCCCAAGGAAAGAGCAGACCTATTTTACGGATGTGAGTGGAGGGAGTCTAGAGATAGCATCCACCTTAGCCTTATCAACTTCAATACCACGATTAAAAACCACGTGACCCAAGACAATGCCATCTCGGGTCATGAAGTGGCTCTTCTCCCAGCTAAGGACAAGCTGTGTCTTGATGCATCTCTGGAGGATCAATTCCAAGTTAGGCAGGCATGACTCGAAGGAATCTACGAAAATGGAGAAATCAACCTTGAACACCTCAAGACAATCTCCCACCATGTCCAAAAAGATGACTAGCATGCACCTTTGAAAAGTTGCGGGTGCATTGCAATGCTCGAACGACATTCTACAGAGTGAAAAGGTTCCGTAGGGACATGTGAAAGTTATCTTTTCCCGATCTTCGGGATGGATAGGGACTTGGTTATATCCTGAATAACCGTCCAGGAAGCAAAAGTACTTTTTCCCAGCTAACCTTTCTAGGATTTGAACCTAAAAAGGGGAAATGATCCTTTTTGGTGGCTGTGTTCAGCTTCCTATAGTCAATACAAACTCTCCAAGAAGAAGCTGAATGGGTCATAAAGGATTCCCCTTTCTCATTAGTCATAATGGTTACTCCTACCTTTTTGGGTTCAATTTGAACTAGGCTAACCCATGGACTATCCGAGATCGGGTAAATAATTCCAGCATCGAGCCACTTGATTATCTCCTTTTTGACCACTTCTCAGATATTTGGGTTTAATCTCCTTTGCATTTCACAAGAAGGGCAGGTTTCATCTTCCATAAAAATATGGTGATTTCAGTAAGATGGCTCAATCCCCCTAAGGTCATGGATGGTCCAACCTCTTTTTTTTTCTCAAGGACCTTAATTAATCTTACTTCTTGCTCCTTAGTCAAATCAACACAAATAATCACAGGGAGCATATTCTTAGGTCCTAAGAACTCGTATTTCAAATTTTTAGGCAATGGTTTCAATTCTAGCCGAGGTGGGTTTAATACAGAGGGAAGGGAGGATGCTGATGAATATTCATCAGGACGATCCAGAGGAAGAGGCTGGGAATGAACAAAATCAATAGCCTCTTCAAGGTGTGGTAGGTCTACCATGGACGGTTGTGGGTTGGGTTCGCTAAGGTTGGTGCAATCCTTAAGTACACTGATCGTCATACAAGTCTCAACATTAAAATTGTGATCCTCGACCCCTCAATGAATCCTCAATCCTCATATCCTTTTATCGCCTTGAAAATATCAAGAGTTAGCTTCCTATTCCCAAAGGCGATTTCCATACTACTGCTCACACAATTTATGTTGGCCTCGATGGTAGCTAGGGACGGGTGCGCTAGAATGATGGGCATGTTCCTCAAATCGTTAGGTACATCCATGTCAAGAACCAGGAAATCTACGAAAAAATAGAAGTCCTTGACCTTGACGATTGCAACCCCAATAGCACCCTTCAGTGTGGTGATCGAACGGTCTGCTAATTGTAGCGTTATTGAGGTTGGCCTAAGTTTACCTAACCCAAACCTCTCATAAAGCGAGGTGGGGATTAGGTTGATGGATGCACCTAGATCAAACAGTGGCCTATCAAAAGGGTACTCCCCAATGACGCATGAATTCAAGGGGGCACTTGGATCTTTCTTCTATTGAGGAAGGTGATGCAGGATAACAGAACTTGCCTACTCAGAGAGAATCACCTTCCTCGGAGTGGGTTCTCTTGGCTTACGCTTTTGGGTACATAGATCTTTCAAAAATTTAGTGTAAGCTGAGATGTGCTTAATATCATCAAGGAGCAGAATATTGATCTCTACACTATTAAATAAATTGAAGAGCTCCCCGTTACCCTCTAAGGTTTTCTTCTTCCCAGTTTTCAATAAGGCTTCAGGGAATGGGATGTGGGTGGTGTCTTCAATTTCCCGCTTTGTGGGAGCTCATGAGGAACGGACCCCGAATTCTTGGATTGAGTGGGTGTAGATGTGTTTCCCGAATTCCCACACATCCATTCTTCCATTCTCTTAGCAACCAAGTCCATCTTATCAAGCTTGTTACAAATCAATTCCATGTCAAATGAATGAGAATCCTGGATCTCATTACCATTTGACCTGGGTTGTTGGGACCGATTGAAGGCATCCATGGAGGAATGATTAATTGAATTCTCGCTCATTTCCTTAAATAGGTCATATGCACTATCTGCATCCTTATTGAAAAAACTACCTCTGCAGGAGGCATCCACATGATTACAGAGTTATTCGACCAACCCGTGATAGAATATCTGCACGAGTTGCCATTTCGGCACCTCGTGGTGTGGACTATTCCTCAAAAGTTCCTAGAATCACTCCCAGGAACTATGAAACGGTTCCCCAGGCCGCTGGGCGAAAGTGGTAATTGCCCGTCGAAAGGCATTGGTCCATCCGGTTGGGAAGAATTTCTTCAGGAAAGCCGACTTAAGAGCAGCCCAAGTTTCTATTGGCCTTCCAATGGCCTGGTACCAATGTGCGGCCTTATCACTGAGAGAGTGGGGAAAGAGCCACATGATCATTTTCTCTTCATTCACATTCCTTGCTTTGGTGGTCTAAACCAAAGTGGTCAGATCCTCCAAGTGCTGGAATGGGTCCTCTGAGCCAAGCCCATGGAAATGCTTAATCAAACGTAAGACTTAGGGCTTGATTTCTACATCTCTGGTGGGAATCATTATGTCAGGACATTCCCATAGTTTGAAGGATCATTGAAATCCTTCAAGGGCCAAGCACCCTGACCATACATTCGTTGGAATCATTGCTACATCTGCTGCAATTCTTCCAACTACCACTAAATCAGCTCCTGCTGTTTTGGGGGCTAGGGAGGTGGTTGTTGATCAGCCATGGGATCTACTTGGCCATAACTCAACCTCCACCTCCTGGAATGGTCTAAAGGTCATTCCAGATGAGGGTTCAATGACCTCCTTCCAAGCATACACTGGAAGGAAGTCAAAAGGACGAGGAAGAGAAGGAACCCTACAGCACAAGAAATACAAGCTTGTCCTTAGGTTGGGTAGCCTAAAGGTCTACAGACTCTCAGAATCTGTCTTAAGATTATAGATGATTTACTCTACTTGTATCCAACCAATCCAACTTGTTAGAAGGAGGGACTGGGGAGCAGGTTCTTCCTTTGGCTTACGCCTCCAGTTCGAAGTGTAGCCCCAGCCATGGTCGTTTGACACTACTCCCCTAGCTAGACATTAGATTGACTAGTATAAGCAGGTTAATCATGAACAATCTCAATCTGGGCCCTGAAGAGCGAATCAATCCTTATGGCCAACGTCTAATAAATTTTAGTTAGGCTTGGGATATTTAGTGCTTCCGAAATGTGATGGGCACTTAATGGGTTTTGCCCTTAATGATTCATTGAAAATGTGTGCATGTGCACAACCAAAAATATTTTCAAGCAAGATTATTGATGATGAAGTGAGTTTTAGGGTTCGAGTCTTGCTTAGAAGCTTTTAGGGTTCAAATATTAAGTGGATTCAACCAAATTTCTAGGAGGAAAACCAAGTTTGAAATCACGAGTTCAAATGTTTTCCTTAGCAAATCAAAAAGAAATATGCAGTGCCTAGTTTGACCTAAATATTGAATCCTATGGGGCAACTACAAAATGAATTCCTTTTAGATTAGGTGGTACAGCCCAAACAATTCAATCAACTGACCCAAATGTACCACCGATTAGGGTACACAAAAAGGTGATTAACCTAGCATGATTTTCTACTCCTTTATGTGTTGAATTGGTGTATCGGTTCCATAGGTCGGAATCCTGGTTGAGTAGATAAAAATCAAGTTAGGTTTTGTGCCTCAAATGTGGGTGTATGTAGTGTGTATGTTTATTTGTCCCACAAGAATTATCTTTTTTGTTTTCTTTTTTGTAATATGTGAGGATGAGATGAGTGGAGGTGACAAACAAGACAAACAAATTCTATCGTAGGGTTTATGCAAACACCTAAGTAGATTAGGTTTTGGTTATTGATGTGTCCAAATGAACCCAGTGGGGGGGAAGTGGGGGCATTTATAGATTACTCTACCCGCACTTTACTCCAATGTGATCTCCTTGCTAGGGTGCCTACAAGATAGTAAATCAGAGGCAAGCGGGGTTAATAATAAGTAAATGCAATGAAACATGAAAGACAAGAAAGCAAATTCGGTTGCCTCCCCGATAATGGCGCCGAAATGATCAATGGGTTTTGGTGAAGAAAAATCAAGGTTTCAAGAACCCATCGTCATAGCTCGCAAAATGCATTATCAAATACAATTTATAACCGAAACTCCAAGGGAGTCCTAGGTCAAACATAGGGAGATGATGTTTACTTTCGTTGAAATCCGTGCTTCATTTTGTTTCTTTTTGAGGTTTTAGGGTTTTGTGATTTTTTTCTTTAGTTTTGCAATAAAGAAGTAGGCAAGATAATGTCACAAAATGAGACGAAAACTAATTTGATATATCATGCAATTGTTTATTACAATAAGCAAAGAAATACAAAAGAGATAGGGGTGTGAAGAAATCTCCAGAATCAGCTATTTGGTGAGACGATAGAGCTTGGCAGTAGCTTGGATGAAGGAGGTGAGGTGCTGGACGACGAAGGTGAGATGTAGGAGGACGCCGGGTAGAGGAATGCTTCACCAAGGCTCTGGAATGGGGATGAGGAGATGGGCGTGATCTTCTACCAGAATGGAGGTGGGAGGATGACTCCAAGGCTTCTTATGAAGGTGGTGGGATGGAGGATGAATATTTGGTGGGATATAGGAGCATTACACTAATAAGAGGCCTTTAGAGCTTGGGAATAATCTCTAATGGAGCTTTGGTAGGTTACTAGAGCTTAGGAGTAGGTGGGAGTAGACTAGGCAGATATGGTTTGGAAGGGAAGGGGTCATGGTGTTTATATAGTGGTGGAATGGGGGTGTTTTGCGAGCACAGGTCTTCAACGACATTTAAAACGTCGCTAAAGAACCACCGGGGGTGTCGCTGCAAATTCAAGTGCCTTGGCTGTAGTGAAGAGGCACAGCTGCAGCTGGCGTAGCACGAGGCGATCGACAGCCATTGGATCGGGTGAGGATGGATGAGATCGCATGGACATCACACGCGCTCACGGATTCAAACTTGCATGCTTCATTGGCAACCATTGGATAACCATCGCACGGTTGGGAGTGCCCACAGATCACACCCTCGCAATCATTCAAATCACATGCCCGCTGGTCGAGGAAGCATCTCCACCATTCAATCTTGATCGTGTGGCTAAGGAGCACGTGCGGATCACGCCTCTCGCGAGATTTGAATCGTACGCATCACACAATCACGAATATTGGACGACAAGTGATACGCCTAGCCGACTTTGGTGAGCGCTCCAGATGGCACACATTTGCTTGGGCGTGCATCTGCGCAACTTCGAGCAGCGTTCCTTCGCACATGTGCAACATTGACCGCTCAATCAAGATTGAGCGGTCCAATTTCTTTGGGTGTTGAAGAAGGTGCAGCGAATCGCCACTCGATCTCGCATTCCTTCTTTGTGAAATGGGTGCGTTGCCATTGTGGGGAGGGCGCTGGTTGGTCGCGCGAACACTTTAGCTTGCTATAGCCTCGACCGTTGGATGAGAATCCAATGGTCGTGATCAGACCTTCCTTGAGGTGCTTTTGGAGGAGGTCAGGAGATGTTTGGGCGATTCTCATCCATAATCTTCTCCTTGAGGCATGGCTGGGGGTTGCGGCTCTTGTAGTGCGGCCTGGATGACACCACATGGCACCATCTAGGCCATCCATCTCCATCTTGTAGAGGATGCTACGGAGCTCTGATAGGGGTGATTTTCGCAATGACGGACTACGATCGTCGCTCCGGATCCATCCGTACGGTCGGATTCTTCATCCAAAGCCCGTAAAGATGTCGCATTGTCTCATAAACATATAAAATGTTGGAATTAATATACAGAATATACAAATTGTCCTAAATGTAATGCAGTGAATGTTGTGCAATATTTATACTATGATATGTAATGCTAGACCTAGGAACTATCATAAATAGGTATTTTTCATGAATTCATGCATGTTTATCATTGGATGTCCAGAACCCTTAGACACCACCTATAGACTTAGAACCCAATTCTGCTAGAATATTGGACGTCCATACAAGATGTCCGACATCCAATTTCTGTAGAATTCCAAGAAAGAACCTAAAATCCTCCTTGACTCAACTTTAGATGTCTAAACCAGAGTTCTAGACTTTTGATTTTGAAGTATAAGTCATCTGATTATATAATCAGATGTTTGGAACCCTTCTCCAATCACTATTTTTGAAATCAAGCTTGGATCTTGATTTCCTAAGCCCATAAACACAATTCTACACCCTAGGGAACCTAAATTAAGGTGCCCTAAGCCTAATACACTACCCCAAGACCCTCCTAAGAACCTAATTAGGTTCTCACTAAGCCCAATTGACTTGGATCAAGTCAATTACACTTTACCTAGTCAATTGGACTCATAGAGTCTAGTTGTGCTTAGATCTCAACCAACACAAGTCTAATTGGACTCAGTGAGAGTCTAATTGACTCCAGCCTGACCTAATTGAGTCTTTTCTCTCTCAATTAGACATACATTCACTCAATTGAATTGGTGATAAATTTAATCGCACATTCACTTTCGTATTAGGGTTTATAACCCTAATTCTAGGAGCCTACCTAAACCTAATCACCTAGACCTATAGGACTAGACCAAGACCATTCACACACACCTCATAGTCATGCACACACACCCACACACACACACATATCTGCCCACTCTAGAGTTTTCTAAAGCCTTCCCTAAGTGGCACCACTTTGAGCTGCCAAAAATAGCAACCAAAGTGATACATTCTTAGATCCAAAATTTGTGGATCTAAGATGACCCACTCAAGACCAAGTGGACAACCACCTAAGGGTCTCTCTAGAGTCTTTTATGGTTCTCTAGAGAGACCACTCGAAGGCCGCCCAAGAGTCTATTTAAAGATGCTCTTGGATGGCCATGCACCCCATCTAGCCTTTAGTCTACATTCCATGTGCACACCTCCATCCTCGAGCTCCATCATCTACACCACGTCCACCTCACGTCCAAGGCTAGAGCAACTCTCCTCCACCTCTCAAGTGGCCTACCCACCATTGCCCATCCCTATCTTCCCTCTTACTACCTCAAGCCACACATGCCATTGGAGACCACCTCCAATGCACTAATTTCTTATTAGCTAGCCTAGTTCTTCATAGTTTAATTTCCACATTAATTTCCTACTTAGTAGTGTAGTCATCCTCTACCTGAATGATGTGTGCATAATTGTTCACTAGATCCATGCATGCATCCATCTTCTACTAGCTACAATTTATGGTTTCAAGCTTTCAAGTACAAGCATGTCTTTAGATCCAATTGTATTGATGACCATTCTTGAGGAAATAAAATCAATATTTGCATCATATCTATTTCCATGTGAATTGCCTATTCCATGTTCCTATCATATTGCAACTAAAATGTCTATCCCCGAAGACATAAACGAATTAGCAATCGCTATGTTTTCCACAAGCCATAGTCATTTTGTCAAGGTCGTGCACACACCAAATCACATCTTCACATTCATTATCTATTTAATGCATGCACACATTTTCCTCGTAAATAAAGTGACTAGTGCATCTTTAACTCACACCATAGAGACTAGGGTACAGTTTTAAGCAAGTAGTGAAGAAAAGAATCAAAACTCAATCTCATTTTTCTAAATGCCTCCCAGACATTGACCAAAACTCACCATCTTGTTAACCTTGTTGAGTCATATTTCGCAACTATACTACAATGTGTTTTAATCAAATCCGCAATTTGTGACTCCAACATAACCGACGTCCAGTTTCACTTTAATTCCTCATGTCTCAATGCTTTCAACCTTTTGAAGTGCTATTTCTAATTCCCCGATTCTCCAACCACCCGATTGGTCTCTTGATTTTGAGATTATGTGCGATGCCTCTGATTTCGCCATCGGAGTTGTTTTAAGCCAACATCGGGAGTGACATCCTTTTGTAATTTACTATGCTAGCAAGACACTGAATGAGGATCAGCATATTTATACTATCACTAAGAAAGAATTGCTAGCGATAGTATTCAAGTTGGAGAAATTCCGATCATACTTGCTTGGGTCCAAGGTGATAATTTTCATAGATCATTTCACCCTTCGACATTTGTTGGCAAAGAAGGATGCTAAACCCCATCTTATCAGATGGATCCTTCTCTTGTACGAATTTGATGTTGAAATACAATATAAAGTTGGAGTGCTTGATGTTGTGGAGGATCACTTATCTCAATTTGACCCAGCCCACATTCCTTATTCCCTGCCTATTTCAGATCAATTCTTGGATGAGCCGCTATTGGCAATTAATTATGTCGAGCTTCCCTAGTATGTAGATATCGCGAATTATCTTGTCGTAGGCAAGATTCCTGCAAACTTATCCAAGGACCAAAAACTCAAATTTATTTCTAAGGCCAAATTTTATTTTTGGGATGACCTCTTGTTCTTCCTCATTGGAGCTGATTAGACTATCAATAGGTGAGTTCCCAACTCAGAAATCTCTAGTGTGTTATCATTTTGCTGCTAGGGTTGTGGTGGTCATTTTTCGATCCAAAAAACCACTGTGAAGATTTTGTAGTCGATTTTTTCTGGCTGACCATTTTCAGAGATACACATGAATTTGCCAAATGCTACAAGAGATGCTAGTCGATCAGTTCTTTGACCAGGAGAGGCATGATGCCTCACTAACCCATTCTGGATGTAGAAATGTTAGACGTGTGGGGCATTGATTTCATGGGTCCTTTCCCAAACTTGCACGGCTTTGAGTACATACTTCTCATTGTTGATTACGTCTCAAAGTGGGTCGAAGCCATCCTGGTGAGAAGAGCTGATCATAAAACCGTCATCTCTTTCGTATGGGAATTTATTTTTGCGAGATTTGGTGTACCCTGCACTCTGATCAGTAATGGGGGTAGTCACTTCATCCATGCTCATTTAAGGTCATAATTAAAGAAATACGAGGTACATCATTGCATAGCTACCCTGTATCATCCGTAGACAATGGGCAGGCTGAAGTTTTCTAATTATCAAATCAAGCTGATTCTCTAAAAGATGGCTAGACCAGATAGGAAGGACTGGTTTGATAGATTAATTGATGCACGTTGGGCATATCGAACAACAAACAAGGCTCCACTCGGCATGTCACCATATCATATGGTATATAGAAATGCCTGTCACCTTCCTGTTGAGCTGGAGCACCTTGCCTTTTGGGTGGTGTGAAAGTGTAATTTTAACCTCGGTGCGGGAGGTTATGAAAGGAAGCCCCAGCTTAGTGAACTAGAAGAGATTTCGTGGGAGGCCTACAAAAATTCGAAAATCTACAAGGACAAGATGAAGGCCTTCCACGACAGCCACATCCGGAGAAAAGTATTCACGCCTAACCAACAAGTCTGGTTATTTGATTCACGGCTTAAATTTTTTACGTGAAAGATCAAGTCCAAGTGGACTGGCCCACATATTGTGATTCACCTCTACTCTAATGGGTGTTCGTGTACAAAAGAGTAGATGTAAATATGTGTTCATTGCAGTACACTCCTAAATCGCACAACAAAATATTTAAATTTATAAACTCAAAATCTAAAGGGAGTCCGAGGTGGTTCGTAGGAAGCAAATATGGAACTCACACATTAATCTTCATTTAAAATAGATGAGCACAATCAATTGATCACAATAACTGATATTCAATAAGTGAAACTGATCAAATTGATATTTACTATAATCTAATGTATCTCAAAAGATGAAGAGACAAAAAGAATAAAGAGAATCTAAAAAGTGGTAATTTAGATCACCAATTAGGTCCTCTAATTAAGAATGCATCTCATGTTCAAGTTATGCAAATAATCAAATAGTACCTTCAATCGATTTAATCTATGTTAACTTAGTTCTTAAATAATTCAACAATGTTCAGAAGCAAATCTGATGTTGCCTTCACAGAATAGATGACTTAATAGAGCATAGCACAGTACCTTACAAAAGGCACACACAAGGGTAAGGCTCTCCAAAAGCCTTCTTCTCTTCTTCTTCTTCTCAAGCCTTTCCTTCCTTAAGCATTGGGCACGGCAAAGGATAGCGCAGTAAAGCCCTCCCCCCTCCTCTCACACATCTCTTCTCTCCTCTCTCTCAAACCCGGGTGTAATCGGCACATAGTCAGGTATTCAGATCGAGGTAGGGGACCAAACTTGCATGGTAGTGACCGTGGGCGAGGTGTGCATAAGCGGGTGAGTGGGGACCCGACCCCTGGTGACTTGGGCAGTCGAATAAGATCACAAAATCATCTTATATGGTTATGGGAGCTCTTCCCTTCATGATGTGGGACTATCTTCCCATAGCTCTTTGCGTAGCAGTTGAGAAAGTTGAAGGCGTCAATTGGAGTAGCAACCTCAGTCGAAGTCTTTGACTGAGGACCTGGGAAGCAACCTGGAGCTGGGATATTTGTTGCAACCTGCAGTTTGTTGAGTTGAGGTCGGATATTTGCAACTGAGGTCGGGGAAGATGAGGGCGACGGTGGAGCATTGGCGAGTACCTGAAACAAGGAATAAAGCCCTACGACCCATCAAAACATCTCCGGGGGTTCACTTGAGGATGACAAAGGTGATGGCAATGTCCTAATAGCATGGGAGAGCGTGTGGTTGTCAAGTGAAGTTGGGGAAGAAGGAGAACTAGCCAATTTGGCTATTTGCTGGTCATAGGAAGAGATTGAGGTGGTGTTGCCAAAGCATGGTCAGAGACGGTTGGGGAAGGACTTCAAGAAGATTTTTGAGCCTAAACCATGCTAAGGAGTTAGGCTTTGCAATGAGGGGCTTTTATATAGTTTCACAGCAAGTTCTAAATAGGAAACTAGCCTAATTGGCTTTATTACTAATAAAAAAGAACCCATGAATCTCATGGGTTCACACGAGCTTCCTGGCATGAATCAAGAGCCAAGATCTGTCCCAATCTCTTCTTCATAGTGTAAACATCAATCCCACCAAATTTTGTAGGATTTAATGAAGATTTGAGTGGGTTTAGGCTTGGTCAAAGGCTGCCTGGAGGTCGGTTGGCCTCAAATGGCAGTAGGGACCTGCTTACAAAGAATACAAAGAAATTAGGGACCAATATACAAGGATTTTGAAAGTTGAGGGGCTAATTGAGAGAGAAAGAGTCTGATTGGACAAAAATGCAAACTAGGTCAAGATGGACTCTGATTGGTCCCAAATTTTGGTACAGCCCTAATTCAGACCTGAGGAATCTAGTAGTGAAGTCGAATTTGAGTTTTGACCAAGTTTGTCTAGGCAATTTACGTAGAAATCGAAATTAGGGCAGAAATCTGTTTGTAACACTGTTTAAGGTTAAAATTTGTTCCAAAGGTCAAATCAAGGATATCAAACCTCAAGGAATATTTTTATATGAATTTCAGAATGTTTAGATGTATTTTATCCTGACCAAAACCTCAGTAATTTAAGCAGGTATGAAATTAGGGTTTTGGGTGCTTATTGGTTCTCGAAGAGCGCAAAAACACTATTTCTATCTACATCGACCCACTTGTTAGACTTTAATGTTCATTTGACCTTAGATTAACCCCTAGGAAACCCCGTGGTTACTCTGATTTCATGATATGATGTTAAAACTATAGAATTAACCCTATTTTGATGTATTACTTTCAGAATGGAAGTACACGGAATTACGACTCTCAAGCTATTATGTAATATCATTTGTCACTTGATTCTGATTAATTAAAGCTTGTTATGGCTCATGTGGACATTATCATCAATGGGGCAGTCCAAATCATGGACCCAAAATTTGGGCATGTTTCTATGGTAAATGGTCAGTGCCTCAAGCCATTTATGGCCCAAGAACCTCCTCCTGTTGACGAAATCACTAATTTCATTGAGGATGTGTGCTTGAGTCTTCACCCAGCTGGAGGCATTAAACTTAGCACTTATACATATATACATATATTTCTATACATAGCATATTTTCTTTTAGCATATTTTTCTGCATATTATGTATGATGATGTTGGCTTATGCTGAACGAAAATTCAGGAGCAATTTCAGGTGATTTCTACCCACTTACTCCCTATCTTAATTTATTTCCTTTATATTCATGCATGAGGACATGCAAGAACTTAGGCATGGGGGGGGTATACACTAAACTGAAAAATTTTATGCCAACACTTAAAAAACCCTCCAAGTAGCAAGTTAATTATACTTTAGGGTCTATAATTTAAGAACAACCGACTTCACCTACAATGCTTGCATTGGAGCTAGAAACCGTTCGCAACAGCCACTTCTGACTCATTCACTCACCTTTTTGTTCTAAATTAGGACTAAGCTAAATGTAACCCAATAAGGGAACAATATTAAAGTACAAATCATAAGAGGTTAATTACATGTAGCACCTATATATATTGCATTCATGGATAAGATTTTTATCAAGAGGTTATATTAGGGATTTTAGTCTTTAGTTGATTTCTGAAATCTAGAATCTAGTACAATTTTCACATTCACACATAGATTTTTCAATGGATTCACTGTTGAGATTGATAAATGTCTTTAGTTTGGCGAGAAGAAGCAGTGCATCTTTTCCTGAACCCTTGGAAAGTGGTAAGGGAGTCAGGCAAACCTTCTTCTAAAAAATCCACCAAACAATTGTGAGGTGAGACTAGAGTGTTACTGGTGCTCTAATACTAGTGCAAGGAATCTTAATTTTTGGATAATTAGGTGATGATACTCAAAGTTAGGCATAGTTTCAGTCTTGATTCCCACGTATGAACTTTATATGAATTTTTGAGAGCCACCAAATAAGGCAAATACGCAGAGATCGAGTTCTAACAAAACTAGGACTAAGGTGGATAATTACAACTACTCTTTGCAGAATCCTCGACTGAAGGAGGGTGGTGATATCAAGGTCAGAAAATATACCGTCCTATCCATCCTTTTCCCAATGCCTAGAGTAGGCACTTCCACCAAATAAGCCACTCGATATCCTCTTGAACACCACCAATCTCCAATAATACCTCTATAATAAAAGTCACATATGTCGTATCCTCTATTCTGTCATGTTGAAAAAAAAAAAGAAAGAAAGAAGACAAAAAGAACAGAGAGAAAAAAAAAGAAAAAAAAAGAGAAAAAATATATACAGAGAAAAAAGAGAGAAATTTTTAGAACATGAAAAAAAGTTGAAAAATGAGTTTATAACTGTGTTTATTGTTTATTTCAATTGCATTGAGGCGACATTACTCATTACATTTGAGATTCACCAAATTTGGCCTTATCCTACCTTTCTGTATTTCTGACTGCCCAAATACTGGCTGAGGAATTCTGACTTAGTGTTAGGGTTATGAGAATTCTATTAAAATGTTGATGCCATGTGAGACCACCAAATATGGATTATACTTATAAATCTGGTGAGATTGTGAGCTCAAATGAAAAAGAAAAGAAAAGAAGAAAAAGAGAGAGTAAGTACAAAGGAACCAAAGAGAGCATAGTTTGCCCCACTTCTCTCTGAGTTGAGTTACTTAGTAGTTTGGAAATCTAGATTATGTAGTACTAGTTTATATGTAGCACCAAATGAGTATGAACTACCAAATACAAACACACTTGACTCAGACCTCCTCTACCTAAGCTAATAACCAGGGTAGAAATTATACAATATTTTGTTATACCTTGAGGGAAGAAGTTTGCCTATCCAACTAGAATTTTACTAGGGATCAAGTACAGGCTTTAGAGGTGCATCGGCTTTTCATTTTGAATCCATTACATACGCTACATAACTACACTTTCACAATTGTCTGGATATCTAGATTTTAGGATGAAAACAAAAAGGAATAGAATATCTAGTCTTACACATGATAAAAATAATCAGTCTTTATGGACCTATTTGTAGCTAAGTTAGTTTTGCATTTGCTAGGGACTAGCAAGATTTAGGCATGGGAGTATGATTGCATATCAATCATAGGACATAAATGACATGAATTGAGTTAGAACTTAGCATAATCCAGGCATTAGTAGCATACATTGCATCTTTTCTACTTTACTTAGATAATCATGAAATAATGCTATAATGATGTATTGATTAATGTATTATTTGGTTTGTAGGTAACAAAATCTCAGGAGATGGCCTGAAGTTGGATCTAAAGCAAAATAAGAGGCCAGAGCTGCAGTACAGCTGGAGTAGAAGCCTTGGAATAAACCCATACAAGATGAAGACATAGTGTAGGGAAGAGGTATTCTACATTACTTGTAGGATTTTAATGTTTGAGTTAAATTATAAAGAACATAGGACTTCCCTACACCTATTCCTAGCCTTAGGACAGCCTTAGACACCTTCCCAGACCTTAGCCACCCTTAGATTAGGTCACCTTAGCCTAGAATACCTCAAAACCCATCTTCCAACCGATCTCTAGATGTCCAGGTAGGATGTTGGATGTCCAGGCTGCTTAGATATCGCCTGCATAACCCAGAACCCAATCTATTGGAAAATTGGATGTCCAGACAAGGTGTCAGAGTCCAATTTTTGTAGAAATCCAAGACAACCTCAACTCTAGACAGGATGTTGGATGTTGCATTAGACATCCAAACTAGAGACTTAGACTTCTGATTTTGAAGTATAAGTCTTTTGATCACTAAACAAGACATCTGGAACCCCTTTCTAGATGTTGTTTTTGAAATCAAGCCCAGATCTTGATTTCTTATGCCCTTAAACCCAATCTTACACCCTAGGGAATCTAAATTAAGGTATCCTAAGCATAGTACACCACCCTAAGACCCTCCTAAGAACCTAACTAGGTTCTCAATAAACCCAATTTACTTGGATCTAAGTCAATCACACTTCACCAAGTCAATTGGACTCATAGAGTTCAATTGAGCTCAAATCTCAACCAATACAAGTCTAACTGGACTCAGTGAGAGTCCAATTAACTCAAGCCCAATCTAATTGAGAACTCTCTCTCTCAATTATGCACACATTGACCTAATTAAACTTGGTAAAGTTTAATTGGATCACTCACTTTAGCCATAGGTTGTATAAACCTATTTTTAGAAACCTAACTAAACCCACCATTTAGACCAACCTAGACCCAACCTAGCCATGGATCTAGGTGGCCCACTTAACCACCTATTCACTCACACACACACACACATGCACACATCTTAGCCTCCCACTCTAGAGCCCTCTAGAACCTTCACCAAGTGGCACCACCTAGGTTGCCAAAGATAAAAACCCAACCTAGTCTTTCATACATCCACAATTTGTGTATCTATGGAGACTCACTCTTACTAAGTTGGATGGCCACTTAAGGGTCTCTCTAGAGTCTTCTATAGTTCTCTAGAGAAACCACTTGAAATCCATCCCTTGGTCTATTTAAAGACCCCCTTAGACGGCCATGCACCTAATCTTCGACTCCATTCATCATTCCATCCACGAGCTCCATCACCTCCACAACCACCATCTCCACGTCCAAGAGCAAGCACCTCCACAACCTTCCCAAGAGACTGACCTACACACCTTGGGTGTCCCTTTCCTCCTTCCTGCCACCACCTACCACAAAGCCATTGGAGACCACCTCCAATGTACTGATTTCTAGTAGCTAGATTCATGTTCTCCATAGTTAAATTCTTGTATTATAGCATGCTAGTAGTAGTAGTAGTAGTAATACCCTCTCTAAGAATGCATGCATAATCTACCCTAGATCCATACATGCATGTCTTTTCTATTAGCTATAATTAGTATTTTCAAGTTCCATGTACAAGCTTTCCTCTAGAATCATTGTAATGACTATTTTTGAAGGAATGAAAATCATCGGTTGACTACTGCACCAACATATATATTACAATAAGCATGTCAGTTCCTGAGTATGTAAATGATTTAGCGATAGATGCATTTTCTGTTAGTTGCCATCACATAATAGAGGTCATGCATATCGAAACACACATTCACATTTACGATTTATCTAACTCACACACATGTTTTATGTGTTAACAGCACGGCTGGTGCAAGTTTCACTCCTACTCTTCAAACTAGAGTCTGATTTTAAGCAAGTAAAGAACGGGAAAAAATCAAAATCAATTTCGCTTTTATCTGCCTCCCTGAGATTGATAGGGACTCACCGTCTTGATATTAAATTTTTGCTGGAATTGTGATTTGCGCTATACTACAACTCTCAGGATGTCTTAATGGGTATGGAGGGGGTAGAGGGGTTTACGCTTGAGGGTTCTGTAATTGGTGTGTGACGAGGATTATGGTCTAGATTTGTTATTGTTGGAGTTGGTGGTTAGCTGTAATTTGAGCTTGGATAATGGCCATAGCTTTGGGTTGAGGTTGGTCCTCTGGATTCTCAATTCTCGAGTAAGCCATTTTCTCAATTATAGCACAAGAAAAGCTTAGTCTCCCTCTTGGGTTTTTCTCTAATGTAACCAACTCGTGATGAAGTGAGCGTCTTCCATGCATACACTAGAGAAGAATCAGGAGGGATGCAAAGGAGACAGAAGAGAGAATTGTGTGTGCGCAACTAAGCAAACAAATTGAGCCCTACCATGTTGACCTAGTTGACCTAGAAGCCTTGGAGTGAATGATCAAATTTGCAAGCACTTAGACCTTCTTTCTCAAGGTTAATATGGCCAAGTTGATTACGAGGGGATTAAGGGGAAGGTTCTTCCTTTGGCTCGCACCTTTGGTTCCCTGATACCCCTGAACCACGGTTATTTGATGCTTCCCTACAACCTAGTCTCCAAATTTCATGATGGGAATTAAGGCCAAGTACTTAACAAACCCAAACACACTTCCAAGACTTAGATTAGTCCTACCTAGGGCACGTCTAGTCAATTTTAATTTTGGGCTAGGGTAGTGCTAGTGCTCATGGTATGTGATGAGGCATTGTTAGGAGTTTGTACCTCTTAATTACTCTAGTTTGAGCTATGTGTGCACTCAACAAAACATGATTTTCAAGCAAAGTTATTTAGGATGTGGTGTCTTTTAATGTTTCATCCTTGCTTTAGTGATTTTTAGGGTTAAAATTTTTTAGTGAGTTCATACAAAGTTTGTAGTGGGCACACAAAGTTTTGCACACAATGGATGATAGTCAAATTCCTTTAGAGAAAATGTTGTGGCCAAGAAATAAATAACCCTAATGTATTCACCCTTAGTGTTTATGCAATTCTACTTGGTGAATTAATTTCATTTTTTGGGGAGTGGTACAACCCAATAGAAGACATGGTTGGCTTCCCAAGCACCACTCAAAGAGCAGGACACTTAGAAAAATTATATACATATATATATTGTTTGGGTGGTGCTTTCAGGATGTTGATCAAGCAAGAATCAACCACGCCAATTTTTTTTTGAGAATTTTATTTTTCTTTATAGATTTCTTAGAAGGAAAGTAAACAATCTAACCTAAGATTCATGCATGATCCTAAATGAATTTCTTTTATGTTTTTAGGTAAAAGAAAGATGAGACTATGTTAGATAGAGTGGTACTCACTACGATCTTCACAACAGTTTACTCCAAATCAACAATCTTAGCGTAAGCTCCTCCAATTGCCTACTCACTGGATTTCTGTAACCAGAACAATTGAGAGAGAAAACGGAATCAAATCTTGTGAACACCACTAATGCAACTACAAAAGAGACTAAAAGATCTGTAACCACCCCAGCAACGGTGTGAAAAACTGACATCGGAAAACATAATGAGTTAATTTATTCATTGTAGCGTGCACTTACGACATCAATTTAAAAGAATATGGAGGGTGAGTTGAAGTGTCGATCTTAGGGAGGTGAGAAATTGAATCTCTTTACTACTTACTTTTATTGCAACATGATGCATTATTTTATTTTCTTGCATAAAGAGAGTGTGTAAGTGAGAGAGAGAAAAAAATCCGTGAAAGAGATTATAGTAGCTAGTTATGCATCAATGAAAATAAGCATAAAATGTAGTGATTGCAACACAAGCATTGGAAGTAGTGGCCTAATTTGAAATGAATAAGAATAACACTTGAATACTATCAACAATTACTTCAACAAATCATCTAAATCATCTCACAAACACTAACATAAAAACTACATACATGCTTGAATAAAATTTGAAATATATGCTAAGGAAGAACTAGATGTGAGGCAAAGCAGCCACAGTGGTGGAGGAAGCTCCATCGTTGGCTCGGCGGCTCTGGGGACTTGCTTTGAGATCTATGGAGGTGGTGGAAGACTTGTGGAAGAGATGGATTACAACGAAGGGTCATAGGACCCTTTTATAGGTGCAAAGAAGGCCATGCCAAATGATTTAGAATGGTGCGCATTACATGCACGCTCTATTGTCTCCGCATGCACACAGTTGAGGCAAAGTTCCACTGTCAGATGCACATTGGAGGGATGAGAGTGTGCCTTCACATGACATGGATTGCATGTACAATCATGCGTAATCATGTGTATATCATGGTCTATCCATCCGTCGCACTGCGTGGAGCGCCTGCGACCACGTGATGGTGACCACACGACTCAAATCGCGCCAGCACATGCTTCGTCTGATCCTCGCACTGACATGGCACATCCTCAGTCGTGCGATCTCAATCTAGCAGTGAAATTAATCCTTCTGCATGCGCGTGGATAGCACTTCAAACAAGCATCTCACGTTTGCAAGAATGCTTTAAGACCGCTGTGCTATGGCCAAGAATGGGAGGATGTCACTGTTGGTGCTTGATTGTGTGGATGAGATGAAGAGATGGCATGGCATGACGTGGGTCGTTCGATGTTGGTCATGTGGTTGAGATGCATGTGCCGCATGATATGGAGAGAGGAAGCAGGCACTGCTGGTGCATGATGGATGGTGGGGCGAGCGATACATGGTGTAATAAGGACCATTGATCATCAGATCAGCGACCAGGACTTGTTGGGCTCTTTTTGGGAGCTACAGAGGTCCGATTGGGGCAATTTTCACATCGTTGGGCTACGATCGTCAATCTAGATCCATTCATATGGTTGGATTGCTCATTTGAGACCTACTTCACTATGCACTTGTACAACTTGGCCATTAAACATTAATTTCAAGCAATCATAGTGTAAAGATTATACTATATGCATGCATTGCTCCCATACCAAATATATTATCATATTTGCATGCCTGAGCCCTTGAAATTGACTCTAATTGATATAATTAATGCTAATAAATGTAGAGTCATCAATCAGAAGTGGTACATTCCCCATATGATTTATACAAATTTGAATATAGGTCCAATTGTGCCTTCTTGGCTGGTGGAGTGCAAGATACCTCCTTAGGCTAGCAAGAGACTATAGAGTTGCTAGTGAATCCTAATTGGTTAATAAATCCTGAAGAGGACTCACTAGATCTACTAAGCTAGGGAGTCCAGGTCTCTTGCACTTGGGGGATGTGAGTTTGTTAATACAGTTGTGACTATGCCATTCATTATCTTTATAGCTCTAGGATCTTGGTGGCTAAACTACCAAATCTCCTTTTGGACTCTTGGATTTGCTTTCATACTTCAGCTACGACATTTGATTCAGTTATGGTGTTGGGACCTATAGAGTGGTTCTGGTTTAAATATGGATTTGGTCTTTGGGGAGCGAGTTCTGAGAAAACTAGAGAATAGGGAATGTTGATGATAACATCATCATGAGCCATAATTGATTGCACAGCAATCATGCAACCGAAATAACCTGAATTAAGCTAGAACCTAGCATAACTTAGGATCAATGCATTCATAGGCATCGTAATTTGCATAATAGCTAGTTTATTAGTCATATAGATAAAATTTACATTTTATGTCCTAAAAGAGAGATGATTTTAATCGTAAATGATTCGAAGTCACGGATGACATATCAAACCAGACAGATCAGATTAGAATGATGACGGGAGTCCAACACTTCCAAAATCTTCCTGATTAGACAACCAGGGCACCTTTTGCAGTCCATGAAAGAATGGAGATCATAAAGCCAAAGGACAAAAATCCAAGCCTCAGATGAAGAGTCTAACCACATGGATGAATCTGGATCGAGAATCGCAGTCCAACGATGCAAAAATCAACTCGATAGGAGGTCTACAGCACTTGATACAAGGAGAAAAAGATGGATGGCCATGATGGTGCCATGTGGTGCCATTATAGCTGCTCCCTCACCACTGCCCCATCTAGGAAGGCCACACAGCACAATGTGGGCCATTAGATCCTCATCCAACTACCATGAGTGCGCCATGTCTCCCGCCTAGACCGGATAAGTATAAATAGAAGCAAACAAGTATGTATATTAGAATGTTCGCACAGCACATTGGCTCACGCGCGTTCGAGACATGTGCTGCGTGAAATTGAAGCAGCATCCGGCGCAGACACAAGTGCGGGAGCGGGTGCAATTGCATGATTGGAGGGCAGAGGCGTGACCACGTGGCGTGATAAGAGTGTGCCGCCAGCGGACGCACAATCCCACACATTTTGCGACATCAGGAAGGCTAGGTAAGTGTACTCGAGCCATCCGATTTGACAATCAAACAACTGAGGATCAGGTACTAAAAGGGCCTTACGAGTGTGAGCGTGGAGAGAGGTTGTTCCAACAGGCATGTGAGGAGGAAGCGAGGTTGTGCGATCGCAATTCAAGGGTGTAGCGGGCACTACGTGTCATCCAGGGATTAAATCCGCGTGATGGAGGCGAATTTGAAGTTTTTTTTAGGCCAGATCTGATCCCTTGACTCCCGATCAATGGATCTGATCAAACAAGAGTTGTTACACGAGATTAAGGGCTAAAATACCCTTTTTGCCCTCCACAAAAGCTATAAAAGATGGCCTAGGGCCCCCCAGTTGAAGCATCTCTCTCTCTTCCATCAACTCCAGATATCTTCCACCTTCTCTGCAACTCCACTCTAACCTTCATCCCAATGCTTTGGATATGAGGTGCTGTCACATCTCGCACAAGCATCCCACAAGCAGCATTATTTGTTTGCCACTTTCTTCTCTCTCTCTATCTCTCTTTCTATCTATCTGTTTTTGTTTAGCATAGCAATTTCTACTGTGAAAAACTCTTTATCAATGCAATGAAATTTGATCTCATGAATATCCGATGCCTCTTTGTACATATATACATATATAAATACGTATTTTATTCAAAAGTTTTTGCAAAAATTGAGATCGCCACCCTGCAAATGTTCGGGTACTCACTGGAGTTTTATAAATTTATTTGTTGATGTGTTTTTGCGTAATACTACAACTGATTAACTTTTAAAATGCGAATTACGCATTGAACAAGTTGGTGCCATTGTCAGGGAGGCAACGGAAAATTTTAGAAGCTTTCTTTGGTGCAAGTTTGAGATTTTCAACTTACTATTTTCGTTGAATTCGTGTGTGCAGGAAAGTAAGGAAATCAAAATGAAACACGACAATGGGAATTGTAGGTTTGAAACTCAGGTAAGTACCCATAGTTTAGGTTAGTTAGATCAAGGATTTACTTGAACCCTAGGATTAGTTAGAATTTTTTTGCTTATTAAAAAAAATTTCCTCTTAATTTTTGGGCTGAAATAAATTTTTCCCTAAAAATTCAATTTCCAAAGATATGTATGTCCAAAAATTCTCAATTTTTTATTCGACGTATTTTTCAAATTCAGTAACAACATATCCAAATCTTACATAAATCAAAGTTATAAAAAAAATTAAAAAAGTCACGCGCTGATCTATTATCAATACGGTTATTATTCCTGCTTTTTCAGAGTTCAAAATATCATAGGAACTTTTATACAACTCAGATTTACTTGGAATTTATTGAACTAAATTTCTGAGATAATCAAGAATTTAGGAAAAATCTCAAAAAACTGTTTCTTACACGTTTGATTGCATGGATTATCCAATCACCAACTGGCAGTCAAAGTAGACTACAAAACCCCCAGTATGCTTTAAATCAGAAAAAAAAATAGAAAACGTGCATTAAAAATTCTTGAAAAATATTTTCTGAGTTCGTAGTTAGTGGTGCAATAAGACCAATTGATTGCATTGCTTGGGTTGCACCAATTCTCTTATTTTGACATAAAAGAACATCTAGAACTATATGGGTTTAGGATTTCATGCTAAGGATAGAGCACACTTGCATTACCATACTTAAAGGAAATCTATCAAACAAATTGGGATTTTCAAAACTCTTGTGTGCCACATCAAAACCTTGATTGAAAATATTAACTCAAGTGAACCCTAAAATGCATTAACACAAGCATTCGAATCTTAAAATTTACTTCATCATAAGAAATTGCTTGTGAACCCTATTTGCCTAAGCACTTCACGCATTTCAAAATCAATTTTAAGGGAAAATACCCCCTAACGCCTATCATATTCCAAAAGCACATCAAACCCACACCTAAAACTGAGTAGATGTGCCTTAGGCAGGACTAATAGACTTGGGGACTTGAAACTAGATTGGGCTAAGGTTAAGGCCTTTTCTACTTGGACCCACTGGTGACAAGAAAGGTCAGTGCGGTAATTGCGTTAACCTTTAGTGGTGTCCTACCATGCAGGGTATCCTAAGGGGTCCTACCCTTCTGGCCAACCAAGTAATTCAAGGGTTGATCTAACCCAATCGTGTTTTGGGGAGCCAGGATCAGGTCAAATTAGGGTTGACACTCTAAGGACCAATTTGATTGCTTGTATTGAAAGGGTGAGGTATTCTCTCATCTGTATTCTCTCTCTCATCTATTAACTTTCTTCTAGTACATGGATGCTAAAAGGTCTCTGAACCCTGATTTGGTACCACCTTTAGAGAGTAAACTGAGGAGAAGACCTAATTTTTCTAAATACATTCGAATGACTAATTGCCATGAGGAAGAACTAATTGAGGAGGAAACCATGGACCCATACTTTTTTGCCTCACACTATTCTCCCTATCCCAACCCTTATCATATTTCAACTTCTTCAGGATGGGAGAACTCTCCTCAACACCCGGGACTTGATTCCCTTGCCTACACCTCATATTCCATTGGTATAGCTAGGCTTACCTTGAATCCCACACAAATCGCTGGATATCAATGATCTCTAAAACCTCAATAGACACTCTCCATGCAGGACCAGCACTTGATTGGCATGACCAACTATCTTGACCGGTTTAGCCAAACTCATTTCTCCCCAGATCAGGGATATGCCTCAGAATCCCAATACCTAGAATATCAATCCTATCCTCGAAATCACTTTACAAATTATCCCAATTCCACCCAAACAACTTTACCTTCTCATTGGGATAACTCTACAACACCAAACCAAGGATATGATTCTTACCCTAGGTATTCAGATGATAGATATTCTGATTCAACTGAGGAAAGAAATCCTAGAAATTACTATCCTCATCCTGATCAAATCCCTGACCATGGCGGTGATCATGAGATCACCCAATTACTCCAAGTAGTCCAGGGGATGAGAGAAGCTAATAAAAGAAATACAAATAATATGACAAAACAACATAATAGAATCTGGAAAGCACAAGGTGATAAAACTGGTACGAGGATGTCACAAGTTAGTGGTAAGCCATTCAAGGTTGAGGTTCCAACCTTAAGTATGACATCTTATCCATTCCCAACATCTACATACACTAAGCCCACCCACCAGCCCTGTGATTATATAGAACACATCCTTTTTTATATCCCAAAACTGACTTTTAGGAGGAAGGCTCACTTGAGGAATTATATCTTGATTTAGGCCCTGAATTACAACCATTCTATTTTAAGGAGTCAATCCATGGTGAGCTGGAGTATGAGTCTTTCATATTTAAAAACACACAATTGGACTACATGGTTGATTTGGGAAAATCAGAGCAAGATCAAGAATATAGAAAGATTAGGGACAATGACACTCCCTGCCATGCACGGTTGGATGGCTCTGATGTCATCTTGTTTGAGGATTACCATGATCAAATATGCTTAAACGATTTGATAGCTGGATTTGGTTATACTAATCATTCTAAGATATCCCATATTGAAGTTGAATCTGCTTTCACTTCTATTTTAGCTAATTCACACCTTTCTCTTCCCATCCACCAGAGTCCCGAGGAAAACCCTAACTCTTATCCTCAACATCACAAGATTAAACAAGACAAACAATCCCCTTATGAAAAAGATGTTCAAGAAATTGCAGAATAATTGGGGATGACTTATGAGGATCTATCTAAAGAAGCAAAGAATTTAGCTGAATCATGGAATCCTGAGGAGTTTGATTTGACTGATGGGGAATAGAAAAACAATCCCTTAGAATATGTAATTCAAGAGAAAGACAATTGGGATCAAATTCAGAAGTCCACAGAACTAAAAGAATTTGAGATCTTGACTAATCAAGATTCTGATCTTACTCCCCCTTGGGCTGTGATTTAAAGGAATAATGTAGTTTCATCCATTACATTTGAAGACTTTCATCATGATTTGGGTGTCTCAAATAAGATTTTTGATTACCCTAGGGATAAGATTGAGGATTCTGATAAGTCTGGAACTAGTGAGATGGACGATTGGATCTTATTTGACTCACCTACTTGACATCCATCCATACCTAACTTGACTTGCGAAGTGGTTTCTTATACCATTTCAGACTACACCACTCGGGTTCCTCCATTTATTTCCCATCACTTTCAGGACCCATATGATTTATTCCCCACAAACCACCCTGTATCCACCTCATCTACCTTCCTCATGCATCACATCTTAATGTTGCCATTATCTACTTTCCACTATGGCACCCGCACTAATATTTCTCTCTTTTGTAGCATCTGGCTACAAATAGTTTCAAGCCTATTCACTTTATTTTTCCAACCTTTTGGGCTTGGTATTCACCATCAGCTGATCTGCATTTGTGGATCACTGATCCTTGCATGACATGATCACATCTTCAGTTTAATCTTGACTCAACCCATTTATTTGAACTACGTATTTTTGGGTTTAAGTCCGGCAAATGACATTAAACTTAGCACTGGCTAGGAGGTAACCCAGTATTCATTAGAGGTAACTCTTCATCCTCTGCATCCATACTAACCTGGATTAACAAGCATAGTCAGGTGATATCCCCACCTCTTGCTTGTTATATTTTGATTTTCATGCATACATTTCAATGAGGACATTGTAATGAATAGGCATTGGAGGGTGGACATTGCATGTCTAATTTTTATGTCAAAAAAAAAGAAATTGCATTTAGGCATAAAGAATTTTTATTAAGGTTTTATTAGGGACTTATTCTTAATTTGATTCCATAGTTTAGAATCCAGTATAATTTCACACTTACACGTAGAATTTGTAATGGATCTTCTGTGAAGACCGATAAGCATCTTTAGTTTGTCGAGAAGAAGCAATGCTTCTTCTCCTAAACCTTTGGATAGTAATTACGGAGTCAGGTAAACTATTTTCTAACAGATCCACCAAACAAGTGTGAGGTGAGAGTAGGAAGTCTACTAGTGCTCTAAGGCTAGTATAAGGAATCTTAAACTTTGGATATTTAGAAAATGATACTCGGAGTTAGCCATAGTTTTCGTTCTCAGTTTCTGCATACAAGTTCTTAGTGCAAATCTCTTGAGAGCCACCACATAAGGAAAATAGGTAGACAGCGGGTTCTAATAAAACTAGGACTAAGGTGGATGGTCACGACCATCTTTCGCAGAATCCTCGGCTGAAGGAGGGTATTAATGTCAAGGTAAAAAATACATTGTCCAATCCATTCCCTTCCTGGTGCCAAGAATAGGCACTTCCACCAAATAAGCCACTCGATATCCTATTGAGCACCCATAATCCCAAATAATGCTCGTAAATAAAAGTTCGTATGCTGCATTACGTTAATAGATATTTGAAAAAAAAAGAGAGAAAGAGAAGAGAAGAAAAAAAAAATATATATATAGACAAAAAACAATTTAAAGAAAGAAAAAGCAACAAAGAAAAAAAAGTGTTTATAAGTATTTTTAGAATTTATTTCAAATGTAATGAGGCAACAACACCTACCACCCTCACGATCTAACAAATATAGCTTTGACCTACTTTCTGTATTTCTGGCATCCAGAATACGAGTTGAGGAATTTTGACTTAGTCTTAGAGTTATCATAACCTAATCAAAGTGTTAATGCCAAGAGAGACCACCTAATATACTGATAAATCTGGTGAGATTGTGAGCTCAAAAAGAAAGAAAAGAAAAGATAAGAAAGAGAAAGAGAAAGAGAAAGAAAGAGAGAGAATGAGTACAAAGGAACTAAAGAGTGAACAGTTTCTCGCCTCTCTTTGAGTTAAATTATTTCATAATCTAGAAATCTAGGTTCTAAAGTACTAGCCTATATGTAGGACTGGATGAGTATGAGCCACCAAAAACAAATCTACTTAACTCAGAAATCTTCTACTTAAGACAAAAGCTGGGGCTGAATACACAGATTGCTTTATAACCTCGAGGGAAGAAGTTTGCCTATCATAATAGATTTTTACTAAGGGTCAAGTGCAAGCTTTAGATGAGGATTGGCTTTCACTTGGATCCATTGCATAGGCTACAATAAAACACAATCACGATTATATGGATTACTAAAGCTTCGGATGAAAATAAAAGACATAAACCTCTAGTCAAACTCATGATAAAAAATCACCCATGTAGGACCACTTTGCATTTAGTCATGCATTTGCTAGGGACTAGCAAGATTTAGTCATGGGGCTATGATTGCACAGCAATCATGCAACCTAAATCACCTGAATTAAGCTAGAACCCAGCATAACTTAGGATTAATGCATTCATAGGCATCGTAATTTGCATAATAGCTAGTTTATTAGTTATATAGATGATATCATCATTTTATGACCTAAAAGAGAGATGGTTTTAATCATAGATGATTCAAAGCCACGGATAACAGATCAAACTAGACAGATCTGATTAGAACGACAACGGGAGTCCAATGCTTCCGAAATCGTCTCGATCAGACAACTAAGGCACCTTGTGTAGTCCATAAAAGAATGGAGATCATAAAGCCAAAGGACAAAGATCCAAGCCTCAGATTAAGAATCTAACAGCATGGATGAATCCCAATCAATGATCGCAGTCCAACAACGCAAAAATTAACTCGATTGGAGGTCTACATCACCTAATACAAGGAAAAGAAGATGGACAGCCATGATGGCACCACGTGGCACCATCATAGCCACTCTCTCACCACCGCCCCATCTAGGAAGGCTGCATCGCACGCTGTAGGCCATTGGATCTTCATCCAACGGCCATGAGCGTACCACGTCTCCTTCTCAGATCGGATAAGTATAAATAGAAACAAAAAAGTATGTATATTAGAATGTTTGTGCATTGCATTGGCTCACATGCGTTCGAGCTGTGCGCTGCGTAAAATTGAAGAGTCGTTGGGTGTGGGAACAATTGTGCGATCGAAGGGCAGAGGCGCGACCACGTCGCGCGATAAGAGCGCACTGTGGACGAATGCACGATCCCACGCATTTTGTGACATCAGGAAGGCAAGGTATGTGCACTCAAGCTCTTCAATCTCATAATCAAATAACTGAGGATCAAGCACTGAAAAGGGCCTTGCAGGTGCACACGCGGAGAGAGGTTATTGCAGAGGGTGCGCGAGGAGGAAGCGGGGCGTGCAATCATGATCCAAGGGTGTAGCGAGCGCCACGTGTCAGCTAGGGACTCAATCTGTGTGATGGAGGCAAATTTGCAATTTTTTTTTTAGTCTATATCTGATCTGTTGATCTATCGATCAACGGATATGATCAAACAAGAGTTGTTACACGAGATTAAGGGATAAAATACCCCTTTTTGCCCTCCACAAAAGCTATAAAGAAGGCCCAGGGCCCCCCAGTTGAAGCATCTCTCTCTCTTCCATCAACTCCAGACATCTTCCACCTTCTCTGCAACTCTCCATCCCTTTGCAACTCCGCTCAGACCTTCATCCCGAAGCTTTGGATCTGAGGTGCTGTTGCATCTCGCACAAGCATCCCACAAGCGGTGTCGATTCTCTGCCACTTTCTTCTCTCTCTCTATCTCTCTTTTCTCTTTCTACCTTTCTAATCTTATTTAGCATAACAATTTCTACTATGAAAAACTTTTTATCAATGCAATGAAATTTGACCTCATGAATATCTGATGCCTCTTTATATATATATACAAATATAAATACCTGTTTTATTGAAAAGGTCCTACAAAAATTGAGATACCAAAGTTTTATAAATTTATTTGTCGATGTTTTTACATGCTATACTACAACTGATTAACTTTTAAAATGTGACTTACACGCCGAACAATAACTAGCTTTATTTAGTCATAATCAAGTGACAAATGCTCCTACTTAATCGCCTGAGTGTCATAATTCCTTGCATATCCATTCTGAGAGAAGAACACTAAAATAGGGTTAATTCTATAGTTTTAACAGCATATTATGAAAGAAGAGTAACCACGGAGTTTACCAGGGGTTAATCTAAGGTTAAATGAGCACTAAAGTCTAATAAGAGGGTCTACACATAAAGAAATAGGATTTCACGTGTTTTGAGAACTAATGCAACACCCAAAACCCTAATTTCAGACCTACTTAAATTACAGAGGTTTTGGTCAGAATAAATTCATATAGAAATATTCCCTGAGGTTTAGTATCCTTGATTTGACCATATGAACCTATTTTAGCCTTAAATAGAATCTAAGATAGACTTTTGCCCTAATTTGGGTATCCATGCAAATTACCTAGTCATATTTGGTTAAAATGAAAATCTGACATCACCATCAGGTTCCTTGGGTCCAAATTAGATTTGTACGAAAATTTGGGCCCAATCATGGTTCATCTTAACCTAGTTTGCATTCTAATCCCTTAAAACTTTATTCTTCACATATAAGCCCCTAGCTTTTGAAATTCCTTGCAAAAAGGCTCGTATCTTTGTCATCTTCTTTGCAAAATGACCCCTACCACCATTGGAGCTCAACCGACCTCTAGACTACTTTGACTGCACCCAATCCCACTCAAATCATCATCAAATCCCACCAAATTTGGTGGGATTGAGGTTCATACTATGAGGAATCCATTGAGACAGATCTTAGGGTCTGATTCGCCCCAGGATGGTTGTGTGAAAGCATGAAATTCTTGGGTTATTCTTGACTCCTAATGAAGCTCAATCAAGCTTCTTCCCTGTTTAGAGCTTGCCTCAAGCTTTATAAAAGCTTCCCCTTTGCAAATTTGTGCTCACTAACTCGGTTTGGCCCCAATTCTTCACCAATTCTCCTTCTCCAACCACTTCCATCGCAGCTCCAGTGACCATTCTTCCTCTGACTTCTTCGTCTGCTGCCACATACTATAGGCAGCAGGACCATCTTCCTCAACTTCCTCCACTCCTCTCCAGCCACAGCATTAGTGACCAAACCCTCTTCATCGTCGCCACTCCACCACCGAAGAGTTCTCCTTCCTCGACGCTGGCCAATCACAGCTGGTGCCTCTCCTCAACCCCCTTCATCCTTTAGCTAGCTTAGCGTCTTCCTCTTTCTCTCCTGAATCTCCCCAACTTCTTCTGGTTCAACTGCCAATCCGCCCTCCACCACACCATCTTTCTCTACTTTAGCTGAACTTCAGTGAAACCGTCCACACTCCACAAGCCACCAAACTCCTTGAAACTAGTCCAACAACCTCCACCTCACCTCCATGAACAAAACCCCTTAAGAAATTGAGGGGATTTTCCATCCAAACCACCTACCAAACACGACCACCACACTTCTTCCCTGACCTCGCCAGACATCTACATACCCCCAAATGCCATGAGGACATTGCCATTGCCTTTGCCGTTCTCAAGCAACCCTCCTGAGCTATTTTGACATGGCCACAAGACCTTATTCTTTGTTTCAAATGTTTGCTATAACTCGCCATCACCGCCATCATCTTTGACTCCATCCACCATGTTCTGACCACCATCGGCTATCATACCAAGACCAAGTGCTGCGAGTTCATATGAGGAACAGATTCGCACCAACAATCGAAAACCCCAGCTCCAGGAGTTGCTCCAATTGAAGGTGCGCCCTCAGCTAGTGCATGAGAAGAAGAAAGAGGCATTTTAATGCCACATCATTGGATGAGGAGTAGCCACAGACACATAAGTTGAATTCGTGATCTCACCTCTTCGCCCAAGTCATCGGGGGTTAGGTCCCTATTTCACACGCATCCTCATGCCTTCACGCCTTGCCTGTGCACACACATGCTGGTCTGGCCAATCTTTAGTATCCGATAACCTGAGATTATGCCCAATTACCCCTCTGAGAGAGAAGAAGGGGATTTGTGAGGAGGAGGGTTTTGTTGTGCAACCATTTGCCTTGGAGCGTGCCGAGAAAGAAAGGCTCTATACTTAGCCTCTGTGAAGAGGAAAAGCCTCTTGTACTTGAGAAAGGCCTTAGTCTAGAAGGCTTGTTATGAAGAGAAGGTTGTGCTTGAGAAGGCCTTGAGAGAAAGGTTTTTACCCTTGTATGCCTTTTGTGAGGCTCTGTGCTGTGAAGTTAAGTCATCTAGTACAACATGGGCAACATCTAATCTATGTTTCTACTGATACTGTTGGATAATTTAAGTACCTAAGTTAATATTGATTAGTTGATTAAGGATACTGTTGAATTATTTTAGTAATTTGAATGTTGGGTATATGCTTAATTAGAAGTTTAAATATGGTGATCTCAATCACCACTTTTTAGATGTCTTCTATTCTTTTTGTCTCTACATTTTCTAAGATACACTGGATTACCTTAAATATCAATCTGATTAGTTTTATTCATTGAATATCTATTATTGAGTTAAATTTATTATGCTTATTGATTTAGAATGAAAATTAATGCGTGAATTGCACATTTGCTTCCTGCGAACGACTTCGAACTTCAATTAGAATTTGAGTATATAAATTTAATTGTTTTGTTCTGCAATTTAGGAGTGTACTACAACGAACACATATTTAAATGTTCTAATTTGCCCCACAACAAATGTTAATGAAATAATCATATCCTAGATTTTGATGAGGAGTCTCCCACCCAAAAGAAGTTGGAATCGTAGTTGGGTTGGGAGTGAGAGAAGCTTGAGGATATTGATAGTTGGGGTAAAGGGATGAGGAAGGAATTGATGCCATTAAAGAAATAAGAGAAGAGGGAAGAGAAGAAGAATGAATAAGGATGGAAGAGTGGGTGGTGCAAGTGGAAGGCCTTCTTATAGAAGACACAACAGAGGTCTTGGTCACCTCCTACTAGCTACAAGGGGCTGGTGAATAGAGAAACAGGGCAAAGGCCTTATAGTGAAATGTGGTCCTTTTAGTTAGATAACCATATTTTAAAGTTTGAGTACTTGGGTTAATGTATTCTTAGAAGTTTTCTTGTTAGTGAGTTAGGCTACTTTAGCAGACAAGCACAAGTTGGGTTTATTCTTCTCAATTAAAGCTAAGCTCCTAAGTGAATGAGGCTAATTGATTACCTAAGTAGAAATGTGAATCAATTTTTACTAAGGTAGGTGAGGGAGGCCAACCAAGCAATCAACTCTCACCTACTAGGTAGCTATAGTTATGATAGGCTAAATTGAATTAATGTGGGTCTCTAAATGAATATTAAATCCTAATGTTGCAATCCTATGGTTTTTGCTTCTACCAATTCCAGCCAAATAAACTCTGATATGATTTTCAATGACTCCAAAACTCAAACATTAAAAGGGCATGAAATTTGACAAGAACATTTCTTTTTCAATAAGGTTTACAAAGAGTATTTTTTTAGAATTTCTACTCTTTCAGGGATTTTTATATGAATTTTGAGCTTCAGGGGGTCTAATAGGATAGGCAAGCCCCCTATGCAAGATTCAAAATTTAACAGTAAACAAGAGAGCCCAAAAATTTTGAAAAATTACTGATAAAACTAAGTTTCAGTAGCTTTCCAACACCACTGATTTCATGTCAATTGGATTCCTATAGAGGTCATGATTAGTTCCTAATGACAGACGAAATCATATTCCACATTGCACTGGTCCCTATCAACTATTAGAAATTTTAAAATTGATATAGTATGAATTTTCTCAAATAAATGGTGGCATTTTAAAGGTAACGTGACAACCTAACAGATTGTGCAACAAGCATAGAACTTAAAAGACCTAAATTGAGTTAGAACTTAGCATAATTATAGTATAATTCATGCATCAGTAGCATACATTGCATATTTCCTAGTTTACTTAGATAATCATAAAATAATGCTATAATAATGTACTGATTAGCTTATTATTTGGTTTGTAGGCAATAAAAGCTCAAGAGATGGCCTGAAGATAGATCTAAAGTAGGGAAGAAACTAAAGCTGCAGCGGAGCTGGAGCAGAAGCCTTGGAATAAAGCCACTCAAGATGAAGACATAATGTAGGGAAGAGTTATACCATATTACATGTAGGATTTTAATGTGTGAATTAAGTTATGAAGAACATAGCCCTTTGATGGCATTTTTGCACGGTTTGTTAAATTAAGGTTTTAAGTCGTTGTAATGCACAAAAATGGATCACTTTTAAAATTTGTAAGACCTAGATAGGCGAGTATCTAGGGTTTCCAAGGAGGCAATATGTTTGCAAAATTCACGTCTCTTGCTTAGATGTAGAAATCACATTTCTTTTTGGTCTTTTTCAATATATCATTTTTATCATTTTGAAATTAAGGCAACATGCGAAGTTGTTGACGAGAAAAATTACTACACCTACTATGCTAATCTAAGTGACAAAAATTATCCTCTTTCTAAGCTCAACCTAGGCGCATGGAGGCCTAGGTTAATTAGAAAGGAGGAGTGAAACTACACAAAAGAGAAAGCAAGGTAATGCAATAAAAAGAGTGCAACAAGAATCAAGGCAACTTTTTTTTTTTATTAAAGGAAATTATCTACTAGTAGATGAATGCTTCTACAAAAAAATTGGAAAACAAAATAATGGCAAATCCTTTAGATGATGATGGTGATGAAGTGGATGAAGCTCTTCTTGCTCCAAGCCTGGTAGCTCCCGAGCATGAAAAGAAGGTCTTCAGCTCATTTCTATAGCTCCGCCAAGATGATGTCCTCTAAGGCAAACCCTTAAGGGGAATGCCCTATGCTTCTCTCCAAGGGTGGACGTCCACCCTAAGTCCTCCTTTGCCTGGCCGCGTGCGCCCGATAACATTCACGCGCGATTGAACGCGTGCCATGGACGCGCGATCGCACTCGCCAGGTGGGCGCACAGCGAGCGGGCGGAGACGCGTCTTAAGCTATCTGATCTCACGATCGGACGGCTGAGAATCGAAGAACATGCGTATGCGTTGAGGAAGCGGGCAGCTGAGGCGGCGCGCATGGGCGTGGGAGCTACGCCCACGTTGGGGGCTTTAGTGACGGATTTATCCATCACTAAAGACCCCTCATTTATTATTTTAAAGTTGTAATGCCCATTTTGCCCCCACTCCTTGCAACTATAAAAGGAGACCCCCTCCATAAGAAATTCTCATCCCTTCCTTCTCTTCTCTACCTCTCCAAAGCTCAAGAGAAGCTTGTCCCACACCCAGGATGCTTCTCGCGAGATAAAGTCCAAATTTTCGTCCCCCTTCAGAAGTGGATCCCGCGACGACAATGGCGTGCTGCTCCATTCCCGTTCTTCTATTTCGTCCTCCTTTGTCCTGCTTCGTTCTCCTTCATCCAGGCGTCGTCCCGTCCGGCTTGTCCTCCAAGCGACTGTCGAGGAGGATTTCTCTCTCCCTATTCTTTTTACTGCTTTCTAGTATAGATTTACTGCTTTCTAGAGTAGTCTACTTGTCCTCCAAGCAATCGTCGAGGAGGACATTTCTCCCTCCATTCTTTTAATGCTTTCTAGAGTAAATTTATCGCTTTCTAGTGTAATTGTTTTATGCTTTCTAGTTGTAATGAACAATCTTCTTAATGATAAATTCTTTGTTTATTCTACATCTCATTTTGATTTCTATGTGTAATATTCTCTCTCTCTTCTATTTATTGTAAATAATTAGATAGTTTTAAATTGAATTACTTCGTGGTAAATAAATAGAAACGCATAGTTTTTAAATCAAACGTCCGCCTCCCTGTGTTCGACCCGGAATTTCAATTTCAGTATAAATTTTATTTGTTGAGCACGAGTTCTTCGCTTTCGAACTACAACGACAAGTTTTCCAAAACCAAATACATTAGCGTAGCGATTCGTAACGTTCAACATTTTGGCGCCGTTGCCAGGGAGGCGATGATCTTTGATTTCTCCTTGCGTTTTGTAACTTATAAATCATTTACCTCACTTTTCTCCTTTCTTATTGTAATTGCAGGTACTCTTTTGAGACAAGCAAAAGCGGTAGATTGGAGTAAAGTGCTGTGGAAGGTTTTGTAAGTTAACCCCCATTCTTTCCCCCTCCATAGATTTCATTCGCCACATTGAATCCAAATTCAATTAACCTAGGTGTTTGCATAAATCCTAGGAATAGTTTGGTTGTTTGGATTCTCACTCACATTCATTCCACCTTCATTTATATGAAAAAAAATAAAAAGATAATTTTGTGGGGCAATTTTTAACAAACACAACGTACACCCACATTCAAAGGCACTTAACCGAATTGATTTGTTTCTACTCAATCGGGTTCTGATCTGTGGAACCGGTACACATAAAGCAACACATAAAAGAGTAAAAATCATTCTAGGTTAACAATCTTTGTGTGCCTAACTTAGTGGTGCATTTGTGGCCAGTTGTTTAAGTTGATTGGGCCGCACCACTTCAAATAAAATAAACTCATCAAGTAGCTGCCACTTAGGTTCAACTCTTAGGGATTTACCTGGCACTCCACATTCTTTTTAAGCTTTAAAGGAAAACATCTTCACCTGTGCTTGTAAAACCAGGTGTGCCAACTAAACCTGTTTGAAAACACCTAAGGTTGAATCCTAAAAGCTACTAAACAAGATTTGAACCTTAAAATTCACCACATCAAAAATAATCTTGCTTGAAAATCATTGGTTGTGCACACACACACAAATTAATCAATCATTAAGGGCACAACCCATTTAAAGGGCCCATCACATTCCAAAGCACATTCAAACCTAGCCCTAAATAAAACAGAGTAGACGTTGGCCTTAAGGATTGGACTCGCTCTTCAGAACCCAGAACGAGATTATGTTTGATTAGTTTGTTTCTATTGTTCAATTTGATGTCTAGCTAGGGGAGTAGAATCAAACGATCGCAGCTAGGGGGTACACTAGGAATCGGAGGTACAAGCCGAAGGAAGAACCTTCTCCCCAATCCCTTGTTCTAACTGGTTGGATTGAATAGACGGAAGTACATCAAATCGTTCCATTATCTCAAGATGGGTTTTGGGAGTCTGTAGGTCTTTAGGCTAACCCATTTAAGGATATGTTTGATTGTTTGTATTGCATGGCACCTTTCTTCCTGCTGTGTCTCATGAATCATTCCACATATTTCACGCATTCCCGCTCTTTCCCTCCTGTTGTGAATTATTCTCAACATGACGATTATCACGACTCGTACTGTAATCGACCATCAGTCAGTTGGGATAATTCGGCTTGGGGATACAATTCTAGACCTCCGTGTTTAGGGTCTAACCCTGAACACTTTGATTCTGATTTCTATCCTTCTCAGAGCTACATCGATTATAGATCATCTTCCTTTCATGAACAACCTAATACGATCTACAATCAAGAAGGATACATCGATCCATACCCATCCTCTGATTTCACTACCTTTAGGTCATCACCATCTTTTGAACTATCTGAAATGACCTATTATCAGGAAGGGTATAACGAATCTCAATTCGTTAATTCCTCTGCATTGATGTCAAACCCACCCAATCCTGAACCAACTCATTTGGTTTAGGTTAATCAGGTTCAAGATAAGGTGCTAGCTAACATGAGGAATATCATTTGATCTTTAGAAATTCAGCCAATACCTTGCATTGAGAGATTGGAGCCTCTGATTGAAATGATTGATGATTTAAACAAGTCTTTGTTGGATTGGCTCCAGGATGTTAAGGATATGACCCGGGTGAGTTTCTACTTGGGAAATTAGTGAAATTGAGGATGAGATTCGTGGTTGCTTTGTTTCAATCTTGGGATGATTCCCAGGATGAACCCTCTTCTAGAAAGCCAATGACAGAACCCGCTCAGGCACCTGTTGGGGGGGACACGTGTTACGAGGCTAACTAGATTGAATTAAAGCAACCAATTAAGGATGATCTGATTTCTTCACCTGAGATCCCTGAGCCGGGTTACGAGGAAACGTATGTCTCCTAGGAACAGAAAGTGACAACTGATTTTGGGACATGCATTAATACGGATCCTGATTTCTTTGATGGTGAAGATTCAAGTTGCGAAGTCTCACGAGAGTTTTCTGAACACGATTTCTGTGAGACGATTGGGCCTGAGGAATCTAATAGATCATTTGATAGCCCAATAACTGAGGAAACTGATCTTATTAGGGCACACATTACGGATCTAGAATCACATTTTCTGGAGGAATCAATTCAATGTCCTGATTATCAGTTACACCCCATTGAGCTTATCAATAACTCTGTTTCTGAGATAATTAGACCCAAGTCAATTCTGATTCTGCCACATCATTTAGACTTGGAAATTTCAGATGGGGTGATTAATGCACAAGAGGTCCTAGAATTTGATATGCTGAATGAGGAGGATAGGAGCTGGGAAGTTATGATTTGGGAAGTTAACTTTGGAGGAAATGGAAAATTGAGTCGAAGGGTTCCTTTTAAGCTGAAACCATCAAATCAGAACCCTTATGACATTTGTTTCGAGGATGTTCAACTCAAGCACACATTCAACGATTATCCTTTTGAGCTTCAATTCTCTGTAGCCTGACTTTTTGGCCTTGGGTTGCATCCCCATAAATCGCAGGCCCGACCCCGCTTGAATTCTGATTTTAGGTTTTGGGTAATTTTTATCCAGAACCTAAGATATTCTCGATTATGGGGGATGGGTCTGCACTACAATCTGGTTCACATCTGTGGACCGCTGTTGATAGGTCAGAGGATTCTTCTGTTTATTCTGCTTCTGACCTGCACTTGTGAATTCTTCATTTCTTTTCTTTGTATAGTGTGCCTAGCTGAAGTCACTAAACTCAGCACATATACAGTTCTTTTCCATTTTCATCTCGGAGCGGACCTGACATTCACGCAATTCAAGTGCTTTCTACACTTTTCCACTCTGTTTTATGTCTTTTTAATACAATGAGGACATTGCATTAGATAGCCATGAGGGGGTGGATACTTATCTCTGAATTCATTCGTCAGCTCCGTAGATTTGTTTTATTTTCTTTTATTAAAAAAAAAATCAGAATTAGGAAAGAGAATTTGGGTTTAAGAAAATTTTCAATCTTAGGAAATACTACATTATGATTTGAACACAAAGACCATTAAGGTCTTTAGACTTAATCAGCCCGTGTATCCACTAAAATGTGGATTTGTTTTTTGAGTTCTCGCCAACCTGAATTTTGTTTTCATTGGAGTAAATAAATTTTGGGTGATAAGTACACGACTTATCAACTCGCCCTCTGATTTGAGGGAATTTTGAGTCTTAAGCATCTACACACTTTCTTTGCACTGACTCGTTGTTCGACGATTTTAATGGAAATTGGGTAGCTAATGAACCTTTTTGGGTGATATGGCTGGCAAGTTATCGTGGGTAACAGCCCATAGGTAGGTTGTCCAGAACCCAGTCACTAGACCTTTCTCTTTTTTCCTGCCTTTAGGTAAATCTTAGACCAGGGAAGCCACCTATTTAAAAAAAAATAAAAAAAAAAATCAAAAAGAAAAGGAGAAAAGAAAAGAAATAAGTCACACTTCGCCGCACAAGTATGGCTGGCAAGTTGTCAGTGGTAACAGCTCATCGACCGGTTGTCCAGAACCCAGCTCAGTAAATGCACTAAAAATTCCCAAAACACTTAGGAAGAAACGGAGAAGTAGAATACATCGGGAAGATATACACTGGATTCACCCTTGTGTTGACCCCATAAAATATAAAAGTAGGTGAGGCTTGAGGCGGTCTGCATTTTGGCTGATACCTGGGCACTGTGGTGTCTTTGAAAGTTCAGTTCCTAAGTAGACAATTTCTTAATGATTGAAAATAACTCAGGTCCAAATAATCCAACCTAATTCTTTTATAAATAGCATATAGTTTTTGCTAGGGGCTAGCAAAAGATAGGCATGGGGGTATGATGTAAACACATTTACACTACTTAAAATGTCTATTTATGCATGTTCTTAAGCATAGGATTGCATTTCATGATATAAATATTGCATAACATGCATCATCTTGCATTTAGAGTAGTTTGAATAAAATGGAGGTTAATTGTCTCCTTTTATGTGCTTGGATAGGGCAAACATTTTATCGAGGCCTCGGATCAAAGATCCAACTGTATGGATGTGATCAGGGCGACGATTGGAGTTCAACGACTCCAAGATTGCCCTAATCGGGCATCCGTAGCATCAGATAGTGACCGGGGAACCCTAGAATATCAAGGGCCAGGGTGGTGTAAATCCGCACTTTAGATGACAAATTCGACCGCACGGATGAATTCAGATCGACGATCGCAGCCTAACGACATAAAAATCGAGTCAATCCAACATCTGTGGCACCATCTACAACTTCCAGAAGATGGACGGCCAAGATGGTGCCACGTGGTGCCATCTCGGTCGCCCAAATGGCCGCATGCAACCTCTGAAGACCCCGCACCTACTCACTCTCTGTTGTTGGATCTTGATCCAACGGTTGTGGTCAGCCGCGCCTAAAGGCGTCCACTCGACCATCCGCGCCTTGTAGCGCAGCGGTCGAGCGCGCTTACGCGAGCGGCGGGAGCGGGTTCGAGCCGTAGCAAAGGGTTGGAAGGCGCGGGCGATTGAGGGCAGGCGGGCATTGGATCTTGATCGAACGGCCACACGTGTGATTGAATGCGCGCCATGGATGCGCGATCACACGTGCCAGGCGGGCGCACAGCGAGCGGGCGGAGACCGTCTTAAGCCGTCCAATCGCTGAGAATCGAAGAACATGCATATGCGTTGAGGAAGCGGGCAGTTGAGGCAGTGCGCGTAGGCACGGGAGCTACGCCCACATTTGGGGCTTTAGTGACGGATTTATCCATCACTAAAGACCCCTCATTTTTAAAGTTGTAATGCCCATTTTGCCCCCACTCCTTGCAATTATGAAAGGAGACCCCCTCCATACGAAATTCTCATCCCTTCCTTCTCTTCTCTACCTCTCCAAAGCTCAAGAGAAGCTTGTCCCACACCCGAGATGCTTCTCGCAAGATAAAGTCCAAATTTTCGTCCCCCTTCTGAAGTGCATCCCGCCATGACGACGGCGTGCTACTCCATTCCCATTCTTCTGTTCCATCCTCCTTCGTCCTGCTTCGTTCTCCTTTGTCCAGGCATCGCCCCATCCGGCTCGTCCTCCAAGTGACCGTCGAGGAGGATTTCTCTCTCCTTATTCTTTTTACTGCTTTCTAGTATAGATTTACTGCTTTCTAGAGTAGTCTACTCGTCCTCCAAGCAATCGTCGAGGAGGACATTTCTCCCTCCATTCTTTTAATGCTTTCTAGAGTAAATTTATCGCTTTCTAGTGTAATTGTTTTATGCTTTCTAGTTGTAATGAACAATCTTCTTAATGATAAATTCTTTGTTTATTCTACATCTCATTTTGATTTCTATGTGTAATATTCTCTCTCTTCTATTTATTGTAAATAATTAGATAGTTTTAAATTGAATTACTTCGTGACAAATAAATAGAAACGCATAGTTTTTAAATCAAACGTCCGCCTCCCTGTGTTCGACCCGGAATTTCAATTTCGGTATAAATTTTATTTGTTGAACACGAGTTCTTCGCTTTCGAACTACAACGACAGGTTTTCTAAAACCAAACACGTTAGTGTAGCGATCCGTACGTTCAATAATGGGGAGGATTTGGTGAAGTTAGTGTGGAAAGGTGGGGTGATGGAAGAGTGGGTGGGTCAGGGTGATCAGGGGGTTCATCAGGAAGATTTTTTTGGTCAAGACAAGTTTTCAAATCATAGATTTTGCCAACCACTGATTCTGAATCAGATTCCTCAAAATGATTGTGGTTGGTTAGGGTATCTATCAACATTGTCTCCTCCACCATATATGAAATTTCCGTATCTGAGTCCTCAAAAAAAGTATCATCATGGAATCTTTTGGAGGATTGAAAAATATCAAGTGTGATAGTTTGGCCTATGCAAGTGATATACATTTTACTTGTGTGGCAATTGATATTTGCCTTTGCAGTGGCCAAAAAGGGCCATCCAAGAATTATTAGGGCATTCAGTAATGATTCAGGTACCTCAATGTCAAGGACCAAAAAGTATACAGGGAAGACATAATTCTAGACCTTGACGAAAACATCCTCGACAATCCCACGAGGTTTGATTGTAGATCGGTTGGCTAATTGCAGGGTAACCTCGACTGGTTTTAATTCACCAATCTGAAATTGTTTGAATAAAATCGTGGGAATGATATTAACTGAGGCACCAAGATCAAGGAGGGCACGATCAAAGGTAGTATCATCAATAATTATTGAAATTAAAGGCACCCCCAGATCTTTCATCATAGGAGGTAGCTTACTCTATCTGACAAAGCTTACTATCTCTGAAAGATGGACCTGTCCTAGATTTTTGGCCTGCCTTTTATGAGTACAGATCTCCTTCAAAAATTTGGCATAGGCAGGTATATATTTGATGTCATCTAGGAGAGGAATATTGATTTGAACTTGCCCGAATAGATCCATGAGTTCTTCTGTGGTGGGCTCAGATTTCTTTTTTCTATTGGTGGTGGGGTGGAGAGCTTGTGGAAAAGGGATAGGAGTTGTGTCTTGAGATTTTCGTGTTTCTTTTTCTTCTTGATGGGGAGGTGGGGAGTCAATTTGCACAGTGATGGGGATTTCACCAGGTTTTTGTGAAGGCCCAGGATCAGTGGTGCTTTTCCCATTCCTTAACGTAACTGCATGTGCACTAGGATTATAATTTGGAGGAGGTGGGGGGGCCTGTGGTTGTGGAAACCTGGGAGGTTGCTAAGGTGGTGGATTAGTAGGAGGTTGATTCAGGTAATGTGGATTTTTGCCCGGACATTTGTTCCTTTGGTGGGTTGGGCATGGGTTGGGAGGGAAGATGTCCTGCAGGTCTTTGAGTGGGAGTAACCCCAATCTGATTATTCAGATTTGTGATGGTGTGGGTTACTTCTGTCATTTTTGTCTGCATGTCCTGCAGGGTTCTCATCGTCTGGGCATTGATGTCTTGTTGGGATGGCCCAGGATGAAAGGTCAGATTAGATCCATACCCATCAAATTAATATGGTTGGGGAGGAACTTGATTATTCCAAGAGTAGTTTGGGTAATTCTTCCAATTGGAAGAATTTTTATATGGCTCCTGGATGGCAGAAATATTTTGAGTGGGATTAAGATGTGGATAGTTGTAATTCCCCAGTGAATCATGGGCAACCTTAGAATACTAGTAATAATCAACAGTAGTGTTGAGATTGTGTAAATTTTCTCTTCATGGAAAGTTAAGTTGGCTTAGATGTGGACTGTGTAGAGCTTGGGTTGATGTGGCAAGTCTTTCCTCAATCTTCTTTTGATTAATGTGCATCTGGTTGAGTTTTTGGGCGATCATTTGAAGATCATCTTGGGTGATAGGGATAGCTTGGGTGCCTACTTCATGAACATTGAATTGCGGGTTTGGAGTTCCGTAAAATGTGTTCATGGAAGCTTGATAAAATGAGTTTTCACTCATTTCTTCAAAAAGGCCATAGGCACTTTCAGCATTCTTATTTATGAAGTTGCCACCACACGAGGCATCGACGAAATATCAGATTTGATCTTCTAATCCATAATAGAAGATCTACACGAGCTGCCATAAAGGAATTAGTATGACCTATGGGAAAGAATTTCTTGAGGAAGGAGCTCTTGAGTTGAGGCCAAGTTGTGATGGGTCGGCCAATGATCCTGAACCAATAAGCGGCCTTATCTTTAAGAGATAATGGAAATAGCCGCATTAGCCAAAGGTCTTCTTGCACATTTCGGGAATGGGTTGTTTGTGAAAGAAGAGTTAGCTCTTCAAGGTGGTTGAAAGGGTCTTCCCTAGGAAGGCCATGGAATTGTTCAATCAGGTTCAAGACTGCCAGCTTGATCTCGAAGTCCCCCTCTGGTATGACCACGCCTAGTCGTTCCTCATAATAAGACGGATCATAAAAATCTTTTAGAGGAATAACAGCCTGTTGACGGGGTGGTGGGTTTGGCCTTTGATTGGCTAGGTTTTGAATGTTCCTAGTCAATGTTTGTTGATTGGCATTCAACTTAGCAATTTGCTTAGCCATCATTGTCAAAAGATCAGGCGGGGGAGCTTGATGTTGTGATTGAGGCAATTCAGCATTAGGGAGCTCCAAGTGCGGGAAGTCAAAGGTAGGGGGTTGTGGGTGAAAGGGTCAGAATTAGGGTTGGTAGTGGAGTTAGAAGTAGGATTAGAGGTGGAAGTGGAAGGGTTAGTGGACCTGTTTTGTTGATTTTCCATATTTTTAGAAGAAGAAGAAGACAAAAGAAGTGGCCTTTTTGCACGGGGGGCGAAATTAAATGGTCTTCCAAGTACAAATTTTGCGACCGTCACCCGTGCATAAAATGGAAGAATGGGAGGGGAGGAGAATAGATGAAGATGAGTGAAGTGTGCACACAAGCAATCAAATTCTAGACCAAACTTAATTATGATTCCTTAGAAAATTTAACCTAAGACTTGGTCTACTTAGGAAATAAGTAATCAACAGTGAATACCCGTTCTGTTAACGAATCTAGCCAAGTTGCTTAAAGGGAGGTTTGGGCCCAAGCGTTTCCTAGGAAAATCCCCAGGTACTTGTACAAAGCTGCGCCTGGTCGTTTGACATGGCCCCTCAGCCTGAATACTAGATATAGATGGCAGAATTGGTATTAACTAGAGAAAACTTAAGACCTATATAGCAAGCCTAAGTTGACGAAACCTTAGGGGTGAAGTTACTATGAATTTTAGTTAGGTCTAGGATACTAAAGTGCACACAGAATGTGAAGGGCGTTGATTGGGTTCTTGCCCTATTAATTTTTTGTGTGCGTGCAAGAATTGGAAAGTGGTTCCATTTAAAAAGTAACTTATCACATAATTTCTTGTATTTTTCTCTTTTACGATTTGATTTAATTCAATGTATTTTAAGGGTTTCTCTTTTTAAAATTTCAAACAAGTTTGAAGCTCCACAATAAAAAAAAAAAGTTGTATTGGTGATAGTTAATTTCCTTTAATGTAAGTCACTAAAAAGAAAGAAAGAAACCTTAAGCTAATTATCCCTAAGATAGAAAATTACTACTAATGAATTATTTTTAGGCTTTTTGTATTAAGTAGTGGTCCAAACAAGTCAAACAATACCACTACTTTGAAGAAAATCAAACAAGAATTCCAGAAAATATATTTTTTAAATTTTAGGAATTTGTTTGATAATTGTTTTGAATTTTTATTTGTACTGGTGTCAAAGTCTAGAAATGATACCCATGGGTATTTTGGACTTTTCAGTATTACCACTGACCTCACAAAATTTTGATGATTTTTTATGATATGTAGAATTTCACAAGGATTCTAGAAAATAAAATTTCACAAAAATTGGATGAGTATAAATATTCTAAAAATTCATGGATAGTAGAAAAATAGGAAGATTAGAGGGTGTGACTCCTCAGTAGTCCACGAATTTTTAAAACTTAAATACAAATCTGATTAGTCTAAAATTTTGAATAAATGTTTCCAACGTGATTTGGAATCTTTGTATAAAATTCCAAGATTTTAGGAGGCCTGTGGTGATCTAAATTGATTTTTCGAATTTGAACAGAAGTCTGGATCCGAAAAGGCAGAACACCAATACTTGAAATGGAGTGGTGTTAATGGTGCAAACAAACAATCAATGAGTTTTAAAATGCACCACTACACTTAATTAAGTTGTTTAGGATCCTGAAAGTCAACTTTAGTGTATTTTGGTGGTTTTTTAGTTTAGGTGTGATAAGAGAAAGGGAACCAACCTGAATCCACGGGAAGATAAGGGATTTGAGTTCTTTCTAGAATTCCCGCTTGCTACCTATAGTTCCTGCACACACGAGATAGAAGAAAAGAGAAGGGGATGAGATCCATGCAAGCAAGAGAAAAGTGATAAAATCAAAGCCGTGCCTCTGCGGACACATCCTAGGGCTAGGGTTAGTTGGCGCCAACTAAAAGGGGTGACATGGGGTAGCTATGGTTGTGAAAGGGCACCTATATTTGGTGCCAAATATATGGTTTCTAGAAGGGGTCTTAGGTGGATGGAGGAGATGGGTTTAAGGCTTAGGTGTAGGGTGGAGATTGATGGGTTTTTGGAGGGAAAGTTGGCGCCAAAAGGGAAGGGTTCTAGAAGCTTATTTTGGAGGGAAAATAGGTGGCTTTTGGTGGTGATGATGGGGTCAACGGGTATGATGGTGGTGGCACCAACTTGGAGTTGGAGTAGGTAGCTAGCTTAGGTGGACTAGTTGGTGGAGCTAGCTAGAGTTGAGTTAAAGGTGGTGGATGGCTAAGGGAGCTGGAGTCTAGCTAAGCTAAGCTAGCTTAGCTAGTAGTGGAGTAGAGGAGTAGGCAATGTGAGCTAGGGTTTGAAGAGTGAAGCTGAGGAGGAGAAGTCTGGAGCTTGAGTTGGAGCTGGCAGCTGCTGAAGAGGGTGGCATGGAGCTACTCTAGTTGGATTAGCTTGCTAGTTCTTTGCTAGCTGCTAAGCTAAGCTAAAGTGAGCTGGCTTCTACAATAATGAGCTAAGGTGAGCTGGGTCTGGTGCTCTCGGGGAGGATCAAGTTGGTTGAGGCTGCTAAGGTAGCTTAGCTCAACTGAGTTGAGCTAAGCTGAATCCCCGGGAGCTAGACTTGAGCTTCCTGAGCTAAAACGAAGTCATCTTCAGTTAGCTGGAGTTGAGTGGAGCTGGATGTAGTTGGACCTGAGCTGGGGTGAACTCCAGTCAACTCAGCTAAGGTAGCTAGAGCTCCCTTTGGACTAATGGGAGTTGAGATGAGCTAGACTCAGCTAAGTTGAGCTGGATCTGAGCTGACCTGAGGTAGGGTGAGCTAAGATGAGCTCTCTAGAGCTACCATTCAGCTGTGATGAGCTGAATGGAGCTAGGATGAGCTAACCATAGTTCAGTTGAGCTGAATTCCAACTATAGTGAGTTGGATTAAGATAAATTCTAGCTGGTTAGAGCTTCTCCTTCACCAGTTGCCTTCCTGAGTGCTAGGGTTCTAGGGATCTGGCAACTTGTATATCCCTAACATTCACAAAACACACACTAAAAAGACAACAAAATTTGCGATGCATGCCTAACCTAATTAATACCTAAATGCAGCCCAAAAACCCATTTGCGAAGCAAAATCCTAAAATCTAGGCTTGTTTTAATGCATAAGAATGATGATAAACTAGCATTTATCACCCTTCCCTACACCTATCCTCGGCCTTAGAACAACCTAGATACCTTCCCAAACCTTAGCCACCCTTAGATTAGGTCACCTTAGCCTAAAACATCTCAAAACCTACATTCCAGCACACCTATGAACTCCAAGTAGGATGGTAGACGTCTAAGCCCCTTAGATACCACCTACAGAACCTGGAGCCCAATTAGCTGGAATATTGGATGTCCATACAAGGTGTCAGACGTCCAATTTTCACAGAAATCCAAGATAGAACCTTAATTCCACACTGATTAATCATTGGACGTCCAGACTAGAAACTTGGACTTCTGATTTTGAAGTATAAGTCGTATGATCTTTAAATCAGATGTCTAAAACTCCTCTTTAGTTGCTATTTTTTGAAATCAAGTCTAGATCTTGATTTCTTAGGCCCCTAAACCCAATCCTACACCCTAGGAAACCTAAATTAAGGTGCACTAAGCCTAGGACACTACCTTAAGACCCTCCTAAGAACCTCCTAAGAACCTAATTAGGTTCTCACTAAGCTCAATTGACTTGGATCTAAGTCAATTACACCCTACCTAATCAACTGCACTCATAGAATCCAATTAAGCTCAAATCTCAATCAAAATAAGTCTAATTGGATTCAATGAGAGTCCAATTCACTCAAGCCTAAACTAATTGGGAACTTTCTCTCCCAATTACAGATACACCCATTGAATTAAAAATGTGGTGAGTTTAACTGCACTTATCACCTTAGTGTTATGCTTTATGAACCCATTTTTAGAAACCTACCTAAACACAATTGCCTAGACCTATAGGACTCAACCTAGACCACCAAGCCACCACCCATACTCACGCACGCTACACACACACCACCACTTAGCCATCCACTCTAGAGTATTCTAGAGAGGCCTCCAAGTGGTGCCAGCTTGAAGACTAAAAATATTCTTTAAGGAGTCCACAACCTACCTCCTTAGGAAGTGCATCTAAGAAGACGCACTCCCTACCTCCCTAGCCACCACCTAAGACTAGTTCTAGAGAATTCTAAAATTCTTTAAAAGGTCACTCTCTTGGTCTATTTAAGGATGTAAGAGGGACCGCCCTACACCCCTTCTTGGACTACATTCATAACCCCACCCATGGGCTCCACCATCATCTTCAATCCACCATTGGAATCCAAGAGCAAGCTCCTCCACCACCTTCTCAAGAGGACAGCCAACCGCCTTGGACTTCCCTCTCTTCCCTCCTACCACTACCAATAACGCGACCATTGGAGACCACCCCCAATGCCATAATTCCTAGTAGTTGGATTAATGTTCTTCGTAATTTAATTTCTGCATTAATATCTTGTTGGTAGTAGTAGAAGTTCTCTCTCTAAGAATCCATGCATAATCCACCCTATATCCATGCATGCATAGCTTTTCTGTTAGCTAGAAGTAGTATTTTCAAGTTCCATGTACAAGCATTCATCTAGAATCATTGTATTGACACTATTTTGAGGAAATAAAATCAGCAATTGCTTCATTTATATATATATATTGCAGTAAACATGTCGGTTCCAAATGATATTAATGATTTAGCTATAGATTCATTTTCTGCTAGTCCCCATTGCATAGTAGAAGTTGTTCGGACCGAAACACACACATTCACATTTGTGATTTATCTGACTCACGCACATGCTTTACGAGTCAACAACGCGACCGATGCATCTTTTACTCGCACTCTCAAAACTAGAATCTGATTTTAAGCAAGTGAAGAAAGAAAAGTCAAAATCAATTTTGCTATCTTACACCTCCATCAGATCGACTGGGACTCACCGTCTCGATATTAATTTTTTTTGGAATCACAATTCGCGCAATACTGTGATGTTTTGCTAATCAAATCTACATTTTGCGATCTAAACAAATGGTGTCATTGCCAAGGAGGAAACACGATTTTGGTTTTTGATTTTTGAGCTTAAACCTAACATATTTGCTTCTGCTTGCTTTTGGTGTGTAGGAACAGGAAAAGCAGATTTTGCATACACATCAGGCACAGTTGAAGAAGAATCAGGTGCACACCAAAATATTAGTATTAGGTTTGCTTTGAATCCTAGGTAGATTTGATTTTTAAAAAAAAAAATTGAATATTTTCATGAAGAAAAAAATATCAATTTTAGATTTAGGTTTCTTTTGAATCTTAGGGTTAGATTTGCTTTTGACAAAAAGATAGAAAAAAAATCTGAAAAATTACCCTACAAAAAGAAAAATAATTTTGAAAAAAAAAAAACTTCACAAATTTGAAAAAGGAAAACATTTTTTGTAAAAGGGCTCATCTTGAATTCAAAACCTTTTCAAAAGCCTTTTTACCACTCCTTAAAATTCGAGCAAACTTTTTTTTGTGATTTCAAAAATTCAAATGTTGAATATTTTGTGATTCAAAAATTCTAAAATTTGGGCTGAAGCTATATTTTCAAATCAGCTTTGAAACGACATCGTTCTTGAAAAAATTCAATTTGTGAAATTTTTGAAAATTTACGAAATACAAGGGGTCAAATAGACTCAAATCCAATTTTTTTTTAAATTATTAATCTATCCCTCTTGCTTTACTTGGTCTTAATGAAAGTTTATTTATTTTGATCTTGGGTACGAATCAGGAGCTGAAGCGGGATTCGGATTCCTTTGGAGCGGAAACCTTCAAGTGAACTTGTCTTCCCCTATATTTAATGTTAATGCCCCCAGCCACCTGTTTCATCATCATCAAAATCTGTTAAAAATTCTTTAAATTATCAAAAAAATCAAAAACTAAAAAAAGTAAGGGTGGTGGAACACTAAAATTTATTTTGTTGCTTGTTTGCCTCACTTTTCCACCACCTTTGCCTTCTTAGTTCCTGAGGTTTGAAAATCTAGACTAATAACTTGATTTTCAAAAATCAGCATATAAGAGCTTCCTAAAATCACCAAATTTCTTCCAGGAAAGCTCCTTTGAGTCAGGAACCTTAGGTCCAATTTTAAAATAATTTGGCTAAATAAGAATAATTTAAAAATTCACAGACTGAGCAATGGTCAAACCTTGTTTCCGTACTGTTTTCTTACTATCCATAATTTTATTAATTTTTATACTCATTATATTTGGGTAAACTTTTTATTACTGGAAATCTTGAGAAATTATCTACATCATATAAAATTCTCAAAAAATTTTGAGGTTGTTTGAGGTTTCTGCAGAATTAATTTCCCGAATCTATCAATTCTAACTCTTGACACCAGTAAGAAGAAAATTTTCAAAAAAATACCAACAATTTATTAAAATCTCAAAAAAATAATTTTTGGATTCCTTGTTTGATTTTACATCAAGTGGTTATGTTTTATTCTTGTTTTGATCAACTCTTTTAAAGATTTCATAAAAAGAGATTCATTGAGGAGTTACATAACTAGGACTTTCACTTTTAGGGTTTTGATGTTATTCTCTCTTAGTTACATCAACTTTAAAGGAATTGACTTCGACCAACAATAACTTGTTTGCTATTATTATGTGGAACATCAAAACCTTCTTGTTTGAATCATTTATAAGAGAGAATCTTAAAAGACATTAAATCTTTATCAAAATCCTAAAACACTTCAACCAAAAATATCCTTGCTTGCAAACCCTATTGATTTGGCTTGGGCACCACTTCCAGCCCAATTCATACACACATAGAAAAGGAAATAATCAGGCATTACCCCAACCAATGCCCATCACATTCCTTGCGCACTTTAAGCCCCTTATTTAGCCAAACCAGATTTATTGAGGAAACTGATATCCACTATTGATTTTTTATTTCCTAGATAGACCAAGTCTTCAGTTAATTTTTAAGAAGTCACATTTAAGTTAGGTAGTAGTGACTTTTCCATCACGGCTAGTCTTTGTGCATTTTTATGCTTATTACAGTAATGTCGTTATAGTATAAAATAAGACAGCTACGGTTGTCATTACTATAGAAATTTACTCGGAAATAGTTTCCCGAGGTCGAGGGGAGCTACTGGAATTCTAGAAGTACAAAGTTTCTTTATTACAAAAATAATAGAGAGAAAGGGAGAGATAGATTTCTATTTTTGGCTTCTTCTTCTTCTCTTCTTTCTCTCTTTGCTTGTCTTCTCTTCTTTCTCTTTTCTTCAGCTACAGTATCTCTCTCTACGGGTCTTCTTCATCCTTAGCTCTATTTGCATTCAATTCCTCTTCTTCTGCTTGTCTTCTATTTCTTTTCTTCTTCTCTTTTCTTTCTCTTCAGCTGCAGAGCCTTCTCTTTTCTTCTTCTTCTTCTCTGCTTTATCTCCTCTGAAGGTTCATCCGTCATCTGATACCGCAGTCAGACGACTTAAACTGCGGTTTGCTACAGTGCTTCTCCTCTTTTTCTTTCTTCGCTGCTTCTTCTTCTTTGGCGAGACTTCTTCTTCCTTTGCTTCTTCTTCCTTGGTCTTCTGCCTTACTCAGCTGTAAGGCTTCTTCAGAGTTTCTTCTTCTTCTGCTCCTCTTCTTCTCCTTCCTGCGGCTAAGTGCTGAGCATTCCTCCTTCGCGCCCTATTCCTGCACAAGGCACGGCAAAACCTAGCCCTTCCCTCTACCCGCACCTCTCTCTCTCTCTGTAAATCGCTCAGGAAGCTCTCCCAAAGCTGGGTTATAGGGTCCGATAGCGTACCCGTGACCAGGCACATCGGCATGGGTGGTGCGCGAGGAGTGTAGGGTAAACGGGTTGGCCAGGTCTGCATGGCGTGGGTCGCGGACGAGGCGGGCGAGTAGGCGAGGGGACCTCACCCCATGTTCTAAGGCGATAAGGTAAAAACACAAAATCAATTTAAATGGGTGTGGCGCTTCGAGATCTTACGATGTGGGACTAAACTCTGCTCCTTCTCCCACGTGCCCGTAGGAAGAACGCGACCTCGCTTCAGCAGTTGCATCCTCGTTTCCCCTTGCGTGCCAGCTGCCTGCCTTCACCCGAGTCTCCCCAATTCGCATCAGCTGGAGACCTGACGCTCTGAAGCCTGGAGCTCGCTTGGAAGCTCCTTGAGTCGTCGCCAATGGCAGCCAGAGCAGTAGATCTATCTAACAAAAAAAGGGCCTCTCGACCAAATCAGACCACAGGGGAACCTTCGCCGTGGCACGACGAAGGTAGTGCGAGGTGCAGCAAGCTGCGGGATGGCCTAGGCGTGCGCGCCTAGGTCGTTCTGTGGCCGAAAAGGTGGGTTTGATCGAGGGAGTGTCGTGGAGGTGTAGAGTGGCAGTGGAGGGGCGGAGGGCGTTTGGTGAGATGAGGCGGAGCTTTTGGGATAGTTGGCGAGTTGTATGGGGTTGTGGGATGATGGGGACGACTCGCCGGAGAGTGGCCGGAGGCGGGGAAGGTGAGGGTGGTCAGGTGTGGTCGTAGGGTAATCAAGCAAAATAGAGTGGGGAAAAGAAAGAGGGGAGGAAGGGGAGTGACTATAACCTACCTATAGGGACGAAGGGGGCCAGAGCGGCGGGCAGTCGTACCGACTGTTGCCGGAGAAGAAGCACCCAGAGGGAGAGAGCGCTGGCGAGGAAGAGGGCAGGGAGGCGCGCGCTTGGTACTGCGCGACGTGGGGAGATCAGGTGAAGGTGGCTCTGCAGCTGGTATTGCAGCAGAGTGACGAGAAAGAGGAGGGGCCGCCGGAGCTGGTGAGTTTCCTGCCGGAGTGGGGAGAGAGGAAGGGTTGAGGTTTTCTCCGCCAAGACCAGACTGCGAGAATCGGTTGGCGATGCTGGTCATTATAAAGGCAGTGGCGGAGGGGCAGACGCAAGCTGTCGACGTGCGTCCCTCGCCGGAGTTTGGTCAGAGATGAGACCCATACCTTCCACGCGTTCGCACGGAAGGTGTGGGTGTCGTCAGGTGGCATGGCCGAGTCCCTGCGACAGCAGACGTTGCAGGGAACTCCGCGTTCTCTTTGCAGGACGTCCCCCTCGCCCTGCGCAGCGCCATGCTCTGCGCAAAGTCGCTGGAGCATGGTGCTGCGCAGAGACTTGCAGGAAGGACCAAAATGCAAAGAACGACGAGGATGTTGGGGGCCAAAATGCAAGGGTTTCGAAAGTTGACGGTCAAAAAGTAAATGATGAGGACCAAATTGCAAAGTTGGTCAAGGAGGTCTCTTCTTAGGCTCAAGTTTTTATGCATGACTAAATTGAACCTAAGGATTTTAATGGTGAATTTTTTTTCTAGGTCAGACCATGTTTAATCGACCAATTTACGTAAAAACCCAAATTAAATCATTAATTGGGCATGGTTCTCAATGTAGGTCAAAATGGGTTTCTAAGGCCAAATTGAAGGTTTTAAACCCTAGAGATTATTTTTCTATGAATTTTAGAGGGTTTAGTTGATTTTTACCCTACCTCAAACCTCGTGAGTTGAAGTGGGTTTGTTTTAGGGTTACAGAATGTCATTTAATTCGTTAGAGTTGCTGCAGCCCTTGTTGGATCAGATCATCGCACTTTCCTTCTTATTTGGTTTGTTTGACCTGTGTTTGGACCTTGAGTTACCCTGTTTGCAGATTGTGTTGGTGAAATTGCATTTTTACCCCTTATGACTTGTGTTTTTTTGAACTTAGATTTCTCTGAGTTAAGCCTTTCTTTGAGTTATGTAGGAGCTTTTTCTTGCATATCTAGGTTATATTGTGCTAGTTAGGGTTCATGATGAGGTTCTCATCATTAGATCTACAATTTTGTTGCTTGATTGCACACTTCTTTCATCTCTCCCTCCTCTCCTCCCCATTTCTTCCATTATTGCACAAGCGGCGGTCCCAAACTCCACACTTGGAGGGACCACTTGATTTTGCCCCCACAAAAAGTCCTCTTGAAATAGTGATCTTCGTTTTCGTTGAAAACTTTAACGTAAAATGTTGTATCGTATTTCGTTGCGTGGTAGAAAATCTCTTTTCAAAATATTTATTACTCAAAATCTAACCACGAAAATAGTTAGGTCATTTCCATAGGGAGGAATTAGCCTATAAAAAAATTATTAATGATGCATCAAGTATTCGAGAATCTCAATAAATGTACATATTAATTTGAGCAATTCATTTTCAACATAAGCTATCATTCTTTTTGATTAATCAAGATATAGGTGTTCACATGGAAAATCACCACTATATAAGATTCTGTCACTAATAGTGATCTTGGTAATAGCAAACAATATCTATATTAATCTCCTACTTAATAGCACCCATTTACTGTAACCAATATCCCATGTTTTATGTCATTTATAACAAGAACTCGACCATATGTAATTCAGATTAAAGAGAGGGATGTCCATGCAAATTTACTGTAATATATTAAATCAATAAATAAGTGAATAGTAGAAGCTGTAATGGCATGTGTTGTAAATTCTAATTGGGCCTTCACTGTAGCAAAACAGGGGGTGGTTCCCCGCTTGTTGCAGTGCATGGAGGAGGGGCTATTGGAAGGAGAGGATGAAGAAGAGGAAGATGATGGGTGGACGTGGTTGATGATGATGAGAGATAGTTTGCGTGGAGTTGGTGTTGGTAGGTTTGGGTGTGTTTGCGGTGGTGTTAATGGCGGTGGTGGGATTGTTGGTGGTGAGTTCTTTCGGAGGAAGAAGGTGAATAGGAAATCAAAGAAGAAGAGAAGGGAAAGTAGAAGCAGTGCTGCTCTCATGGTGAGGGGTAGTGGCATGCACGCATTGTCACTGCATGCTTGAGCAGAGATGAGGGTGAGGTCGGAGCACATGATGGTCTATGGTGTTCACTGGATTCACAGTGCAAGCCCTTCTGATCCATGGTAGAGGAGGGAAGATGGAAGATGTCCCTGCCAGGGGGAGAAGATAATCTCTGCGGATGGCCAACCGTGCATTTTTAAAAACTTCTTTGTCTGTTGTTCTCCTCACCCATAAGCATCTCCAACCACTCGAAGAGGATGGCAAGTGGTTGGAACAGTAAGATCCACCTGGCAATATCTACATCAGATGTCTGATCAACACGTCAGATGTCTTAAAAGCATGGTCATCAGTGAGTTCATGATGGTAGTTCCCAGATGATGAGAACCTCATCATGAGCCATAACTAGCTCATTTTGACCTAATACAGAGAATAAAAGCTCCTACATAACCTTAGAAAGGATTGGCTCAGAGAGAGTCTGAGTTTGCAAAGAAAACATAAACTGAGGGGTAAAAATGCAATTTCACCAATCCGATCTGAAAATAGGGTAACTCAGGGTCCAAACATAGGTCAAAACAACCTAACAAGAAGAAAAGTGGGATGAAATGACTCAATAAGGGCTACAACAACTCCAAGGAATTAAATGACAGCTTGTAACCCTAAAAACAAACCCACTTTAATTCACGTGGTTTGAGGCAAGGTAAAAATCAAATAAATCCTCTAAAATTCATAGAAAAATAATCTCTAGGGTTTAGGACTTTCAATTTGACCTTAAGAACCCATTTTGACCTACATTGAGAACCATGCCCAATTAACAACTTAATTTGGGTTTTTGCGTAAATTGACTGGTCAAACAAGGTTTAATCTAGAAATAAAATTCACCATCAGAATCCTTAGGTCCTAATTAGTCATATATAAAATCTTGGGCCTAAGAAGAAACCTTTTTGACCAACTTTACACTTTGGTCCTCATATATTTACTTTTTGGCCCTCAACCTTTGAACCCTCACATTTTGGCCCCTAACTCTCCTTCGTTCTTTGCGTTTAGGTCCCTCCTGCAAAACCTGAGCAGCGCCATGCTCTGGCGACCTTGCGCGGAGCATGGCGCCGCGCAGGGTGAGGGAGGGGCCCTGGTAAGTCAATGGGGGGTACCCTGCGTCGTCAGCCACCGTAGGGACACCCCCCTGAGTGCTGCGACCGCCCATACCGCTCGTGCGAACGCACGGACGGTATGGGTCTCCTTCCTCCAGCGTCCTCTGCCGAGGGAGACACGTCGTCTCCCTCCGCCCTCCTCTCTGATTCTGCCCCTATAAATACCCCCGTCGCTCCGCCGTTCTTGGCAACTCGGATCTTACGGAGACACCCCCTCAATTCCTCCCTTCCCACTCCGACAGATGCCCCCTTGCTCCGACGGCCTCTCCTCCTCCTCCTCGTCGCCCTGTCGCACTACCAGCAGCAGGGTTACCTTCCCTCGATCTTTCCGCTTCACGTTGCACCCAGCTGGCGCCTCTCCGGTCCCTTCCTCGCCGCTGCCCCTTCCTCTGGGCAGTTTTTTCTCCGAGGACAGTCGATACGACTATCGCCTGCGCCAACCCCTCTTCGTCCAACTTAATAGGTAAAACTTCTCTTCTTCCTCCCCTCTTTCTTTTCCATACTAAAAACCCTTACTGTCAGCCCCGATTTCCCACCGATCACCCTCACCTTCTCCACCTCCGGCCAAACTCCAGCGAACCGCTCCCATCGCTCCAGCACCCCACACGGCTCGCCGACCTGTGCATAACCTCCGCCTCCTCACCCTGATCCTCTTCCACCCCTCCACTTCCCACCAAACGCCCTCTGCAGATCCACCGAGCACACCCACTTCTCCGCCCGCAGTTTGACCTAGGGCGACCCTTTTGCTCCACCACGCCCACTACAGACCCTCCGACCACCTTCGCCGTGCCACGGCGAAGGTTCTCCGCATATCTGATTAGGCCGAGAGGCTATGCTTCTGTGAACAGGTGTCGCGCCCGCCATCGCCATTGCTGAGCAGCGAAGCTCCTTCGACCTGCTGCTCCAAGCAACACCACGCCCAGTTCAGACTCCCAGGCTTCGCGGGGTAGCTTCGCGAAGTGTCAGGCTGCAGTTCGGGTGAAGCCCTCGCCCGAAGCCCTCACGCGGAGTTCTCGCTGCCGCTGCTTCCTCCGCGCAGGCGCTCACATTGGGGTGGGACATTTAGTCCCACCTCGGAAGACTTCGAAGAGGAGCGCCGATATAAGTTGAAAAAGTGCTGTAGGCTTATCGCCTCAGCACATGGGGTGAGGTCCCTCTCACACCGCTTCACCCGGCCCGTCCGCGAGCTCATCACGCGGATCCGGTCGACCTGACCCGACTTGACTACCACTCCTCGCCCACCACCGCACGCCGGTGGGCCTGGACCCAGGCGCGACTCGTACCCGATTACCCGGTTGCTCTGGGAGAGCTGTCCTAAGAGCGAATTCTGAGAGAGAAAGACACGCATGGGGGAGGGGGGTAGCGTAGGTTTTTGCCCTCTGATGCTGAACTCCTAAGCGTGCAGGCACAGGTGAAGAAGAAGAAGGACTGCGGAAGAAGAACTGAATCGACACTGTAGCATCCGCGGGTTAAGTCGTCTGATTGAGAAATCAGACGACATCTTGAAGACAGGTGAAGGCAAAGAAGAAGAAGGAAGGTGAGGTAGAGGAAAGAGAGGAACACAGAGAAGCCAAGTGAAGACTCTGCAGAGATCAGAAGCAAGAAGAAATGAAGAAGAAGAGCACGGCAGGAAGATCTGAAGCAAGAAAAGAAGAAGAAGAAAAGAAGAGAGGAGCAGCCAAGTGAAGAAACAGAAAGCAGAAGAAGAAGAAGAGAAGCAAGAAGAAAAGAAGAAGAAGAGCACGGGAGGAAGATCTAAAGCAAGAAAAGAAGAAACAAAGAAAATAAAAAGAAGAAAAAGACAGGATCGTCCAACCAAGAAATAAAGGAAGAACACGAAGAACAAAAGCCAAAGAGGAGAGAAGACAAAGAAGAAGAAAAGAAGAGAAGAAGAAGAAGCCAAACTTTCATCTCTCTCTCTCTCTTTATTTTTGTAATAGAACATGTATATCTCTAGAATACGACTTGCTCCCTGAGTTCGACCTCGGGAGAACTGTATTTTCCGAGTAACAAATATTAGCAAATGATGGCAATAACTATCTGTACTACAACGACTTAAGAAAAGCTAGTTACTGCCACCGTTAGCTAGTTGGCGCCGTTGCCGGGGAGCAACGGCTATTCTAGAGGTAAACATTCCTTTTTTTTAGTTCTGATAATCTCCTCTCTTTTGTGCAGCTACAGGAAATCAAGAAGACAAGCAACCGCACGACAACCACTCCGAGGACAGGTAAATTTTTTCCTCTCGCTATTAACCCCTAAACTCTAAAGAGGAAGAAAAGAAAAGAACAAGCAATATAGGGCTAACCTGTCTTCTATACTTAGTAAACCATAAGAAGTTGCATGTTTTCAACCCATTACTCCTGTACACTATTAAGGGTATTTAGGGGCTAACACATTCTTGCTTGAGCCCTAATTACCCACCAAAGAACTAACTGGACCAAATAGAGCCAACATAAGATTCAACATTAGGAATTTAGAGACACACTTCTTAAACAAGAATTGAGAAACCTTAAAAGAAGTGTGCCCAAGCCATTATCTGAAAATACCTATCCAAAGAAACCCTAAAATAAGATTGGCTCTTTAAACACTTGAACCCTAAAAGACAAGACCTAATAAGCAAAACTGGTAGGTAAAGTTGACCATTTGGGTCAACTAACCTTCAAATTAGGTCACTCTTTGCACTTAAAAGACTAAAGTTCAAGTGGAACCCTAAGCACCTTGCTCTTGAACTAAAATTGGTAGACTTAAGAGGTCAAGATCCCCATTCTGGTCTACCTGGAACCGCAGTGACAAGAGAGGTCGAGTGGGGGAAACCCTGTAACCCGTGGGGATGCTCTACCGTGTAGGGGTCTTTGCGGGACTCACCCTCTCTGGCTGCCCAGGTAATTCTCAGGTGGTCGATCTTTCTGATCAAGGGGTCCATCTGCCCCGTACCTCTATAGTCACCCAACGCATTTTTGGGTGTCTTGATTGGGTCCAGCACCTTCTAAACTCATCTCTTCCAACAGTGCATGTACGGTAGGAGGTCCTTAAGACCACCCTTAAGACCTCCTTTAGAAATTCACTCTCGTCAAGGCCAAGCCTCGACGCCCGTGTTTGTGCAGCAACCCCCTCACATTATTCTCTCTTATGATTCAGAACCAAGTTCTTCTTCTTCCCCCATCATGGCTCAGCCAGTTGAGGAAGAAAACAATCTGGAGCACCAGCTCCAGCGACTCAACGACCTCTTCCAAAACTTTGTGCACCCACCGCAGCGTCTCATGATGCGGGACCATTATAATCCTGTTGCGGTGGCCATCGAGCCTCGAGTCAGAATCCCGACAGGAGGACCTGATTCTGAATTAAAGCCCAATATGATTCATGCTATACCTAAATTCCATGGGCTTAATTCTGAAGATCCCTTCCAGCACATCAAACAGCTAAAGCATCTGGCCCAAACTTTCGGGTCAGATGCACAAAATCGGGATATTCTTCTCATGAAGATGTTCTCCTTTTCTCTTATGGACAAGGCCGCCCATTGGTATCAAACTCAGACCTGGCCGATCAACAATTGGGAAGAACTTCAGTCCGAATTCCTGAAAAAGTTCTTCCCTGTTGGACGGACCAACGCCTTGCGCCATCAGATTACACACTTCACACAACAAACAGGGGAACCTCTCCATGAGGCATGGGATCATTTTCAGGATCTCATGAGAAAGTGCCCCCATCACGGAGTTCCTAAATGGGAACAGGTCCAATCTTTGTACCAGGTACTCTGTGAGGACATCCGTCTTTTCGTCAATGCAACCTGCAGAGGAAATATCATGGGTCAACATGAAGACACCGTGTGGGAGATTCTCGAAAACATGTGCGAGAACTCCATCAACAATGACTCCTTGGGATTATTCGACAGGACGAATACCTGCGCAGCGACGAATCTCAGGGGAGCACACGAGACGCAGGGCCTGTCCGCATCAGTCGACTTGGAGTTAATGGCCAGTCGATTGGAAAGGTCTCAATTATCGAAATGAAGGTGGATGAGCTGACTCAGCATCTGCAGCGAGCCACCTCTGCGCATAACCCTTTTGCACAGCCTCCTTCCACAAGGGAAACTGTGCAAAACATTCTCCATCGATCTTCTCCTAGGATGGACCCATCATCCGAATCTTTGCCCGGAGGTCCTTCTGATTCCTTCTACACCTGCCAGGGGAATTCCATTCCCTCTTTCTCTAACTCTCTGGAGGTTCCTCAGACCTGCGAGGACCTCAACGCCATCCAGAATGACCCGTTCTCCAACACCTATAATCCTGGATGGCGTAACCATCCTAACTTTCAGTGGGCGAGAAATTCCCAAACCCAAAGACCATCCTTCCAACCCCGCCCACAACCTCCTCATCCTTACAAGCCGCCTCAGCCTTGGCCCAACCCTACTTATCCATCTGGGCCAAATCAAGATCAAATGTCCGTTATCCTTCAAACCCTGGCTGACATTCAAAGAACGAATGCGGCTATCCAGAAACAACACAAGGACGAACTTACAGAGGTCCAAAACCAATTGACCCAGTTGGCAAACTCTCGCCAGCCAGGTACTCTTCCTTCCCAACCTCTGCCTAATCCCAATAACGTGCCCACCCAGCGGCGCGTTATCAACCCAAACCCGGGCTATGCCCATATGATTTATCAGGCCCCCTCTGTTCCTCCACCTGACGGGATAGAGGCCTCCACTTCTTTTGCAGATTACCAGCAGCAAGCTATCTTACCCAATCCCAACCAAATCCATGCAGGACTTAATTCCGTAACGACCCGTAGTGGTAAGGAAACCCAAGACCCACCTCATCCAAACCACTCCAAGCTTGGTAGTGATCCCAAGCCTAGGATAGTAATGCAGGACGTCCCCACCCCTATCCCAGATCCACAACCTGGACCTATCCTAGAAGAACCACCCAAGATCCCGTTTCCCGAGGCCTTGACCAAGGGAAAGAAGACCACCAAGCCCGTGGCACCTGAGGAGGACCTGGTCAAGCTCTTTGAGCAGGTCCACATAAACATCCCCTTGATGGATGCAATCCGCCACGTACCAGCTTATGCACGATTTTTAAAGAATGTGTGTACACCCCAGCGTAAGCTGCGAACCAAGGGTGGGAGCCCAATTGTTCTGTCAGAGCAAGCCAGCTCTGTAATCCTCAATAAACTCCCACCCAAGGCAAAAGATCCTGGTACTCCCCTGATCTCCTGCAAGATAGGTGATACCCAATTTGATAGAGCTCTACTAGACTTGGGTGCATCCATAAACCTGATACCCACATCCTTACTTGACCATCTAGAAGAATTCGAGCTAAAACCAACTGAGGTGACATTACAATTAGCAGATCGATCTATAAAGTCACCAAAAGGGATTCTCGAGGATGTTATCGTAAGAGTGCGGGATTTCTATTTCCCAGTGGACTTTATAGTCTTAGATATGGACGCGCCTAAAAACCCTAGGGATACACCAATCATTCTAGGGAGACCTTTCTTGGCTACTACTAGAGCCAACATCTCCTGTGAGGAGGGCCAAATAGAGCTTAAATTTGGAGATCAAACCTTAAAAATTGATATCTTTAAGGCCCAACAAGGAATTAATTGCGGTGTCATCGAACAGATTTGTGACGTTAGGATTTTGGTTGATGAGTCACACCTCCAGAATGACTCGATTATGCCTCATCAACCACAGAAGGATCTTGACCCGCAAACATAAGAGTCGAATCCAGACATACTCAACCTAGTAACTCCTACCCTTGAACCTCACATCTACACTGAACCACCCGCTGCTGCTGATAACCCTATCCTCGAGTTAAAGCCTCTTCCTGCTCACTTGAAATACATCTTTTTGGGTTCCAATCAGACCCTTCCTGTGATTATAAATTCCACCCTCAATTCCGAACAGGAATCCCGTCTGATTGCTGTCCTCCAGCAACATCGCAGAGTCATCGGGTGGACTCTCGATGATTTGACTGGAATAAGCCCCTCTTATTGTACTCATCATATCTATTCAGAAGAGGGCACATGACCTTCTCGTGAAATGCAGAGATGTTTAAACCCTAATCTGCAGGAGGTCGTGAAAAAGGAGATCATCAAGTGGTTAGATGCCGGGATCATCTACCCGATCTCCGATAGTCGTTGGGCCAATTCAGGTTGTGCCTAAGAAGGCAGGACTCACCACCATAACGACTAAAACTGGAGAAGTCATTCCTACCCGATTAGCCAATGCGTGGAGAGTCTGTATAGATTACCGCCGACTTAATTCCTCCACGAAGAAGGATCATTTCCCACTGCCCTTCATTGATCAAATTCTCGAGAAACTAGCGGGAAATAGGTTCTTCTGCTTTCTTGACGGGTACTCCGATTATAACCAGGTGGCAATCCATCCTGAGGACCAAGAAAAGACCACGTTCACCTGCCCCTTCGGAACGTACGCTTTCCGAAGGATGCCTTTTGGTCTTTGCAATGCACCCGCTACTTTTCAGCGGTGCATGCTTGCCATATTCTCAGATATGGTAGGTGATTTCCTGGAAGTCTTCATGGATGACTTTTCAGTCTTTGGAGAATCTTTTGATGATTGCCTCCAACACTTGGTCCAGATACTCAGGCGATGCATTGAGGTGAACTTGGTTCTTTCCTGGGAAAAGAGCCATTTCATGGTGCCTGAGGGAATTGTCCTGGGACACTCAATTTCGGAAAAATGCATCCAGGTGGATCGAGCCAAGGTTGATCTGATTTCTCGCCTTCCCGTACCTAGCTCGATCAGGGACATCCACTCCTTTTTAGGGCATGTCGGTTTTTACCGCCGTTTCATTCCAGATTTCTCGAAAATCGTGCGCCCCTTGACTTCTCTTCTCTCTAAGGATGTACCTTTTGAAATCTCCAAGGAATGCACGCTAGCCTTTGAAAACCTACGTGACCGAGTCACCCGGGCACCTATCCTACAATCCCCTGACTGGTCTCAACCCTTTGAGATCATGTGCGATGCGTCTGAATTCACTGTAGGAGTGGTCCTGGGACAGAAAGCTGACGGGAAGCCCGTGGTCATCTACTACGCTAGCAAGACACTTGATGAGGCTCAGCGTAACTATACGGTTACGGAAAAAGAGCTGCTAGCCGTAGTATTTGCCCTTGAAAAATTCCGATCGTATCTTCTGGGTTCCCATGTCATCATTTACTCGGATCACACGACTGTAAGGCATCTCCTTGCCAAGAAGGACGCGAAGCCCCGACTAATCCGTTGGATCTTGCTGTTGCAAGAATTCGATCTTGAGATTCGCGACAAGGCGGGAAGGCAGAATGTGGTAGCCGACCATCTGTCCCTTCTTCCTTCTAAGATCATCGACCCTTCCGGACCCATCACGGAACATTTTCCTGATGAGCACCTGCTTTCTTTTGGTACTAGACTTCCATGGTTTGCTGATATAGTAAACTACTTGGCATCTCATCAGACACCGTCTGATTGGCCGAAGGCCAAGAAAGACAAATTGCGTTCTGATTCCAAGTATTACATTTGGGAAGACCCGTACCTTTTCCGCATAGGTGCTGATCAAATTATTCGGAGATGCATCCCGGAAGAGGAAATCAGCAATATCCTATCTTTCTGCCATGACCAGGCATGCGGTGGCCATTTCTCAGGGCATAAAACCGCATCCAAAGTCCTCCAGTGTGGCTTCCATTGGCCTACACTTTTCAAAGACGCATACAGTCACTGCAAGGCATGCAGTCGTTGCCAGACTTTGGGCAACATGAACCATCGTGACATGATGCCTTTGCAGCCGATTCTCGTATGCAAAATCTTCGATGTATGGGGGATTGATTTTATGGGCCCCTTTCCTGTTTCGGATGGTTTCGAGTACATTCTGCTTGCGGTGGACTACGTGTCCAAATGGATCGAAGCCATACCGACCCGAACCTGCAATCACAAGATTGTTCTTAAGTTCATACATCAAAACATTTTCTCAAGGTTCGGGATTCCCCGTGCTATTATTTCTGATGGGGGGGACCCATTTTACAAATGCTCAGTTCAGGTCACTGATGGCCAAATATGGGGTGTCTCACCGAATCTCTACTCCTTACCACCCCCAAACAAATGGTCTAGCTGAGCTATCAAATCGGGAGATCAAGAAAATCCTGCAAGTCACTGTTCGGCCTGACAGGAAGGACTGGTCGTCCCGACTTCCGGAAGCATTGTGGGCCTATAGGACCGCCCACAAGACCCAATTGGGCATATCTCCCTTTAGACCGGTGTACGGAAAGGCATGTCACCTTCCCGTAGAACTGGAGCATAGAGCCTATTGGGCAGTACGGAACTGTAATCTAGATCTTTCCAAGGCTGGAACCCACAGAAAACTCCAAATCAGCAAGATCGATGAATTACGCCTAGACGCGTACGAGAACTCGCGAATCTACAAGGATCGGGTTAAAGCCTTCCACGACAAGCACATCTCGAGAAAGATCTTTCATCCTGGTCAAAAGGTCCTACTCTTTGATGCCCGACTCAAACTTTTCCCGGGGAAACTGAGGTCCAAGTGGGTCGGACCGTATTTAGTCCGACAGGTTTTTGGAAATGGAGCAATTGAAATCAGTCCACTCAGCCATGATTCCGAACCTTTCATCGTGAACGGTCAGAGACTCAAACCGTTCATTGATGTGACTTCTACTGATTCGGCTGAATCATCCCTCACCCTCCATTACCCTTGAACTTACTACGCCCGGCCGATGGCGTAAAACTCAGCGCTTAACGAGAGGCAGCCCGTCATTTCTTGAAAATCTAAAACCTTTTTTCTGACACCATTGTGCACTTAAGGTTCACCCTTTAAGATAGCCGACTCCACCTCAGATGCTTGCATCTGAGATTAGAAATCGTTCGCAGAATTCATCCCGACCCATTCACTCACAAAAATATCTGTCTTAAGGAATAAATTAACTAAATAAAAACCCCTAAATCACAATGAGGACATTGCAAGTTTTAGGCATGGGGGGGTATAAGTGCAAAACTTGTAGAAAAAAAAGGTTTTAGACAAAAAAATTCACATATACCAAAAACACCATAAAAATTAAAAATTTTTCAAAACAAAAAGAATAAGAGGAGAAAGGAAATTTTGAGGAGAAGGAAAAGAAACAAAATGAAAAGGAGCACAAAAAGATGAAAGAAAAGAGTAATAGTCATTAGTAAGAAGCTAAGGAATTAACCTTAGTCTAGACCATTTTTTCAAGAAAAGAAATGAAAAGTGCTTGGTAAGATTAGTAAGAACGCAAACCGTAGGCATTCTTGATAGATTCTTAGTACCCATTAAGATCTAAACAATCCTCAAGAGGTTGAGGAAAATGAAAAGCTTAAGTACTAGGTCCAAGGCTTAGGGAGTATTTGACCTCGCTAACTAACTTCTGGTTTACGGGACTCAGTAACCTAAGCACCCTAACCTCACACACAGCCTGGTTCAGCAAGCGTAAAAATCAAAATCACACAGAAGCGTCGAAAAAATTCTGAAAAGTACACCTAGAATAGGAGCGGCCGATTAACACAAGTTGATTTGGACGAGTTCCCAGCGCAGAGAGGCGGGAAATCCCCTCAAAGATGCGTAACAAAATATCATCTCCTCGGTGCTTGTCTCTTAGGATATTCACATATCCTACTGGGGGCATGTAAGCACCCTGCTGGTTCAGATTCCATGGATGGCATTATCACGAAGTGTCAACTGCCAGGGTCTGAACGCGGCCACGGAACACCATGGATGGGATTATCTCGAAATCTCAATAGCCAGGGTTCTGGGGGTTGCCATGGGCGGTGCTATCTCGAAGCATCGATCGCCAGGAACCCTTGAGGATTGATGATGGGGGCAAGGAATCTGATACAGACCGTGTTGAAAAGCCAATCCTAAGCTAGAATTAAAAAGAAAAAGAGAGAGAAAACTCTCCAAAACAGAAAAATTTTCTACCTCTCTCTCTTACAAAACGCACTGCGAACTGAACCAGGGCTAAAATCATTTCAAGCACGGGTGCTTTAACTACAAAGTCCAATAAACCTTAGGTTAGTTCTTGTGGGTCTTAAAAACCTTTGCTAAGGACTGAGGCTGAGGCTAGACAGATTTGGATCTTGATTGGTACTAGAGTACCTTTTAAGCCTATGGTCAGCATTCTAACCTAATCTAAGTTTAAATGAAAAAGCACTTATCTGAAGCTATTAAAGAACTTCATGGTCTAGAACAAGGGTTGAAACCTTAAGTTTTTGCTAAGGGACTAGCAAAAGCTAGGCATGGGGGTATGATGAGAACCTCATCATGAGCCATAACTAGCTCATTTTGACCTAATACAGAGAATAAAAGCTCCTACATAACCTTAGAAAGGCTTGGCTCAGAGAGAGTCTGAGTTTGCAAAGAAAACATAAACTGAGGGGTAAAAATGCAATTTCACCAATCCGATTTGAAAATAGGGTAACTCAGGATCCAAACATAGGTCAAAACAACCTAATAAGAAGAAAAGTGGGATGAAATGACTCAATAAGGGCTACAGCAACTCCAAGGAATTAAATGACAGCCTGTAACCCTAAAAACAAACCCACTTCAATTCACATGGTTCGAGGCAAGGTAAAAATCAACTAAACCCTCTAAAATTCATAGAAAAATAATCTCTAGGGTTTTGGACTTTCAATTTGGCCTTAGGAACCCATTTTGACCTACATTGAGAACCATGCCCAATTAACAACTTAATTTGGGTTTTTGCATAAATTGACCGATCAAATAAGGTTTAATCTAGAAATAAAATTCACCATCAGAATCCTTAGGTCCTAATTAGTCATATATAAAAACTTGTTCTTAAGAAGAAACCTTCTTGACCAACTTTACACTTTGGTCCTCATATATTTACTTTTTGGCCCTCAACTTTTGAACCCTCGCATTTTGGCCCCTAACTCTCCTTTGTTCTTTGCGTTTAGGTCCCTCCTGCAAAACCTGAGCAGCGCCATGCTCCGGCGACCTTGCGCGGAGCATGGCGCCGCGCAGGGTGAGGGAGGGGCCCTGGCAAGTCAATGGGGGGTACCCTGCATCGTCAGCCACCGCAGGGACACCCCCCTGAGTGCTGCGACCGCCCATACCGCCCGTGCGAACGCACGGAAGGTATGGGCGGTCGCAGCACTCAGGGGGGTGTCCCTGCGGTGGCTGTGCGAACGCACGGACGGTATGGGTCTCCTTCCTCCGGCGTCCTCCGGCGAGGGAGACACGTCGTCTCCCTCCGCCCTCCTCTCTGATTCTGCCCCTATAAATACCCCCGTCTCTCCGCCGTTCTTGGCAGCTCGGATCTGACGGAGACACCCCCTCAATTCCTCCCTTCCCACTCCGACAGACGCCCCCTTGCTCCGGTGGCCTCTCCTCCTCCTCCTCGTCGCCCTGCCGCACTACCAGCAGCAGGGTTACCTTCCCTCGATCTTTCCGCGTCACGCCGCACCCAGCTGGCGCCTCTCCGATCCCTTCCTCGCCACCGCCCCTTCCTCTGGGCAGTTTCTTCTCCGGCGATAGTCGATACGACTATCGCCTGCGCCAACCCCTCTTCGTCCAACTTAATAGGTAAAACTTCTCTTCTTCCTCCCCTCTTTCTTTTCCATACTGAAAACCCTTACTGTCAGCCCCGATTTCCTACCGATCACCCTCACCTTCTCCACCTCTGGCCAAACTCCGGCGAACCGCTCCCATCGCTCCAGCACCCCACACGGCTCGCCGACCTGTGCATAACCTCCGCCTCCTCACCCTGATCCTCTTCCACCCCTCCACTTCCCACCAAACGCCCTCTGCAGATCCACCGAACACACCCACTTCTCCGCCCGCAGTTTGACCTAGGGTGACCCTTTTGCTCCACCACGGCCACTACAGACCCTCCGACCACCTTCGCCGTGCCACGGCGAAGGTTCTCCGCATATCTGATTAGGCCGAGAGGCCGTGCTTCTGTGAACAGGTGTCGCGCCCACCATCGCCATTGCTGAGCAGCGAAGCTCCTTCGACCTGCTGCTCCAGGCAACACCACTCCCAGTTCAGACTCCCGGGCTTCGCGGGGTAGCTTCGCGAAGTGTCAGGCTGCAGTTCGGGCGAAGCCCTCGCCCGAAGCCCTCACGCGGAGTTCTCGCTGCCGCTGCTTCCTCCCGCAGGTGCTCACATTGGGGTGGGACATTTAGTCCCACCTCAGAAGACTTCGAAGAGGAGCGCCGATATAAGTTGAAAAAGTGCTGTAGGCTTATCGCCTCAGCACACGGGGTGAGGTCCCTCTCACACTGCTTCACCCGGCCCGTCCGCGAGCTCATCACACGGATCCGGCCGACCTGACCCGACTTGACTACCACTCCTCGCCCACCACCGCACGCCGGTGGGCCTGGACCCGGGCGCGACTCGTACCCGATTACCTAGTTGCTCTGGGAGAGCTGTCCTAAGAGCAAATTCTGAGAGAGAAAGAGACACGCGGGGGAGGGGGTAGCGTAGGTTTTTGCCCTCTGATGCTGAACTCTTAAGCGTGTAGGAACAGGTGAAAAAGAAGAAGGACTGCAGAAGAAGAACTGAATCGACACTGTAGCATCCGCGGGTTAAGTCGTCTGATTGAGAAATCAGACGACGTCCTAAAGACAGGTGAAGGCAAAGAAGAAGAAGGAAGGTGAGGCAGAGGAAAGAGAGGAACACAGAGAAGCCAAGTGAAGGCTCTGCAGAGATCAGAAGCAAGAAGAAAAGAAGAAGAAGAGCACGGGAGGAAGATCTGAAGCAAGAAAAGAAGAAGAAGAAAAGAAGAGAGAAGGAGCAGCCAAGTGAAGAAACAGAAAGCAGAAGAAGAAGAGAATCAAGAAGAAAAGAAGAAGAAGAGCACGGGAGGAAGATCTGAAGCAAGACAAGAAGAAACAAAGAAAATAAAAAGAAGAAAAAGACAGGATCGTCCAACCAAGAAATAGAGGAAGAACAAGAAGAACAAAATCCAAAGTGGAGAGAAGACAAAGAAGAAGAAAAGAAGAGAAGAAGAAGAAGCCAAACTTTCATCTCTCTCTCTCTTTATTTTTGTAATAGAACATGTATATCTCTAGAATACGACTTGCTCCCTGAGTTCGACCTCGGGAGAACTGTATTTTCTGAGTAACAAATATTAGCAAATGATGGCAATAACTATCTGTACTACAACGACTTAAGAAAATCTAGTTGCTGCCACCGTTAGCCACCAGACATCCGACCTTATCTCTAGACGTCTTATAAATGCAAAATTGGATGTCTGAACTATCCCACCTAGCATGCATCCATCAAATCAATTATGTTACCATATCATATGTTATTAAGTGTAAACTTGATGCATAAAATTATATGCAGGCTATGGTGAATTATCATATAACTCCTAATCAATTAAAAACTACGAACAAATAGTTAAAGAATACATAGGCCAAATAATGGTTCACTAAAGTGGACTTATCACCTCTTTTCCGCATTCTTCCTCTCACTTGCATCCTAAAAAAATGGAAAAATAAAATAGGTCCTCTTACCCACAATCTAACCTGCATGCTGATTTTTCCATCCCCCATCTACCTGCCTTGGAGCTACCTAATCGAGCCCCCTCACCTAATCTCTACTCCATGATAGCTAAGCAGGTTGCTCAGCTACAAGCTAATCAACGATAGTTGACTAGGGCTATAACAAACCTAGCCAACCAAGGGAGACTTGCCACACCTACCTAAGCTACACAGGTTCCACATCTAACTCCATCTGACATCCCAAAGAGAAAAATTTGCATAATCTAAATACTGCCCCTACTGAGTATAATCAATATTCTAAGGCTTTTTATGGTTCACTGGGGAATTACACATATCCAAATCATTGCCCCACTAAAAATATTTCCACCCTATAGGAGCAATTTGAAAATTCCTCTAATTGGAGGAAATACCCAACTCACTCCTGACCAATCCGGTTTCTCACCAACAACAAAACCTATTTGGAGGGTATGGTTCAAATCAGACTTCTTATCAACCTGGGCCATCCCAAGAAGACACTAATGCCCACATGATGAAAATCCTATAGGGAATGCAAAGCAAGATGTCGGAAGTAACCTTTGTTATTAACAATCTCCATAATCAAGTTATGGTTACTCTGACCCAGAGACCTGTAGGACATTTACCATCCCAGCCCATACCCAACCCTGTCAATCAAAGGAACCAATATTCGGGTGGAAATCAAAATCAGAACCACACTAATCAGCCTGCCATTTGCCTGATACCTCATCACCAACCTTGTTTCTATCAACAATAAGCCCCCCCACCTCCTCCCAGGCATAACCAAACTGCACATGCAGTTACATTGAGGAGTGGGAAAACCACCACTTATTTAGGGCCTTCACATCAATCTGATGAAACTCACTCTCAACCTATGCAAATTGACTCTCCTAACCCCAATCAGAAAGAAGAAAAAGACACATGAAAAACACAAGATTCAAATAGTATTCCTTAGCCTCAAGCACTACAAGCCAATCCTTCTAAGAAAGAAAATCAAAGCCCTCTCACCAATATCTTTTGGACTTATTTGGGCAAGTCGGGACTAACATCCCCCTCCTATATGCCATTCCTGCCTATGATCAAATTTTTAAAGAAATGTGTATTCCAAAGTGACAGGCCCAGAATCTAGGAAGGGTAGTCTCTTCTGAGGTAGTGAGCTCAATTGTAAAGAGCAAGCTACCTCACATGAAAAAGGACCTAGGTGCATCACTCACTTCGGTTGTCATAAACGACACCACCTTTAATCACGCCCCTCTCAGTGTAGGTGCCTCTATTAATCTCATCCCTTAGGTCTTATTTGAGGAATTCCAATTTTGTAAATTAAAACCTCTCAAGGTTCATTTACAATTAGTAGACTGTTCTACCGTTAAACCACTGGGAGTTGTCAAGGATATTATTTTTAAGGATCGAAATTATCTATTTCTAGTTTATTTTTTGGTCATTGACATAGATGTACCTGAGACTCTCAAAAATGCCCTTATCATCCTTGGAAGACCTTTTTTGGCTACCACAAAAGTCAATTGTCATTTTGGAAAAATGGATATAACTTGCGATAACCAGACTATCTCATTAGAAAATTTCAAAGCTTCCGGAAGGTCCAATGATCATGAATTTTTTTAGGATGCTGATATTGAAATGGAAGCGGTACTTGAGGATTCTATGTTGATCAACTCTTTCTCTACTTTGACCACCATTGAACCTGATTTCATTGATTTAGATTATAATTATGATGGGGTCCAAGTCATTTCAGATCAACTAGGGTTTGACTTTTCCTCTCCTAATCTTCCTATTTTATCACCAAAAACAACCACTCTAACTTCACCCATTCTTCATTACATCGACTTTCTCCCACTCCCTTTCCAATGGACCTACCACCCGACCCACCCGAGTTTGGCTTTCATCATGAACTCAAACCATGGCTAGACTTAGGTCATTCTTCCATTTTTCCATTTCATTTTGATCCCTATATTTTTACCAATCATCTTTTAGAGAATCTTGAGGAAGACATATTTCTTAAGGACATTCAAATGTCCAATTATTTACATGACTGTCCGTCTTCCGTGCATCACTTCACACTCGGTGAATCGTGTAAAAGATAGCACCGGATGGGAGATAACCCATCACTTTTACTACTTTCGATTTATCTTTCTTTTCCCAGGTTTTGCCCAACCTGAACCTGACCGCTTTTTCATTAAGGTGATCTCTTTTCCCTTCTAATGAGTGAGGGCTTAGCATATCATAAGCATGGGGGTTGTTTTTAAATTTTGACAATCGATTTAGGGTTTTCAAAGCCTAAAAATATGCATTTTTTCTATAGCATGCATCTTCATATTTAAAAAATCATAAAACTCTTTAAGGAAAATTTTGAAAATCGAGACTTAGGTTTTGAAGAATCATTTTTAGGTATAATGGGATTTAATCTTTAACAAACTAGGGACTAGCATGCGGATCCAATTTTTTGTATTTCTGGGGCTATTCCTAGACTAGATCAAGTATCTTTCTCTAAATTTCACCTGAACTCATGATGATTCAAGTGACTTGATCTCTTTTTGTGACTTGGAAATTACTTGACTTAGTTTCTGACTAAAAAACTTGTGTCTCTTGCAAATATTCTTGTGTTAAATTTCACACACAAGCCAACACCTAAAAATTATTTTAGAAAAACCCCTTGATTATTATTAGAGAAATATGAAGTAAATGATTGGTTTGAGTTACCACCACCGAGAAGGAGGACAATGCCTCCTTTAAGGATGGATGTCAAGATGTTACCGCCTTGGCACTGCTCTATATCTATATTTCATATCTTTAGATGGAGCATTAAGGAACATTTTGCAGGTCAACTGTCCTGGACAGTTCTCTACTCATAGTGTCGGAGCAAGAGCTTGACTTCACTTGAACCGCCCATTTACACCACATTGTGTTTTAGGGTTGTGATCTCTTGGGTGGTGTCTTGGACAATACTATCTCGAAATACTAGCGCCAAAGCCCCCTTGAGGATTGGTAGTGGGAATGACGGTCCGGATACATCTATTGTAAGATTAAGATAGGAGTAAGCATGGGGGAGACAAAAAAAATAAAAAAAAAAGAGAAAAAACATGACCTTATAAATATCCTTATAAATCTTGGCATTCACAAAGCATCGATACAAGGTTTTAAAAGATTATGCAAGTTGCGAGTTAGATTCAAGAGCCAAGGAAATTCTAACTGCAAAACGATTTGGGGTCATTTAAATTAACAATGAGTTAACTTGTGAATCTTTGAAAGATACATTGATCCCAATTCTTCTAACTCTTGGATCCAAAGGTGAATCCTGATGTTTTATCTTTAACAAATCCCATACCTTTCATGTTTTCAATCAACCAAGGCCCCATAATCTTTTTCTTCTCAAAAAAAAAAAATTAGTCATTCCCAAAAGTCCATTTTGTGTAAAAAGTTTTGCTAAGAGACTAGAAAAAGCTATGCTTAGGGGTGTGATAAATGCTAGTTTCATCATTCTTATGCCCTAAAATAGATCTAGCTCTTAGGGTTTTAACTCCGCAAATAGGTTTTAGAACTGCATTTAGGCATTCACCTAGGTTAGGCATGCATTGCATTTTATTGTATTTTTAATGCATAAGTTTGAGTGTCAAGGATAGATATAAAGTCAGATCCCACATACCTTGGCACTCAGGAAGGTAGAAGATGAAGAAGAAGCTCCAATGAGCTGGATCCCAACTAGATCCAGCTCATCCCACCTGGATCCTAGCTCATTCTAGCTAAATCAACTCATCCCTAGCTCCATTCAACTCATTCCAGCTGAATGGTAGCTCTAGCTAGTTCACCTAAGCTCCATTCAGCTCATCTTAGCTGGATAGCAGCTCAAACTAGCTCAAGTCAACTAATGCCAACTCCATTCCAGCTCCTCTACCTCAAAATAGTTCAGTGGAAGCTCAACTTGACTAGGAATAGCTACTACCAGGAACTAGCTAGACCTAGTTAGTTGAAGAAGACCTCAACCAGCTCAGGCCAGCTCAAGTCCAACTCCCGGAAACCTAACTCAGCTCAACTTCGTTGAGCAGAGCTACTTGACATAGGCTGGCTACTCCAGCAACCTAGGTATTCTCCAAGAAGACCAGACCTAGCTCACCTCAGCTCATACCAGCAGAAGCCAGTTAATCGTAGCTTGGCTTAGCAACTAGTGAAGAACTAACAAGCTAAGCAAGCTAAGGTAGCTCCTTGCAGTTCACTTTAGCGACCACTAGCTCTAGTACAACTCCTTCCAGTTACTTCCAGCTCATCACCTCCAAAACCTTAGCTCCCTATACCTCTCTAACCAACACCCAACTAGCTAAGCTAGCTAAGCTTGCCTAGATTAGGTAGTCACCTCCTTGGCCACCAAAACCTAACCCTAAAACCCACCTAATTTGCTCCACTAACTAACCATACCAAAGTCCACCTAAGCTACCACCACTCCACCTCAATCTTGGTGCCAACCCTATACATCCCTTCACCCCTCTCTACCACCAAAAGACACCTCCAAATTTCCTCCGAAACCACCTAGAAATGGCGGCAACTTTTTCCCTCCAAAACCCTTAAAATCCAACCCTACACCTACCCCTTCAACCTATCTCCACCCTGCATTTTTTCCCTCCAAAATCAACACCTTCTAGAAGGTATTTTTCAAGAGAAAACAAATCACCTCTTCATTTCCCTCCCATTTTTCCCTCCAAAAATATCCAAGCACCCCTTCATTTCCCTCCGAAAAATAACATAACCACCCCCCTTCCCATCCTATAAATACCCTACCCTACCACCACATAATTCCCATATCTTCCATTAGTTAGGTTCCACCATAGGCACTACATCTTCACGCCAAGGAAGAACAAGAGGAGAAGAAGATCAAGGGGCCACACACCTGCCCCCTTGGTGCCTTCTTCCTCTCCTTCTCCCTTAGCCATGCCAAAGGAGGTGGTCTTCACACTTAGAGGGGATGGCCATGCAAGAGGAGTAGCAAGGTGGTTGATGCCCACCTTGAAGGACTACTTAGAGGAGGACTACTTCAAGAAGAAAAGAACCCTTTTCAAGTGTGGGGCAACTGCACTTGGAGCAAGGGCTAACCAGATCTTCAACCATAGGATTTCCCCTTTCCTTATCTTTATTATTTTTTTGTATTAGCTAGTAGTTTACTATTTTTCTTATAGAAGGATTCCTCTACCTATAATCGGCTTACTAGTAATACGAATTCAATTGCCTTCCAATTTCTATTTTCTAGCTTAGTGTGCTTTTCATGCTATTAGTTAATTAGTGCACCACATCTTATTCTTCTAGTTACCCTAGGCACACTTGCCTAGGGTGAGCTTAGAAGAAAAGACTTATTCATGTCACTTAGGTTTAGTGATAGGTTCACTCTTTAGTGTACTCTTCACTTGCAAATACCCAATTGTTTTAAAAATCATAAAAATAATGAAACCAAAATCACAAAAATACATGTGTTGATTTGAGAGGTGAGAGAGAACCATCTTTGTGATTAACAAATTGGCTTCCTTTGATGACCCTAGATATTCACCCTATCTAGGTTATAAATTTAAGAGTTGATCGATTTTACATGTACAACGACACTATTTCACATAATTAACAAGCCGCATATTTTCCACATCAATGAATCCTAGACCTAGACCTAGTCAATATCCAGAGAATTTGGACCGATTGCTTGCCAAGAAGCGTAGGTCATCAAATCTAAGGAACGATATCAGTAGAATACCGGTAAAATCCTAATGACATTGGATAGAATGCAGCATCCAGCTGTGGAGAATAGCTATGAGACTTCTATGATTCGGCATCTTCGATTCTAGCACCTCATGTCTGGATTCCTATAGGTGGAGATGCATTCGAGCTGAAGCCAAACGTAATAAGTCTGATTCATACTTATTTCTATGGGAACTCAAATGAGGATCCTTTCCAACACATAGAGGACCTGAGTTGAATAGTAGAAATGGTTCAACACAGGAATGTTGATCTGGGAATAGTTATCATGAAGCTTTTTCCATTTTCCCTCAAGGATAAAGCTTCATATTGGTTCAAGACCATCGGGAGGCCAATTGGAACCTGGGAAAAATTATGTCATGAATTCCTCCAAAAGTTCTTCCCGATCGGTCGAACGAACACGATGAGGTGCTTGATTACATCTTTCTCCCAAGCACTAGGAGAGAAGTTGCTTGATGCATGGGATCAATTTCACGATCTCCTCAGGAAATTGCCACACTATGTTGTGCCCAGATGGCACCTGGCTCAGATCTTTTACCATGGGCTAGATGACACACATTGGTATCTAGCCGATGTATCCAATGGCTGGAAACTCCACGCAAAGGATGAAAATAATGCGTTTGAGTTGTTTGAGTCCCTAGTGAAGAAGTCAGTGAATGTTGCATCAATGAACCAATTCCAACGATCGAGCCAACAATGAGTTAGTGTCCACGAGGCTCACACCAAATCTGCTCGAGCTGTATGGACATTATCACCAAGAAGTTGTATAAGGTGGATCTGCTTGCTAGACAAGAAGCTCAACAAACTAATTCAAGCTCGACCTGAATTCTCCTGTAATTCCATTGCACCTAGATCTTCTTATGCACCCTGAGCCCCCTGCTCGAGTTAATTTACATAAGCGGGATGCATCTTTGCCATATTCACAGGATCCTGCATATCAGGAACTCGTGAATAATCATAACTAGTACCACATAATTCAGGGTTATGCCCCATATGATGATTTTAATGCATATTACCTTGACGAATATACGTCTCATACATCGTCAGCCAACGAAGACGTCAATGCTATTCATGGATAAGAGAGTAATAATCCATACTCAGAGACGTATAACCCTGGTTGGCTCCAACATCCAAATTTCTCTTGGTCTGGTAACTCGTAGAGACCACATTAAGATCCGCACTACCAAACCAGACAATACAGGAATGTGCAAAACATGTACCGATGGTAGCAGCTATTCCTGTCTCAGTAGCAATCCCGTTCCATATATCAACTGTTGCATCAAGCTACCATTCACCCTCCAAGGTGGGTGACCCTTTGGAGGCAATGAAAGAAGAACTGCAAGAATCTATGCAGAAATCTACTCAGAACAACTTGCAAATCATGAAGGCAATGGCTGACCAGATATAGAGCATCCAAAACACAGAGAACTAGCTATTGCAGGAGCATAGGACACAGGGATCCTTTTCCTCCCAACTTATCCCTAACCTGCGATATATGCAGAACCAAGGCACCCCACCTAGGTTTCAGGCACCACAAGGATAGGCACATGCCATATTACAGGCACCTCTTGCACCAACTAGTAATGCTTAAGGTCAGCCACCTTTGCTGTAGAACCGCATGTATACTGCCCCTTCCATTCCTCAGCCACCACATGGACTGCATGCTGATGCAAAATTTGTTACATTGAGGAGTAGGAAGACCACACACGTTAAACCATTTAGGTAGGTGGGTCCTGATTTTTCTTGCCCTTCATCATAGGATGGTTCGACTCATTCTTCTCAGGAGCTGCCTATGGTAGATAAGGGCAAGAAGCCAATTGACCCTGAGATTCTTGTCCCTTTTCCCGAGGCTTTGACATGAGATGTAGCATGGGAAAAAGGCACGTAGAATTTCGAGGATCTAAAATCAATGTTCAAGGAAGTTCATATTCAGGTCCCTCTCCTCGAGGATATAGATCACATCCCTACTATTGCTAGGTTCTTTAATGACTAGTGTACCCTGAAGCAACAACACAAAAATGGACAAGTGGTACTGTCAAAGGAAGCTGGAGCCACGATTTTAGCTGACTTACGACCTAAGAAGAAAGACCTTGGTACCCCACTGATTTCCTGCTTTTTACAAGATTCTCCATTTGATGGGGCCCTTGTTGATCTGGGTTCATCCATGAACCTAACACCCATCGCCGTATAGGATAGTTTTCGATTCGGGGAGTTGAAACCCACCTCAGTTACTATTCAACTAGCTGATCAATCAGTAAAAACATCGAAGGGGGTGGATGAGAACGTGATCGTTAAGGTTTGTGGATTCTGCTTTCCCATAGATTTTTTTGTTCTCGATATGAAGGTTCCTCCTAATTGATGCGAAGATAAGCATGATTTGCAATTAGGGTTTTTACAGTCGCTGTAACACGTAAAATCGCATACGCTTTTAAATTTATATTCCTTGATAGGGGAGTATCTAGGGTCATCCAAGGAGGCAATTTTGCAACTCAAATCTCTTGCTTTTAAGGGAAACTCAATCTTTCTTCTTGGCATTTTGAATATATAATTTTTATGTTTTGAAATAATAACGGCCAAATGCGAATTGTTGACGAAAAAGTAACTATCACCTATAATCACTACGCTAAAACCTAAGAGACAAATATGACCCCTCCCTAAGCTGACTCTAGGCAAGTGGAGGCCTAGAGTAATTAGGATGTGGAGGTGAAAAAAGTGCTAGAACAAAGACAAGCAATTGCAATAGAAATTAAAAAGAAGGCAAATTGATTTAGTAGAATTTATGTTCTTTTACAAAGACAAGTAGAGGAATGCTTCTACTAGAAATGGAAAATATAAAAGCAATAAAAGAAACACAAATCCTTTTGTAGAATTTGGTGAAGAAGGGAGTCTTCTTGCTCCAAGCGTAGCTACTCCTTGGCTTTAAAAGAAGGTCTTCTTCTTCTCCTTCCTTGAATCCTCCTCCAAGGTGGATGCTCTCCACCTCAATTCTTTCCTCTAAGGGTGGGCATGTGGTGTCGGACCCGGTTAGGTTGTTAATATGGTGATTTTATCGTTGAAGTGTGTATATTGGTTACCTAAATCGGACCTAACCATCTCTTTACAAAATTTTTAACCTGGCCTACTTGATTTTATCTTGGTCACTCTTAGGCATAGAGTCGAACTCAGGGAAGTGGGGTTACAAGTCAAGTTTCTACGCCTTTCCTACAACGAGTCTCTTCCGTTCGTTTATTGTGTTTTTGGTGTTTTTTTCTATTTAGACTTTTTTTCTGATAATCTTTGTCCTTGAGGCACACCCTCAAAAGTAGGTTCTTGGCTTTAAGCCAAATCAGGGTTCCAAAATGGGTCTTGCTATTCACAAGATGGAGTACCTGCAAGTCAAGGATTATCTTTTCTCTTTTATATATTTTTTATCTTTTTACCGGTATGCAAGAGAAATAGAAATAAAGTAAATATAGTATAGATATATATGTATATACTATATATGTATAAAGGGGTGGGGGTGGAGGCGGAGAGGAGTGTAGCACGGTGTCGAGTCGATCGTCATCTAGAAAGAGGCAACCAACAGGACGAAGTGTCGCGTGTAAGATAGATTGGTGGATGATGAATGCGAACATGCTTTTTGTACGCGTGTATCAGGGAATATCAGCAACTAGTGTAGATATTCCCGCGATACCACGTATGGTAAGTAATGTGAAAAAATATATATATATATATGTATATATGTAAATATATCTATATGTAGATATATATGTGGTTATAAATATATAGGTATATATGTATTAATGTAGTTATATATGTATATATATATGTGTATATGTATATATATATATAAGTATATGTATTGATAGATATACGTATGGATATATATATATATATATGTATGTATGTATATAATACTATATAGATGTATATATATATGTCTATATATGGTAATATATGTATATAGATATATGTAGATAGATATGTATATATATATGTATATATGGTTACATATATATATATATATATGTATGTATGTATATTTATATATATTTATATGTATAAATAGATGTATATATATATATGTATAAGTATATGTGTATATATATGTATATATATATAAGTATATAGATGTATATATGTATATATATATATATATGTATACTAATACTAAGTTATATAAATACTATATATATATATAGATATAACTATATATATATGTATATATATCAATATATATATATGTATACGTATATATATATGTATATAATAGTGTATAGGTGTGTGTGTGTGTATGAAAGTGTGAGTGTATGTGTGTGCAAGCGTTGGTAAAGAGAGTGAGAGAGTGTTGTGAGAGAGAGTGAGAGAGAGAGAGAGAGCAGGAGAGAGAGGGCGCTGCTGAGGGTTAAGGCATCTGAAGTTGTGGAGCGTCGTCTGCTCCATGCGTGCACGCATAGGCGCATAGGCACGCTAAGAGGCGCGTGAACGTAGGGGGGAGTGGGCGTGAGGGAGCGAAGAGGCCGCAGTGCACCACGTTGTGTGAAGGGCTGGAGCCGGCGCTGGCATGCGCGCGTAGGCGAAGAGTGCGGGCGACGCAGGCAGGTGCGGGGGCTGGCGGACGTGCGGGCGAGTGCTGGCAGAACGCGAGGCGAGACGCGCATGCGGGCGAAGGCCGGTTGCGGCGCGTCGGGTGATCAGATAAGTGAGAAGCTCACCGGTCACCCCACTGTAGCCACAGTGTTCCGCAGACTGGCATGAACAGTGGCTACAGTATAAGGCCACGCAGCACAACCGGGAGCAGGCGGTGCTGTGAGTGCGAACGGCTCGGCGCGTGCGGAAGAGTGTCTCTGGTAGGTGGCTTGCGGGCGGGATGTCGCGACAGAGCGCGTGGATAGGGCTGCTAGCATGCGCGGTGGAGAGCAAGGAAGACCTGCTGCTTACGCAGAGGCTTGCGGGTGCTGGCAGGGGTGCGTAGTGAGGCTTGGTCAGCTGCTGCAGAGGCACGCAATGGCCGATTGTGGGTGGAAGAGAGAGCGTGACAGGGTGCTTGCGCGAAGAAGCTGGAGGCAAGGGCACCTGCAGGGGTGCGTGGAAGGCCTGCGTGCGTTGCTACCGCCTTGCTGCTGCTGCTGTGGGGCTCGACTGGCTGCTGCAGGGCGTGCTGTGGCCGGTTGAGCTTCACAGCTGAAGCTTTTCTCCAATGGATGAAGGGCTTCGAACGGAAAAAACAAGGAAAGTGCCACCACGCCCACTGGCTCTTTGGTGAGCTGGGTGGTGGTGGACTCATGGTGGTGATTGTGCACCTCCGTGAGTTGCTCCTGTCTGCCGGGTGTCTCCTCGGAGGAGGAAGTCCTACGTATGGAGGGAGAGGGGGAGGAGGCCACCTGGAAGTGAGCTGCTGTGGTTTGTTTTGGTGTGGAAGACCAGGCTGGCTGCAAAGGAAGAGCCGTGCTCTTTTTAAAGAAGAGGAGAGCATGCACAGCCATGCCCTAGCTGTGCATGGCTCATGGATGGCTCATGGCAGGGAGAGGCTGGCACAGGGAAGGGCTTGAGCAGGGAATGGCGCGAGGAGGAAGAGGATGCTCCATGCAGCCGTGGGGAAGATTTCAAAATCAAGTGAAATAAAAAATAAAAAGTTGGTGAATTTGCAAAGATGCACTTGAGGAAAAAATGTTAAATGCAAGGCCATTTATTTAGTATCCTCCCCTCTCAATTAAATGCATGCATGCATGTATTTTTACAAATGCGACTATTGAACCCTAATATGCACTGGTAATGCTAGGAAATAGACAAGATGGCACAATTGCAGGTGTATTTTTGCGGTGCAATCATGCCCCCATGCCTATCTTTTGCTAGTCCCTAGCAAGACAGTATTTAGAAATGATCTTAAGCTGAAGATTTTCTTCTGAAGCCATATAGGTGTGTTTATTATTGGATATTGTGAGAACCAATTGTAGAGAAGACTACCAGTACTTTAAGTGTCACATGATATAGATCATCTCTCGACTAACCAGGACTCTTGATATTTAAACCTTAAGTACGATTTCCAGGATCCAGGAGGTTTTTGCCGTACTCGAGAGCTCAAGAGATTATGGCTTGTGCTTAGTGAAGGATCAAGATTGACCAGATGAACATTAAGACTCAATCCTAGGGTTTCACGAATTTTTAAGTAAAGGTTGGTCCCTGTTTCAGCTCGTGTCTTTGGATTGACCCTTTAAAAAGATGACGGAAAACTCAACTCCCATTTTCTAATATTTATGGCTCAAGGAAACCAGAACTTTTCGTAGGAAGATTTTACAGACATTTGTGAGATATATTGACCTTTTTGCATCTTTTTTCTTTTTTGAAACACGTGTCAGTATATCTCTTACAACTTTATTTGGAGGAGCACACTTTTCTTTTTGGTGGGAGAGTTTCCTTTTGGTAGAAAGAGTTTCTCCTAAACACAAAACTAAAACTTGGGATAAAAAGTCTACCTGCACCACAGGTAAGGACTCCACCTTCCCTAATGAACACTAGGGTTGGTTCTTATGTTCATCTGGTCTTTCCTGATATGTGTAGTGTAAACCAAGTCTACTTAAGCTCTCAAGTAAAAGCAAACCAACGGATCCTGTGCTGGTGTCTCAGGTATAAGAATACGTCCTTAGTTAGGAGAGATTCCAATCTATCTTGTCAATGCTCAAGTGAATTAAGCTGAGCCTAAGCAAATCAAGCTTCTATGGCCTGGAAAGTCTTCAAAACAAAGGTTGAATATCCATAAACACTTATTGTATTTTTCTTTCATCTTTCAGATCATTACTAAACGCCACTTTTATTATATATATATATTTTTTTTCTTTTTCTTTTTCTTACATATTTATAAATAGGTGGAACTACATGATACCATAAAATACCCAGATCCTATGGATGCCTATCCACACCCCCATGCCAAACGATATTATGTCCTCATATGCATGCAGGAAAGGGTAGAGAACGGATGAAAGATCAGGTAACAAGAGCTGAAGTGCAGGGTATACAGCAGGGTGGTAGGGTGGGTGGTGAAGTGAAAAGTGAAGTGATCGTGACAGTGAAGTGAAAAGTGATGGTGGATGGTGAGTGTTGTTGGGGTGCCTCCCAACGAACGCTGAATTTAACGTCCCCAGCTGGACTCAGAATGAGGCAAAGAATTAGTTACCCTCCAGCAGGGCAACGGTTTCTCCAACAGGGGCAGGTTCAAGAGCCAAATGGGGTTTCAAACGCTGCCCGTTAATCGTAAATTTATGCCCAGATTTGGGATCTTCAATCATGACGGCCCCATTGGGGAATGGTCTTGAGACCAAGAAAGGACGAGTCCATTTGGACTTCAATTTCCCAGGAAAGAATTTGAGTCGGGCATTATAGAGCCAAACTTGCTGAGATGGCTCAAATTCTTTCCGCCGAATACGGTTGTCGTGAAAAGACCTAGTGCATTGTTTGAAAGTTAAAGCAAAATCATAGGCTTCACAACAGAGCTCTTCGAGCTCCTAGAGTTGGAGTTTCCTTTCTCGACCACACAGGTCTGGGTTGAGGTTACATTGGCGAACTGCCCAATAAGCGCAGTGTTCCAACTCCACGGGCAAATGACAAGGCTTCCCGTAAACGATTCTATATGGAGACATACCAAGGGGAGCCTTGAAGGCGGTCCGATATGCCCAAAGTGCATCAATCAGCTTGTCAGACCAATCCTTACGGTCAAGCTGAACCATTTTTTGGAGAATCTACTTGATTTGTCTGTTTGACACCTCTGCCTGGTTGTTCGTCTGAGGATGATACGGGGATGCGATATGATGGTGGACTCCGTATTTCCTCAGAAGTGCCCGAAAAGAAACATGGGTAAAGTGGCTTCCTCCATTCGAGATAATGGCTTGAGGGATCCCAAAGCGCGCAAAGATGTGGTCTTTGACAAATCAGGTGGATATAACATGGTCTGCATAGCGCGCGAGAATAGCCTCAGTCCATTTCGAAACATAGTCAACGGTGACGAGGATGAATTCGAAGCCGTTGGAAGGAGGAAAGGGACCCATGAAATCAATTCCCCAAATGTCGAAGATTTTCGCAGCTAGGATGGGTTGCAAGGGCATCATGTCATGACGTGACATTGACCCTAACGACTGGCACCTAGTGCAATGCTTGGCATAATTGTGTGCATCCTAGTGAAGGGAGGGCCAAAAGAAATCGCACTGTAGCACCTTGGCTACAGTTTTCCTCCCAGAGAAATGGCCTCCGCAGGCTTGATCGTAGCAGAAGGATAACACACTGGGGAATTCGCTGTTAGGAACACAGTGACAGATGATTTGATCAGCACCTATGTGAAAAAGAAGTGGATTATCCCAGAAATAATACTTTGCTTCTGCCATGAGATGCTCACGTTGGTTTTTAGGCCAGCCACGTGGAAGGGATCCAGAAGCAAGGAAATTGGCAATGTCGGCATACCACGATCCACTTGCCACATTTATTGCCAAAAGGTGCTCATCAGGAAAAATTTCATTGATCGGCAGAGTAAGTCCAATATGGTCAGGGTCCAGTCTAGAAAGGTGATTAGCCACAACATTCTGGGCTCCGACATTATCACGGATCTCAATGCCAAATTCCTGGAGTAGAAGGATCCAACGAATCAGTCTAGGCTTGGCATCCTTCTTGTGCATGAGATGGTGAATGGCCGCATGATCAGTGAAAACAATAACGTGAGAGCCCAAAAGGTAAGAGCAGAATTTCTCCAGCCCAAAGACGACTGCTAGTAGTTCTTTTTCAGTGGTAGTACAATTATGCTGGGCCTCGTCCAACATCTTACTGGCGTAGTACACCATGAATGGGTGTCTATGGCATCTTTGTCCCAGGATGGCTCCGACTGCATGGTCGGAAGCGTCACACATGAGTTCAAAGTCGAGGGACCAATCAGGCAGCTGGAGAACAGGGGCCTTGGTGACAGCATTACGCAGCTGCGTGAATGCTCGTATGCAGTCGGGGCCCATATCGAAGGGTACGTCGGTTGATAGGAGATGAGTTAAGGGTCGAGAAATCTTGGAGAAGTCTTTGATGAATCTCCTATAGAAACTGACGTGTCCTAGGAAGGAGCTGATTTGTTTGACAGAGCCTGGCACAGGTAAATTAGCAATGACATCGAGCTTAGCTCTATCAACCTCTATACCCCTATCGGAGATGATATGTCCGACAATAATTCCCTCGTGCACCATAAAGTGACTTTTTTTCCAAGAAAGCACGAGGCTTACATCAATACATCTCCTAAGGATACGAGTCAGGTTGGCAAGTTATTCGTCGAAAGATGGTCCAAAGACCGAAAAGTCATCCATGAAGACCTTGAGAAAGTCACCCACCATGTCATGGAATATCGCCAGCATACATCTCTGCAAAGTCCGAACGGCATTCTTCTAAATGCAAAGGTGCCGAAGGGGCAGGTAAAAGTGGTTTTCTCTTGGTCCCAGGGATCAATTGCCACCTAGTTATATCCTGAGAATCCATCCAGAAAATAGAAAAATTTATTTCCCGCTAACCGCTCCAGGATTTGGTTAATGAAAAGTAGCGGAAAGTGATTTTTCTTGGTTGCAGTATTGAGTTTCCTATAATCTACACACACTCTCCAAGATGTAGGAGTGCGTGTAGGGATGGATTCACCCCTGTCATTGACACGGATGGTGAGTCCTGCCTTCTTGGGCACAACGTAAATCGGACTCACCAAGGGGATGTCACTGATTGGGTATATTATACCCGCATCCAGCCACTTAATGATTTCTTTCTTAACGACCTCCCGCATGTTAGGGTTGAGACATCGCTGCATCTCGTGGGAAGGTTGAGCCTACTCCTCCATATATATACGGTGAGTGCAGTAGGAGGGGCTAATGCCAGATATGTCTGATAAGGACCATCCAATGGCTGCCTTGTGTTCTATGAGGACCTTCGTTAGTTTGCACTCTTGCTCCCTGGTCAATTTTGAACTGATGATTACAGGGAGCATTTCATTTAGCCCTAGGAAAACATACTTAAGTGTGCAAGGTAGCTCTTTCAGCTCGGGAGTGGATGGTGAAAGATCTGGCATTTCTTGGGATGAGAGTATCCCAGGCGGGTTGGAGAATAGGTCAGGAGGAAGAAATTGGCCCTCAGATTGGCCAAGAAGAGGGGCTTCTTGGATAGATGGATCCAAAAAGGAATAGCCCCAGCGAGAAGTATATGGGCTCAAGGTCCCAGTGTGGATTTGCAAATCCGCCTAATTTGGCGGGGAAGAAAGGGCAATCCAGTCTTAAAGAGTGTGGACCGGCGGTGAGTAGCCCAGACATGACTCAGACCATGAGGTATGGGAAGTAGAGAAAACCTCGTCAGAAGTCTAGTCAGGAGAAGGTACGGGACAAGGGAGGGATGGGGGAACGTCACAATATGTGTTGGTCAGGTAGTCATCAGTGTTTATAGGTAATCCGCAGTAGTCCGAATAGGTCCCAAATAGTACGATACATGCACTGATGGCCATGTCCTTGTCAGATGTGTCATCCTCGGTACAATTGCAATCAAAGTTCTTGGCTGCCTTGAAGATGTTAAGCTTGAGCTTTTCAGATCCAATGGCAATCTCAATACATCCTGACTCGCAGTCAATATGGGCATGGGCTATGGCCAAGAAAGGTCGACCAAGGATGATCGGACAATCAGAAAGTGAGATAGGAACTTCCATATCTAAAACAAGAAAGTCAATAGGAAAACAGAGACTGTTGACCCTAACCACCACGTCTTCCACCACACCCTTCGAAATTTTGACAGAACGATCTGCCAACTGTAACGTGACAGGGGTGGGTTTCAGATTTCCTAAGGAAAATTTTTCGAGCATGATGGTCGGTATAAGATTGATGGAAGATCCTAGATCAAGCAGGGCACGGTTAAAACTGCAGCCTTGGATGCTACAGGAAATAAGCGGTGTGCCCGGATCTTTCTGCTTCGGTGGTAGGTTTGACAGGATAGCACAACTCGCATGAGGCGAGAGAACCACTGGATTCTTAGTTTTCTTTGACTGTCGCCTGGGTGTTGTGTAGTATTTGAGAAATCGGGTGATAGTAGGTATGTGGTAGATAGCCTCTAGCATGGGTACCTTGATTTCTACATCCCTGAACAAATTATGCAGGTTATCAAAGGCCTGCATGTATTTCTTTTTTCCTTTTGGCTCCCTCTGTAGAGCCTCAGGGAATGGGACTGATTCTAGCACCAATTTGGGTGTATCGTCCTCTCGTGAATGCGGTGCGCATCCCGAATGAGAGGGCGATGAAAAAGAAGATGGGCCAGGATCAGGTCGAGGCGGATCAACGGACTGCTTACCGCTCCTCGTAGTGATAGCATTGGATGATGCGGGTCCAGTGGGATCTTACAGCGGAAGAGGGCTCGCAATGGGGACATAAGAGTGCGGTGCTGCAGCGGGATTAGCCTGAAATCTCGGTGGAATGATCAGAGCCTGCAGAATTTGATTAACTTGCCCCTGAGAAGGTCATACCTGTGGTTGAGGAGCACAGGGTACGAAATTTCATGGGTTTGGAACAGGTTGGGCGGGAAGAGTGCCTTGAGATCGAGTTGCCATGCGTAGTTGACTGATCTCAGCATTCTGTTGCGTCAATTGGTGCTGAGGAGAGGTCATGTTCTCTTCATGGCGCTTTGACATTTCCGTCATCATTCGCATCAATTTATCAAGAGGACTTGATGCGTGTTCTGTTTATGGTACATAAGGGCTTGATGGCGGATTCGCCATACGATTAGACTGGGCCCTTGGGATGACGGGTGCGGACGGTCGCATTGGTCTACCCGCGGGGTTTTGGTGCTGCGAGTTGTTGGACCATGCAAAATTCGGATGATTTCGCCACCCTGGTTATAAGTGGCAGAGAATGGGTTATTCCCTAAGGCACAAGCGTCTTCCATGCCAGAAGATGTGTCCACATGTAAATATGCGTCCAAGCACACGGAGGCTTGGTCCTCCGTGTCAAAATACTGGCTCACAGAAGCCAGTTCCACATGACTTACCTAGTCGCTCGGTGCGACACTCGGTATGGAAGGTCTTACGGGGTTTCTTGGGATAAGCCTGGTGTTGGAAGAATTGGGATTGTGACGAAGTGGTGAAGTGATTTTTGCCATAGAACGGGCGGGGTTGGCCAGAAGCTTGTCCAGCTTCTTGTGCATGACTGAGACTTCACCCAATTTTTGTACGATAAGGCTGAGATCAGTGGATGAATGGGAGGATCCCGTGTCAACTTCGTCGACATTTCGAGGTTGGCTGGTACGATTAAAGGCGATAATGGAAGCATTGTTCATCGAGTTTTCACTCATATTTTCAAACAATTTGAATGCTCCATTCTCGTCTTTATTCATAAAATTCCCTCCATAGGAAGCGTATGTAATCTGCTTCAAAGTCTCATTTAGCCCATAGTAGAAAATCTGGGCTATATGCCACTTAGGCAGACCGTGGTGCGGACACTTCCTAAGGAGGTCATTATACCTCTCCCACGCCTCATGAAATTGTTCGCCGTTTTGTTGCATAAATGAAGTGATAGCACGGTGAAGTGCGTTGGTTCGCCCGATTGGGAAGAACTTCTTGAGAAACGCTGTTCGCATCTCTTCCCAAGAGTGGATGGTTCTCCCAAGGGTGCGTAACCACTGCAACACTTTATCTCGCAACGAAAATGGGAACATTTTCATGAGGACTATAGGTAACCCGATATTTCTAGGTTTAACAGTTTCAGCTAATCGGGTTAGGTCTTCCAAGTGCAGAAAAGGATCTTCACTTGCAAGACCAAGTGAAAATTTATTAGGCCAATTATGTTAGGTTTCAGTTCAAAGTCGTCCCAGCCCATGGGGACTCGAATTTGTCCTATGGTCTCTGTAGCAGCGGGATTTTGATAGGAGCTAAGAGACCTAGGCTCCCCCCATTCGGGAGGGTTCTGCATTTCCTCCAATGTTTCCCGAATGGCCTCAATTCGTTCATTATACATTTCCATTTGGGTTTAGTGGCGGGTTATGGGATCTAAGGCTCCACCACCTGGTGGGTTCTAAGGGTGGTTTCCTCTCTCGGGATTTGGGGGTGGGCGTGTAGCCATGCTTGTGGAGGAGGAGGATGATTCGACTTCTTTTCTAGATTTATCAGGCAATTCACACAGTTCAGGGTTTTGTGACCTCCTCCCAAACATGCACTACCGCAGGAAGAATAGGGGGGATGAGAAGGGAAAAGAGATGAGAGAAATGACGCCACAAAGGTACACTTGATGAAAAATCAATTCAATCAAATTCCTAACCTTTACAGTGTGCCCTTAGACCTAAAGATCTAAGTTACCTACTATCACAAACTATGGAATCGAATGCGAGCACCGCGGAACCATCGGGCCAGATTGAAAGGCCGTTTGCCCCAGTCTTAGACACCTGATAGCACGTGGGTACCCTCACTAGCACGTAGACGCTACACGTAGGTAGTTAGACCTCCAATCCTTAATAAGGGTCAAGTTACTACCAATTTTAGTTTGAGGCTTAGGATCAAGTGCTTTTGGAATGTGAAGGGCATTGTTTACGGGTAATGCCCAAGTGATTGATTTTCAGAGTGTGTAAAATAAGCATGCAATGGGGAAATCTCCCCGAATTGAAGTTCTTAATTGGTGAATGATTTTTAGAGTTCAGCCTTAAGTAGTATGGATTTTAGGATTTCGTTGAAATACCAATTCAACAAATCTCTGGGTTTTGCAGGAATACAAGTTTTCTTCTAATCCCAAAAAACCCTTCTTCAATGTCAGTTAGTTAATGCATGCAAAAATGCAATGGGCTTCCCTAAATGGAGATTTCTATGTGTAGATGCATGAATCAGTTTTAGATTAGTGTGAAAGGAAGCCAAAGCACTTCAATTCAAGTGCTCCCAATCACCAAGAAAAATGTCCACACAAGGCTCAACCAAAAGATAAAGAAAATCAATTTGTTGGGGTTGAAATATTCGGGATCGAATCTTAGGCAAGTGAAAAGTCATGGTGGGGTTGGAATTAACTCAATTCCAAGTCTCCCCACCAAAAAGGTGATCCTGAATTGTAGGTAAATGAGGCAAAGAGGGGTGACAATCAATCTTTTTATGTTTGCCTCAAAGAATACTTCACACAGCGAAAAATTCAAGAATCAAGATTCTTGGATTTTTGCTATCCGAAGTAAGGCGGGAAATCCTGGGGCGGTGGGAGTAAAGGAAATCAATCAAATAAATGAATTTTAATCCAGTTGCCCCAAGAGATCCCTAGATGTTTTTCCAGTTTTTAGTTTTTTTTTTTATTAAGGTTACAAGTTAACCTAGGTTGCTAAGAAAGAAAGACTTACTTGTGCAACAACATGTGCGAAGCTCCAGTGCGGTGTCGGTGTCTTCACGCTCTTATTCCCGCCTTGGATCTGCCCACGTCTCCGACTTTGTCTGCCTATCTTCTCCTTGCAACAGGTTTACCTACACAGCAATAAACAAAAACACCCGTGAAGAGAGAAGAGAAAAAATGAAAGAAATGGAATAGAAACTTACTTGCAGGCGCACCTCCCGGCAACGGTGGCAGAAAAGGTATGGTGTCGGACCCGGTTAGGTTGTTAATATGGTGATTTTATCATTTAAGTGTGTATAGTGGTTAACCTAAATCGGACCTAACCATCTCTTTACAAAATTTTTAACCTGGCCTACTTGATTTTATCTTGGTCACTTTTTGGCCCAAGGTCGAACTCAGGGAAGTGGGGTTACAAGTCAAGTTTCTATGCCTTTCCTACAACGAGTCCCTTCCATTCGTTTATTGTGTTTTTGGTGTTTTTTTCCTTTTAGATTTTTTTTCTTATAATCTTGGTCCTTAGGGCACACCCTCACAATTAGGTTCTTGGCTTTGAGCCAAATCAGGGTTCCAAAACGGGTCTTGCTATTCGCAAGACGGAGTACTTGCATGTCAAGGATTATCTTTTCTCTTTTATATATTTTTTATCTTTTTATTGGTATGCAAGAGAAATAGAAATAAAGTAAATATAGTATAGATAAATATGTATATACTATATATGTATAAAGGGGTGGGGGTGGAGGCAGAGATGGAGTGTAGCATGGTGTCGAGTCGGTCGTCGTCTAGAAGGACGCAACCAACAGGACGAAGTGCCACGTGTAAGATGGATTGGTGGAAGATGAATGTGAACACGCTTTTTGTACGCGTGTATCGGGGAATATCAGCAACTGGTGCAGATATTTTCGTGATACCATGTATGGTAAGTAATGTGAAAATATATATATATATATGTATATATGTAAATATATATATATGTAGATATATATATGGTTATAAATATATAGGTATAAATGTATATATGTAGTTATGTATGTATATATATATGTGTATATGTATATATATATAAGTATATGTATAGATAGATATATGTATAGATATATATATACATGTATGTATGTATATAATACTTTATAGATGTATATATATATGTCTATATATGGTAATATATGTATATTGATATATGTAGACAGATAAGTATATATATATGTATAGATATATATATATATATATATATATATATATATATATATATGTATATATGTATATTAATACTTAGGTATATAGGTACTACTATATATATATACGTACTTATATATATGTATATATATCAATATATATATGTATATGTATATATACATATGTATATAATACTGTATAGGCGTGTGTGTGTGTGTATGAAAGTGTGTGCAAGCGTCGGTAAAGAGAGTGAGAGAGTGTTGTGAGAGAGAGTGAGAGAGAGAGAGAGAGAGTGGGAGAGAGAGGGCGCTGTTGAGGGTTAAGGCGTCTGAAGTTGTGGAACGTCGTCTGGTCCACATGCACACGCGTAGGTGCATTGGTGCGCTGAGAGGCGCGCGCTCGCAGGGGGGAGTGGGCGCGAGGGAGCGAAGAGGCCATAGCGCACCGCGCTACGCCAAGGGCTGGAGCAGGCACTGCCATGCGTGCGTGGGCAAAGAGAGCGGGCGACGTAGGCGGGTGCGGGGGCTGGCAGACGCGCAGGAAGGCGCTGGCAGAACGCGAGGCGAGACACGCGCGTGGACGAAGGCTAGTTGCGGCGCGCCGGGTGACTGGATAAGTGAGAAGCTCACCGATCACCCCACTGTAGCCACAATGTTCCGCAAACTGGCGCGAACAGTGGCTACAGTGTAAGGCCAAGCCGCGCAACTGGGAGCGGGCAGTGCTGTGAGTTCGGACGGCTCGACGCGCGTGGAAGAGTGGCTCCTGCTGGTGGCTTGCGGGCGGGATGTTGCGACAGAGCGTGCTGATAGGGCTGCTGGCATGCGCGGTGGAGGGCGAGGGCGACCTGCTGCTTGCGCGGAGGCTTGCGGGTGCTGGCAAGGGTGCGCGGTGAGGCTTGGCCGGCCGCTGTAGAGGTGCACGGTGGCCGGTTGCAGGTGGAAGAGAGAGTGCGACAAGGCACTTGCACGAAGAAGCTGGAGGAGAGGGCACCTGCAGGTGCACGTGGAAGGCTTACGTGCACTGCTGCTGCCTTGCTGCTGCTGCTGTAGGGCTCGACCAACTGCTGCAGGGCGTGCGGTGGTTGGTTGAGCTTCATAGCTGAAGCTTTGCTCCAATGGTTGAAGGGTTTCGAACGGAAAAAACAAGGAAAGAGCCACCACGCCCACCGGCTCTTTGGTGAGCTGGGTGGTGGTGGACTCACGGTGGTGGTTGTGCACCACCGTGAGTTGCTCCTGTCCGCCGGGTGTCTCCTTCAAGGAGGAGGTCCTGCGTATGGAGGGAAAGGGGGAGGAGGCGGCCTGGAAGTGAGTTGCTGTGGGTTCTTTTGGCGTGGAAGTCCAGGCTAGCTGCAAAGGAAGAACCGTGCTCTTTTTAAAGAAGAGGAGAGCATACACAGCCATGCCTTGGCTGTGCATGGCTCATGGATGGCTCATGGCAGGGAGAGGCTGGCGTAGGGAATGGTGCGAGGAGGAAGAGGATGCTCCATGCAGCCGCGGGGAAGATTTCAAAATCAAGTGAAATAAAAAATAAAAAGATGGTGAATTTGCAAAGATTCACTTGAGGAAGAAATGTTAAATGCAAGGCCATTTATTTACTCTCCTCCCTTCTCAATTAAATACATGCATGTATGTATTTTTACAAATGCGACTACGGAACCCTAATATGCACTGTTAATGCTAGGAAATAGCATAAGATGACACAATTGCAGGTGTATTTTTGCAGTGCAATCAGCGTGCACCACCCACAACCTCTCCTCCAAGGTGGCGTGGACCACCTTCAAGACCTCCTCCAAAGGTCTTACTTGCCTGGCTTCTCCTTTGGCTGGCGTAGGCACAAGAGAGAAGCGAAGAGGGGAAGGCACCAAGGGGACAGAATATCCCCTTAATCTTATTTTTCTTCTCTCTTGGGTACGAGCTTTAGGTAGAGTGTGAGAGGTATTTTGCTAGCCAAGGATGTCTTGTAAGGTGGTGGGTGTTGGTCTTTTTGTAGGGTCGGATGAGGGGGTGAAGGTGGATCTTGAGATGGATGGCTTGGATGGGAGAACGGAGGTGATTAGGTAATCCTAGGGCTAAGGAGAGTCGGCGCCAAGTAAGGGGGTGTGAAGCTGGTGGTTATGGTGGTGAAGGGCCTCCAAGAGGTGGTGCCATCAATGTAGAGATGCCTTGGTTTTGGTGCCACCATGAGGGCTTCTAGAAGGGGGGTTTGGTGGATGGTGCAGATGGGTTTAAGGGAGGATATGTGGTGGAGATGAAGGATATTTTGGAGGGAAAAAGTGGCGCCAATAAGGAGGGTAGTTAGGGTGGTTTTGGCACCACTTTGTAGTGTCTTTTGGAGGTAGTAGGTAGGCTAGGTTGGCACCAAAGTGAGGTGGAAGTAGGGTAAGCTTATGTGGAGCTTAGGTGGAGCTAGATGGTGGAGTTGTTAGGTAGGGTTTCTAGGTGGTAAAAGCCAAGGGAGCTGGAGCATAGCCAAGCTAAACTAATCTAAGCTAGCTTAGGTAGTAGTGGAGTAGAGGAGGAGGTGTTGGAGCTAGGGTTTGAAGGGAGGAGCTAGATATGAAGAATCTGGAGCTGAATTGGAGTTGGCAGCTACTGAAGAGGTCAGCATGGGGCTACTCGAGCTGGCTTAGCTTTCTAGTTCTTTGCTAGCTGCTAAGCCAAGCTAAAGTGAGCTGGCTTCTGTTGAATGGAGCTGAGGTGAGCTAGGTCTGGTGCTCCCGGGGAGGATTGAGCTGGTTGAGACAGCTAAGGTAGCTTAGCTCAACTAAGTTGAGCTAAGCTAAGTCCCCGGGAGCTGGACTTGAGCTTCCTGAGCTGGGATGAATTCATCTTCAGCTGGCTGGAGTTGAGTGGAGCTGGAGGTAGCTGGACCTGAGCTGAGGTGAACTCCAATCAACTCAGTTGAGCTAGCTAGAGCTCCTTGTGGATTAGTGGGAGCTGAGATGAGCTAGACTTAGCTAAGTTGAGCTGGATTTGAGTTGACCAAAGCTAGGGTGAGCTAGGATGAGCTCTCTTGAACTACCATTCAACTGAGATGAGCTGAATGTAGCTAGGATGAGCTAACCCTAGTCCAAGTGAGCTGGATTCCAGCTGTGGTGAGCTGGATCAAGTTGAGTTCTAGCTAGTTTGAGCTTCTTCCTCACTAGTTGCCTTCTTGAGTGCTAGGGTTTTAGGGATCTGTATATTTGTTCATCGTTAACACTCACAAAAATACATTAAAAAGACAAGAAAAAATGCAATGCATGCCTAACCCTATTAATGCCTAAATGCATCCCAAAAACCCATTTGCGGAGCAAAACCCTAAGAGGTAGGTTTGTTTTAATGCCTAAGAATGGTGATAAACTGGCATTTATCACATCCCCATGCTTATCTTTTGCTAGTCTCTTAGAGAAGCTTTAATTTTTTGGAAAATAGAATTTTAGAGAAATCTAGTTTTTTTGACTTTTGAACATAGGAGGCACAGGATTTGTTGAGGATAAACATCGGGATTTGTTTTTGGATCAAAAAATTAGACAAAACGGGATCAATATATCCTCCAGAAATTTCACAAATTAACTCCTTGTTAACTCAGATGACTTAAAATTTTTGTCTTTAGGATTTTTCTGGCTCTTGAATCTGATTCGCAACTTGCAATATCCTTTAAAACCTTGTGTCCATGCTTGTGAAAGGCCAACATTTATAGGGGTGTGTTTTGGTTAAAAAATATATATATTTTTCTCTCCCATGCTTATTTTTAGCTTAGTCTTACAACAGATATGTCGGGATCATCATTCCCGTTACCAATCTTCGAGGGGGCTCTGGCACCAGTACTTCGGGATAGCACTGCCCATGACACCACCCAGGAGCTCATAACCCCAAAACACAATGCGGTGTAAAAGGGCACTCGAAGAAAACTCAAGCTCTTGCTCGAACACTATAGGTAGAGCACCATCCAAGACACTTGAGCTGCTAAAATGTGCTTTAATGCTCCATTTAAAGGTATGAAATATAGATATGGAGCAGCGCTGAAGAGGTAACATGTTGACATCACATCCTCAAAGGAGGCTTTTCCCTCCTTCTCGGCGGTGGGAACTCAAACCAATGATCTGCTTCAGACTTTTACTAAGTCCAAACAAGGGAGTTTTTCTAATTTTTAGTTGTTTCTAAGTGTTGGTTTGTGTGTGAAATTTGACACAAGAAGTTCCTCAAGAAATGCAAGTTTCTTAATCAGAAACTAAGCCAGATACTTTCCAAATTACAAAAAATGATCAAGTCACCTGAATTATCATGAGTTCAGGTGGAATTTTTAGAGAAGGATAACTGATCTAGTCTAAAAATAGACCTTGAAATTCTAATTATCAGGTCCACATCCTCATCCCGAGTTTGTTAAAGATTAGATCCCATTGTACCAAATGTGAGTTTTTCGACCTTAGTCCCAATTTCAAAATTTTTCCTAAAAAAGTTTTCAACATTTTTATATTTTTGGGTATGCAAGCAGGAAAATAAAATAATAAAAGAGAAATGCATGTTTTTAGGTTTTGAAAATCATAAATCGATTGTCAAATTTTAAAAACGCCCCCCCATGCTTAAGGTATGCAATGTCCTCATGCATTAGGAGAAAAAAAGGGATCACCTTAATGAAGAATGATCAGGTTTAGGATGGTCAAAACCTGGAAAAAGAAAGGAAAAAGAAAAGCAGGAAAAATGATGGGTTACCTCCTATCCAGTGCTATCTTTTATGCCTTTCAGCCGGGCGTAGTTTGAATTAGTGATCAAAGGTGGTTGGCTCAGTGAAATTAAAAGATTCAGATGGAAGATTCAGCGTATGATCAAAATAGGGTTTTAAACATTGGCCGTTGACTTGAAATGTCGTATTAGTTTTAGGATCATAAAGATCAACACTGCTGTATGGATAAGTTTGATGGACAGTAAAGGGACTGGTCCATTTGGATTTTAATTTGCTAGGAAAAAGACATAATCTAGCATCAAAAAGTCAAACGTGTTGATTAACATCAAAGTGTTTCCGAACAATGTATTTATCATGAAATATCTTTGTTCAGTCTTTATAAATCATCGCGTTTTCATAAGAAAAATTACGTAATTCTTCCAATTCAGTTAATTGTAGTTTTCTATTGATACCGGTGTCAGATAAATCCATGTTTAGATGTTTTATTACCCAAAAAGCCCTATATTCTAGTTCTACAGGGAGATGGCATGCCTTCCCAAAAATCAGACGGAAGGAAGACATGCCAAGCGAAGTTTTAAAAGTGGTACGGTAGGCCCATAAAGCACGTCCTATTTGGTGGACCAATCTTTACAGTCGAGCCTAACCATCTTTTGTAAAATATTTTTAATTTTCCGGTTAGAAACTTCTGCCTGGTCATTTGTTTCGGGGTGATAAGGTGTGGAAATTTTACGATTAACCCCATATTTAGAAAGAAGGTGACAAAATTGTGAGTGAGTGAAATGTGAATCTTTGTCACTGATAATGGCTTTTGGAATGCCGAATCTTGAGAAAATATTTTTCTTAAGAAATTCGACAACCACACGGTGATCACTAGTGTGGGTGGGTATTGCTTCTATCCACTTTGAAACATAGTCAATTGCGACTAGTATATATAAATACCCACCAGAGTTGATGAACGGTCCCATGAAGTCGATACCCCAAACATCAAAAATTTCAACCTCTAAAATAGGATTAAGGGGCATCATATCCTTCCGAGTTATGTTGCCGATGCTCTGGCAACGCACATAGGATCGAACAAAGTCATGAGCATCTTTGTACAAGCTGGGCCAAAAGAATCCCATATTAAGGATTTTAGCTGCAGTTTTCTTGCCCGAAAAATGTCCGCCACCGGCCATTGAGTGACAATGTGTCAAAATATTATGGATTTCAGAATCAGGTACACATCGTCGAATGGCCTAATCGGCACAAATGCGGAAAAGGTCGGGCTCCTCCAAAAAATAGTATTTAATATTAGCAATGAACTTATCCCATTTTGATTTTGGCCAATCAACAGGGATTTGTTCTATTGCTAAATAGTTTGCGATAGGCGAAAACCAAGGGAGAGTAGTAGCAGCTAAAATGCTTTCATCGGGGAAATGATCAGGTGGGGTCATTATGTCATTCGTCATAAGACGAGAGAGATGGTCGGCCATTACTTTATGCGATCCCGTCTTATCCTTGATTTCCAGGTCAAATTCCTGGAGCAGAAGGATCCAACGGATAAGGCAAGGTTTCACATCTTTTTTTGCCTGCAAATATTTAATTGCTGAGTGGTCGGTATATACAGTGACATGTGACCCCAAAAGATATGATCTAAATTTTTCTAAGGCAAATACAATGGCAAGAAGTTCCTTTTTAGTAACTATGTAATTCCGTTGTGCATCATCAAGAGTTTTGCTAGCATAATAGATCACAACGGGCTTCTTGCCAATTCTTTGCCCTAGAACGGCACCCACAGTAAAATTTTAGGCATCTGTCATTAATTCAAAGGGACTATTCCAATCAAGTCCCTGAAAAATTGGTGCCTCAGTAACCTCTTTCTTCAACCTCAAAAGACTCTTCAGCCATGTATCATTAAAATCAAATGGCTGGTCTTTTGTAAGCAGCTGACTTAAGGGCTTGGAGATTTGGGAAAAATTTTGTATGAATCCATGGTAGAAACCCACATGACCCAAAAAGGATCTGATCTGTTTGACAGTAGTGGGCGGTGGGAGCTTAGATATAGCATCTATTTTTGCTTTATCTACCGCGATTTCTTATTTTGAAATAACATGGCCCAAGACAATACCTTCCTGGACCATGAAATGACTTTTTTTCCAACTGAGGACAAGATTGACTTCTATGTCATTTTTGGAGAGTTCTTTCAAGGTTCTTGAGACAGTGGTCAAAAGAATCTCTAAAAATAGAGAAGGCATCCATAAAGACTTCTAAGCATTCACCTACCAGGCCTGAAAATATTGCAAGCATACACCTTTGAAAAGTCGCAGGTGCATTGCAAAGATCGAAGGGCATCCTTCAAAAAGCAAAGGTTCCAAAGGGGCAGGTGAAAGTTGTTTTATCCTAGTCCTCAAGATGAACTGCTACCTGATTATAACTGGAATAACCGTCCAGAAAATAGTAAAAATCCCGTCTGGATAAACGCTCCAAGATTTGATCAATAAAAGGGAGTGGAAAATGGTCCTTCTTGGTGGTGGTGTTCAATTTTCTGTAATCAATACACATGCGCCAAGAAGAGGAGATTTGAGTGGCTATATTCTCCCCATTGTCATTGGTGACAACTGTTAGTTCGACCTTTTTGGGTACAACTTGTGTAGGACAAACCCATGAGCTGTCAGAAATGGGGTAGATGATATTATCATCAAGCCACTTAATAATCTCCTTTTTTACCACCTCCTACATAATAGGATTCAAGCGCCTTTGTGGTTGGTGGGAGGGGCGAGAATCGTCCTCTAAATATATACGATGTGTACAATAGGATGAATGAATACCCTTAAGATTAGAAAGGGTCCAGCCAATAGCTTTTCTATATTTACTCAAAACCTGAGAAGTTTGTGCTCTTGTGCCCCAGTAAGTCCAGAATTTATAATTAGGGGTAGGGTCTGATTTGGACCCAGGAAGACATATTTAAGGGAGTCGGGCAAAGGTTTTAATTCCAATTGTGGGCCCGGCTTTGAAAGAATTTTTGCTTTGTGGGTTAGTGGTGACGTGAGAGTGAAAGGGTCAGCTGGAGGGTTAGCTAAATGTGTGGTTAGGGTGGAAGGGTGAGAAGAAGTGGATTATTTAGGAAATGTATTGATGGCAAAACAGGAACCTAAATGGGAAATTTGCAAAGTTTCCTCCACAATATTTTCTATCTCCGAATCCAAATCATTAAAGAAATCAGGTTCTTGGAACCTCCTAGAAGCTTGGAAAATGTCTAAGGTTACAGATTCACCGCCACACATGATCTTCATTTTTCCAGAATCACAATCAATATTTGTGCGAGCGGTGGCTGAGAATGGTCTTCCAAGAATTATGGGGGAAAACTTTAGTGCTTCTGATACCTCTATGTCCAGGACTAAAAAGTCTACTGCAAATAGACAATTTTTTCCCTGGACAAGGACATCCTCAACAATTCCCCTTGGTTTAATTGTAGATCAGTCGGCTAATTGAAGAGTAACCTCAATAGGCTTTAATTCACCGATCTTAAATTCCTCAAGAACAATTGTGGGGATCAGATTAATTGAGGCACCGAGATCCAACAAAGTGCAATCAAAAGAAGTATCATTAATGATAACTTGAATTAGGGGGTGCTGAGATCTTTTCTCTTAAGAGGCAGTCGACTCTGCACAACTGAGTTGACTCTCTCAGGAAGGATTACCTTTCCTAATTTTTGGGGCTTCCTTTTCAGGGTACACAAATCTTTTAGGAATTTTGCATAGGCAGGGATGTATTTTATGGCATCTAGCAGAGGGATGTTAATTTCAACTTGCCCAAATAAATCCATTAATACCTTTTCAGTGGGCTCAGATTTCTTCTTTTTCTTATTTGTTGAAGAATGGAGGGCTTGTCAAAATGGTGCAGGGTTTCCCTATTTTGCATGAATAGGTTCCTGAACATTGTGAGAGGAAGATGGGGAAGAGTTGATCTGTGATTCATTAAAATGAGTTTCTTTAATAGGCAGGGGATTGTGAGTGGCTTTCCCATTCCTCAAAGTAACTACATAGTCTGGTTGTTTCTAGAATGAGGATGGGAACCCTGACTGTTATTGAAACCCGGTAGATGCTGAGGTGCTGGTTGAATGGGTTGACTAGGATATCCACCTTGGAATTGATTCCTTTGATTATTTGGGTTGGGCATGGGTTGGGAAGGTAAATTCCCAATAGGTCGATGATCAGGAGTAACCTTAACTTGGTGTTGCTAGTTGGTAACCATGTGGGTTACTTCTGTCATTTGATTCTGCATACCTTGCAGAGTTTTCATGACCTGAGTGTTAATATCTTCCTGGGATGGTCTAGGTTGATACACAGGTTGCGCATAATTCCCAAAATAATTTTGTTTGGGAAAAGGAATTGGATTTGGGTTAGTCCTACAGTTTTGATTGCAAGTGTTGGAGGGGTTTCTAAATTGCTCCTGGAGTGCATAAATATTTTTCATGGTGGGATAAAAACATTTTGATCAAAATTCCCAGTCAATTCCTATGGGAAATCATTTGGAAACTGCTGACCAGCAGGTGTGGCATCAATGTTGTGTAGATTTTCTCTTCGGAGAAGTTGTGGAGTGTTAGTGTGTGGAGAGTTAACATGTGGAGCTTGTCTATTTGTGAGCTTTTCTAGCATTTTTTTCTGGTGAATTTGCATCTGGTCTAGCCGTTGAGCTAACATATATAGATCATCTTGGGTGACTAGAACAAAGGTGGATTTAGAGTCAATTTCTTGGACTCCGTGTCTGGGGTTTTGTGTTCTACCAAAAGTGTCCATTGAAGTCATATTAAATGAGTTTTCAGTCATTTCTTGAAAGAGGAGATAGGCATTTTTGGCATCTTTATTAAGGAAATTGCCCCTACATGAGGCATCCACAAATCGCTTCAATTTCTAATCCATTATAGAAGATCTGCACTAACTGCCATTGTGGAATTTCATGGCAGGGACAACATCTTAGAAGTTCTTGAAATCTTTCCTAGGCTTCGTGGAAGGGTTCACCAATTTTTTGTTGAAAGGTCTTTATGGATTTTGTTAAAGCATTAGTTTGACTGATCGGAAAATTTTTTTTGAGAAAAGTGCTTTTTAATTGGGGCCAGGTGGTAATCGGGCGCCCAACCGTTCTAAACCAATGGGAAGCTTTGCCTTTAAGAGAGAGAGGAAAAAGTCTCATTAACCATATGTCTTCTTCCTGTACATTATGGGAACGAGTGGTTTGAGCGAGGATAGTTAATTCCCTGAGATGACAAAGAAGGTCCTCTCTTGGAAGACCATGAAAATGCTTGATAAGATTTAGAATGGCTGGTTTGATCTTGAAATCCCCATGAGGTATGACCGCGCTGGGTCTTTCCTCGTAATTGGAAGGATCATAGAAATCCTTAAGAGGAACGACAGGTTGTTGGCAGGGTGGTGGATTTTGCCCTTAGTTAGCTAGGTTCGTGACAGTCCTAGCCAAATCTTCTTGATTTTGTTGTAGTCGAACCAAATGGTCGACCATCAAGGCAAAGGGGTTTGGATTTTGAATTAGAGTTGGAGGGCCACCTGGCCCTGCAGGAATTTCCAGTTGCTCCAAATGAGGGAGGTGAGGGAGGGGGAAGTCAGCTTGTGGGTCGGCTGACGGGTTAGAAGTGGAAGCAGAATTTTTTTGTCGGCTTCCTGGGTTTTCCATTTTCTTAGAAGAGGAGGGAGAAGAAAACAACGATGTTCTGCTGTGGGGGGCGAAATCAGATGGTCCCTCAAGATGTGGTTTTTGGGACCTTCGCCTGTGCATGCACTGTTTTGGAAGAATTGGAGGGGAGGAGAAGAGAAAGAGATGAGAGAAAGTGTGCAATTCAAGCAACAAAAGCTAGACCTAACTTATGTGTGACTCCCTAAAAATAAACCTAAGACTTGGTCTACGTAGAAAATAAGTAATTAATAATGAATACTCATTCTGTCAACAAATCTAGGCAACTTGCTTAAGGGGAGGTTTGGGCCCAATTGTTTCCTAGGGAAAACCCCAGGTGCTTGTACAAATGCACGCCTGGTCATTTGACATGGCCCCTCGCCTGAACACCAGATATAAATGACAGAATTGGTATTAACTAGAGAAAACTTAAAACCTATATAGCAAGCCTAAGTTGATGAAGCCTTAGGGGTCAAGTTGTTACAAATTTTAGTTAAGTCTAGGATACTATAGTGCACACAGAATGTGGAGGGCATTAATTTAGGTTATTTCCCAGTTATTTCAATTTTTTTTGTTAGTGTGTAGGAATTGGAAAGTGGTTCCAATGCAAAGCAAGTTGTCACACAATTAGTGTACTTCAGTCTTTTAGGATTGGATTTAACTTAGTGTATTTTTAGGGTTTTCTTGTTAAGCTTTCAAACAAATTTGAGATTCCACAAACAATAGAAAATCAAGTTGTATGGGTGAGGATATGTTTCCTTTTGGTTTTTTGTCTCTAAAAATGACAAAAAGAAACCCTAATCCAATTAACCCTAAGACAGAAATTTAACTACCAATGTGTTATTTGTAGGCTTTTTTTATTAAGCTGTGGTCCAAACAATTCAAACAATACCACTACTTTCAAGAGAATCAAACAAGAATTCTAGAAAATATTTTTGTAAGATGTTAGGAATTTGTTTGATATTTGTTTTGAATTTTTATTTGTGCTAGTGTCAAGGTCTAGAAATGATACCCATGAGTATTCTGGACATTTTGTACCACCACTGGCCTCAGAAAATTTTGATGATTTTATGTGAGATGTAGAATTTTACAAGGATTCCAGAAAGCTAAATTTTGCAAAAATTGGATGAGTATAAAAATTACAAAAATTCATGAACAGTAGCAAAATAGGATGCTTAAAGGGTGTGACCCCTCAGCAGTCTATGAATTTTTAAAAATTAAATACAAAGCCAACTGATCTAAAATTTGGAACAGACGTTCTAACTTGATTTGAAATTACTATGTGAAATTCTAGAATTTTAGGAAACCTGTGGTGTTAGGAATTGATTTTTGAAATCCGAATAGAAATCTTGACCCGAAAATCAAAATGCCAACACTTAAATTGGAGTGGTGTTTAATGAAGCATACAAGTAAACAATGAATTTTAATGGACACCACTCCACTTAATTGAGAAGTTTGGGATCCTGAAAGCCAAGTTTAATATTTTTTTGGTAGTTTTAATTGACTATGTGACCAGAAAAGAGAACCAACCTAAATTTCGTGGGAAGAAAAGGAACTTTTGAGCTTTCGCTTCAAAATTCCCGCTTTCTTCCTGCAATACCTGCACACATGAGAGAAAAGAAAGAGAAGGGGATGAGATCCACTTCAAGCAAGAGAAAAATGATTAATGCAAAGCCGTGCCTCCCCAGCAACAATGCCAAAAAGTGATGCAAAGATAAGCATGATTTGCAATTAAGGTTTTTAAAGTCGCTGTAACATGCAAAATCGCATACGCTTTTAAATTTACATTCCTAGATAGGGGAGTATCTAGGGTCGTCCAAGGAGGCAATTTTGCAACTCAAATCTCTTGCTTTTAAGGGAAACTCAATCTTTCTTTTTGGTATTTTGAATATATAATTTTTATGTTTTGAAATAGTAAGGGCAAAATGCAAATTGTTGACGAAAAAATAACTAACACCTATAATCACTAAGCTAAAACCTAAGAGACAAATATGACCCCTCCCTATGCTCACTCTAAGCAAGTGGAGGCCTAGAGTAATTAGGAAGTGGAAGTGAAAAAAGTGCTAAAACAACGACAAGCAATTGCAATAGAAATTAAAAAGAAGGCAAATTAATTTAGTAGAATTTATGTTCTTTTACAAAGACAAGTAGAGGAATGCTTCTACTGGAAATGGAAAATATAAAAGCAATAAAAGAAAACCAAATCCTTTTGTAGAATCTGGTAAAGAAGGGAGTCTTTTTGCTCCAAGCCTAGCTACTCCTTGGCTTGAAAAGGTCTCCTTCTCCTTCCTTGAATCCTCCTCCAAGGTAGATGCTCTCCACCTCAATTCTTTCCTCCAAGGGTGGGCATGCACCACCCTCAAGCTCTCCTCCAAGGTGGCGTGGACCACCTTCAAGACCTCCTCCAAAGGTCTTCCTTGCCTGGCTTCTCCTTTGACTGGCGTGGGCACAAGAGAGAAGGGAAGAGGGGAAGGCACCAAGGGGACAGAATATCCCCTTAATCGTCTTCTTCTTCTCTCTTGGGAGTGAGCTTTTGGTAGAGTATGAGAGGTATTTCGCTAGCCAAGGATGGGTTGTAAGGTGGTGGGTGTTGGCCTTTTTATAGGGTTGGATGAGGGGGTGAAGGTGGCTCTTGAGATGGATGGCTAGGATGGGAGAATGGAGGTGGTTAGGTGATCCTAGGGCTAAGGAGAGTTGGCACCAAGTAAGGGGGTGTGAAGGTGGTGGTTATGATGGTGAAGGGCCACCTAAAGGTGGAGCCAACCATGGAGATATGCCTTGGTTTTGGTGCCACCACGAGGGCTTCTAGAAGGGGGGTTTGGTGGATGGTGGAGATGGGTTTAAGGGAGGATAAGTGGTGGAGATGAAGGGGATTTTGGAGGGAAAATGTGGCACCAATAAGGAGGGTAGTTAGGGTAGTTTTGGCACCACTTTGTAGTGTCTTTTGGAGGTAGTGGGTGGTGTCAGACCCGGTTAGGTTGTTAATATGGTGATTTTATCATTGAAATGTGTATAGTGGTTAACCTAAATCAGACCTAACCATCTCTTTACAAAATTTTTAACTTGGCCCACTTGATTTTATCTTGGCCACTTTTAGGCCCAAGGTCGAACACAGGGAAGTGGGGTTGCAAGTTAAGTTTCTACGCCTTTCCTACAACGAGTCTCTTTCGTTCGTTTATTGTGTTTTCGGTGTTTTTTTTTCTATTTAGATTTTTTCTGATAATCTTGGTTCTTGAGGCACACCCTCAAAATTAGGTTCTTGGCTTTGAGCCAAATCATGGTTCCAAAATGGGTCTTACTATTTGCAAAACGGAGTACCTGCAAGTCAAAGATTATCTTCTCTTTTATATATTTTTTCTTTTTATGGTCATGCAAGAGAAATAGAAATAAAGTAAATATAATATGGATATAAATGTATATACTATATATGTATAAAAAGGTGGGGGTGTAGGCGGAGATGGAGTGTAGCACGGTGTCGAGTCGGTCGTCGTCTAGAAAGACACAACCAACAAGATGAGGTGCTGCGTGGAGTAGAGGATGGATGGTGGAAGATGAATGCGAATATGCTTTTTGTATGCGTGTATCGGGGAATATCAGCAACTGGTGCAGATACGCGATACCACGTATGGTAAATAATGTGAAAATATATATATATGTATATATGTAAATATATCTATATATATATATGGTTATAAATATATAGGTATATATATGTAGTTATATATGTATATATGTATATGTATATATATAGAGGTATGTAAATATATATATAAGTATATGTATAGATAGATATATGTACTGATCTCTATATATATATATATATATTTATATGTATATGTATGTATATGATACTATATAGATGTATATATATACATATGTATATGTATATAGTAATATATGTATATATAGATACAAGTAGATAAGTATATATATATGTATATATGTATGTATGTATATATAGTTATAGATATATATATATATGTATATATATATGTATATTTGTATATATATATATATAAGTATATGTGTATATATATGTATGTATATATGTATATAAATATATGTATATAAGTAAGCATATATGTGTATGTATATATATAAGTATATAGATATATATATATATTCATGTATATAGACTAATGTATAGTTATCTAATATATGTATAGATATATGTATATATATATATATATGTATATGTATATAAGTATATGTATATATGTAAATATATATGTATATATATAGGTGTATAGGTATGTGTGTATATATATATATGTATACTAATACTTAGTTATATAAATACTACCATATATATATGTATATGAATATATGTAGATATATCAATATATATATGTATACATATATGTATATATATGTATATAATAGTGTATAGGTGTGTGTGTGTATGAAAGTGTGAGTGTGTGTGCATATGTGTATTTGCAGAGAGAGAGGGAGAGTGTGATGTGAGAGAGAGAGCAGGAGAGAGAGTCGTGTGCTTCCTGCTGGAGTGAAGACGCATGGGTTAAGACGTCTGCAGCCATGGAGCGTCATCTGAAGGTTTCCATGCGCGCGCACAGGCACGTACGCATGCGGAGAGAAGAGATTGCAGCACGTAGACGGGAGTGGGCGCGAGGTAGAGAAGAGGCCGTAGCGCACCGCGATGCGTGAAGAGCAGGCGCTGAAGAAGCAGGCGGACGTACGCGGGCGGGAGCGAGCGCTGGCAGAGGACCGCATGCAGATGCACGTGGACGGGTGCGGGCGACGCGGGCCGAGACGCACGTGCGGGCTGCAGCCGGTTGCGGCGCGTCGCTGAGCTGTTAAGTGAGAAACTGACCGGTCACCCCACTGTAGCCACAGTGTTCCGCAGAAATGCATGAACAGTGGCTACAGTGGCCGACCGAGCCGTGCAATCGGGAGTGGGCGATGTTGTGAGTGCGGACGACTCGGCGCACGCGGAAGAGTGCCTCCAGCTGCTAGCTTGCGGGCGGGACCTCGCGACAGAGCATGCGGAGAGGGTTGGGTCACGAGCGAAGGGGCGCGACAGGACGCGTGGTGGCCTGCGGGTGTTGTCTAGGGTGCACGGTGAGGCTTGGCCGGCCGCTCAGTGGCGCACAATGGCCGGCTGTGGGCGGGAAGACGAGTGCAGTGCGAAGAAGCGGGAGGCAAGGGCGCTTGCAAGCACGCGGATGTCGAGGGCGGCCTGCAGGCTTGTGTGGAAAGGGCTGGGCAGCTGTTGCTGCTGCTGCAGCAGAGCTTCAGACCATGAAGCCTGCAGCAATGGTTGAAGTGGCTAGAAGGTGAAGAAGTCAAGGAAGAGCCACCACGCCCACCAGCTCTATGGTGAGCTGGGTGGTGGTGGACTTACGGTGGTGGTTGTGCAGCACCGTGAGGTGCTCCTGTCCGTCGGTTGTCTCCTCAGAGGAGGAGGGCCGGCGTAAGGTGGGAGAGGGGAGGGGACGGTGGCTTGGAGAAGAAGTTGCTGGGTTTTTTGGCATTGGACTAGGCTACCTGCAAAGAAGAAACTGTGGTCTTTCTAAAGAAGAGGAAGCCATGCACAGCCATGCCCTGGCTGTGCATGGCTCATGCATGGCTCATGGCGGGGAGAGGCTGCCGCAGGGAAGGTCCTACTGCAAAGCATGGTGCGAGGACGAGAAGTTGCCATGCAGTCACGGGAAGAGTTTGAAAGTCAAGTAGAAATAAAAATAAAAGGAAGGTGAATTTTGCAAAGATGCACTTGAGGAAGAATGTTATTTGCAAGGCCACTTATTTCACTCTACTCCCCTCTCAATTAAATGCAGTTGCATTTGTGAAAATACATGCATGCATGCATGTATTTTCACAAATGCAACTATGGAACCCTAATATGCACTAGTAATGCTAGGAAATAGCACAAGGCGGTACAATTGCCTGTGCATTTTTGCGGTGCAATCATACCCCCTTGCCTATCTTTCGCTAGTCCCTAGCAAAACATTTTTTTGTTGTATTTAGAAATGACCTTTAAGCTGAAGATTTTCTCCTGAGGCATCATAGGTGTGTTTATTGTCGGATATTGTGAGAACCAATTGTAGAGAAGACTACCAGTACTTTAAGTCTCACATGACATAGATCATCTTTCAACTAACCAGGACTCTTGATATTTAATCCTTAAGTATGATTTCCAGGACCCAAGAGGTTTTTGCCGTACTCGAGAGCTCAAGAGATTATGGCTTTTGCTTAGTGAAGAATCAAGACTGACCAAATGAACATTAAGACTCAAGCCTAGGGTTTCACGAATTTTTAAGTACAGGTTGGTCCCAGTTTCAGCTCATGTCTTCGGATTGACCCTTAAGAAGATGATGGAAAACTCAACTCCCATTTTCTGACATTTACAGGAAAACAGGGTATTTGCGACTTGCCCTGAAGAACCTTTTTTTTTTTTTAGGGTATAGACTTTACAGACATTTGCGAGATATACTGACTTATTTGCATTTTTTTTTTTTTTGAAACACACGTCAATATATCTCTTACAACATTATTTGGAGGAGCACACTTTTCTTTTTGGTGGGAGAGTTTCTTTTTTGGTGGAAAGAGTCGCTCTTGAGCACAAGACTAAAGCCTGGGTTAAAAAGTCTACCTGCACACACAGGTAAGGACTCCACCTTTCCTAATGAACACTAGGGTTGGATCTTATGTTCACCTAGCCTTTCCTGATATGTGTAGTGTGAACCAAGTTTACTTAAGCTCTCAAGTAAAAGCAAACCAACGGATCCTGTACTAGTGTCTTAGGTACAAGAATACGTCCTTAGTTAGGAGAGATTCCGATCAATCTTGTTAATGCTCAAGTGAATTAAGCCGAGCCTGAGCGAATCAAGCTTCTGTGGCCTAGAAAGTCTTCAAAACAATGGTTGAATATCCATAAACACTTATTGTATTTTTGTTTCAGCCTTTAGATCATTACTAAACACCATTTTTATTTTATATATATATATATATATATTTTTTATCTTGCATATTTATAAATAGGTGAAAACTGCATGATACCATAAAATACCTAGATCCTATGGATGCCTATCCACCCCCCATGCAAAACAATGCCATGTCCTCATATGCATGCAGGGAAAGGTAGAGAAAGTATAAAAGATAGGGTAATGAGAGCTGAGGTGCAGGGCATACAGCAGGGTGGTAGGGTGGGTGGATGGTGGGTGGTGAAGTGAAAAGTGAAGTAATCGTGATAGTGGCGTGAAAAGTGATGGCGGATGGTGAAAGGTCTGGAATTTCTTGGGACAAGAGTGTCCTAGGAGGAACAGAAAATAAGTCAGGAGGAAGAAGTTGGCCCTCAGATTTGCCAAGAAGAGGGGCTTCTTGGATAGATGGATCCAAAAAGAAACAGCCCCAGTGAGTAAGATGTGGGCTCAAGGTCCCAGTGTGGAATTGCAAATCCTCTAGATTTGGCGGGAAAGAAAGGGCAATCCAGTCTTCAGGAGTGTGGACCGACGGTGAGTAGCCCAGATATGACTCAGACCACGAGGTATGGGAAGCAGAGAAAACCTTGTCAGAAGTCTGGTCAGGAGAAGGTACGGGACAGGGGAGGGATGGGGAACGTCACAATTTGTGTTGGTTAGGTAGTCGTCAATGTTTACAGGTAATCCGCAGCAGTCGGAATAAGTCCCAATTAGTCTGATACACGCGTTGACGCCCATGTCCTCGTCAGACGTGTCATCCTCTATGACATCACAATCAAAGTTCTTGGCTGCCTTGAGGATCTTAAGCTTGATCTTTTCATATCCAACGGCAATCTCAATACAGCCCGACTTGCAGTTGATAAGGGCACGGGCTATGGCCAGGAAAGGTCGACTGAGGATGATCGGACAATCAGAAAGTGAGCTAGGAGCTTCCATATCTAAAACAAGAAAGTCAACAGGAAAACAGAGACTGTTTACCCTAACCACCACGTCTTCCACCACACCTTTTAGGATTTTGACAGAACAATCTGCCAACTGTAACGTGATAGGGGTGGGTTTCAAATTTCCCAAGGAAAATTTTTCGAGCATGATGGTTGGTATAAGATTTATGGACGATCATAGATCAAGTAGGGCACGGTTAAAATTGTAGCCTTGGATGCTACAAGAAATAAGCGGAGTGCCCGGATCTTTCTACTTCGGTGGTAGATTTGACAGTATAGCACAACTTGCATGAGGCAAGAGAACCATCGGATTCTTAGTTTTCTTTGACTGTCGCCTGGGTGTTGTGTAGTCTTTGAAAAATCGGGTGACAGTAGGTATATGGTCGATAGCCTCAAGTAGGGGTACCCTAATTTCTACATCCCTGAACAAATTATGCAAGTTATCAAAGGCCTGCGTATCTTTCTTTTTGCCTTTTGGCTCCCTCAGTAGAGCCTCAAAGAATGGAATTAATTCTAGCAACAATTTGGGTGTATTGTTCTCTCACGAATGTGGTGCACATCCCGAAGGAGAGGGCGATGAAGAAGACGGGCCAGGATCAAGTCGAGGCGGATTGACGGTCTTCTTGCCGCTCCTCGTAGTGATAGCATTGGACGATGCAGGTCCAGGGGAATCATATGGCGGAGGAGGGTTCGCAATAGGGACATAAAAGTGAGGTGCTGCAGCGAGATTAGCCTGAAATCCTGGTGGAATGCTCAGAGCTTGCAGAATATGATGAACCTACCCCTGAGAAGGTCGTACCTATGGTTGAGGACCACAGGGTACAAAATTTCGCAGGTTTGGGACAGGTTGGGCGGGAAGAGTGGCCTGAGATCGAGTCGTCATGCGTAGTTGACTGATCTCAGCATTCTGCTGCACCAATTGATGCTAGAGAGAGGTCATGTTCTCTTCATGGCGCTTTTACATTTCCGTCATCATTCGCATCAATTTGTCAAGAGGACTTGATGCGTGTTCTGCTTGCGATACGCAAGGGCCTGATGGCGGATTCGCCAGAGGATTAGATTGGGCCCTTGGGATGACGGGTGCGGACGGTCGCATTGGTCCACCTGCGGGGTTTTGGAGTTGCAGGTTGTTGGATCATATGAAGTTGAAATGATTGTGCCACCCTGGGTTATACGTGGCAGAGAACGGGTTGTTCCCCAGGGCGCAAGCATCTTCTATGCCAGAAGACGCGTGTACATGTAAGTATGCATCCGAGCACATGGAGGCTTGGTCCTCCATGTCGAAATACTGGCTCGCAGAAGCCAGATCCACATGACTTACCGAGTTGCTCAATGCGATACTCGGTAAGGAAGGTCTTACGTGGTTTCTTGGGATAAGCCTGGTGTTGGTAGAGTTGGGATTGTGACGAAGTGGTGAGGTGGTGTTTACCATAGAACGGGCGGGGTTGGCCAGAAGCTCATCCAGCTTCTTCTGCACAACAGAGACTTCATCCTCTTTTTGTGCGATAAGGCTGAGATCAGTGGATGAATGGGAGGGTCCCGTGTCAACTTCGTACACATTTCGGGGCTGGCTGGTACGATTAAAGGCAACAATGGAAGCATTGTTCATTGAGTTTTCACTCATATTTTCAAACAATTCAAATGCTCCATTCTTGCCTTTATTCATAAAATTCCCTCCGCAGGAAGCATCTGCTATCTGCTTCAAAGTCTCATTTAGCCCATAGTAGAAAATCTAGGCTATATGCCACTTAGGCAGACCGTGGTGCGGACACTTCCTGAGGAGGTTGTTATATCTCTCCCATGCCTCATGAAATTGTTCGCCGTTTTGTTGCGTAAAAGAGGTGATAACATGGTGAAGCGCATTGGTTCGCCCGATTGGGAAGAACTTCTTGAGAAACGCTGTTCGCATCTCTTCCCAAGAGTGAATGGTTCTCCCAAGGGTGAGTAACCATTGCGACGCTTTATCCCGCAATGAAAATGGGAACATTTTCATGAGGACTACAGGTAACCCGATATTTCTTGGTTTAACAGTTTCAGCCAATCAGGTTAAGTCTTCTAAGTGGAGAAAAGGATCTTCACTTGCAAAACCATGGAAGTGGAAATTTATTAGGCCAATTTTGTTCGGTTTCAATTCAAAGTCGTCCCCGCCCATGGGGACCCGAATTTGTCCTATGGTCTCTGTAGCAGTGGGATTTTGATAAGAGCTAAGAGACCTAGGCTCCTCCTGTTCGGGAGGGTTCTGTATTTCCTCCAATGTTTCCTGAATGGCTTCAATTCGTTCATTGTATATTTCCATTTGTGCTTGGAGGCGGGTTATGGGATCTAAGGCTCCACCACCTAGTGGGTTTTGAGGGCGGTTTCCTCCCTCGGGATTTGGGGGTGGGCGTGCAGCCATGTTTGTGGAGGAGGAGGACGATTCGACTTTTCTAAATTTATCAGGCAATTCACACAGTTCAGGGTTTTGTGACCTCCTCCCAAACATGCACTACCGTAGAAGAATTAGGGGGGTAAGAAGGGAAAAGAGATGAGAGAAATGACGCCGCAAAGGTACACTTGATGACAAATCAATTCAATCAAATTCCTAACCTCTACAGTGTGCCCTTAGACCTAAAGATCTAAGTTACCTACTATCCCGAACTACGGAACCGAATGCGAGCACCACAGAACCACCGGGCTAGATTGAAAGGCCGTTTTCCCCAGTCTTAGACACCCGATAGCATGCGGGAACCCTCACCAGCACGTAGACACTACACGCAGATAGTTAGACCTCCAATCCTTAATAAGGGTCAAGTTACTACCAATTTTAGTTAGAGGCTTAGTATCAAGTGCTTTTCGAATGTGAAGGGTGTTGTTTACAGGTAATGCCCAACTGATTGATTTTCAGAGTGTGTAAAACAAGCATGCAACGGGGAAATCTCCCTGAATTGAAGTTTTAATTGGTGAATAGCTTTTTAGGATTCAGCCTTAAGTAATATGAATTTTAGGATTTCTCTGAATTACCAATTCAAACAATCTCTGGGTTTTTTAGAGAATAGAAGTTTGCTTCAAAGCCCAACAAACCCTTCTTTAATATCAGTTGGTTAATGCATGCTAAAATGCAATGGGCTTCCCTAAATGGAGATTTCTATGTGTGGATGCACGAATCAGTTTTAGATTTATGTGAAAGGGAGCCAAAGCACTTTAATTCAAGTGCTCCCAATCACCAAAAAGATGTCCACACACAAGGCTCAACCAAAAGATAAGGAAAATCAAATTGTTGGGGTTGAAGTATTCGGGATCGAATCTTAGGCAATTTGAAAAGTCATGATGGGGTTGCAATCAACTCAATTCCAAGTCTCCCCACCGAAAATATGATCTCGAATTGCAGATAAATGAGGCAAAGAGGGGTGCAATCAATCTTTTTGTGTTTGCCTCAAAGAATACTTCACATGACAAAAAATTCAAGAATCAAGATTCTTGGATTTTTGCTATGCAAAGTAAGGCGGGAAATCCCGGGGCGATGGGAGTAAGGGCAAACAACCAAACAAGTGAATTTTAATCCACTTGCCCCAAGAGATCCCAAGAAGTTTTTCTAGTTTTTGTTTCAATGATTTTTTTTTTATATATATTTTTATTAAGGCGACAAGTTAACCTAGGTTGCTAAGAAAAGAAGACCTACTTGTTCGGCAACGTGTGCGAAGCTCCAATGATGTGTCGGCGTCTTTACGCTCTCGTTCCTGCCTTGGATCTGCTCACGTCTTCGACTTCGTCTGCCTGCCTTCTTGCAACAGGTTCACTTGCACAGCAATAAACAAAAAACACCCGTGAAGAGAGAAGAGAAAAAATGAAAGGAATGGAATAGAAACTTACTTGTAGACGCACCCCCTGGCAACGGCTCCAGAAAAGTTATGGTGTCAGACCTGGCTAGGTTGTTAATATGGTGATTTTATCATTGAAATATGTATAGTGGTTAACCTAAATTGGACCTAACCATCTCTTTACAAAATTTTTAACTTGGCCTACTTGATTTTATCTTGGTCACTTTTAGACCCAGGGTCGAACTCAGGGAAGTGGGGTTGCAAGTTAAGTTTCTACACCTTTCCTACAACGAGTCTTTTCCGTTCGTTTATTGTGTTTTTAGCTTTTTTTTTTCTATTTAGATTTTTTTCTGATAATCTTGGTTCTTGAGGCATACCCTCAAAGTTAGGTTCTTGGCTTTGAGCCAAATCAGGGTTCCAAAATGGGTCTTGCTATTCGCAAGACGGAGTACCTGCAAGTCAAAGATTATCTTTTCTCTTATATATATTTTTTATCTTTTTATGGGCATGCAAGAGAAATAGAAATAAAGTAAATATAGTATAGATATATATGTATATACTATATATGTATAAAGGGGTAGGGGCGTAGGCGGAGATGGAGTGTAGCATGGTGTCGAGTCGATCGTCGTCTAGAAAGACACAATCAACAGGATGAGGTGTCGCATGGAGTGGAGGATGGATGGTGGAAGATGAATGCGAACACGCTTTTTGTACGCGTGTATCGGGGAATATCAGCAACTGGTGCAGATATTCCCACGATACCACGTATGGTAAATAATGTGAAAATATATATATATGTATATATGTAAATATATCTATATATATATATATGGTTACAAATATATAGGTATATATATGTATGTGTATCTATATAGCAATATATGTATATACCGATATAAGTAGATAAGTATATATATATATATGTATGTATGTATATATAGTTATAGATATATATATATATATATGTATATATATGTATGTATATTTGTATATATATATATATAAGTATATGTGTATATATATGTATGTACATATGTATATATGTAAGTATATATGTGTATATATATATATAAGTATATATATATATATATATATATTTGTGTATATAGACTAATGCATAGTTATCTAATATATGTATAGATATATGTATATAAGTATATGTACATATGTAAATATATATGTATATATATGTATATATATAAGTGTATAGATATGTGTATATATATATAAGTATACTAATATTTAGTTATATAAATACTACTATATATATATATATGTATATAAATATACGTAGACATATCAATATAAACATGTATACGTATATATATATATGTATATAATAGTGTATAGGTGTGTGTGTATGAAAGTGTGAGTGTGTGTGCGTATGTGTATTTGCAGAGAGAGAGGGAGTGTGTGCTGTGAGAGAGAGAGAGAGAGAGAGAGCGGGAGAGAGAGCTGTGTGCTTCCTACTGGAGTGAAGGCGCACGGGTTAAGACGTCTGCAGCCGTGGAGCATCGTCTGAAGGTTTCCAGCGTGCGCACAGCCGCGTACGCGAGTGGAGAGAAGAGGCCACAGCACGCAGATGGGAGTGGGTGCGAGGGAGAGAAGAGGCCACAGTGCACCTTGCTGCGTGAAGAGCGGGCGCTAAAGAAGCGGGCGGACGTACGTGGGTGGGAGCGGGTGCTGGCAGAGGACTGCATGGAGACGTACGCGGGCAGGTGTGGGCGATGTGGGCCGAGACGCGTGCACGGGCTGCGGCCAGTTGTGGCGCGCCGGGTGACTGGTTAAGTGAGAAACTCACCGGTCACGCCACTGTAGCCACAGTGTTCCGCAGAAACGCGTGAACAGTGGCTACAGTGGCCAGGCGAGTTGCGCAACCGAGAGTGGGCGGTGCTGTGAGTGCGGACGGCTCGGCCCGCGCGAAAGAGTGGCTCCGGCTGCTGGCTTGCAGGTAGGACCTCGCGACAGAGCACGCGGAGAGGGCTGGGTCACGAGCGAAGGGGCGCGACAGGGCGCACGGTGGCCTGCGGGTATTGGCTGGGGTGCGCGGTGAGGCTTGGCCGGCCGCTGCAGTGGCGCACGGTGGCCGGTTGTGGGCGGGAAGACGAGTGCAGTGCAAAGAAGCAAGAGGTGAGGGCACCTACAGGTGCACGGAAGGCGAGGGCGTCCTGCAAGCTTACGCGGAAAGGGCTGGGCGACTGCTGTTGCGTGCTGCTGCTGTCGCCTTACTGCTGCTACTTTGCTGATGCTGCCACGGAGCTTCAGACCTTGAAGCCGGTGGCAATGGCTGAGGTGGCTAGAAAGTGAAGAAGTCAGGGAAGAGCCACCACGCCCACCTGCTCTATGGTGAGCTGGGCGGTGGTGGATTCATGGTGGTGGTTGTGCACCACCGTGAGGTGCTCCTGTCCGCCGAGTGTCTCCTCAGAGGAGGAGTGCCGGCGTATGGAGGGAGAGGGGAGGGGACGATGGCCTGGAGAAGAAGAAGCTGTTGGGTTTTTTGGTGTTGGACCAGGCTGCCTGCAAAGAAGAAACTGTGGTCTTTTTAAAGAAGAGGAAGCCAGGCACAGCCATGCCTTGGTTGTGCATGGCTCATGCACGGCTCATGGTAGGGAGAAGCTGCCGCAGGGAAGGGCCTGCTGTAGAGCATGGCATGAGGAAGAGAAGTTGCCATGCAGCCGCGGGAAGAGTTTGAAAGTCAAGTAGAAATAAAAATAAAAAGAAGGTGAATTTTGCAAAGATGCACTTGAGGAAAAATGTTATTTGCAAGGCCACTTATTTCACTCTCCTCCCCTCTCAATTAAATGCATGCATGCATGTATTTTCACAAATGCGACTATGGAACCCTAATATGAACTGGTAATGCTAGGAAATAGCACATGATGGCACAATTGCAGGTGTATTTTTGCGGTGTAATCAGTGGGTAGGCTAGGTTGGCGCCAAAGTGAGGTGGAAGTTGGGTTAGCTTATGTGGAGCTTAGGTGGAGCTAGATGGTGGAGTTGTTAGGTAGTGTTTTTAGGTGGTAAAAGCCAAGGGAACTACAGCATAGCTAAGCTAAACTAACCTAAGCTGGCTTAGCTAGTAGTGGAGTAGAGGAGGAGGTGTTGGAGCTAGGGTTTAAAAGGAGGAGCTGGATATGAAAAATCTAGAGCTGAATTGGAGCTGGCAGCTACTGAAGTAGTCAACATAGGGATACTCTAGCTGGCTTAGCGTGCTAGTTCTTTGCTAGCTGCTAAGCCAAGCTAAAGTGAGCTGGCTTCTATTGAATGGAGCTGAGGTGAGCTGGGTCAGGTGCTCCCAGGGAGGATTGAGCTGGTTGAGACAGCTAAGGTAGCTTAGCTCAACTAAGTTGAGCTAAGCTGAGTCCCCGGGAGCTGGACTTGAGCTTCCTGAGCTAGGATGAATTCATCTTTGGCAGGCTGGAGTTGAGTGGAGCTGGAAGTAGTTGGACCTGAGTTGGGGTGAGCTCCAGTCAACTCAACTGAGCTAGCTAGAGCTCCCAGTGGACTAGTGGGGGCTGAGATAAGCTAGACTCAACTAAGTTGAGCTAGATCTGAGCTGACCTGAGCTAGGGTGAGCTAAGATGAGCTCTCTTGAGCTGCCATTCAGCTGAGATGAGCTGAATGGAGTTAGGATAAAATAACCCTAGTCCAAGTGAGCTGGATTCCAGCTGTGGTGAGATGGATCAAGCTGAGTTCCAACTAGTCTAAGCTTCTTCTTCACCAGTTGCCTTCTTGAGTGCTAGGGTTTTAGGGATCTGTATATCTGTTCATCCCTAACAGTCACAAAAGAACATTAAATAGACAAGAAAAAATGCAATGCATGCCTAACCTAGTTAATGCTTAAATGCATCCCAAAAACCCATTTGCAGAGCAAAACCCTAAGAGCTAGGTTTGTTTTAATGCCTAAGAATGATGATAAACTGGCATTTATCACTAATCTCTGTGATGCATCGATTATTTTGGGTTGCCCGTCCTTTGTGATAGCCCATGCGAACATCAGCTCTGCATTCAATTGTATGGAGATAGCCTTAGGAAATGAAAGACTTAGCTGGATATATTCAAGGCATCATGGAACTTCGACTGTGATCACAATGAGGAGGACGATGAAGATGAAGAATCGACTTTCTGTGGTAACATTCGGCTCCTTTTTACTGACGCAATGTGACCTTCGTCTTCATTGTCAGGGTTCTTAGATCTTGATCCACATGGGACTAAGACGACTGCAAAGCACATTTTACCCTACAGATCTGATTGTCTAGGTTGTTCATCTGATCATGGCACCCTTGATTCCGATTATCCTAATCAATCAATTACTGAATTGCCCCTACTGACATAGAAGGGTGTATTATGATGAATGGATTTCTCCTTAATGTAGTCATGACTAACTATTTTTCATGTGGCAAATTAGTGGAAATCCACGCATATCAGGATCATCAAATTTTCGCTTTTGATTCTTCTCCCCTACTCATGGCTTTGATTTCCTCCCACCCGTGATTGAACTGAAGCCCTTACCTGGCTCACTAAGATATGTGTTTTTACAACAAAGTGAGACATAATCGACTATTATTAATGCTCACTTGACCCCAGAACAAGAGCATCAATTGATTTCGATTTTGCAAGACCATAGGACTGCTGTTGGGTGAAGTATTGCTGATCTCCATGGGATTCACCCCTTGTATTGCACTCATCATATTTACATGGATGAGGGTGTGAAGCCTTTGAGACAACCTCAAAGATGGCTGAACTCGAATATGCTAGAGGTTGTTAAGAAGGAGATCATTAAATGGCTAGATGTGAGCATTGTATATTCGATTTTTGACAACCAATGGGTGAGTCCTATCCAGATTGTGCCCAAGAAAGCATGTCTCACCATCAGAAAAAATGACAAGGGAAAATCCATTCCAACCGTCACCGCGACCTCATGGCAGGTTTGCATTGACTATAGGAAACTGAACATGGCTACCGAGAAGGATCATTTTCCTTTACCTTTTATTGATAAGAACTTAGAACGGTTAACCGGACGTAGTTTCTTTTGCTTTTTTGATGGATACTCTAGGTATAATCAGGTAGCAATTAACCAAGAACAAGACAAGACCACTTTCACATACCCCTTTGGAAATTCGCTCTTATGAGAATTCCCTTCTACCTTTGCAACGCACCAACATTTCAGCGTTGTATGATGGACATTTTCTCTTATATGATTGGGGATTATGTGGAAGTGTTTATGGACGACTTCTCCATTTTTGGAGATGATTTCTCATCTTGTCTTGATAACCTCACTAAGATCCTGAAATGATGCATTGAAGTAAACCTGGTACTATCAAGGGAGAAAAGCCATTTTATGGTGAGGGATGGCTTTGTACTAGGTCACAGGATCTCATCTAACGAACTCGAGGTGGATCGAGCTAAATCAGAAGTCATATCCTTATTACCTCCACCTAGCTCGATTAAGCAAATCAGATCATTCTTGGGTCATGTCGGATTTTACCGAAGATTTATTCGTGATTTCTTGAAAATCACACACCCATTGACAAATCTTCTGGTAGCCAATGTGCCATTTGACTTTAATTCATCATGTCTCAGCACTTTCAAGACATTACGAAGCATTGCTTCTAATTCCCCAATTCTCCAACCACCTGATTGGTCTCTCGATTTCAAGATTATGTGTGATGCCTCTGATTTCACCGTCGGAGCTATCCTAGGTCAATGTCAGGAGCAACATCCTTTTGTAATTTACTATGCTAGCAAAACACTGAATGAGGCTCAGTGTAATTCTAGTCATTGAAAAAGAACTGCTAGCAGTAGTATTCGGGTTGGATAAATTTCAATCATACTTACTTGGATCCAAGGTGATAATTTTCACAGATCATTGAGCCTTTCGGCATTTGCTGGCAAAAAAGGATGCTAAACCTCATCTTATCAGATGGATCCTTCTTTTGCAGGAATTTGATGTTGAAATCCATGACAAAGCTGGAGTGCATAATGTTGTGGCGGATCACTTATCTTGATTAGACCCAGCCCACATTCCTTATTCCCCGCCTATTTCAGATCAATTCCCGGATGAGCCTCTTTTGGCAATTAATTCTATTGAGTTTCCCTAGTACATGGATATCGCAAATTATCTTATCATACACAAGATTCTTGTGAACTTGTCCAAGGACCAGAAACTCAAATTTATTTCTGAGGCCAAATTTTATTTTTGGGAAGACCCCTTGTTCTTCCGCATTGGAGCCAATCATATTATTAGGAGGTGCATCCTAAACTCGAAAATTTCTACTGTGTTAGCTTTTTGCCATAGTGAGGCCTATGGTGGTCATTTTTTGGGTCAGAAAATCGCTATGAAGATTTTGCAGTTGGGATATTTTCAGCCAACCATTTTCAGAGATACACACAAATTTGCCAAGTGTTGCAAGCGTTGCCAGTCAATCGTTCTATGACCAAGAGAGACATGATGGCTCTCCAACCCATTTTGGTTGTAGAAGTGTTCGATGCATGGGCCATCGATTTCATGGGCCCCTTTCCAAACTCGCATGGCTTCGAGTACACACTTCTCACTATTTATTATTTCTCAAAGTGGGTCGATCCATCCTGGCGAGATGGGCAGAACATAAGACCGTTATCTCTTTTGTACAGGAATTTATTTTCATGAGATTCGATATACCCCTTTCTCTGATTAGCGATGGGAGTAGCCACTTCATCCATGCCCACTTCAGGTCATTATTAAAGAAATATGGGGTACATCATCGTATTACCAACCCGTATCATCCGGAGACCAATGGGCAAGCTGAAGCGTCTAACCGTCAAATCAAGCTGATTCTCTAGAAGACAGACGAAATAGGATGAACTGGCCTGACAGATTGATTGATGCACTTTGGGCATATCGGACCGCGTACAAGGCCCCACTCAAAATGTTGCCATATCGTATAGTATATGAAAAGGCCTATCACCTTCCTGTTGAGCTGGAGCACCGTGCCATTTGGGCGATGAGAAAATGTAATTTTAACATCGATGCAGAAGGTTATGAAAGGAAGCTGCAACTAGGTAAACTAGAAGAGATTCGGTGGGAGGCCTACGAGAATGCCAAAATCTACAAAGACAAGACAAAGAACTTTCACGATCGCCACATTTGGAGCAAAGTATTCATGCCTAGCCAACAAGTCTAGTTATTTGATTTATGCCTTAAATTCTTTGTAGGAAAGCTCAAGTCTAAGTGGACTAGCCCGTACATGGTGATTCACCCCTACTCTAATGGGCCAATCCAGATCATGGACCCAAAATCTGGGCATGTTTCTACCCTAAATGGCTAGTGCCTTAAGCAATTTATGGCCCAATAACATCCTCCTATTGACGAAATCATTAATCTCATCAAGGACGTGTGATTGAGTTTTCGCCCAGTTGGAGGCATTAAACTCAGCACTTATATATATACAAATCTCGTCATACATAGCATATTTCAGTTTAGTACATATTTTTCTGTATATTATACATCAGGATATTGGTGTTTGCTAAACGAAAATTCAGGAGTGGTTTGTACCCACTTACTCCCTATCTTAATTTTTTTCTTTTATATTCATGCATAAGGACATGCAAGAACTTAGGCATGGGGGGGATAGCATACATTAAGATAAAAAATTTTATTCCAACACCTAGCAAACCTCTGAGTAGAATGTTAATTGTACTTTAGAGTCCATAATTTAAGAACAATCGACTCCACCTCTAATGCTCGCATTGGAGCTAGAAATCATCCACAATAGCTACTTCCAACTCGTTCGCTCACTTTTTTTTCTGAATTAGGACTAAGCAGAATGTAACTCGATAAGGGAACAATATTAAAGTACAATCATAAGATGTTAATTGTATATAGCATATACATATACATATATATATATTTTGCATCCATGAAGAAAGACTTTTATCAAGAGGTTGGATTAGGGATTTTATTCTTTAGTTGATTCCTAAAATCAAGAATCTAGTATAATTTTCACACTTACATGTAGATTTCGCAATGGATTCATTGTGAAGACTGGGAAATGTCTTTAGTTTGTCGAGAAGAAGCAATGCTTCTTTTCCTGAACCCTTGGACAATGGTTAGGGAGTTAGGCAAGCCATTTTCTAAAAGGTCCACCAAATAGTTGTGAGGTAAGAGTAGAGTATTATTGGTGCTCTAAGACTAGTGCAAGGAATCTTAATTTCTAGATAATTAGGTAATGATACTCAGAGTTAAGCATAGCTTTTGCTTTTGGTTCCCATGTATGAACTTTGTGTGAACTTCTGAGAGCCACCAAATAAGGCAAATATGTAGAGTTTGAGTTCTAATAAAACTAGGACTAAGGTGGATGGTTATGACCGGCTTTTATGGAATTCTCAGCTAAAGGAGGGTAGTGATATCAAGGTCAAAAAATACTCCATCCTATCCGTCTCTTTCCCGGTGTCGAGAGTAGGCACCGCCACCAAATAAGCCACCCGATATCCTTTTGAACACCACCAATCCCCAATAATGTCTCTATAATAAAAGTCACTTATGTCGTATGCTCTACTGCATCATGTTGATATGAAAGAAAAAAAAGGAAAAGAAGAAAAAATGCATATAAAAAAAGAGAGAAATTTTTTTTAGAAAAGGAAAAAGTAGAAAATGAGTTTTTAAGTGTGTTTAGTGTTTATTTCAATTGCATTGAAGCAACATTACCCACCACATTTGCAATCCACCAAATATAGCCTTAACCTACTTTTCTGTATTTCTGACTTCCTGAATCTAGGCTGTAGAATTCTGACTTACTGTTAGGGTTATCAGAACTTTCTTAAAGTGATAATGTCATGTGAGACCACCAAATATAGATTCTACTTGTAAATCTGGTGAGATTGTGGACTCGAGAAAAGAAATAGAAAATAAGAGAAAAGTGAAAGATAGAGTAAGTACAAAGGAATCAAAGAGAGCACAGTTTTCCCACTTCTCTCTGAGCTGATTTACTTGATAGTTTGGAAATCTAGATTGCGTAGTACTAGTCTATATGTAGCACCAAATGAGTATGAGCCACCAAATACAAATCCACTTGACTCAAACATCTTCTACCCAAGCTGAAAGCTATGGTAGAAATTAGAGATATTTTGTTATACCCCGAGGGAAGAAGTTTGGCTATTCAGATAGAATTTTACTAAGGGTTAAGTACGGGCTTTAGAGGTGAATCAACTTTTCACTCGAATATGTTGCATAAGTTACATCATGACACTTTAACAATTGTCAGGATTTCTCGATTCTCGGATGAAAATGAAAAGGAAAAGAATCTCTAGTTTTACACTTGATAAAAATAATCAGTCCTTTAGGAACCCATTTTTACATAACTTAGTTTTGCATTTACTAGGGACTAGCAAGATTTCGGCATTGGGATATGTTGGGAATCGTATAGTGCGTGTTTGATAAGAAAAAGCATCGTAGTATAGTGCGCACTACGATCAGCAAAAATATTTATAAAGATAACGAGACTTGGAGTCCCGGTCGTTAGTCTCTAGGAGGCATTTATGGAAATGTAGATTTGAAATCGATCTCTTTCGCTCTACTTAAAATCTCATAACGGTTTATGGTCATTTACGTATTGATGTACGACATGCTAGTTGCCAAAAGATAGCAATTAAAACATGCAACTTCAATCACACCAAAAGATGATAACTAGGCACATGGTGATTTTCAACATATATATTTATATATATAAAAGATGATGATGATATCAGAGTTGTAGAGCACAGGTAGAGGAATTCTTGTACAGGGAAGTAAAACTACTCGCTACCAGAAAACGGCTGCATACATGAATCTATGGGGGGATTTTGCATGCATCATTGTGGGAGAAGTAAGGAACTACACTATTAAGCAGTAAATAAAGAATGTAAATCTAAAAAGAACTATAATCTAATCTAGCAGAAATAAGGGCATTTGGAGGTGGCTCCGATGGCCTTTGAGTTGGTTGAGAGGAGGAGGGGTGGCCAATGGTGCTTAGGCCGACCCTTGGAGAGAGGATGGAGAGGTGATCCAGCATCTTGGCATGGAGGTGGAGGTGGCCATGGTGAAGCTACTCGTGGACATGGAGGTGGAGTGGATGTGGAATGAAACTAAGCTAAATGGAACCAAGAGTGGATGAAGCCAAGAGTGGATGGGTGCAAATGGCCACCCCTTAGGTCTTTTTGTAGACCTAAGGGAAGCTCTCTAGAGAATTATGGAATTCTTTAGAAAGGCCTACGGTGGAAGCTTGTGGTAGAGTGAGAGAGAGGATGGATGGTGGTTTTTAGATCCACCAAATGTGTATCTAAAAATTGAATGGCTCTTGGTTGCTAATTTTAGCAACCAAGGCAACAACACATGGTAGAGAGTTCTAGAGAACTCTAGGCTAGGTATTTTTGTGTGGATGGCATGTGTGGGTGTGTGTGTGGAGAAACTTAAGTGGCTAGGCTGATTAGGTTAGGTTCTAGTGGGTTTAGGTCAAGGTAGGTCTCAAATTAGGGTTGTAAACCCTAATTCAGTAAGGTAAAGTGCAATTAAACTTAATACAAGTTTAATTGGGTGTGTGAAAACTTAGTTGAGAGTAAAATAAATCAATTAAGTCAGGTCTAGGTCAATTGGACTCTCACTGAGTCCAATTGGACAGTGTGTGTTGAAATCAGGGCTCAATTGGACTCAATGAGTCCAATTGAATAGGATGATGGAATTGACTATGATCCAAGTCAATTAGGTTTAGTGAGGACCTAATTAGGTCCTTAGGGAAGTCTAGAGGTGATGTACTAGGGTTAGGGCACCTTAATTTAGGTTCCTAAGGGGTTACAATTGGGCTTAGGGAGTTAGAGATCCAAGATCCAAGCTTAAATCTCAAAATAGGGTCTGGAGGGCAGTTCTGGACATGACATGTTATAGTGAAAAATCAAAAGTCCAGACTTGTTGTCTGGACATCCAGTCAAAGTCAAGGAAGAATTAAGGTTCTGTTTTGGGTATTCTGTTGAAATTGGACGTCTGACCAAGTGTCTGGACGTCCAATAACACTGCAGAAGTGGGTTTAAGGTGTGTGGGAGTTGGCTAAAGGTTCTGGACATCCAAATAGAGGTTGGAATTAGGGATTTAAGGTTTCCTAGGGTGCGGTGACCTAATCTAAGGGTGGCTAAGGCTTGGGGAAGCTTCTAGGTTGTCCTAGGGCTAGGATGGACCTAAGTTCTTTACAATTTTTTGCTTTATTCCTACTCAATAGAATAGCATACCTTAACTCCCTTACATTATTATCTACTGCATCTAATCTTGGTCTTCCGCTCCAGCTCTGCTGCAACACCAGTTATTCTTTATTCTTCAGATCCAGCTTCAGATCTAGCTTCAGATCTAGCTTCTGATCAGCTTATTACCTGCAATTAACATAATGCACCAAATCAGTACATTATAGCATTATTTTATGCATAGCTAAAAGAAAGTAGTAAAGGTGCTTGTAATGCTTATGCATGCATGAATTACCGTAACTTATGCTAAGTCCTAGCCTAATTTAGGTCAATTAAGACCTATTATTACTGCGCAATCAGGGTATGATTATGAAGCAATCATAAGACTTAAAAGACTTGAATTGAGTTAGAACTTAGCATAATTGTAGTATAATTCATGCATTAATAGCATAAATTGCATATTTCCTACTTTACTTAGATAATCATGAAATAATGCTATAATAATGTATTGGTTAGCATATTATTTGCTTTGTAGGCAATAAAAGCTCAGGAGATGGCCTGAAGTTGGATCTAAAGCAGGGAAGAAGCTAGAGTTGCAACAGAGTTAGAGTAGAAGCTTTGGAATAAAGCCACTGAAGATGAAGACATAATGTAGGGAAGAGGTATACTACATTACTTGTAGGATTTTAATGTGTGTATTAAATTATGAAGAACATAGCACTTCCCTACAACTATCCCTAGCCTTAGGACAACCCTAGATACCTTCCTAAACCTTAGCCACCCATAGATTAGGTCACCTTAGCCTAAAAATCTCAAAACCCACATTCCAACACACCTCTGGACGTCCAGGTAGGATGCTGGACATCCAGGGCCCTTAGATACCACCCGCAGAACCTAGAGCCCAATCTACTAGAATATTGGACGTCCAGAAAAGGTGTGAAACGTCTAATTTCTATAGAGATCCAAGATAGAACCTTTACTCCACACTGATTCATCATTGGACATCTAGACTAGAAACTTAAACTTCTGATTTCCAAGTATAATTCATCTAATCTTTAAATCAGACGTCTGGAACTCCTCTCCAGTTGTTTTTGAAATCAAGCCTAGATCTTGATTTATTAGGTCCCTAAACCCATTCCTACACCCTAGGAAACCTAAATTAAGGTACCCTAAGTCTAGTACACTATCCTAAGACCCCATTAAGAACCTAATTAGGTTCTCACTAAGCCCAATTGACTTGGATCTAAGTCATTTACACCCAACCTAGTCAATTGGACTCATAGAATCCAATTAAGCTCAAATCTCAACCAAAACAAGTTTAATTGGACTCAGTGATAGTCCAATTGACTCATGCCAAACCTAATTGGGAACTTTCTCTCCTAATTACACACACACTCACTCAATTAAACCTGTGGTGAGTTTAACTACACCTATCACCTTAGTACTAGGTTTTATGAACCCAATTTTGGAAACCTACCTAAACACAATTGCCTAGACCTATAAGACTCAACCTACACAACCTAGTGATGAGAGTCTCATCATGAGCCATAACTAGCTCATTTTGACCCAATAAAGAAGATAAAAGCTCCTACATAACCTAGAAGAAGGCCTAAATGAAGGAATAAGTGCTCTGAGAAGAAAACATGAATTAAAGGTTAAAACTGCAATTTTACCATTGCAGTAAATAAATGGGATTTCTCAGAGGCAACACATAGGTAAAATGGTTTAAATGAGATAAAAAGTGGGTTGATTCAATCAGACATGGGTTCATGTGCAATCTAGGAATTAAATGACATTTAGTAACCCTAAAACAGACCCGCTTAAATTAACAAGGTTCCGGTCAGGATAAAAATCAAGTAAACCCTCTATAAATCATGGAAAAATATCCCCTAGGGTTTAGAACACTTAATTTGGCCTTTGGAACCCAGTTTGACCTAGATTAGGGTCCTACCTCTTCAATTAACCTAATTTGGGTTTTTACGCAAAATGTCCTATCAAACGAGGTCAAACCTAAAATTCAACCTCACCATTGGATTCCTTAGGTCCAAATTAGGTTTTTACCAAAATTTGGACCTAAGGGGAGGTCATCTTGACCTACTTTGCAATTTAGTACACCCAAATCATAATTTGGTCCCTATCTTTTGAAAAGCCTCACAGAGAGCCCCCTAACTTCCTCACCACCTTTGCAATCAGGACCTGCCGCCATTGTTAGGGCAGAATTGATCTCCGACGAGGTTTAGAGAGGGATTACTCTCTGATTCCTCAGAGATTCCCTCCTAGAAATGGAAGGGAGATTCTCTAAGGAATTCCCTTCCTTCTAAAGCCAATCACAATCTCTGATGTGAACCGAATCTCTCATGCGAACGCACGAGGGATTTAGGTATCTTAACCTATTTCATACTTCGGCGAACCATCAGGGGCAATAGGCGTGCCCTCCATGCCCTGAACACCCGGCCTAGTGCCTATAAAAGAACCCACACCTCTGGCCGCGCATCTTTAGCTCGACCTGGCCGGGGTTCCACCTCCAATTCATCTCTTCTTTCCTGGCCAGGGAACCCAGCGAGCTCCGGCGAGCTCCCTCTCCCATCCTCTTCACTCTGCCACAAAACCAGTGGCAGTCATCTTCCTGACTTCCCTCCGCGTCGCGCAACACCAGCGCACGCTGCCTCAGCCTCTTCGTCGCCGCCGTTCTCCTCCACTAGGCAACATCTTCTCAGGCGACAGCAGGTATAGCTGTCCGCCCTCCGTCCCCCTTCGTCCCTACAATTAGTTTAGAACTACTCCCCGTACTCCCCTCTCTCTTTTCCCCATGCTACTTCATTTAATTGCCCCTCGATAGTGCCTAACCACCTCCATCTTCCTCACCTCTGACTGACCTCCGACGAGCCGCTCCCACCATTCTGTCCCTCCACACGGCTCGCCAATCGACTCATAAGCTCCGCCTCACCACAAGGAACACTTTCCGCCCCTCCACTGCCACTGCATGCCTCCGTAGTAACCCCCCGAACAACCCCACATTTCCGGCCACAGGTTGACCTAGGCCCGCACGCCTAGGCCATCCCACGGCTTGCCGCATGGCTCCCTAGCTGGTCTGATTGAGCCGAGAGGCTCGTTTGGTGTTTGACAGTATCGACACTCCTGTCGCCATTGGCGACACTTGAAGAAGCTCCAAAGCAGCTCCAGGCACCAAGTCTCCCAGGCTCCAGGCGCAGCAGATTCGCGAGAGCGTTGCGAAGCCCTCGGGTCCAGCAAGCAGCACTGCGAAGCTCCCAGCTGTGGCGATTGCACGAAGGTCTGCGGGCACGTGCGAGAGCGAGGCAGAGGCTTTAGTCCCACATTGTGGAAAGACGAGGCGCTGCTGTAGTATAAGTTGTTTTTGTGTTATCTGCTTATTGCCTCCGAAAGCACAGGGGTGAGGTCCCTCACCTGATCCCCTCACGCTCACCTCATCCGCGATTTTACCTCGCGGATCTGGCAGGATCTGACCTGACCCATCTGAGCACTCCTCGTGCATCACCTACCTGCCGGTGCGCCTGGTCCCGGGTGCGAAATCCGACCCTATTAACCGTATGGCTCTGGGAGAGCGTCCTTGAGCGAATTGCAGAGAAAGAGTGAGACGTTTGGGTAGAGGGGTAGGGTAGGTTTTGCATTGGCTGTGGTGTGCGCAAGAATGAAGGAAGAGAAGAAGAAGCGAACACTTAGCCGCTGCAGCAAGGGAAAAGAAGAGAAGGAAGAGGCGAAGGAAAACAAAAGGAAGAATTGAAGAGCAAGAGCAGAAGAAGAAGGAACTCTGGAGAAAGGAAGCTGAGCAAGGAAGAAAGAAGGCAAGACAGAAGACCAAGGAAGAAGCCTTCGCAGAAGAGAGAAGAGAAGGAAGGAAGAACTACAGAGGCAGAAGAAAGAAGGCAAGACAGAAGCCTTCGCAGAAGAGAGAAGAGAAGGAAGGAAGGACTGTAGATAGGGGCAGAAGAAAGAAAGCAAGATCAGAAGAAGAAGAATAATCAAAGAAGGGAAAACACTTTTAAGACGTTTGATCTTCTGATCAGACATCCAATTTCTCTTTTGCCTGGATTACTTTTTAAATGCATTTGAATTAAAGTTTTGAGTAAATTACAATGTTCAATTACATTTGAGGTTAGTAGTAAATTCCATTTGCTCCCTGTGTTCGACCTCAGATACTCCGATTTTCGAGTAATAAAAATCTCTATTTGTTTGATTGTTTTGTCGGTTATACTACAACGTGACATTCTCTTTTAAAACCCGCATAAGCGTGAAAACATTTTGGCGCCGTTGCCGGGGAGCAACGTGCAATTTACCACTAGTCTCTACATTCTTTTTATCATATTGAACACTAACTTGCCCTACCTTGCTTTGTTTTGATCTTGCAGGTATTTCATGAGAAAATCCCTCCCGCAAGTCAACCACTCCAGGGCAGGTAATTTCTTTTCTTCCTTAACCATCCCTTAATCCTGATAAGACAAAAGGAAGAAAAATCAATTTAGGAATCAATTTCCTTCTTTATATAGTAATCACCATTTTTAAGGCAAACATTTCCTAATTTTGCGAAATTTTTTAATTCTTCTTGGAGTTGGAGCGATTTTTTTTTAAATTCTATCCCACAAATTCATGTGCCTAATAGAAACAACGCTTAATCTCTACGGACAACACATTTCTTGCTTTTAAGTCCAAAGAGAACCTTGTGAAAAAGAAAAAAGGATTAGAAATAGAACCAAATTAGGGTTTCTACAGTAGGATCTTGAAGTGCTAGTCACACATGCCTGCATAAAAGGAAATAAACCTTCCCGCATCAGTGTGCTACCCAAGACCTTGATTGAAGAGATCTTAACAAAACAAACCCTAAAAAAAATTGAGCTCTAAAATAACTTGAATCTTAAAATTTTTTGGACCTAATAACCTGGGAGTCAAATCAGGGTGATCTCTAGGCTCTAAACCTAGAATCATTCTGCCATCTATAGGACAGGTCAGGTGAAGTTAACCCCTTGGGTCAACCAACCTATAAATTAGGTCACAACATGAACACATCTAAAGTTCAAGTGAGAACCCTAAAAGCACCTTTGAAATAAAAGTGGTAGACTTAAGAGGTCAAGGTCCCCATTCTGGTCTACTTGGAATCTCAGTGACAAGAGAGGTCGGGTGGGGGAAACCCTGTAACCCGTAGGGACGCTCTACCTTGTAGGGGTCTTTGCGGGACTCTCCCTCTCTGGCTGCCCAGGTAATTCTCAGGTGGACGATCTTCTGATCCAGGGGTCCATTCGCCCCGAACCTCCATAGTCATCCAAACATCTTTGGGTGTCTTGATTGGGTCAAGAACATCTCTAGTCCCTCATTGATGAGAACCTCATCATGAGCCATAACTAGCTCATTTTGACCCAATACAAAGGATAAAAGCTCCTACATATCTCAAGGAAAGGCTTAACTCAGAGAATTCTGAGTTTGAGAAGAAAACCAGTCATAAGGGGTAAAAGTGCAATTTTACCAGTATAATCTGCATACAGGGTAATTCAGGGCCCAAACACAGGTCAAAACAGCTTAATAAGAATAAAAGTGGGATGAGATGATCTAGCAAGGGCTACAGCACTTCCAAGGAACCAAATGATAATCTGTAACCCTAAAACAACCCACTTCAATTTACAAGGTTCGAGGCAAAGTAAAAATAGAATAAACCCTCTAAAATTCATAGAAAAATAATCTCTAGGGTTTAGAACCTTCAATTTGGCCTTTAGAACCCATTTTGACCTACATTGAGAACCATGCCCAATTAATAACTTAATTTGGGTTTTTACGCAAATTGACCGGTCAAACAAGGTTTAATATGAAAATGAAATTCACCATCAGATTCCTTAGGTCCTAATTAGTCATGTATAAAAACTTGAGCCTAAGAAGAAACCCCCTTGACCGACTTCACACTTTGGTCCTCATATATTTACTCTTTGGCCCTCAACTTTTGAACCCTCGCATTTTGGCCCCTAACTCTCCTTCGTTCTTTGCAATCAGGTCCCTCCTGCAAAACCCTGCCAGCACCATGCTCCGGCGACCTTGCGCGGAGCATGGCGCCGCGCAGGGTGAGGTGGGGGACCTGGCAAGTAAACCGGGGGTGCCCTGCGTCGTCAGCCGTCGCAGGGGCACCCCCCTGGTCATTGTAGCCCACCATACCGGCCGTGCGAACGCACGGACGGTATGGGTTCGTGTTCCGACCATTCTCCGGCGAGGGAGACACGTCGTCTCCCTCCGCCTTCCTCCCTGTTTCATCCCTATAAATATCCCCCGCTGCTCCACCGACCAGGGCAGCTTGGATCTGACGGAGAAAACCCCCAACTTTCCTCTCCTCTCCCTCCGGCAGACGCCCACCAGCTCCGGCGGTTCTTCCTCCTCCTCCTCTTCGCTCTGCCGCAATACCAGCAGCAGAGACTTCTTCCCCTGCTCTTCCCGCGTCGCGCAATACCGGCACGCGCTGCCTCTGCCCCGTCGTCACCGCCATCCTCCCCCCACTGGGCATCGTCTTCTCCGGCGACAGTCGATACGACTGTCGCCCTGTCTCGGCCCCTTTCGTCTCCATAGCTAGGTCAGAACTCCTCCCCACCTCCCCCTCTTTCTTTTCCTCACTGTCTTTTATTTGATTAAACCCTCGACCGCTCCTGTTCACCCTCACCCTCTCCGCCTCCGACCACCCTCCGGCGAGCCGCTCCCATCACCTCAGCGACCCGCACGGCTCGCCGACCACCGCAGAACCTCCGCCTCCTCACCCTGATCCTCTTCCGCCCCTCCACTTCCCACCAAACGCCCTCTACAGATCCACCGAACACACCCACTTCTTCGCTCACAGTTTGACCTAGGACGACCTGTTGGCTCCATCACGCCCCCTGCAGACCCCCTGACCACCTTCGCCGTGCCACGGCGAAGGTCCCCCGCCTGTCTGATTTGGCTGAGAGGCCGTTCTTCTGTGACCAGGTGACTCGCCCGCCGTCGCCATTACTGAGCATGCAGAGCTGCTTCACCTGCAGGTGCAGGCACGCCTTCGCCCAGGTTCGACTCCCAGGTTGCGCGGGGAGTCTCCGCGAAACGTCCCAGGCTCGCAGATGGGGCGAAGGCCGCACGTGAAGCCACGATCGCCCACTGCTCCCTCCGCGACGGGCGCTCAATTGGGGTGGGACATTTAGTCCCACCTCGGAACTTCTCGGAGGCGCGCGGACGCATAAAGGCAAAAAGTGCCTTATGCTGTCTGCCTCCTGACCACGGGGTGAGGTCCCTCTCACCCGACCCGGCCTCGTCCGTGACCACGCTCGGCGGACCTGGCCCGACCCGATTAAACCGACCTGCACTCCTCGCCCACCACCGCACGCCGGTGGGCCTGGACCCGGGCGTGACCCGAACCCGATTACCCGGTAGCTCTGGGAGAGCTTTCCCAGGAGTGGTTTCAGAGAGAAAGAGAGACGCGGGGGAGGGAGGGTAGAGTAGGTTTTGCCTCTTGACGAAAAACTCTGAAGTGTGCAGGCCAAAGAAGAAGAAGAAGACCCGCGGAAGAAGAAGTGCAGACGAAGAAGAAGGAGCTGCACTGTAGCAAATGCATAGTTAAGTCGTCTAAGCACCGGGTCAGACGACGGAAAGTCAGCAGCCAGAGCAGGAAAGAAGGAACAGCAGGAAGAAGGAAGAGCAACGGCCAAAGCAGAAGAAGAAGAAGAGAGGTCAAGGCAGAAACCGAGGAAGAAGAAGAAAGAGATCTGAAGAGGAGCATCACCTCTGCAGAACGAAGAAGAAGAACAAGGAGCTCTGAAGAAAGAAGAACATCACAACAGCAGGAAGAAGAAGAAGAGCATCACCATTGCAGAAGAAGAACATCACCTCTGCAGAACAGAGAGAAAGAAGGAGATCTAAAGAAAGAGAGAAAGAAGGAGATCTAAAGAAAGAGAGAAAGAAGAGCATCCCCCTCTGCAGAACAAAGAGAAAACAACAAATTCTTTCCCTCTCTCTTTATTTTTGTAAAAGAAACATGTATATCTCTAGAATACAACTTGCTCCCTGAGTTCGACCTCGGGAACTCTTTTATTTTTCCGAGTAAAAAAATTTATATTTGAAATGTTGGTAATAACCGGCTTTACTACAACGTTAAAACAAACACCACGTTTCATTTTGGCGCCGTTGCCGGGGAGCAACGGCTATTCTAGAGGTAAACATTCCTGTATTTTTTTTATTTCTGATAATCTCCTCTCTTTTGTGCAGCTACAGGAACTCAAGAAGACAAGCAACCACACCAAAGACAGGTAAATTTTTCCTCTCACTATTAACCCCTAAGCTCTAAAGAGGAAGAAAAGAAAAGAACAAGCAATATAGGGCTAACCTGTCTTCCATATTTAGTAACCATAAAAGTTGCATGTTTTCAACTCATTATTTCTGCACACTATTAAGGGTATTTAAGGGCTAACACATTCTTGCTTGAGCCCTAATTACCCAACAAAGAATTAACTGGACCAAGTAGAGCCAACCTAGGATCCAACACTAGGGATTTAGAGACACACTCCTTAAGCAAGAATTGAGAAAACCAAATGAAGTGTGCCCAAGCCCTTGTCTGAAAATACCTATTCAAAGAAAATCTAAAACAATTGGCTCTCTAAACACTTGAACCCTAAAAGACAGGACCTAAAAGCTCTCAAAGAAAACAAGAGGTAAAGTTGACCCCTTGGGTCAACCAACCTTAAATTAGGTCACTCTTTGCACTTAAAAGACTAAAGTTCAAGTGAAAACCTTAAGCACCCTGATCTTAAAATTGGTAGACTTAAGAGGTCAAGATCCCCATTCTGGTCTACCTGGAACCGCAGTGACAAGAGAGGTCGGGTGGGGCAAACCCTGTAACCCGTGGGGATGCTCTACCGTGTAGGGGTCTTCGCGGGACTCTCCCTCTCTGGCTGCCCAGGTAATTCTCAGGTGGACGATCTTTCTGATCAAGGGGTCCATCTGCCCCGAACCTCTATAGTCACCCAACAATTTTTGGGGTGTCTTGATTGGGTCCAGCACCTGCTTATCTCATCCAGCCCTTCAGTATTTTTCAGGAGGTCCTTGAAACCTCCTATAGAAATTCACTCTCCCCGAGGCTAAGCCTCGGCTCCTTTGTTTTTGCAGAAATCATTCACATAGCCCCTCTTTCCTCTGATTCTGAACAAAATCCCCTTCTTCCATCTTGATTCAAACTTTGATTCTATTCCACCACCTGATCCAATTATGCAGCCTAATTACCTAGCAAGACTACCATTCAAGAAACCTGAATATCGGAGATCTATGAAAGATAAAATGATCGAGGATGCCATAAAATTCTATGAAAAAGAAGAAAAAACCTCAACACCAATAGGAGATATTCAGGTTGATGTCCCAACAACCACATCCTTCATCATAAACTGTGCCCAAATTCTATTGACTGGAATTTCAAAAGGATCAACCCGAGACATGCTCATGACAAGATACATTGAGATGGAAAAATTACACCAATCTGAATACCTTCAATGCTTAACAAATCCTGTACTTTGGGAACAACACCAAGATGCCCTTATAAAACGGGTAGAAATGATGAAATCAGTAGAACAAATTATCAACCAGAAATACCCGTATAAACCAGAAACAGAGGATGAACCATCTTGGAACAGTATTAAGGAACAATTCAGTTTCCCAGATCTCGGGATTGAGGCACAAAGTGGTTGTAAAAATTCCAACCCAAATAGAAGATAGCATTAAAATAGGTTGGGAAGTTGCAGGAGAACACAATGCTGAGCCAACCCTAGGCCGTAAATCACCAAGCTTAGAACTCCAAGACTCCTGCAATAACAAGATTAGAATTGAACCTATGGAGGGTATAAATTCCGCCCCTTGTTTTGATAAGGTAACCCTCGAAGGTTATTCAGACTTAGGTTCTAATAATTCTACCCACATCCTAAGCCTAGAACCTAGATCTGAAACTTATTGGGAAGATTATGAGGCCCCTTATGAGAAAGATCAAATTTTTACAGAATATGATTCCGGGCCTTTATTTGATGAATGTCCTTTTCCAACACCCTCAGGAAATCTGATTGATTTTTCAGAAAACATGCCAATTTATGATACAGAAACTGAGGAGTTGGATGAGCAAGGTTTTAATGGGATCTATCCTACCAGCTTAGAGCTTGAACAGAACATCTTTTTGAGCCCAGAAGTGACATATAGGCTAGAACCCAGTCAGGCTGCTGATTCCACATCTGATGATTTGTGCTGTGGTGGAATTCATGATCATTTTCGCCAACTCTCCGACAATTTCAGATCTGACTATAATTGCGGAGAGATTCCCCTTCCTGAACACACCAGGCCTATCCACGACCTCAGTTCACATGACTCTGACTCTGAGGTCCTGATTCCCGAGATCACTGATAACACAGAATCATTCCTTTTCGATCCTCAGGAACCAAAAACAGAAAATGCCAAGAGTGATTGTAACCCAGAATCCAAATTTTTTCTCGAATCCGATTTCTTTCATCCTACAGACACTCTTCCGGCATTTGATAGTTACCCAGCGGACTCTCTACAGGAAACCACCTATCATCCGTCTCTAGAAGAGCCCTCGTACACAATGGCCACCTCATCCGCACACACAGAACGGATCAAAACCTCTCCCAAACCCTGACCCGCAGCCGGACTCAATTTCTATTTAGATTCACCTCTCACCGAGCCGATTGCATTTCCACATCGGGTTTCGAACATTGATCAGACTACATACCATGCTCTATCATTCTCTGATCACCCCTGTAGGGTTCCTGCATCAACCACTGATTATCCTACGGGTCCCTACTCTGACCAGGCTGATTCGGCTCAGCCAAACCCTGCGTTTACACTTCCACATCCATTTGAGCTTCATAGTTTATGGTGGGCACCACACCTTTTTATCCACATCTATCAACCCACCAGATTGATTGGGTTTGGGCTGCATCATCAGCCTGTTGATCTGAACAAGCACCTGGTTGGACCAACCAGGCTCTTAATCAAGGTGCTTGTCTTACAAAACTCCGCTGATTTGACCATCCCCTCTCCATCGCATTTCCCGCTTGGCTGAAGGCATCAAATTTAGCGCTCAACGGGAGGCAGCCCGTCGTTCTCTTTGAAAACCTGAAACTTGTTCTGACAGCTTTTGCACTTGAAGTTCACACTTTAGGACAGCCGACTCCAACTCAGATGTTTGCATCTGGGATTTGAAATCGTCCGCAAAAAATTCAACCCGACCCATTCACTCATCCAAATTTCTGTCTTAAGGAATGAACTAAGACCCCCTAGGTTACAATGAGGACATTGCAAATCTTAGGCATGGGGGGGTATGAAAGTACAAAAACTTGTAAGAAAAGGTTTCAAACAAAAAAATTCACATATGCCAAAAACACCATAAAAATTAAAAAAAATTTTTTCGAAAAAGAATAAGAGGAAAAGAGGAGAAGGAAAATTTTGTGAAGGAGAAAAGAAACAAAATGAAAAGGGAGCACAAAATTATGAGAAAAAGTGATAGTCATTAGTAAGGAACTAAGGAATTAACCTAAGTTCTAGACCTCATTCAAGAAAATAACTGAAAAGTGCACAATGAGATTAGTAAGAATGCAAACCTTAGGCATTCTTGAATAGACTCTTAGTACCCATTAAGATCTGGACACTCCTCAAGAGGTTGAGGAAAATGAAAAGCTGAAGTATTAGGTCTAAGGCTTAGGGAGTATTCGGCCTCGTTAACTAATTTTTGGTTTACGGGACTCAGTAACCTAAGCACCCTAATCTCACACACAGCCTGGTTCAGTAAGCGTAAAAATCAGAATCACGCAGAAGCGTCGCAAAAATCTGAAAAAAAAAAACACCTAGAATAGGAGCGGCCGATCAACACAAGTTGATTTGGACGAGTTCCCAGCGCAGAGAGGCGGGAAATCCCCTCGAAGATGCGTAGCAAAATATCATCTCCTCGGTGCTTGTCTCCTAGGATATTTACATATCCTACTGGGGGCATGTAAGCACTCTGCTGGTTCAGATTCCATGGATGGCATTATCTCGAAGTGTCAATTGCCAGGGTCTAGATTCGGCCACGGAACACCATGGATGGGATTATCTCGAAATCTCAATAGCCAGGGTTCCGGGGGTTGCCATGGGCGGTGCTATCTCGAAGCATCGATCGCCAGGAACCCTTGAGGATTGATGATGGGAGAAAGGAATCTGATACAGACCGTGTTGAAAAGCCAATCCTAGGCTAGAACTAAAAAGAAAAAGAGAGAGAAAACTCTCCAAACAGAAAAACTTTCTATCACTCTCTTACAAAACGCACTGCGAACTGAGCCAGGGCTAAAATCATTTCAAGCACGGGTGCTTTAACCACGAAGTCCAATAAACCTTAGGTTAGTTCTTGCGGGCCTTAAAAACCTTTGCTAAAAGACTGAGGCTAAGGCTAGACAGATTTGGATCTTGATTGGTACTAGAGTACCTTTTAGGCCTATGGTCAGCATTCTAACCTAATCTATGCTCAAATAAAAAAGGCACTTATCTAAAACCATTAAAAACTTCATGGTCTAGAACAAGGGTTGAAACCTTAAGTTTTTGCTAAGGGACTAGCAAAAGCTAGGCATGGGGGTATGATGAGAACCTCATCATGAGCCATAACTAGCTCATTTTGACCCAATACAAAGGATAAAAGCTCCTACATATCTCAAGGAAAGGCTTAACTCAGAGAATTCTGAGTTTGAGAAGAAAACCAGTCATAAGGGGTAAAAGTGCAATTTTACCAGTATAATCTGCATACAGGGTAATTCAGGGCCCAAACACAGGTCAAAACAGCTTAATAAGAATAAAAGTGGGATGAGATGATCTAGCAAGGGCTACAGCACTTCCAAGGAACCAAATGATAATCTGTAACCCTAAAACAACCCACTTCAATTCACAAGGTTCGAGGCAAAGTAAAAATAGAATAAACCCTCTAAAATTCATATAAAATAATCTCTAGGGTTTAGAACCTTCAATTTGGCCTTTAGAACCCATTTTGACCTACATTGAGAACCATGCCCAATTAATAACTTAATTTGGGTTTTTGCGCAAATTGACCGGTCAAACAAGGTTTAATATGAAAATGAAATTCACCATCAGATTCCTTAGGTCCTAATTAGTCATGTATAAAAACTTGAGCCTAAGAAGAAACCCCCTTCACCGACTTCACACTTTGGTCCTCATATATTTACTCTTTGGCCCTCAACTTTTGAACCCTCGCATTTTGGCCCCTAACTCTCCTTCGTTCTTTGCAATCAGGTCCCTCCTGCAAAACCCTTCCAGCACCATGCTCCGGTGACCTTGCGCGGAGCATGGCGCCGCGCAGGGTGAGGTGGGGGACCTGGCAAGTAAACCGGGGGTGCCCTGCGTCGTCAGCCGTCGCAGGGGCACCCCCCTGGTCATTGTAGCCCACCATACCGGCCGTGCGAACGCACGGACGGTATGGGTTCGTGTTCCGACCATTCTCCGGCGAGGGAGACACGTCGTCTCCCTCCGCCTTCCTCCCTGTTTCATCCCTATAAATATCCCCCGCTGCTCCACCGACCAGGGCAGCTTGGATCTGACGGAGAAAACCCCCAACTTTCCTCTCCTCTCCCTCCGGCAGACGCCCACCAGCTCCGGCGGTTCTTCCTCCTCCTCCTCTTCGCTCTGCCGCAATACCAGCAGCAGAGACTTCTTCCCCTGCTCTTCCCGCGTCGCGCAATACCGGCGCGCGCTGCCTCTGCCCCGTCGTCACCGCCGTCCTCCCCCCACTAGGCATCAAAATGAAACGTGGCGTTTGTTTTAACGTTGTAGTAAAGCCGGTTATTACCAACATTTCAAATATAAATTTTTTTACTCGGAAAAATAAAAGAGTTCCCGAGGTCGAACTCAGGGAGCAAGTTGTATTCTAGAGATATACATGTTTCTTTTACAAAAATAAAGAGAGAGGGAAAGAATTTGTTGTTTTCTCTTTGTTCTGCAGAGGGGGATGCTCTTCTTTCTCTCTTTCTTTAGATCTCCTTCTTTCTCTCTTTCTTTAGATCTCCTTCTTTCTCTCTGTTCTGCAGAGGTGATGTTCTTCTTCTGCAATGGTGATGCTCTTCTTCTTCTTCCTGCTGTTGTGATGTTCTTCTTTCTTCAGAGCTCCTTGTTCTTCTTCTTCGTTCTGCAGAGGTGATGCTCCTCTTCAGATCTCTTTCTTCTTCTTCCTCGGTTTCTGCCTTGACCTCTCTTCTTCTTCTTCTTCTGCTTTGGCCGTTGCTCTTCCTTCTTCTTCCTGCTGTTCCTTCTTTCCTGCTCTGGCTGCTGACTTTCCGTCGTCTGACCCGGTGCTTAGACGACTTAACTATGCATTTGCTACAGTGCAGCTCCTTCTTCTTCGTCTGCACTTCTTCTTCCGCGGGTCTTCTTCTTCTTCTTTGGCCTGCACACTTCAGAGTTTTTCGTCAAGAGGCAAAACCTACTCTACCCTCCCTCCCCCGCGTCTCTCTTTCTCTCTGAAACCACTCCTGGGAAAGCTCTCCCAGAGCTACCGGGTAATCGGGTTCGGGTCACGCCCGGGTCCAGGCCCACCGGCGTGCGGTGGTGGGCGAGGAGTGCAGGTCGGTTTAATCGGGTCGGGCCAGGTCCGCCGAGCGTGGTCACGGACGAGGCCGGGTCGGGTGAGAGGGACCTCACCCCGTGGTCAGGAGGCAGACAGCATAAGGCACTTTTTGCCTTTATGCGTCCGCGCGCCTCCGAGAAGTTCCGAGGTGGGACTAAATGTCCCACCCCAATTGAGCGCCCGTCGCGGAGGGAGCAGTGGGCGATCGTGGCTTCACGTGCGGCCTTCGCCCCATCTGCGAGCCTGGGACGTTTCGCGGAGACTCCCCGCGCAACCTGGGAGTCGAACCTGGGCGAAGGCGTGCCTGCACCTGCAGGTGAAGCAGCTCTGCATGCTCAGTAATGGCGACGGCGGGCGAGTCACCTGGTCACAGAAGAACGGCCTCTCGGCCAAATCAGACAGGCGGGGGACCTTCGCCGTGGCACGGCGAAGGTGGTCAGGGGGTCTGCAGGGGGCGTGATGGAGCCAACAGGTCGTCCTAGGTCAAACTGTGAGCGAAGAAGTGGGTGTGTTCGGTGGATCTGTAGAGGGCGTTTGGTGGGAAGTGGAGGGGCGGAAGAGGATCAGGGTGAGGAGGCGGAGGTTCTGCGGTGGTCGGCGAGCCGTGCGGGTCGCTGAGGTGATGGGAGCGGCTCGCCGGAGGGTGGTCGGAGGCGGAGAGGGTGAGGGTGAACAGGAGCGGTCGAGGGTTTAATCAAATAAAAGACAGTGAGAAAAAGAAAGAGGGGGAGGTGGGGAGGAGTTCTGACCTAGCTATGGAGACGAAAGGGGCCGAGACAGGGCGACAGTCGTATCGACTGTCGCCGGAGAAGACGATGCCCTGTGGGGGGAGGACGGCGGTGACGACGGGGCAGAGGCAGCGCGCGCCGGTATTGCGCGACGCGGGAAGAGCAGGGGAAGAAGTCTCTGCTGCTGGTATTGCGGCAGAGCGAAGAGGAGGAGGAGGAAGAACCGCCGGAGCTGGTGGGCGTCTGCCGGAGGGAGAGGAGAGGAAAGTTGGGGGTTTTCTCCGTCAGATCCAAGCTGCCCTGGTCGGTGGAGCAGCGGGGGATATTTATAGGGATGAAACAGGGAGGAAGGCGGAGGGAGACGACGTGTCTCCCTCGCCGGAGAATGGTCGGAACACGAACCCATACCGTCCGTGCGTTCGCACGGCCGGTATGGTGGGCTACAATGACCAGGGGGGTGCCCCTGCGACGGCTGACGACGCAGGGCACCCCCGGTTTACTTGCCAGGTCCCCCACCTCACCCTGCGCGGCGCCATGCTCCGCGCAAGGTCGCCGGAGCATGGTGCTGGCAGGGTTTTGCAGGAGGGACCTGATTGCAAAGAACGAAGGAGAGTTAGGGGCCAAAATGCGAGGGTTCAAAAGTTGAGGGCCAAAGAGTAAATATATGAGGACCAAAGTGTGAAGTCGGTCAAGGGGGTTTCTTCTTATGCTCAAGTTTTTATACACGACTAATTAGGACCTAAGGAATCTGATGGTGAATTTCATTTTCATATTAAACCTTGTTTGACCGGTCAATTTGCGCAAAAACCCAAATTAAGTTATTAATTGGGCATGGTTCTCAATGTAGGTCAAAATGGGTTCTAAAGGCCAAATTGAAGGTTCTAAACCCTAGAGATTATTTTTCTATGAATTTTAGAGGGTTTATTCTATTTTTACTTTGCCTCGAACCTTGTGAATTGAAGTGGGTTGTTTTAGGGTTACAGATTATCATTTGGTTCCTTGGAAGTGCTGTAGCCCTTGCTAGATCATCTCATCCCACTTTTATTCTTATTAAGCTGTTTTGACCTGTGTTTGGGCCCTGAATTACCCTGTATGCAGATTATACTGGTAAAATTGCACTTTTACCCCTTATGACTGGTTTTCTTCTCAAACTCAGAATTCTCTGAGTTAAGCCTTTCCTTGAGATATGTAGGAGCTTTTATCCTTTGTATTGGGTCAAAATGAGCTAGTTATGGCTCATGATGAGGTTCTCATCATACCCCCATGCCTAGCTTTTGCTAGTCCCTTAGCAAAAACTTAAGGTTTCAACCCTTGTTCTAGACCATGAAGTTTTTAATGGTTTTAGATAAGTGCCTTTTTTATTTGAGCATAGATTAGGTTAGAATGCTGACCATAGGCCTAAAAGGTACTCTAGTACCAATCAAGATCCAAATCTGTCTAGCCTTAGCCTCAGTCTTTTAGCAAAGGTTTTTAAGGCCCGCAAGAACTAACCTAAGGTTTATTGGACTTCGTGGTTAAAGCACCCGTGCTTGAAATGATTTTAGCCCTGGCTCAGTTCGCAGTGCGTTTTGTAAGAGAGTGATAGAAAGTTTTTCTGTTTGGAGAGTTTTCTCTCTCTTTTTCTTTTTAGTTCTAGCCTAGGATTGGCTTTTCAACACGGTCTGTATCAGATTCCTTGCTCCCATCATCAATCCTCAAGGGTTCCTGGCGATCGATGCTTCGAGATAGCACCGCCCATGGCAACCCCCGGAACCCTGGCTATTGAGATTTCGAGATAATCCCATCCATGGTGTTCCGTGGCCGAATCCAGACCCTGGCAATTGACACTTCGAGATAATGCCATCCATGGAATCTGAACCAGCAGAGTGCTTACATGCCCCCAGTAGGATATGTAAATATCCTAGGAGACAAGCACCGAGGAGATGATATTTTGCTACGCATCTTCGAGGGGATTTCCCGCCTCTCTGCGCTGGGAACTCGTCCAAATCAACTTGTGTTGATCGGCCGCTCCTATTCTAGGTGTTTTTTTTTTTTCAGATTTTTGCGACGCTTCTGCGTGATTCTGATTTTTACGCTTACTGAACCAGGCTGTGTGTGAGATTAGGGTGCTTAGGTTACTGAGTCCCGTAAACCAAAAATTAGTTAACGAGGCCGAATACTCCCTAAGCCTTAGACCTAATACTTCAGCTTTTCATTTTCCTCAACCTCTTGAGGAGTGTCCAGATCTTAATGGGTACTAAGAGTCTATTCAAGAATGCCTAAGGTTTGCATTCTTACTAATCTCATTGTGCACTTTTCAGTTATTTTCTTGAATGAGGTCTAGAACTTAGGTTAATTCCTTAGTTCCTTACTAATGACTATCACTTTTTCTCATAATTTTGTGCTCCTTTTTCATTTTGTTTCTTTTCTCCTTCACAAAATTTTCCTTCTCCTCTTTTCCTCTTATTCTTTTTCGAAAAAATTTTTTTTAATTTTTATGGTGTTTTTGGCATATGTGAATTTTTTTGTTTGAAACCTTTTCTTACAAGTTTTTGTACTTTCACTCATCTTTTCTCTTTAGAGCACACATACACATTTTTAGTGGGACTCGTTATTCAGATCTGATCACTTCATAACACATCGTGATTCATAACTTGATTCTACATCTTGACTCCACCACCTGATCCAAATATGTAGCCAAACCACCTAGGACTACCATTCAAGAAACCTGAATATCAGAGATCAATGAGAGATAAAATGATTGAGGATGCCATGAAATTCTATGAAAATGAAGAAACCTCAACAACAGTAGGAAACATTCAGGTTGATGTCCCAACAACCACAACCTTTGTCATAACTTGTGCCCAAGTACTATTAGCAGAAGCCAACAAAGGATCAACCCGTGACGTGCTCATTACTGCATACATTGAGATAGAAAAGTTACACAATAGTGAATACCTTCAATGTATGACAAATCCTCTACTTTGGAAGCAACACCAAGATAGTCTTGAAAAATGGGAAGAGATAATGAGATTAATAAAACAAGTGATTGATCAGAAATACCCGTATATACCACCAACAGAGGATGAACTATCTTGGGACAACATCGAGGATAAATCTGATCTCGGGTTTGAGGCACAAAATGGTTGTGGGTTCCCAACCCAGATGGAGTATAATGCACCTGATATTGAAGAAGGTTGGGAAGCTCCAAATGCAGGAAAAGGCCATGATGAGCCCATTTTAGAATCCCAAAACTCCTGCAAGTATGAGAGTAGAACTGAACCTCTCGAGGGTGTAAATTCCGTCCCTTATTCTGATAAGGTGACCCTCGAAGGTTATTCAGACCTAGATTCTAGTAATTCAACCCACATCCTAAGCCTAGAACCTAGATCTGAAACATATCTTGAAGATTTCAAGGCCACATATGAAGAAGATCAATCTTTTAATGAAGAATATGATTTTGGGCCTCGATTTGATGAATATCCCTCGGCAACCTCCTCAGAGGAACGAATCGATTTTTCGGAAGTCATGCCAATCTACGACACAGAAATTGAGGAGTTGGACGACCAGGGTTTCAATTGGGTTTACCCTACTAGCTTAGAATCTGAGCCTCTACCAGATAAGGATACCCTTTTAAGCTCAGAATTAACATTTAGGCTAGATCCCAATCAGGCTACTGAGTATACAACATATGATTTATTCTGTGGTGGAACTCATGATCTTGAATCTCATTCAAATTTTGATTTTCGCAAACTCTCCGATGATTTCGAATCTGATCATAACATCGAAGAAAATCTGCTTCCTGATTATAACAAGCCAATTTTCCTTGAAGCCACCTGCTCCACATATACAGAACCAATCAAAACCTGTCCCCCACCCTGACCCGTAACCGGACTCAATTTCTATTCTGATTCACCTCTCATTGAGCCGTTTGTAGATGATTCAACTCCATATCTATACCGGGTATTGGGCACTTATCAGACCGAAAGTCAGGAGCCATCATTCTTTGATCACCCCTGTAGGGATTGCACACCTTACATGGATAATTTTTCGGAACCCTACTTTGACCAGGCTGATTCGACTCAGCCTGAACCTGAGTTTTCACTTCCATATCCATCAGAACTTCATTGCATATGGTGGGTCCCACATTTGTTGATCTACATCTATCAACCCACCAGACTCATTGGGTTTGGGCTGCATCATCAGCCCACTGATCTGAACAAGCACCTGGTTTGACCAACCAGGCTCTTAATCAAGGTGCTTGTTTTCCAAAATTCTACTTATTTGACCACTCCCTCTCCACCCCATTTTCTGCTCAGCTGAAGGCATCAAATTTAGTGCTTAACGGGAGGCAACCCTTCATCTAAAAGACAGAGACCCGTCTGATTATCCATCCATACTACACGTCTATTGCACCTTAAGTTTAGCCTTAGACAGTTGATCCCACCTCTGGTACACGTATCAGAGCTTAAAATCATTCACATTAGTCATTTTCGACCCTTTCACCCACCCGATGTATCCTGTTCTAAGTCCCTAACCTCAACACTAGTTCACACCCTCTGTCTACAATGAGGACATTACAAAACTTTGGCATGGGGTGGTGATAAAGTGCATACATACAGAACCAAGAAAAAAATCAGAAGGATTCTCACACAAAAAAAATTCACATATGTCAAAAACACAAAAACATTGAAAAATTATGAAAAAGAACAAAAAAAATGGGGGAGGGAGAAAATTTTGTAAGTCACATATTCATAAGAAAGAGAAAAAGAGCAAAAAATGACAAAAAGGAGCACAAAATGAAAAAGAAAAAGAAATAATCATTAGTAAAGGATTAAGGAGTTAACTGAAGTTCTAGACCAGATCAAGAAAAGAAATAAAAGAAAAAGTGCTAAGGAGACACAACAAGAGATTAGCGGGAACGCTGGTCTTAGGCCTCTTGGGCTAGATTCGTTAGCTTAAAAATTCACGTATCCGCTAAAATTTGGATAATCCTCAAGAGGTTGAGGAAAATGTGAAGCTTGAGTATTAGGTCTAAGGCTTAGGAAGTATTCAGCCTCGTTAACTGACTTCCGGTTTGCGGGATTCGGTAACCTAAGCACCCCAAATTCACACACAGTCTGGTTCAGTGTGCATAAACATCCAAATCACACAAAAAGCGTTTAATGTTCTAAAAAAGTCACCTAGATTAGGAGCGGCCAATCAACACAAGTTGATTTGGACGAGTTCCTGGCGTGGAGAGGCGGGAAATCCCCCTCGAAGATGCGTAACAACATATCGTCTCCTCGGTGCTTGTCTCTTAGGATATTTAAATATCCTACTGGGGGCATGTAAGCACTCTGCTGGTTCAGATACCATGGGCGGTATTATCACGAAATGTCAATCGCCAGGGTTTGAATTCGGCCACGGGATGCCATGGGCGGGATTATCTCAAAATCTCGAAAGCCAGGGACCCTTGAGGATTGATGATGGGGACGTGGAATCCGATACAGACCGTGTTGAGAAGCTAATCCGAAGCTAGGAATAAAAAGAAAAGAGAGAGAAAAGCTCTCCAAACAAATAAGTCTTCTATCTCTCTCTTACAAAAACGCACTGCAAACTGAACTTAGGCTAAAAATGTCTCAAGCACGGGTGCTTTAACCGCGGAGTCCAACAAACCCTAGGTTAGTCTTTGTGGGCCTTAGAAACCTTTGTGGAGGACTGAGGCGAAAGCAGGTCAGGTCCGGATTTTCGTTGGTACTTGAGTACCTCTAGGCCTATTGCCGGCATTCCTACCTAATCACAAAAGAAAAGGAGAAGCACTTATCATGATTGTTGATAGACACTATGGGTCTAGAACGAAAGTTAAAACCTTGAAATTTTGCTAAGGGACTAGCAAAAGCTAGGCATAGGGGTATGATGAGAGTCTCATCATGAGCCATAACTAGCTCATTTTGACCCAATAAAGAAGATAAAAGCTCCTACATAACCTAGAAGAAGGCCTAAATGAAGGAATAAGTGCTTTGAGAAGAAAACATGAATTAAAGGTTAAAACTGCAATTTTAACATTGCAGTACATAAACGGGATTTCTCAGAGGCAACACATAGGTCAAATGGTCTAAATGAGATAAAAAGTGGGTTGATTCAATCAGACATATGTTCACGTGCAATCTAGGAATTAAATGACATTTGGTAACCCTAAAACAGACCCTCTTAAATTAACAAGGTTTCGATCAGGATAAAAATCAAGTAAACCCTCTAGAAATCATGGGAAAATATCCCCTAGGGTTTATAACACTTAATTTGGCCTTTGGAACCCAGTTTGACCTAGATTAGGGTCCTAGCTCTTCAATTAACCTAATTTGGGTTTTTACGCAAAATATCTAGTCAAATGAGGTCAAACCTAAAATCCAACCTCACCATTAGATTCCTTAGGTCAAAATTAGGTTTGTACCAAAATTTGGACCTAAGGGAAGGTCATCTTGACCCACTTTGCAATTTAGTACACGCAAATCACAATTTGGTCCCTATCTTTTGAAAAGCATCACAGAGAGCCCCCTAACTTCCTCACCACCTTTGCAATCAGGTCCTGCCGCCATTGTTAGGGAAGAACCGATCTCCGGCGAGGTTTAGAGAGGGATTACTCTCTGATTCCTCAGAGATTCCTTCCTAGAAATGGAAGGGAGATTCTCTAAGGAATTCCCTTCATTTTAAAGCCAATCACAATCTCTGGTGTGAACCCAATCTCTCGTGCGAACGCATGAGGGATTTGGGTATCTTAACCTATTTCCTACTCCAACGAACCATCAGGGGCAATAGGTGTGCCCTCCACGCCCTGAACACCCGTCCTAGTGCCTATAAAAGAACCCACACCTCCGGTCGCTCATCTTTAGCTCAACCTGGCCAGGGTTCCACCTCCAATTCATCTCTTCTTTCCCGGCCAGGGAACCTAGCGAGCTCCGGCGAGCTCCCTCTCCCATCCTCTTCACTCTGCCACAAAACTAGTGGCAGAGTCATCTTCCTGACTTCCCTCCGCGTCGCGCCGTTCTCCTCCACTGGGCAACGTCTTCTCCGACGATAGCAGGTACAGATGTCCGCCCTCCGTCCCCCTTCGTCCCTACAATTAGGTTAGAACTACTCCCCGTACTCCCCTCTCTCTTTTCCCCCTGCTACTTCATTTAATTGGCCCTCAATAGTGCCGAACCACCTCCATCTTCCTCGCCTCCGACCGACCTCCGACGAGCCGCTCCCACCATTCCGCCCCTCCACATGGCTCGCCAACCGACTAATAAGCTCCGCCTCACCACAAGGAACACTTTCCGCCCCTCCACTGCCACTCCTCGCCTCCACAGTAACCCCCCGAACAACCCCACATTTCCGGCCACAGGTTGACCTAGGCCCGCACGCCTAGGCCATCCCACGGCCTGCCGCATGGCTCACCACCTTCGTCGTGCCACGGTGAAGGTCCCCAGCTGGTCTGATTGAACCGAGAGGCTTGTTTGGTGTTTGATAGTATCGACGCTCCTGCTGCCATTGGCGACAGTTGAAGAAGCTCCAAAGCAGCTCCAGGCACCAGGTCTCCCAGGCTCCAGGCGCAGCAGATTCGTGAGAACGTTGCGAAGCCCTCGGGTCCAGAAAGCAGCACTGCGAAGCTCCCAGCTGTGGCGATTGCACGAAGGTCTGCGAGCGCGTGAGAGAGAGGGGCAGAGGCTTTAGTCCCACATCGTGGAAAGATGAGGCGCCACTGTAGTATAAGTTATTTTTGTGTTATCTGCTTATCGCCTCCGAAAGCACAGGGATGAGGTCCCTCACCTGATCCCCTCACGCTCGCCTCGTCCATGGTTTCACCTCACGGATCTGGTGGGATCCGACCCGACCCATCCTGAGCACTCCTCGCGCATCACCTACCTGCCGGTGCGCCTGGTCCCGGGTGCAAAATCCGACCCAATTACCTGTATGGCTCTAGGAGAGTGTCCTTGAGCGAATTGCAGAGAAAGAGAGAGACATTTGGGTAGAATGGTAGGGTAGGTTTTGCATTGGCTGTGGTGTGCGCAGGAAGGAAGGAAGAGAAGAAGAAGCGAACACTTAGCCGCTGCAGCAAGGGAAAAGAAGAGAAGGAAGAGGCGAAGGAAAACAAAAGGAAGAACTGAAGAGTAGGAGCAGAAGAAGGAACTCTGAAGAAAGGAAGCTGAGCAAGGAAGAAAGAAGGCAAGACAGAAGACCAAGGAAGAAGCCTTCGCAGAAGAGAGAAGAGAAGGAAGGAAGAACTACAGAGGCAGAAGAAAGAAGGCAAGATAGAAGCCTTCGCAGAAGAGAGAAGAGAAGGAAGGAAGGATTGCAGACAGAGGCAGAAGAAAGAAAGCAAGATCAAAAGAAGAATAATCAAAGAAGGGAAAACACTTTTAAGACGTCTGATCTTCTGATCAGACGTCCAATTTCTCTTTTGCCTGGATTACTTTTTAAATGCATTTGAATTAAAGTTTTGAGTAAATTAGAATGTTCAATTACATTTGAGGTTAGTAGTAAATTCCATTTGCTCCCTGTGTTCGACCTTGGATACTCCGATTTTCGAGTAATAAAAATCTCTATTTGTTTGAACGTTTTGTCGATTATACTACAGCGTGACATTCTCTTTTAAAACCCGCATAAGCGTGAAAACACCTAGCCACCACCCATACTCACGCACACACACACACACACCACCACTTGGCCATCCACTCTAGAGTATTCCAAGAGCAAGCTCCTCTACCACCTTCGCAAGAGGCCAACCAACCACCTTGGCTATCCCTCTCTTCCCTCCTACCACCTGATAGGTCCACTTTAGTGGGAAAAATTAGAGCCTAAGTACATGGTTAGTGAAATAAGAAATGAATTTGGAATGTCCTTTATATTAACAAAATTATGTAAGAGAAAAAATCATCATTTCATGCATTACATAATTTTGTTCGGAATCCTTCTCAAATTGGAATGCCATTGGAATTATTACATTGAAGGAAAAATTCTCTACTTTCTATGTTGAAGTATTTTCTTCTAATTATTTGTTTTCACAAAAAAATCTTTATTTGAAAGTCGTATGCAAAAGGAAAAAAAGGAAAGAAAAGAAAGAAAGAAGAAGAAAAAGAGAAAGAGGGGACAATCATCCACCTTCCTAGTTTTCTCCTCCAATCTCTCTCTCCCTCACAAACATTCCATCTCTCTCTGATTATTCCCCTTCCTTCTTTGACACTCTCTTTCTCATTTTCTATTTTCGCCCTTATATAACAGGGATGACAGGAGGAGAGGGGTATCGCTGGTGGAGGAGAATTCCTTCCTCAACACCTTCACCATGTGCCTTTCACCATCGCAAGCCACCACCTCACTGTGCAACCCCAATGTTCCCTCAACCATGCTCCGACCGCCATTGCATTCACCTCTCTCCTCGATGCCTACTGCAGCGTCCTCGCACACTCACCAGGCCTCATGCAGCCATAGCCTCCTACGTGGTCAGTAACCTCCAGCAGCCACACTCGTGCCATGCCTTCATGCGCAATACCACCTGTCGTAGCACCCTCGTGCACAACAGGCGCAGCACCATCGACAGCAGCAGACCCGCACATGGTCTTCCCCTTCGACTATGCAAACACAACGACCGTGTGTAAAAGCCACACCCACAGCCTCTCCTTCCTTCCAGCCGATGCCCATAGCCAACGGTCACGCAGCCACACCATCGTGCGAAGCAACCGGCATTCCCGCGTGACCCGCGAGCCGACTGGCCACCTCCTCCTCTTCTTCTTCTCCGTCAACAGGGAGGAGGAACCCAACATTAATGCCGATCCCTCTCCACACAGCCACCTCTCCCGACCTCCATCCTCTGCGACATAGACTCCATCAGCCTTGCCTCAACGCCACGCACCCGACCAAGCCCTCAGCCACTCCACAAGCAACCTTCTCGACCACGATAACAGCCCACCGCCGTCACATCTCTCCTCATCGCCGGTGGCATCTCCGATCACCGTGGGCCACCGGACCACCACCAGAGTGATCCTCTCCTCTAACCCTACCCCTCCGACAAACCACACCACTAGCCACAGCTCCTCACGTGCATACGGCCATGGGAGCTGCCTCCCCTATTTTGCTACAGTGGGGGAGGCATTAGTTGGATGTGGTTTTTTGATTGGTAAATCACTATTGCATTACTTTTTGCATTACTTCATCCCAGACTCATTGAATGCATGCCCTTTAACTTCCTCTTATTCTCGAGATTAATGTGATGAATGGATGGCTAAGCACAAGACATGAGCATTTGAGTATCTTGCAATCTATTTTTTTTGGCAGGATTTTATGTGAAATTAATTAAGGGACTTATTGGTTCGTGCCTCCCTATGATACGACCTGAAGTTGTAGTATAATTTTAGTATATTTTTAGTAACTTTGATCGAGGGTTTTCCACCACATTACATATTGCGACGACGAATTTATCTGATACATTTTTGCTACAAGCGAAAAAACTCTCGATCAAATGGTGCCATTGCTGGGGAGGAAACAGATGCAATAATTTCACCTGATTTTTATTTCTGATTATTTCTCATTGGACAGTGATCTGACCAATTGTTATCTTTTTTGTGCAAGGAATCTGACAAGGTGACAGGTGCAACTGAGAGACAACGTCGACCTTGAGCGACATCCACACTCGGGGTAGACACAAGAGACCTGGATCCCGCTTTCATAGGGGATTCTCCTTTGTCACAAGTTTTATTTCTTTTTTCTCGACTTTATAGTAATTGGGGCTGATTTTTAGGGGTCTATCCCCACATTCTTTGGAGACTAGGGGCTATATTTTTGCTACTCATGTGATTCATTTTTCTGCATGCTTGCCTCTAAAACAAACACAATAAAATACCGAACTGCATGTTAGGAGTTGCATACCCTTAGGTATGTGCATTTAAGGGTGATTGAGCAGCACATTAGATCTCATTATTACATTACGAGCATATTTACACGAAGATTGCTGGAGATAGGTACACCTTTCTAACTTTTGCATCAAGCTCCTGTTCATGCATTTGCATTCGGGTTAAAATTCAAGACCTCCAAGCTGATTGAAATTACCTAACCTAGTGGTCGCCTAACTGCAATTGGGATTGATAATCAGAATTGACCGTAAAACCAAATCACACTTGATCTGATTCAAAGGGACTTATCTATGTTTTCAGAACAAAAATGAATTACAGTGTGATGCACATGTCTGGCACTAAGCACGCACTTTAGGCACCGCACTAAGGCTCGATCCCTTAAGGCTATAGGCATCGATCTCTTTATCGGTGCAAACCCTCCTATCTTGTTTTGTGGTGGTGATACTATCATTTGACCGGGTGTTTTGATACTTCACAGAGGGGGACACCCCTTAAAGGAACAAAAGGGTAGTTAAGAGGCACCGCTTATGCATCGCCTCAAAGGAAGGGTTCACCCTACTTGCATCCCTTTGTTCATCCTTGGAGTAACTTCTTACTCGATCACCTAAGAGTATCATCTAAGCAAAGTATAGGTCCTAGGGCACTCTAAGGTTCAATTAGGTCGTGTAATTGTAGTGAATAACTTGTTTTGCCATCTATATCAACCAATTCTACCTCAGCAACAAAGAATGTCAAGATCTTAAGTCATCACCCCTCTTATACCACTTACATGGGAACAGAGGGATAACACCTTGACCTTTTGACCTATCTTTGGAGTGTAGGTTTCACTTAATCAACAAGAACTTGAATTGTGATTGCTATTGTATGCGTGGTAGGCTCTCTCTTAAGGGCAATCTAGTGTTTGATCCCGAGCCCGAGAGAATCCTTAGAAGAGCCTGCCAAGGAGAGAAAAGAGATGACGTGGCTGATTAAGGAGCAAATCAATAAAGGACCCTGAGGGACTATTTTATTCCAACCAACCAACCCACTCATGCACTGAGATGATCGGCAGGGGATAATCCATATCAGATCAAGAGCAGTACCATACCTTTGTTGCCCTCCTTTTATGGTACTACTAGGGAGGACCCCTACCGACATTTAGAGGAATTCACCGAGGTCTACTCTATGGTGAAACTTCATAACTTTACTAATGAAGTTCTGATGAGAACCCTCTTCCCTTTCTCCCTTAAGGACAAGGCAAAACACTAGTATCACACCTTGGATGCAAGTGTGAATGATTGGAACACCCTTAAGGGAGAATTCTTGAAAAAATACTTCCCAATGAGCAAAACCAACCACTTCAGGAGGGAAATCATGGGCTCTACTCAATTAGATGGGGAACAATTCCATAAGACTTAGGAGCGATGCAATGATCTGATTCGACTATGTCCCCACCATCAAGTACCTAAATGGCAATTGGTAGAAAGGTTTTATACTGGACTATCTGATAGGCATAAGCAAACCGTGGATGCTGCTTGTGCCGAAACCTTTCTCACCAAAATAGAGGATGAGGCTTGGATATTATTTGAGTCACTGAGTGACAATTCTATCCACTTGACCTCAGCCTATCAAGATAGGAAACCATCCATCCTCCAAAGGAAAGCTGAAGCTAGTGAAGCTGGGGTGACTTAGAATTTGGCATTTCAGATACAATTGTTGAATCAGAACTTTGAAAGACTTATGACTAACCCAAACACATTCCCACAAACTACTTCCCAAGTCTAGACTCTTTCTGAATGCTCCATTTGCTAAAGCATCCTTCACACCATTGTTGAGTGCCATTTGGCTAATCAATTCCCCGATTTAGTACAAGTAGACCTGAATGCTGCCCAAGGGTTTCGTCCACTTCCCAAGAACAATCCTTTTGGAAACACTTACAATTTTGCATGGAGAAACCATCCCAATTTCTCATGCAAGCAAGGTGACGCTTCAAATTCAGGGAATATACTAGCCTAACCCACCCAACCCTATTAGGCACAACAATCCTAGTCTCCTCCTTAGCCTAACAATTCTGAGATGGAAGATCTGAAAGCTATGATGAAGCCCATGCAAGAAATTCAAAGTATGATCATTCAATCTCATAATAAGGCTATCCAAGAAATGCAATCTCAAATTGGTCATCTTATTGAGGTTGTTAGACAACACGACCCTGGGAAATTGCCCAGCTCATCTAAGGAGAACCCAAGGGGTAAAGGGTGCAAATCCCTACTTGGAGGGGGTGAGATCAGTGTGACGTAAAAATGCGGAATTAAAATATAACAACCACACAAAATAGACAATCACACAAAGTACATAATGATTTTTAGGTGGAAACCCAAACCGGGTGAAAACCACCACCTAACCCTCTCGAGTTAGGATTTTCCGATCAACCAAGTTGATCAAATCCACTAATGTACTACTTAAACGAGGGTAGTACAACCTCAGTTACAACCACGCTACTTTATACGAGGGTAGCGTACCTCAAACCCCTTCTCTTCACGAGAAGGATTTTGTCTCACGAAGGAGACGGGAATTCGCAAAGCGAATACCCAATCAAATAACAAAGTAAAATACAAATAGTCCTATAGAGCCAACAAAGATATTCTTAAGCTAAACTTCTATAGGAGTTAGGATACTTCCCTTTGCTGAAGTGCATCGACGACGCAGATGCGTAAACTACACGATGGCACAATGGTGCTCTCGTGAACTACGGAGGGAGAGCAAGTGCACAAAAGATTGATGCTCTCAAGATATAGAGCTAAGCTTGGAGATCAAGAGCTTTCTTCTATATGATCTTCTTCTTCTTTTAGACACTAAAGAGTGGAAAGTATGTAGCTTGGATGTGTCTTGGTGTGTATTTGAGTGGCAAAGGTTCTCCTCTATTTATAGAGGCTCTGGGAAGACTCTGGAAGGCTTTAGAAGGCTTCTATAGCCGTTGGGTGCAAGCTCCAAGAGAATTAGGCCGAAATCAGGAATAATCATTACACTGACAGGGTTATTGATTAGCCCATAGTTGTGGGCTATTTAAGTATTTAAGTGCCTATACATTAGATTAATTCTAACATTTATTTAGTATAAATTAGGATGTAAATAGATCAATTCATAGTTTTAATCTAATTACATAATCCATACATTGCATTCATATCTTAAGTGCATTTAGAATTAGCTTAGAATAGCATTCATCTAATTAGATAATCAATTAGGTACATTATTTTTATTAACATTGAAGTTGAGGGTCTGTATATAAATAACCCAAATATTTTAACAATATTTTCTTTATTCTTCTTCTTTCAGAACGGCTGTCTGCCGCTCCAACGCCCGGCTACTGCAGTGATGAAGCCATTCAAGGGGGAGCGGATGTGGTGGATCTGGTCGGCGTCTGATTTCAAACTTGTTCAGGCCACTACAAAAGGAGCAGGGAGGCAGCCGAGCTCGGGAGGCCTCCGCCACCGACCCACCACTGTGCAGAGAGAACCTCTCTCTTCCACTCCACACAGCCAGCCTCTACCGTGGCGGCGAGTCTCCACCACCGTGGGCGTGTGGTGTGACAGGCCACACCGCCATCCGGAGCTCGTCCGCATTACCGTGAGCACATCAGCGTGCATCTCCCTCGCCGTCGTCACCAACCACCACCGCCGAGCCACTGTGCAATCACCCTTTCAGTCACTTAAGACGTCCGGGAAATTTCCCGGACGTCTGAAGTCCACCCCCACTCCAGCAGCAATCTCCGTCCTCTCACTTCACTTCCACCACCCACGCCGCAGCAGCCCGCTCATCTCCAACCGCATGCAAGGCGTGCACAACCTCCAGCCCTCACGCCCGCTCACGCCACCTTCCCTGCGCCTGCAGCCTTCGCCATCTCCACGCGCAACCACCGGCGCACCCATCTGAAGTCCACCCGCTCACCTTCAGCCTGCACCTCACCGCTCACCCGCGCGCACCAGCCTGCGCACACGTCTGCAGAACCTCACGCGTGAGCTCCCGCACCCGCAGCACCTTCCCGCACCGACTGCAGTGCGCGCCCCACCATCTGCAACAGCACCTGCAGAACCACCCCCTACGCCCTCTCGCCAGCAATCCCGCGCACGCCTCACTACACACGCCCTCCTCCCGCGCCTGTAGCACCCGCTCTCACCGCCAACAGAGCGTGCAGCAGTCCGCCCACGCCTCCAGCAGCGCACGCCACGCCCACGGCAGCGGCAGCAGCCACCCCCGCAGCAGCAGCAGGCGGCGGACTTCACGCCAACAGGCTGCGCAAGCTGCCGGCTGCAGCACCTCCGCCGGAGCTCGTCCGGCCACCTCCGGCCGCCGCGTGACTCGCCGCCACCACCGATTCGAAGCCCTTGATCCAAGGGACCTCCTCCGAGCTTCCCGCGCCCGGCCATCGGCTCCTCGTCGCGCAAGACAACGGGGAAAAATTCCCCTGTTTTGCTACAGTAAAACATTAATTAAAATTTACATTTTCTGCCATTGCCACATTTTAATCATATTCTATTGACTCTGCATTGCGGAAAATATCCTGTAGTTTCTCATAATTGCCATTTCAGCATTGTTTCTTGCTTAAACCTTAATCTAAAGGCAATCTTGGCTTGGTTCTTGTCCAAATTGACTACGAACAAACATTTTTAAGTGGCGCGAATTTTAATACGTTATTGCCTCCCTGTGGATACGACCCGCTCCTCTGCGAGTGGTTATTTCTTGTTAAAAATTGATTAGTCAAATTTTCCACCACATTAAACTACAAACGACTTAAAAGCGAAAGATCGACCAGTCAAATGGCGCCGTTGCCGGGGAGGCAACAGACGCAATAATTTCGCCTAATTTTATTTTGATTATTTGTCAATTGCATAGAGATTTGACCATTCATTATTTTCTTTTCTGTGCGAGAAAATTTGTGCAAGAATCAGCCCGTGTGAGAGGCGACCCTTGACGTCGCCAGACGAGAATTGGGCGAGCCATTTTTAAACGGAGGAGAAGGACGAGGACGCGACGGACACCATTTAGTCATTAGTTTAATTAGAATAGAATTAAGATTGTAGACTTAATTTTTCATTACAGTTAGTTTGAAACCCTTGTTCTGGGGCAAATTTTGAGGGGTTTGTTCCCCGATTTTGTTTTGGACCCGTGTTGGGTAATTTTTGGGAGCCTGTTCAATTTTCTTTAGATTTAGGTTTATTTTTTTTATTATTTATTTTATTTGCTTGTGCATAAGTAGTTCTAAAAAAAAATAGAAAAAAGAAAAAAAAAAAAACGAGCTGCCTGCTAGAAGCTGCCTGCCCTAGGACGAACCATTTAGGTCTGTATGAGCAGCCTCTAGATTTGCTTTTCTGCATTGCGTGCATTTTTGCATCGAAGATCGCTGGAGGCAAGGTACACATTCTCTTACTTTGCATCCTATTTTTGATCACGCATTGCATTTGGGATTTAATGCAAAGACCACCTAATCTGTACTGAATAAATCTAACAAGTGGTCACATTTTTTTAGAAAAAGGACTAATTCAAGGAAGGATATTTTACAAACCAAGGATTTGATTTTCAAACTTGGCATGCGATTCAAAGTTCAAAATCTTTTACGGTGTATGCACACTTATTTCACTTGCACCACGGCACGCTTCTAGACACTCAGGTTTGGAAATACTAGGACAAGAGCCCTCCTTTCGTTGGATTCTGAAGTGTTTGGAACTTGAGATCAAAGGTTTTGTAAATCCAAAGAGGGGGATACCCTGTCATGGATTTTTGGGGGTAGTTGAGGAGCACCGCGAAAGCACAGCTTCAAAGGAAGGCTTAGGCCTACTTGCATCCCTCGATCTTCCGTCTTTGGATTTACTTGACCATTTGAAATTTAGGGAAGAACACCTAAGCTCCAACTAGGCCTTCTTAGGCGAACCGTAGGTTGGCAATAGGCGCGTAAATTGACTGAACAAATTGTATTGTCACCTGCAATCTGACTTAAAATCAAAAGCCTAAATTGGGAAAGACCTAAAAGGTCCTTTTTGAATTGTGTCTTGCTTGGGGAATTCTGATTGAAGTGTGAGTTAGAATGGACCACATTGATTTTCATCCTTTGACATCTTACCCACACCCTCACCCCCACTCTGCATCCTTCGATCCCAGATGCCGAGATGGTCCATTCCTTGATGGACATAATGACAATCATTGGGATCCATTTTACTCCTATTATAGGAGTATTGGCCTAGTTAAGCCCCAAATTAGTGAGCAGAACTCAGGAGCGGGATTTGCTTTGCCCAATATCCCACATACCAAAGAAATACCCAACCCACCCTCCCTGAAAACTTATAATGGTTGGACAAACACTCCTGGGTACTATAAGCCTGAGCCTGACTTCTCTTATGATAGAAATGACCTCTCCTCTTTGAAGATGGAAATACAGAAAATGCAAAATGAAATGAGTGAATTGTTAGGAGAATCTTTGAGAGCAGGCCAACAAGAAAGAGATGAAATTAGCCACCCAATCTGCCCCATTGACGATGACGTACACCCCTCTACAATAGATGCATCTCCCATGGGAAAGCTACACTTTAAGTTGAAGGGAAATTCTGGGGAGAATAGCTACTTTTCGAGGATCGATTTTGAAACCTCCCCATTAGATGACACTTCCTTGAGAGATCTACACTTTAGGTGGGAGGAAAATACACATGAAAGTAGCTATGCATTGGATGAAGAAAGGTGGCAACCCGAGGAAGATGATGATAAGGTTGAGTATCCACCTGAATTATATTGGAGTCAAAAGAAGGGAATGATGGTACCATTGGAAGACCTCGACCCAGATGATAGTATTTTCGTGACATTTGATGAAGTGGGTCAAAGTCAAGTTGTTAATCCTACCCTCCCTTCTGATCACGATATGGAACTCAAACCCACCCTTAGGGAACCTAACCCTAAAGAAATTGACCTATCTGAGGAGTCTGATGTAACCAATGTAAATAATTTACCTCAGATAGAGCACCTTAGGGGATCTGCTGAGATATTAAATGATTCTAGACCTTGGGTACATGATGAATTGTGTGATGAGGAGGAAGACGAATTATATGAGGAACCTACATTCAAGATTTGGAGTGACACTAAGGGTGATTATGTCTTATTTGAAGAGTTAGCCCCTGAGGATGTCACAAATTTGACCAAATTAGGTTTCCTTAGCACACCCATTGATGATATTTCTCCTCATGATAAAATGATGGAAAATTTGGAAGCAATTTCTAAGATTTATGTGGATTCACATATAGACTCTGGGGAAGATTTGAGTAAAGAACAAAAACCCAGGGATGACATTGATAGGATAATCCCTAGATCTGTTGCTTCCAACCTGCCTTCATTCACTTCGAAGTCACCCTCTAATTCACTTATATCCGAAAGCGAAATTGTGACTCCTGATGAAGAGCAGGAAGATCCATGTGATGGTGCAAGGAATGCTAGGGATGAAATTGAGGATTTAGAAAGAGTGTTTAGGATGGACACCAAGCTGATTAAACCCAACCTAGATCTTATGGCCATCCCACAACCTCGTAACTTGGACACCCTAGACGATCCTTGCCTTAGAGAATTGCTCATTTTTGTTCTGACTAGGGGGCTTAATAGACCAATATTTTCTGTAATGGAGTATCGGGTATGGATTGATGATTTCTTTAGTCAGTCCATTACCCTGGGGGTTTATCTCTATACCATTCCTTCCCCATTCTTTTTGGAGGATCCTTGTCATCCTACCCCTACCCCTTTGGAGGTTATTTTAACTGTTTATCCTTTAGAACCTCTTCTGGTGACCTGGGAAGATTTCATTCCCATTTTAGTTGGGCGAGCATTTGCTATCGGGATTCATCATCAGCTCGCCAACATCCTAGGTTACCTATTTTCTAGGCCAACTTTGCTTTGCTCATTTTTAGGGCCTATTTCTGCAATTCTTGAACCTGATTTGCAGGTTCTTCGGCTATTCAGCCTAGCTTTGACCTAGGTAATATCCTTCTATGCAATGAGGACATTGCAGATTTTAGGCATGGGGGGGTGTACTTGGGGATATACATAGCATAATTGCATACATTTGTACATATAAAAAAAAAAAAAAGTTTTGAGCTTAACTGGCTAAGTCCTGCATTCTTAAGCAAATCAGAACTCTAGTGTAGACTAAATTAATTCTAGGGTCAAACTTTAGAAGCTAAATAAGCTACTAGCTTAGACCTTTAGGGTCCTTTGTGGACTTAAAAACTTAAGTAGGAGTTAAGTTGCGGAGCATTCTTCAAGAGGTTGAGGAAGGGAAGCGAGGGTTTGAGTTAAAAGGTGGGGTAGTACCTGGAGTCTTATTCTACCTTTTGGTTTACGGGTCCTTGTAACCCAAGCATCCAAATTTTTCACACTTGGTCTGGTAATTAACTTAATTTCTGAAAAGAGATTTGGTTCTCTTAGTTTTGACTTAAGAAAGGCTTGAAAACACATTTTGATTGGAAGAGTTCCCGCCGCAGGAGAGGTGGAGTATATACTCACCTTGAGGATGCGATGGTAACATATTACCTCCTCGGTGCTTGTCTCTTAGGATATCCATCCTACTGGGGGCATGTAAGCGCATTGTGCGGTTCAGGTACCATGGGCGGCCCTATCTCGAAGTGCCGATTGCCATAGGACTGAATTCGCTTAAGAAATCCATGGGCGATACTATCTCGAAGTGTCGATTGCCAGGAGTTCTTGGGGTCGTTATGGGCGGTGCTATCTCGAAGCATCGAAAGCCAGGCACCCTTCGAGGTATGGTAATGGGGACAATGAATCCGACACAGACCATGTTGATAGCTGATCTGAGGTTAGACTTAGAAGAATCAAAAAAAAAAAAAAAAGTATATATATTAAAAAAAAGAAAAAAAAATTTCCTTTAACTCAAATAACTCGGACCAATGCACAAGCACGGATGCTTTAATCTCAGGGATTAATAAACTTTAGGGTAGAGTCAGAAATCAGGGAAACTTGTGCCTGCAACTCGTCTTTAGCCGACCTAGTCTGTAACTTAGCAACTACTTAGGAACCTTGGATCTAGAGCCTGAACTTAATATGCTTCTGAAGGAAGACTAAGTGAGTTGACTAGTCTACTTGGAGTGCTAGGTTTCGTTTAATTTTGCTAGGGACTAGCAAAAACTAGGCTTGGGGGTATTTGATTAGCCCATAGTTGTGGGCTATTTAAGTATTTAAGTGCCTATACATTAGATTAATTCTAACATTTATTTAGTATAACCTAGGATGTAAATAGATCAATTCATAGTTTTAATCTAATTACATAATCCATACATTGCATTCATATCTTAAGTGCATTTAGAATTAGCTTAGAATAGCATTCATCTAATTAGATAATCAATTAGGTACATTATTTTTATTAACATAGAAGTTGAGGGTCAGTATATAAATAACCCTAATATTTTAACAATATTTTCTTTATTCTTCTTCTTTCAGAACGACTGTCTGCCGCTCCAACGCCCGGCTACTGCAGTGATGAAGCCATTCAAGGGGGAGCGGATGTGGTGGATCTGGTCGGCGTCTGATTTCAAACTTGTTCAGGCCACTACAAAAGGAGCAGGGAGGCAGCCGAGCTCGGGAGGCCTCCGCCACCGACCCACCACTGTGCAGAGAGAACCTCTCTCTTCCACTCCACACAGCCGGCCTCTACCGTGGGGCGAGTCTCCACCACCGTGGGCGTGTGGTGTGACAGGCCACACCGCCATCCGGAGCTCGTCCGCATTACCGTGAGCACATCAGCGTGCATCTCCCTCGCCGTCGTCACCAACCACCACCGCCGAGCCACTGTGCAATCACCCTTTCAGTCACTTAAGACGTCTGGGAAATTTCCCGGACGTCTGAAGTCCACCCCCACTCCAGCAGCAATCTCCGTCCTCTCACTTCACTTCCACCACCCACGCCGCAGCAGCCCGCTCATCTCCAACCGCATGCAAGGCGTGCACAACCTCCAGCCCTCACGCCCGCTCACGCCACCATCCCTGCGCCTGCAGCCTTCGCCATCTCCACGCGCAACCACCGGCGCACCCATCTGAAGTCCACCCGCTCACCTTCAGCCTGCACCTCACCGCTCACCCGCGCGCACCAGCCTGCGCACACGTCTGCTGAACCTCACGCGTGAGCTCCCGCACCCGCAGCACCTTCCCGCACCGACTGCAGTGCGCGCCCCACCATCTGCAACAGCACCTGCAGAACCACCCCCTACGCCCTCTCGCCAGCAGTCCCGCGCACGCCTCACTACACACGCCCTCCTCCCGCGCCTGTAGCACCCGCTCTCACCGCCAACAGAGCGTGCAGCAGTCCGCCCACGCCTCCAGCAGCGCACGCCACGCCCACGGCAGCGGCAGCAGCCACCCCCGCAGCAGCAGCAGGCGGCGGACTTCACGCCAACAGGCTGCGCAAGCTGCCGGCTGCAGCACCTCCGCCGGAGCTCGTCCGGCCACCTCCGGCCGCCGCGTGACTCGCCGCCACCACCGATTCGAAGCCCTTGATCCAAGGGACCTCCTTCGAGCTTCCCGCGCCCGGCCATCGGCTCCTCGTCGCGCAAGACAACGGGGAAAAATTCCCCTGTTTTGCTATAGTAAAACATTAATTAAAATTTACATTTTCTGCCATTGCCACATTTTAATCATATTCTATTGACTCTGCATTGCGGAAAATATCCTGTAGTTTCTCATAATTGCCATTTCAACATTGTTTCTTGCTTAAACCTTAATCTAAAGGCAATCTTGGCTTGGTTCTTGTCCAAATTGACTACGAACAAACATTTTTAAGTGGCGCGAATTTTAATACGTTATTGCCTCCCTGTGGATACGACCCGCTCCTCTGCGAGTGGTTATTTCTTGTTAAAAATTGATTAGTCGATTTTTCTACCACATTAAACTACAAACGACTTAAAAGCGAAAGATCGATCAGTCAATTATCAGACGTCTGATCCTGGCATCAGATGTTTGGAAAACCAGTTTAAGATGTCTGGGAAGAAAGTCAGACGTCTGATTATAGGCGATTTCCTTCCTGACTTGAATCAGATCTAAACAGGGTTCTAGTGAATTGTCATCAGACGACATATAGGATGTCTGAAGTGATGTCTCGATGTTTGGAAACCTACATTTCTGCAGGAATGGATTTTCAAGAGAGTGCAACGGCTATAAGATCTCCGAGAAGAGATTTTGGGTCAGCTGAGGTAAAACGGTCATATATCAGACGTCTGGTGTCCTCTATGGACGTCTGATACGAGCCAACGATCATTTCCTTAAGTGTTTGCTAAGGCAACCAACGGTCCACTAATTGGACGTTTGGTAAAATCATCAGACGTCTTCTTAGACGTCTGGACTAAGGTCGGGACGTCTGATTTCATCAGAAAGAACTAACTAAGTCTAGCCTAAATATAGTTGGACATCTGAGTCAACATTCAGATGTCTTAAAAGTATTTATCTAACGTCTGATTTTCAGATTAGACGTCTGAAAAGGCTATCTGAACCCTATATTGGTTTTCCGTGTTCTCTACAGAAAACCTAAGTATCCTAGGGTTGTGCAAGTGTTCCTAAGACTACTATTTAGGGTTCTTTGAGGCTCTTTAACATGAATCTAAGTAACAAAATAAAGAGCAACAAAAGAAACAAAAATACATAGAGTATAAGAAAAAGGAAATCTATCGTATTCTTCATCTCCTTCCTTCTTCAAGCCATCGCTCCTCGCGAAGCTCCTCTGTTCTCCGTCAAGCTCCTCCAATCCATCCTGGAAGCGAGCTCGAACTCCGTCTAACCATGTCTCCATTTGCAATTAACCTGAAATCTAAGACTCCAAGTGCAAATGTTAAATGACACGTGTTTTGTTATCATCAAAATAAATGATCGCGGTGCTCTAGCACAAACAAAGGGTCCTTCATAAGGGAGCACGCTAAGGCTGTGACCGTTTTGAGGAGTGGTAAGCAACTCCCCAAACTTGAAGTCGCTCCTACGGTCACCCCTCCTACCACTCCAACCAGCACCTACACATCCACCGAGGAAGAACCACTTAGCCCTTCCTTGCTTGAAATCACCCATCCAAAGGATGTTGTCCCCGTTCCACCCTTGTCTCACCATGACAACCCTTCCACCCAGAGGCTGAGAGTGCCCTTTCTTGAGCGCTTATCCACCCATGGGGCACCTGTTGCTAGCTCATCTGGAGCCAAGGATAGGATGGATGAAATAATGGAGACATTCAAGCAAGTTCACATTAACTTGCCTCTTTTGGATTCTATCAAGCAAATACCATCCTATGCTAAATTTCTAAAGGGCCTGTGCACCTAGAAGAGGAAATCTAGGAAACTGGTCCAGGCTAAGGTCATTTTGCCTGACCTAGTCAGCTCGGTCCTACACCAAGGTACACCACCCAAGATGAAGGACCTAGGAGCCCCATATATTTCTTTGGTCATTGGAGACTAACGCATCGATGAGGCTCTCCTCGATCTGGGCATGGGGGTTAATATACTGTCAAGCTCTTTCTATGAGCTATTAGAGGTAGGTGATTTGAAACCTAGTCCTATAATCCTCTAAGTAGCTGATAGATCACTGAAGACACCACGTGGGCTCTTAGAAGATATCCTAGTCAGAGTAGAGGACTTCTTTCCCATCGACTTTCTGATATTGGGCACTGACCCATCCAACATGCCCACCAACCCTCAATTATCCTGGGGCGTCCTTTTTGGCTACAGTCAATGCATCAATCAATTGCAAATCAGGGGCACTCAAGATGGGTTTTGGGAACGAAAAAATCTGGCTCAATGTGTTTGATGCCTATAAACAACCAAGATTAGAGGATTGTTCCCAAATCGAGGTGATCGATGAGATTATAGAGGAGACGACATTAGATCTTTTGTGTGATGATCCTCTCCAAATGGTCATTTCTAAGGACCATACCCCGAATTTTGAAAGAGGGGAAAATCTGCCTGGATTAGAAGAGCTGTTGGGTGTTAAAGCAAAGTCCCTCTCCCCACCATGGACAATCAAAGTAGATCCGCTACAGGAGGTAGGGACATCAAACATAATTCCCTCGATTCAGAAAGCTCCCAACTTGGAGCTTAAACCACTTCTAGAGAACCTCAAATATGTCTTCCTTGGGCCCAATGATATGCTCCCTGTCATCATCTCGACTGCTCTATTTGAGATGCAGGAGGGAGCACTAATTGAATGCCTAAAATGGCACAAGGAGGCTATTGCTTGGACTATAGCTAACATTAAAAGGGTTGACTCAACTCTCTGCATGCATCACATTTACACAGACGACTCTATAAAACCTTTCAGAGATATGAAGAGGTAGTTAAATCCCAACATGCGGGAAGTGGTGAAAAAGGAAAATTTAAAATGGTTGGATGCGGGGATAATCTACCCCATTTCCGATAGTAAATGGGTCAGTCCTATTCACGTGGTGCCCAAAAAGGTAGGATTCACGTGGGAGACTAATGGGAAAGGGGAGCAAGTCACCACCAGATCCATAATAGGATGGAGGGTATGCATCGATTATCACTGCCTAAACACCGCTACCCAGAAAGACCATTTTCCTCTCCCATTTATTGATCAGATATTGGAGAAATTGGCAGGGAATAAATACTTCTATTTTCTCGATGGATATTCTGGGTATAATCAGATTGCCATCTTTCCTGACGACTAGGAGCGCACTACTTTCATGAGTCCTTATGGCACATTTGCCTTCCACTGAATGCCATTTGGACTATGTAATCCCCCAAGAACATTTCAGCGATGTATGATGTCCATCTTTTCAGACATGATTGATGAGTTCGTTGAGGTTTTCATGGATGATTTTTCCATATACAGCTCGTCGTTTGACCACTGTCTCTCACATTTAGAAAAAGTTCTCACCCACTTTAGGGAGACGGGATTGGTGCTTAGCTTGCAGAAAAGCCATTTTATGGTTCAACAAGGCATTGTTCTTGGGCATGTAGTGTCCGAGTGAGGTTTAGAAGTGGACAAGGCCAAGGTTGAGTCCATTTCTAACCTTCCACTGCCCACTAATGTCAAGCGAATTCGATCATTCATGGGCCATGCTGGCTTTTATAGGCACTTCATTAAAGACTTTAGCAAGATTTCTAGGCCACTTTGCGACCTACTGGAGAAGGATACTGCCTTCATTTTTTATGCAAAGTGTGCCAAGGCCTTCCAATTCTTGAAGGAGGCCCTCATAATTGCGTCGATCCTACAAGCACCTGATTAGACCCTCCCATTTGAGTTAATGTGTGATGCCTCTGATTTTACTTTGGGTGTGGTCCTTGGTTAATGGGCTAATAAGAAGCCTCATCTATTATACTATGCAAGTAAGACTCTTACGGACCGACAGCAAAACTACATTGTGACGAAAAAAGAACTTCTTGCGGTAGTATTTGCATTGGAGAAGTTTAGGTCATATCTTCTGGGATCTAAGGTTGTGGTTTATACTGATCACTCAGCCTTAAAACACTTGCTCGTGAAGAAGGACACCAAACCTAGGCTGATTCATTGGATTCTATTATTACAAGAGTTCGACCTTGATATCCATGATAAGAAAGGGGTCGAAAATGTGTTGCAGATCATTTATCTAGGATTCCAGTTGAGGCTTCAACCCTGTCAGGAGACATTCATGACACCTTTTCTAATGAAACGGTAATGGCGATACAACCATCAACACCGTGGTTTGATGATGTTGTCAACTACTTGGTCACTGGTGAAACCCCCAGTATGTGGAATAAGCATAAGCGAGATAGATTTCTAGCTTGCACTAAGCATTATCACTGGGAGGACCCTGAGCTCTTTAGAATAGGCTGTGATCAAGTCTTATGTAGATGTGTCCCGGAAGAGGAACAACAGAGTGTCTTGAATTTTTGCCACACACTACACTATAGAGGACACTTTAGTGTTAACAAAACTACGTATAAGGTTCTCCAGTCTGGTTTCTGGTGGCCTTCACTTTTCAATGACACATACACCTTTGCGGGGGCTTGTCTTCGTTGTCAACAAACTGGCACTATTGGCAAGAAAGATGAGAGGACTCAATAGCCTATTCTTCAGGTCGAGATATTCGACGTCTGGGGCATAGATTTCATGGGTCATTTCCTATCATCTCATGTCTTTGAATATATCCTCCTGGCAGTTGATTATGTGTCAAAATGGATAGAAGCTATTCCGACAAGGGCAAACAATCACTCCGTGGTCCTGCCTTTCGTTAAGGCCAATATCATTTCCCGATTTGGCTGCCTGAGGATGATCATTAGTGATGGGGGACCTCATTTCAAGAATGCCCACTTTGCCCATCTCCTCAAAAGTCTTGGTGTCACCCACAAGGTGGCCACCCCATATCATCCGCAGATGAGCAGACAGGTTGAAGTGTCAAATAGGGAGATCAAATGAATTCTGGAAAAAACTATAAGACTTGATAGGAAAGATTAGTCGTAGAAACTAGATGACGCTCTATGGGCTTATAGAATGACTTGTAAGACCCCCTTGGGTATATCTCCCTTCCGTACAGTGTATGGCAAAGCTTGCCATTTGCCTGTTGAGATTGAGCATAGAGCTTATTAAGCTATTAAGAATGTCAACATGATCTCGAAAACGCAGGCAAAGTGCACATATTAGAACTGGTCAAGCTTGAAGAATTGAGGAATGAGGCCTATGACACTGCTCAAGCTTATAAAGAGCACACCAAGGTCTTCACGATAAACACATCCTTCGCAAAACCTTTGAGCCCCACCAACGGGTCTGGCTTTTCAATTCTAGACTCAAGCTTTTCCTTGGGAAACTGAAGTCCCGTTGGAATGGGCCATACACTGTCACACAGGTGTTCCCGCATGGTGCAGTTGAGATACAAAACCCCTCATCTGGTGAGACATTCAAGGTAAATGGCCAACACTTGAAACCTTATGTTACAGTTTCTGATGGCCAGGTATTGGACACCTACAGATTGAAGGAGCCTTAGCTCCAACTACTCTCTACCTCAGGTTGTATCTTTCCTTGCTTTTGCTTTCCAATGTAGTCATTGTTAGATCTAGGCATGGGGGGTATAACTTGGGGTTATTTATAACATTTATACATATTCTGCATGCATAATTAGGACTTTAGTTTTGCATATTTTAAAAAAAAAAGAAAAGAAAGAGAAGAAGAAGAGAGATGAAAAGGGAAAGAGAAAGAAGAAAAAAGATAGGCAAGGAAAAATCGTGTTAGTCCCAGCATGTGATTATGAAAGAGTCACCTAAGTTTCAAGCTAGATCAGATGATGAATTAAGTCCTAAAGTGCTAAAGAGGAGATAAGTGAGAGATATCAACTTTAGGCCTCCTGGGCCTGTTCTAGGGCTTAAACACTCACGTATTTGTTAAGATCAGGACTATTCCTCAAGAGGATGAGGGAGTTGCGAGGCCGATGTATTAAGTCTAAGGCTTAGGGAGTATTCGACCCCGTTGCCTTCCCTTTGGTTTGTGAAACTTGTTAACTTGAGCACCCAAGAAAAAAAAAAAGAATCATACATTGGTCTGGTTCAGTGCGCATAACAAAGAATAATGCCAAAAAGTGTCTATTCTGAAACTGTTTTCCCGAAAGGTTGACTTAGGAGCGGCATGAAGACACAAGTTGATTGGATGAGTTCCCAACGCGAAGAGGAGGAATGTAAAATAAGCCCCTCGAAGATGCATTATAACATATCGTCTCCTTGATGCTTGTCTCCTAGGATATCTAAATATCCTACTGGGGGCATGGAAGCATCTCGTGCTGATTCAGATGTCGTGGGCGGCATTATCCCAAAATGTCGATTGCCAGGGTCTGAATTTAGCTATAGAATGCCATGGGTGGCACTATCCCAAAGTGTCGAAAGCTAGGGTTCTGGGGGTTGCCATGGGTGGTGCTATCCCGAAGCATCGATTGCCAGGGACCCTACGAGGAATGATGGTGGGGACAAGGAATCTGATACAGATTGTGTCTAGGGCTAATCCAAGGTTGAGTCTAAGGGAATTTAAAAAGAAAGAGAGAAAACTCTCAAAATAATATTTATCCCTCTCTCCTACTAAAAATGCACTAGCAAACTGAACCTAGCCTTGCTGCATATATGCACGGGTGTTTTAACCGCTGGGGTCAACGAACCTCTAGGAAGTTTTTGCAGGCCTTAGAAACCTTCACAACAGACCCAAGACTAAGGCTAGTCAGGTCCATATCTTGGCTGGTACTTGAGTACCTTTAGGCCTATAGTTGGTATTTTAATCTAATTTCTAGAGTATGGTATGATAAGGCATCCTGATCTTAAAATCTGGCTTGGAGACCTGGTCTATTTTGTATGATTTTGCTCGGAACTAGCAAAACTTACGCATGGGGGTATTTGATAGGTCCACTTTAGTGGGCAAAATTAGAGCCTAGTACATGGCCAGTGAAATAAGAAATGAATTTAGAATGCCTTTTATAATAACAAAATTATGTACGAGAAAAAATCATCATTTCATGCATTACATAATTTTGTTAGGAATACTTCTCAAATTGGAATGCCATTGGAATTATTACATTGAAGGAAAAATTCTCTACTTTCTATGTTGAAGTATTTTCTTCTAATTGTTTGCTTTCACAAAAAAAGCTTTGTTTGAAAGTCGTATGCAAAAGGCAAAAAAGAAAGAAAAGAAAGAAAGAAGAAGAAAAAGAGAAAGAGCAGACAATCGTCCACCTTCCTCTTTTTCTCCTCCAATCTCTCTCTCCCTCATGAACATTCCCCCTCTCTCTGATTTTTCCCCTTCCTTCTTTGACACTCTCTTTCTCATTTTCTATTTTTGCAGTTATATAACAGGGACGACAGGAGGAGAGGGGTGTCGCCGGTAGAGGAGAATTTCTTCCTCAACACCTTCACCGTGTGCCTTTCACCACCGTGAGCCAACACCTCACCGTGCAACCTCGACATTCCCTCAACGGTGCCCTGACTGCCAATGCATTCACCTCTCTCCTCGGTGCCTACTGCAGTGCCCTCGTGTGTGCATCAGGCCTCACACAGCCACAACCTCCTACGTTGTCAGCAACCTCTTGCATCCACGCTCGAGCCACGCCTTCACGCGCAGCACCACCCACCGTAGAGCCCTTGCGCACAATAGGTGCAGCACCACCAACAGCAGTAGACCTACATGCGGCCTTCCCCTTCAACTGTGCAAGCACAATGGCCACATGCAGAAGCCCCATGCACGGCCTCTCCTTCCCTCCAGCCGATGCCTACAGCCGACGGTCGCGCAGCCACACCCTCACGTGAAGCAGTCGGCGTTCCCGCGTGACCTACGAGCCGACTAGCCACCTCCTCCTCTTCTTCTCCGTCAAGGAGGAACCCAACATTAATGCCAATCCCCTCCATGCAGCCACCTCCCCCAACCTCCATCCTCTGCATCGTAGACTCCATCGGCCTCGCCTCGACGTTGCGCACCCGACCAAGCCCTCAGCCACTCCACAAGCGACCTTCTCGACCGCGACAACAGCCCACCACCACCGTACCTCTCCTCATCGCCAACGGCATCTCCGATCACCGCAGACTACCACACCACCACCGGAGTGATCCTCTCCTCTAACCCTACCCCTCAAACGAACCATGCTGCCAGCCGTAGCTTCTCACATGCGCACGGCCAAGGGAACTGCCTCCCTTGTTTTGCTACAGTGGGGGAGGCATTAGTTGTGTGTGGTTTTTTGATTGGTAAATCACTATTGCATTATTTTTGACATTACTTTATTTCAGACTCATTGCATGCATGCCCTTTAACTTCCTCTTATTCTCAAGATTTATGTAATAAATGGATGGCTTAGCACAGGACATGGGCATTTAGGTATCTTGCAATCTTTTTTTTTTGGCAGGATTTTTTATGTGAAATTAATTAAGGGACTTATTGGTCTGTGGCTCCCTATGATACGACCTAAAGTTGTGGTATAAATTCAGTATATTTTTAGCAACTTTGATTGAGGGTTTTCCAGCACATTACATATTGCGATGACGAATTTATCTAATACATTTTTGCTACAAGCGAAAAAACTCTCGATCACCACCACTAGCCACATGGCTATTGGAGACCACCTCCAATGCCTGAATTTCTAGTAGTTGCATTAATGTTCTTCATATTTTAATTTCTGCATTAATATCTTGCTAGTAGTAGTAGTACCCTCTCTAAGAATGCATCCATAATCTTCCCTAGATCCATGCATGCATATCTTTTCTGTTGGCTAGTAGTATTTTCAAGTTCCATGTACAAGCATTCCCCTAGAATCATTGTAATGACTGTATTTTGAGGAAATAAAATCAACAGTTGCCTGCTTCATATATATATATAGATTGCAATAAACATGTCGGTTCCAGAGGATATTAATGCTTTAGCTATAGATTCATTTTTTGCTAGTCCCTATCGCGTAATAGAAGTTGTCCAGACCGAAACACACACATTCACAGTTGTGATTTATCTAACTCACGCACAGATTTTATGTGTCAACAACATGATCGTCACATCTTTTACTCGCACTCTCCAGACTGGAATCCAATTTTAAGCAAGTAAAGAATGAAAAATCAAAATCAATTTCGCTATCTTACACTTCCCTTAGATTGATCGAGACTCACCGTCTCGATATTAATTTTTGTTGGATTGTAATTCGCATTATACTATGACATTTTGCTAATCAAATCCGCATTTTGCGATCTAAACGCTAACTACAGATCAAATTTCAGAATTTTTAGAGTTCTAATTTGATGGTAATAAATTTTCAAAATCTAAACTTACGAATTTCCAAAAATGCATTTGATGTGTTTAAAAGGGTTTTGAAGACAAATACACACACAAAAATTTTTTTTTTCAAGTACTCTTTCTTCTTTTAACACAAATCCAAAATTTGGAATATTTTTTACTTTATATATATTTTTTTGCATTAAACAAAAAGGAAATGCACTAACTAACTTAAATATGATCCTATCCTACCTTTTTTTTTTTGAAAAAGGAGAAAGGAATGCTACTGTTAATAGTAGCAATCCACAAGATCCTATCCTACCTAAAACTAATTTGTTCTTATTAGAAATCTAAAACCAAAGAAAGCAAACAAATGAAAGAGGATCAAGAAATGTTACATGTGGTCTTGACCATGGATCGGTGTATGCGCGGGCCCTTATTGCTTAACCTAATTAATCAAACAAAAATCAAGAACAACATTAAGGAAAAGAATGAATCGTAAATCTGAAAACTCTTGCCGTGCCTCCCTGGCACGTTGCATTTGATCGGCGATTTGCACAAGATTTTATGTTTTGAAAAATATACTTCGTTGTTTTCGTAGTATAGGTTGTGCGAAATCCAAAATCAAGGAATTTATCTTTTTCTACGAAACTCGCATTTGTTGATTTTTTAATCATTTTAATGTCGTAAGTCTCAGTCGGCTATGGGAGGCCTAATTTTGAAAAGCGAGAGTTTTTAAATCAGAAATCAGATCTACTAACCTAATCTAACCTATCTCCTTTTGGTCTTTTTTTCGTTTGTCATTTTTTTTACGTTTTTCCTTTTTGAAAACAAGAACGAATACAAACCTATGTATGATTAAACCTAACTAAATTAAGCATAATCATAACCTAAACCTAACTAAAGGCTTGTAATCACAGTCAAGAGGAGGGCGTGAATGATGATGTAGCTAGCCCTAGGGTGGACGGCCTAAGGACTATGGGGAGAGAGATGGCGTGTATATATAATGGTCAAGAAACAAACAAACGTGAAGATATGCACATACGAAAATTCATATCTAGCATCTACCATGAAAACAGTGCACATAACCATCATCAAAACAATGAACAGTTATTAGATAGCATCTAAAAAGTTACAAGAAATCAAAAACATATAATGAAGATGAAATCCCTTGTGTCGGAAGTGCCACGAGGGCCATCGATTTTTGTGTGAGGGTGTATGTTAGACCTTGGGTATATACACTCGCCTACATGCCTACCATAATGAGGTCAACCAAGATAGGCTATGGAGAGCCATGTTGGTCACCCAAAGAAAGAAGAAGAAGAGGTGGCATGGACCTTGCTTCCAAGTAGGAAGAAGAGATGCCCAAGAAGAGGAAGAGAAGAAGAGGGTGGAGAACCCTTTCTCTCTCTTTTTCCATTCTTGAAGAAGCCTCAGAGGAGCTTCTTCTCAGCCATGCATTGTGGAGCATTGGAGGAGGAGGGGCACCTTTGAGAAAGGAGAAGAGACGACTTTTTTGAAGGAAGGTGTCACACTTTGGAAAAGGAAGAGGGGAGGGTGTCGCAAGTGAAGGCGTAGGGAATATCTTGTGTAACAATTCTAGATTAGGCTTTTATGGGATCCACCAAAATGTGTCTCCACTTTTGGTGGATACTAGATTAGGTAGGCACTACATATTATGGATCTATGGCTGTCGACCATTTTTGGGGAGGGCTAAAATAGGAAAGGGTGTGCATGTTGGTTTAGTTTTCATATACTAAGGTTGTGTAGATGTGGTGGATTTGGGTTGCCTTAGCCCAGGTTAGGTTGGGTCCTAGTGTAATTAGGGATATGTGGGCTAGGTGGCTGCAATTAATTGTAAGGTAAGTCCAATTAGGTTTTAGGTGAACCTAATTAGAATTAGGTGAGTTTGGATGTGAACTTAATTGGGTCTAAGGTAGCTTAATAAAATCTAGGTTAACCTAATCAGGTAGTTATGAGCCTAATTAGGTCTAGGTAAGTCCAATTAGGTAATTAGGTATAAGCTGATGTAATTGACTCAAGAAGTGTCAATTTAGATCACCTTTAGCCTAATTGAAGGTCTAAGGGGGGTAATTGGATTAAGGATAGTGAAATTGGGATAGGGATAGGTGAATAGGGATAATGGGTAGTGTGGATAAGGCAGTGGATGGTGCTATCCATGTTTCTGAGTTATGGGACTAGGTTATCTAAGGTAGAGGTTATTCTAGGTTTGGGATTGGTTATCCTAAGGTTTGGGGATAAGGGTATCGATATCCTCCTCTCTCTCCATTTGTGTGCATCCCACTTCTTTCCTCTTCTCTTTCTCACCTTATTTTGCTTTATGCTACTTTATTTTGTATCTCGACTTCATCTGGATCATCTTATTACTTATGAATAGCAATGAAAACATCAAATAACAAGATATTCTCACATTATTCTACGTACATTATTTTACATATTGGTTAAAACATAGATCCCTTGGTTAATCATAGGATTTACATAGGAGGTTGTACCTATTGGATTCTTGCCTTTCAACAGATTACCCAACTGATCCAACATTTTTATCCAGATTTTCAACATTTTTACATACTAATTCACCATATCCAGCCATTTAGTAATGATTTCCAAATTAGTAGAGCTTGAATTACCCCGAACAACATAAACCCCCTCTTCTATTGATTAGATTTTCACAAGGTGGTCATATAGGCATTGTTGAGGAAATTTTCACTCATATTTTCAAATAATTCAAAGGCTTACTCTTCATCCTTACTAAGAAAATTTCCATCACATGTTGTATCTACAAAATTCTTAAGATTATCATTCAACCTATAATAGAATATATGGATTAAATGCCACTAAGGAATACCATGATGAGGTCATTTACTAGTAAGGTCATTGAACCTCTCCCAAGCCTTATGAAGTTGTTCCCTAGGGTTATGCTTAAATGTAGTTATGGCACATCTAAGGGCATTAGTTTTACCTATGGGAAAATACTTTTTTAGAAAGGCACCCCTAAGCTCTTCCCAAGTCAGGATGGGTCTACCTATTCTCCTTAACCACAATGTCACCTTCTCTTTCAAAGAGAACGAGAACATTTCCATTACCAGAGTATCTTCTTCCATGTTTCTAAGACCAAAGGTCCTTCCTATGTGTAGAAGTTCTTCAAGGTGTTAGATGGGATCATTAGAGGTTAATAGGGAATCAGGTTAATGATATAAGGTTTAAGTTCATAATTATCCCCATCATTGGGTAACTGAATATAAGGTTCAAGTTGGCCATCGGAAGGGTTGTAAAAATCATTAAGTGGTTGGGCTCTTCTTTAATTTTGTATTCGATTCAGGGCCTGTAGAATAGTGTCAATCTGTCAAACATGATATTGTCCCCATCTCTCGATTTGTCTCTGGAGGTTTGCAATCAGGTCCAAGTTCTCTTCCACCCCAATCAGTTTTTCCTCATGTTGACTAGCCATGGAAATAGGTTCAAAATCAGAAAAATTAAGTCTTCTCCAAGATTTCTCTCTAAAGGTTGTGCCAAATTAAGATTCAAAGATCGTATACCATTCATGCACAATGACAAATTTTAGTAGATGAGAGAGAGAAGACAGATGAGAGAATTCCCAAACAAGTAAACATATTCTAAGCCTTTTGGTGTAAACGTAGATGACCTAAACCTCTAAAGTATAACCTTCACTACAAGACAAATTGGTGTTGTTTTTAAACCATAAGCCAAATAAGTGGGCTGGCAAAGCAAGGGAAGTATGTCACAAGGGCCACTAATTATGCCAAACTGTTTCTCGACTTAAGTCATTTGACAATTAGGCCTCCCAACTTAGTTGCTTCAAGAAAAGAACTTCACCAATTAGCTCTACAGTGTTAGTGTATACCTTGAGATTGATTTGATGAATCCTTAGGGCCAAGGCCTAGTCAATTTTAAATTAGGCTTTGGCTTTTGAATGTGTTTAGGAAATGATGTAGTGTTCTTCAAGGGGTAAGTATCCCTTAAAGATTGATTCAACAAGTGTGAAGTGCTCAACCAAGCACTACTAGAAAGTGGGGTATTTGTGACACTTTTAATACGACGGTTTATATTAAAACCATTGTATAAAATGAGTACCACGATATACGATGATTTTTATGAAAACTATCATATTATAGACAATGGTTTTTTCTTGTAACCGTCATTTAAAATGCATACTTCAATATATACGATAGTTTTACAGAAATCATCGTATATATTGATTCTTAATTTTGTACTTCAGTAGCAGTAGATGTGTGGAAAGAATGCTATGAGCATTGGAATAAGCTTCAGATAGAGGTAATTACAAATACTTTTAAGAGCATTCGGAGATAAATGATTTAATTATTTCCCAATACAATATGTTATATGTACAGGATCAGGTCAAGAGGAACAAGGCCAATAGGGCCAAAGCTCCACCACAGACCTATTGTTCTTAGACGTTTTGTGCGGATTTAAAGTGTATTATGTTGTAGTATAACCGACAAAACGTTCGAACAGATACAAAGTTTTTATTACTCGAAGACCGGAGTATCCGAGGTCGAACACAGGGAGCAAATGGAACTTACCACTAAATCAAAATGTAATTGAACACTCTAATTTACTCAAAATATCAATTCAGGTATGAATGTATGCGATTAAAAGGAGTTAGGGCAAAAAAAAATATGAAATTGGACGTCTGATCTTGTGATCAGACGTCTTAAAAGCATTTCTCCTTTTCTTCTTGATTATTCTTCTTCTTCTTCTGCTGCTGCAGTCTTTGCTCTGTCTTTTCTTCTTCTGATCTCTACAAAGTTCTTCACTTGGCTTCTCTGTGCCTTTGCTTCTGGCTTGCTCTTTTCTTTCTTCCCCTGCGAAGGCTTCTTTCTTGCTGCTTCTTCTCTGCCTTGTTTCTTCCTCTTCTATTCTTCTCTGCCGTCCTTCTTCTTTCTTTCTTTTCCTTCTCGCGGCCAAGTCCTTCTCCTGCGATCAGCTTGCCTGCACAGGAGCAAAACCTAACCCTTCTCCCTCTACCCGCACATCTCTCTCTCTCAAGCAATTCACTCGAACTGCTCTCCCAGAGCCACAGCCATAATCGGGTCGGATCGTACCCGGGACCAGGCGCACCTGCAGGTGTGTGATGCGCGAGGAGTGCGTAGGTCTAGGTCGGGTCGGATCCGCCAGGTCCGCGTGGTCAGGCCGCGGATGAGGCGAGTGGGGTCAGTGAGGGACCTCACCCCTGTGCTTACTGAGGCGATAAGAGTAAAACACAAAAACAACTTATATGGTCCCTGAAGGTTGCAATCCCACGATGTGGGACTATCTGGTCTCACCTTCACGCGCGCCTGCAGAAGCCTCGTCGTGCGATTGCCCCGCAGCTGCTGGCTCTGCTAGCGCTCCTTGGCTGGACTCGTTCACCTCGCGACACTCGCGCTAGTATGCAGCACCTGTAGCCTGGAAGACCAGGTGCCTGGAGCTTCGTGGGAGCTTCATCAGAGGTCGTCCATGGCGGCAGCGGCTTGAACCCTGTCATACACAAAACGCGCCTCTCGGCCAAATCAGAATAGCTAGAGACCTTCGCCGTGGCACGGCGAAGGCGGTGGGCAGTGCTGCAGGCCGCAGGTCGGCCTAGGCGTGCGTGCCGAGGTCAACCTGTGGCCGGAGATGGTGGGTTGGTCGGGGGGTGATTGTGGAGGGATGGAGTGGCAGTGGTAGGGTGGAGTGTGTTCCTGGAGGTGAGGCGGAGCTTTCGAGGTGGTTGGCGAGCTGTGTGGAAGGCTGGAGTGGTGTGGGCGGCTCGCCGGAGTGCGGTCGGAGGCGAAGACGATGGAGGTGGTTAGTGTCTGTCGAGGGTCGATCAAGGGAGATAACAGGGGGAAAAGAGAGAGGAGAGGATGGAGAGGAGTTCTAACCTAACTGTAAGGACGAAAGGGGACGGAGGGCGAACAGCAGTACCTGCTGTCGCCGGAGAAGATGACGCCCAGTGGGGGAGGACGACGGCGACGACGGGGCTGAGGCGGCGTGCGCTGGTACTGCGCGACGCGGAGGAAGGTCAGGAAGTTAACTCTGCCACTGGTTTTGTGGCAGAGCGAAGAGGGAGGGGAGGGGGCCTCGCCGGAGCCTGCTGGAAGTTTGGCCGGGCAGGAGGAGAGGAATTGGGGGTGGAACCTCGGCCAAACCAAGCTCAGCCTCTTCGGTCGGAGTTGTGGGTTCTTATATAGGCGCTGGACTTGGTGTGCAGGGCGTGAAGGGCACGTAATTGCCTGAGGTTGGTCGCCGGAGATGGAAAGGAGTTAGGATACCCAAATCTCTCATGCGTTCGCACGAGAGATTGGGTTCACACCAGGGATCGATATCGGTCTTAAATGGAAGGCAATTCTTCAGGGAATTCTCCTTCCATTTCTGGGAGGGAATCTCTGAGGGATTAGAGAGAAATCCCTCTCCGAACCTCGCCGGAGCTCGGTTCTGCCCTAGCAATGGCGGCAGGACCGGTTTGCAAAGGAGGCGAAGAACCTAGGGGGTTCTCTGCAACGGTATTCAAAAGATAGGGACCAATTTGTGATTTGGGTGTACTAAATTGCAAAGTAGGTCAAGATGACCCCTCCTTAGGTCCAAATTTTGGTACAAACCTAATTTGGACCTAAGGAATCCAATGGAGAAGTTATATTTCAGGTTTGACCTCGTTTGACTGGATATTTTGCGTAAAAACCCAAATTAGGTTAATTGAAGAGCTAGGACCCTAATCTAGGTCAAACTAGGTTCCAAAGGCCAAATTAAGTGTTCTAAACCCTAGAGTATGTTTTTCCATGATTTGTAGAGGGTTTACTTGCTTTTTGTTCTGACCGGAACCTTGTTAATTTAAGCAAGTCTATTTTAGGGTTACCAAGTGTCTTTTAGTTCTTAGATTGCACATGAACCCATTTCTGATTGACTCAACCCACTTTTTATCTCATTTAGACCATTTGACCTATGTTTTGCCTCTGAAAAATCCCGTTTATCTACTGCAATGGTAAAATTGCAGTTTTAACCTTTATTTCATGTTTTCTTCTCAGAGCACTTGGTCCTTCAGTTAGGCCTTCTTCTAGGTTATGTAGGAGCTTTTATCTTCTTTATTGGGTTAAAATGAGCTAGTTATGGCTCATGATGAGGCTCTCATCACCTATTGTTTGGTTGAACTAGTATAGATAGAGTTAAGGTAAAATATGTAAGTAATTCCTCATAGTTATGTCACTTCTATGTTTTTAATGAAAGTTTTAATTATAACCATTACCAGCAATTTGAAATATATTTACAGGCACATCCACACCAAGGTGACATGCTCGATCGGGTTGGTGTGTATCAGTGATGAAGACACATTTAATTAAGGTAAACTGCCTATTTATGCATGTTCCTTGGCTTAGATATGCATTCCATACTATAAATCTTTCACATCATGCATCATTCTACATTTAGAGTAGTTTGTGTATATTTTAGGTTAATCACATCCTTTTATGGCCAGGAGAGAAGGAGATTTAATTTGGAGCCTCGGATTGATGATTTGACCGTACGGATCTAATTAGGACGACCATCGAAGTCCAACACCTCTGAAATCGCCTTGATCGGAGTCTCGTAGCACCATACGCAGTGCGAGGAAGATCAACAGCCGAGGGACTAGGTGGTGTAATTTGGAGCTTCAAATGACAAATCCGACCACATGGATGGATTCAGATCGATGATAGCAGCCCAACAGTGTGAAAATTGACTCATTCCAACCTCTGTAGCTACCCCTACAAAGGAAAGAAGATGGATGGCTTAAATTGCGCCACGTGGCGTAACCAAGGCCACCCATGCGAATGCACACACCACCGTACACGCACAGCAGCACAGGCGCACACGCACGTGCGGAGGCACGTATGCACAGCAGCACAGCGTAAGGTGCAGCGGGTTCGTAGCATGCGTGCACATGAGACAAGGGCACATGTAGCATGGCCAATGCAGCAGTAGCATGAGCACAAGGCTGTCTTCAGCAACGTTTGCGATGGATCTTCAACATTGTTTATGACCGTCACTAATTGTCTAATATACGAAATTGATCCTTTCCTCCAATATAAAAGGACCCCCACCCCTCCCATTCCTTTCTTCTCTTCACCATCTCCAAGGCTCCGGAGAGAGCTTGTCCGAAGCCTAGGATGCTCCTCTAGACTAGAATCAAATATTTTCCCATCTTTCATCCCCATTCGTGGAGCTTCTCACGACAGTCCTCTCATCTCCTTCAGGAAGAAGATCCTTGCCATGATGACGTTCTGCCCCGTCCTCCTTCCTACGTCATCATTCTCCCTCGTCCCACTCCTCACCACCTCTTTTGGGGTGCTGTCAGAGCGAGTCATCCTCCAAGCGACCGTCGAGGGGGCTCTTCTCATCTCCATCTATCTTTACTACTTTCTAGTATAGTTTTTTTGCTTTCATAGCTATAGGAAACATTTGTTCATCAATATAATGATATTTTCTCTCTCTCTTATATTTTGCAAGTAGATTAGTTAGATAATGTTTTCATCAATCCGATCTGTTGCATGATAAAAACACCAAAAAAATTATAAAAGATAAAAACGACAAAAATAAATAAAAAGCGAAATGTGGATTTTTCAAACTAAACGTTCCTCTCCTCATGTTCGACCTAGGACTCCTCTTGAGTTTCAATTATAAATGTTATTTGATAGATGGATTTTCTTATGAATCAAACTATGACGACGGGTTTCAAAACTCAAATCTTTTTACGATGAATCTCTGCCTCATCATTTGGGCGTCGTTGCTGGGGAGGCAATGTTGTTTGGTTTTGCTCTCATTTTTGCACCTTACCTAACTTTTATCTCACTTTTTCTTTGATCTTACTATGATTGCAGGTACTCTTCCAAGGCAGGCTAGAGCAGTTAGATCGGTGAAAAGTGTAAATGAAGATTTTGTAAGTGTACCCCTATCCCCCCCACCCTAGATTTCATTTCACAACCTTAATAATCAATACCTAATCTACTTAGGAGTTTTCATAAACCCTAGGATAGAAATTATTTGCCTTGTTTGCCACCTCCATGCATCTCACCCACCTGCATATATTAAAGAAAAAAAAAACTCTTCTCTTGTGGTATTTAACTGAAAGCTACACACTTAACACCCACAACTTCTCACCTTAAGGTGCACAATCACTTTGATTCTATCACTTAACCAGAATCTGACCTGTGGATTTGATACACTTAACTCAACACACACATAAGTGAGTAGAAATCTAAATAGGTCAAACATTTTTGTGTGCCTTAACTAAGTGGTACAACAGGCTAATTGATTGACCTGTTTGGGATGTACCACTCAAATAAAAGTGATCCATCAAATAGCTTGCCACTTAGGGTTGATCTTTAGGGCTAAACTAAGCACTCCACATAATTTTTTTGATTTCTAAAGGAATATATCATCACCAATGCTTTCAAAACTTGGAGTGTTCTACTAAACCTGATTGAACGAACCTAAAGATTAAACCCTAAAAGCTACTAAACAAGGATAAACCCTAAAAGTCACATCATCAAATAACCTTGTTTGCAAACCCTGGTTGTGCACGCGCACATATTAACTTATCGTTAAGGGCACAACCCATCTAAAGGGCCAATCACATTCCAAGAGCACAATCATCCCAAGCCTAATTAAAATTGAGTATACATTGACCTTATGGATTGATTCGCTCTTCAGGGCTCAAATTGTGATTATTTTCGATTAATCTGCTTCTACTAGTCCATTTGATGTCTATCTAGGGGAGTAGTGCCAAACGACTATGGTTGGTGGGTATCAAAGGAACCGGAGGTGCAAGCCAAAGGAAGAACCTTCTCCCTAGCCCCTCCCTCTAGCTAGTTGCATTGACCGGTTAAAAGTAGATTAAATCATTTATAATCTTAGGATGGGTTTTGAGATCTCTAGATCTTTAGGCTACCAACTTAAGGATAGGTTTGGTTGATTGTACCACAGGGCCCCCTTCTCTCCTCTATTTTCCCTCCTACTCCATGTTCGAGCGTGGAAATCGCGTATTTGAAAACAATGTCGTAGCTTGTAGTATAGTTGTGAAGTTCTCTCAATAAAAATATTTCTAGATTAATGTTGGTGTCGGATGACTATGCCATCGGAGTTGGATTTGAAAACCCATCATTGTAGTTCGAGTCGTGAAGAAATCCATTCAACAAATAAAATTTATACTGAAAAATCCGTAAAGAAGTTCTGGGTCTAATACAGGGAGGCTACATTGATCTCAAAATCTGCATTTATATTTTTTTGTATTTTCATTTAAAGGGAAAAATAATCACAACAATAAGAGAGAGAGAGAAAGAATAATCACTTGATATTTGAGTAATGTTTTACAACTAAGAAAGCGGAAGATGATTACACAAGAAAGCAGAAAATTGTTACAACTAGAAAGCAGGAAAATTCTACTATAGAAAGTAGAAAAATAAGGGAGAGAGAAGTTATCTGCCATGACGATCGCTTGGAGGATGAGCCGGATGAGACAACGCCTGGAAGATAGGGAACAGAGCTGGAAGAAGGGGGACGAAGTAGGAGGAATGGGAACGAAGCAACACGTTGTGATTGTCGCGAGATCCGCTTTCGGAACAGGGGCGAAAACTTGGTTTTAGCTCTTGAGGAGCATCCCAGGTGTGGGACAAACTTCTCTTAAGCTTTGGAGAGGGAGAGAGGAGAAGGAAGGGATGAGAAATTAGTAGGGTAGGGGTCTCCTTTTATAGATGCAAGGAGTGGGGGTATTTTGGTCATTACAACATCAAAATCATTAATTTAAAACCTTTAGTGACGGATTTATCCATCACTAAAGGCCTGAACGTGGCCGATGTGTGAACGTTGCGTGTGCCTCCACACCTTCGTGCTCTTAAATGCTTGCACATGTTCGCACACTCTCAACCGTTTGATCTCAAGATCGGACGGCCTAAAATGCTCCTTGCCAGTGCTGCGTGCCCACGTTGGATCGAGCGTGCATGCTATGCGTTTGATCGCACGTGGGCACTATTGGCTGATCTGCGTCGCTCACTACCGATCGAGCGGTTGTGATGGCACGCCTGCTCATGAGAAGGGGATGCCGCTCTGCGATTCGAACCTTCATCTCCTGCCTACGTAGCGCCTTAACCACTGCGCTACGCGTGCGGTTGAGGCACGTTGGTGATTTTGTGCACGGCCGATCTCGACCATTGGATCTTCATCCAATGGTCAAGATCAGGCATTGATTATGCTTTTAGATGAGGAGAGGCACTGGATAAGAGACGACATGGAGCATTCTCTGTCGTTGGATGGGCATCCAATGGTAGAGATTTGTCGAGCAGGTGAAGAAGAGAAGCGGAGGCGGGTCCTTCAGGCCGGTTGGGTGGCTAAGATGGTGCCACTGGTGCCATCTTGGCCGTTCATCTTTTGAGTGCTGTAGATGGTGCCACTGGTGCCGGATTGGATCGATTTTCATGCCGTTAGGCTGCGATCGTCGATCTGAACCCATCTGTGTGGTTTGAGTTGTCGTTTGAGGAAAGGATTAACACTATCTTAGCCCTTGATCTTCAGGGTTCCTCGATCTCTATCTAATGCTACGGATGTTCGATCAGGGCGATCTTGGAGTTGTTGAACTCCAATTGTCGCCCTGATCAGATCCGTACGGTTGGATCTTCGATTCGAGGCCCCGATTAACAAGTTTCCCTATCCCTGACCATAAAAGGAGACAATTACTATACAATTTATGCAACTTGACCTAAATGCATGATTATGCATGTTATGCAAAATTTACAATATATGATGCTAAAATGGTACTAAGAACTTACATTAATAGAAATTTTAGGTTAATAAAATGTATGCAGATCACACCCCCATGCCTATGTTTCGCTAGTCCCTAGCAAACATTACATGCTATTTATAGAAGAATTAGGGTTGGATTACTTGAGCACAAATCATTTTCAACATTAAGAAATTTTTACTTAGGACCTGAACTTTCAAAGACACAACAACGCCCGGGTATCTGCCAAAATGTAGACTGCCTCAAGCCCTCGCCTTATTCAAAGAACGATCACTTTCTCTCTTTTTCTTCTTTTCTAATATTTTTTGGATTTTTGAGTTTAGGGTTACAGAGTGGCTTTCTATAGCCACTCAACCCACCCAAGATTTGATGAGAACCCTAATTTCTAAGCATCTTTTTGTGAATGTGATAGACTCGTTGATCAGCAATCAGAAAGGACTTCAGGTTTCTACACCCATAGGTGACCTTAGAAAGAAATCTGCCTGAAGGTGTATCTATATGACTGGTAGCTTTCTCCCTACTTTTATTTTTTATGGGGTCAACACAAGGGTGAATCCAGTGTATATCTCCCTGGCTTATTTTACTTCTTCGCTTCTTCCTAAGTGTTTTGGAATTTTTAGTGCATTTCTTGAGCTGGGATCTAGACAATTGGTTGATGAGCTGTTACCACCAACAACTTGCCAGCCATACTCGTGCGGCGAAGTATGGCTTATTTCTTTTTGTTTCTTTTTCTTTCTTTTCTCCTTTTCTTTTTCTTTTTCTTCTTCTTTTGAACTTTCTCTTTTTTCTTTTTAAGTAGGTGGCTACCCTGGTCTAAGATTTACCTAACGGCAGCAAGAAGAGAGTAGTCCAATGACTGGGCTCTGGACAACCTACCTATGGGTTGTTACCTAGGATAACTTGCTAGCCGTATCACCCTAGAAGTTTCATTAGCTATCCAATTTCTATTAAGACTGCCGAACAATGAGTCAGTGACGAATAGTATGCAGATGCTTAGAATTAAAGTTCCCTCAAATCAAAGGTCGGGTTGATAAGTCGTGTACTTATCACCCAAACTTATTTAATCAAATTAAAATAGAATTCAAGATGGCGAGGACTCGATAAACAAATCCACATTTTAGTGGATACCCAGGCTGATTAAGCCCAAAGACCTAAAGGGTCTTAGTGCTCAAATCCTACTGTAATATTTCCTAAGATTGAAAGTTCCTAATGTCCAAGTATTCCTTCCTAATTCAATTTTTTTATGTATATATAAGAAAATAAATCGAATTTACAAGAATTCCACAGAGTTGACAAAATGATTCAGAAATGAATCCACCCCCCCATGCCTAGCTGATGCAATGTCCACATTGAGAATAAAAGACATGAAAGGAAGGGTAGAATGCAAAAGATATCACCTGAATATGAAGTTCGGGTCAGCTCTGTGTCAGACTGTACAACTGCTGAGTTTAATGTCATCAACTAGGTGTAGTCCAACCAAAGAAGTCACAACATGGCTAAGGCAACCGTGTCTAAGATGGGTTCTAGAATAGTACGATCAATAACAGGCTTCAGACGTTGACTATTGACTTTGAATGAATTACCCTTCTTTGGGTCAGAGATCTGAACTGCCCCATTTGGAAATAACTGATCGATAATGAACGGGCCGTTCCATTTCGACCTAAGTTTGCTGGGAAAGAGCTTAAGTCGAGAATCGAATAGCCAGACCTTCTGGTTCATCTCAAAGCTCTTGCAGGATATCAACTGATCATGAAGAGCTTTGGTTCAAGCCTTGTAAATCTTGGCATTCTCATATGCATCATTTCTAAGCTCCTCTAACTCATATAGTTGGAGTTTCCTGGTCTTCCCAATTAACTCAGATCTAGATTGCACTGCTTGATTGCCCAGAATGCCCAATGTTCAATTTCTACAGGTAAATGGCATGCCTTTCCATACATCAAACAAAACAGAGACATGCCAATGGGTGTTTTATACATCGTACGATAGGCCCAAAGAGCGTCCTCAAGCTTTTGAGTCCAGTCTTTGCAATCAAGCCAAACTATTTTCTGCAGAATATTCTTGATCTCCCGATTGGAGATCTCTGCTTGTCCATTCATCTGGGGATGGTAAGGTGTGGAGATTCTGTGATTAACCCTGTATTTTTCTAACAAATTACAAAACTGGACATTAGTGAAATGAGTGCCACCATCACTGATGATGGCCCTCAAAATCCCGAACCGACTAAAAATGTTCTTGACGAAATCTATGACCACCTTGTGTCATTGGTTCGGGTGGGAATAGCCTCGATCCACTTGGACACGTAATCAATAATGACGAGAATGTACTGATGTCCAAATGAAGAGAGGAAGGTTCCCATGAAATTGATTCCCCAAACATCGAAGATTCCGATGGGAAGAATTGGGCTTAGGAGCATCATGTCTCTCTTAGTTATTCTTCGAAGTGCCTAGCATCGGGAACATGACCTTGAGAATTCCTGGGCATCCTCGAATAAAGATAGCCAATAAAATCCAAATTGCAAAATTTTTGCAGTCGTCTTTTTCCCGGAGAAGTGTCCACCACATGCAGATGCATGGCAAAACTGGAGTATACTCTTTAATTCGTTCTCCGGAATGCATTGGCGAAAAATCTGATCAGAGCCGATGCAGTACAGTTCAGGATCCTCCCAAAAGTAATATTTGGCCTCTGATTTGAGTCTATCTCGTTGTTGCTTGGTCTAATCCTGGAGGATTTGACCAACGTCTAAATAACTAATGATCTCAACAAACCATGGGGTTTGGACACCTGAAACTGTAAGGATGGTCTCGTCCGAAAAAGAATCAGCAATCGGAATGTCCAGACAAGAAGAATCACTCAGAAGTCTTGATAGATGGTCTGCCACAACATTCTGTACCCCGAATTTATCCTTGATTTCAAGATCAAATTCTTGAACCAGAAGAATCCAATGAATAAGCTGGTGTTTGGCATCCTTTGTGGCCAATAGATGTCTCAAGGCCAAGTGGTTGGTATATATGATGAAATGAGACCCTAAGAGATAAGCCCTAAATTTCTCCAAAGCAAACACTACAGCTATTAATTCCTTCTCAGTAACTGTGTAGTTCCTCTGAGCCTCGTCCAGAGTTTTACAAGCGTAGTAGATGACAGAGGGCCTCTTGTCAACTTTTTGACCTAAAACAACCCTGACCGCGTAATCAGAAGCGTTGGTCATGATCTCAAAAGGGACTATCCAAACCGATGGTTGTAACACCGGAGCACAAGTGACTGCCATTTTAAGAAAATCAAATGCCTTACGACATGATTCGTCGAAATCAAATGGCATTTCTTTGGTGAGAAGATTGCTCAAAGGATAAGCAACCTTCGAAAAGTCCTTGATGAATCTCCTATAGAATACCACATGACCAAGAAATGATCGAATTTGTCTAATAAATGTGGGAGGAGGAAGTTTAGTGATAGCATCAACATTAGCTTTGTCCACTTCGATTCCCCGTTCAAAGATTACATAACCCAAGACGATGCCTTCTTGTGTCATGAAATGACTCTTTTCCCAGCTAAGGACCAGTCTTATTTTGATGCATCGTTTAACAATCATTTCAAGATTAGCTAGACAAGAGTCAAACGATTCTCCAAAAATGGAGAAATCATCCATGAAGACTTCCATAAACTATCCCACCATGTCAGAGAATATGGCCAGCATACACGTTTGAAAAGTCGTAGGTGCATTGCATAAGCCGAATGGCATCTTACAGAAAGAAAAGGTTCCGTAGGGACAGATGAAAGTCATTTTTTCCTAATCCTCAGGATGGATAGGGACTTAGCCATCAAGAAAACAGAAGTACTTCTGCCTGGCAAGTCTTTCAAGGATTTGATCAATAAAAGGCAAAGGGAAATGATCCTTTCTCGTGGCTGTGTTCAGCTTCCTGTAATCAATACAAACTCTCCAAGAGGAAGCTGAAAGAGTTGTGATAGATTCTCATTTCTCGTTAGTCACAACAGTAATCCTGGCTTCCTTGGGAACAATCTGCACATGACTTACCCAAGGACTATCAGAGAGTGGATAAATGATTCTTGCATCGAGCCACTTGATAATCTCCGTCTTGACCACTTCTCGCATATTCAGGTTTAATCTCCTCTACATCTGGCAAGAAGGGCATGATCCATCTTCCAAAAATATTCTGTGATTGCAATAAGATGGCTCGATCCCCCTAAGGTCATGAATGGTCCAACCAATTGCCTCCTTATGTTCTTTTAGGACCTTAATCAGTTTAATCTCCTGCTCCTTTGTTAATTTAGCACTGATAAGCACAGGGAGCATCATATGTGGTCCTAAAAGCTGATATTTCAGATTCTTAGGCAATGGTTTCAGTTCAAGCTGGGGCAGTTTGATGATTGAAGGTAAGGAAGAAGTTGATGAAGACTCATCAAGAGGAAGAGGTTGAGAGTGAACAAAATCAATAACCTCTTCAAAAGATGGCGGGTTTTCCATAGAGGGTTGTGGGTCCAAATCATCATCAGAGGAGGAACTTTCAAATGCAGAAACCATCATACAAGTCTCAATATTCACATTATCGTCCTCAAGTTCCTCAATAAATTCACAATCCTCGAATTTATTAATTGCCTTAAAAATATCCAATTTCAATCTTTGATCCCCAAAGGCGATTTCCATGCTACCGCTTTCACAGTTAATGTTGGCCTTGGCGGTAGCCAGGAACGGACGCCCCAGAATGATGGGTGTGTTCCTCAGATTTTCAGGTACATCCCTGTCAAGGATAAGGAAATCTACAGGAAAATAGAAATCCTTAACCGTAACAATAACATCTTCAGTAACGCTTCGCGGATTTGTGACTGAATGGTCGGCTTACTGTAGCATTACTAAAGTCGGCTGAAGTTCACCTAATCCAAACTTCTTGTAAAGAGAAGTCGGAATTAGGATAATGGATGCACCCAGATCAAAAAGTGCTCTATCAAAAGTGTAATCTCCGATGACACAAGAAATCGAAGGAGCACCTGGATCTCTCTTCTTCTGAGAGAGGTGGTGCAGGATAACAGAACTAGCCTGCTCAGAGAGTACCACCTTCCTCAGAACAGATTCTCTCGACTTACGCTTCTATGTACATAAATCCTTTAAAAATTTTACGTAAGCCGGTATATGTTTGGTAGCATCGAGGAGCGGGATATTGATCTCAACATTCCTAAAAATATTTAGAAGCTCCTCATTGCTATCAACAGACTTCTTCCTTGATCTAATCAAGGCCTTAGGGAAAGGAACATGAGTTGGATCTTCGGAATCAGGTTCCTGAGCCTTGATTTCTTCGCCAGAGTTCTCCTTTCTCTCCTTAAGAACTTCAGGATTCGATAAATCAGAACAGTGTGGTTGTGGATCCTGAGTTTGTTTACCACTTCTCAAACTAACAGAATTAGCAGATGCATATGGGTTTGGGTCTAGGGGAGGGTTAGGAAAGATTAGAGGGGCTTCAGTAGCCAAGAACCTTTGATTTTAGGAAGAAGAAGAAGATAGACCCTGCTCAACCACCTGAGCATGTACGTGTGGGTCCCTTTGATTCCCGTACCCATGGGCTTGATTGCCCAGATTCTGGATATTATGCGAGTTGGGTACGAGTTGAGATGGTAGAGATCCGGGTTGGCATGAATTGGTAATGAACCCATTTTACAAGTTGTCCAGCAAGGTTTTCATTTATTGCATGAGCTGGAGCATAGATCCTTGCATCTCTACCATTTCTCAGTTCAAATCAGCCTATCCTATGGGTTGACGGGCATTCCAAGTTGGCTGATTGACCTGATTTGGGGGCAGCTGAGTGTAAACATGATCCTGACCCATTGGTCATTGAGGAGCATAGTTGTTGGGTTGGAAATGGGTCTGCTGCCCCAGGATTTTCAAGGAGAAGTTAGGGTGGTTTCTCCAACCCAGATTATAAGCAGTAGAGTAAGGGTTGGATCTAACATTCTCTTATACTGCATAGACATGCTCATAGGGTGAGGATGGAGAGAAAGAAAGGGAGGGATCAGAGAAACTGGGATCAAAGGTCCCAGTTTGGAACCTGTGGAGTTCCAAATAATGCTATCTCATAGGTTGAGCCGCATCAAGTTGATTCACGAACTCTAGTCTAGAAGGAGCTCGCAATGAATGGAATCCCAAATTTTGGGATTGAGTGGATCAAGAGTTGTTCATTGAGTTTCCAGCCATCAACTCTTCCATTCTCTTAGCAACCAAGTCCACCTTAACAAGTTTATTACAAATCAATTCCATATCGAATGAATGAGAGTCGTGGACTTCATTAACATACGGTCTGCGCTACTGGGAGTGGTTAAAAGTATCCATGGAGGCATGATTGATCGAATTCTTGCTCATCTCCTCAAACAAATTGTGTGCGCTATCTGCGTCTTTGTTGAGGAAATTGCCTCCACAAGAAGTGTCCACATGATTTCTGAGTTGCTCGGTCAACCCATGGTAGAAGATCTGCATGAGTTGCCATTTAAGCACCCTGTGGTGTGGACACCTCTGCAATAGGTCCTGGAATCGCTCTTAGGCAACATGAAACTGCTCCCCTGCCCGCTGGGTGAAGGTAGTAATTGCCCGTCTCAAAGCATTGGTACGTCCGACAGGGAAGAATTTCTTCAGGAAGGCCGATTTCAACTCATTCCAAGTTGTAATTGGTTTTCCTATAGTCTTGTACCAATGAGCAGCTTTATCCCTAAGAGAATGGAGGAAGAGCCTCCTGATCATTTGCTCCTCATTCACATTTCGTCCCTTAGTGGTCTGAACCAAAGTGGTCAAGTCCTCCAAGTGTTGAAACGGGTCTTCAGAGCCAAGCCCATGGAAATGTTTGATCAGGCTTAACACCTGGGGCTTGATTTCTACATCTCTGGTAGGAATCTGGATGCTAAGACATTCCCCGTAATTTGAAGGATCATAAAATCCTTCAAGGGTAGAGCGCCCTGCATTCTCTGGAACCATTATTGCATTTTTGCATTTATTCTATGATTTGCATACATCTGATTAACCTAAAATGTCTATTAATGCATGTTCTTAGTGTCACATTAGCATCATACATTGTAAATAGTGCATAACATGCTTAATCATGCATTTAGATCAAGTTGTATAAATTGTATAGTAATTGTCTCCTTTTTATGGTCAGGGATAGGGTGACTTTTTATTGGGGCCTCGAATCGAAGATCCAACTTTATAGAAATGATCAGGGCGACGATTGGAGTTCACTTACTCCAAGATCGCCTTAATCGAACATTCGTAGCACCAGATAGAGACTGACGAACCATAAAGATCAAAGGCCAAGGTGGTGTTAATCCACACCTCAGATGACAAATCTGACCACACAGATGGATTCTGATCGATGATCGTAGCCTAACGACGCGAAAATCGATCCAATTCGACACCCGTGGCACCATCTACAATACTTAGAAGATGGATGACCAAGATGGCGCCACGTCGCCCAACCAACCCCAAGGACCCACCTTTGCCTTTCCTCTTCATCTGATCGACGCATCTCCGCCGTTGGATGCTCATCCAACGGCTGCAAGCCCACGCACACAAATCCTCCGTGCGACATAAAGCCACCTGCAGCGCGTTGGTCGAGTACCTTCGTTAAAAGAGGAGGTCGCATGTTCGAGTCGCTGTGGCTCAAATTGAAGAGCGGGTGAGCGCTCCCGCGAGCGAGTATAGCCGTGCGATGAAGATCGTGCGGCACTGAGCAAGTGATAGCGCCCACGTGTGATCAAATGAGTGGCGTTAACGTGTGATCGCACGCGGTCACGTAGCACGAGAGAGGATGGTTTAAGTCGTTCGATCTCTTAATCGGACGACTGATATCATGCGTACATGTGCGGGCATTTTGAATAGAGAAGAGGAGCGGACGCACGCGGCACGTGCACACGTCAGCCACGTCGGACCTTTAGTGACATTTAAGTCCGTCACTAAATGACCCATATTAATGTTTTTCAAATTAAAATGTCCAAAATGATCCCACTCCTTGCAACTATAAAAGGAGAGCCCTCCATACGAATTTCTCATCCCTTCCTTCTCTTCTCTCCCTCTCCAAAGCTCAAGAGAAGCTTGTCCCACACCTAGGGATGCTCCTCAAGTGCTAAAATCACTTTTTCGCCCCCATTCCAAAAGCGGATCCTGCGATGACGATGACGTGCTGCCTCATTCCCGTTCCTCTTGCTTCAACTTCCTTCCCACTCCGTTCCTCATCTTCCAGGTGTTGTCTCGTTCGGCTTGTCCTCCAAGCGATTGTCAAGTAGGATAACTTCTCTCTCCCATTCCTTTTTCTTGCTTTCTAGAGTAGAATTTTCCTGCTTTCTAGTTGTAATAATTTTCCTGCTTTCTTATGTAATTTCTCGCTTTCTTAGTTGTACAAACATTTTGCAACTTTAAGTGGGTGTTTCTCTCTCTCTCTTATTATCTACAGTTATTTCATTTCATTGTGATTACTCTGCTTTTTAAACAAAAACACAAAAAGAATATAATTGTGAATCTTGACCGACGTAGCCTCCCTGAGTTTGACCTGGGATTTCTATTCCAGTATAAATTTTATTTATTGAACCCGGGTTCTTCGCTATTCAAACTACAACGATAGGCTTTCAAAACCAGCTCTGATAGCATAGTCCTCCGACATTCAACATTTTGGTGTCGTTGTCGGGGAGGGAACGATTTTTCAATCTTCTTTTCACACTTCATGCACTTTATTGTCTTCTAACTTATTTTCTCTCATGTCTATTATTTTACAGAGCCCTCTATCAAGGAATCATCAAGCGATAGATCAGAGTAAAGTGCAGTTGAAGATGACTATAAGTGCTTCCCAATCTTCCCCTTATATAGATTTCATTTGTCACATTAAATTCAAAATTTCAATTAACCTAGGTGTTTGCATAAATCCTAGGATTAGTTTGGTTGTTTGGATTTCCACTCACACTAACATTTCACCCTCGCTTATAAAGAAAAAGGCAAAAAGATAATTTTGTGGGGTAATTCAACATACACCCACATTCAAGGCACTTAACCTACTTGATTTTCTTCTACTCAACCGGATTCTGATCTGTGGAACCAATATATCCGAATCAACACATAAAAAAGTAGAAATCATTCTAGGTTAATCATTTTTGTTGACTAACCTAGTGGTTCAATTGTGGTCAATTGTTTGAGTTGTTTGGGCTGCACCACTCAATCTAGAACCAACTCACCAAGTAGCTTCTGATGAGTCCATATTAATGGACTATTGTTACACCTAAGTTAACTTTATTCTTACATTTTATGTTTGTTAATAACTACATTAGGTCATAAAATGATTGCATGCATCATTACTTAAGTTTACATCATTCTATTGCATTCTATAACTTATTATGCAATTATTTTATGTTTCATTATTGTAGGAATAATTTTGCAAAGAAAAGGGTGGTGAAAAGAAACTTCCCTCCCCCCCACGGGGATCTCTCAACCTCCAGCCAGCCTCAACAAACCCAAAATAGCTGCCAACCAATTTTAGCTTTGAAAATCCCTTGACTTGCGTCGGGGAGGAAGAGTGGATGGGGGGGAGGAGATAAAGGAGAAGATCGGGCGGATTCCCTCCATGATCATCTCCACCTTCCCCACTGTGGAGAGGGCATACACTGTGGAATTGGCATACATCGTGAACTCTGCGCATCTGCCTCCCACCTTTGTAATCTTGATGGTCGCACGGTGACAGCGTGCGGCCACCACCGCAAACCACCTCACTGCGTGCTACGACCTGCGCACAAGCCAGATCACGTGTGTAGCCCTCTCACCGCACCCACATGCTGCCATAGCAGTAGCACCTGCCACCGCGCATCCCTTCACCGTGCGCAGTGCTGCCCGCCAGCCATTGCCTTCACCAAGCACGGTCCCTCACCATGCGCAGCTCACTGCACCCATAGCAATGCGCCCACGAGCGCGCACAGCGTTGGCAGGCACCTGCCGATCGTGCAATACCACTAGCAGCTGCACACGTGGCCACCTCCACTTCATCTTCTTCATCTCCTTCTTTCTTCCACCGCTGCAACAAAGAAGAGAACCCATAGCCATCATCGTGCATCCACTCCTCCTTGGCCTCAACAGCGACCGCACTCATCAAATCACCAACCTCCTGCATCCCACACTGCCAACGACTGACCTCACCGGTAGCCAAGTGCGACAGCCATGCCACCTCTGTGACTCCACGCCCGCACCAACACCTAAAGCTGCTGATCTTCCTCCTCTGTTCGGTCGCAGAATCACCACCATCGCGAAACACTCGTCAAGGTGCACCATCCCGTCGACTCTCACAGCCATCCACACACGGCCATTCACGCGAGGAGGAGAGAGGAGAAATCCTCTATTTTTGCTCACATTAAAAATTACCATCCATGCCATTGCAAGGGAACACTATTCATTTATTTAAAGCATTAAATTATTAAGGTGAATTTGCATAGCCATCCTTCTACTTCATCCAAATTGGTTGCAGATGAATATCTCTCATGAATGATTTAATGCATGTCATATATATTATGGTAAGCAAGCTATATTCTAGAAATTAGTATTTACAATGTTTACCAGTATCAAGATCATTATTTTACATAATATTATATAGTGGTGATTTTGCATATGCACACCAGTATTCTTGATTAATTATTTGAAGCACGAAATCATGTTGAAAACACATGCACCAGTTAGTATAAGCTTTAAGCAGCTCCAGGTCGTGCTCAGCTCCAGGAGAGACCTTCAGGCGGTGTGGGTTTGAGGCACGCACACACCTAGACTTCAAGTGGAGTCGAGAGACTCCACGCCTACTACAATTGCGAAGCTCACTCTGTGGGCGCGTGCGAGAAGCGAGTGGGACATTTGGTCCCACCTCGGAAGCTGACGAGCAGACGCATACGCATAAATTGAAATTGTGTTTTAGGCATATCACCTCGAAACACACAGGGCTGAGGTCCCTCACCCACACTCACTCGGCCTCATCCGCGACTATCCCCCGCAGACCTGGCCCGACTCGAATACCTTGCCTGTGAACACCTCGTGCACCACCCACATCAATGCGCCTGGTCCCGGGCACATCATCCGACCCGCATACCCGATTAAGGCTCTGGGGGAGCGAACCGTGGAGTGAATGTAAGAGAGAGAGACGCAGGGAGGGTAGGGGTTAGGTTTTGCCTTACCAAATGCCTATGCAGGGAACAAGAGGAAGCAAAGGAGGAGGAGCGGCGAGGACTTAGCCGTAGGGAAGCTGAAGCAGAAGGAGAAGGAAGAAAGAAGAAAATGAAGAGAAAGCGTGCAGCAGAGACAGCAAAGGAGGAAGAAGAAGACGGCACTGTAGCCGCAGACAAGCTGAAACAGAAGGAGAAAGAAGAAAGAAGAAAGCAAGAGGCGCAGCTGTGACTTAGCCGCATGAAGCAGCTAAAGCAGGAAGGGAAGAAAAGAGAGAGTAGAGGCACAGGGCAGAAAGAAAAGAAGAAAAAGCAGGAGGAGGCGCAGTTCAACAGAGAAGAAGAAGAAGCCAAGATGAAGAAGAACCAGTAGTAGAGGTAGTTGAGAAGAAAAGGCAAAGCACTGTAGCAAGTGGTATTTAAGTCGTCTGACCCTTACAGTTAGATGTCTGAAGTGAGAGAGAGAGGCAGACAAAAGAAGAGAGAAGAAAAGAAGAAGAAGAAGACATTTACTTTCCTTTCTTTAGTCTTTCTTTTGTAAAATAGTATCTATTGTAAATTGTGATTTTCTACGCTTCTAGAATCAAGTTTTGCTTCCTGAGTTCGACCTTGGAGAATTGTTGTTTTCAAGTAATAAAATACAAACAAACCAGTCTCGCAACCAGTTTTTGGCGTCGTTGCCAGGGAGCAACAGGCATTCTAGAAGCTACAAAATCACAACTTCTGATTGAATACTGACTTAGCCTCTCTTCTATTGTGTAGGCACAGGAAGGCAAGAAGGAACAAGCAGCCACACAACAACCACGCCAAGGGATAGGTAACTTGCTACCCTTTCTCTTATGCCTCTTAAATTCTAAAGAGAGAAAAAGAAAAGAAAAATCAATCTAGGGTTACCTATTTTCTATACATAGTAATTCACAAAGAGTTGCTTTCTTTTAAATTTCAACACATTTTATCTGCATATCCACTTAAGGTAGCTAGGGCTAAAACCTTCTTGCTTGAGCCCTAGTTACCCAATTTTGAGGCAACTAATTGGACCAATTAGAGCCAACCTAGGATTCTAAGCTAGGGTTTTAGAGACACATCTTCTAATCAAGAATTGAAAATTCCAAAAAGAGGTGTGCCTAAACCATTGCTTGGAAAGATCTATAAAGAGAAACCCTAAGCAATCCGTCTCTTAATTCACTTGAACAATAAAAGAAAGGACCTAATAAGCTCTCACAGGAACTAATAGGTGAAGTTGATCCCTTGGATCAACCAACCTTTAAATTAGGTTACTTTTTGCACACAAAAGGCTTAAAGTTCAAGTGAAACCCTAAGTGCCTTGATCTTAATTAAAAGTGGTAGACTTAAGAGGTCAAGGTCCCCATTCTGGTCTACCTGGAATCTCAGTGACAAGAGAGGTCGGGTGGGGGAAACCCTGTAACCGTTGGGACGCTCTACCATGTAGGGGTCTTTGTGGGACTCACCCTCTTTAGCTGCCCAGGTAATTCTCAGGTGGATGACCTTCTGATCAAGGGGTATCATCTGCCCCGAACCTCAATAGTCACCCAACATTTTGGGTGTCTTGATTAGGTCCAACACTTTCTAACCTCGTCCAATCCATTAGTGCATGTTTGGTAGGAGGTCCTTTAAACTTTCTCTAGAAATCCACTCTCCTCGAGGCCAAGCCTCAATACCCTTGTTTGTGCGACAACCACTCCACATAGACCTCTCTTCTGACTCTGAACCTAATTCCCCTTCTTCTTCCACCATGGCTTAGCTTGTTGAAGAAGTGAATAATTTTGAGCACCAGCTCCAGCATCTTAGTGATTTCTTCCAAAACTTCATGAACCCACCGCAGCGCCCCATGATGTGAGATCACTATAATCCCGCTGCGGTGGCAATTGAGCCTCAAGTCAGAATCTTGACTAGAGGACCTGATTCTGAATTGAAGCCCAACATGATTCATGCCATACCTAAATTCTATGGGCTTAACTCTGAAGATCCTTTCTAGCATATCAAACAGCTTAAGCATCTGGCCCAAACCTTCTGGTCAGATGCACAGAATCGGGATATATTACTCATGAAGATGTTCTCTTTCTCCCTTATGGACAAGTCGACTCATTGCTATCAGACACAAACCCACTCGATCAACACTTGGGAAGAACTTCAATCTGAGTTTTTGAAGAACTTCTTTCCCGTTGGTCGGACAAACGCCTTGCATCATCAAATTACTCACTTCACATAGTAGACGGGAGAACCTCTTCATGAGGCATGGGATCGATTTCAGAATCTCATGAGAAAGAGCCCCCATCACGGAGTTCCTAAATGGGAACAAGTCCAGTCATTTTACTAGAGACTCCGTGAAGATATTTGACTGTTCGTTAATGCAACTTGCGAAGGGAATATCATAGGTAAACATGAAGACACCGTGTGGGAGATTCTCAAGAATATGTGCGAGAACTCCATCAACAATGACTCCATGGGATTATTCGACCGGACGAATACCCACGCTGTAACGAACCTTAGGGGAGCACATGAGATGTAGGGCCTGTCCGTGTCAGTTGACCTGGAATTAATGGCCAGTCGGTTGGACAAGGTCTCAATTATTGAGAAGAAGGTGGATGAGCTGACTTAGCACTTGCAGTGAGCCACCTCTATGCAGAACTCCTTCGCACAGCCCCCTCCTACATGAGAAACTGTGTAGAACATTTTCCACTGACCTTCTCCTAGGATGGACTCGTATCCACCCCCATCTAACTCTAGGACCGAAGGGACCTCCGATCCTTTCTATCCTTGCCAGGGGAACCCTACTCCCCCATTCTCTGACTTTCCTGAGGCTCCTCAGACCTGCGAGAACCTCAACGCCATTCAGAATGACCCATTTTCCAACACCTACAACCCTGGATGGCGAAACCACCCCAATTTCTAGTGGGCAGGAAATTCTCAGAACCTAAGACCACCTTTTCAGCCTCGTCCACAAGTCCCTCATCCTTATCAGCTGCCTCAGCCTCAGCCCAACCCCACTTATCCACCCAGGCCTAACCAAGACCAAATGTCCCTTATTCTCCAAACTCTGGCTGACATTCAAAGAATGAATGCGGCTATCTAGAAACAACATAAGGATGAAATCCCAGAGGTCCGCAACCAACTTGCCCAGTTGGCAAATTCTCGCCAACCGGACACACTTCCTTCTCAGCCTTTTCCTAACCCGAATAGCGTGCCGACCCAGTGGCATGTTATGAACCCAAACCAGGGCCAAACACAATTGATCTATCATGCCCCTTCTATTCCATCACTTGACTGGATGGAAGCTTCAACCTCCTATGCAGGTTACCAACAACAGCAGCCCATCCTACCAACCCCCAACCAGAACTAGGCAGGACTAAATTCGGTAACAACCCGTAGTGGTAAAGTAACCCAAGATCCACCCTATCCAGACCACTCCAAGCCTGGTAGTGACCCAAACCCTAGGACAATCATCCAGGATGTTCCTATCCTTATCCCAGATGAGAAACTTGGACCTATCCTAGAGGAACCAACCAAGTTTCCATTTCCCGAGGCCTTGACCAAGGGAAAGAGGATAGCTAAACCCATGGCTCCTGAGGAGGACCTAATCAAGCTCTTTGAGTAGGTCCAAATAAACATCCCCTTGATGGATACAATCTGCCACATACCAGCTTACGCACGATTCTTAAAGAACATGTGTACACCTCAGGGTATGCCCCAAACCAAGAGTGGGAGTCCGATTGTACTATCAGAGTAAGCCAGCTCTGTGATGCTGAGTAAACTCCTACCCAAGGCAAAAGACCCAGGCACTCCCCTGATTTCATGTAAGATTGGTGACACCCAGTTTGATAGAGCATTATTAGACCTAGGTGCCTCCATAAACCTGATACCCACATCCCTGCTTAACCACCTAGAAGAGTCCGAACTGAAACTGATTGAGGTGACATTACAGTTAGTCGATCGATCTATCAAGTCACCTAAGGGAATTCTTGAGGATGTTATTGTTAGGGTGCAGGATTTCTACTTTCCTGTAGATTTCATAGTTCTAGACATGGACGCACTTGAGAATCTAAGGGATACACCAATCATATTAGGGAGACCTTTTCTGACCATTGCAAGGGCCAATATAGGTTGTGAAGAGGGCCAAATAGAGTTGAAATTTGGGAATCAGAATCTCAAGATTGATATCTTTAAGGCCCAACAAGGGATTAATTGTTGTGTCGTTGAACAAATTTGTGACATCAGAGCCGTGGTTGATGAACCACAAATTGAGGACAACATGATTATCCCTCATCAACCACAAGAAGATCTAAAAACACAATTAGAGGAGTTAGAACTTGATCTAGACAGACCCATAACACCTACCCTTGTACCCCACACTCACTTTGAACCACCCGCTGCCGCTGATAACCCCATTCTTGAACTCAAGCCCCTTCCCGATCATTTGAAATATGTCTTTTTGGGTTCCAATCAAACACTTCCGGTGATTATAAACTCCAAACTCACACCTGATCATAAATCCCATCTAATTGCTGTTCTCTAGCAACATTGCATTGCCATTGGTTAGACTCTCGATGATTTGACTGGAATAAGTCCCTCTTACTGCACACACCGCATCTATTATGAAGAGGATGCACGACCTTCATGTGAGATGTAGAGACATCTGAACCCCAATCTGCAGGAGGTTGTGAAAAAGGAGATCATTAAGTGGTTAGATGCAGGGATCATCTACCTGATCTCCAAATTCGTTGGGTGAGCCCAATCCAGGTTGTGCCTAAGAAGGCAGGGCTCACCACCATCACGATTGAAACTGAAGAGGTCATACCTACCCGTATAGCCAACTCGTGGAGAGTCTGCATAGATTACCGCAGACTCAATTCCTCCACGAAGAAGGATCATTTCCCACTACCATTTATTGATTAGATTCTCGAAAAACTAGTGGGAAATAGATTCTTCTGCTTTCTTGACGGGTACTCTGGTATAACCAAGTGGTGATTCATCCAGAGGACCAAGAGAAGACCACGTTCACCTACCCCTTAGAGACTTATGTGTTTCGAAGGATGCCTTTCGGTCTCTGCAATGCACCTGAGACATTTCAACGGAGCATGCTTTCCATATTCTCTGATATGGTAGGTGATTATCTGGAAGTCTTCATGGATGACTTCTCAGTTTTTGGGGCATCATTTGACAATTGCCCCCAGCACTTGGTTCACATACTCAGGCGTTGCATTGATGTAAATTTGGTTCTTTCTTGGGAAAAGAACCACTTTATGGTGCCTGAGGGGATCATCCTAGAACACTTAATTTCTAAGAGAGGCATCCAAGTGGATCGAGCCAAGGTTAACCTGATTTCTAAACTTCCTATGCCTAGCTTGATCAGGGACATCCGATCTTTTCTGGGGCATGTCGATTTTTACCATCATTTCATCCTTGATTTCTCGAAATCCGTACACCCCCTGACCACTCTTCTTTCCAAGGATGTACCCTTTGAGATTTCCAAGGAATGCACTTAAGCTTTTGAGATCCTTCGTGACCGAGTCACCCAGGCCCCAATCCTACAGTCCCCTAATTGGTCTCAACCCTTTGAGATCATGTGTGATGCATCTGACTTTGCTGTAGGAGTGGTTCTGGGGTAGAAGATTGACGGGAAACTCGTGGTCATCTACTACGCTAGCAAGACACTTGACGATGCTCAGTGTAACTACATGGTTATGGAGAAAGAGCTGCTGGCTGTAGTATTTGCCCTCGAAAAATTCAGATCTTATCTCCTGGGTTCCCACGTCATAATCTACTCGGATCACATAGCTGTGAGGCATCTCCTTGCAAAGAAGGATGTGAAGCCTCGATTAACCTTCGCGACAAGGAGGGAAGACAGAATGTGGTAGCTGACCACTTGTCTCGCCTTCCTTCTGAGTTCATCAACCCTTCTGGACCCATCACAGAGCATTTTCCTGATGAGCACCTCTTGACTATTGGTACTGGGCTTCCATGGTTTGCTGATATAGTAAACTACTTGGCATCACACCAGATCCCGTCTGATTGGCCGAAGGCCAAGAAAGACAAGTTACACTCCGTTGCCAAGTACTACATCTGGGAAGACTCGTACTTATTCCGCATAGGTGCTGACCAAATTATCCAGCGATGTGTCCCGGAGGATGAAATCAATGACATTCTCTCTTTCTGCCATGACTAGGCATGCGATGGCCATTTTTCTGGGCATAAAACCGCATAAAAAATCCTCCAGTGTGGCTTTTACTGGCCCACTATCTTCAAGGATGCATACAGTTACTGTAAGGCATGCAATCGTTGCCAAACTTTGGCCAACATGAGCCATCGTGACATAATGCCTTTATAGTCGATTCTCGTATGCGAGATTTTTGATATTTGGGGGATTGATTTTATGGGCCCTTTCCTTATCTCGGATGGCTTCGAGTACATTTTACTCGCTGTGAACTACGTGTCCAAATGGATCGAAGCCATTCTAACCCGAACCTATGATCACAAGATCATCATCAAATTCATTCATTAAAATATCTTCTCACGGTTCAGGATTCCTCATGCAATCATCTCTGATGGAGGGACACATTTTACCAATGCTCAGTTCAGGTCACTGATGACCAAATATGGGGTGTCTCACCGAATCTCTACTCCTTACCACCCCCAGACTAATGGTCTAGTTGAGCTATCAAATCGGGAGATCAAGAAAATCTTGCAGGTTACTGTTCAACCTGACAGGAAGGACTGGTCATTCCGACTTCTGGAAGCTTTGTGGGCTTATAAGACCACCCACAACACCCAATTAGGCATTTCTCCTTTTAGACTGGTGTACGGGAAGGTGTGTCACCTTTCCATCGAATTGGAGCACAAAGCCTATTGGGCAGTATGGAGCTGCAACTTAGATCTTTCTAAGGCTGGAACCCACAAAAAGCTTCAGATAAGCGAGATTGATGAATTACGCCTTGATGCGTATGAGAACTCGCGAATCTACAAAGAGCGGGTTAAAGCCTTTCATGACAAGCATATATCTAGAAAGATCTTTCACACTGGTCAGAAGGTCCTACTCTTCGATGCCTGGCTTAAATTGTTCCCTGGGAAATTATGATCCAAGTGGGTCGGACCATATCATGTCCGACAGACTTTTCTAAATGGAGCCGTCGAGATCAGTCTACTCAGCCACGATTCCGAACCTTTCGTCGTGAATGGTTAGAGACTCAAACCATTCATTGACGTAACCAATACAAACTTGGCTAAGTCATCATTTATCCTCCATTCTCCCTGAGCTTATTGCGCCCAGCCGATGCCGTAAAACTCAGTGCTTAACGGGAGGCAGCCTGTCATTCTTTTTGAAAAATCAAAACCTTTTTCTGACATTTCTTTACACTTTAGGTTTATTCATTAGGACAACGGACTTCACCTCAGGTACTCGTACGGAGATCAAAAATTGTCTGCAACAGTCACCTCGACCCATCCATTCACCTAAAATTTGTCCTAATGCTTGAACCTTGCTAAATAAAAACCCACCTAATGTACAATGAGGACATTGCAAACCTTAGGCATGAGGGGGGGATATGAAAGTGTAATGAAAAGACATAACAAGAAAAGGTTTAAAAAAAAAAAAATTGAGAGGAGGGAAGAAAATGCTAGTAAGCTTCATAAAAGGAGGAGGAAAAGAGCAGAACATTAAAAAGGAGAACAAAATGAAAAAGAAAAAGGGATAGTCATTAGTAAGAAATTAAGGAATTAACCAAAGTTCTAGACCGCATTAAGGAAAAGTAAAGCGAAAGTGCACAACAAGATTAGGAAGAACGTGAACCTTAGGCATTCTTGGCTAGACTCTGAGTACCCGTTAAGATCTAGATATTCCTCAAGAGGTTGAGGAAAATGAAAAGCTTAAGTATTAGGTCTAAGGCTTAGGGAGTATTCGACCTCGTTAACTAACCTTCGATTTACGGGACTCGGTAACCTAAGCACCCAAATTCACACACACAGTCTGGTTCAGCGAGCATAAATATCAAAATCAAGTAGAAGCATTTCAAATATTCTGAAAATGTCACCTAGATTAGGAGCAGCCGATCAACATAAGTTCATTTGGAAGAGTTCCCGGTGCAAAGAGGTGGGAAATTCCCCTCGAAGATGCGTAACAACATATCATCTCCTCGGTGCTTGTCTCCTAGGATATTTACATATCCTACTGGAGGCAAGTAAGCACTCTGCTGGTTGAGATTCCATGGATGGCATTATCACGAAGTGTCAATTTCCAGGGTTTGAATTCGACCACGGAACACCATGGATAGGATTATCTCGAAATCTCGAAAGCCAGGGTTCTGGGGGTTATCATGGGCAGTGCTATCTCGAAGCATCGACTGGCAGGGACCTTTGAGGATTGATGATGGGGACGAGGAATCCGATACAGACCGTGTTGTGAAGCCAATCCTAAGCTAGAATTAAAAAGAAAAGAGAGAGAAAACTCTCCAAACAAATAAACCCTTTGTCTCTCTCTTACAAAATTCACTGCAAACTGAACCTAGGCTAAAAATGTCTCAAACACGGGTGCTTTAACCCCGGAGTCCAATAAACTTTAGGGTAGTTCCTGTGGGCCTTAAAAACCTTTGCTAAGACTGAAGCTAAAGCTAGATAGATCTGGATCTTGGCTGGTACTAGAGTACCTTTTAGGCCTATGGTTGGCATTTTGACCTAATCAAGGAGATAAGAAAAAAAAGCACTTATCAAATGTGATGAAAAGAATTCATGGTCTAGAATAGATGTTAAAGTCTTAAATTTTTGCTAAGGGACTAGCAAAAGCTACGCATGGGGGTATGATGAGCACGCCATCATGAACCCTAACTAGCACCTTTTGACCTAATAAATTAAACAAAAGCTCCTACAAAACCTAAGGGAAGGCCAAAATATGGGAACTACAAATCTGAGGATAAAATAATTCACAAGGGGTAAAATTGTAATTTTACCATTGCAGTACATAAACAGGATTTCTAGGAGTTTAGACACAGGTCAAATGGGCTTACTAAGAGAAAAAGTGGGATGGTTTGATCAGGAAAGGGTTATGACAAAATCTGGGAATTAAATGACATTCTGTAACCCTAAACAAATCCACTTTAATTCACAAAGTTTCAGGAAAGATAAAAATCAATTAAATCCTCTAAAATTCATGAAAAAATATCCCCTAGGGTTTAGAACCTTCAATTTGGCCATTGGAACCTATCTTGACCTTGATTGAGAACCATACCTAATTTTTGACCTAATTTGAATTTCTTTGCAAAATGTCCAATCAAACATGGTCAAACTAAAATCCAACCTCATAATTGGATTCCTTAGGTCCAAATTAGGTTTATAACAAAATTTGGACCTAAGGAAAGGTCTCCTTGACCCACTTTACAAAACGGTCCTCAATAATTACTTTTTGACCCTTAGTTTTTTGGACTCTTGCAGATACCCCCTACCTTTCTCATCTCTTTCTTCAATCGGGTCCCTCTGCCCCCGCCTGCGTAGGCCATACCTCCGGCAACTTTGCACGGAGGATGGCGTTGCACAGACCTGGGGAGTCGGCCCCAGATTTGAAAGGACTCCTTACGTTGTCCTCTTCAGCATGGGCTGGCTCCCATGCCCTGCCAGCCACCATACCTCTCATGCGAACGCTTGAGAGGTATGGGTCTTTTTCTGGCCATGCCTCCAATGAGGAACCCATGTCCCCTTCTCGTGTTTCCCTCTCGACCAGCACCTATTTAAGGAACGGCAGCCCCTGCCGCTTCCTTCAAGCTAGTTTTGGTCGAGAAAATCCCTCAATTTTCATCTCCTCCTTCGGCCATTCGCTCGCAGGCTCCGGCGACCCTCCTCCTCTATTGTCACCCTACCACCATACCAGTGGCAGGGTTACCTCGGCTGTCCTCTACCACGCCTGGTCGTACTAGTAGGCACCCTCCAGCACCTCTTCCTTGTCACTATCCCTTCTCCTGGGCTCCTTCGTCTCCGATGATAGCAGCACAGCCTCTTGCCACCTCCTCTCCCTCTTTCGTCTACTAATTAGGTAACAACTTTTCTCCTCTCTCCCATCCTCATTTCCCATCTCTAATTTTGCACTTCCAACCCTTCAACGCCACTATCCACCGCCACCTTCTCCACCTTCGGCAGACCACCGGCGAGGCACAACCACCGCGTCACACCTCCACACAACTCGCCAGACACCCCACGAGCTCCACCACAACTCACTGATCACAACCCCCCTTCCTATTCACTGCCACACACTCCCAACACGCCCCTCAAACAAACCCACCTACACAGCCACAGGGTGACCTAGGCACGCACGTCCAAGCCACCTTGTGCCACTTTGACCACCGGGCCATCTTCATCGTGCTCCGGCAAACCTCCCTGAATGATTTGATGTGGCCAAAAGGCTGTGCTATTGATTTCAGGGTCAGGTCACCTTCCGCCATTATCGCTAAGCTTGAAGCAAGCTTCAAGCTACTCTAGGTCGCGCTCGGCGCCAGGAGAGACCCTCAGGTGGTGCGGGTTTGAGGCATGCACACACCCAGACTTGAAATGGAGTCGAGAGACTCCACACCAGCTGCAATTGAGAAGCTTACTCTGTGGGTGCGTATGAGAAGCGGGTGGGACATTTAGTTCCACCTCGAAAGCTGATGAGCGGACGCATACGGATAAATTGAAATTGTGTTTTAGGCTTATTGCCTCGAAACACATAGGGGTGAGGTCCCTCGCCCTCACTGACCCGGCCTCGTCTGAGACTATCCCCCGCAGACCTAGCTCGACCCGAATACCCTACCTGTGCACACCTCGCGCACCACCCACACCAGTGCGCTTGGTCCCGAGCACGTCACCTGGCCCACATACCCGATTAAGGCTCTGGGGGAGCGAACTGTGGAGTGAATTTAAGAGAGAGAGACGCAGGGAGGGTAGGGGTTAGGTTTTGCCTAACCAGATACCTGTACAAAGAATAGGAGGAAGCAAAGGAGGAGGAGCAGCGAGCACTTAGCCGCAGGGAAGCTGAAGCAGAAGGAGAAGGAAGAAAGAAGAAAAGGAAGAGAAGGCGTGCGGCAGAGACAGCAAAGGAGGAAGAAGAAGATGGCACTGTAGCCGCAGAGAAGTTGAAATAGGAGAAAGAAGAAAGTAAGAGGCGCAGCTAAGACTTAGCTGCACGAAGTAGCTAAAGTAGGAAGAGAAGAAAAGAGAGAGTAGAGGCACAGGGTAGAAAGAAAATAAGAAAAAGAAGGAGGTGCAGCTCAACAGAGAAGAAGAAGCCAAGAGGAAGAAGAAGAACTAGCAGCAGCGGTAGCTGAGAAGAAAAGGCAAAGCACTGTAGCAAGTGCCATTTAAGTCATCTGACCCTTGGAGTCAAACATCTGAAGAGAGAGAGAGCGGTAGACAAAAGAAGAAAGAGAGAAGAAAAGAAGAAGAAGAAGACATTTCCTTTCCTTTCTTTAGTCTTTCTTTTGTAAAATAGTATCTATTGTAAATTGTGATTTTCTATGCTTCCAGAATCAAGTTTTGCTCCCTGAGTTCGACCTCGGAGAATTTTTGTTTCTGAGTAATAAAATACAAACAAACTGGTCTCACGACCAGTTACCATTCAGTTAGCAGATCGATTAGTGAAAACATTAAGGGGGCTATTGAGAACATGATTGTCAAGGTTCCTGGATTCTGCTTTCCCATGGATTGTTTCATTCTCGATATGGAGGTTCCTCCTAATCTTCGTGATGCACCAATTATTTTAGGCCACCCATTTCTGGTGACATCTTGAGCAAACACTGACTGTGGATCTCGGTGTATGGAGATTGTCCTAGGAAACGAGTGACTTAGAATTGACATATTCAAGGAATCTAGGAACTTTGATTGTGATCACATTGTGGAGGATGGTGAAGACGAAGAACCAGCATATTGTGGTAACATTGGGCTCGTTTGTGATGACCCAATGTCTCATTCTTCTGCACTATCAGGGTTCCTAGACCTTGATCCACATGGGACTAAGACTACTTCACTATACATTTCTCCCTGCAGATCCAATTGTCTGCAGTGTAAATCTCACCACAGCACCCCTGGCTTTGACTATCCTGATTCGTACATTACTGAATCTCCCCTGTTGACACAGGAAGATGTGACTGCAACAAATGGGCCATCCATTAATAAAGTCACAACCAAGTATGTTGCAAGTGGTGAATCAACGGGAATTCACGCATATTAGGGTCATCAGATTCCCACCTTCGATTCTGCTCCTCCTATTCCAACTCCCATCCCCATTTCCGACTCTGACCCTCTAATGATTGAATTGAAGCCCTTACCTGATTCACTTAAATATGTGTTCTTGGGAGAAAGTGAAACATACCCAGTCATTATGAGTGCTCACTTAACCCAAGAATAGGAGCATCAATTGACTTCGGTATTGCAAGATCATAGGGCTACTATAGGGTGGAGTATTGCTGATCTCCGCAGTATTCGCCCTTGGTATTGCACTCATCATATTTACATGGATGAGGGGGTGAAACCCTCGAGACAACCTCAAAGATGACTGAACCCGAATATGTTAGAGGTTGTTAAGAAGGAGATCATCAAATGGTTGGATGCGAGTATTGCATACCCAATCTTTGACAGCCAATCGGTGAGTCCGATCAAGATAATGCCCAAGAAAGCAAGACTCACTGTAGTGAAGAACAATAAGGGTGAATCCATCCCAACTCGCACTGCAACATCATGGCGTGTTTGCATTGATTATAGGAAACTAAATACAGCTACCCAAAAGTATCACTTTCCTTTACCATTCATTGATCAAATCTTAGAACGATTAGCCGGACATAGTTTCTTTTGCTTCTTGGATGGATACTCCGGGTATAATCAAGTAGCAATTAGCCTGAATAATTAAGACAAGACCACGTTGACATTTCCCTTTGGAACATTTGTCTTCAAGCGGATGCCCTTCGACCTCTGCAATGCACTAGCGACATTTTAGCATTGTATGACGGCCATCTTCTCTGACATGATTGGGGATTATGTGGAGGTGTTCATGGGTGACTTCTTCATTTTTGGAGATGATTTTCAATCTTGTCTTGATAACCTCACCAAGATCCTGAAATAATGTATTGAGGTAAACCTTGTACTATTCTGGGAGAAAAGCCATTTCATGGCGAGGGATGGCATTGTAATAGGACATAGGATCTCTACAAATGGACTCTAGGTCGATCGAGCCAAATCTGAAGTTATATCATGATTACCTCCACCTAACTTGGTCAAGCAGATTAGATCATTCTTGGGTCACGTCAGATTCTACTGGAGATTTATACGTGATTTCTCGAAAATTACATGGCCATTGACGAATCTCCTGGTAGCCCATGACCCATTCGATTTTAACACCTCATGTCTTAGTGCCTTCGAGACTTTACAAAGTTCTATCTTTGATTCTTCGATTCTCCAACCACTCGACTGGTCGCTCGAATTCGATATGATGTGCGACGCCTCTGATTTCACCATCAAAGCTATTTTAGGCCAATGTCAGGAGAAACGACCCTTCGTCATATACTATGGTAGAAAGACGGTGAATGAGGCTCAATGTAATTATACTGTCACTGAAAAGGAACTGCTAGCAATAGTGTTCAGGTTGGAGAAGTTCTGATCATACCTGTTAGGGTCTAAAGTAATAATCTTCACAGACAACTTTGCCCTCTGGCATTTGTTGGCAAAGAAGGATGCCAAACCCCTTCTTATCAGATGGATCCTTCTATTGCAGGAGTTTGATATTGAGATATGCGACAAAGCCGAAAAACAAAATGTTGTGGCGAATCATTTATCCAGACTAGACCCAGCTCACATCCCATACTCTCTTATTATTCAGACCAATTCTCAGATGAGTCTCTTTTGGAAATTCACTCTGTTGAGTTTCCCTGGTATGTGGATATCGTGAACTATCATGTCATAGGAAAGATTCCCGCGAAACTATCAAAAGGCCAGGAGCTCAAATTAATAGTTGAGGCCAAATTTTATCACCGGGACAACCCTTTTCTCTTTTGCATTGGAGCAGATCAAATTATCGGCGATGCATCCCAGACTCTGAGATCTCGAGTGTGATATCTTTTTGCCACAACGAGGCCTGTGGTTGTCACTTCTCAGGATGAAAAACTACTGTAAAGATTTTGCAGTCAGGATTTTTCTGGCCAACTATCTTCAGAGATACACACGAGTACGCCAAATGCTATAAGCAATGCCAGTCAGTTGGTTCTATGACCAGGAGAGACAAGATGCCTCTCCAACCCATCTTGGCTATAGAAGTGTTCGACATTTGGGGCATCGATTTTATGTGCCCTTTTTTGAATTCGCATGGCTTCAAGTACATACTACTAGCTGTTGACTCTATCTTGAAGTGGGTCGAAGCCATCTCGGTGAGACAGGCTGAACATAAAACCATCATTGCTTTTGTAAGGGGGTGCATTTTTGCAAGATTCGGAATACGTGCACTTTGATTAGCGATGGGGGAAGCCACTTCATCCACACCCACTTTAGGTCATTACTAAAGAAATATGGGGTACATCACCGTATAGCCACCCCGTATCATCTGTAGACCAATGGGCACGCTAAAGTGTCTAATCGTCAAATCAAGCTGATCCTCCAGAAGGCTGTTAGACCAGACAGGAAGGACTGGCCTGGTAGATTAGTTGATGCACTTTGGGCATATTGGACCACCTACAAGGCCCCACTCGGTATGTCGCTATATCGTATGGTGTATGGTAATGCCTGTCACATTCCAGTCGACCTGGACAATGCGCCTTTTGGGCGATGTAGAAATGCAATCTTAACCTCGATGTGAGAGGTAAGGAGAGGAAGCTCCAGCTCAGCGAATTAGAAGAAATCTAGCTGGAGGCCTATGAGAACACATCAACTACAAAGACAAAACCAAGGCCTTTCATGATCGCCACATCTGAAGAAAGGACTTCACACCCAATCAACAAGTCTAGTTGTTTGATTCACGATTGAAATTCTTCACAAGGAAACTCAAGTCCATGTGGACTGGCCCGTATGTTGTGATTTGCCCCTATCCTAATGAGGTGATCCAAATCATGGACCCAAAATCTAGGCATGTTTCTAGGGTAAATGGCCAGTGCCTCAAGCCATTTATGGCCCATGAACCTCCTCCTGTTGATGAAATCATCCATTTTATTGAGGACATATGATTGAGTTTTTGCCTAGCTAAAGGCATTAAACTTAGCATTTAGGAATAACATCTGATATCTTTCTAAATATAGCATATTTTCTTTTAGCATATTTTTCTGCATCCTGTATACCGTCAGGTTGGTTAGTGCTAAATGAAAATTCAGGAGCAATTCTAGGTGATTTCTACCTACTTACTCCCTATCATGCTTGATTTCTTTTATGTTCATACATGAGGACATGCAAGAACTTAGGCATGGGGGGCTAGATACATCAAAATTGAAAAATTTTTATGCCAACACTTAAGAAAACCATAAAGCAGCATGTTATATGTACTTTAGGGTCCTAATTTAAGAATAACCAACTCCACCTCTAATGCTTGCATTGAAGCTAGAAATCATCCACAACAACCATTTCCGACTCACCCACTCACCTTTCTGTTCTAAATTTAGGACCAAGCTGAATGTAACCCGAAAAGTGAATTTTATGAGGTACAAATGAAAGAGGTTACTTGTCTATAGCATTTATACATAGTGCATTCATGAAAAAGATTTTTATCAAGAGAATGCATTGGGGATTTTATCCTCTAGTTGATTCCTATAATATGGAATTGGTGTCAAACTCGGTTAGGTTGTTAATATGGTGATTTTATCATTGAACTGTGTATAGTGGTTAACCTAAATCGGACCTAACCATCTCTTTACAAAATTTTTAACCTAGCCTACTTGATTTTATCTTGGTCACTTTTAGGCCCACGGTAGAACTCAGGGAAGTGGGGTTACAAGTCAAGTTTCTACACCCTTCCTACAATGAGTCTCTTCCGTTCAGTTATTGTGTTTGTGTTGTTTTTCTTATTTAGATTTTTTTTTGGTAATCTTTGTCCTTGAGGCACACACTCAAAATTAAGTTCTTGGCTTTGAGCCAAATTAGGGTTCCAAAATTGGTCTTGCTATTCGCAAGACGGAGTACCTGCAAGTCAAGGATTATCTTTTCTCTTTTATATATATATTTTTTATCTTTTTACTGGTATGCAAGAGAAACAGAAATAAAGTAAATATAGTATAGATATATATGTATAAAGGGGTGGGGGTGGAGGCAGAGATGGAGTGTAGCACAGTGTCGAGTCGGTCGTCATCTAGAAAGATGCAACCGACAGGATGAGGTGCCGCGTGGAGTGTAGGATGGATGGTGGAAGATGTATGTGACCACGCTTTTTGTACGCATGTATCGAGGAATATCAGCAATTGGTGCAGATATTCCCGCAATACCATGTATGATAAGTAACGTGAATATATATATATGCATATATGTAAATATATCTATATATATATATGGTTATAAATATATAGGTATATATATGTAGTTATATATGTATAGATGTATATGTATATATATGTAGGTATGTAAATATATATATAAGTATATGTATAGATAGATATATGTATAGCTCTATATATATATATATATATATGCATGTATATGATACTATATAGATGTATATATATATATATGTGTATGTATATAGTAATATATGTATATATAGATATATGTAGTTAGATATGTATATATATGTATATATATATATATAGTTGTATAGATATATATGTATATATCTATGTATGTATATATATATATATATGAATAAATAGGTGTGTATATATGTATATATATACATATATATGTATATAAATATATGTATATAGGTAAGTATATATGTGTATATATATATATATATATATATATATATATATATATAATTATATAGATATATGTATATAGACTAATACATAGTTATATAGGTACTAATATATGTATAGATATATGTGTATATATATATATATGTATATAAGTACATGTATATATGTAAATATATATGTATGTATGTATATATATATATATCTATAGTAGTATGATATAACTAAGTATATAAGTATATAGATATATGTATATATATATCTATAGTAGTATGATATAACTAAGTATATAAGTATATAGATATATGTATATATATATATATATGTATACTAATACTTAGTTATATTCATACTACTATAGATATAGATATAAGTATATATATATATATATATATATATATATATGTATATAAATATTTGTATATATATCAAAATATATATGTATACGTATATATATATGTATATTACAGTGTGTGGGTGTGTGTGTGTGTATGAAAGTGTGAGTGTAGGTGTGTAAGTGTCGGTGAAGAGAGTGAGTGAGAGAGTGTTGTGAGAGAGAGAGATAGAGCGACAGAGAGAGGACAGGAGAGAGGGCGCTGCTGAGGGTTAAGGCGTTTGTGTGCTCAGGGCGTCATCTGGAAGTCCCACGCGTGCGCGCAGGCGCGTATGCACGTAGAGAGAAGAGGCCACAGCATGCAGACGGGAGTGGGCGCGAGGCGAGGAGAGGCTGCAACGCACAACGCTGCATGGGCGAGTGGTGCGGGCAAATGCAGGCGCTGGGGAGTGGCGGGCGATGCAGGCTGGGACGTGCGTGCAGGTGAACGGTGGTTGCGGCGTGCTGGGTGAGCGATTAAGTGAGAAACCCTCTGGTCACCCCACTGTAGCCACAGTGTTCCGCAAAAACGTGTGAACAGTGGCTATAGTGGCCGGGCGAGCCATGCAACCACTTGCTGCAGGTGATGTGAGTGCGGACGGCTCGATGTGCGATGGTGGAGTGGCTCCAGCTGGTGGCTTGCGGGCGGGATGTCACGGCAGAGTGCGCGGAGAGAGCTGCTAGCATGCGCGGTGGAGGGCGAGGGCGACCTGCTGCTTGAGCGGAGGCTTGTAGGTGCTGGTAGGGGTGCGGTGAAGCGTGGTCGGCCGTTGTAGTGGCGTGCGGTGGCCGGTTGCGGAAGAGAGAGTGCGACAGGGCGCGCGAAGAAGCTGGAGGCGATGGTGCCTGCAAGCGCGCACTGGAGGCAAGGGCGGCCTGCAGGAGTGCGTGGAAAAGGGCTGGAGTAGCTGCTGCGTGCCTTACTGCTGCTGTTGTGGGCCTTTGAGCTTCAAGCTTGAAGCTCTCGCTCCACTGGCTGAAGGTGCTGGAACGAAGAAGTCAGGGAAGAGCCACCACGCCCACCGACTCTATGGTGAGCTGGGCAGTGGTGGACTCACGGTGGTGGTTGTGCACCACCGTGAGGTGCTCCTATCCGTCGGGTGTCTCCTCAGAGGAGGAGGGTCGACGTGTGGAGGGAGAGGGAGGAGAGGACGGTGGCCTGGAAGGAGAAGAAGTTGCATTGGCTTTTTGTGTGGAAGGACCAGGCTGTCTTTTGCAAAGAAGGAGCTGTGGCTGTTTTATAGAGGAAGAGGAGAGCATGCACAGCCATGCCCTAGCTGTGCATGGCTCATGCACGGCATGGCAGGGAGAGGCTACCGCAAGGAAGGGCCTGCTGGAGAACATGGCAGAGGAAGGTGAGGCTATGCACATCAGCTGCGGGAAGAAGAATTCAAAGTCAAGTGGAAAAAAAATAAAAAGATGGTCGATTTTGCAAAGATGCACTTGAGGAAAAATGTTAATTGCAAGGCCATTTATTTACTCTCCCCCCCTCTCAATTAAATGCATGCATGCATGTGTTTTCTACAGATGCGACTATGGAACCCTAATAGGCAATGGTAATGCTAGGAAATAGCACAAGACGGCACAATTGTAAGTGTATTTTTGCGGTGCAATCAAGAATCCAGTACAATTTTCACACCCACACATAGATTTTGCAATGGATTCACGCTGAAGACTGATAAACGTCTTTAGTTTGTCGAGAAGAAGTAGTGCTTCTTTTCCTAAATCCTTGGACAGTGTTTTAGGAGTCTGACGAATTGTTTATAGGGCTAAATGGGAATTTAAATGTTTCGTTGTAACAAAGTCTCCCAAATAGATTAATCAACAAATAAAATTTATAACTCGAATATCTAAAATGAAGTTCGAGGTTGGACACAGGGAGCAAGCATTGCAATTCACGTGCTAATCGAAATGAAAGTATAAATGAGCATAAGAAATCAAGTCAATAATGATATGCATTGAATAACATCATAATGATATGTAATGAATAATATCTACTCAAATTTGATCTTCAATGTAAAACATGAGTATATCAAGAGTTTGACATGGCAAAAAGATATCTAAGACAAAATAATGGTGATTTAAATCACCAATTCTTAGTTTATACACATGTATACAAATTACTAATAGATCAAATAAATGCACAGTGGCCTAAATCACTTAAACCAATTTCCACGCCAGCTAAATAAATCCACACTGCTTGCTGTCGTGCCAATTAGACATCAGGCACTCAAGGCAGACGACTTAAATGTCCTTGCTATAGTGCTCTTAGCTAGCCTTTTCCGTTTCTTCTTCTTCTCTTTTCTTCTACGCACATGCCCTCTTCTTCTCTTCTTTTCCTTCAGCTCTTCTGCTTTCTCTCATGACTAAGTGTTGAACCTTTGCTATGAAGAGCAAAACCCTCCCCCCTCCTCACAATTTCTCCTTTCTCTTCTCTCAAACGTAGGCTTAATCAGGTATATAGATCGGGGTATAGGTTTACGCGGTATTGGGTCCAGACTCACTGGAGGTGGCAATAAGCGAGGAGTGCGGGCTATGTGAGCGAGGGACTTGACCCCCCGGTGTCTTGGGTAGTAAATCCATGTGAAGAAATCATCTTATATTGCTCAAATGCCTCCTCCGTTAAGGATGTGGGACTAAAGTCCCTGGTCTTCCTCGCGAGGCTGCAGTGGAGCGACTTCGAAAAATTGGAGCGGTTCCCTTGTTGCTTCCTTCGATTATCTGCCCTGGAAGACTCCTGGGAAGAATCCGCAACACCTGGCACAAGAATTGGGGAAGAACACGATTGGAGGAGCTTGAATGACTCGGAGATGGAGGAGGCGATGGGCGATGGCCGACGTAACTCTGAAACAAGAATACAGGCTCGAATGCCCCACTTAAGCAGCTCCTGAGCTTTGCCGCAGCATGACGAAGGTGGCGATGGTGGTCTCATGGTGTGAGAGGGCATGAGGTGGTCGGACGGAGATGGAGATGAACGGAAGTGGGTTTGTTCGGTGAGACTTTGGAGTAGGCGATAGGGTGAAATAGGAGAGGGCTTTTGAAGGTGGAGGAACGACGGAGGTTTTGGAGTAGGTGGCGAGGTGTTTGGAGGTGTGTAGCTTGTAGAAGACCACACCAGAGGTATGATCGGAGATGGGAACGAAGGTGGATGGCAGTGGCGTCAAGGGTTGAAAAAAAGATTAAAAGGGATAAATAGGAAGTGGGGGAGGAGATAAAACTAATTAACCTAATCTAAATGGATGAAAGGGGAGGATCTGTGCTGGTTGTGTCAAGCCGGCGATGGAGAAGATGAAGTCTCTAGTGGTGAAGGAGCGGCGAGGAAGACGAGAAAGATGGCGTCTGCTGGTATTGCATGATGTGGAAGAATACGAGGAAGAAGGATCCACCCACTATTGTCTGTAAGGGTGGACGAGGAAGGTAGTTGGAGGTCTCACTGGAGTTTGGTGGAGAAGGAGGTCGAGGAGAAGGGAAGAAGGGGTATCCAGCCTCTAAACCAAGCTAAGGAGGTCGGCTTGACCTCAGGGAACCCTTTATAGGCTTCATTGGAGCTTTCCAAGATTGGAAATCAAGCTCGGAAGAATGTGGTTCTTGCTTGACAAGGAGACTTGAACCTTTGAAAGGCTCACATTAGGTTTTGAGTATTGAGAGCCCAATGCGTGTCTCAAATGGAAGAGGATTTCATCAGGGATCTCCCTTTCTATTTTGGGAGAGATTTGTCAAGAAATCAAAGAGAAATCTCTGATTGAAGGTCGTCGAAGTAGGTGTTCCTTTGCGATAATGGCGGAGTGACCAATTTGTAAAGAAGATGACAAACTTAGGGACCTATTCACAAATAATTCAAAAAGCTAGGGGTGTGTGTGTAAAGAAAAAGAGTCAAACTAGACTGGATTTTAAACTAGATCAAGATGATCTTTGATTGGGACCAAATTTTGGTACAAACCTAATTTTGACCAAAGGAATCTGATGGTGAAGTTGGATTTTTGTTTTGACCAAGTTTGACTGGGTAATTTATGGAGAAACCCAAATTAGGGCAACTTCCTATCTGAGACTTTGTTTTAAGTCAAAATAGGTTTAGATGGTCAAATGAAGGATACTAAAACTTATAGAATATTTTTCTATGAATTTTAGAAGGTTTAAGTGAATTTAATCCTGACCAAAACCTTAGTTAATTGAGCAAAACTGCAATTAGGATTTCGGATGTCCATTAATTCTTAAAATACGCGAAAACCCGTTTCTGTCTATATGGATCCATTTATTAGACATTTATGACCATTTAGCCTTTAATAAATGCCTGGACAATCCCATGATTGTTCTACATTTAGGATATGATGTTAAAACTATAGATTTACCCCTGATTTAATGCATTTCTCTTAAATGAATATGCACTGAATTATGGCTTTTCGGCGGCTATGTCGGTGCAATTGTCTGTTGATTATGACCAATTAAAGCTAGTTATGGCTGATGATGACATTATCATCATACCCCCATGCCTAACTTTTGCTAGCCCCTTAGCACAAACATTTGAAAAGAACTGGAGTTCTAGACCATGCATTGAAGTTTAGTGTCCTGATTTATTCTTCTCTTTAGAAATTAGGTCAGAATGCTAATAATAGGCTTAGAGGTATTTAAGTACCAATCAAGATCCATACTTGACCAGCTTTATCCTCAATCTACTGCAAAGGCTTCTAAGGCCCTCAAAAGCTATCCAATGGTTCTTTGGACCTAGCGGTTAAAGCACTCGTTCATAAACATAGCAGGTCCAAGTTCAATTTGCAGTGCATTGTTGTAAGAGAGAGGGATAGAAGAATTTTTTTGCATTTTTGGAGAGCTTTCTCTCTCTTTTTCTTGATTAATTTTCTAGACTCGGATTGGCCTTAAACACGATCTATATCAGATTCCTTATTCCTACCATCAATCCTTGGAAGGTCCCTGACAATCGATGCTTCAATATAGCACCACCCATGGCAACCCCTAGAACCCTGGCTTTCGACACTTCAAGATAGCGTTGCCCATGGCATTCTGTAGCTAAATTCAGGCCCTAGAGATCGACATTTGAGGATAATCCCGCCCATGGCACCTGAATCAGCATAAGGTGCTTACATGCCCTCGAGAGGATATTTAGATATCCTAAGAAACAAGCACCAAGGAGATGATATGTTATTTTGCATCTTTTAGGGAATTTTCCACCTCCCTATGCCGCAAACTAATCCAAATCAAATTTTTGTTTTTAAGCTACTCCTAATCTAGGTAGCTTTTTCAGAACATACTAAATGCTTTTGTGTGATTTTTGTTATTAAGCACACTAAACTAGACTAGTGTGTGGATTCGAGTGCTTAGGTTACTGAGTCTTGTAAACCAAAGGGCAGGCAACAAGGTCGAATAATCCCTAAGCCTTGACCTAATACATCAGCTTCTCACTTTCCTTAACCTCTTGCGGACTAATCTGGATCTTAATAGATACATGAATGTTTAAGCTCTAAAATAACCCTACGAGGCATAATATCAACACTCATACTAATCTCCTCATCTCTCTGTCATTTCAGGACTTAATTTTTTCTTTTAATTGGGTCTAGAACTTAAGTAATTTCCATGATCAAGTGCTAGTGACTATCATTTTTGTTCTTGAATGTTGCTCCTTTTTGGCATTTAAACTTTTCTCTCTTCTTCCTCATGAATGATATGCAATCAATTCTCAAAATTTTCCTCTCCTTTCCATTTTTTTATTCTTTTTCATTTTTTTTTTCATTTTTTACATTTTTGAATGTGTTTTTTTGTTAGAACCCCTTAGAAACTTGAATTTTTATGTGTTTGCACTTTAACACCCCCTATGCCTAAGTTTTGCAATGCCATTATAAATCATAGGGTATGAAATTAGCTTGGTTCATTGGTTAGAACAGGTTCAAAGGGTGGGTGAACGGGTCAGGATGACTATTTTGGACAATTTTGAGCTTTGATACAAGTACCAATGGTAGAGTCGGCTGTTCTAATTTTGAACTCTAAGTGCAGTAGGAGTGTAGCTCAAAAGGATGATCAGAAGGGTCTCAATTTTTTGGAATGACAGGTTGCCTCCCGTTAAGTGCAAAATTCAATGCCTTGAGTCGAGTAAAAGGTGATAAAGGAGGAGTGGTCAAATTGGAAGAATTTTATAGAATAAGCACCTTGATCAAAAGCCTGGTAAGCTTTAAATTCAATGCCTTGAGATGAGTGAAAGGTGATAAAGGAGAAGTGGTCAAATTGGAAGAATTTTATAGAACAAGCACCTTGATCAAAAGCCTGGCTTGTCCAATCGATGCTTGTTTAGATCGGCAGGCTGATGATGTAGCCCAAACCCAATTAGTCTGGTAGGTTAATGGATGTGAATCAGTAGATGCGGAGCCCAACAAATATTCTATGACTCAAAAAGATGTGGTAGTGTGAATAGCGAGTTGGGCTGATTCTAATCAGCCTGGTCAGAGTGGGGATCTTAGAAAGAAAAAGGGTTAGTGGATGATGTAGGAACCCTACAAGAATGATCAAAGAAGGATGGGGCGTGTTTATTTGTCTGATCGATGTCCAAAACTCAATCAACATGTGGAGAAGAATCATGTGCGATCGGATCATAGAGAGGAGAATTAGGATAGAAATTGATTCCGGTGGAGGGTCGACGTTGGGTTCGATTTTGAGAAGGCTCTGAATGTGGTGCAAAAGAGGTGGCTTCAAGGAGAATTGTATGTGTTGAGGGCTTCCTCTAAAAAAAGTTCAAAGGTTGGTTCATCTAGAGAGTCCTCATAATGTTCATCAAAATCAAATGAAAATGCCTGGAGATTGCTTATAGGATCATGGAAATCTGAGCCAATAAAAGATTCGAATTTTGGATTGCAGACACTCCCGACACTTATTGCTTCTGAATCATGCAGATCATGAAGGAATGATTCCATCTCAATGGAACCTAATTTTAAATTAATGATCTCAGGATTAAGGACCTCAGAGTCAGAGTCGAAGAATGGGTCATGGATGCTAAGGTCGTAGATTGGTTCATAATCGTCAGGAAATAAAGGTTCTTCGAAATCAGAGTAAGATTCGAAATCGTCGGAGAATTTGTGAGAATCGTGTTCTAAACTTGATTCCAGATCGGAAGTTCCACCACAGAGTAAATCAAGATGTGGAAAAGCAGCAACTTGAGTTTGATCTAACCTAATCTCATAATCCAAACTCAAAAAGGTGTCCCTATTAGGAATGGGCTTGAGTTCTTGGCTCCTAGGGTAGACCTAATCGAATCCCAACTCTTCCATCTCCTCGATTTCTGTATCGTAAACTGGTGTGACTTTCAAAAAATTGATCTGTATCTTGGTGGAGTCTGGAGAGGTGTAGTCATCAAACATAGGCCTAGAATCGTAGTTCAAATTCAAACTCTGATTCTCATCATGTTGGACCTCATGATCATCCCAAATAGGCACAAATCCAGATTCTAGGTTAAAGGTAAGGATTGTATCACTAAGATCTAGGCTGGGCTCTATTGGGATGTCAGAATCATCCTCGAGAATTACCTTAACAGGATAAGGCTCGGGATTTACACTCTCAAGAAGTTCTATTTTAAGTTCATCATTACAGGTGTCTAGGAATTCAAGGCTTGGTGAACCAAGCTCTTGAATTTCTAGGGCTGACTCAAAATTGGGAACACCTGTAATTGGATCCTCTCAACCCATCATAAGATCAGGCATATCAATCTTCACATAATTTGAATCGGATTCCATCTGGATTAAGGGTCCACAACAACCTCGATTTTTGAACCCAGGGTTTGGGAATCAGATTGATCCTCAGTCTTATTCCAAGATGTCTCATCATGCACTTAATGAATGTATGGGTATCTTTGATCAATTGCTTGCTGAATGATCGATTTTTGCTTAAGAAAATAAGTTGTCGAAGTAGAAATTGAGTGGCGAAAAATCAATCGTCAATAATTAAAATCAACCATTCATAATGGCATTTCAATGTAATATCTAATATTAATCAAAACAGAGGAGGTAACTGTGCATGCTCATGCATGCTCAAGGAGCCACAATCTCTGGTGAGGAGCTCGTGGGAGGTGCGCCTGATGGCGAGGAACTCCGCGGTGGTGATGGCGGTGGGAGCTCTCGCTGGCAATGAGTGGGAGATGGTGGCAGTGGGTTTGGCTGGTGATCATGCGGTTGGTCGATGGCGGCAGTCGCGGTAGTGGGTGGCCTCGTGAGGGCGAGGTGAGTTGAATGGCATCTATGGAGCAGAGGTTGGAGGTCCATGGAGCTGGTTGTGAGGAGGTTGACTGGCGGTAGCTTTGGGTTCCTCTCTGTCAGAGAAGAAGATGAGGGTGCTTGTGGGGGTCTGCACACGAGAGATGGCCCGTTGCTACTATGGCCGTGTGTGCACCACGCATGGTCTATGTGCTTGGCAAGGATGCTCGGGTGATGCTCCAGCTATTCACTGCATGCGTTGGGTTTATTTGTGTGTGAACAGGGGAACGAAGGATGAAGAAGAAGACAATAAAGGAGAAGAGGAGAAGGAGGGGGTGGTGATGCGAAGGTGGTTGTGGTGATGTGCGATAAGGTGGATGATTGATGGTGGTTGTGGTGATGTGCGATAAGGTGGATGATTGATGGTGGTGTGGTGCTGGTGGCTGCAGTGGTGGCTACACTCTGTCACCGTGCAACTGACGAGAGAAAGGATGGAGGTAGGTGTGTGGAGACCACGGTGCACGCTGAGAGGGCTACAGTGTGCATTGCTTCCATGGTGCAGGTGAGAGGAAGAAGATGATGAACTCCTGGGGGAAGGTTGAGGGTGGCTTTTTATCCTATTCTTCCTCAGCACTTCTAATCAATCCCATTACTAAAATTAGCCATGACCGAATATGGAAGTTGGGCTGGCATTACGTGAAGAGGGTGGGCGATTTTGGTGGAGGAGATAGGGTTGGTGAGAGGAGTGTGGTGAGGAGAGGGTGGACAGTGAAGGTGGATGGTTTATTCCTGAAATAATGAAACATAAAATAGTTATTTATATACATAATAAGTTATAAAATGCAATATAGCATATGCAAATCTAAATAATGATGTATATAATTATTCTATGATCTAATGTAGTTATTAACGACATAAAATGCAAGAATAAAGCTAACTTAGGCGTAACAACAATCCATTGAAATGGACTCATCACTTGTTATAATGTATTTAGCATGTACCCACATTTCTCCATGAGACCTTGGTACATCTCCAAAAGTTGTGGATTTGACAAACATTGTATATACTCAGTATTATGTAGTCTCCACAACTCACTATATTCAGTTAAAAGACTGCCCCGTGTTGAACCATGTAACATTTGTGTAAATAGCAGTCTAGCATGGTTCATAATGTGGGTTGTTGTTTTTGGTATATTAACATGAATCTTGTTAATTGGTTTTGAGGTATTTAAATAGTCATCATGGTGTTTGAGAGTAACCTCAATCATCTTCTCTTTCATGCTCATTCTGGACTTAGGAAGCTAGGTTTCCTAAACACTTTTCCTAACATGTCAGGTTACATTTTCGAATCAGGTGGTGGAATTAAGATTTAGAATCAAACCCAGGATCAGATTGGAACTAATTAGATCTGCAAGAAATCCCCAAGATGATCTACTAAAGGCCATTAGGTTAAAAAAACTAAAGGCCTTTCCTGTGTATGTGCTTTAGAGAAAAGATGAGGGACTAGATATGAAATTGGACCCAATCAAGGCACCCAAAGAATTTTTGATGACTAAGGCTATTTTGAGGTAGATAATATCTCTGAATCAGAAATCCACACACCTGAGAATTTCTTGGGTAACTAGGAAGGGAGAGCCCCACAAAGACCCCTACACGATAGAGCATCCCCACGACTTACAAGGTTTCCCCCACCTGACCTTCCTTGTCACTATGGTTCCAAGTAGACTGGAATGTACGAACTTATGACCTTAACTCTACCAATTTTAACCTAGTTTGTGCATTGAATTTCACTTGATTAGAAGTTGATTTGACATGTGACCTAATTTAGAGGTTGGTTGTTGACAAGGCATGGAAATCATGAGTTTAACGAAAGCAATGTCATAGTATAGTCATGAAATCCTCTTGACAAAAATATCTGTAAAATAATGAGACTTGGAGTCTCGGTCGTTCATCTCTGGGGGGCATTTAGGAAATACAAAATAGTTTTGATCTTGCTCTCTCTACTTGCTTAAAAACTCATGTTGGTTTATGATTGTGTACGTATTCATGCACGACATGCTATTGCAGTAGAAATATAAAATGAGCATAGGCAACTGATTATCACGAGAAAGATATTGCAATCAAGCACATGGTTATTTTCACACATTGACATATAGATATATAAAAAGATGATTTCATTGATTGCATGGTGGTAGTTACAGCATAACTAGAGGAATACTTGGTATAGGAAAGCTTGAAACATAAACTACTCGCTAATAGAAGACGACTGCATACATGAATCTATGGGGGGATTATGCAAACAACATTGGGGGAGAAATATGGAGCAACACTACTAAGCAGTAATAAAGCAGTAAATCTACAAAGAATTATATCTACTTAGCTAGCAAAAATAAGGGAATTCGGATGTGGGCTCCGATGGCCTTTGACTTGGTTGAGAGGAAAAGGAGGGGCGGCCAATGGGGGTTAGGCCAGCCCTTGGAGAGGTGAGGACGAGGTGATCCAAGCATTTGGTGTAGAGCTACTGCTGGGCATGTTCAGAGCTCATGGAGGTGGAGGTGTGGAGGTGGAGCTATGCTATGGAAGGTGGAATAATGGAGCCAAGCTTGAATGGGTGCAAATGACCACCCCTTAGGTCTTTTTGTAGACCTAAGGGAGCCTCTCTAGAGAAGTGTGGAACTCTCTAGAGAGAGCTCCAAGTGTGGCCGTCCAAGGTGGTTTTTAGATCCACCATTTGTGGATCTAAAAATTGAATGGTTCTTGGTTTCTAATTTTAGCAACCAAGAGTGGCACCACCTTGAATAGAGTTCTAGAGAACTCTAGGTGGGTGTGTGTGTGTGAATGGGTGTGTGTGTGTGTGTGTGTGGTCATGCTCTAGGTCGCTAAGTGAGCTAGGTTAGGTCATAATAGGCTTAGGTTAGGGTAGGTATCAAATTAGGGTTGCAAACCCTAATTGCTAAGGAGAAAAGGCAATTAAACTTAACACATGTTTCATTGAATGAGTATGAGCCTAATTGAGAGTGAAGTAACTCAATTAGGTTAGGCTTAAGTCAATTGGACTCTCACTGAGTCCAATTGGACTTGTATGGGTTGAGATCTGAGCTCAATTAGACTCTATGTGACCAATTGACTAGGTAATGGCAATTGATTATGATCTAAGTCAATTGGGCTTAATGAGAACCTAATTAGGTTCTTATGAAGGTCTAGAGGTGGTGTACTAGGGTTATGGTACCTTAATTTAGGTTCCTAAGGGGTTGGAATTGGGTTTAGGGACCTAGGAACTCAATATCATGGCTTGAATTCCAAAACAGGAACTGGAGAATAGTTCCAGATGTCCAATAAGGTATCAGAAGACTTATACTAAAAAATCATAAGTCTAGACTTGTTGTCTGGATGTCCAATCAGAGTCAAGAGTGATTCAAGGTTCTGTCTTGGGTATTCTGCAGAAATTGGACGTCTGACCAAGTGTCTGGATGTCCAATAACACTACAGACATGAGTTTCAGGTGTGCAGGTTGTGGCTAAGTTGGATGTCTAATAACTTATTTGGATGTCTAGATAAGGGCTGGAACTAGGGTTTTGAGGCTTCCTAGGCTTTGGTGACCTAATCTGAGGGTGGCTAAGGCTTGGGAAGGCTTCTATGGTTATCCTAAGGCTAGGATTGAACCTAAGTTCTTCATAATTTAACTAATTTACTTCTACTCAATAGAATAACATACCTCAACCCTTTACATTATTTCTCTACTACATTTTATTCTATCCTTCCACTCCAGCTCTGATGTAGCATTAGCTTCAGGTCCAGCTTCAGATCCAACTTCTAAGCTTCTTATTTCCTGTAATTTATATAATGCACTTAATTAGTACATTATATCATTATTTCATGCATAGCTAAAGGAAAGCGATAAGGATGCAAATAATGCTTATGCATGCATGAATTACTCTAGCTTATGCTAAGTTCTAGCTTAATTTAGGTCAGTTAAGACCTATGATTGCAACATAATTAGTTGGCCCACAAAGTAGACCAACTTCACCTGACCTGTCCTAAAAGATGGAGAATGAACTCTGGGTCAAGACCCAAAGACCATCCTGATTTGACTCTCAGGTTATTAGGTCCAAGATTTTTAAGGTTCAAGTGAAACTTAGAGCCTAATTTTAGGGTTCTTCTTGATTAGATTTTCTCAAACAGGGGCTTGGGTAGCATACATATGAGGGATGGTTCATTTCCTTTAATTCATCCAAATGTGAACTAGCACTTTAAACCCTAATGTTGGAAACCCTAATTGGCTATATTCCAAGTCCAATTTGATCTTTAAAATGTTCACCTTGGGCTTCAAGCAAGAAGTGTGTTAGCACAAAGTGATTTAGAAATTAAGCATAGTCCTTAATAGGTACAGGCAATCAAGGTAGGGATTTCTACATAGAATCACCTCAAGCTTTAATCAGATATGAAAAAAATAATCTTTTGTAAATCAGGAAACTTGCCTCTTTAATGATAATAACTATGAAAATGAGGCAGGTAGTTCCTAATTGATTTGTTTCCTTTTTTTATCTTCCCAAAATTAGAAGGTTGATTACGGAAGAAAGAAATTACCTGGCCCAGGAGTGATTGTTTTTAGAGGAAGATCTCTACTGAATGCACCTCGCAAAATCATAAGAAAATAGATAGGTGATGCGAACACCATCATGAGCCATAACTAGCTCATTTTGACCCAATTAAGTCAGTAAATGCTCCTATATAACCGCGAGAGAGTTACAAGTCGGAGCATAATCATTCTGAAGGAAAAATAAGAAATTAGGGTTCAAACTGAAATTTTACCAGCTTATCATGAATGCAGTACAACCATGGGTTTTCTCAGGGGTTTAATGAAGGTCAATTGGTCTTAGAAAGATAATAAGTGGGTTAGAACAATCAAAAAAGGGTTTGCACTTGTTTTGATAATTAAATGACTTTTGAAACCCTAAAAACTAACCCACTTAATTAACTGAGGTTTTGATAAAGATAAAATCCACCTAAACCCTCTAAAATTCATAGAGAAATATTCTCTAGGGTTTAGAACCTCCAATTTGACCATCAGAACCCGTTTTGACCCAAAATAGAATCACAAATAAATATTTACCATAATTTAGGTTTTTCCATAAATAACCCAGCCAAACATGGTAAAAACCAAAATCCAACTTCACCATTGGATTCCTTAGGTATAAATTAGATTTGTACCAAAATTTGTACCCAAGATGAGTTTGTCTTGACCTAGTTTGCAATTTGGTCCTGTCTAATTACATTTTTGCTCTTAACTTTCAAAATCCTTTCAAACAGGCCCATAACTTTGTCATCGTTCTTACAAATAGGTCCCTACCGCCATTAAACCTATTTCTACTTTCTTTGGCAACCTTAAAAAGGAAAGAACTCCCTGATTTCTTGATGAATCCCTTTCAAATTTGAAAGGGAAGTTCACCAAGAAATTCCCTTCCTTTTGGACCCAATCCTAAGCCCTAAAACCTACTCAATCTCATGCAAATGCATGAGAGATTTGGGTGTCAAGGAATTCCCAAACTCCGACGACCTTCCAATCTTGAAAGCTTGGCTTCCAAGCTCTAGTCAACCCCCTGACACCTATATAAAGACTCCCCAGGCCTACCCGATCCTCCAAGCTTCAATTCAACCAGAGAATCCCTCAAATTCCTCTCTTCTCCTCCGACTGATTTGCTCTTCAAGCTCCGACGACTCTCCCTATCTTCCCTCATCATCTGACCACAATACCAGTGGCAGACTCTTTCCCCTTGCCTTCTTCCGTGTCGTGCAGTACCCACCAGCGCTCCTACCCACCTTCATCCTCACCGTCCACCTCTCAGAGCAGCTTCGTCTCTGACGCCAGTGATGGGTCGGCCCGAATAGGTTGTTAATATGATATTTTTATCGTTGAAATGTGTATAGTGGTTAACCTAATTTGGACCTAACCATCTCTTTACAAAATTTTTAACCTGGCCTAATTGATTTTATCTTGTCACTTTTAGGCCCAGGGTCGAACACAGGGAAGTGGGGTTAAAGTCGAGTTTCTACGTTTTCCTTAAAACGCATCTCTTCTGTTCGTTTATTGTGTTTTTGGTGTTTTTTCTTATTTAGGTTTTTTATGGTAATCCTTGTTCTTAAGGCACACCCTCAAAATTGTGTCCTTGGCTTTTAGCCAAACAGAGTCCCAAAACAAGTCTTGCTACTCGCAAGACGAGGTACCTACAAGTCAAAGATTATCTTTTCTTTTTTTATGTATTTTTTTTATCTTTTTACTAACAGAAAAGCAAATAGACCGAAAGTAAATATAGTATGTATATATATATATGTAGTATATATATAAAGGGGTGGGGGTAGAGGTGGCGATGGAGTGTAGCACTATGTCGAGTCAGTCGACGTCTAGAGAGACGCAACCAATACGACTAGGTGCCGCGTGGAGTGTGGATGGAGGATGGATGATGTATGGGACCACGCTTTTTTTTTTGCACGCGTGTATCAGGAAATATCAGCAACTGGTGCAGATATTCCCGCAATACAGCGTATAGTAAATATATCTATATATATATATAAATGTATAGTTATATATGTATAGAAATATATATATAGATATATATGTGTTTATATATATAGGTGTATAGATATATATATATATGTATATATATATGTATATAGATATTTATATATATATGTATATAAGTATATATGTCTATATATATGTAAGTATATGTATAAGTATATAGATGTATATATAAGTAGATATATATATACATATATTATATATATATGTATGTATACATAACTATATAGATATACTATGTATATAAGTATATATATATATAGATATATGTATGTATATATATATATATGTATATATGTTACTATAAGTGTGTGTGTGTGTGTTGGTGAATGTGTGTGTGCGTCGGTGAATGTGTGTGTGTGTGTTGCTGTGAGTTAAATAAAAGAGAGAGAGAGCACCAGACAGAGAGAGAGCGGGCGGGAGAGATCGAGCGGACGCGCGCGGGAGAGATCGGCAGAGAGAGAGGGAGATTGCGGACGCGCGAGTTAAGACGTCTGCAAGAGGTGGCGGACGTCTGACGCCGCGTCGTCTGAAGGCGAAGGCAGACGTCTGACCTCGCGGTGCACCGAGCCTTCGCGCAGAGGACGTGAGGCGTCTCCTGCAGACCGGGTGTGAGGACAGAGAGCGGGCGATGGCGCGCTCGGAGAAGGCGGCGGGGAGTCTGCAGTCGGTCGCGGAGGGTTGCGGAGGAGGGCAGGGGTCGGCGCGAGGCCGTAACTGGCCGCTGCAATGCGCGCGGCGGTTGGCTGCAGGTGCAATGCGGGGTGGACAGAACGGAGACGGAGGCGGGGAACGGGCCTGTAGGTGCGCGCGGAGGGTTGCGCGCCTGCGGGGAAGGTCGCGGAGGAGGCGGGGGGTGCTGCTGCTGCTGCTGTCGCCGCGGTTTAGCTGCTGCTGCTTCAAGCTTCGGAGCTTGAAGCGGTAGCAATGGCGTGGAGACGAAAACGAAGAGAAAAGAAAACACCACGCCCACCGGCTCGTTGAAGAGCTGGGCGGTGGTGCTCCCACTGTGGTGGTGTGCACCACAGTGGGTTCTCCTGCTCGCCGGGTGCCTCCTCGACGGAGGGCTGGCGTATGGGAGGGGAGAACGGTGGAGAGGAAGCTGGTGGCTGTGGGGTCTTTGCAGCAGCTCCCCTTTGCAAGGATGAAGCTGCAGCTACTTGTAGAGGAGGAGAGAGTGGCGTGTGAAACGTCGGTTCTGTTATAACGTTGTAGTAAAGCCGGTTATTACCAACATTTCAAATATAAATTTTTTTACTCGGAAAAATAAAAGAGTTCCCGAGGTCGAACTCAGGGAGCAAGTTGTATTCTAGAGATATACATGTTTCTTTTACAAAAATAAAGAGAGAGAGAGAATTTGTTGTTCTCTTTGTTCTGCAGAGGGGGGTGCTCTTCTTTCTCTCTTTCTTTAGATCTCCTTCTTTCTCTCTGTTCAGGTGATATTCTTCTCTTGCAATGGTGGTGCTCTTCTTCTTCTTCCTGCTGTTCTTCCGTTGGTGATGTTCTTCTTTCTTCAGAGCTCCTTGTTCTTCTTCTTCTTTGGTTTTCTGCCTTGACCTCTCTTCTTCTTCTGCAATGGTGGTGCTTCTGCCTTCGGCTACTAAGTCTCCCTTCCTTCTTCTTCAGCCTGCCTTCTGTGTTGCTCTGGCTGCTGACTTTCCGTCGTCTGGCCCGGTGCTTCGACGACTTAACTGAGCATTTGCTACAGTGCAGCTCCTTCTTCTTCGCCTGCACTTCTTCTTCCGCGGGTCTTCTTCTTCTTCTTTGGCCTGCACACTTCAGAGTTTTTCGTCAAGAGGCAAAACCTACTCTACCCTCCCCCCCCCCGCGTCTCTCTTTCTCTCTGAAACCACTCTTGGGACAGCTCTCCCAGAGCTACCGGGTAATCGGGTTCGGGTCAGGCCCGGGTCCAGGCCCGGGTCCAGGCCCACCGGCGTGCGGTGGTGGGCGAGGAGTGCAGGTCGGTCTAATCGGGTCGGGCCAGGTCCGCGGAGCGTGGTCACGGACGAGGCCGGGTCGGGTGAGAGGGACCTCACCCCGTGGTCAGGAGGCAGACAGCATAAGGCACTTTTTGCCTTTATGCGTCCGCGCGCCTCCGAGAAGTTACGAGGTGGGACTAAATGTCCCACCCCAATTGAGCGCCCGTCGCGGAGAATTTAGCAGGAGATGGCAGCGTCACGCGGAGTTTTCTTCCTCGGCTGCGAACCTGGTGTTTTGCCAAAACTCCTCGCAAGGCCTGAGAGTGAATCTGGGCTTGGCGCTGAGCGTGGCGCGCCTGTAGCTGCAGGTGGAAGCAGGTCCTCCTGCGCGTCAATGGCGGCGGAGGTCGGGTGGCCTGTTCAGAAGAAAACGGCCTCTCGGCCTAATCAGAGAGTGCCAGGAGCTTCGCCAGGGTGCGGCGAAGCTCGTGTGGGTGGTGGCGAGGCGCGGGGCGGCGTGCGAGGGCTTCCCTAGGTCGGACTGTGGGTCGGAGGATGGGTCTGTTCGGTGGGGTTGCAGAGGGTGATGTGGGGGGAGTGGCAGGGCGGAGGTTGATCAGGGTGAGGAGGCGGAGGTCCTGCGGTGGTCGGCGAGCCGTGTGGGTCGCTGAGGTGATGGGAGCGGCTCGCCGGAGGGTGGTCGGAGGCGAAGGGGGTGAAGGTGGTCAGAGTCGGTCGAGGGCTTAATTGACTAAATTGAAAGCGGGGAAAGAAAGAGGAGAAGAAGGGGAGTAGTTCTAACTTACTTGCAGGGACGAAGGGGGAGGAACAGGGCGACAGTCGTATCGACTGTCGCCGGAGAAGACGATGCCCAGTGGGGGGAGGACGGCGGTGACGACGGGGCAGAGGCAGCGCGCGCCGGTATTGCGCGACGCGGGAAGAGCAGGGGAGGAAGTCTCTGCTGCTGGTAGTGCGGCAGAGCGAAGAGGTGGAGGGGGAGGAAGAACCGCCGGAGCTGGTGGGCGTCTGCCGGAGGGAGAGGAGAGGAAAGTTGGGGGTTTTCTCCGTCAGATCCAAGCTGCCCTGGTCGGTGGAGCAGCGGGGGGCATTTATAGGGATGAAACAGGGAGGAAGGCGGAGGGAGACGACGTGTCTCCCTCGCCGGAGAATGGTCGGAGACGAACCCATACCGTCCGTGCGTTCGCACGGCCGGTATGGTGGCCTACAATGACCAGGGGGGTGCTCCTGCGACGGCTGACGACGCAGGGCACCCCCGGTTTACTTGCCAGGTCCCTCACCTCACCCTGCGCGGCGCCATGCTCCGCGCAAGGTCGCCGGAGCATGGTGCTGGCAGGGTTTTGCAGGAGGGACCTGATTGCAAAGAACGAAGGAGAGTTAGGGGCCAAAATGCGAGGGTTCAAAAGTTGAGGGCCAAAGAGTAAATATATGAGGACCAAAGTGTGAAGTCGGTCAAGGAGGTTTCTTCTTAGGCTCAAGTTTTTATACATGACTAATTAGGACCTAAGGAATCTGATGGTGAATTTTATTTTCATATTAAACCTTGTTTGACCGGTCAATTTGCGCAAAAACCCAAATTAAGTTATTAATTGGGCATGGTTCTCAATGTAGGTCAAAATGGGTTCTGAAGGCCAAATTGAAGGTTCTAAACCCTAGAGATTATTTTTCTATGAATTTTAGAGGGTTTATTCTATTTTTACTTTGCCTCGAACCTTGTGAATTGAAGTGGGTTGTTTTAGGGTTACAGATTATCATTTGGTTCCTTGGAAGTGCTGTAGCCCTTGCTAGATCATCTCATCCCACTTTTATTCTTATTAAGCTGTTTTGACCTGTGTTTGGTCCCTGAATTACCCTGTATGCATATTATACTGGTAAAATTGCACTTTTACCCCTTATGACTTGTTTTCTTCTCAAACTCAGAATTCTCTGAGTTACGCCTTTCCTTGAGATATGTAGGAGCTTTTATCCTTTGTATTGGGTCAAAATGAGCTAGTTATGGCTCATGATGAGGTTCTCATCATACCCCCATGCCTAGCTTTTGCTAGTCCCTTAGCAAAAACTTAAGGTTTCAACCCTTGTTCTAGACCATGAAGTTTTCAATAGTTTTAGATAAGTGCCTTCATAGATTAGGTTAGAATGCTGATCATAGGCCTAAAAGGTACTCTAGTACCAATCAAGATCCAAACCTGTCTAGACTTAGCCACAGTCTTTTAGCAAAGGTTTTTAAGGCCCGCAAGAACTAACCTAAGGTTTATTGGACTTCGTGGTTAAAGCACCCGTGCTTGAAATGATTTGAGCCCTGGCTCGGTTCGCAGTGCGTTTTGTAAGAGAGAGATAGAAAGTTTTTCTGTTTGGAGAGTTTTCTCTCTCTTTTTCTTTTTAGTTCTAGCCTAGGATTGGCATTTCAACACGGTTTGTATCAGATTCCTTGCTCCCATCATCAATCCTCAAGGGTTCCTGGCGATCGATGCTTCGAGATAGCACCGCCCATGGCAACCCCCGGAACCCTGGCTATTGAGATTTCGAGATAATCCCATCCATGGTATTCCGTGGCCGAATCCAGACCCTGGCAATTGACATTTCGAGATAATGCCATCCATGGGATCTGAACCAGCAGAGTGCTTACATGCCCCCCGTAGGATATGTAAATATCCTAAGAGACAAGCACCGAGGAGATGATATTTTGTTACGCATCTTCGAGGGGATTTCCCGCCTCTCTGCGTTGGGAACTCGTCCAAATCAACTTGTGTTGATTGGCCGCTCCTATTCTAGGTGTTCTTTTCAGATTTTTGCAACGCTTCTGCGTGATTCTGATTTTTACGCTTACTGAACCAGGCTGTGTGTGAGATTAGGGTGCTTAGGTTACTGAGTCCCGTAAACCAAAAATTAGTTAACGAGGCCGAATACTCCCTAAGCCTTAGACCTAATACTTCAGCTTTTCATTTTCCTCAACCTCTTGAGGAGTGTCCAGATCTTAATGGGTACTAAGAGTCTATTCAAGAATGCCTAAGGTTTGCATTCTTACTAATCTCATTGTGCACTTTTCAGTTATTTTCTTGAATGAGGTCTAGAACTTAGGTTAATTCCTTAGTTCCTTACTAATGACTATCAACTTTTCTTATAATTTTGTGCTCCTTTTTCATTTTGTTTCTTTTCTCCTTCACAAAATTTTCTTCTCCTCTTTTCCTCTTATTCTTTTTCGAAAATTTTTTAATTTTTATGGTGTTTTTGGCATATGTGAATTTTTTTTGTTTGAAACCTTTTCTTACAAGTTTTTGTACTTTCATACCCCCCATGCCTAAGATTTGCAATGTCCTCATTGTAACCTAGGGGGTCTTAGTTCATTCCTTAAGACAGAAATTTGGGTGAGTGGATGGGTCGGGTTGAATTTTTGCGGACGATTTCAAATCCCAGATGCAAACATCTGAGTTGGAGTCGGCTGTCCTAAAGTGTGAACTTCAAGTGCAAAAAGCTGTCAGAACAAGTTTCAGGTTTTCAAAGAGAATGACGGGCTGCCTCCCGTTGAGCGCTAAATTTGATGCCTTCAGCCAAGCGGGAAATGCGATGGAGAGGGGATGGTCAACTCAGCAGAGTTTTGTAAGACAAGCACCTTGATTAAGAGCCTGGTTGGTCCAACCAGGTGCTTGTTCAGATCAACAGGCTGATGATGCAGCCCAAACCCAATCAATCTGGTGGGTTGATAGATGTGGATAAAAAGGTGTGGAGCCCACCAGAAATTATGAAGCTCAGATGGATGTGGAAGTGTAAACGCAGGGTTTGGCTGTGCCGAATCAGCCTGGTCAGAGTAGGGACCCGTAGGATAATCAGTGGTTGATGCAGGAACCCTACAGGGGTGATCAGAGAATGATAGAGCATGGTATGTAGTCTGATCAATGTTCGAAACCCGATGTGGAAATGCAATCGGCTCGGTGAGAGGTGAATCAGCATAGAAATTGAGTCCGGTTGCGGGTCGGGGTTTGGGAGAGGTTTTGATCCGTTCTGTGTGTGCGGATGAGGTGGCCATTGTGTACGAGGGCTCTTCTAGAAACAGATGATAGGTGATTTTCTGTAGAGAGTCCTCTGGGTAACTATCAAATGCCGGAAGAGTGTTTGTAGGGTGAAAGAAATCGGATTCGAGAAAAAATTTGGATTCTTGGTTGCAATTACTCTTGGCATTTTCTGTTTTTGGTTCCTGAGGATCGAAAATGAATGATTCTGTGTTATCGGTGATCTCGGGAATCAGGACCTCAGAGTCAGAGTCAGAGTCAGAATCATGTGAACTGAGGTCGTAGATAGGCCTGGCGTGTTCAGGAAGGGGAATCTCTCCGCAATTATAGTCAGATCTGAAATTGTCGGAGAGTTGGCGAAAATGATCATGAATTCCACCACAGCAGAAATCATCAGATGTGGAATCAGCAGCCTGACTGGGTTCTAGCCTATATGTCAATTCTGGGCTCAAAAAGATGTTCTGTTCAAGCTCTAAGCTGGTAGGATAGACCCCATTAAAACCTTGCTCATCCAACTCCTCAGTTTCTGTATCATAAATTGGCATGTTTTCTGAAAAATCAATCAGATTTCCTGAGGATGTTGGAAAAGGACATTCATCAAATAAAGGCCCGGAATCATATTCTGTAAAAATTTGATCTTTCTCATAAGGGGCCTCATAATCTTCCCAATAAGTTTCAGATCTAGGTTCTAGGCTTAGGATGTGGGTAGAATTATTAGAACCTAAGTCCGAATAACCTTCGAGGGTTACCTTATCAAAACAAGGGGCGGAATTTATACCCTCCAGAGGTTCAATTCTAATCTTGTTATTGCAGGAGTCTTGGAGTTCTAAGCTTGGTGATTTATGGCCTAGGGTTGGCTCAGCATTGTGTTCTCCTGCAACTTCCCAACCTATTTTAATGCTATCTTCTATTTGGGTTGGGAGTCGACAACCACCTTGTGCCTCAATCCCGAGGTCTGGGAAACTGGATTGATTCTTAGTACTGTTCCAAGATGACTCATCCTTTGTTTCTGGTATATACGGGTATTTCTGGTTGATAATTTGTTCTACTGATTTCATCATTTCTACCCGTTTTATAAGGGCATCTTGGTGTTGTTCCCAAAGTACAGGATTTGTTAAGCATTGAAGGTATTCAGATTGGTGTAATTTTTCCATCTCAATGTATCCTGTCATGAGCATGTCTCGGGTTGATCCTTTTGAAATTCCAGTCAATAGAATTTGGGCACAGTTTATGATGAAGGATGTGGTTGTTGGGACATCAACCTGAATATCTCCTATTGGTGTTGAGGTTTTTTCTTCTTTTTCATAGAATTTTATGGCATCCTCGATCATTTTATCTTTCATAGATCTCCGATATTCAGGTTTCTTGAATGGTAGTCTTGCTAGGTAATTAGGCTGCATAATTGGATCAGGTGGTGGAATAGAATCAAAGTTTGAATCAAGATGGAAGAAGGGGATTTTGTTCAGAATCAGAGGAAAGAGGGGCTATGTGAATGATTTCTGCAAAAACAAAGGAGCCGAGGCTTAGCCTCGGGAAGAGTGAATTTCTATAGGAGGTTTCAAGGACCTCCTGAAAAATACTGAAGGGCTGGATGAGATAAGCAGGTGCTGGACCCAATCAAGACACCCAAAAATTGTTGGGTGACTATAGAGGTTCGAGGCAGATGGACCCCTTGATCAGAAAGATCGTCCACCTGAGAATTACCTGGGCAGCCAGAGAGGGAGAGTCCCGCGAAGACCCCTACACGGTAGAGCGTCCCCACGGGTTACAGGGTTTCCCCCACCCGACCTCTCTTGTCACTGCGGTTCCAGGTAGACCAGAATGGGGATCTTGACCTCTTAAGTCTACCAATTTTAAGATCAGGGTGCTTAAGGTTTTCACTTGAACTTTAGTCTTTTAAGTGCAAAGAGTGACCTAATTTAAGGTTGGTTGACCCAAGGGGTCAACTTTACCTCTTGTTTTCTTTGAGAGCTTTTAGGTCCTGTCTTTTAGGGTTCAAGTGTTTAGAGAGCCAATTGTTTTAGATTTTCTTTGAATAGGTATTTTCAGACAAGGGCTTGGGCACACTTCATTTGGTTTTCTCAATTCTTGCTTAAGGAGTGTGTCTCTAAATCCCTAGTGTTGGATCCTAGGTTGGCTCTACTTGGTCCAGTTAATTCTTTGTTGGGTAATTAGGGCTCAAGCAAGAATGTGTTAGCCCTTAAATACCCTAAATAGTGTGCAGAAATAATGAGTTGAAAACATGCAACTTTTATGGTTACTAAATATGGAAGACAGGTTAGCCCTATATTGCTTGTTCGTTTCTTTTCTTTCTCTTTAGAGCTTAGGGGTTAATAGTGAGAGGAAAAATTTACCTGTCTTTGGTGTGGTTGCTTGTCTTCTTGAGTTCCTGTAGCTGCACAAAAGAGAGGAGATTATCAGAAATTAAAAAAAATACAGGAATGTTTACCTCTAGAATAGCCGTTGCTCCCCGGCAGCGGCGCCAAAAATGAAACGTCGGTTCTGTTATAACGTTGTAGTAAAGCCGGTTATTACCAACATTTCAAATATAAATTTTTTTACTCGGAAAAATAAAAGAGTTCCCGAGGTCGAACTCAGGGAGCAAGTTGTATTCTAGAGATATACATGTTTCTTTTACAAAAATAAAGAGAGAGAGAGAATTTGTTGTTCTCTTTGTTCTGCAGAGGGGGGTGCTCTTCTTTCTCTCTTTCTTTAGATCTCCTTCTTTCTCTCTGTTCAGGTGATATTCTTCTCTTGCAATGGTGGTGCTCTTCTTCTTCTTCCTGCTGTTCTTCCGTTGGTGATGTTCTTCTTTCTTCAGAGCTCCTTGTTCTTCTTCTTCTTTGGTTTTCTGCCTTGACCTCTCTTCTTCTTCTGCAATGGTGGTGCTTCTGCCTTCGGCTACTAAGTCTCCCTTCCTTCTTCTTCAGCCTGCCTTCTGTGTTGCTCTGGCTGCTGACTTTCCGTCGTCTGGCCCGGTGCTTCGACGACTTAACTGAGCATTTGCTACAGTGCAGCTCCTTCTTCTTCGCCTGCACTTCTTCTTCCGCGGGTCTTCTTCTTCTTCTTTGGCCTGCACACTTCAGAGTTTTTCGTCAAGAGGCAAAACCTACTCTACCCTCCCCCCCCCCCCGCGTCTCTCTTTCTCTCTGAAACCACTCTTGGGACAGCTCTCCCAGAGCTACCGGGTAATCGGGTTCGGGTCAGGCCCGGGTCCAGGCCCGGGTCCAGGCCCACCGGCGTGCGGTGGTGGGCGAGGAGTGCAGGTCGGTCTAATCGGGTCGGGCCAGGTCCGCGGAGCGTGGTCACGGACGAGGCCGGGTCGGGTGAGAGGGACCTCACCCCGTGGTCAGGAGGCAGACAGCATAAGGCACTTTTTGCCTTTATGCGTCCGCGCGCCTCCGAGAAGTTACGAGGTGGGACTAAATGTCCCACCCCAATTGAGCGCCCGTCGCGGAGAATTTAGCAGGAGATGGCAGCGTCACGCGGAGTTTTCTTCCTCGGCTGCGAACCTGGTGTTTTGCCAAAACTCCTCGCAAGGCCTGAGAGTGAATCTGGGCTTGGCGCTGAGCGTGGCGCGCCTGTAGCTGCAGGTGGAAGCAGGTCCTCCTGCGCGTCAATGGCGGCGGAGGTCGGGTGGCCTGTTCAGAAGAAAACGGCCTCTCGGCCTAATCAGAGAGTGCCAGGAGCTTCGCCAGGGTGCGGCGAAGCTCGTGTGGGTGGTGGCGAGGCGCGGGGCGGCGTGCGAGGGCTGCCCTAGGTCGGACTGTGGGTCGGAGGATGGGTCTGTTCGGTGGGGTTGCAGAGGGTGATGTGGGGGGAGTGGCAGGGCGGAGGTTGATCAGGGTGAGGAGGCGGAGGTCCTGCGGTGGTCGGCGAGCCGTGTGGGTCGCTGAGGTGATGGGAGCGGCTCGCCGGAGGGTGGTCGGAGGCGAAGGGGGTGAAGGTGGTCAGAGTCGGTCGAGGGCTTAATTGACTAAATTGAAAGCGGGGAAAGAAAGAGGAGAAGAAGGGGAGTAGTTCTAACTTACTTGCAGGGACGAAGGGGGAGGAACAGGGCGACAGTCGTATCGACTGTCGCCGGAGAAGACGATGCCCAGTGGGGGGAGGACGGCGGTGACGACGGGGCAGAGGCAGCGCGCGCCGGTATTGCGCGACGCGGGAAGAGCAGGGGAGGAAGTCTCTGCTGCTGGTAGTGCGGCAGAGCGAAGAGGTGGAGGGGGAGGAAGAACCGCCGGAGCTGGTGGGCGTCTGCCGGAGGGAGAGGAGAGGAAAGTTGGGGGTTTTCTCCGTCAGATCCAAGCTGCCCTGGTCGGTGGAGCAGCGGGGGGTATTTATAGGGATGAAACAGGGAGGAAGGCGGAGGGAGACGACGTGTCTCCCTCGCCGGAGAATGGTCGGAGACGAACCCATACCGTCCGTGCGTTCGCACGGCCGGTATGGTGGCCTACAATGACCAGGGGGGTGCTCCTGCGACGGCTGACGACGCAGGGCACCCCCGGTTTACTTGCCAGGTCCCTCACCTCACCCTGCGCGGCGCCATGCTCCGCGCAAGGTCGCCGGAGCATGGTGTTGGCAGGGTTTTGCAGGAGGGACCTGATTGCAAAGAACGAAGGAGAGTTAGGGGCCAAAATGCGAGGGTTCAAAAGTTGAGGGCCAAAGAGTAAATATATGAGGACCAAAGTGTGAAGTCGGTCAAGGAGGTTTCTTCTTAGGCTCAAGTTTTTATACATGACTAATTAGGACCTAAGGAATCTGATGGTGAATTTTATTTTCATATTAAACCTTGTTTGACCGGTCAATTTGCGCAAAAACCCAAATTAAGTTATTAATTGGGCATGGTTCTCAATGTAGGTCAAAATGGGTTCTGAAGGCCAAATTGAAGGTTCTAAACCCTAGAGATTATTTTTCTATGAATTTTAGAGGGTTTATTCTATTTTTAATTTGCCTCGAACCTTGTGAATTGAAGTGGGTTGTTTTAGGGTTACAGATTATCATTTGGTTCCTTGGAAGTGCTGTAGCCCTTGCTAGATCATCTCATCCCACTTTTATTCTTATTAAGCTGTTTTGACCTGTGTTTGGTCCCTGAATTACCCTGTATGCAGATTATACTGGTAAAATTGCACTTTTACCCCTTATGACTTGTTTTCTTCTCAAACTCAGAATTCTCTGAGTTACGCCTTTCCTTGAGATATGTAGGAGCTTTTATCCTTTGTATTGGGTCAAAATGAGCTAGTTATGGCTCATGATGAGGTTCTCATCAGCGTGCCGGCTGCAGCAGGGAGAGGGTGTGCGAGTTGCAGCTATAGGGAGCGGCGTTGGCAGGGAGAAGTGACGGGAAGTAGTGCTGCGTGGCTGCTGCATGCAGCTGCGGGAAGAGTGCAGCCGCGGGAAGGAGAGAAAAGAAGAAATCAAGAGGAAAAATAAAAAGAGGGTGATTTTGCAAGGAGGCACTTGAAGAAAAATGTAACTATGCAGGCGATTGTTTCACTCCTCTTCCTCTCTTGATTAAATGCATGCATGCAAGTGTTTTTACAAATGCGATTACAGGATCCTATTATGCAATGTTAATGCTAAAAAATAGCACAAGAAGGCGTTATTACAGGCGTGTTTTGAGGTGCAAACATATACCCCCATGCCTATCTTTTGCTAGTCCCTAGCAAAATAGTATTTAGAAATGATCTTAAGCTGAAGATTTTCTTCTGAGGTGATACAGGTGTGTTTACTATGGAATATTGTGAGAACCAATTGTAAAGAAGACTACCAGTACTTTAAGTCTCACATGACATAGATCATCTCTCAACTAACCAGGACTCTTGATATTTAAACCTTAAGTATGATTTCCAGGACCCAGGAGGTTTTTGCCGTACTCGAGAGCTCAAGAGGTTATGGTTTGTGCATAGTGAAGGATCAAGACTGACCAGATGAACATTAAGACTCAATCCCAGGGTTTCACGAATTTTTAAGTACAGGTTGGTCCCAGTTTCAGCTCATGTCTTCGAATTGATCCTTAAGATGATGACGGAAAACTCAACTCCCATTTTCTGATTTTTTTTTTTTTTTTTGGCTCACCGAAAAACAAAGTATACAGACATTTATGAGATATACTGACTCTTTTAAAACATCTCTTTTTTTTTTTTTTCTTTTTTTCTTTTTTTCTTTTTTTTCTTTTTTTTTTTTTTGAAACACGTGTCAGTATATCTCTTACAACACATTTTGAAGCACACTTTTTTTTTTCTTTTTTTTTTTTTTTTTTTTTTTGGTGGGAGAGTTTCTTTTTGGTGGAAAGAGTCGCTCCTAAACACAAGATTAAAGCCTGGGATAAAAAGTCTACCTGCGCGCACAGGTAAGGACTCCACCTTCCCTAATGAACACTAGGGTTGGATCTTATGTTCACCTGGTCTTTCCTGATATGTGTAGTGTGAACCAAGTTTACTTAAGCTCTCAAGAAAAAGCAAACCAACGGATCCTGTACTGGTGTCTCAGGTACAAGAATACATCCTTAGTTAGGAGAGATCTTGATCTATTTTGTCAATGCTTTAAGTGAATTAAGCCGAGCCTGAGCGAATCAAGCTTTTGTGGCCTGGAAAGTCTTCAAAACAGAGGTTGAATATCCATAAACACTTATTGCCTTTTTGTTTCAGCTTCAAGATCATTACTAAACACCATTTATTATAATATATATATATTTTTTTTTTTTCTTTTTCTTGCATATTTATAAATAGGTGGGAACTGTATGATACCATAACATACCCGGATCCTATGGATGCCTATCCAGCCCCCCATGCCAAACAATGCTATGTCCTCATATGCATGCAGGGAAAGGCAGAGGAAGGATGGAAGATCGAGTAACAAGAGCTGAGGTTCAGGGTATAGATCAGGGTGGAAGGGTGGGTGGATGGTGGGTGGTGAAGAGAAAAGTGAAGTGATTGCGATAGAGGTGTGAAATGTGATGGTGGATGGTGAGTGCTGTTAGGGTGCCTCCCAACAAGCGCTGAATTTAATGTCCCCAGCTGGACTCAGAATGAGGCAAAGAATTAGTTACCCTCCAGCAGGGCAACGGTTTCTCCAACGGGGGCAGGTTCATGAGTCAGATAGGGTTTCAAACGCTGCCCGTTGACCGTAAATTTACGCCCAGATTTGGGATCTTCGATTTCGACGGCCCCATTGGGGAATGGTCTTGAGACCAGAAAAGGACCAGTCCATTTGGACTTTAATTTCCCAGTAAAGAATTTGAGTCGGGCATTATAGAGCCAAACTTGCTGAGATGGCTCAAATTCCTTCCGCCGAACATGGCTGTCATGAAAAGCCTTAGTGCGCTGTTTAAAGGTTAGAGCAGAATCATAGGCTTCACGATGGAGCTCTTCCAGCTCTTGGAGTTGGAGTTTCCTTTCTCGTTCACACAAGTCTGGGTCGAGGTTACATTGGCGAACCGCCCAATAAGCGCGGTGCTCCAACTCCACAGGAAAATGACAAGGCTTCCCGTAAACGATTCTATATGGAGACATACCAAGGGGAGCCTTGAAGGTGGTCCGATACGCCCAAAGTGCGTCAGTCAGCTTGTCGGACCAATCCTTACGGTCAGGCCGAACCGTTTTCTGGAGAATCTGCTTGATTTGCCGGTTCGACACTTCCGCCTGGCCGTTCGTCTGAGGATGATACGGGGATGCGATACGATGGTGGACTCCGTACCTCCTCAGAAGTGCCCGAAAAGAAGCATGGGTAAAGTGGCTTCCTCCATCCGAGAAAATGGCCCGAGGGATCCCAAAACGCGCAAAGATATGGTCCTTGACGAATCGGGTGGAGATAACATGGTCAGCACGGCGCGCGAGAATAGCCTCGATCCATTTTGAAACATAGTCGACGGCCACGAGGATGAATTCGAAGCCGTTGGATGGAGGAAAGGGACCCATGAAGTCAATTCCCCAGATGTCGAAGATTTCCGCAGCTAGGATGTGTTGCAAGGGCATCATGTCACGACGTGCCATTGACCCTAATGACTGGCACCTAGTGCAATGTTTGGAATAAGTGTGCGCGTCCTGGTGAAGGGAGGGCCAAAAGAAACCGCACTGCAACACCTTGGCTGCAGTTTTCCTCCCAGAGAAATGGCCTCCACAGGCCTGATCGTGGCAGAAGGATAGCACACTGGGGAACTCACTGTCAGGAATACAGCGACGGATGATTTGATCAGCACCTATCCGAAAAAGAAGTGGATTATCCCAGAAATAATACTTTGCTTCTGCCATGAGACGCTCGCGCTGGTTTTTAGGCCAGCCACGTGGAAGAGATCCAGAAGCAAGGTAATTGGCAATGTCGGCATACCACGGTCCACTTGCCACATTTATTGCCAATAGGTGCTCATCAGGAAAAACTTCATTAATTGGCAGAGTAAGTCCAATATGGTCAGGGTCCAGTCTGGAAAGGTGATCAGCCACAACATTCTGGGCTCCGACCTTATCACGAATCTCAATGTCAAATTCCTGGAGCAGAAGGATCCAACGAATCAGTCTAGGCTTGGCATCCTTCTTGTGCATGAGATGGCGAATGGCCGCGTGATCAGTGAAAACAATAACGTGAGAGCCCAGAAGGTAAGAACGGAATTTTTCCTGCCCAAAGACGACTGCCAGTAGTTCCTTTTCAGTGGTAGTATAATTACGCTGGGCCTCGTCCAACGTCTTACTGGCGTAGTATACCACGAAGGGGTGTCTATCGCGTCTTTGTCCCAGGATGGCTCCGACTACAAGGTCTGAAGCGTCACACATAAGTTCAAAGTCGAGGGACCAATCAGGCGGCTGGAGAACAGGGGCCTTGGTGACAGCATTACGCAGCTGCGTGAATGCTTGTATACAGTCAGGGCCCATGTCGAAGGGCACGTCGGTTGATAGGAGATGAGTTAAGGGTCAAGAAATTTTGGAGAAGTCTTTGATGAATCTCCTATAGAAACCGACGTGTCCCAAGAAGGAGCGGATTTGTTTGACAGAACCAGGCACAGGTAAATCAGCAATGATATCGAGCTTAGCTCTGTCAACCTCGATACCCCTATCGGAGATGATATGTCCAAGAACAATTCCCTCGTGCACCATAAAATGACTTTTTTCCCAGGAAAGCACGAGGTTTACATCAATACATCTCCTAAGGATGCGAGTTAGGTTGGCAAGACATTCGTCGAAAGATGGTCCAAAGACTGAAAAGTCATCCATGAAGACCTCGAGAAAGTCACCCACCATGTCATGAAATATAGCCAGCATGCATCTCTGGAAAGTTGCTGGCGCGTTACAAAGTCCGAACGGCATCCTTCTAAAGGTGAAGGTGCCGAAAGGGCAGGTAAAAGTGGTTTTCTCTTGGTCTCGGGGGTCTATTGCCACCTGGTTATATCCTGAGAATCCATCCAGGAAGCAGAAAATTTTATTTCCCGCTAACCGCTCCAGGATTTGGTCAATAAATGGTAGCGGGAAGTGATCTTTCTTGGTTGCAGCATTGAGTTTCCTATAATCTACACACACTCTCCAAGATGTAGGAGTGTGTGTAGGGATGGATTCGCCCCTGTCATTGACACGGATGGTGAGTCCTGCCTTTTTGGGCACAACGTGAATCGGACTCACCCAGGGGCTATCGCTGATCGGGTAGATTATACCCGCATCCAGCCACTTAATGATTTCATTCTTAACGACCTCCCGCATGTTAGGGTTGAGACGTCGCTACATCTCGCGAGAAGGTCGAGCCTCCTCCTCCGTATATATACGGTGAGTGCAGTAGGAGGGGCTAATACCAGATAAGTCTGATAAAGACCATCCAATAGCTGCCTTGTGTTCTAGGAGGACCTTAGTTAGTTTGCACTCCTGCTCCATGGTTAATTTTGAACTGATGATTACAGGGAGCGTTTCATTTGGTCCCAGAAAAACATACTTGAGTGTATTAGGCAGCACTTTTAGCTCGGGAGTGGATGGGGAAGGATCTGGAATTTCTTGGGATGAGAGTGTCCCAGACGGGTAGGAGAACAAGTTAGGAGGAAGAAACTGGCCTTCAGATTGGCCAAGAAGAGTGGCTTCTTGGATAGATGGATCCAAAAATGAATAGCCCCAGTGAGAAGTATATGGGCTCAAGGTCCCAGTGTGGATTTGTAAATCCGCCTGATTTGGCGAGGAAGAAAGGGCAATTCGGTCTTCATGAGTGTGGACCGACAGTGAGTAGCCCGAATATGACTCAGACCACGAGGTATGGGAAGCGGAGAAAACCTCGTCAGAAGTCTGGCCAGGAGAAGGTACTGGACAAGGGAGGGATTGGGGAACGTCACAGTATGCGTTGGTCAGGCAGTTATCAGTGTTTATAGGTAATCTGCAGCAGTCCAAATAGGTCCCAATTAGTCCGATACACGCGCTGACGGCCATGTCCTCGTCAGACGTGTCATCCTCAATGCAATCGCAATCAAAGTTCTTGGCTGCCTTGAATATGTTAAGCTTGAGCTTCTCAGATCCAACGGCAATCTCAATACAGCCCGACTCGCAGTCGATGTGGGCGCGGGCTGTGGCCAAGAAAGGTCGACCGAGGTTGATCGGACAATCAGAAAGTGAACTAGGAACTTCCATATCTAAAACAAGAAAGTCAACAGGAAAACAGAGACTGTTGACCCTAACCACCACGTCTTCCACCACACCCTTCGGGATTTTGACAGAACGATCTGCCAACTGTAACGTGACAGGGGTGGGTTTTAGATTTCCCAAGGAAAATTTTTTGAGCATGATGGTCGGTATGAGATTGATGGAAGATCCTAGATCAAGCAAGGCACAGTTAAAACTGCAGCCTTGGATGCTACAAGAAATCAGTGGTGTGCCCGGATCTTTCTGCTTCGGTGGTAAGTTTGACAGTATAGCACAACTCGCATGAGGCGAGAGAACCACCGGATTCTTAGTCTTCTTTGACTGTCGCCTGGGTGTTGTGTAGTCTTTGAAAAATCGAGCGACAGTAGGTATGTGGTCGATTGCCTCGAGCAGGGGTACCTTGATTTCTACATCCCTGAACAAATTACGTAGGTTGTCAAAGGCCTGCGTATTTTTCTTTTTGCCTTTTGGCTCCCTTAGTAGAGCCTCAGGGAATGGGACTGATTCTGGCACAAGTTTTGGTGCATCATCCTCTCGCGAATGCGGTATGCATCCTGAATGAGAGGGCGAAGAAGAAGATGGGCCAGGATCAGGTCGAGGCGGATCGACGGTCTGCTTACCGCTCCTCGTAGTGATAGCATTGGACGATGCGGGTCCAGTGGGATCATACGGTGGAGGAGGGTTTGCAATGGGGATATAAGAGTGTGGTGCTGCAGTAGGATTAGCCTAAAATCCCGGTGGAATGCTCGGAGCTTGCAGAACTTGATTAACCTGTCCCTGAGAAGGTCGTACCTGTGGTTGAGAACCACGGGGCACGAAATTTCGCGGGTTTGGAACAGGTTGGGCGGGAAGAGTGCCCTGAGATCGAGTCGCCATGCGTAGTTGACTGATCTCGGCATTCTGCTGCGCCAATTGGTGCTGAAGAGAGGTCATGTTCTCTTCATGGCGCTTTGACATTTCCGTCATCATTCGCATCAATTTGTCAAGAGGGCTTGATGCGTGTTCAGTTTGTGGTACGCAAGGGCCTGATGGCGGATTTGCCATAGGATTAAACTGGACCCTTGGGATGACGGGTGCGGACGGTCGCATTGGTCCACCAGCGGGGTTTTGGCACTGCGGGTTGTTGGACCATGCGAAGTTCGGATGATTACGCCACCCTGGGTTATAAGTGGCAGAGAATGGGTTGTTCCCCAGGGCGCAAGCATCTTCTATGCCAGAAGACGCGTCCGCATGTAGATATGCGTCTGAGCACACGGAGGCTTGGTCCTCCATGTCGAAATACTGGCTCGCAGAAGCCAGTTCCACATGACTTACCGAGTCGCTTGGCGCGACACTCGGTAAGGAAGGTCTAACGGGGTTTCTCGGGATAAGCCTGGTATTAGAAGAACTTGGATTGTGACGAAGTGGTGAAGAGGTGGTGTTTGCCATAGATCGGGCGGGGTTGGCCAGAAGCTCGTCCAGCTTCTTGTGCACGAAGAAGACTTCATCCAGTTTTTGTGCAATAAGGCTTAGATCAGTGGATGAATGGGAGGGTCCCGTGTCAACTTCGTGGACATTTCGGGGCTGGCTGGTACGATTAAAGGCGACAATGGAAGCATTGTTCATCGAGTTTTCACTCATATTTTCAAACAGCTCGAATGCTCCATTCTCATCTTTATTCATAAAGTTCCCTCCGCAGGAAGCGTCTGCAATCTGCTTCAAAGTCTCATTTAGCCCATAGTAGAAAATCTGGGCTATATGCCACTTAGGCAGACCGTGGTGCGGACACTTCCTGAGGAGGTCGTTATACCTCTCCCATGCCTCATGAAATTGTTCGCCGTTTTGTTGCGTAAATGAAGTGATAGCACGGCGAAGCGCATTGGTCTGCCCGATTGGGAAGAACTTCTTGAGAAACGCTGTTCGCATCTCTTCCCAAGAGTGGATGGTTCTCCCAGGGGTGCGTAACCATTGCGACGCTTTATCCCGTAATGAAAACGGGAACATCTTCATGAGGACTATAGATAACCCGACATTTCTTGGTTTAACGGTTTCAGCAAGTCGGGTTAGGTCTTCCAAGTGGAGAAATGGGTCTTCACTTGCAAGACCATGAAAGTGAAAATTGATTAGGCCAATTATGTTTGGTTTTAATTCAAAGTCGTCCCCGCCCATGGGGACCCGAATTTGTCCTATGGTCTCTGTAGCAGCGGGATTCTGATAAGAGCTAAGAGACCTAGGCTCCTCCCGTTCGGGAGGGTTCTGCATTTCCTCCAATGTTTCCCGAATGGCTTCAATTTGCTCATTATACATTTCCATTTGGGCTTGGAGGCGGGTTATGGGATCTAAGGCTCCACCACCTGGTGGGTTCTGAGGGCGGTTTCCTCCCTCGGGATTTGGGGGTGGGCGTGCAGCCATGTTTGTGGAGGAGGAGGACGATTCGACTTGTTTTCTAGATTTATCAGTCAATTGAAATAGTTCAGGGTTTTGTGACCTCCTCCCAAACAAGCACTACCGCAGGAAGAATTGGGGAGATGAGAAGGGAAAAGGGATGAGAGAAATGACGCCGCAAAGGTACACTTGATTACAAATCAATACAGTCAAGTTCCTAACCTCTACAGTGTGCCCTTAGACCTAAAGATCTAAGTTACCTACTATCACGAACTACGAAACCGAATGCGAGCACCGCAGAACCACCGGGCAATATTGAAAGGCCGTTTGCCCCAGTCTTAGACACCCGATAGCACGCGGGAACTCTCACCAGCATGTAGTCGCTACACACAGGTAGTTAGACCTCCAATCCTTAGTAAGGGTCAAGTTACTACCAGTTTTAATTAGAGGCTTAGGGTCAAGTGCTTTTGGAATGTGAAGGGCGTTGTTTACGGGTAATGCCCAAGTGATTAATTTTAAGAGTGTGTAAGAACAAGCATGCAACGGGGAAATCTCCCCGAATTGAAGTTTTTATTGGTGAATGGTTTTTAGAGTTCAGCCTTAAGTAGTATGAATTTTAGGGTTTTGCTGAATTACCAATTCAACCAATCTCCGGGTTTTTGCAAAAATACAGGTTTTCCTTCTAAAACCCAAGAAACCTTTCTTCAATTATCAGTTAGTTAATGCATGCTAAAATGCAATGGGCTACCCTAAATGGAGATTTCTAAGTGTGGATGCACGAATCAGTTTTATATCAATGTGACAGGGAGCCAAAGCACTTTAATTCAAGTGCTCCCAATCACCAGAAATGATTTCCACACACAAGACTTCAACCAAAAGATAAAGAAAATAAAATTGTTGGGGTTGAAGTATTCAGGATCAAATTACAGGCAAGTTTGAAAAGTCGTGGTGGGGTTGGAATCAACTCAATTCCAAGTCTCCACACCAAAAATGTGATCCTGAATTAAAGATAAGTGAGGCAAAAGAGGGATAGAAGCAATCTTTTTCTTTGCCTCAAAGAATACTTCCCACGGCGAAAAATCTAAGAATCAAGATTCTCGGATTTTCGCTATGCGAAGTAAGGCGGGAAATCCCAGGGCAGTGGGAGTGAAGACAACCAATCAATCAAGTGAATTTTAATCCACTTGCCCTCAAGAAATCCCAAGAAGTTTTTCTACTTTTTAGTTTTCAAATTTTTTTTTTTTTATTGTGGTGGCAAGTTAACCCTAATTTGATGAGAAAAGAAAACCTACTTGTTCGGCAACGTGTGCGAAGCTCCAATGTGATGTCGGCGTCTTCACGCTCTCGTTCCCGCCTTGGATCTGCTCACGTCCTCGACTTCGTCAGCCTTCTTCTCCTTCCACCAGGTTCACCTGCACACCAAAAACAACAATACCCGTGAAGAGAGAAGAGACAAATTTAAAGGAATTGGATAGAAACTTACTCGAAAGCGCACCTCCCCGGCAACGGCGTCAGAAAAGTTATGATGGGTCGGCCCGAATAGGTTAATATGATATTTTTATCGTTGAAATGTGTATAGTGGTTAACCTAATTTGGACCTAACCATCTCTTTACAAAATTTTTAACTTGGCCTAATTGATTTTATCTTGTCACTTTTAGGCCCAGGGTCGAACACAGGGAAGTGGGGTTAAAGTCGAGTTTCTACGTTTTCCTTAAAACGCGTCTCTTCCGTTCGTTTATTGTGTTTTTGGTGTTTTTTCTTATTTAGGTTTTTTATGGTAATCCTTGTTCTTGAGGCACACCCTCAAAATTGTGTCCTTCACTTTTAGCCAAACAGAGTCCCAAAACAAGTCTTGCTACTCGCAAGACGAGGTACCTGCAAGTCAAAGATTATCTTTTCTTTTTTTATGTATTTTTTTTATCTTTTTACTAACAGAAAAGCAAATAGACAGAAAGTAAATATAGTATGTATATATATATATGTAGTATATATATATAAAGGGGTGGGGGTGGAGGTGGCGATGGAGTGTAGCACTATGTCGAGTCAGTCGACGTCTAGAGAGACGCAACCAATACGACTAGGTGCCGCATGGAGTGTGGATGGAGGATGGATGATCTATGGGACCACGCTTTTTTTTTTGCACGCGTGTATCAGGAAATATCAGCAACTGGTGCAGATATTCCCGCGATACAGCGTATAGTAAATATATCTATATATATATATATATAAATGTATAGTTATATATGTATAGATATATATATATAGATATATATGTGTTTATATATATAGGTGTATAGATATATATATATATATGTATATAGATATTTATATATATATATGTATATAAGTATATATGTCTATATATATGTAAGTATATGTATAAGTATATAGATGTATATATAAGTACATATATATATATATATTATATATATATGTATGTATACATAACTATATAGATATACTATGTATATAAGTATATATATATATAGATATATGTATATATGTTACTATAAGTGTGTGTGTGTGTGTCGGTGAATGTGTGTGTGCGTCGGTGAATGTGTGTGTGTTGCTGTGAGTTAAATAAAAGAGAGAGAGAGCACCAGACAGAGAGAGAGAGCGGGCGGGAGAGATCGAGCGGACGCGTGCGGGAGAGATCGGCAGAGAGAGGGAGATCGCGGACGCGCGAGTTAAGACGTCTGCAAGAGGTGGCGGACGTCTGACGCCACGTCGTCTGAAGGCGAAGGCGGACGTCTGACCGTCGCGGTGCACCGTGCCTTCGCGCAGAGGACGTGAGGCGTCTCCTGCAGACCAGGTGCGAGGACAGAGAGCGGGCGATGGCGCGCTCGGAGAAGGCGGCGGGGAGTCTGCAGTCGGTCGCGGAGGGTTGCGGAGGAGGGCAGGGGTCGGCGCGAGGCCGTAACCGGCCGCTGCAGTGCGCGCGGTGGCCGGCTGCGGGTGCAATGCGGGGTGGACAGAATGGAGACGGAGGCGGGGAACGGGCCTGCAGGCGCGCGCGGAGGGTTGTGCGCCTGCGGGGAAGGTTGCGGAGGAGGCGGGGGGTGCTGCTGCTGCTGCTGTCGCCGCGGTTTAGCTGCTGCTGCTTCAAGCTTCTGAGCTTGAAGCGGCAGCAATGGAGTGGAGACGAAAACGAAGAGAAAAGAAAACACCACGCCCACCGGCTCGTTGAAGAGCTGGGCGGTGGTGCTCCCACTATGGTGGTGTGCACCACAGTGGGTTCTCCAGCTCGCCGGGTGCCTCCTCGATGGAGGGCCGGCGTATGGGAGGGGAGAACGGTGGAGAGGAAGGTGGTGGCTGTGGGGTCTTTGCAGCAGCTCCCCTTTGCGAGGATGAAGCTGCAGCTACTTATAGAGGAGGAGAGAGTGGCGTGCCGGCTGCAGCAGGGAGAGGGTGTGTGAGTTGCAGCTATAGGGAGCGGCGTTGGCAGGGAGAAGTGACGGGAAGAAGTGCTGTGTGGCTGCTGCATGCAGCTGCGGGAAGAGTGCAGCTGCGGGAAGGAGAGAAAAGAAGAAATCAAGAGGAAAAATAAAAAGAAGGTGATTTTGCAAGGAGGCACTTGAAGAAAAATGTAACTATGCAGGCGATTGTTTCACTCCTCTTCCACTCTTGATTAAATGCATGCATGCAAGTGTTTTTACAAATGCGATTACAGGATCCTATTATGCAATGTTAATGCTAGAAAATAGCACAAGAAGGCGTTATTACAGGCGTGTTTTTGAGGTGCAAACAGCCAGCCACACCTCAACCGGCACCAACTTCACTCCCATTCATCTGCCTCCCCTCCTAAGCAACTCCTCGACTTCCACTCTTCATTTTCAGACACTCGCCGCTCCATTTCAACCACTGACTCGCCCTACTGTCCTCCACCTCACCAGCGTACCTCCAGCAAGCTCGCACAGCCACTACGCTCCACCAATCTAGCCGCCATTCATCCCTACACCTCCATCATGTTCTAGAGAGCAAAAGTCCTCTAGTCTTCAAGGCTATTAGCCTCCCCACTGCTCTGCCGAACACCGCACTTTCACACTTCACCTTTCGTTACTATCCGGCCACCTCACGCACTCTCACACCCCACGAACACTACTATTCAATTCCTCACCTCATGGAGAAGCTCATGAACTATTTTAACTGGGGATCTTAGCTCGTTTTTGAGCTTTTAGGTTCCCAGGTCTCCGATGCCATTACCGAAGCTCGAAGCTCACTTCAAGCATCTGCAGACCTCAGGCAAAGCTTCAGGAGCAGCGAAACATCTTTAAGAGTGAAACCAAGGAGCCAATTATACTTTTTGACTGAGCCTTTGACCATAATCATGCAACGAAGCCACTGCAGTCACACACAGAGAAACGCGGTGGGATTTAGTCCCACATCATGGACTAAAGAGCACCCGCCAACGTAGAAATTGAATTTGTGCTATACGCTTATCGCCTCAGCACGCACACGGGGTGAGGTCCCCGCACCCCCCCCTCACATGCCTCGTCTGCGACACCTGACCTGCGGACTTGGTGTGCTCGACCCACCTAAGCCCTTCACTCCTCGACTGCGACCAAGTCGCAGCCCTCGACCCGGGTTTGCGCCCACCTGATTACTCGATTACCCATTGAGAGGCCCTAGTAGGGTGGAGCCTAAGAGAGAAAGGGAAGGAGAGATTGTGTGGGGTAGGGGGAGGGTTTTGTTGTAGAGGCAATTGGCTGACACTTAGCCAATTCATGAAGTCCTCCTCCCTGTGTGAAGAGGTTGAAAAGAGGCTGAACAGAAGAAGAGAAGAGGGAGCCACAACAAAGAAAGAAGAAGAACATCAAAAGGGAAAGGAAGAGAAGAGCACTGTAGCATCAGATGCTTAAGTCGTCTAATCCCATCTTCAGACATCTGATTTGAGTTTCTAAAGCTATAATTAACTCGATTGATATTGTGCTTCTACTTGCTCTTACTGTATGAGAGTAATTGGTGATTTAAATCACCATTTTACCCTCCTCATTTTTCACATTGATTTCTTATATCATTCTTAAGCTTTTACTTATTGTGCTCATTAACATTATAAATTGTGATCTTGAGCTTTAAATTCCATATTGCTCCCTGTGTTTGACCTCGGAACCTTTTTTAGCAATAAAATTTATTTGTTTGAGTGTTATTTTGGCTATACTACATGACAATCTTAAACATTGATTTAGCGCGTAGAATAATATGGTTAGTGCTTAGATATAACCAACTAAAAACAAGAATAGCGGTGAATTACATGTTGCTCCCAAACAACAGCACCAAAATGTTTATAGGGCTAAATGGGAGTTTTAAATATGTTTCATTGTAGTAAAGCCTCTCAAATAGCTCAATCAACAAATAAAATTTGTAACTCAAATATCTAAAACGAAGTCCGAGGTTGACCACAGGGTGCAAGTATTACAATTCACACACTAATCGAAATGAATATATAAATGAGCATAGGAAATCAAGCCAATAATGATATGCAATGAATAATATGTACTAAAAAATGATCTTCATTGTAAAACATGAGTATATCAAGAGTTTGACAAGGCAAAAAGATATCTAAGGCAAAATAATGGTGATTTAACTCACCAATTATTACTTTAGCCGCATGTATTCCAATTACTTAATAGCTCAAATAAATGTACAGTGGCTTGAATCACTTAAACCAATTTCCACGCCAGCCAAATAGATCCCACTGCTTGTTGTTGAGCTAATCGGACGTCAGGCTTTCAAGGCAAACAACTTAAATGCCATTGCTACAGTGCTCTTAGAGAGCCTTTTCCTCTTCTTCTTCTTCTCTTTTCTTCCATGCACAGGCCCTCATCTTCTCTTCTTTTCCTTTAGCTCTTTTTCTTTCTCTCACGACTAAGTGTTGAACCATTGGTATGAAGAGCAAAACACTCCCCCCTCCTCCTCACAATTTTCTCCTTTCTCCTCTCTCAAACCTGGGCTTAATTGGGTATACAGATCCGAGTATAGGTTTATGCGGTATCGGGTCTAGGCTCACCGGAGGTGGTGATGAGAGAGGAGTGCAGGGTATGTAAGCAGGGGACCTGACCCCCCGGTGTCTTGCACAACAAGTCCATGTGAAGAAATCATCTTATATTGCTCAAATGCCTCCTTCATTAATGATGTACGACTAATGTCCCTAGTCTTCCTCGCGAGGTTGCAGTGGAGCATCTTAAAACAATTGTAGTAGTTCCCTTGGTGTTTCCTTCGATTAACTGCCCAAGAAACCTCCTGGGAAGAATCCGCAACACCTGGGGCAAGAATTAGGGAAGAACATGGTTGGAGGAGCTTGAATGATGTCAAAGATGGTGGCGGCGATGGGCAGTGGCCGCGTAACCCTGAAACAAGAATACGGGCTTGAAGGCCCCAATTAAGCAGGTGACGGTGGTGGTCTCGTGGTGTGAGAGGGCGTGAGGTGGTCAAATGGAGACGGAGGAGATGAACGAAAGTGGGTTTGTTCGATGAGACTTTGGAGTGGCGATAGGGTGAAATAGGAGAGGGCTTTTGAAGGTGGAGGAACGGCGGAGCTTTGGAGTAGGTGGCGAGGTGTTTGGAGGTGTGTAGCAAGTAAAATACCTTGTCGAAGGTATGGCCAGAGATGGGAATGAAGGTGGATAGCAGTGGCGTCGAGGGTTGAAACTAAGATTAAAAGGGACAAATAGGAGGTGGGGGAGGAGATAAACCTAATTAAGCTAATCTAAACAAACGAAAGGGAAGGATCCATGCTAGTTGTGTCAGGGCAGCGACGGAGAAGATGAAGTCTCCAGTGGTGAAGAAGTGGCAAGGAAGACGAGATAGATTGCATCTACCGGTATTGCGAAACATGGAACTATATGGGGAAGAAGGATCCACCCGCTATTGCCTATGAGGGTGGATGAGGAAGGTGGTCAGAGGGCTCACTGGAGTTTGGTGGAGAGGGAGGTTAAGAAGAAGGGAAGAAGGGGTATCTACCTTCCAAACCAAGCTAAGGAGGTCGGCTTGACCTCAGGGAACCTTTTATAGGCTTCATTGCAGCTTTCCAAGCTTGGAAACCAAGCTTGGAAGCACATGGTTCCTGCTCGACAAGGAGACTTGAACCTTTGAAAGGTTTGCATTAGGTTTTGAGTAGGATTGAGAGCCCACTGCGTGGCACAATGGAAGAGGATTTCAGCAAGGATCTACCTTTCTATTTTGGGAGAGATTCAACAAGAAATTAAAGAGAAATCTCTGATTGAAGGTTGCTGGAGTAGGAGTTCCTCTGCGATAATGGTAGGGGGACCAATCTGTAAATAACACAACAAAATTAGGGACCTATTCACAAATAATTCAAAAAGCTTGGGGTGTGTGTCTAAGGAAAAGAGTCAGACTAGACTAGAATGTAAACTTGGTAAAGATGATCTCTGATTTGGCCCAAATTTTGGTATAAACCTAATTTAGACACAAGGAATCTGATGGTGAAGATAGATTTTGGTTTTGACCAAGTTTGACTAGGTAATTTTTGCAGAAACCCAAATTAGGCAACTTACTGTCTGAGACTCTATTTTAGGTCAAAATAGGTCAAGATGGTTAAATCAAGGACACCAGACCTTATAGAATATTTTTCTTTGAATTTTAGAAGGTTTAGATGAATTTAATCTAGAACAGAGCCTCAGTTAATTATACAGGTCTGAAATTAGGATTTCGGATGTCCATTAATTCTTGAAATGCGTGAAAACTCGTTTCTATCTACATAAACCCTCTTATTAGACATTTATGACCATTTGACCTTCAATAAATCCTTGGAAAACCACGTGATTGTTCTTCATTTAGGATATGATGTTAAAACTATAGATTTACCCTTGATTTAATGCATTTCTCTCAAAATGAATATGCACTGAATTATGGCTCTTTGGTGGTTATGTAGGAGTATTTGTCTGTTGATTATGACTAAATAAAGTTAGTTATGGCTGATGATGACGGTATCATCATGAATTTTCTTCTAAAAATCCGTGAAATAGTGTGAGATGAGAATAAAGAGTACGAGTGCTCTAAGATTAGTGCAAGGAATTCAGAATTCTGGATAATTAAGTGGTAATACTAAGAGTTAGGCACAGTTTTGCTCTCGGTTCCTACTTATTCATTTGATGTGAAATATTAAGAGCCACCAAATAAGGCAAATATGCGGAGATCAAATTTTGATAAAACTAGGACTAAGGTGGATGGTTACAACCATTTTTTACGAAATCCTCGGCTGAAGGAGGGTATTTGTTGATAGGGCTGATAGGAGGTTTAAAGTCATTTTGTTGAAGGAAAATCTCCAAAATGACCCGATCAACAAATACAATTTATAACTTGAAATCAAGAAATGAAGTCCGAGGTCGATCATAGGGAGCAAGTATTGCAATTCATGCACTAATCGAAATGAATATATATTTGGGCACAGGAAATAAGCCAAATACAAGATATTTAATGAATGAAAACCTGTTACATTAACTATTCAATGAAATCCACTGTATCTCAAGAATATGAGGACAAAATGAAGAGAGGATAAAAATATGGTGATTTAAATCGCCACTTATATCCTCCTTAAGTTAAGCATGCATCCAACTATCAATTATATCAAATGAACCAATAGTGGCTTGAATGCTACAGTAATCAGGCGTCTCTCTGGCAAATCAGATGCCTTAAATGTCATTGCTACAGTGCTCTGTAAAGAGCCTTCTTCTTCAACTCCACTTCTTTCTCTCTTCTTTCCTTTAGCCTTTTCCTCTTCTTCTCCTCTCATGCACAGGGGTTCTAAATCTCTGCAGCGACTAAGTGTCGTATAGGCCCACCTATTAGAGAGCAAAAACCCCCCTCAGCCTGCTCTCTATTTTTTTTCCTTTACTCCTCTGAAACCCCAACAATCTTTCATTTGGATTCGGGTAATTGGGTTATCAGGTCATGAACATAAGGGACCACGGTCACTGACATGAGGTAGTAACCGAGGTATGAGGCATATGTGAGGAGGGACCTGACCCCTCAGTGCTTGGGAGATAAAGCCACAACACAAATTCAATTTATCCATGTGTGAGCATCCTTCTCTTTACGAGGTGGGACTATACTTCCCACTTGCTTTGTGTGAAGATGCAGTGGGAGGTCCTTCCAATCATTGGTGGAATCGAAGCTTGGAGCTCCAATTGATGACCTGCGATGATGCCTGGAAGTGTTGCACGCAGCCTGGAGGGGGAATTGAAGGGGATTATAACTGGAGAACTGAGTTTGTTGACGGAGATGATGGCGATGATGGGTGGAGCTGGTAAAGACCTAAAACTCAAAGCATGGCCTCTCGGCCACATTAAAATATCTTAGGAGGGTTGTCGGAGGATGGCGAAGGCAATGGCAGTGTCCTCGTGGTGTGGGAGTGAGTGTGGTGGATGGATGTGGGAAAGGTTGTGTGAAGGTGGGTTATTTGGTGGGTGGTTTGGATGGTCGATTGATGGAATTAGGAGGGGGCTTTTGGTTGTGGTGGAACGGTGGAGCTTTTAGAGTAGGTGGTGAGGTGTGTGGTGTGGTGGAGTGACAGGAAGACCTCGTCGGAGGTGTGGCCGGAGGTGAAGACGAAGGTGGTTGGCAACGGTGTCAAGGGTTGAAACTAAAATAAAAAGGGAGAGAATTAACCTAAGGATCTAAGGGAAACTCACTAACCTAAATCTAATGTATGAAAGGGATGGAGAGGTGTCGGCTTTGATTGGCCGATGATGGAGAAGGGGAAATCTCCGATGAGCGAACGGCGAGGAAAGGAGGGAGATGGCATCTGTTGGTACCACAAGATGCAGAGGATCGTGGGGAAGGAGAATCCATCTGCTATTGTTTGTGTGGGTGGACGAGGAAGGTGGTCGAGGAAGCTCACCAGAGCTATGTTGGAGAGGGACCGGAGGTAGGGATTTGAAGAGGGTTTTGGCCCCAAATCTTGCTAAGGAGGTCGGCGATGCGATCTAGGTCCTTTTAAAGGGCTTAGGAAGGCATTCCAAGCTTGGAAACCAAGCTTGGAAGCATGTGAACATTGCGCAGAAAGGAACCCTAAACTTCAAAGTATTCGCATGATGATTTGGGCACAAATCAGAGCCCAATGAGTGGCTCAAATGGTAGGGGATTCTCTCAGGAGTTCTTCCAATTTTGGAAGGGTTTTATCAAGAAGTCAGGGAGAAATCCCTGATTGAAGCTTGCCGTAGTAGGAGTTACTCCACGATAATGGTGGAGGGACCTGATTCAAGGGATTTGACAAACATAGGGACCCATTTGTAAGGAATTCAAAATGCTAAGGGTGCATATGTGAGAAAAAGAGCTAGACTGGACAAAAATGCAAACTAGGTCAAGATGATCTCTGATTGAGCCAAGATTTTGGTACAAACCTAACTTGAACCCAAGGAATCTGATGGTGAAGTCAAATTTTGGTTTTGACCAAGTTTGACTGGGTAATTTACGTAGAAACCTAAATCAAGGCAACTTCTTATCTAAGACTATTTTAGGTCAAAATGGGTTCTGATGGTCAAATTTTTTCTATGATTTTTAGAAGGTTTAGGTGAGTTCATCCTAACTAGAACCTCTGTTAATTAAGCGGGTCTGAAATTAGGGCTTCAGATGTCTATTAATTCTTGAAATGGGTGAAAACCTGTTTCTGTCTGCATGAACTCTCCTATTAGACATTTATGACCAGTTGACCTTTAATTAAACCTTGGGAAACCCTGTGATTGTTCTGAATTTATGATATGATGTTAAAGCTGCTTTTTTACCCCTGTTTTAATGCATTTCTCTCAGAATGAATATGGACTGAGTTATGGCTCTTTGGTAGTTATCTAGGACCATTTATCTTGTTAATTGTGACTAATTAAGCTAGATATGGCTGATGGTGACATTATCATCAGTATTAATGTCAAGGTCAGGAATACACTATCCTATCCGTCTCTTCTCGGTGCTGAGAGTAGGCACTTTCACCAAATAAACCACCCGATACCTCCTAAACACGACCAATCCCTAATAATGCCTCTTGAATAAAATTCACATATGTTATGTGCTGTATTGTGTTGTGTGAAAAAATTATTAGAAAAAAATAATAGGAAAGAAAGAGAAGAAAAGAAAAAAAAATCAAAATATATATGGAAAAAAAGAGGGAAGAAAAAATTAGAAAAAAGAAAAAGTAGAAAAAAGAGTGATGAGAGTATGAGTGTTTTAGTATTTATTTTAATAGCATTGAGGTAAAATTACCCACTACAATTGCATTCCACCAAATATGGCCTTAACTTACCATCTTGTATTCCTGATTGCTCGAATACTGGCTGAGGAATTTTGACTTATTGTTATGGTTATTGGAACTTTATTAAAGTGTTAATGCCATGTGAGTCCACCAAATATGGAATATATGTGTAAATCTGGTGAATTTGTGAGCTCAAAAAGAAAAAGAAAAGAGAAGAAAAAAAAGAGAGAGTGAACACAAAGGAACCAAAAGAGAGCATAGTTTTTCTCGCTATTCTGTCGGTTGATTCACTTAATAATTTGGGAATCTAGATTCTGTAGTACTAATCTCTATGTAGCACCAATTGAGAGTGATCCACTAAATAAACAACCATTTCCCTTTGACATTCTATACCTGAGCTTGAAGTCAAGCCAGAATTCATAGAATATTTTGAATACCCCAAGGGAGGTTCTCTTATCCTGCTAGAATTTTTACTAGGGGTCAAGTACAGGCTTTAGAGGTAAATCAGGTTTTTCACTCGAATCTGTTGCAAAAGCTACATAGCTACATTTTCACAATTGCCTGGATTTCTAGATTTTAGGAGGAACATGAAAAGGAAAAGAATCTCGAGGCATACACTTGATAATAATTAGTCTTTTAGGGACCCAGTTGTGAATAATTTAGTTTTACATTTGCTAGGGACTAGCAAGATTTAGGCATGGGGATATAATTGCAGAGCAATCATAGGTCTTAATTGACCTAAATTAGGCTAGAACTTAGCATAAGCTAGTGTAATCCATGCATACATGAGCATTAATTGCATCATTACTGCTTTCTTATAGCTATGCATGAAATAATGATATAATGTACTAATTAAGTGCATTATATAAATTGCAGGTAATAAGAAGCTCAGAAGCTAGATTTGAAGTCGGATTTGATGCTGGATTGAAGCTCGATCTAAAGCTAGTCATGCAACAGAGCGGGAGTAGAAGATTAGAATAAAATGTAGTAGAAAAATAATGTAGGTGCTGAGGTATGTTACTCTATTAAGTAAAAGTAAGGTAGAGTTAAATTATGAAGAACTTAGGATCATTCCTATCCCTAGGATAGCCTTAGAAGCCTTCCTAAGCCTTAGCCACCCATAGATTAGGTCCCCATAGCCTAGGAAACCCCAAAACCCTAGTTCCAAACCTTATCTAGATGTCCAGATAAGTTATTGGATGTCCAGGACCCTGAGCCACAACCCTCACACATTAACCCATGTCTGCAGTGTTATTAGACGTTGAGACACTTGGTCAAACGTCCAATTTCTATAGAATCTCCACGATAGAACCTTGATTCCTCCCTAACTCAAATTGGATGTCCAGACAAGAGGTCTGGACTTCTGATTTTTGGGTATAAGTCATCTGACACTTAAATTAGACGTCTGGAATTACTCTCCAATCCTTGTTTTGGAATTCAAGTTTGGATCTTGAGTTCCTAGGTCCCTAAACCCAATTCCAACCCCTTGAGAACCTAAATTAAGGTACCCTAAGCCTATTACACCACCTCTAGACCTTCTTAAGAACCTAATTAGGTTTCCACTAAGCCCAATTGACTTGGATCATAGTCAATTACAATTGCCTTGTCAATTGGACTCATAGAGTCCAATTGAGCTCAGATCTCAACCCACACAAGTCCAATTGGACTTAGTGAGAATCCAATTGACCTAAGCCCAACTTAATTGAGTATTTTCACCCTAAATTAGGTTTACACTTACTCAATTAAACTTAGTAGAAGTTTAATTGCACATTCCCTTTTAGCAAGTAAGGTTTACAACCCTAATTTTAGGACCTACCCTAACCCAAACTCTTAGGACCTAACCTAGACCACTAGACAACCTAGCCACCTAGGTCACGCACACACCCACACACACTCACCTAGCCACACACACCTAGAGTCTTCTAGAGCCTTCTTTAGGTGGTTCCACCGTTGAGTGCTAAAAATAGCAACCAGGGGAGAGTCCACTCTTAGATCCACAATTTGTGGATCTAAGAAGACCCACTCATGACCTAGTAGGTAGCCACCTTAGAGACTCTTTAGTGAATTCTATAATTCTCTAGAGAGCCACACCCAGAGCCACCCAAGATTCTATAAAAAGACTCTCTTGGACAGCCATGGACCCAAACTAGAATCTTGGCCATCTAACATTTTGGCTTCATCCCACCTCCCATTAGCCTTTCCCTCCACCTTCATGTGCACCTCCACTAGCTCCACCACCATGACCATGACCATCACCACCTCCACGCCAAGAGCCTAGATCACCTCTCCACCACCTCTCCAAGGGTCGACCTACCCACCATTAGCCGCCCCTTCTCTTCTCAACCACCTCAAGGCCATTGGATACGACCTCCAAATGCCCTTTCTTCTACTAGCTTGATAGATAAGTAGTTCTTCTAATTTCTCTGCCTTATTTTATGCTTAGTAGTGTAGCTATCTCTCACCCTCCTGCATGGTGCATGTGCAATCTCCTGTAGATCCACATGTGTACGCATTTTCTGTTAGCTAGTTTTTGCTTTAACCATTCATGTACATGCTTTCCTCTAGCTTTGCTTTGTAATCGTCATCATGCAATCAATGAAAAATCCCTGAGTTATTTCTATATATATGTCTATGTGTGGAAAATCACCATGAGCTTGCTTTCAATATCTTTATTGTGATAATAAGGTGCCTTCTTTGATCTCTGATATTTTTGCAACAAGCATGTCGGTGCATGATGATATTGTTAACGCAAGGGCACCACGATCATCAATTTTGATGATAGAAAAACACTTGTGTTTTAACATTTGCATTTGAGTTTTAGATTTCAGGATAATTGCACATGGATACAAGTGTGAAGGACCTTAGAGCTCACGTCCATGATGGATTGGAAGAGCTCGTTGGAGAAGGAGCTTCGCTTGAAGCGAAGGCTTGAAGGAGGAAGGAGATGAAGAATAGGATAGATTTCCGTTCATCTTGTACTTTGCTTTTGTTTCTTTTGTTACTCTTTATTTTTCTTCCGTAGATGCATGTTAAAGTACCACAAAGTATCTAAAATATAGTCCTAGGAACACCTTCAAAACCCTAGGACACTTAGACAACTCTTAAAGAACTTAGAAAATCAAGATAGGCTTCAAACAACCTTTCCAAATGTTTAAGACAAAAAATCAGACTTTTGATAGTGAACTTTAAGATGTCTGAATGCTGAATCAGATGTCCAAAAACACTTAGGCTGAGAATCACTTACTGTTTGCTAGATTTAGACATCCAGCCCTTAGTCTAGACATCTTAATATATGTCTGATGACTTTGCCAAAATTCTAATTAGTGGAACGCTGGCTTAAGAATGTGATCTTTGACGATTGACCCTTGATCTTCTATCAGACGTCCTTAGAGGACCTCAGACATCTGATAGGTGAACGTTAGCCCTCGGTTAAGCCAAAATCACTTCTCTTGAGGGTTATAGCCATTTGTGCCTTGGGAAATCCATTCGTACAGTTAATTAAGTTTCTAGACATCCAGACCTAGTGCCAGGCATCCAACCTATCATTTGACAAACTTACACTAGAACCTTATTTAGGTCTAAACCAAGTCAGCAGGGAAACTTGCCTAGAATCATACATCTGATTTAGTTTCCAGATGTCTTAAGAGTGACTTTCAGAAGTTTGATACTTTTCCCAAACATCTAATGACCATGTCAGAATCATTAATGAATTTGATTACGGCTTAATTTGCCTTAGGATAATCCCCAATGTCTACCTAAGGCTTCCAAAGCCTTCCTAAGCCTTCCAAGGCCCTCTAGAAATAGAGTACCCTAGACTAGCAAATACACACTAAGATACACACCAAATAACACATTTTAATATCATTTTGTGTCCCTTTGATCATAAGAGGTGATCCTACTCTCTGACGTGTCGATTGTTCGCTTTAAAGTCATTTGTAGTTTTATGTGGTGAAAAAATCAACTAATCAATATTTAAAAAGAAATAACCACTCGCAGAAGAGAGGGTCGTATCCACAGGGAGGCAATGACGTATTTAAATTCGCACTAGTTAAAAACGTTTGTTCGTAGTTAGTTTGGACAAGAATCAAGCCAAAATTGCCTTCAGATTAAGGTTGAATCAAGAAATCATGCTGAAATAGCAATTCTGAATAACTAGAGGATATTTGTCGCAATGCAGAATCAATAAAATATCATTAAAAATTGACAATGGCATAAAATGTAATTATTAATGGCCATGTTACTGTAGCAAAACAGGGGATTTTTTTCCCTTTGCCGTGCGTGACGAGGAGTGGACGGCCAGACGCGGGAAGCTCGGAGGAAGTTCCTTAGACCGAGGGCTTCGAAGCGGTGGTGGCGGCATGTCGCGTGGTGGCCGGAGCCGGCCGGACGGAGCTCCGGTAGCGGTGGCTGCGTGCTGGCTGGAGGGCGCGGGAGGACTACTGCGGCGTGGGTGTGCGTTGTAGTCGGTGCTACACGCTGGTTGGAGGTGTGGGCGCGCACTGCAGTCGATGCTGCACACTAGCTAGAGGCGTGGGTGCATGCTCTGTTGGCGCGAAACGTTGCAGGCGGAAGGTGAGCAGGCGTGAGTGGTGGGGTGCTGCAGGCAGTAGGTGAGCAGGCGTGAGCGGTGAGGTGCAGGCTGAAGGTGAGCAGGCATGAGCGGTGAGGTGCTGCTGGCTGAAGGTGTCGCAGGTGCGCTGGAGGCTGTGCGCGGCCTAGAGTGGATGCGGGTGGACGTGGAGTGAGCGGACAAGGGTTGGTTGTTGCAGGAGTGGGAGCAGGTGCGGCTGCAGGCTGTGCAAGCCTTACGTGCGACTGGAGGCATGTGAGCAGACGTGGAGTGAGCAGGCGAGAGCTGCGGTTCAGGTGCTGGAAGTGAAGTGGGTGGACGGTGGTTGCTGCTGGAGTGTGGGGTGGACTTCAAACGTCCAGGAAATTTCCCGAACGTCTTAAGTGACTGAGAAGATGATTGCAGCGATGGTGGTTGTTGATGACGACGGCGAGGAAGGTGCACGGCGAGGTGCTCACGGTAATGCGGACGAGCTCTGGATGGCGGTGTGGCCTGTCACACCACACGCCCACGGTTGTGGTCAGCGGTGTGGAATGGAAGAGAGAAGATCTCTCTGCACAGCGGTGGGTCGGTGGCGGAGGCCTCCCCTGCTCAGCAGCCTCCTCCTCTCTTTCGAAATCAGCTGCCCGACCAGATCCAACACATCTGCTCCTCCTTGAATGTGTTCTTCACTGCAGCAGCTGCAGCGGTTGCACGTAGAAGAAGAATAAACTAAATAATGATAAAATATTATGGTTATTTATATACAAACCCTCAACTTTTATGTTAACCTAAATTAATGCATGCAATGTACCTAATTAGTTAACTAATACAATTCTAAGTTAATTCTAAATGCATTTAAATATGAATAAGATGCATGAATTATGTAATTGAATTAGAAATATGAATTAATCTATTTACATCCTAATTTATGCTAAGTAAATGTTAGAATTAACCTAATGTCTAGGCACTTAAATACTTAAATAGTTCACAAATATGGGCTAATCAAATACCCCCATGCCAAGTTTTTGCTAGTCCCTAGCAAAATTAAGCAAAACCTAGCACTCCAAGTAGACTAGTTAACTCACTTAGTCTTCCTTCAGAAGCATATTAAGTTTAGACTGTAGACCCAAGGTTCCTAAGTAGTTGCTAAGTTACAGACTAGGTCGGCTAAAGACGAGTTGCAGGCACAAGTTTCCTTGATTTCTGATTCTACCCTAAAGTTTATTGATCCCTGAGATTAAAGCATCCGTGCCTATGCATTGGTCTGAGTTATTTGAGTTAAAGGAATTTATATATATATTTATATATTTTTTTTGTTTGTTTAATTCTTCTAAGTCTAACCTCAGATCAGCTATCAACACGGTCTGTGTCGGATTCATTATCCCCATTACCATACCTCGATGGGTGCCTGGCTTTCGACGCTTCGAGATAGCACCGCCCATAATGACCCCAAGAACTCCTGGCAATCGACACTTCGAGATAGTATCGCCCATGGATTTCTTAAGTGAATTCAGGCCTATGGCAATCGGCAATTCGAGATAGGGCCGCCCATGGTACCTGAACAGCACAATGCGCTTACATGCCCCCAGTAGGATGGATATCCTAAGAGATAAGCGTCGAGGAGGTAATATGTTATCATCGCATCCTCAAGGTGAGTATATACTCCCCTCTCCTGCGACGGGAACTCTTCCAATCAAAATGTGTTTTCAAGCCTCTCCTAAGCCAAAACTAAGGGAATCAAATCTCTTTTCAGAAAGAAAGAAATTAAGTTAATTACCAGACCAAGTGTGTGAAATTTGGATGCTTGGGTTACAAGGACCCGTAAACCAAAAGCTAGAATAAGACTCCAGGTACTACCCTACCTTTTAACTCAAACCCTAGCTTCCCTTCCTCAACCTCTTGAGGAATGGTCCGTAACGTAACTCCAACTTAAGTTTTTAAGTCCATAAAGGACCCTAAAGGTCTAAAGCTAGCAACTCATTTAGCTTCTAAAGTTTGACCCTAGAATTAACTTAGTCTACCTTAGAGTTCTGATTTGCTTAAGAATGCAGGACTTAGCCAGTTAAGTTCAAAACTTTTTTTTCTTTTATATGCATGCTATAAACAAAATGCCTCAGGTCCTCTCCCCCATGCTTGGTTCAAACAATGTCCTCATTGAAAACGAAAATAGCTAAAGGAAGATATTACCTGAGGCGAAGAGTGCTAGGAGCTAAGGCTCCTCAAGAGTGACTTCGTCAACCAGATGGCCATCTAAAGTTATGTACGATTTTAACAGTTGAATGTTGACGATAAAGGCAGTTGCTGAAGAGGAAGGATTTTTGATCTCCACAGCTCCATGCGAAAATACTTTGGTGATTAAGGCCCATCCCAACGAGATTTTAACTTCCCAGGAAAAAGCTTAAGTTTGGAATTGAAAAGCCAGACTTGTTGGTTGGGCTCAAAGGTCTTTCGAAGAATAAACTTATCATGCAAGACCTTAGTTCTTTCTTTATAAGCTTGAGAGGTGTCATAAGCATCATTCCTCAGCTCCTCAAGCTCACTTAATTCTAGAAGTCGTGCCTTACCTGCCTTCTCTAAATCCATGTTAACACTTCGAATAGCGTAAAGTGATTTATGTTCCAACTCAACAGGTAAATGGCACGCTTTTCCATTGACAATCCGAAAGGGAGAAGTACCCAAAGGGGTCTTATAGGCCGTTCGATATGCCCACAAAGGATCATCGAGCTTTTGGGACCAGTCTTTCCTATCAGGTCTAACGGTCTTTTCCAAAATATTTTTTATCTCCCTATTTGATACTTCAACCTGGCCACTTGTCTGAGGGTGGTAAGGGGTAGAAACATTGTGAGTCACTCCCAAACTCTTGATTAACTGATTGAAGTGGTGGTTTCGGAAATGAGGTCCCCCATCACTTATAATAGTCTTGGGGCAGCCAAAACGGGATATGATATTGGCCTTCACAAATTTCCAAACCACAGAGTGGTCATTTGTGCACGTAGGAATGGCCTCTATCCATTTAGAGACATAATCAACTGCCACCAAGATATATTCAAAACCATGGGATGACGGGAAGGGGCCCATAAAGTCAATTCCCCACACATCAAAAATTTCATCAGATTGAATAGGATGTTGAGGCATTTCATTCTTCTTCCCAATCGTTCAAGTCCGTTGACATCTAATACAGGCCTTAACAAAATTATGAGAATCCTTAAATAAGGAAGGCCACCAAAAACCAGACTGGAGAACCTTAAAAGTAGTTTTCTTAGCACCAAAGTGTCCTGCACAATGAAGTTCATGGCAAAAACTCAGCACACTTTGTTGTTCCTCTTCAGGCACACAACGTCTCAATACTTGGTCTTGTCTAATTCTAAATAATTCTGGCTCTTCCTAATGAAAATATCTTGCTTGAGAAATGAATCTCTTTCTTTTCTACTCATCGCAAGAGCTAGGAGTTTGTCCAGTGACCAAGTAATTTACAGTGTTTGCATACCAAGGTAAAGTTGGTGTTACCGCTGAAGTCGGTTGGTTTGATGACCGGGTTTTGGTTTTGTTATAACGTTGTAGTAAAGCCGGTTATTACCAACATTTCAAATATAAATTTTTTACTCTGAAAATAAAAGAGTTCCCGAGGTCGAACTCAGGGAGCAAGTCGTATTCTAGAGATATACATGTTTCTTTTACAAAATAAAGAAAGAGAGAGGGAAAGAATTTGTTGTTCTCTTTGTTTTCTCCTCGTGATGTTCTTCTTTCTTTCTTTCTTCAGATCTCCTTCTTCTTCTTCTTCGTTCTGCAGAGGTGATGCTCCTCTTCAGATCTCCTTCTTCTTCTTCCTTGGTTTCTGTCTTGGCCTCTCTTCTTCTTTTTCTGCAGTCTCTTCTGTGAATGTTTCTTCTTCCTTTCTTTCTTCAGATCTCCTTCTTTTTCTTCCTTATGGCTGCAGAGCTTCTACCTTCAGCTACTAAGTCTTCCTTTCTTCTTCTTCTGCTTTGGCCGTTGCTCTTCTTTTCTTTCTTTCTTCAGCCTGCCTTCTTTCCTGCTCTGGCTGCTGACCTTCCGTCGTCTGACCCGGTGCTTCGACGACTTAACTATGCATTTGCTACAGTGCAGCTCCTTCTTCTTCCGCGGGTCTTCTTCTTCGCCTGCGCCTGCACACTTCAGAGTTTTTCGTCAGAGGCAAAACCTACTCTACCCTCCCCCCCCCCGCGTCTCTCTTTCTCTCTGAAACCACTCTTGGGAAAGCTCTCCCAGAGCTACCGGGTAACCGGGTTCGGATCAGGCCCGGGTCCAGGCCCACCGGCGTGCGTGGTGGGCGAGGAGTGCAGGTCAGTCGAGTCGGGTCGGGTCGGTTCGGGTCAGGTCCGCGGGGCGTGAGCGCGGACGAGACCGGGTAACCGGGCGGGTGAAGGGGACCTCACCCTGTGTACTGAGGCAGTAAGGCTAGTGCACGAAATCAATTTAAACAGTGGAACGGGTGTGAGGCTTACCGATGTGGGACTAAACGCAGACCGTTCCTCGCGTGCGCCTGCAGGGAGACCGCGGCCTGGCTTCTGCAGCTGCGGCTTCTATTTGCATAGGTTGCTGGCTGGCTGCCTTCGCAAGACTCCCCGTACTCCGCAGCAGCTGGAGACCTGGAGTCCTCAAGCCTGGAGCGCGGGAGAAGCTGCTTCAATGTGCGTTAATGGCGGTCGAACCTCAAAACCTGTCGGACACGAATATGGCCTCTCGGCCTGATCAAACCACTGGGGAACCTTCGCCGTGGCCCGGCGAAGGTGAGGAGCTGTGCGGCAGGCCGCAAGGTGGTGTCTGGCGGCAGCCCTGGGTCGGACTGCAACCGGAGGAATGGGTTTGTTCGGGGGAGTGTTACGGAGGTGTGGAGTGGCAGTGGAGGGGTGGGGGGTGCTCAGTGTGATGAGGCGGAGGTTCGGTGAGGGTCGGCGAGCCGTGTGGGTCGCTGAGGTGATGGGAGCGGCTCGCCGGAGGGTGGTCGGAGGCGAAGGGGGTGAAGGTGGTCAGGGTCGGTAGAGGGCTTAATTGAATAAATTGAAAGCGGGGAAAGAAAGAGGAGGAGAAGGGGAGTAGCTCTAGCTTACTTGCAAGGACGAAGGGGGAGGAACAGGGCGACAGTCGTATCGACTGTCGCCGGAGAAGACGATGCTCAGGGAAAGGGGCGGCGGCGAGCAGAGAGCCGGAGAGGCGCCAGCTGGGTGCGGCGTGGCGCGGGAAGAGCAGGGGAGGAAGTCTCTGCTGCTGGTATTGCGGCAGAGCGAAGCGGTGGAGGGGGAGGAAACCGCCGGAGCTGGTGAGCGTCTGCCGGAGGAAGAAGAGAAGAAAGTTGGGGATTTTCTCCGTCAGATCCAGGCTGCCCTGGTCGGTGGAGCAGCGGGGGGTATTTATAGGGATCAAACAGGGAGGAAGGCGGAGGGAGACGACGTGTCTCCCTCGCCGGAGGATGGTCGGAAACAAGAACCCATACCGTCCGTGCGTTCGCACGGCCGGTATGGTGGGCTACAACGACCAGGGGGGTGTCCCTGCGACGGTCGACGACGCAGGGCACCCCCGGTTTACTTGCCAGGTCCCCCACCTCACCCTGCGCGGCGCCATGCTCCGCGCAAGGTCGCCGGAGCATGGTGCTGGCAGGTTTTGCAGGAGGGACCTGATTGCAAAGAACGAAGGAGAGTTAGGGGCCAAAATGCGAGGGTTCAAAAGTTGAGGGCCAAAGAGTAAATATATGAGGACCAAAGTGTAAAGTCGGTCAAGGAGGTTTCTTCTTAGGCTCAAGTTTTTATAGATGACTAATTAGGACCCAAGGAATCTGATGGTGAATTTCATTTTCATATTAAACCTTGTTTGACTGGTCAATTTGCGCAAAAACCCAAATTAAGTTATTAATTGGGCATGGTTCTCAATGTAGGTCAAAATGGGTTCTAAAGGCCAAATTGAAGGTTCTAAACCCTAGAGATTATTTTTCTATGAATTTTAGAGGGTTTATTCTATTTTTACTTTGCCTCGAACCTTGTGAATTGAAGTGGGTTGTTTTAGGGTTACAGATTTATCATTTAGTTTCTTGGAATTGCTGTAGCCCTTGCTAGATCATTTCATCCCACTTTTATTCTTATTAAGCTGCTTTGACCTATGTTTGGGCCCTGAATTACCCTGTATGTCGATTATACTGGTGAAATTGCATTTTTACCCCTTATGACTTGTTTTCTCCTTAAACTCAGAATTCTCTGAGTTAAGCCTTTCCTTGAGTTATGTAGGAGCTTTTATCCTTTGTATTGGGTCAAAATGAGCTAGTTATGGCTCATGATGAGGTTCTCATCATACCCCCATGCCTAGCTTTTGCTAGTCCCTTAGCAAAAACTTAAGGTTTCAACCCTTGTTCTAGACCATGAAGTTTTTAATGGTTTTAGATAAGTGCCTTTTTTATTTGAGCATAGATTAGGTTAGAATGCTGACCATAGGCCTAAAAGGTACTCTAGTACCAATCAAGATCCAAATCTGTCTAGCCTTAGCCTCAGTCTTTTAGCAAAGGTTTTTAAGGCCCACAAGAACTAACCTAAGGTTTATTGGACTTCGTGGTTAAAGCACCCGTGCTTGAAATGATTTTAGCCCTGGCTCAGTTCGCAGTGCGTTTTGTAAGAGAGAGATAGAAAGTTTTTCTGTTTGGAGAGTTTTCTCTCTCTTTTTCTTTTTAGTTCTAGCCTAGGATTGGCTTTTCAACACGGTCTGTATCAGATTCCTTGCTCCCATCATCAATCCTCAAGGGTTCCTGGCGATCGATGCTTCGAGATAGCACCGCCCATGGCAACCCCCGGAACCCTGGCTATTGAGATTTCGAGATAATCCCATCCATGGTATTCCGTGGCCGAATCCAGACCCTGGCAATTGACATTTCGAGATAATGCCATCCATGGAATCTGAACCAGCAGAGTGCTTACATGCCCCCAGTAGGATATGTAAATATCCTAAGAGACAAGCACCGAGGAGATGATATTTTGTTACGCATCTTCGAGGGGATTTCCCACCTCTCTGCGCTGGGAACTCGTCCAAATCAACTTGTGTTGATCGGCCGCTCCTATTCTAGGTGTTCTTTTCAGATTTTTGCGACGCTTCTGCGTGATTCTGATTTTTACGCTTACTGAACCAGGCTGTGTGTGAGATTAGGGTGCTTAAGTTACTGAGTCCCGTAAACCAAAAATTAGTTAACGAGGCCGAATACTCCTTAAGCCTTAGACCTAATACTTCAGCTTTTCATTTTCCTCAACCTCTTGAGGAGTGTCCAGATCTTAATGGGTACTAAGAGTCTATTCAAGAATGCCTAAGGTTTGCATTCTTTACTAATCTTATTGTGCACTTTTCTTGAATGAGGTCTAGAACCTAGGTTAATTCCTTAGTTCCTTACTAATGACTATCACTTTTTCTCATAATTTTGTGCTCCTTTTTCATTTTGTTTCTTTTCTCCTTCACAAAATTTTCTTCTCCTCTTTTCCTCTTATTTTTTTTCGAAATTTTTTTTTTTAATTTTTATGGTGTTTTTGGCATATGTGAATTTTTTGTTTGAAACCTCTTCTTACAAGTTTTTGTACTTTCATACCCCCCCATGCCTAAGATTTGCAATGTCCTCATTGTAACCTAGGGGGTCTTAGTTTATTCCTTAAGACAGAAATTTGGGTGAGTGGATGGGTCGGGTTGAATTTTTGCGGACGATTTCAAATCCCAGATGCAAATATCTGAGTTGGGGTCGGCTGTCTACAAGGATGAACTTCGAGTGCTGAAAGGTGTCAGAACAAGTTTCAGGTTTATAAAGAGAATGACGGGCTGCCTCCCGTTAAGCGCTGAGTTTTACGCCATCGGCTGGGCGCAATAAGCTCAAGGGGAAAGGAGGGTATAAGATGCCTCAGCCAAATTAGTAGAAGTTACATCAATGAACGGCTTGAGTCTCTGACCGTTCACGATGAAAGGTTCAGAATCGTGGCTGAGTGGACTGATTTCGATTGCTCCATTTCCAAAAACCTGTTGGACCAAATATGGTCCGACCCACTTAGATCTCAGTTTTCCTGGGAAGAGTTTGAGTCGGGCATCAAAGAGTAGGACCTTTTGACCAGGATGAAAGATCTTTCTCGAGATGTGTTTGTCGTGGAAGGCTTTAACCCGCTCCTTGTAGATTTGAGAGTTCTCGTACGCGTCTATGCGTAATTCATCGATCTCGCTGATTTGGAGTTTTCTGTGGGTCCCAGCCTTGGAAAGATCTAGATTACAGTTCCGTACTGCCCAATAGGCTTTACGCTCCAGTTCGACGGGAAGGTGGCATGCCTTTCCGTACACCAATCTAAAGGGAGACATGCCCAATTGGGTCTTGTGGGCGGTCCTATAGGCCCACAATGCTTCCGGAAGTCGGGACGACCAGTCCTTCCTGTCAGGTCGAACAGTGACTTGCAGGATTTTCTTGATCTCCCGATTAGACAGCTCAGCTAGACCATTAGTTTGGGGGTGGTAAGGAGTAGAGATTCGGTGAGACACCCCGTATTTGGTCATCAGTGACCTAAACTGAGCATTTGTGAAATGGGTCCCCCCATCAGAGATTATTGCACGAGGAATCCCGAACCTTGAGAAAATGTGTTGATGAATGAATTTGAGAACGATTTTGTGATCACAGGTTCGGGTCGGTATGGCTTCGATCCATTTGGACACGTAGTCCACAGCCAACAGAATGTATTCGAAACCATCCGAAACAGGAAAGGGGCCCATAAAATCAATCCCCCAAACATCAAAGATTTCGCATACTAGAATCGGTTGCATAGGCATCATGTCGCGATGGCTCATGTTGCCCAAAGTCTGGCAACGACTGCATGCCTTGCAATGACTGTATGCATCTTTGAACAGTGTGGGCCAGTAAAAGCCGCACTGGAGGACTTTTGATGCGGTTTTATGCCCGGCAAAATGGCCACCGCATGCCTGGTCATGGCAGAAAGAGAGGATATTGTTGACTTCCCCTTCCGGGACACATCTCCGGATGATCTGATCGGCACCTATGCGGAAGAGGTACGGGTCTTCCCAAATGTAATACTTGGCATCGGAGCGTAATTTGTCTTTCTTGGCCTTCGGCCAATCGGACGGGGTCTGATGAGATGCCAAGTAATTTACAATATTAGCAAACCATGGAAGGCTAGTACCAATAGTCAGCAGGTGCTCATCGGGAAAATGCTCAGTGATGGGTCCGGAAGGGTCAATTATTTCAGAAGGAAGACGGGACAAGTGATCAGCTACCACGTTTTGTTTTCCCGTTTTATCGCGAATCTCGAGGTCAAATTCTTGCAACAGTAAGATCCATCGGATCAATCGAGGTTTTGCGTCCTTCTTTGCAAGGAGATGCCTCACAGCCGTGTGATCCGAGTATATGATGACATGGGAACCCAGAAGGTACGATCTGAACTTCTCTAGGGCAAATACTACAGCTAGCAGCTCTTTCTCAGTAACCGTATAGTTACGCTGAGCCTCATCGAGTGTTTTGCTGGCGTAGTAAATGACCACAGGTTTCTTGTCATTTTTCTGCCCCAAAACCGCTCCTACAGCGAAGTCGGATGCATCACACATGATCTCAAAGGGTTGAGACCAATCAGGGGACTGTAGGATCGGGGCTTGGGTGACTCGGTCACGCAGGATTTCAAATGCTTGAGTGCATTCCTTGGAGATTTCGAAGGGAACATCCTTGGAGAGAAGAGTGGTCAGGGGGCGTGCGATTTTTGAAAATTCAGGGATAAATCGTCGATAAAAACCAACATGCCCTAAAAAGGATCGGATGTCCCTGATCGAGCTAGGCATAGGAAGGTGAGAAATCAGATTAACCTTAGCTCGATCCACTTGGATACCTTTCTCCGAAATTGAGTGTCCCAGGACAATTCCCTCAGGCACCATGAAATGGCTCTTTTCCCCGAAAAGAACCAAATTCACGTCGATGCACCGCCTGAGTATCTGGACCAAGTGTTGGAGGAAATCGTCGAATGATGCTCCGAAAACTGAAAAGTCATCCATGAAGACTTCCAGATAATCACCTACCATATCTGAGAATATGGCAAGCATGCATCGCTGAAAAGTAGCGGGTGCATTGCAAAGACCGAAAGGCATCCTTCGGAAAGCGTATGTTCCGAAGGGGCAGGTGAACGTGGTCTTTTCTTGGTCCTCAGGGTGGATTGCCACCTGGTTATAACTGGAGTACCCGTCAAGAAAGCAGAAGAACCTATTTCGCGCTAGTTTTTCGAGAATTTGATCAATGAAGGGTAGTGGGAAATGATCCTTCTTCGTGGAGGAATTGAGTCGACGGTAATCTATACAGACTCTCCACGAGTTGGCTAATCGGGTAGGAATGATTTCTCCGGTCTCAGTCGTTATAGTGGTGAGTCCTGCCTTCTTGGGCACGACCTGAATTGGCCTCACCCAACGACTATCGGAGATCGGGTAGATGATCCCGGCATCTAACCACTTGATGATCTCCTTTTTCACGGCCTCCTGCAGATTGGGGTTTAAGCGTCTCTGCATTTCACGAGAAGGTCGCGTGCCCTCTTCTGAATAGATATGATGAGTACAATAAGAGGGACTTATTCCAGTCAAATCATCGAGAGTCCATCCGATGGCTCTGCGATGTTGCTGGAGGACAACAATCAGACTGGCTTCCTGTTCAGGACTGAGGTTGGAATTGATGATCACAGGAAGGGTCTGATTAGAACCCAAAAAGATGTATTTTAAGTGAGCAGGAAGGGGTTTCAGTTCGAGGATGGGGTTTTCAGCAGCAGCGGGTGGTTCAGTATAGATGTGAGGTTCAAGGGTGGGAGTTACTGGGTTGTTCACATCTGGATTTGACTCCTCTGTTTGCGGGTCAAGATCCTTCTGTGGTTGATGAGGCATACTCAAGTCATTCTGGAGGTGTGATTCATCAACCAAAGTCTTGATGTCACAAATTTACTCGATGACGCCGCAATTAATTCCTTGTTGGGCCTTAAATATATCAATTTTCAGTGTTTGATCTCCAAACTTAAGCTCTATTTGGCCCTCCTCACAGCTGATGTTGGCTCTAGCAGTAGCCAAGAAAGGTCTCCCTAGAATGATTGGTGTATCCCTAGGGTTCTCAGGTGCATCCATGTCTAGGACTATAAAGTCCACTGGAAAATAGAAATCCTGCACTCTCACGATAACATCCTCGAGAATCCCTTTTGGTGACTTTATAGATCGATCTGCTAATTGTAATGTCACCTCGGTTGGTTTCAGCTCAGATTCTTCTAGATGGTCAAGTAAGGATGTGGGTATCAGATTTATAGATGCACCCAAGTCTAACAATGCTCTATCAAATTGGGTACCACCTATCTTACAGGAGATCAGGGGAGTTCCAGGATCTTTTGCCTTGGGTGGGAGTCTACTAAGGATTACAGAGCTGGCTTGCTCTGACAGAACAATTGGGCTCCCTCCCTTGGTTCGCGGCTTACGCTGGGGTGTACATAAATTCTTTAGAAATCGTGCGTAAGCTGGTACGTGGCGGATTGCATCCATCAAGGGGATGTTTATGTGGACCTGCTCAAAGAGCTTGACCAGGTCCTCCTCAGGGGCCACGGGTTTGGTGGTCTTCTTTCCCTTGGTCAGGGCCTCGGGAAACGGGATCTTGGTTGGTTCCTCTAGGATAGGTCCAGGTTGTGGATCTGGAACAGCGGTACCTTGGATAACTATCCTAGGGTCATGGTTATCAGGTTGGGAGTGGTTTGGATAATGAGGGTCTTGAGTTGTCTTACCACTACGTGTTGTTACAGAATTTAATCCGGCCTGATTTTGGTTTGGGTTTGGTAGGAGGGGTGGCTGCTGCTGAAATTCCGCACGAGAAGTTGAGGCATCCATCTCGTCTGGAGATGGAGCAGTGGGGGCCTGATAAATCCATTGAGCGTGGCCTAAATTTGGATTCATAACGCGCTTCTGGGTTGGCACATTATTTGGGTTAGGAAGGGGTTGGGAAGGGAGTGTGCCTGGCTGGCGAGAATTTGCCAACTGGGCCAGTTGAGTTTTAACTTCAGTAAGCTCGTCCTTGTGCTGTTTTTGAATAGCCGCATTCGATTTTTGAATGTCAGCCAGAGTCTGAAGGATTAAGGACATTTGATCTTGATTTGGCCCTGATGGATAAGTAGGGTTGGGCCGAGGCTGAGGCGGCTGGTAGTGATGAGAGGGCTGTGGGCGGGACTGAAAAGGTGGTCTTTGGGTTTGGGAATTTCCCGCCCACTGAAAATTGGGATGGTTTCGCCATCCAGGGTTGTAAGTGTTGGAGAATGGGTTGTTCTGGATGGCGTTGAGGTCCTCGCAGGTCTGAGGAACCTCCTGAGAATCAGGGAAATGAGGAATGGAGTTCCCCCGGCTGGTGAAGAAAGGATCGGATGATCTTCCAGTCCAAGAATCAGATGGGGATGGATATGGATCCATCCCAGGGGAGGATCGGTGGAGGATGTTTTGCACAGTCTCCTATGTGGAAGGAGGTTGTGCAAAGGAGTTACGCGCAGAGGTGGCTCGCTGCAAGTGCTGAGTCAGCTCATCCACCTTCTTTTCAATGATTGAGACCTTGTCCAATCGACTGGCCATTAATTCCAGGTCGACTGATGCGGACAGGCCCTGCGTCTCATGTGCTCCCTTAAGATTCGTCGCTGCGCGGGCATTCGTCCTGTCGAATAATCCCATGGAGTCATTGTTGATGGAGTTCTCGCACATGTTTTCGAGAATCTCCCATACGGTGTCTTCATGTTGACCCATGATGTTTCCTCCGCAAGTTGCATTGACGAAAAGGCGGATGTCCTCACGGAGTCCCTGGTAAAAAGATTGGACTTGTTCCCATTTAGGAACTCCGTGATGGGGGCACTTTCTCATGAGATCCTGAAAACGATCCCATGCCTCATGGAGAGGTTCTCCTGATTGTTGAGTGAAGTGTGTAATCTGATGGCGCAAGGCGTTGGTCCGACCAACGGGAAAGAACTTTTTCAAAACCTCGGATTGAAGTTCTTCCCAAGTGTTGATCGGCCGGGTCTGAGTTTGATACCAATGGGCGGCCTTGTCCATAAGAGAAAAGGAGAACATCTTCATGAGAAGAATATCCCGATTTTGCGCATCTGATCCAAAAGTGTGGGCCAGATGCTTAAGCTGTTTGATGTGCTGGAAGGGATCTTCAGAATTAAGCCCATGGAATTTAGGTATAGCATGAATCATGTTGGGCTTTAGTTCGGAATCAGGTCCTCCAGTCGGGATTCTGACTCGAGGCTCAATGGCCACCGCAGCAGGATTGTAGTGGTCCCACATCATAGGACGCTGTGGTGGGTGCACGAAGTTTTGGAAGAGGTCATTGAGTCGCTGGAGCTGGTGTTCCAGATTATTTTCTTCCTCAACTGGCTGAGCCATGATGGGGGAAGAAGAAGAACTTGGTTCTGAATCAGAAGAGAGAATAATGTGAGGGTGTTGCTGCACAAACACGGGCGTCGAGGCTTGGCCTTGACGAGAGCGAATTTCTAATGGAGGTCTTAAGGGTGGTCTTAGGGACCTCCTTCCGTACATGCACTGTTTGGAAGAGGTAAGTTTAGAAGGTGCTGGACCCAATCAAGACACCCAAAAAATGTGTTGGGTGACTATAGAGGTGCGGGGCAGATGGACCCCTTGATCAGAAAGATCGTCCACCTGAGAATTACCTGGGCAGCCAGAGAGGGAGAGTCCCGCGAAGACCCCTACACGGTAGAGCGTCCCCACGGGTTACAGGGTTTCCCCCACCCGACCTCTCTTGTCACTGCGGTTCCAGGTAGACCAGAATGGGGATCTTGACCTCTTAAGTCTACCAATTTTAAGATCAGGGTGCTTAAGGTTTCACTTGAACTTTAGTCTTTTTAAGTGCAAAGAGTGACCTAATTTAAGGTTGGTTAACCCAAAGGGGTCAACTTTACCTCTTGTTTTCTTTGAGAGCTTTTTGGGTCCTTTCTTTTAGGGTCCAAGTGTTTAAAGAGAGAGCCAATTGTTTAGGATTTTTCTTGTTAATTATTTTCAATCAATGGCTTGGGCACACCTCTTTTGGATTTCCTCAATTCTTGATTAAGGGGTGTGTCTCTACTGAAATCCTAATGTTTGACCTTATGTTGGCTCTACTTGGTCCATTTAACTCTTTGTTGGGCAATTAGGGCTCAAGCAAGAATGTGTTAGCCCTTAAATACCCTTAATAGTGTGCAGGAGTGATGAGTTGAAAACATGCAACTCTTTATGGTTACTAAGTATGGAAGACAGGTTAGCCCTATATTGCTTGTTCTTTTCTTTTCTTCCTCTTTAAAGTTTAGGGGTTAATAGTGAGAGGAAAAATTTACCTATCTTCGGAGTGGTTGTCGTGTGGTTGCTTGTCTTCTTGAGTTCCTGTAGCTGCACAAAAGAGAGGAGATTATCAGAAATGAAAAGAAACAGGAATGTTTACCTCTAGAATAGCCGTTGTTCCCCGGCAACGGCGCCAAAATGAAGTCGGTTGGTTTGATGACCGGGTTTTGGTTTTGTTATAACGTTGTAGTAAAGCCGGTTATTACCAACATTTCAAATATAAATTTTTTACTCGGAAAATAAAAGAGTTCCCGAGGTCGAACTCAGGGAGCAAGTCGTATTCTAGAGATATACATGTTTCTTTTACAAAATAAAGAAAGAGAGAGGGAAAGAATTTGTTGTTCTCTTTGTTTTCTCCTCGTGATGTTCTTCTTTCTTTCTTTCTTCAGATCTCCTTCTTCTTCTTCTTCGTTCTGCAGAGGTGATGCTCCTCTTCAGATCTCCTTCTTCTTCTTCCTTGGTTTCTGTCTTGGCCTCTCTTCTTCTTTTTCTGCAGTCTCTTCTGTGAATGTTTCTTCTTCCTTTCTTTCTTCAGATCTCCTTCTTTTTCTTCCTTATGGCTGCAGAGCTTCTACCTTCAGCTACTAAGTCTTCCTTTCTTCTTCTTCTGCTTTGGCCGTTGCTCTTCTTTTCTTTCTTTCTTCAGCCTGCCTTCTTTCCTGCTCTGGCTGCTGACCTTCCGTCGTCTGACCCGGTGCTTCGACGACTTAACTATGCATTTGCTACAGTGCAGCTCCTTCTTCCGCGGGTCTTCTTCTTCGCCTGCGCCTACACACTTCAGAGTTTTTCGTCAGAGGCAAAACCTACTCTACCCTCCCCCCCCCGCATCTCTCTTTCTCTCTGAAACCACTCTTGGGAAAGCTCTCCCAGAGCTACCGGGTAACCGGGTTCGGATCAGGCCCGAGTCCAGGCCCACCGGCATGCGTGGTGGGCGAGGAGTGCAGGTTAGTCGAGTCGGGTCGGGTCGGTTCGGGTCAGGTCCGCGGGGCGTGAGCGCGGACGAGACCGGGTAACCGGGCGGGTGAAGGGGACCTCACCCCGTGTACTGAGGCAGTAAGGCTAGTGCACGAAATCAATTTAAACAGTGGAACGGGTGTGAGGCTTACCGATGTGGGACTAAACGCAGACCGTTCCTCGCGTGCGCCTGCAGGGAGACCGCGGCCTGGCTTCTGCAGCTGCGGCTTCTATTTGCATAGGTTGCTGGCTGGCTGCCTTCGCAAGACTCCCCGTACTCCGCAGCAGCTGGAGACCTGGAGTCCTCAAGCCTGGAGCGCGGGAGAAGATGCTTCAATGTGAGTTAATGGCGGTCGAACCTCAAAACCTGTCGGACACGAATATGGCCTCTCGGCCTGATCAAACCACTGGGGAACCTTCGCCGTGGCCCGGCGAAGGTGAGGAGCTGTGCGGCAGGCCGCAAGGTGGTGTCTGGCAGCAGCCCTGGGTCGGACTGCAACCGGAGGAATGGGTTTGTTCGGGGGAGTGTTACGGAGGTGTGGAGTGGCAGTGGAGGGGTGGGGGGTGCTCAGTGTGATGAGGCGGAGGTTCGGTGAGGGTCGGCGAGCCGTGTGGGTCGCTGAGGTGATGGGAGCGGCTCGCCGGAGGGTGGTCGGAGGCGAAGGGGGTGAAGGTGGTCAGGGTCGGTAGAGGGCTTAATTGAATAAATTGAAAGCGGGGAAAGAAAGAGGAGGAGAAGGGGAGTAGCTCTAGCTTACTTGCAGGGACGAAGGGGGAGGAACAGGGCGACAGTCGTATCGACTGTCGCCGGAGAAGACGATGCTCAGGGAAAGGGGCGGCGGCGAGCAGAGAGCCGGAGAGGCGCCAGCTGGGTGCGGCGTGGCGCGGGAAGAGCAGGGGAGGAAGTCTCTGCTGCTGGTATTGCGGCAGAGCGAAGAGGTGGAGGGGGAGGAAACCGCCGGAGCTGGTGAGCGTCTGCCGGAGGAAGAAGAGAAGAAAGTTGGGGATTTTCTCCGTCAGATCCAGGCTGCCCTGGTCGGTGGAGCAGCGGGGGGTATTTATAGGGATCAAACAGGGAGGAAGGCGGAGGGAGACGACGTGTCTCCCTCGCCGGAGGATGGTCGGAAACAAGAACCCATACCGTCCGTGCGTTCGCACGGCCAGTATGGTGGGCTACAACGACCAGGGGGGTGTCCCTGCGACGGTCGACGACGCAGGGCACCCCCGGTTTACTTGCCAGGTCCCCCACCTCACCCTGCGCGGCGCCATGCTCCGCGCAAGGTCGCCGGAGCATGGTGCTGGCAGGTTTTGCAGGAGGGACCTGATTGCAAAGAACGAAGGAGAGTTAGGGGCCAAAATGCGAGGGTTCAAAAGTTGAGGGCCAAAGAGTAAATATATGAGGACCAAAGTGTAAAGTCGGTCAAGGAGGTTTCTTCTTAGGCTCAAGTTTTTATACATGACTAATTAGGACCCAAGGAATCTGATGGTGAATTTCATTTTCATATTAAACCTTGTTTGACTGGTCAATTTGCGCAAAAACCCAAATTAAGTTATTAATTGGGCATGGTTCTCAATGTAGGTCAAAATGGGTTCTAAAGGCCAAATTGAAGGTTCTAAACCCTAGAGATTATTTTTCTATGAATTTTAGAGGGTTTATTCTATTTTTACTTTTCCTCGAACCTTGTGAATTGAAGTGGGTTGTTTTAGGGTTACAGATTTATCATTTAGTTTCTTGGAATTGCTGTAGCCCTTGCTAGATCATTTCATCCCACTTTTATTCTTATTAAGCTGCTTTGACCTATGTTTGGGCCCTGAATTGCCCTGTATGCAGATTATACTGGTGAAATTGCATTTTTACCCCTTATGACTTGTTTTCTCCTTAAACTCAGAATTCTCTGAGTTAAGCCTTTCCTTGAGTTATGTAGGAGCTTTTATCCTTTGTATTGGGTCAAAATGAGCTAGTTATGGCTCATGATGAGGTTCTCATCAACCGCCATCAGAGTTTCATCGGGAAATGTCTTGCGAATGTCTCCAGAAAGAGAGTCATTAAGAGGAAGGCGAGACAGGTGGTCAGCCACAAATTTTCTACTCCTTTCTTTTCACGTATTTCCAAGTCAAATTTTTGAAGGATAAGATCCACCTAATCAGACGTGGCTTAGAATCTTTCTTAGCAATGAGATGTTTCACTACTGCATGATCAGTAAAAATAACCACCTTAGACCCAAGTAGATAAGACCTAAACTTCTCCAGAGCAAAAACTACAACAAGTAATTCTTTTTCAGTGACGGTGTAGTTTTGCTGAGGTTCGGTTAAAGTCTTGCTTTCATAATGCAGCACATGAGGTCTTCCCTCAACCCTTTGTCCAAGGACTGCTCCCACTGCATAATCTGAAGCATCACACATAAGCTCAAATGGGAGTGTCCAATCAGGAGCTTGGAGAATAGGCGTAGAGATCAAGGCTTCCTTTAGAGTTTGAAAGGCCTCGGCACACTTTGAATCAAAATTGAAGGGAGATTCCTTCGCCAACAAGTCACAAAGTGGCCTAGAAATCTTACTAAAATTTTTAATAAAGCGCCTGTAAAAGCCAACATGGCCCAGAAAGGATCTAATCTATTTGACATTCGTAGGCAATGGAAGTTTGGAAATAGAATCAATCTTGGCTTTATCTACTTCCAAACCTTGCTCGGATACAACATGCCCAAGTACAATTCCTTTCTGTACCATGAAGTGACTTTTCTCCCAGCTGAGGACTAAACTAGTCTCCTTACATCGTTTCAACACATTCTCCAGGTGCAGGAGTTACCGGTCGAAAGATGAGCCATAAATAGAGAAGTCATCCATAAATACTTCAACACACTCGTCAATCATGTCCAAAAAGATAGACATCATACACCACTGGAAAGTTGTAGGGGCATTACATAATCCAAACGGCATACGCCTGAATGCAAAGGTACCGTAAGGACTCGTGAATGTCATCTTTTCCTGGTCATCAGGAAAGACTGCCACCTGATTTTACCCAGAATATCCACCGAGAAAGCAATAATACTTATTCCCTGCCAATTTTTCGAGAATTTGATCAATAAAAGTCAAAGGAAAGTGATCCTTCTGGGTAGCAGTGTTCAGCTTGCGGAAATCAATACAGACCCTCCATCCAGTTGAGGGTCTTGTGACAACTTGTTCACCTTGGTCGTTGAGTTCCACAGTAAAGCCTGCCTTCTTTGGCACCACATGAATGGGACTGACCCATTTATTGTCAGCAATGGGATGTATGATCCCAGCATCCAACCACTTCAGGATTTCCTTTTTTACAACCTCCTTTATATTAGGTGATGAGAACCTCATCATGAGCCATAACTAGCTCATTTTGACCCAATACAAAGGATAAAAGCTCCTACATATCTCAAGGAAAAGCTTAACTCAGAGAATTCTGAGTTTGAGAAGAAAACAAGTCATAAGGGGTAAAAGTGCAATTTTACCAGTATAATCTGCATACAGGGTAATTCAGGGCCCAAACATAGGTCAAAACAGCGTAATAAGAATAAAAGTGGGATGAGATGATCTAGCAAGGGCTACAGCACTTCCAAGGAACCAAATGATAATCTGTAACCCTAAAACAACCCACTTCAATTCACAAGGTTCGAGGCAAAGTAAAAATAGAATAAACCCTCTAAAATTCATAGAAAAATAATCTCTGGGGTTTAGAACCATCAATTTGGCCTTTAGAACCCATTTTGACCTACATTGAGAACCATGCCCAATTAATAACTTAATTTGGGTTTTTGCGCAAATTGACCGGTCAAACAAGGTTTAATATGAAAATAAAATTCACCATCAGATTCCTTAGGTCCTAATTAGTCATGTATAAAAACTTGAGCCTAAGAAGAAACCTCCTTGACCGACTTCACACTTTGGTCCTCATATATTTACTCTTTGGCCCTCAACTTTTGAACCCTCGCATTTTGGCCCCTAACTCTTCTTCGTTCTTTGCAAACAGGTCCCTCCTGCAAAACCCTGCCAGCACCATGCTCCGGCGACCTTGCGCGGAGCATGGCGCCGCGCAGGGTGAGGTGGGGGACCTGGCAAGTGTACCGGGGGTGCCCTGCGTCGTCAGCCGTCGCAGGAGCACCCCCATGGTCACTGTAGCCCCCCATACCGGCCGTGCGAACGCACGGACGGTATGGGTTCGTATTCCGACCATTCTCCGGCGAGGGAGACACGTCGTCTCCCTCCGCCTTCCTCCCTGCTTCAACCCTATAAATACCCCCCGCCGCTCCACCGACGAAGGCAGCCTGGACCTGACGGAGAAAACCCCCAGCTTTCTTCTCTTCTTTCGCCGGCAGACGCTCACCAGCTCCGGCGACTTCCTCCCCCTCCACCTCTTCGCTCTGCCGCACTACCAGCAGCAGAGACCTTCTCCCCTGCTCTTCCCGCGCCACGCCGCACCCAGCTGGCGCCTCTCCAGCCTTCTGCTCGCCGCCGCCCCTCTCCCTGAGCATCGTCTTCTCCGGCGACAGTCGATACGACTGTCGCCCTGTTCCTCCCCCTTCGTCCCTGCAGTTAAGTTAGACTTACTCCCCTTCTTCTCCTCTTTCTTTCCCCGCTTTCGATTTAGTCAATTAAGCCCTCTACCGACCCTGTTCACCCTCATCCTCTCCGCCTCCGACCACCCTCCGGCGAGCCGCTCCCATCACCTCAGCGACCCACACGGCTCGCCGACTACCGCAGAACCTCCGCCTCCTCACCCTGATCCTCTTCCGCCCCTCCACTTCCCACCAAACACCCTCTGCAGACCCACCGAACACACCCACTCCCTCGCTCACAGTTTGACCTAGGACGACCTGACAGCTCCATCTCGCCCCCTGCAGACCCCCTGACCACCTTCGCCGTGCCACGGCGAAGGTCCCCCGCCTGTCTGATCTGGCCGAGAGGCCGTGCCATTGGTTTCAGGTTCCAGGCCTTGACCGCCATTGGCGAGGAAGCTCGAAGCCTGCTCGAGGTTGCTTCAAGCCGAGATATCCCAGGTTGAAAAGCCACGGCCAGCGCGGAAGAGTCTCGCGCACACACCCTGGCCCTCAATTGGAGCTGTGCGCCTCAACAGCCGATGCAATTGGGAGCACCATCCCTGCTGCAGGCGTGAGAGAATTGGGGTGGGACATTTAGTCCCACCTCGGAATCTCTCGAAGGCGCGCGGATGCATAAAGGCAAAAACTGCCTTATGCTGTTTGCCTCAGTTACCACGGGGTGAGGTCCCTCTCACCCGACCCGACCCGACTCGGCCTCGTCCGTGACCACGCTCCGCGGACCTGGCCCGACCCGATTAGACTGACCTGCACTCCTCGCCCACCACGCACGCCGGTGGGCCTGGACCCGGGCCTGATCCGAACCCGATTACCCGGTAGCGCTCTGGGAGAGCTTCCGATGAGTGATTTCAGAGAGAGAGATACGCGGGGGAGGGGGGTAGAGTAGGTTTTTGCCTTGACGAATAGACTCTGAAGTGTGCAGGCCAAAGAAGAAGAAGCAGACCCGCTGAAGAAGAAGGAGCTGCTGCACTGTAGCGAAGGCATTGTTAAGTCGTCTCAGCACTGGCGCAGACGACGGAAGGTCAGCAGCCAAAGAAGAAGAAGACCCGCTGAAGAAAAAGGAAGAGCAACAGCCATCGCGAAAGAAGAAAAAGAGAGGTCAAGGCAGGTGAAGACAAAGCAGAAGAAAGAGAAGCAAGAAGCAAGAAAAGAAGAAGACGATCTGACGAAAAAGAAAGAAAGGAAACAAGGAAGAACAGAAGAAGAGCACGAGGGGAAAATCTGAAGAAAGCAGAAGAAAAAGAAGAAGAAGAAGAAGAAGAAGAACAGGAAGAACCAAAGACAAAGAGGAAGAAGAAAAAGAAGAAGAAGAAGAAGAAGAAAGAACAGGAAGAACCAAAGACAAAGAGGAAGAAAGAAGAAAAGAAGAAGAAGCCAAATTTTCATCTCTCTCTCTCTTTATTTTTGTAATAGAACTTGTATATCTCTAGAATACAACTTGCTCCCTGAGTTCGACCTCGGGAACTCTTTTATTTTTCCGAGTAAAAAATTTTATATGAAAACGTTGGTAACAACCGGCTTTACTACAACGATATAACCGAAACCGGTCGACAAACCTGACGATTATCATTTTGGCGCCGTTGCCGGGGAGCAACGGCTAATTCTAGAGGTAAACATTCCTGTATCTTTTAATTTCTGATAATCTCCTCTCTTTTGTGCAGCTACAGGAACTCAAGAAGACAAGCAACCACACGACAACCACTCCGAAGACAGCTATAGGAACTCAAGAAGACAAGCAACCACACAACCACACCGAAGACAGGTAAAATCTTTTCTCTCACTATTAACCCCTACACTCTAAAGAGGAAGAAAAGAAAAGAACAAGCAATATAGGGCTAACCTGTCTTCCATATTTAGTAACCATAAAAGTTGCATGTTTTCAACTCATTATTTCTGCACACTATTAAGGGTATTTAAGGGCTAACACATTCTTGCTTGAGCCCTAATTACCCAACAAAGAATTAACTGGACCAAGTAGAGCCAACCTAGGATTCAACATTAGGGTTTTAGAGACACACTACTTAACTCAAGAATGGAGAAAATCCAAAAGAGGTGTGCCCAAACCATTGATTGAAAATAATTAACAAGAAAAATCCTAAACAATTGGCTCTCTAAACACTTGACCCCTAAAAGACAGGACCTAAAAGCTCTCAAAGAAAACAAGAGGTAAAGTTGACCCCTTTTGGGTTAACCAACCTTAAATTAGGTCACTCTTTGCACTTAAAAAGACTAAAGTTCAAGTGAAACCTTAAGCACCCTGATCTTAAAATTGGTAGACTTAAGAGGTCAAGATCCCCATTCTGGTCTACCTGGAACCGCAGTGACAAGAGAGGTCGGGTGGGGGAAACCCTGTAACCCGTGGGGACGCTCTACCGTGTAGGGGTCTTCGCGGGACTCTCCCTCTCTGGCTGCCCAGGTAATTCTCAGGTGGACGATCTTTCTGATCAAGGGGTCCATCTGCCCCGAACCTCTATAGTCACCCAACAATTTTTGGGTGTCTTGATTGGGTCCAGCACCTGCTTATCTCATCCAGCCCTTCAGTACTTTTCAGGAGGTCCTTGAAACCTCCTATAGAAATTCACGCTTCCCGAGGCTAAGCCTCGGCTCCTTTGTTTTTGCAGAAATCATTCACATAGCCCCTCTTTCCTCTGATTCTGAACAAAATCCCCTTCTTCCATCTTAATTCAAACTTTGATTCCACCACCTGATCCAATTATGCAGCCTAATTACCTAGCAAGACTACCATTCAAGAAACCTGAATATCGGAGATCTATGAAAGATAAAATGATCGAGGATGCCATAAGATTCTATGAAAAAGAAGAAAAAACCTCAACACCAATAGGAGATATTCAGGTTAATGTCCCAACAACCACATCCTTCATCATAAACTGTGCCCAAATTCTATTAACTGGAATTTCAAAAGGATCAACCCGAGATATGCTCATGACAGGATACATTGAGATGGAAAAATTACACCAATCTGAATGCCTTCAATGCTTGACAAATCCTGTACTTTGGGAACAACACCAAGATGCCCTTATAAAACGGGTAGAAATGATGAAATCAGTAGAACAAATTATCAACCAGAAATACCCGTATATATCAGAAACAAAGGATGAGTCATCTTGGAACAGTACTAAGAATCAATCCAGTTTCCCAGATCCCGGGATTGAGGCACAAAGTGGTTGTAAAATCCCAACCCAGATAGAAGACAATGTTGAATTAGGTTGGGATATTGCAGGAGAACACAATGCTGAGCCAACCCTAGGCCATGAATCACCAAGCTTAGAACTCCAAGACTCCTGCAATGACAAGATTAGAATTGAACCTCTGGAGGGTATAAATTCCGCCCCTTGTTTTGGTAAGGTAACCCTCGAAGGTTATTCGGACTTAGGTTCTAATAATTCTACCCACATCCTAAGCCTAGAACCTAGATCTGAAACTTATTGGGAAGATTATGAGGCCCCTTATGAGAAAGATCAAATTTTTACAGAATATGATTCCGGGCCTTTATTTGATGAATGTCCTTTTCCAACATCCTCAGGAAATCTGATTGATTTTTCAGAAAACATGCCAATTTATGATACAGAAACTGAGAAGTTGGATGAGCAAGGTTTTAATAGGGTCTATCCTACCAGCTTAGAGCTTGAACAGAACATCTTTTTGAGCCCAGAATTGACATATAGGCTAGAACCCAGTCAGGCTGCTGATTCCACATCTGATGATTTCTGCTGTGGTGGAATTCATGAATCTCATTTTCGCCAACTCTCCGACAATTTCAGATCTGACTATAATTGCGGAGAGATTCCCCTTCCTGAACACGCCAGGCCTATCTACGACCTCAGTTCACATGATTCTGACTCTGACTCCGACTCTGAGGTCCTGATTCCCGAGATCACCGATAACACAGAATCATTCCTTTTCGATCCTCAGGAACCAAAAACAGAAAATGCCAAGAGTGATTGCAACCCAGAATCCAAATTTTTTCTCGAATCCGATTTCTTTCATCCTACAAACACTCTTCCGGCATTTGATAGTTACCCAGAGGACTCTCTACAGAAAATCACCTATCATCTGTTTCTAGAAGAGCCCTCATACACAATGGCCACCTCATCCGCACACACAGAACGGATCAAAACCTCTCCCAAACCCCGACCCGCAACCGGACTCAATTTCTATGCTGATTCACCTTTCACCGAGCCGATTGCATTTCCACATCGGGTTTCGAACATTGATCAGACTACATACCATGCTCTATCATTCTCTGATCACCCCTGTAGGGTTCCTGCATCAGCCACTGATTATCCTACGGGTCCCTACTCTGACCAGGCTGATTCGGCACAGCCAAACCCTGCGTTTACACTTCCACATCCATCTGAGCTTCATAATTTCTGGTGGGCTCCACACCTTTTTATCCACATCTATCAACCCACCAGATTGATTGGGTTTGGGCTGCATCATCAGCCTGTTGATCTGAACAAGCACCTGGTTGGACCAACCAGGCTCTTAATCAAGGTGCTTGTCTTACAAAACTCTGCTGATTTGACCATCCCCTCTCCATCGCATTTCCCGCTTGGCTGAAGGCATCAAATTTAGCGCTCAACGGGAGGCAGCCCGTCATTCTCTTTAAAAACCTGAAACTTGTTCTGACAGCTTTTTGCACTTGAAGTTCACACTTTAGGACAGCCGACTCCACCTCAGGTGCTTGCATCTGAGATTAGAAATCGTCCGCAACAGTCACCCCGACCCATTCACTCATCAAAACAGCTATCCTAATGTATGAATTTAGTTGAATAAAAACCCCTAGGTTACAATGAGGACATTGCAAATCTTAGGCATGGGGGGGTATGAAAGTGCAAAAACTCGTAAGAAAAGGTTTCAAACAAAAAAATTCACATATGCCAAAAATACCATAAAAATTAAAAAATTTTCGAAAAAGAATAAGAGGAAAAGAGGAGAATTTTGTGAAGGAGAGAAGAAACAAAATGAAAAAGGAGCACAAAATTATAAGAAAAGTTGATAGTCATTAGTAAGGAACTAAGGAATTAACCTAAGTTCTAGACCTCATTCAAGAAAATAACTGAAAAGTGCACAATGAGATTAGTAAGAATGCAAACCTTAGGCATTCTTGAATAGACTCTTAGTACCCATTAAGATCTGGACACTCCTCAAGAGGTTGAGGAAAATGAAAAGCTGAAGTATTAGGTCTAAGGCTTAGGGAGTATTCGGCCTCGTTAACTAATTTTTGGTTTACGAGACTCAGTAACCTAAGCACCCTAATCTCACACACAGCCTGGTTCAGTAAGCGTAAAAATCAGAATCACGCAGAAGCGTCGCAAAAATCTGAAAAGAACACCTAGAATAGGAATGGCCGATCAACACAAGTTGATTTAGACGAGTTCCCAGCGCGGATAGGCGGGAAATCCCCTCGAAGATGCGTAACAAAATATCATCTCCTCGGTGCTTGTCTCTTAGGATATTTACATATCCTACGGGGGGCATGTAAGCACTCTGCTGGTTCAGATTCCATGGATGGCATTACCTCGAAGTGTCAATTGCCAGGGTCTGGATTCGGCCACGGAATACCATGGATGGGATTATCTCGAAATCTCAATAGCCAGGGTTCCGGGGGTTGCCATGGGCGGTGCTATCTCGAAGCATCGATCGCCAGGAACCCTTGAGGATTGATGATGGGAGCAAGGAATCTGATACAGACCGTGTTGAAAAGCCAATCCTAGACTAGAACTAAAAAGAAAAAAAGAGAGAAAACTCTCCAAACAGAAAAAACTTTCTATCTCTCTCTTACAAAACGCACTGCGAACTGAGCCAGGGCTAAAATCATTTCAAGCACGGGTGCTTTAACCACGAAGTCCAATAAACCTTAGGTTAGTTCTTGTGGGCCTTAAAAACCTTTGCTAAAAGACTGAGGCTAAGGCTAGACAGATTTGGATCTTGATTGGTACTAGAGTATCTTTTAGGCCTATGGTCAGCATTCTAACCTAATCTATGCTCAAATAAAAAGGCACTTATCTAAAACCATTGAAAACTTCATGGTCTAGAACAAGGGTTGAAACCTTAAGTTTTTTTTGCTAAGGGACTAGCAAAAGCTAGGCATGGGGGTATGATGAGAACCTCATCATGAGCCATAACTAGCTCATTTTGACCCAATACAAAGGATAAAAGCTCCTACATATCTCAAGGAAAAGCTTAACTCAGAGAATTCTGAGTTTGAGAAGAAAACAAGTCATAAGGGGTAAAAGTGCAATTTTACCAGTATAATCTGCATATAGGGTAATTCAGGGCCCAAACATAGGTCAAAACAGCGTAATAAGAATAAAAGTGGGATGAGATGATCTAGCAAGGGCTACAGCACTTCCAAGGAACCAAATGATAATCTGTAACCCTAAAACAACCCACTTCAATTCACAAGGTTCGAGGCAAAGTAAAAATAGAATAAACCCTCTAAAATTCATAGAAAAATAATCTCTGGGGTTTAGAACCATCAATTTGGCCTTTAGAACCCATTTTGACCTACATTGAGAACCATGCCCAATTAATAACTTAATTTGGGTTTTTGCGCAAATTGACCGGTCAAACAAGGTTTAATATGAAAATAAAATTCACCATCAGATTCCTTAGGTCCTAATTAGTCATGTATAAAAACTTGAGCCTAAGAAGAAACCTCCTTGACCGACTTCACACTTTGGTCCTCATATATTTACTCTTTGGCCCTCAACTTTTGAACCCTCGCATTTTGGCCCCTAACTCTTCTTCGTTCTTTGCAAACAGGTCCCTCCTGCAAAACCCTGCCAGCACCATGCTCCGGCGACCTTGCGCGGAGCATGGCGCCGCGCAGGGTGAGGTGGGGGACCTGGCAAGTGTACCGGGGGTGCCCTGCGTCGTCAGCCGTCGCAGGAGCACCCCCATGGTCACTGTAGCCCCCCATACCGGCCGTGCGAACGCACGGACGGTATGGGTTCGTATTCCGACCATTCTCCGGCGAGGGAGACACGTCGTCTCCCTCCGCCTTCCTCCCTGCTTCAACCCTATAAATACCCCCCGCCGCTCCACCGACGAAGGCAGCCTGGACCTGACGGAGAAAACCCCCAGCTTTCTTCTCTTCTTTCTCCGGCAGACGCTCACCAGCTCCGGCGACTTCCTCCCCCTCCACCTCTTCGCTCTGCCGCACTACCAGCAGCAGAGACCTTCTCCCCTGCTCTTCCCGCGCCACGCCGCACCCAGCTGGCGCCTCTCCAGCCTTCTGCTCGCCGCCGCCCCTCTCCCTGAGCATCGTCTTCTCCGGCGACAGTCGATACGACTGTCGCCCTGTTCCTCCCCCTTCGTCCCTGCAGTTAAGTTAGACTTACTCCCCTTCTTCTCCTCTTTCTTTCCCCGCTTTCGATTTAGTCAATTAAGCCCTCTACCGACCCTGTTCACCCTCATCCTCTCCGCCTCCGACCACCCTCCGGCGAGCCGCTCCCATCACCTCAGCGACCCACACGGCTCGCCGACTACCGCAGAACCTCCGCCTCCTCACCCTGATCCTCTTCCGCCCCTCCACTTCCCACCAAACACCCTCTGCAGACCCACCGAACACACCCACTCCCTCGCTCACAGTTTGACCTAGGACGACCTGACAGCTCCATCTCGCCCCCTGCAGACCCCCTGACCACCTTCGCCGTGCCACGGCGAAGGTCCCCCGCCTGTCTGATCTGGCCGAGAGGCCGTGCCATTGGTTTCAGGTTCCAGGCCTTGACCGCCATTGGCGAGGAAGCTCGAAGCCTGCTCGAGGTTGCTTCAAGCCGAGATATCCCAGGTTGAAAAGCCACGGCCAGCGCGGAAGAGTCTCGCGCACACACCCTGGCCCTCAATTGGAGCTGTGCGCCTCAACAGCCGATGCAATTGGGAGCACCATCCCTGCTGCAGGCGTGAGAGAATTGGGGTGGGACATTTAGTCCCACCTCGGAATCTCTCGAAGGCGCGCGGATGCATAAAGGCAAAAACTGCCTTATGCTGTTTGCCTCAGTTACCACGGGGTGAGGTCCCTCTCACCCGACCCGACCCGACTCGGCCTCGTCCGTGACCACGCTCCGCGGACCTGGCCCGACCCGATTAGACTGACCTGCACTCCTCGCCCACCACGCACGCCGGTGGGCCTGGACCCGGGCCTGATCCGAACCCGATTACCCGGTAGCGCTCTGGGAGAGCTTCCGATGAGTGATTTCAGAGAGAGAGATACGCGGGGGAGGGGGGTAGAGTAGGTTTTTGCCTTGACGAATAGACTCTGAAGTGTGCAGGCCAAAGAAGAAGAAGCAGACCCGCTGAAGAAGAAGGAGCTGCTGCACTGTAGCGAAGGCATTGTTAAGTCGTCTCAGCACTGGCGCAGACGACGGAAGGTCAGCAGCCAAAGAAGAAGAAGACCCGCTGAAGAAAAAGGAAGAGCAACAGCCATCGCGAAAGAAGAAAAAGAGAGGTCAAGGCAGGTGAAGACAAAGCAGAAGAAAGAGAAGCAAGAAGCAAGAAAAGAAGAAGACGATCTGACGAAAAAGAAAGAAAGGAAACAAGGAAGAACAGAAGAAGAGCACGAGGGGAAAATCTGAAGAAAGCAGAAGAAAAAGAAGAAGAAGAAGAAGAAGAAGAACAGGAAGAACCAAAGACAAAGAGGAAGAAGAAAAAGAAGAAGAAGAAGAAGAAGAAAGAACAGGAAGAACCAAAGACAAAGAGGAAGAAAGAAGAAAAGAAGAAGAAGCCAAATTTTCATCTCTCTCTCTCTTTATTTTTGTAATAGAACTTGTATATCTCTAGAATACAACTTGCTCCCTGAGTTCGACCTCGGGAACTCTTTTATTTTTCCGAGTAAAAAATTTTATATGAAAACGTTGGTAACAACCGGCTTTACTACAACGATATAACCGAAACCGGTCGACAAACCTGACGATTATCATTAGGGTTAAGACTTCTTTGCATGTCCCTAAAAGGCTTGATGGAATCATCAGTATAAATGTGGTGCATGCAGAGTGTAGAGTCTATACCCTTAATGTCAGCAATGCTCCAAGCAATAGCTTCCTTGTGCCTAGACAGGCATTCAATCAAGGCTCCCTCCTATGTCTCAGATAGCACAGCCGAAATGATAACAGGGAGCGTATCATTGGCACCTAGGAAAACATACTTGAGAGTGTCAGGGAGGGGTTTCAACTCAAGGTCGGGGGCTTGTATGGTTGAGGGTTTCATAATAGATGTCCCCATCTCAGGTAGCAAATCTACCTTCAGCGGAAATGATGGGGGAAGAGACTCAGCAGAAACTCCTAGCAATTCCTCTAGTTCTAGTATATCCCCTTCACATTCCACCAAGAGATGGGAATGCTCATTTAGCATGACATGCTAAAGGGGGTCATCACATAACATTGTAGGAGTTGCCTCTTCAATCAGGTCATCTATCACCTCAACTTGAGAATAATCCTCAAGTCCGGCTTGTTTGTAAGCATAAAAAACATTAAGCCGGATTTTCCTGTTCCCAAAGTCCATTTTCAATGCCCCAGTATTGCAATTGATTGAAGCATGCGAAGTTGCAAGGAAGGGGTAGCCCAAAATGATGGAGGGTTTGGTTGGCTTGTTGGTAGGGTCAGTGTCCAAAACTAAGAAGTCAACGGGAAAGAAGAAATCCTCCACTCTTATGAGGACATCTTCCAAAATTCTCCATGGTGTCTTAAGTAATAGATCAGCAACCTGAAGGATTACAGGGCTAGGCTTCAGATTGCCTCCCCCAAGTTGTTCATACACGTAGCTCGGAAGGATGTTCACCCCTGCACCCAGATCAAGTAGAGCCTCATCAATTTGTAAGTCACCAATAACTACAGAGATGTATGGGGCTCCTGGGTCCTTAAGTTTGGGGGGTGTGCCATGTTGAACAATTCAGCCAACAGAATCAGGCAGGACAACTTTTGATTGGACCTATTTTCTAGATTGCCGCTTTTTCGTGCACAGGTCCTTTAAGAAGCAGGCATAAGATGGAATCTGCCTAATAGCTTCAAGCAAAGGCAGGTTAATCTGCACTTGCTTGAAAGTTTCCATAATCTCATCCGTCTTATCTTTGGCTACAGATGAGCCAGCAGAAGTCTGCCCAGGGGTGGGTAAGCGCTCTCGAAAAGGCACTCTCGATCTCTGGGTGGAAGGGTTGTCATGTCGAGTAAGGGGTGGAACGGGGGCAACTTCTTTCGGTGAGGTGATTTCAAGCGAAGAAGATTTGGGCAAGTCTTCTCCGGTGGGGGTGAAAGTCGGGGTGGATGGTTTTTTAGGGGGTGAGACTATAGGAGCATCAGGTTTGGAAATTTCTTTCCCACTCCTCAGAATAGTCACCGCCTGAGCATGCTCCCTAAAGACAATCCCTTTTCCTTTAGGATTTTCCTCAGTAGGACTGGGGAGCTTTCCAGTCTCCCTCTGTCTAACGGCCTCAACAAGGTGTCCAATTTGTGATTTCATCTCATGTATAGCCTTGTCATGAGATTGGATTATGGCACTTTGACTTTCTTGCATAGTTTTCAACATCGCCTTCAATTCATCCATCTCAGAGGTTTTAGGTTGGGCAAAGGTCTGAGGTTGGTTCATTTGATGGTTTTGAAAGGATTGTGGTTTGTAATTCCCTGAATTTGAGACATTTCCTTGTCTCCAAGAAAATTTGGGTGGTTCCTCCATCCCTCATTATAAGTGTTGGAGAAAGGATCATTACGAGGTCTTGGACGGAACCCTTGAGTGGTATTCAAATCCACTTGTACAAGCTCAGGGAATTAGGAGGCCAAGTGGAAATCCACAGTGGCGTGTGTATTGCCTTGACAAATTAAGCATTCGGAAGCTTGGGATGTGGAGGTGTTAGGTACGAATGAACTCGGGTTTGACATAAGCCTTTCCATGTTTTGATTCAATAATTGAATTTGATAGGCTAAATTCTGGGTGTCCCTTGCCTCATTCACCTCCAACTTTCTTTGCATGAGAGTGGGCTTTCTATCCATGTAGGTAGAGTTCAAGTGAATAGAATTTTCACTCAAAGTATCAAATAAGTTCCAAGCTTCATCCTCAGTCTTATATAGAAAGGTTCCTGCACAGGCACCATCCACAGTTTGCCTATGTGAATCATTAAGTCTGGTGTAGAACCTTTCAACCAGTTGCCATTTAGGCAGCTGGTGATGTGGGCAAAGTCTTAGCAAATCGTTAAAGCGCTCCCACGCATCATGGAATGCTTCCCCATCTTTTTGAGCAAAACTCATAATTTCCCTCCTAAAGTGATTTGTTTTGCTCATGGGGAAGTACTTCTTCAAAAACTCCTTCTTCAAGGCATCCCAAGTATTTATATTATCAAGGGTGTGATACCAATACTTGGCTTTGTCCTTTATGGAGAAGGGAAAGAGGGTCCGCATTTGAGCGTCATCAGTAACACCCTGCAGCTTCACCATGGAACAGGCCTCGGTGAATTCCTCAATATGCCTGTAAGGGTCTTCCCTAGTAGTACCATAAAAGGAGGGTAGCAAGGATATGGTACTACTTTTGATCTCATACGGATTGTCCCCTCCAGGTCTACGTAGTGCAGGGCCAGCTTGATTGGTTGGGATGAAATATTCCTTAAGGCTCCTTTGACCGGCCATTTCTACCCTTGGAAGGTCTCTTCCTAGGATTCTTTCAGGTTCAGGATCAAATACAAGTTGTCTCCTAAGAGAACGCCTACCAAGCATGCACTATAAACAGAATTCAAAAGGACTTGTTTGGTCTTTACAGATTTAGGCTTTTGACTTTAGTTCAAATTGTAGATGACAAAACAAGTTGCAAAATCAATTACACGCCTATTGTCAACCTTCGAAATGCCTAAAATGACCTAGTTGGAGCTTAGGTATTCTTCCGTAAATCTCAAATGGTCAAGTAAATCCAAAGACGGAAGATCAAGGGATGCAAGTAGGCCTAAGCCTTCCTTTGAAGCTGTGCTTTCATGGTGCTTCTCAACTACCCCCAAAAATCTGTGATAGGGTATCCCCCTCTTTGGATTTGCAAAACCTTTGATCTCAAGTTCTGAACACTTCAGAATCCAACAGTAGGAGGGCTCTTGTCCTAGTCGTTTCAAGACTTAGGAGTGTCTAAATGAGTGCTGTGGTGCAACAAATATAAGTGTGCATTCACTGCAAAAGGATTTTGAATTTTGAATCGCACACCACGTTTTACAATGAAGTCCTTGATTTTTTAGATGTCCCTCCTTTAATTAGTCCTTTTTTCGAATATATGTGACCACTTGTTAGATTGCTTCAAGACAAACTTTGTGGTCTTTGAATTAAATCCAAATGCAATGCGTGATCAAGAATAGGATGCAAAGTAAGAGAATGCGTACCTTGCTTCCAGCAATCAACGATGCAAGAATGCATGCAATGCAGAGAAATAAATCTGGAGGCTGCTCATACAAACCTAAATGGTTCATCCTAGGGTAGGCAGCTTCTAGCAGGTAGCTCATTTTTTTTATTTTTTTATATTTTTAAACTACTTATGCACAAGCAAATAAAAGTAATCAATAAACTAAAAACCTAAATCTAAAGAAAAGGGAATAGGCTCCCAAAAATTACCCAACACGGGCCAAAAACAAAATCGGGGAACAAACCCCTCAAAATATACCCCAGAATAAGGGTTTCAAACAAAATGCAATGAAAAATTAAATCTAAAGTCTTAATTCTATTCTAATCAAACTAGCGACTAAATATACAATGATGTCCGTGCATCCTCGTCCTTCTCCTCCTTTCCAAAATAGTTCGTCCAATTCTCCTCTGGCGACGTCAAGGGTCGCCTCTCACACTGGCTAATTCTTGCATAAATTTTCTCGCACAGAAAGGAAAATAATAAATGGTCAAATCACTGTGCAATTGACAAATAATCAAAATAAAATCAGGTAAAATTATTGTGTCTGTTGCCTCCCCAGCAACGGTACCATTTGACGTGTCGATTGTTCGCTTTAATGTCGTTTGCAGCTTATGTGGTGGAAAAATCAACTAATCAATATTTAAAAAGAAATAACCACTCGCAGAAGAGCGGGTCGTATCCATAGGGAGGCAATGACGTATTTAAATTCGCACCAGTTAAAAGCATTTGTTCGTAGTTAGTTTGGACAAGAATCAAGCCAAAATTGCCTTCAGATTAAGGTTGAATCAAGAAATCATGCTGAAATAGAAATTCTGAATAACTAGAGGATATTTGTCACAATGCAGAATCAATAAAATATCATTAAAAATTGACAATGGTAGAAAATGTAATTATTAATGGCCATGTTACTGTAGCAAAACAGGGGATTTTTTCCCTTTGCAGTGCGCAACGAGGAGTGGACGGCTGGACGCAGGAAGCTCGAAGGAAGTTCCTTGGACCGAGGGCTTTGAAGCGATGGTGGCGACGTGTCGTGCGGCGGTCGAAGCCCGCCGGACGGAGCTCCGGCGGAGGTGGCTGCGCGCTGGCTAGAGGGCGTGGGAGGACTATTGCGGTGTAGGTGTGCGCTAAAGCCGATGCTACACGCTGGCTGGAGGCATGGGTGCATGCTCTGTTGGCGCGAAATGCTGCAGGCGGAAGGTGAGCGAGCGTGAGCGGTGATGCGCTGCAGGCTGAAGGTGAGCGGTTGTGAGCGGTGAGGTGCTGCAGGTTGTAGGTGAGCGGGCGTGAGCGGTGAGGTGCAGGCTGAAGGTGAGCGGGCGTGAGCGGTGAGGTGCTGTAGGCTGAAGGTGTCATGGGTGCACTGGAGGCTGTGCGTGGCCTAGAGTGGATGCGGGTGGACGTGGAGTGAGCGGACAAGGGTTGGTTGTTGCTGGAGTTGGAGCAGGTGCGGCTGTAGGCTGTGCATGCCTTGCATGCGGTTGGAGGCGTGCGAGCGAACGTGGAGTGAGCAGGCGAGAGCTGCGGTTCAGGTGCTGGAAGTGAAGTAGGCGGACGGTGGTTGCTGCTAGAGTGGGGGGTGGACTTCAGATGTCCGAGAAATTTCCTGGACGTCTTAAGTGACTGAGAAGATGATTGCAGTGACGGTGGTTGTTGATGACGACGGCGAGGAAGGTGCATGGCGAGGTGCTCACGGTAATGCAGACGAGCTCCGGATGGTGGTGTGGCCTGTCACACCACACGCCCACGGTGTTGGAGACTCGTCGCCATGGTTGAGGCCGACGGTGTGGAATGGAAGAGAGAAGATCTCTCTGCACAGTGGTGGGTCGGTGGCGGAGGCCTCCCCCACTCAGCAGCCTCCTCCTCTCTTTTGAAATCAGCTGCCCGACCAGATCCAACACATCCGCTCCTCCTTGAATGGGTTCTTCACTGCGGCAGCTACAGCGGTTGCACGTAGAAGAAGAATAAACTAAATAATGATAAAATATTATGGTTATTTATATACAAACCCTCAACTTTTATGTTAACCTAAATTAATGCATGCAATGAACCTAATTAGTTAACTAATACAGTTCTAAGTTAATTCTAAATGCATTTAAATATGAATAAGATGCATGAATTATGTAATTGAATTAGAAATATGAATTAATCTATTTACATCCTAATTTATGCTAAATAAATGTTAGAATTAACCTAATGTATAGGCACTTAAATACTTAAATAGCTCACAAATAAGGGCTAATCACTCTCCAAGCTTTTGTTCTTCATTAAGAAAGCATCATCTTTGCTATGCACCCGCTCTCCTTCCACGATTACAAGAGCGACGAAGTGCCTTTGCATGGTTCACACACCCGCGTCGTCAAGCTGATGCACTTCCACCAAAGGGATGTTTCCTAACTCCTATGTAGCTAGGTTTTAATCTTTATGGTTCTAAAGGATTGTTGTTATTTTATTGTCTTTGGTTGGGTATTCACCTTGCAAATTCCCATCTCTTTTGCTAGACTAAATGCTCTTCTTGAAGAGGAGGGGTTTGAGGTACACTACACTCGTATAAAGTAGTGTGGCTATAAGAGGTTGAACTACCCTCATTTAAGTAGTTTGGTTAGTGGATTTGATCGACTAGGTCGATTAGGAAATCCTAAGTCGAGAGACTTAGCTGGTGGTTTTCACTCGATTTGGGTTTCCACCTAAAAATCTTTGTGCATTTGTGTGATTGCCCTTTTTGTGAGATTGTTATATTTTTATTTCCTCACTTTATCTATTTTCTGCAAATCTCACCCCCTCCAGTAGGAATCTGCAGATATTAACGACATAACGATGGACATTTTTTCGATAAATAGCCATCGCATAACTAGGATCATGCGCACTGATACTCACATGTTCACTTTTGTTATCTATCTAATGCATACACATGTCATTAGGGTTAATAACGTGACAGGCAACAACTTTATTCGTAGGTTGGAAACCAGTGTGCAGTTTTAAGTGAGTAGAGAAGAAAAGATCGAAATCACCATTAGCATTTCCAAAAACACCTCCCAGAGATGAACGACTGGGACTCATAGTCTCGTTAATTGATGTTGATACATTTGATTAACCTAAAATATCTATTAATGCATGTTCTTAGTACCATTTTAGCATCATACATTGTAAATATTGCATAACATGCATAATCATTCATTTAGGTCAAGTTGTACAAATTGTATAGTAATTATCTCCTTTTATGGTTAGGGATAGGGCAACTTGTTAATCAGGGCATCGAATCGAAGATCCAACCATACGGATCCGATCAGGGCAACGATTGGAGTTCAATGACTCCAAGATCGCCCAGATCAGACATCTGTAGCATCAGATAAAGATCGAGGAACCCTAAAGATCAAGGGCCAAGATGGTGTTAATCCACACCTCAAATGACAAATCCGACTACACGGATGGGTTCGAATCGACCATCGTAGCCTAACAGCGTGAAAATTGGTCCAATCCGACACCCGTGGCACCGTCTACAACACTCAGAAGATGGATGGCCAAGATGGCACCATGTGGCACCATCTCAGCTGCCCAACTGACCCCAAGGACCTGCCTTTGCATCTCTTCTTCACTCGCTCGATGAATCTCTACCATTGGATTCCCATCCAATGGCCGAAAATGTGCCACATCGTTGCTCATCCAGTGCCTCTCCTCATCTAAAAGAATAATCAACGCCTGATCTCGACCGTCGGATGAAGATCCAACGGCCAAGATCGGCCGTGCACAGAATCACCAACGTGCCTCAACCGCACGCATAGCATAGTGGTTAAGGCTTTGCGTAGGTGGGAGATGAAGGTTTGAGTCGTAGAGTGGCGTCCCCTTCTCGCATGTGGCCACGCCAACACAACCACTCGATCGGCAACGAGCGACGCAGATCAGCCAATAGCGCCCACGCGCGATCAGACACATAGCGTTCACACCTGATCGCACGCAGGCGCACGGTGCTGGCAAGGAGTGCTTTAAGTCATCCGATCTTGAGATCGGACAGTTGAGCGTGAGCAAACGTGCACAAGCATTTAAGAGCGCGAAAATGAGGAGGTGCACGCGGTGCATGCACGTCGGCCACATTCAAGCCTTTAGTGACGGATAAATCCCTCACTAAAGGTCCGGAATTAATGATTTTCATGTTGTAATGACCAAAATGCCCCCACTCCTTGCAACTATAAATGGAGACCCCTACCATATGAATTTCTCATCCCTTCCTTCTCCTCTCTCCCTCTCCAAAGCTTAAGAGAAGCTTGTCCCACACTCAGGATGCTCCTTAGGAGCTAAAACCAAGTTTTTGCCCCTATTCTAGAAGCGGATCCCACAACGACGATGTGCTGCTTCATTCCCGTTCCTCTTCCTTCATCCTCCTTCTTCCCACTCCATTCCCCATCTTCCAGGCATTGTCCTATCCAGCTCGTCTTCCAAGCGATCATCGAGGAGGATAACTTCTCTTTCCCTTCTTTTTCCTCTTTCTAGAGTAGAATTTTCCAGCTTTCTAGTTGTAACAATTTTCCACTTTCTAGTGTAATCATTTTCCACTTTCTTAGTTGTAAAACATTACTCAAATATCAAGTGATTGTTCTTTCTCTCTCTCTCTCTTATTGCTGTGATTATTTTGCCGTTTAAATAAAAATATAAAAACTATAATTGCAGATTTTGAGATCGACGTAGCCTCGCTGTGCTCGACTTGGAACTTCTTTATGGATTTTTCGGTATAAATTTTATTTGTTGAATGGATTTCTTCGCGACTCGAACTACAACGGGTTTTCCAATCCAACTCTAATAGCATAGTCATTCGACACCAACATTTTGGCACTGTTGCCGGGGAGGCAATGATTTTTCTATCTTCTTTTCGCATTTCACGCACTTTGCTATTTTCTAACTTGCTTTATCTTGTGTCTATTGGTTTGCTGATACCTCTATCAAGGAATCGTTAAGCAGTAGATTGGAGTAAAGTACAGTTGAAGACAACTGTAAGTGCTCCCCATTCTTCCCCCTCCATAGATTTCATTTCATCACATTAATTCAAACTCCAATTAACATAGGTGTTTGGATAAATCCTAGGATTAGTTCGGTTGCTTGGATTTCCACCCACATTCATTTCACCCTCGCATATATAAAAAAAAACAACAAAAAGATATTTCTTGTGGGGTAATTCAACATACACACAACATACACCCACATTCAAGGCACTTAACCTAATTGATTTTCTTCTACTCAACCAGATTCTAATCTGTGGAACCGGCACACATAAATCAACACATAAAAGAGTAGAAATTAGTCTAGGTTAATGATTTTGTGTGCCTAACTTAGTGGTGCAACTGTGGCCAATTGTTTGAGTTGTTTAGGCTGCACCACTCAACCTAAAATCAACTCACCAAGTAGCTTCCTCTTAGGGTTTTCAATTTAGGTTCATACAAGGCACTCCACTTTATTTTTGATTTAAAAAGGAAAGTGATCTTCACCCATGCTTGAAAACCTGGTTTGCCTCAAACTTGATTGAATTAAACCTAATTCTAAACCCTAAAAGCTACTTAAGCAAGATTTGAATTCTAAAATCTACTCATCATGAATAATCTTGCTTGAAAACCCTGGTTGTGCATGCACTCACACATACTCAATTGATCATTAAGGGACAACCCATTTTAAGGGCCCACCACATTCCATAAGCACTACAATCCCAGGCCTAAATAAAATCAAGTAGATGTTGGCCTTAAGGACTGATTTGCTCTTTGGGGTGTAGTTTGAGATTGTTTATGATTAACCTGCTTATACTGATCAATCTGATGTCTAGCTAGGGGAGTAGCGTCAAATGACCGCCGCTGGGGGGTACACTATGAACCGAAGGCACAAGCTGAAGGAAGAACCTTCTCCCCAGTCCCTCCTTCTAACTGGTTGGAATGAGAAGACGCAAGTAGAGTAAATCATCTATAATCTTAAGGTAGGTTCTGAGAGTCTATAGATCCTTAGGCTACCCCACTTAAGGATAGGCTTGTTTTGTTGTGCTACATGGTTCTTACCCCCAGTCCTTCCAACCTTTTCCTACTTTATGTTGGGAAGAAGGTCATTGAATCCCCGATTGGAAGGACCACTAGAGTATTCTAGGAGGCATAGATTGAATTTTGGCCAAATTGATTGCATGGCCGATCAACAGCCTCCTTTGCCTCAGGAACCACAAGAGTTATTTCAAAGGTAGCTAGAATGTTGAACATCGGAGGACTATGCTATCGGAGTTGATTTTGAAAACCTATCATTGTAGTTTGAATAGCGAAGAACTCGGGTTCAACAAATAAAATTTATATTAGAATAGAAATCCCGGATTGAACTCAGGGAGGCTACGTCGATCAAGATTCACAATTATATTCATTTTGTGTTTTTGTTTAAAAAGCGGAGTAATCACAATGAAATGAAATAACTATAGAAAATAAGAGAGAGAGAGAGAAAACACCCACTTAAAGTTGCAAGATGTATATACAACTAAGAAAGTGGGAATTACACTAGAAAGCAGGAAAATTATTACAACTAGAAAGTAGGAAAATTCTACTCTACAAAGCAAGAAAAAGGAATGGGAGAGAGAAGTTATCCTACTCGACGATCGCTTGGAGGACAAGCCAGATAAGACAATGCCTGGAAGATGATGAATGGAGCGGGAAGGAGGTAGAAGCAGGAGGAACAGGAATGAGGCAGCATGTCATTGTCGTCACAGGATCTGCTTCCGAAATGGTGCGAAAAATTGATTTTAGCTCTTGAGGAGCATCTTTACGTGTGGGACAAGCTTCTCTTGAGCTTTAGAGAGGGAGAGAAGAGAAGGAAGGGATGAGAAATTCGTATGGAGGGGTCCCCTTTTATAGTTGCAAGGAGTGGGGGCATTTTGGACATTTTAATTTAAAAAACATTAATATGGGACCTTTAGTGACGGACTTAAATGTCACTAAAGGTCTGTCGTGGCCGAGGTGTGCACACACCATGCGCGCCCTCTCCTCTTCTCTGTTCAAAACACCCATGCATGTACGCGCGATATCAGCCGTCCGATCAAGAGATAGAACGGCTTAAACCATCCTCGCCCGTGCCGCGCACCTACGTGCGATCACGTGTCAGAGCCGCACATCTGATCATGCGTGGCCACTATCGCTTGCTCAACGCTGCATGATCTTCATCGCATAGCTCTGCTCGCTTGAATGCCTGCTCGCCCGTTCTTCAATTTTGGGCGCAGTGGCTCAAACGTGCGACCTCCTCTTCTCGGGAAGGTGCTCAACCAATGTGTTGTGGGCGGCTTTGTGTCATGCAGAGGATTTGTGTGCGTGGGCCTACAGCCGTTGGATGAGCATCCAACGGTGGAGATGCGCCGATCAAATGAAGTGGAAAGGTAGAGGTGGGTCCTTGGGGTAGGTTGGGTGGTTGAGATGGTGCCACGTGATGCCATCTTGGCCGTCCATCTTCTCGGTATTGTAGATGGTGCCACGGGTGTCGGATTGGACTGATTTTTGCATCGTTAGGCTGCGATCGTCGATCGAAATCCGTCCGTGCAGTCGGATTTGTTAACTAAGTTGTGGATTAACACCATCTTGGCCCTTGATCTTTAGGATTCCTCGATCTCTGTCTGGTGCTACGGATGTCTGATTAGGGTGATCTTGTAGTCGTTGAACTCCAATCGTCACCCTGGTCAAATCCGTGCGGTTGGATCATCGATCTGAGGACCCAATAAAAAGTCTCCCTATCCCTGACCATAAAAAGGAGACAATTACTATAGAATTTATACAACTTGATGTAAATGCGTGATTATGCATGTAATGCACTATTTACAATGTATGATGCTAATATGACACTAAGAACATGCGTTAATAGATATTTTAGGTTAATCAGATGTATGCACATCACACCCCCATGCCTATCTTTTGCTAGTCCATAGCAAAAACTACATGCTATTTATAAAAGAATTAGGTTGGATTACTTGGGCATAAGTTATTTTCAACATTAAGAAATTTTTTACTTAGGATTTGAACTTCCGAAGACATAACAGCACCCAGGTATCTACCAAAATGCAGACCACCTCAAGCCCCAGCCTTATTCAAAGAAAATTTTCTTTTTATCTTTTTCTTCTTTTCTAATTTTTTTGGATTTTTGAGTTTAGAGTTAAAGAGTGGCTTTCTACGACCATTCAACCCACCCAAGACTTGATGAGAACCCTAAGTTATAAGCATCTTATTGTGAATGTGATAGACTTGTTGATTGGCAATTAGATCGAACTTCGAGTTTCTATGCCTCTAGGTGATCTTAAAAAGAGAGTTCTGCCTAAAGGTGTATCTTTACGACCGGTAGCTTTCTCCTTACTTTTATTTTATTGGGTCAACACAAGGGTAAATCTAGTGTATATCTCCTGATTTATTCTACTTCTCCACTTCTTCTTAAGTGTTTTGGGAATTTTTAGTGCATTTCTTGAGCTGGGTTCTGGACAACTGGTCGATGAGCTGTTACCACCGACAACTTGCCAGCCAAACTCGTGTGGCGAAGTGTGGATTATTTTTTTGTTTTCTTCTTTTCTCCTTTTCTTTTTCTTTTCTTTTTGACTTTCCTTTTTTCCTTTTTTTATGTAGGTGGCTTCCCTGGTCTAAGATTTACCTAAAGGTAGTAAGAAGAGAATGATCCAGTGACTGGGCTCTAGACAACCTACCTATGGGTTGTTACCCATGATAACTTGCCAGCCACATCACCCTAGAAGGTTCATTAGCTACCCAATTTTTGTTAAAATCGCCGATCAACAAGTCAATGAAAAGATAGTGTGTAGATGTTTTAGACTTAAAGTTCCCTCAAATCAGAGGGCGGGTTGATAAGTCATGTACTTATCACCCAAACTTATTTAATCACATTACAATAGAATTCAAGATGGCGAGGACTCGAAAAACAAATTCACATTTTAGTGGATACCTAGGCTGATTAAGCACAAAGACCTGAAGGGTCGTTGTGTTCAGATCCTAATGTAATATTTTCTATGATTGAAAAGTCCTAATGTCCAAGTATTCCTTCCTAATTCAATTTTTTTTTATGTATATATATAAGAAGAGAAATAGAATTTACAAGAATTTCACAAAGCTGACAAAATGATTCAAAAATGAATCCATCCCCCCATGCTTAGCTGATGCAATGTCCACATTGAGAAAAAGAGACATGAAAGGAAGGGTAGAGTACGGAAGATATCACCTGAATATGAAGCTCGGGTCAGCTCTGAGTCATATGTACAACTGTTGAGTTTAATACCATCAGCTAGGTGAAGTCTAGCTAAAGAAGTCACAACATGGCTAGAGCAACCATGTCTGAGACGGGTTCTGGAAGAGTATGGTCAATAATAGGCTTCATACGTTGACAGTTGACTTTGAATGAATTACCTGTCTTCGAGTCAGAGATCTGAACAGCTCCATTTGGAAAAATCTTGTCGATAATGAACGGGTCGTTCCATTTCGACCTAAGTTTGCTGGGAGAGAGCTTAAGTTGAGAATCGAATAACCAGACCTTCTGGTTCTACTCAAAGCTCTTACGGGAAATCAATTGGTCATGTAGAGCTTTGGTTCGTGCCTTGTAGATCTTGGCATTCTCATACTCATCATTTCTAAGCTCCTCCAACTCAGATAGTTGGAGTTTCCTGGTCTTCCCAGCTAAACTTAGATCTAGATTGCACTTCTTGATTGCCTAGAATGCCTAATGTTAATCTCTATGGGTAAATGGCACACCTTTCCATACACCAGACGAAACAGAGACATGCTGATGGGCATTTTATACGTCGTATGGTAGGCCCAAAGTGCGTCCTAAAGCTTTTGAGTCCAGTCTTTGCAATCACGCCTAGCCATTTTCTACAAAATATTCTTGATCTCCCAATTGGAGATCTCAATCTATCCATTCGTCTAGGGATGGTAAGGTGTGAAGATTTGGTGATTAACCCCATATTTAGATAGCAAATTATGGAAATGGGTATTAGTGAAATGAGTGCCACCATCACTGATGGTGGCCCTCGGAATCCTGAACCAGCTGAAGATGTTCTTCTTGACAAAATCGATGACCACCTTGTGGTCATTAGTTCGGGTGGGAATCGCCTCAATCCATTTGGACATGTAATCAACAGTGACAAGAATGTACTGATGTCCAAATGAAGGGAGGAAGGGTCCCATGAAATCGATGACCTAAACATCAAAGATTTCGATAGGAAGAATTGGGTTTTGGGGCATCATATCTCTCTTAGTTATGCTCCCGAGTCCTGGCATTGGGAACATGACCTTGAGAAATCTTGGGCATCCTTGAATAAAGACGGCCAATAGAATCCAGATTGCAAAATTTTTGCAGCCATCTTTTTCCTGGAGAAGTGTCCACCACATGCAGATGCATGGCAGAACTTGAGTATGCTGTTAAATTCGTTCTCTGGAACACATCGGTGAATAATCTGATCATAGTTGATGTGGTATAGTTCAGGGTCCTCCCAGAAGTAATATTTGGCCTCAGATTTGAGTCTATCTCGTTGTTGCTTGATCCAATCATGGGGGATTTGACCAATGGCCAAATAATTAATAATGTCAGTAAACCACGGGGTTTAGATGCCTGAAACTGTAAGAATGGTTTCGTCTGGAAAGGTATCAGCAATTGGGATGTCCAGACGAGAAGAATCACTTAGAAGTCTCAACAAATGATCCGCCACCACATTTTGTATCCCGGATTTATCCTTGATTTCAAGATCAAATTCTTAAAGCAGAAGAATCCAACGAATAAGCCAAGGTTTGGCATCCTTTTTGGACAAGAGATGTCTTAAGGTCGAGTGGTCGGTATAAATAATGGCATGAGATCCTAAGAGATAAGCCCTGAATTTCTCCAAAGCAAAAACTACGACCAGTAATTCCTTCTCAGTAACAGTGTAATTCCTCTGGGACTTGTCCAGAGTTTTACTAGTGTAGTAGATGACAGTAGGCTTCTTGTCAACTTTCTAACCCAAAACAGCCCCGACCATATAATCAGAAGCATCGGTCATAATCTCAAAAGAGGCTGTCCAAACCGGTGGTTGCAACATCGGAGCACAAGTGATTACCATTTTAAGAAAATCAAATGCCTTATGGCATGATTCGTAGAAATCAAATGGCATTTCTTTGGTGAGAAGATTACTCAGAGGACGAGCAACCTTCGAAAAGTCCTTGATGAATCTTCTGTAAAATCCACATGACCAAGAAATGATCGAATTTGTTTAATAGATGTGGGTGGAGGAAGTTTAGCATTAGCATCAACCTTAGCTTTATCCACTTCAATTCCCCTTTCAGAGATTACATGACCCAAGATGATGCCTTCTTGTGTCATGAAATGACTCTTTTCCCAGCTAAGGACCAATCTTGTTTTGATGCATCATTTAAGAATCATTTCAAGATTAGCTAGACAAGAGTAAAACAATTCTCCAAAAATAGAGAAATCGTCCATGAAGACTTCTATAAACTCTCCCACCATGTCAGAGAATATGGCCAGCATACACCTTTGAAAAGTTGCAGGTGCATTGCATAAACCGAATGGCATCCTACGGAAAGCAAAGGTTCTATAGGGATAGGTGAAAGTAGTTTTTTCCTGATCCTCGGGATGGATAGGAACTTGGTTGTATCTCGAGTAGCCATCAGGAAAACAGATGTACTTTTGCCCAGCTAATCTTTCTAGGATTTGATAAATGAAAGGCAGAGGGAAATGATCCTTTTTCGTGGCTGTGTTCAGCTTCTTGTAATCGATACAAACCCTCCAAGAGGAAGCTGAACGAGTTGTGACAGATTCTCCTTTCTCATTAGTCACGACGATATTCCCAGCTTTCTTGGGAACAATCTGTACAGGACTTACCCAAGGACTATCAGAGATCGAATAAATGATTCCTGCATTAAGCCACTTAATAATCTCCTTCTTGACCACTTCTCGCAAATTTGGATTTAATCTCCTCTGCATCTGGCGAGAAGGGCAGGATCCATCTTCCAAAAATATTCTATGATTGCAGTAAGATGGCTCGATCCCCCTAAGGTCATGAATGGTCCAACCAATTACCTACATGTGTTCCTTCAGGACCTTAATCAGTTTAATCTCCTATTCCTTTGTTAATTTAGCACTGATAATCACAGGGAGCATCTTGTGTGGTCCTAAAAATTGATATTTCAGATTCTCAGGCAATGGTTTCAGTTCAAGCTGGGGCAGGCTGATGATTGAAGGTAAGGAAGATGCTGATGACTCATCAAGAGGAAGAGGTTGAGAGTGAACAAAATCAATAACCTCTTCAGAAGATGGCGGGTCTGCAATAGAGGGTTGCGGGTCCAATTCATCATCAAAGGAGGAAATTTCAATGGCAAAAACCATCATACAAGTTTCAATATTCACTTTATCATCCTCAAGTTCCTTGATAAATCCGCAATCCTCAAATTTATTAATCTCCTTAAAAATATCTAATTTCATTCGTTGATCCCCTAAGGCAATTTCCATGCTACTGCTTTCACAGTTAATGTTGGCCTTAGCGGTAGCCAGGAACAGATGCCTCAGAATGATGGGCATGTTCCTCAAATTTTCAAGTACATCCATGTCAAGGACAAGGAAATCTGCAGGAAAATAGAAATCCTTAACCTTAACAATAACATCTTGAATAATGCCTCACGGATTTGTGACCAAACGGTCCGCTAACAGCAGTGTTACTGAAGTCGACCAAAGTTCACCTAATCCAAACTTCTCCTAAAGAGAAGTCAGAATTACGTTGATGGATGCACCCAGATCTAGCAGTGCTCTATCAAAAGTGTAATCTCCGACAACACAAGAAATCAACAGAGCACCTAGATCTCTTTTATTCTGAGGGAGGTGTGTAGGATAACAGAACTAGCTTGCTCAGAGAATATCTCCTTCCTAGGAATAGATTCTCTCGACTAATGCTTCTGTGTACATAAATCCTTTAAAAATCTCGCGTAAGTCGGTATATGCTTGATAGAGTCGAGGAGTCGGATATTGATCTCGGCATTCTTGAAAATATTCAGAAGCTCCACATTACTATCAACAGACTTCTTCTTCCTTGATCTGATCAAGGCTTAAGGGAGAGGAACATGAGTCGGATCTTTAGAATCAGGTTCCTAAGCCTTGATTTCTTCTCCAGAGTTCTCCTTTCTCTCCTCAGGTTCTTCAAGATTCAGTAAATAAGAACAGTGTGGTTGTGGATCCTGAGTTTGTTTACCACTCCTTAAGGTAACAGAATTTGTGGATGCATACAAGTTTGGGTCTTGGGGATGTCTAGGAAAGATTGGAGGGGCTTCATTAGCCAAGAATCATTGATTTGCAGAAGAAGAAGATGAAGGACCCTGCTCAACCACCTAAGCATGTGTGTGTGGGTCTCTCTGATTTTCGTACCCATGGGCTTGGTTGCCCGAATTCAGGATATTTCGTAGGTTGGGTACGGGTTGAGATGGAAGAGATCCAGGTTGACGAGAGTTAGCAATGAGCCCGTTTGTAAGTTGTCCAGTGAGGTTTTCATTTGCTACTTGAGCTGGAGCATGGATCTCTACATCTCTACCATTTGTCGGTTCAAATCAGCCTGCCCTACGGGTTGACGGGCATTCCAAGCTAGCTGATTGACCTGATTTGGGGGCAACTGAGTATAAACATGACCCTGACCCATTGGTCATTGCGGAGCATAGTTGTTGGGTCAAAAATTAGGTCTACTGCCCTGGGCTTTTCTAGGAGAAGTTAGGGTGGTTTCTCTAACCCGGATCATAAGCATTGGAGTAGGGGTTGGATCTAACATTCTCCTGTACAGCGTAAACATCGTCATAGGGTGAGGATGGAGAGAAAGAAAGGGAAGGATCAGAGAAACTGGAAACAAAGGCCCCAGTTTGGAACCTGTGGGGTTCCGAATAATGTTGGCTTGCAGGTTGAGCCACATCAAGTTGATTCACGAACTCCCATCCAGATGGAGCTCGCGAAGAATGGAATCCCACATTCTAGGATTGAGTGGATCGAGAGTTGTTCATTGAATTTCCAACCATCCACTCCTCCATTCTCTTAGCAACCAAGCCCACCATATCAAGTTTATTACAAATCAATTCCATATCGAATGAATGAGAGTCGTGGACTTCAATAACATTCAATCTGGGCTACTGGGGTCGATTAAAAGTATCCATGGAGGCGTGATTGATCGAATTCTCACTCATTTCCTCAAACAAATCATGCACGTTATTGGCGTCTTTGTTGAGGAAATTGCCTCCACAAGAAGCATCTATGTGATTTCTGAGTTGCTCAGCCAACCCGTGGTAGAAGATCTACACGAGTTGCCATTTCGTCACCTCGTGGTGTGGGCACCTCTGCAATAGGTCCTACAATCGCTCCCAGGCCACATGAAATTGCTCCCACAGCTACTGGGAAAAGGTAGTGATTGCCCGTCTCAAAGAATTTGTACGTCTGACAAGGAAGAATTCTTCATAAAGGTCGATTTCAACTCATTCCAAGTTGCAATTGGTCTTCCTATAGTTCTATACCAATGAGCGGCTTTATCCCTAAGAGAGTGGGGGAAGAGCCTCATGGTCATTTGCTCCTCATTCACATTTTGCACCTTGGTGGTTTGGACCAAAGTGGTCAAGTCCTCCAGGTGCTGAAACGAGTCTTCAGGGCCAAGTCCATGGAAATGTTTGATCAAGCTTAGCACATGGGGCTTGATTTCTACGTCTCCGGCAGGAATCTGGATGCCGGGACGTTCCCTGTAATTTGAAGGATCATAAAAATCTTTCAAGGGCTGAGTGCCCTGCATTCTCTGGTACCATTCTTGCATTCTCTGCATTTGTTCCAGCTGCCTTCAAAATTCCTCTTGTGGATCCCGAGGCAAAGGAGGTTGTTGATCGGCCATGGGATTGATTTAGCCAAAATCCAATCTACGCCTCCTAGAATACTCTAGTGGTCCTTCCAATCGAGGATTCAATGACCTTCTTCCCAGCATAAACTAGGAAAAGGTCAAAAGGATTGGGGATAAGAACCCTACAGCAAAACAAAACAAGCCTGTCGAAAAGTGGGGTAGCCTAAGGATATATAGACTCCTAGAACCCGCCTTAATATTATAAATGGTTTACTCTACTTGTGTCTGCTCAATCCAACCAGTTAGAAGGAAGGACTGGGGAGAAGGTTCATCCTTCGGCTTGTGCCTCTGATTACTAGTATACCCCCCAACCACGGTCGTTTGACGCTACTCCCCTAGCTAGACATTAGATTGATCAGTACATGTAGGTTAATTATAAACAATCTCAGACTAGGCCTCGAAGAGCGAATCGGTCCTTAAGGCCAATGTCTACTCAATTTTATTGAGTTCTGGGATTGTAGTGCTTATGGTATTTGGTGAGCCCTTAAAATGGGTTGTGCCCTTAATGATCAATTGAGTATGTGTAAGTGCATGCACAACTAGGGTTTTCAAGCAAGATTATTTGTGATGAATAGGTTTTATTGTTCAAATCTTGCTTAAGTAGCTTTTAGGGTTTAGAATTAGGCTGATTTCAATCAAGTTTGAGGCAAACCAGGTTTTCAAGCACGGGTGAAGATTGCTTTCATTTAAAAATAAAAAATAAAGTGGAGTTCCTAGTATGAACCTAGATTGAAAACCCTAAGAGGAAGCTGAAAGAATGATCTTCATTTTCGTTGAAAACTTTAACATAAAATGATGTTTCGTTGTATGTAATCGAATGGTAGAAAATCGCTTGTCAAAACATTTTAATTCTCAAAACTAACCACGAAGAGTTAGGTCATCTCCACAGGGAGGAATTAGCCTATTTAAACTAGTGCGTTGTGTTTAGTTTATTCGGGAATCTCATTGTGTAGCTTCAAGCTCAGCGATAATGGCGGAAGGTGACCTAACCCTTAAATCAATAGCACGGCCTTTCAGCCACGTCAAATCCTTTGAGGAGGTTCGCCGGAGCACGGCGAAGATGGCCCGGTGGTCAGAGTGACGTAGGGTGTCTTGGGCGTGCATGCCTGGGTCACTCTGTGGCTGTGCAGGTGGGTTTGTTTGAGGGGCGTGTTGGGAGTGTGTGGCGGTGAATGGGAAGAGGGGTTGTGATCAGTGAGTCATGGTGGAGCTCATGGGGTGTCTGGCAAGGCATGTGGTGGTGTGACGCGGTGGCTGCGCCTCACCGGTGGTTTGCTGGAGGTGGAGAAGGTGGCAGTGGACAGTGGCGTTGAAGGGTCGGAAGTGCAAAATTAGAGAGGGGAAATGACAAGGGTAGAGAGGAGAAAAGTTGTTACCTACTTAGCAGACAAAAGATGGAGAGGAGGTGGCAAGCAGCTGTGCTGTTGTCGCTGGAGACGAAGGAGCCTAGGGGAAGGGACGACGACGAGGAAGAGGTGCTGGAGGGCGCCTGCTAGTACAGCCAGGCACGGTGGAGGACGGTAGAGGTAACCCTACCACTGGTATGGTGGCAGGGCGATGAGAGAGGAGGAGGAGGGTCACCGGAGCCTGCGGGCGAATGGCCGGAGGAGGAGACAAAAATTGAGGGATTTTCTTAACCAAAACAGGCTTCAAGGAAGCGGCAGGGGCTGCCGTTCCTTAAATAGGTGCTGGCTGAATGGGAAATGAAAGGAGGGGACGTGGGTTCCTTGCCAGAGGCATGGCCAGGAAAAGACCCATACCTCTCGAGCGTTCGCATGAGAGGTATGGCAGCCGGCAGGGCAGAGTAGCTGGCCCATGAAGAAGACGACAATGCAAGGAGTCCTCCTTTCAAATCTAGGGCCGGCTCCCCAGGTTTGTGCAGCACCATCCTCCGCACAAAGTCACCGGAGGTATGGCCTGCGCAGGCGGGGGCAGAGGGACCCGATTGAAGAAAGAGACGAGAAAGGTAGGGGGTATCTGCAAGAGTCCAAAAAGCTAAGGGTCAAAAAGTAATTGTTGACGACCATTTGTAAAGTGGGTTAAGGTGACCTTTCCTTAGGTTCAAATTTTGGCATAAACCTAATTTTGACCTAAGGAATCTAATGGTGAGGTTTGATTTTAGGTTTGACCATGTTTGATTATACATTTTGCATTAAAACCCAAATAAGGTCAAAAATTGGGTATGGTTCTCAATCTAGGTCAAGATAGGTTCTAATGGCTAAATTTATGGTTCTAAACCCTAGGGGATATTTTTTCATGAATTTTAGAGGGTTTAATTGATTTTTATCTTACCTAGAACTTTGTGAATTAAAGTGGATTTGTTTTAGGGTTACAGAATGTCATTTAATTCCCAGATTTTGTCATAACCCTTTCCTGATCAAGCCATCCCACTTTTTCTCTTAGTAAGCCCATTTGACCTGCGTCTAGACCCTTAGAAATCCCATTTATGTACTGCAATGGTAAAATTACAGTTTTACCCCTTGTGAATTATTTTATTCTCAGATTTGTAGTTCCCAGATTTAGGCCTTCTCTTAGGTTTTGTAGGAGCTTTTGTTTAATTTATTAAGTCAAAAAGTGCTAGCTAGGGTTCATGATGAGGTGCTCATCAGTAACCGAGGTGGGTTTTAACTCCCCAAATCAATCAATCAAATACAGTAGTGGGAGTTAAGTTAATGGATGAACCCAGATCTAGAAGGGCTCGATCAAATGGAGAATCCTGCAAAAGCAGGAAATGAGTAGGGTGGCAGAGTTTTCTATTTCTATGGTAAGTCAGCTAGAATCACGATGCTAGCCTCATTCTATTGTATCGCCTGTCGTCCAATTCTCAATTGTCGCTTCGAGGTACAGTAGTCCTTGAAGAACCTAGCTACAATGGGAATGTGATCAACGGCCTCGAGGAGAGGGACCCGAATATGCACTTGCTTGAACATCGACTTGAGGTCCTCGAAGTTCCACGTATCCTTTTTCCATGCTACATTTCGTGTCAGAGCCTCAAGAAAAGGAACGGGAATCTCAAGGTCAAGTGGCCTGTTGTGCTTATCTACCGTAGGTGGTTCCTGAGATGGAGTCGAACCACCCTGCGGTGAAGGGCGTGAAAAATCAGGACCCACCTGCCTAACTGGCGGGTCATATGTCTTCTTCTCGCTCCTCAACGAAATAGTTTTCGCATCAGCATGCTGTCTGTGAGGTGGTCAAGGAGAGGAAGGGGTTGGGTAATCAGGGTTTTGCAACAAATGCAGCTGGCCTTGAGCATAACCAGGTGGTACAGGAGGTGCCTGTAATATGGCATGCGCTTGGCCCTGTGGTGCCTAAAAGCTAGGTGGGGCACCCTAGTTCTACACATCTCACGGGTTTGGGATAGGTTGGGAGGGCAAGGATCCCTGAGTCTTGTGCTCCTACAATAGCTGGTTCTGCGGGTTCTGTATAGTTTGTATCTGGTCAGCCATTGCCTTCATGATCTGCAAGCTATCCTGTGTAGACTTCCTCAACGATTCTTGCAGCTCCTCTTTTAGTTCCTCTAAAGGGTCTGCCCACTTTGGACGATGACTGGTAGCTTGGTGCAACAGTTGATACATGGAATGCGATTGCTGTTGTTGAGATGGGAATGGTTGTTTCCTAGGATATGTGTTCTATGCATTCCCGTACTGCTTGGTCTAGTAGTGTAGGGCATGATGTGGTCTCTAGAGTTACCAAACCAGGAGAAATTCAGATGCTAGTGCCAACCAGGGTTATACATTTTCGAGTACGGGTTATTACGCCCGTAGCCTTAAATAGTGTTGACGTCTTCATAGGCCGACGACGTCTAAGACGTATATTCATCAAGGGAATATGCATCAAAATCATCATGCGGTGCGTAACCCTGATTTTGCGGTACCAGCTCAAGGTGATTCGCAAGATCCTAATATGCGGACTCCTACGAATATGGAGAAGATGCATCCCAAATGAGTAGATTAACTCGAGGAGGAGGGGCTTAGGGTGCATAGAAGGACCTTTGAGCAGCAAAATTTCCAACTTGATCCAATCAAGCTCAAGCTAGGTCATTGATCTTCTTTCCCAGCAAATCCACCTTTCCCAGCTGCTTGGCGATGATATCCATATCAGCACGAACAGACTCTACTTAAGCCTCATGGACACTAACTCGCTGCTATCCAGGCCACTGGAACTGGTTCATAGATGCAGCTTTCATCGAATTCTTTGCCAAAGACTCGAACAACTCAAATGCGTTGTTCTTGTCTTCCACGAGGAAATTCCCGCCACTAGATGCATCGCCAGATACCGATGTGCGTCATCCAATCCATGGTAAAAGATCTAAGCCAAGTGCCATCTGGGCACACCATGGTGCGGGCATTTCCTAAGGAGATCACGGAATCGGTCCCAAGCATCATGCAACTTCTCCCCAGGTCCTTGGGAGAAAGTTGTAATCACGCACCTCATCACATCCATATGACTGATTGGGAAGAACTTTGCAAGAACTCACGTCGTAATTTTGCCTAGGTTCCTATTGGCCTACCAATGGTCTTTAACAGTATGAAGCTTTGTCGTTAAGAGAGAAAGGGAAAAGCTTCATTAGAACAATTCCAAGGTCTACGTTCCTAGGTCGAGCCATTTCTGCAATTTGACTCAAGTCCTCTAAGTGTTGGAATGGATCTTCATTTGAGTTCCCAAAGAAGTGATTCTGGATCAGGCTAATTACATTGGGTTCTAGCTCGAACGCGTCTTCGCCTATGAGAATCCGGACTAGAGGTGCAACAATTGGTGCTACCAGATCGTGGAAATCTCTAAGCTATTCTCCTCGTGGTAGATGCTGCATCCTATCAAGAGTAGTCAAGATGCGTTCCATACTCTGCTACTGCCGCTCCTCAGATTCAACAACTCGAGCTTCCAAACTAGACATCAGATCCTAATTTGCTGGATCCTGACCAGGTTCGAGTCCAGTGTTAGCCATCTCGGCTCTGAGAGTAGAAGGGTGAGAAGGTGGTTCGAGCGATGCGACGAATCACCTTCGCCTCCTTGGGATTGGCTCCCAAGATCCTACCAATGAGTCTAAGTGACCTCCTTCCTTGCATACACCAACCAACCTTTGGGTTGGTGCAACCAAGCCAGACAAGGCTAAGGCCTTATCAATCAGATGGTCCTTATGATAAGATGACCGGATTTTTCATTTTAAGTTCGAATTCCTGAAGAAAAATTTGTTGAGAACCAACTGAATGTAATCTCTACCTCTCAAGCTAACCCGACCAGTCTGTGTACAAGGGGACTAAGAGGAAGTTTTTTCCTTCAGCTTTCACCTCTGGTTCCTTTGTACCCCTTAGCAGTGGTTGTTTGACACTAACTTACAAACTTAGTCACCAGGTTTGGCCAAATAGGATGAAATCACCCAGCAGTATGACAACGAATTCGGGTTGATTTCGTGTTTTAAAATTTATTTTAACCCTTTTTTTTCACTGGGGTTTGTGGTGAGTGGCACACAAGGTGACCAAGTTCACCAGCCAGCCACTAGACTTGATTTAGACTAGGTTAGCTGACAAGTCGACTTTCTACTTTGCGTTATAGTATTTAAGTGGTGGAAAAATTGAATAATCAAGAAAATAAAAATAACCACTCATAGAAGAGCGGGTCGTGTCCACAGGGAGGCAATTATGCAATAAACTCTCAATTATTTTATATTCTTTCAGTAAAGTCTGAAATCTCTATTCAAATCTGACATAAAATGAGATGGTAAGTAGATTCACAATAACTTAAAAAGATAAGGGTATATGTGAAGTTTTCCCTCACTGAAATCTTCAATAAATATATGATGATTTTATGTAATTTTTACTTGACATATATTAGAGAAAATTAGTGCACAGGTTAAGCCCAAAAGCAATCTTGAAATAGTTGAATATCAATAACGTGCAATTATCAGCAAATATGAGTGTGCATGCACAATTTTGCCATAATAAAATAATAATAAATAAAAATCAAATTCAAGTGGCAATGGTAGTGAATGTAATTTTTAATATCAGAGAAAACAGAGCAATTACTCTCTCTCCTACTCGCGAGAGAGAGAGAGAGCACTAGCAGGCTGTGGACGCTCTAGGGAGGTTGGCGAGGATGAGGCCTATCCAATGGAGGTTGCGGCATCGACGGAGATGGCTGGAGGTTGCCGGCCGGCGGAGGAGAAAGCTACAGCCACAGCCGCTGTCTGCTATGAAGGCGCTGCTTGAGAGGGGCATGCTGCAGATGGCGCGCGCCTGCGGGCGGTGTTGCAGCTGTGAGGCGCCTGCGGTGGCATGGCAGTGGTGAAGGTGCTGGAGAGGGGTGCGCCTGAAGGAACGCTGGAGGTTGAGGCGCGCGGTGCCTGCTGGGGATGCTAGGCACTGGAAGGAGGATGCGCCTACGGGTGCGGCCTGGCAGGGTGCGCGAGATGGAGCGAGGTGGGTCTACAGAAGAGGCACTGGAGGGTGGACACAAAGGCAGGTGCTGGAGGTTGAGGTGCGCGGGTGGCGGTGTGGAGCAGTGCCTGCAGGCACTTGCAGGGGCGAGGGCGGTGCGGTACAGTGCATGCAGGCGTGCGGGTGAGAGGGTGCGTGCCTGCAGGAGCTGCAGGTGGGAAAGAGGAGGCGCTGGAAGGGAGGTGGGCATGTGCCTGTGGGTGCCTTTCTGTAGGGTGCTGGCGCTGGAGAGGGTTGAAGGCACTGGCGGGTCTGCAGTGCTGCGCTTGGTGCATGAGCAGGTGCCAGTGTATGAGGACGCGCCTGCTGGAGAGGGGCTTACAATGGTGAAGGTGCCTGCGGGGGTGCTGGAGGCGTGCCTGCAGTTGGGGTGCTGGAAGGAGGATGCGGCTGAAAGGAGGATGCAGCTAGAGATGGGCACGCGAAGAAGGAGTAGGGCACGCGCTGGTCCATAGTGCATGCTTGGGGTTGTTCCCCGCAAGGGGGAAGATGGATTTGCCCTCTCCTTTGCCCCCATCGTCTTAACTCCTCTTCCTCGCGCCAATTAAGGGATTTTAAAATCCCTTTTCTATTTTTGGCCGATGGGCATTGAGGGGAGAGTTACGGCTGGCTGGAGGAAAGGGAAAAGATGCCATCGGTCGTTGGGGAGATTTGCTCCCCACCCCTTGCTCTTTCTAAATATAATTCCTGCACATAAAAGCAACAAAATCACTACATATTAAGTTATAGAATGTTATAAACTTAAATCATGATGCATACAAATATTCTAAAACTTAATTATAGTTATTAACACACCTAAACGGTACGATTAAAGTTACTTAGGCATAATATTAGTCCATTAAAATGGACTCATCAAATACCCCCATGCCTAAGTTTTGCTAGTCCCTAGCAAAAAGTGAAAAACAATGGAAGTAACCAGAAGGTTTCTTCTTTTCTTATTTATAAAATTTAGAAATCCAGACAAATGTGACGTGATAATAGCCTAACTAACGGATCCAAGTGAAAAAGCCAATTCGCACTGGGAGTTCGTACATCACCCTTGGCAAATATTTCTGTCAGGATAGGCAACTACTTCCCTCGGGGATAAAGCAGAAGATAATCTATAATTTGACCCCGGCGTTTGGCTTAGGTAGGAGATATCAAGTAACATGGATTTGTATTTGGTGGCACACACTCATCTGGTGCTACATATAGTCTAGTACTGTAGACTCTAGATCTCTAGACTATTAGACAAGTCAACTCTAAGAGAGGCTATACAACTATGCTCTCTTGATGTTCCTAGGCACTCCCTCTTCTTTTTTTCTTTTTGAGATCACAAATCTCGCCAGATTTAGAAATTGTACTCACTATTTAGTGGTCTCACATGGCATCCACACTTCAATTAAAGTCCTAGTAACTCTACAATTAAGTTAGAGTACTCAACCAGTATTCAAGCGATTAGAAATACTAAAAGGTAGGTATGGGTCATATTTGGTGGAATGCGAAAAGTGTTCTGTTACCTCAGAAACAATGTTACATTATAAACTTTGACTTTTCTCTTTTTTTTTTTTGCATATATATAACTGTTTCTTCTTTTTCTTCTTTTCTTTTCTCTCTCTTTCTTTTTTTTTTTATAATTTAAATCAACATAATACGACACAGACTTTTATTTTTGAGGCATTATTTGGGATGATGATGGTCAAGAGGATATTGTGTGGCTTATTTGGTGGAAGTGCCTATTCTCGACACCAGGAAGGAATGGATAGGACAGTCGTATTTCTGACCTTTGACACTATTACCCTCCTTCAGCCGAGGACTCTATGAAGGACGGTCGTAGCCATCCACCATAGTTATAGCTTTATTAAGACTCAATCTCCATGTATCTGCCTTATTTGATGACTCTCAGGACTTCACAGAAAGTACGCACATAGGAACAGAAAGTGAAAACTATGCCTAACTCTGAAGTATCATCATCTAATTATCCAAAACTTAAGAGTCCTTGCACTAAACTTAGCGCACCAGTAATCTCTCTACTTTCTTCTCACAAATATGAGGTGGATCTACTAGAAGATAGTATGCCTGACTCCCTATGAACTATCCAAGGGTTCAGTGGACTACAAATGCTTATTAGTTTTCCTCAAGGATCCATTACCCAGTCTATGTCCACGTGAAATAAATGTACTGGATTCTAAACTTAAGAAATAATTTTGGAAGGAAAACCTCCAATGACAAAGGTATTTTGCTAAGGCTAACCCATTCAGCTCAAGAAAAGAGGAATTTCTTTTTTTATATGCTAACCTAAATGCATGAATACTTCCTAAAAAGCAAATGCAACCCCCCATGCCTAAATCCTACAATGTCCCCACCGTAAAATTAAAACAGGAGGAGAAAGGAAAAACATCACCTAACATGGTGTTATTCTGACCGCTGGGTTGCCTCCCAACAAGCACTACATTTTCTGTCAGCAGGCAGACTTAGAAGGAACCTATAAGTCTAGTTCCAAACAGAAAAGGCTAGGCCCTAAGAATATGCATAACAGCGCAGGCCTAGAAAACAAGTAACCACGGATGTTGGCGAGCTGATGATGCAATGTAATTCCAAATGCTCGTGAGAAGAAATGAAAATAGAAAATCTCGTTGGCTACCTGGGGAGGTCTAGGAATAAGAAAGGGAATATGAAAAGAGACCTCCCGAAATGGAATAAGTGGAGGATAACAAGGATCCTCCAGAGCAGGATGGATTTTGAAAGATACAAACATTATTAGTTCAAACCCTTGAATGGCAAGAGTAAAAGTACAAGCATCAATCCGCACTCGCCATTCTACCCGAGGATGTACTGGCCTGATATGTTCTCTAGAAACAATGTACATGAGCAGAGATCTGAGCCAATTATCGGTTAGGGAGTGTAAGGGTTATTTGTAGTGTTGGAAGGTAATGGTTATGTCCAATGAGGGCTTAGTCGGTGTTAGGTCTAATTCCAACAATGATTCAAATTGTGCATACTCCCTAACAGTTGTAGACAACTGCATATTACCCTACCTATCATTAATGATCGAAGTCGTATTTGAATCAAGGGTAGACTCCAAATTAGAATTCTTTGATGGTAGGGTCAAAATGTCAGAATCATTATCATTAAGCTCATCCCCGGATTCGTTTGGTTCACTCAAATTTTTTTCGGGGTGTATATGTGATTCATTAGGAGTTGGATCAGTATCTTCAATTATTTTTAACGGAGGATCAGTTTTAATATTTTGGAGAAAGCCTATATCATTGAATTCATTATTGTTCTCGGGGTATAAATCCTCAATTGATGTGTTTTATCCCCGAGAGTCTCTAATAGACTTCTCATTATTTTGTTTGTCCTCCTCTAATATCAACTTCTATTTTGATGGAGGATGACTCTCAAAAGAAAGGAGGAATCTAGATTTAATCATATTATTGCTATCCTCTAGAGGTAAATCCTCGAATGATAGATAATTCCCTTGTGATTCACACCAGAATTTCAGTCCACGTTCGTCTATGGGGGCAGCCTCATTTTTTGAATTAGACTCTTCATATCCCTGAGACCAAAATTGATCTAATTCATCCTCCATTCTATTAGGGTCACCTTCATTGAGTGCTTTTAAATCCTCAGGATACTGAATGATAGGTGTTGATTCCCTAAGTGGAGGGTTAGGAGTAGGCTCACTAAGGGTAGAATGGGATTCCACCAAATAATCAATAGGGGAAGTGATAAGAATAATACAACCTTGACCCAGGTTGGTAGGGGTAAGGAGAATGCTGTCATTGGCGTCAAGGTCATCAAGAGGTACCATATTCCCTTGCTTTTGACTCCAATATAGTTCAGGTGGATAATCACTATGATCGATGTCCTCTAGTGGCCGTGTCTCATTGGGAGAGTCTAAGTGATAGCAACATAAAATTGGATCCCTATTATCATTGGATTCCTCAGAATTATTTTCATGATCATGATCGTATGGGTAGGGATCAGAATTATTGGGAAGCGTGTAGCTAAGCTATCTTATTTCTTCATTTAGCTACTGACTATTCCTCAACATCTCTCCCATTGATTCCATCACATCCTTTTGCTGTTTGTGCATTTCTATCATAAAAAGAGGAGAGGCTACTATTATTAGGTTGGGGAGGATAGTCAATTTCAGGCTCTGGTTGCCTAGGAGTATCGGTCCAACCTTGATACGAAAAATCATGAAGGGTGGGAGGGTTGGGTGTTTGCATGGAAGTAGGGATTTCAGGGTTGGGAAATCCCGCTCCTAGGCTCTTCTCAAAAGTGGGAGTTATCAAGCCAGTACTCCTAGGATAAGAATAAGAATGATCCCATGAATTGTCAATGTACCCATCAAAGGATGGATACCTCGGGGCATGGGATCCTGATTAAAAGATGGGAAGTATTGACTCTGATAATCTGAATGATAGGAGTAAGAGTAACCCATTTCCTTAAGCAAAACAATTTTAACTCTCTTAGGATTTAGCAAAATTTAGAATATAAGTAGAAAACTTCCTAGAGAGTTCTATTGTCAAAGCAAACTCAAATTCAAAGGGATTTGTTTTTAGTAGATTGTAGGTCTTAGAGTTATATTTTTAGTTGGTGGCCAAATAAGTTTTGCAAAAAATTACGCTTCCTAGGCCAACCTTCGCTAGTGCTTATAACCTACTCGCAAGGGATGGAAGTCACGAATCGAGCCCACACACGAGGAACCGAAGTAACTTGGTGGATAAGCTTGTTGATTTCAGACTAACTTCCCTTGTGGTGCAAAAGAGGAGAGGTAGAAATTTATCTAGTGATCTTATGTGTGAGGTGCACAGTGTCTCAAGTGTGCAAGCATATGATCGTGTTTTGACTTTTTGAAATTTTGCAAATAGGATCCTTTTGCGCACAATTTTCAGTCATAGATTTTAAAGTACAACCTCTTAGCAGTCCCAATTTTTAAAGTGACCACTGAATTAATTTAATTCAAGTACTTTAGTGGTCTTAGATTTAGGTTTAATGCATATGCATGACAGGTAATTGATGGTCAAGAAAAGGCGTACCTTACTCTAGCTTTCTTCGTGCAATGTATGAATGCAATGCAATAAAAATAAACTAGATGCTGCTCATTCAGTCCTAGATGGTCGTCCTATAGATATGCATCTTCTAGCAGGCAGTTCGAATATATATTTTTTTCTATATAATAAACAAACAGACCTAATCTAGCTAACTAATCGAAATTCAGTTCAAACAGTTCAAATAATCCTATAATCTAAAACACGATCCCGAAAATACGCTCCCGCATACAAGAGCAATAAGAAATAAAGTGGCACTGGGAACACGTTCCCAAAAATACCCAACAAGGGTCCAAAAGACAGTAATTTAATTCTAATGTCTATCTAAACTAAATCTAACTAAATCAGAAATAGGCTTCTCCATAAGCCTATGTCCGTGGGATCAAGGCCCACGTGTTCCTATTTCTGTCCTCCAAGTGGCATCAAGGTCCACCAAAAAGATCGTCTCCGCCGTGCGCGTCGTTCAAGTTCAATGTCATCGCTCTACTACGCCTGTCACCGTGTAAGATTCCTCGCACAATAATAAAAATGATCAGATGATTTCGCAACTCATAATATTCAAAAACAATAATAATGTGAATCTATTACGTCTGTTGCCTCCCCGGCAACGGTGCCAATTTGACGAGTCGACTTTCTGCTTTGCGTTATAGTATTTAAGTGGTGGAAAAATCAAATAATCAAAAAAATAAAAATAACCACTCATAGAAGAGCGGGTCATGTCCACAGGGAGGCAATTATGCATTAAACTCTCGATTATTTATATTCTTTCAGTAAAGTGCGAAATCTCTATTCAAATCTGACATAAAATGCGATGGTAAGTAGATTCATAATAACTTAAAAAGATAAGGGTATATGTGCAGCTTTCCCTCACTGAAATCTTCAACAAATATAGGATGATTTTATGTAATTTTCACTTGACATATATTAGAGAAAATTAGTGCACAGGTTAAGCCCAAAACCAATCTTGAAATAGTTGAACATCAATAACGTGCAATTATCAGAAAATATGAGTGTGCATGTGTAATTTTGCCACAATAAAAATAAATAAATAAAAATCAAATTTTGGTGGCAATGGCAGTGAAAGTAAGTTTTAATATCAGAGAAAACAAAGCATTTGCTCTCTCTCCTCCTCACGAGAGAGAGAGAGCACCGGCGAGCTGTGGAAGCGCTAGGGAGGTTGGTGAGGATGAGGCCTATCCGATGGAGGTTGCGCCATCGACGGAGATGGCCAGAGGTGGCCAGCCGGCGAAGGAGAAAGCTACAGCCGTAGCCACTGTCTGCTGTGAAGGCACTGCTTGAGAGGGGCGCGCATCAGATGGCGCGCGCCTACAGGCAGTGTTGCGGCTATGAAGCGCCTACGGTGGTGTGGCGGTGGTGAAGGTGCTGGAGAGGGGCGTGCCTGAAGGAGCGCTGGAGGTTGAGGCGCGTGGTGCCTGCTGGGGATTTTAAGCACTAGAAGGAGGATGCACCTGCGAGTGCGGCCTACTAGGGTGCGTGAGATGGAGCGAGGCGGGTCTGTAGAAGAGGCGCTGGAGGGTGGACGCGAAGGAGGGCACTAGACGTTGAGGTGCACGCTTGCGGGCGCGGGTGGTGGTGCGAAGCAGTGCCTGCGGGCGCCTGCAGGGGCGAGGGTGGTGTGGTGCAGCGCCTGCAGGCGTGTGGGCTAGAGGGTGTGCGCCTGCAGGATCTGCGGGCAGGAAAGAGGAGGCATTGGAAGGGAGGTGGGCGCACGCTTGCGGGCGCCTTTCTGCAGGGTGCTGGCGCTGGAGAGGGTTGAAGGAGCTGGCGGGTCTGCAATGTTGCCCTTGGTGCATGAGTGGGTGCCAGTGGACGAGGACGCGCCTGCTGGAGAGGGGCCTACAATGGTGAAGGTGCCTACAGGGGTGCTGGAGGCGCGCCTGCAGTAGAGGCGCTGGAAGGAGGATGCAGCTGAAAGGAGGATGCGGTTGGAGATGGGCATGCGGAGAAGGAGTAGGGCGCGTGCTGGTCCACAGTGCATGCTTGGGGTTGCTCCCCGCAAGGGGGAAGATGGATCTGCCCTCTCCTTTGCCCCCGTCCTCTTAACTCCTCTCCCCTGTGGCAATTAAGGGATTTTCAAATCCCTTTTCTATTTTTGGCCGACGGGCGTTGAGGGGAGGTTACAGCTGGCCGGAGGAAAGGGAAAAGATGCCGCCGGTTGTTGGGGAAATTTGCTCCCCAACCCTTTCTCTTTCTAAATATAATTCCTGGACATAAAAATAACAAAATCATTGCATATTAACTTATAGAATGTTATAAACTTAAATCATGATGCATACAAATATTCTACAACTTAATTGTTGTTATTAAAACACCTAAACAGTACAATTAAAGTTACTTAGGCGTAATATTAGTCCATTAAAATGGACTCATCATTAGCCCAAATGTGGTATCTAGAAATTTGACCCTAAAGGTTGAGCCTAGGGTTCATGCAAATTTTAAATGTTTCAACAGACCAGATGAATAAAACTAATTCTCTAAACACAAATGGAATCCAAATAAAGTGAAATTTGTCAAGTAGATTCCTTTTTCAATTATCTTTTGAGAGAATATTTCTTTTGTGATTTTTAGTGTTCCAACCGAATTAATATGGATTTTTAAATGTTAGAGGGTTAGATATAGAATTTTGACCCCTAGTCTATTTTTAAATTTGAAATAGCATCAAATAAATTCCAAAAAATTGGAAAAAATATGGCAGTGAAAGATAGTTTGATAAGCTTTCAAACCCCATAATATTTTCTCAAATCAGATTCGTGGATTGTTCGAAATTTCTATTTCAAATTTGAAAATTTTCAAATCTAAGTCAGTTTGACCCCCTTGTAATTCGTGAATTTTTTAAAATTTTATACTTTGACTTTCTTCAAAACAATGTGCCCTTTGAAACATATTTTGAAAATGTAGCTCTTGCTCGAATTTCATAATTTTTTGCTCAATGATTTTTTGGAAAATGAATTTTTAATTTGAAAAATGAAATCTGGCCGAATTTCAGCAAGTGGTGGAAAAGCTTTTTAAAACAGGTTTGAATTTCAAATTCAACCTTCCACCAAAAATGATTTTTTTTTCAAAAATTTTCAAAATTTTATTTTTTGAAACTTTTATTTCTTTAAAAACTTTTTTTTTGGAGGGAAATTTTTCAAATTTTTTTTTTCAAACAAAAACTCTAACCTAAGATTCAAAAGAAACCCTAAATCTAAAATGTAATTTTTTCTTTTTTTTCACGAAAATGTGTAGGCTTTTTTATTTTTTTTTCAAAAATCAAAATCTAACCTAAGGTTTAGAAGGGGAATCCTAAGACTATGAGAAAGATGTTCACCCAAATTCTTTAACTATGCCCGATGTGTGCACAGATTCCACTCTTCATGTTTTCCTGCACATCAAAAAGCAAGCAGAGAAATGTTTATCACTAAAAATTCTAAGATAAAAAATCAGGAGTCACATTGCCTCCCCGGCAATGGCGGCATTTGTTCGAGCATGGAAATCATGTATTTGAAAATTGTGTTGTGGCTTGTAGCATAGTTATGAAATCCTCCCGACAAAAATATTTTTAGATTAACGAGACTATGAGTCCCGATCGTTCATCTCTGGGAGGCATTTATGGAAATGCTAATTTGATTTCGATCTTTCCTCTCTACTCACTTAAAACTACATGCCAGTTTCCAACCTATGAATAAAGGTGTTGCTAGTCACGTTATTAACCCTAATGACGTATGTGTGTGTTAAATAGATAACAAAAGTGAATGTGTGAGTATTAGCGCACATGATCCTAGTTATGCGATGGCTATTTACTGAAAAAAAGTCGATCGTTAGGTCGTTAATATCTTCATGCACTGACATGCATGTTGCAAAAATATCAGAGATCAAAGCAGGCAACTTATTATCACAATAACGATATTGCAAGCAAGCTCATGATGATTTTTCACACATAGATATATATGTAGAAATAACTCAGAAATTTTTCATTGATTACATGATGGTGGTTACATATCAAAGCTAGAGGAAAGCTTGTACATGAATGGTTAAAGCGAAAACTAGCTAAGAGAAAATGTGTACACGTGCGGATCTACAGGAGATTGCACATGCACCATGCAGGAGGGAGAGAGATAGCTACACTATTAAGCATAAAATAAGGTAGAGAAATTAGAAGAATAACTTATCTATCTAGCTAGCAGAAGGAAGGGCATTCAAAGGTGGTCTCCAATGACCTTTGAGGTGGCTAAGAGGAGGGGCGACCAATGGTGGGTAGGCCAGTCCTTGGAGAGGTGGTGGAGAGGTGATCTAGGCTCTTGCTGTGGAGGTGGTGATGGTCATGTTGGTGGAGCTCATTGAGGTGCACATGAAGGTGGAGGGAAAGGCTAATGGGAGGTGGGATGAAGCCAAAATGCTAGACAGCCAAGATTCTAGTCTGGGTCCATGGCAGTCCAAGAGAGTCCTTTTATAGACTCTTGGGTGGCTATGGGTGTGGCTGTCTAGAGAATTATAGAATTCTCTAGAGAGTCTGTAGGGTGGCTGCCCACTAGGTCTTGAGTGGGTCTTCTTAGATCCACAAATTGTGGATCTAAGAGTGGACTCTCCCTTGGTTGCTAGTTTTAGCACCCAAGGGTGGCGCCACTTGGAGACGAGTCTAGAAGACTCTAAGTGTGTGTAGCTAGGTGAGTGTGTGTGGGTGTGTGCGTGACCTAGGTGGCTAGGTGGTCTAGTGGTCTAGGTTAGGTCTTAAGGGTTTGGGTTAGGGTCGGTCCTAAAATTAGAGTTGTAAACCTTAATTGCTAAAAGGGAATGTGCAATTAAACTTGTACTAAGTTTAATTGAGTGAGTGTAAACCTACTTGAGGGTGAGAATACTCAATTAAGTTGGGCTTATGTTAATTGGACTCTCACTGAGTCCAATTAGACTTGTGTGGGTTGAGATCTAAGCTTAATTGGACTCTGAGTCCAATTGACAAGGCAATTGTAATTGACTATGATCCAAGTCAATTGGGCTTAGTGAGAACCTAATTAGGTTCTTAGGAAGTTCTCGAGGTGGTGTACTAGGCTTAGGGTACCATAATTTAGACTCCCAAGGGGTTGGCATTGGTTTTAGGGACCTAGGAACTCAAGATCCAAGCTTAAATTACAAAATAGGGATTGGAGAGCAGTTCCAGACATCTAATTTAAGTGTCAGATGACTTATACTAAAAAATCAGAAGTCCAGACCTCTTGTTTAGACGTCCAATTTGAGTTAGGGAAGAATCAAGGTTCTGTCTTCGGGATTCTACAAAAATTGGGCATCTGACCAAGTGTTTGGACGTCCAATAACACTGCAAACATGGGTTTAAGGTGTGCAGGTTGTGGCTAAGGGTCCTGGACGTCCAATTACTTATCTGGAAATCCAGATAAGGGCTGGAACTAGGGTTTTAGGGTTTCCTAGGCTATGGTGACCTAATTTATGGGTGACTAAGACTTGGGAAGGCTTCTAGGGCTATCCTAGGGCTAGGAATGATCCTATGTTCTTTATAATTTAACTCTACCGTACTTTTACTTAATAGAGTAACATACCTCAACCCTTACATTATTTTTCTACTTCATTTTATTCTAATCTTCTACTCCTGCTCTGCTGCATCACCAGCTTCAGATCGAGCTTCAGATCCAGCTCCTGAGCTTCTTATTACCTGTAATTTATATAATGCACTTAATTAGTACATTATATCATTATTTCATCCATAACTAAGGGAAAGCAGTAACAATGCAATTAATGCTCATGTATGTATGGATTACACTAGCTTATGCTAAGTTCTAGCCTAATTTAGGTCAATTAAAACCTATGATTGTTGTGTAATCACTCCACAGTGTATCCTTCCACATCTTTCACACATTTCCAATCCTACCCTCCTACCAACACGTATCCTCAAGATGATTACTATCCCGAATCAACTTCTGGTTACCCATCTCCTAACCCGATTAACTTTGCTTGGGGATATGAATCCTGACCTCAGTGTCCAGGGCCTAACCTTGGACAACATGACTATGATTATTATCCGTCTCACTCCTACAATGATTATAGATCTCCACCCTTTGGTGACCAAAGAAACCCGACCTACAATCAAGAAGGTTATGATGATGATAACACCTACCCTCCCCAGTATTCCACTGAATATAGGTCACCACCATTTTTTCAACAACCCAAAATGACCTACTATTAGGGAGGACCCTGAGAACCTCAATATCTTGACTCCCCTAAATTTAACCCGAACCCACCCAACCTTGAGGCGAACCATTAGATTCAGGTGAACCAGGTCCATGGTAGGGTTTTGGCTAACTTGAGAAACACCATACAATCTTTAGAAGCTCAACCAACACCATGCATTGAAGCATTGGAGCCCATGATCAAAATGATTGATGAGATGGATAGCCCTTTATTGGATTCGCTCCAATATGTTAGGGATAGGGGCCCAGGTGAGTTTCTATTTAGGAAATTGTCGAGATTGAGGATGAAATTCATGGTTGCCCTAGTCCAATCTTGGGATGATTCTCAAGATGAACCCCCTTCAGGAGAGCCAATGTCTGAACCCGCTTAGGTGCCTGTCGAAGGGGATACATTTTCTGAGACTCGAGATGACGAAGTCAGTCTAGAGCAACCCATTGAGGATGAACCAATTGCTTCACCTGAGATCCCTAAGCCAAGGAGAATGGAAAAATATGTATCTACGGACCAGGAAATGACATATGAATTTGAGACATATGTAAATGAGGATCACGAATTCTTTAACTCTGAGGGTGAAGAATTTTTAGGTGAAGTCTCACTTGAGCTTAAGAAAGCAGATTTTAGTGAGACGAATGGGCTCGAGGAGCATGATGAACCTTTTGATAGCTCGATTATTGAAGATTATGATCATGTTGGGGCTAACTTGGATGATCCGAATCCTGATGATTTAATCAGTAGCCCCATCGCTCAACCACACCCTGAAGAGCTGAATTATGATATTCTTGAGATCACCAGATGCAAGTCAATCCTGATTCAGCCACAATTGTTGGACTTGGGTATTTTAGAATGGGTGTGTAACGATCTGGAGGTCCTGGAAACAATGATTTTGGAGGATAGAAATGTGGAAATGAAATTCTGGGAGGCTAATTCTGAGGGAAACACAATTTTGGATCTAAGGGTTCCTATTGACCTAAAACCACCAACTTTTTATCAGGACCCTCACAATATCTTTGGCGTGTGACCCAAGCTTGGAATAACTTACTATCTTTCTGAACTAAACTTTAAGTGGACATCTAAACCTAGTGAATCAAATCTACCATTTGTCTAACACTTTAGTCTTGTGTTGCACACCACCAAACCACAGGTCTGACCCCGCAAGCTCAATAATCTTCGATTTTAGGTGATTTTCATCCAGAACCTTAGAACCACTCGACCCTAGGGCATGGGTCTGCACCACAACTTGTCCACATCTATAGACATCTTCTGCTGATGGGTTTAAGGATTAATCTTTTAATTCTGATTCTAACCCATACTTGTGAATTCTTAACCACTTCTTTATTTGTATTTCATGCCAAGCTAAAGGCATTAGACTTAGCGTGTGTGTATACTCTCCTCTCTGCAGAGCTGACCAGATTATCACAAAAGTTAGGTGATATTCTAATTATTCTGCAGTTTTCATGTCTTTATTTCTGCAATGAGGACATTGCATCATTTAGACATGGGAGGTGGATACTTAGTCTTGAAAATATTTTGTTAGCTCCATGGAATTTATTTTATTTTCTTTAAAAAAAAAGAATTATGTGGACACATGGGCGAGGACTTAAGACTAAGTCCACTTTCAAGTGGACACCTGGGCTAATTAATCCCAAAGACCAGAAGAGTTTAAGTGTTTAGGTCCTAAAGTATCATTTCCTAAAGTTAATAACTTCCAAAAGCCTAAGTTCTCTTCTCCTAATTCTATTTTTTCTTTTTTTGACTTTTTGAATTTTCAATTTTTTTCTTTTTTGTTAAGAAAATAAAAGAAATTCTATAGAGCTAACGAAATAATTTCAAGATTAAGTATCCACCCCCCATGCCTAAATGATGCAATGTCCTTAATGTATGATGAAGACACATTTAAGTAGGGTAAACTGACTATTTATGCATGTTCCTAGGCTTAGATATGCATTCCATACTATAAATATTACATAGCATGCATCATAGCATTTAGAGTAGTTTGTGTATATTTTAGGTTAATTGCATCCTTTTATGACCAAGAGAGAAGGAGATTTAATTTGGAGCCTCAGATTGATGATTCGACCATACGGATCTAATCAGGACTATGATCGAAGTCCAACGCCTCCAAAATTGCCTTGATCGGAGTCCCGTAGCACCATGTCCAATCTGAGGAAGATCAACTGTCGAGGGACTAGATGATGCAATTCAATGCTTCAAATGACAAATCTGACCATATGGATGGATTCGAGTCAACGATCGCAGCCTAACGGTGAGAAAATTGACTCAATCCAACCTTTATAGTAGACCCTACAAAGGAAAGAAGATGGATCGCCTAGATCGCACCATGTGGTGCAACCCAGACCACCCATGCACACGCACGCATGCACCACCGCACGCGCACAGCAGTGCAGGCATGTGTGCTTGTGCGGAGGCACGCTCGCACAGCAGCACAATGCGAGGCGCAACAAGCGCGAAGCATGCGCTAGCGCAGTGGCAATGTGGGCGCAAGGCTATCTTCAGCGACATTTGTAGTGGATCTTCAACAACATTTATGACCATCACTAAATGTCCTATATAAGAAATTGATCCTTTCCTCCACTATAAAAGGACCCCTACCCCTCTCATTCTTCTTCATCTCTTCCCTTCTCCTCCCACCTCCAAGGCTCTAGAGAGAGCTTGTCCCAAGCTTGAGATGCTCCTCTAGAGTAGAATCAAATATTTTCCCACCTGTCATCCCCATTCATGGAGCATCTCGTGGCTATCCTCTCACCTCCTTCTGGAAGAAGATCCTCGTCGTGAGGATGTCCTGCCCCTTCCTCCTTCCTCCACCGTCATTCTCCCTCGTCCCGCTCCTCAGCACCTTCTTCGGGGCACCATCAGAGTGAGTCATCCTCCAAATGACCGTCGAGGGGGACTCTTCTCATCTCCATCTATCTTTATTGCTTTCTAGTATAGTTTTTCTGCTTTCATAGCTATAGGAAACATTTGTTCATCAGTATATTGATATTTTCTCTCTCTCTTATATTTTGCAAGTAGATTAGTTAGATAATGTTTTCATCAATCTGATCTCTTGCTTGATAAAAACACCAAAAAAATTATAAAAGATGAAAATGACAAAAACAAATAAAAAGCGAAACACGGATTTTTATGACCAAACTTTCTCCTCCCCATGTTCGACCCGAGACTCCTATCGAGTTTCGGTTATAAAGACTATCTGATCGATGAATTGACTTCCGAGTCGAACTATCACCATGGGTTTCGAAACTCAAATATTTTCACGGTGAATGTCCATCTCATCAATGAGATTACTCATAGCAAGGCCACCGCCAATGGCTAGCGAACATGGATACATGAGACATACCAGACAAAGCATGTAGGTAACATTTATTTATCAACTACTTTAATTTTTATACTTAGTTTAATATGACATTAAATTATTGTAATTTGTAGGGAAAAATAATGAGCTTAATCAAACCCCCTATAGGCACCACATCCAGTACTCAGCGGCACCCTCCTATGACACATGAGGGGGCTTTCAGGAGTGTCATGCCTCCAGAGCATAGAGGCTTCATTTGTAGTGGGGGGCGGAGTCAAACGGTCTCTAGCTAGTATGGGGGGAAGGGGTCAATGTCAATAGCCGTCGTCTAGCAAATGCAGATAGCACCATGATGTCACCACACAACTACATGATGTCACCTCACAGTTCCACCAGCAAACTCAAGCTTTGAAAGATGCCAAGAAATTCATGGAGCAGAGGAAGGAGATGGAGCAGCAGAGAGTGGAGATGAGATAGATGATGGCATTATTGTAGGGCAGCTCTTGGAATCACACTTCCTATCACTACTCACCTCACAGCGAAAATGATGACCTCAGTGGTGGTGGAGCAAGATAGGGGGTAGGAGCTGAGGCATAGGTTTAGATTACTTATCGTACACATGTTAGTTAGGCTTTGTACTTTGCTTAGTTATATGTATATTTTGACATTATGACATACTCCTTTCATTTGGTTTATATATATATATTTGTTGTATGTTAAATGTTTTATGTTGCATGCTGTATGTTGATGAAATTTTTATATTGTGTATGTTGTATGTTTTGTATGTTGCATATGTTTAAGGTGTTATAAGATTCTATAATACGTACATTATATAGCGAAAAAGAAAATACACATATATACATGACGGTTATGTTTACAACCGTTGTTTATATAGACATGATAGTTTTGCTACAAACTATCGTTTAGTACTATTACATGATGGTTTAACAACCACATATATGGTTCACGTGTATCATAGATGACAGTCATTTAATGGTACTTAATAACAGCTTGTAATAAGGGTTTGAAATCAAAACCGTCATGTATACACTAAAGCGACACACACTTTTGAGACGACAAAATACGATGGTTTTGATTGAATAGGCAATAGTTTTCAACCATTGCGAAAAGCGTACATCCCTGTAGTGAAGGGTTCACAATATAAGTTAATTTCATATAGCGTCGTTTAGGGTTCGGAACTTGTATTAATGGATTTTTAAGGTTGTAATGATTAATAACTTCAATAACATTCATGTGAAAGGCACACAATGGTTTTTGTCAAGCATGGTGAGGATCCTTTTCCTTTCAAATTCAAATAAGGTATGAGTGCCTATTCCAACCGTAAAAGTCAAGTCCTAAATCAAGCAAATTCTAACTTGTGAATTGATTTTTGATTTTGAGTGGCGCAACCAATCAAATGGAAGAAATGCTTCTCAAACACCACTCAAAGGGGATAACAAGAAATATTTTTTCAAAATTTTTAGAACATGTTTTCTAATTTTTTCATATTTACAAGTGCACTTGGGTTTTGAGTTTGTTTTGACCCCTACTCATTAAAGGGAATATCAGAGTAATCACACGTGCATCAAATATTCTTTTTAGATTTTTCTTAGATGCTCAGTTATTGTAGGAATCTAACACCACTAATTTTAGATCAATCAAATTAGTATAAAAATTCTAATGATTTTCGGATAGAAGTTAGATAGGAAAAAATCCAAATCTGATAGCAGTTCAATGCGTAAATTTGAAAACATTATTCACAAGTCAGATGAACTTGAAATTTTTATGGAAAGTTCTTGACTTTAGTAACTACATGTGAGTATGTTTTGAGAATTTTTTGTGGTTCAAAAAATCAAAAATCAATTTCGTGAACATAAATTGGAGATTTTTAGTATGCAAGTCAAATATGACTCCAATCAAGATGGGATATATATATATATATATAAAGAAATAGAAAGCATAAGCAAATTTACTAACCTAAGATTCAAGCAAAGCACCTTTTTTTTGATATTTTTGATATCCAAATGGAACTAACCTAGACTAAGTTAGTGGCACTTACCTTTAGATGATAGAATCCCACTTTTCTCTATTCACAGAGCTCTCTTTGGATTTTTGATTCCCGCACACAAAAGGAAATATGCGAGATAACATAGATTAGAAACCTAAAAATAAATGCAAAAAGGAAAGGCAAAAACAAAGTTGTGCCTCCCCAACAACGATGCCAAATTGATATGCTAAAATAATTGTGATTTAAATTTTCAAGTCATTGTAGTGCCAAAGCAAACTAGTGAATCAAAATACTTTTCTGAACAAGTGAAGTCCAAGTAGAACACAAGGAGGCAATTGTTTGTTTTTGATGAGGAACTCATCATGTCTCCTAATTCATCAATATTATTTAGTTTTCCTACTTAAATTACTAGTGAATAACATTATATTCGGATTAACTATACTTTTAAGGTAATAATAGCAAGGACTTTATTTATATGTTAAAATACCTAAATTAAAGGTTAACAAAACATTTATTTATGTTTCATTGATAAATGGGACTCAATTCCAAGCATTTAGCTATATGTGAATATTAGATTTAACTATATTATTTATAACACCTAAGTTGTTAATTAACTTAATAATGTTAACTACTTAAATAAATATATGTAAAAGGGGTAAAAATGCAATCTCATGTCATAAATAAATTATTTACAATATTTATAATTATATATAAAAAGTTGAAAAATAAATAATTTAAATTAACTCTTAAAACTAATGGTTTACATTTCAGTCCCTAACTTTTATGTCAATTAAGTCCTTTTATTCACGCATGGATCCTTCATATTTGCATCCAGGTCCTCAGATCTTCTTCTCTTTTTCTTCTTCACTGCTACCGACAGTAGGCGGTCACCCACATCCTTTTCAGATGTCAGCAACATCGGTGCGTAGTGCTCCATTTCCATGCACAACATGCTTTGCCATAACAAACCCTTTACATCCAACAATTTGGATGTCTTGCTGGTGCACTGTGGATACCTGGAAGTCTCGCCATCATCGGAGAAGACAATAGGCAGTCTGACGTACCTAGACATTATCCAGTCCAGGTTTAAGGTCCTTAAGCCTCTTTAAACCCTATAAATACCCTCTAGGACCTTCGATTGGAGGTTGATAGTTCCTTGCTTCTCTTCCCACACTGAATTGTCAATGGGACATTCTCTTCCTATCTAATGATTCTATTCTTCTTCTTTTGAGCTTCTTCAGCGAGTTAAGCTCTCCATCTTCCTCTTCCTTCACCACATCTCTAGGTGTAGCTATGACACCGCTATCTCTCTACTCCATGTTCTTCTCTGCCAAAGTAAGTTTCTTCTTCTTCAGCTTCTGATTTCCTCTACTTTGATGAGTCATCGAAGGAGTTACCCTATCCCTTTCATCCAGGTAATAGTAGATTAATCATTAGTTCTTAGTTTAGCTTAGTATAAAGTAGTTAGTTAGGCAAATTAGGTAGTTAAAATTTGAGTTCTATCCTTCTTCTTCTCCGACTCCGATGAGTCGCTTCAGGCTTCACCGAACTCCATTTCACCTCAATCAAGTCATTATCACCTTCTTTATCCTTTAGCGATCATGATCTGCTTCTCAATTCACCTATTTGATCATCTAATTGCCTAATTCCATCAACACCTTCAATTGAGAATTTCACTGATGTGCATACATCAGAATAGCCAGAAATGTCTATTAATGCATGTTCTTAATATCATATTAGCATCATGCATTGTAAATATTGCATAACATGCATCATCATGCATTTGGGTCAAATTGTATAAATTGTATAGTAATTTCTTCTTTTTGGTGGCCAAGGACAAGGCAACTTTTAATCGGGGCCTCGGACTGAAGATCCAACCATACGCATCGGATGAGGGCGACGATCGAAGTTCGATGACTCCAAGATTACCCTGATCGGACTTCTGTAACATCAGATATAATCCAAGGAAGGACAGAGATCAAGGGCAAAGATGGTGTAAATCCGCACTTCATATGACAAATCCGACCACACAGATGGGATTGGATCGATGATCATAGCCCAAAGATGTGAAAATCGGTCCAATCCGACATCTATGGAACCATCTACAAGACATAGAAGATGGATAGCCAAGATGGCGCTATGTGGCACCATCCCAGCTACCCAACCTGCCCAAGGACCCCCCACTGCCCCCTCTCTCCTCAACCATGTGGACAATCTAAGCAGTTGGATCAAGATTTAACATCTAAGAGAGCTCGCACCTAAATTCAACGCCACGCCTCAAATCATTGCGTAGCATAGTGGTTAAGGCACTGCTTGCACAAGGAGCGCGAGTTTGAGCCACATGCATGCTCCTCTCCTCGCGTGGATGAGCGCAAGATCGACCATGCGATTAGCTACGAATGGCCATGATCTTCCAATCAAACAGATGCGTAATCGGACACGGTTACGCATGCGCAATCATACATGCTTAACGCACAAAGTTGAAGCAGGCGAGGAGCGATTTAAGCCATCTGATCTTGTGATCGAACGACTGATATCACGAGGATGTGGGCAAGCATTGAGCACATAGAAGGCGAGGAGGCAGGTGTGCGCGCGAAGCTTCAGCAATGTTGGATCTTTAGTGAGACTTAAATCCATCACTAAAGACCCCCTCATTTAATGTTTTAAGCTTGAAATGTCAATTTTGCCCTTAATCCCTACAACTATAAAATGAGACCCATACCATACGAATTCTTCATCCCTTCCTTCACCTCTCTCCCCCTCTAAAGCTCTAAAGAAGCTTGTCCCAAACTCGGGATGCTTTTCTAGAGTCAAAATCAAAGTTTTCTCTCCCCCGTTTCGAATGTCGATCTCGTGACGACGACAATGCCTTGCCTCGCCCCCAATTCTTCCTACTCTGTTCTTCTTTTGTCTTTATCCTCTGTCTTCCAGGCATTGCCCCATCCGGCTCATCCTCCAAGTAATCATTGAGGAGGATAACATCTCTCTCCCTTCTTTATCGCTTTCTAGAATAGAATTTCCTGCTTTCTAGCTGTAATCATTTCCTGCATTCTAGTTGTAAAAATAGTATTCAGTTACAAAGTGATTATTCTCTCTCTCTTAGTGTTAATATCAATTTCATTGTGATTATCTCACTCTCAAAACAAAAATACCAAAAAAATATAATCGTAGATTTTAGATCAACGTAGCCTCCCTATGTTCGACCTGGAATTCTTTTGAGTTTCGATAAATTTATCTATTGACAGATTTCTTCGAAAATTATACTACGATGACGGGTTTTTCAAAACTCAATCCTTTTTGCGATGATTTTCCGATACAACATTCACTATCCATGGCGAACCCTCAGCTTGTTCTCCACAACCAATCACGCTCTTCATCATCTTGACCCAATTAAGGCCTCTTTCCACATATTAATTTCTCCTATTAGGCCATATATACTAAACACCTAAATCACCTTCCCTCCTGACCTCTACTATCAATGGCAGAGATCGGGAGATTCTTCCACCTAATTTGATCGCCTATCATCATCATAATAACTCATTGAGTGATTCGCCTCACTCAATTGAGTGAGAATGTCTCTTCTAAGTTCTATCAAACTTAGGTTGCGTTCCCTGAAGATTTATAGTTTAATTCTTGAATTCATTGATCAATTGTTGAAATTGAAGAGTGTTTGATGATCTTGAGATTGTCAGGATTCTTTCAAACTATTTCTTGAAGGTTGTCATGGAAATCTTAACTCTAACAGCCAATTTAGGTCTTCTAGAGCTCTGGTGAAGGCAATCATTAGCTATAGGTTATAAAACTCTTAGAGAAGCTCCAGATTTGTTGCATAGAGCTTATTGATCATAATCCATCCATTGATTTCTTGTTCTATTGATTTAATCAACTTATCAAACTTCATCTTCCCTAGCTCCGACAGAGCTGAGGAAACACATCTAGTGGTTCTTAGAGACCTACGGTGGATAGATATGAACCCTTATTACTTACTGAGCTTAGAGATATGTTTGGTTAGCCAGTTAGACCTTTAGATTAGTCTGTCGACTAACCCCAGTTTGTTGCTCAGGTGGAAACCTTAAGGATTTGATGTAAACACATTTACACTACTTAAGATATCTATTTATGCATGTTCTTAAGCATAGGATTGCATTTCATGATATAAATATTGCATAACATGCATCATCTTGCATTTAGAGTAGTTTGAATAAAATGGCGATTAATTGTCTCCTTTTATGTGCTTGGACAGGGCAAACATTTTATCGGGGCCTCGGATCGAAGATCCAACTGTATGGATGTGATTAGGGCAACAATTGGAGTTCAACGACTCCAAGATCGCCCTAATTAGGCATCCATAGCATCAAATAGTGATCGGGGAACCCTAGAAGATCAAGGGCCAGGATGGTGTAAATCCGCACTTTAAATGACAAATCCAACCGCACGGATGAATTCGGATCGACGATCGCAGCCCAACGATGCAAAAATTGAGTCAATCTAACATCCGTGGCACCATCTACAACATCCATAAGATGGACGGCCAAGATGGTGCCACGTGGCACCATCTCAGCCCCCCAAACGGCCGCATACAATCTCTGAAGTCCCCGCGCCCGCTCCCTCTCCGCCGTTGGATCTCGATCCAACGACTATGGACAGCCACGCCTAAAAGCACCCGCTCGACCATCCGCGCCTCGTAGCGCAGCAGTGGAGAGCGCTTTCGTGAGCTGCAGCCGTGGGTTCGAGCTACAACGAAGGGGAGAAAGGTGTGGGTGAGCGAGTGCGGGCAGGCGTTGGATCATCATCGGGTAGCTCAGATCCACTGATAGCGTTCATGCGCTATTGCACGCGCGGCAAGGACGCGCCATCGTACGCGCTGGGCGGGCGCGTAGCAGCGGGCGAAGACGCATCTTAAGCAGTCAGATCTCCCGATCGGACAGTTGAGATTTGATGAATGTGGGTGTATGCATTGAGCGCGGGAAGCTAAGGAGGCGCGCGTGGGCGTGGGTACTACGCCCACGTTGGGGCTTTAGTGACGGTTTTATCCGTCACTAAAGACCCCTCATTTATTGTTTTAAAGATGTAATGACCAATTTGCCCCCACTCCTTGCAACTATAAAAGGAGACCCCTTCCATACGAAATTCTCATCCCTTCCTTCTCTTCTCTACCTCTCCAAAGCTCAAGAGAAGCTTGTCCCACACCCGGGATGCTTCTCGCGAGATAGAGTCCAAATTTTCGTCCCCCTACGGAAGTGGATCCCACGACGACGACGGCGTTCTGCTCCATTCCTGTTCTTCTGCTTGGTCCTCCTTCGTCCTGCTTCGTCCTCCTTCGTCCAGGCGTCGTCCCGTCCGGCTCGTCCTCCAAGCAACCGTCGAGGAGGATATCTCTCTCCCTATTCTTTTTAGTACTTTCTAATATAGATTTACTGCTTTCCAGTGTAGTTCTATTCGTCCTCCAAGCATTCGTCGAGGAGGACATTTCTCCCTCCATTCTTTTATTGCTTTCTAGAGTAAATTTATCGCTTTCTAGTGCAATTGTTTTATGCTTTCTAGTTGTAATGAACAATTTCCTTAATGATAAATTATATGCTTATTCTACATCTTATTTTGATTTCTATGTGTAATATTCTTTCTCTCTCTTACTCTCTTTCTTCTCTTTATTGTAAATAATTAGATAGTTTTAAATTGAATTACTTTGTGACAAATAAAACAAATGCGTAGCTTTTAAATCAAACGTCCGCCTCCCTGTGTTCGACCTGGAATTTTCATTTTGGTATAAATTTTATTTGTTGAACACGAGTTCTTCACTTTCAAACTACAACGACAGGTTTTCCAAAACCAAACACGTTAGCGTAGCAATTCGAGCGTTCAAGATTTTCACGCCGTTGCCGGGGAGGCGACGATCTTTGATTTCTCTTCGCATTTTGTAACTTACAAATCATTTACCTCACTTTTCTCCTTTCTTATTGTAATTGCAGGTACTCTTTCGAGACAGGCAAAAGCGGTAGATCGAAGTAAAGTGCTGTGGAAGGTTCTGTAAGTTAGCCCCCACCTCCCACCCATTAGATTTCATTCCACAACATAATAACTCAAACATCAATCAACCTAGGTGTTCTTATAAACTCTAAGGTTAGATTGTTGGTTGTTTGACATCCATACTCGCCCCAACCCCCACATTAAAAGAAAAATAAAAAAATCTCACAGAGGTACACAACCTCATCTGATTTTAAAACTCAACCGGTAAACCAATCTTAAGAGCCGGTACACACATCCAAACACATAATTGAGTAGAAATCAGATTAGGTAATCATTTGTGCGCCTAATAAAGTGGTGCAACAGACCAATTGTTTGAGTTGATTGGGCTGCACCACTTCAAATAAAATAAACTCATCAAGTAGCTGCCACTTAGGTTCAACTGTTAGGGATTTACCAAGCACTCCACATTCTTTTTAAACTTTAAAGGAAAACATCTTCACCTGTGCTTGCAAAACTTGGTGTGCCAATGAAACCTATTTGAAAACACCTAAAGTTGAATCCTAAAAGCTATTAAGCAAGATTTGAACCTTAAAATTCACCGCATCAAAAACAATCTTGCTTGAAAACCATTGGTTGTGCACGAACACACAAATCAATTAATAATTAAGGGCACAACCTATTTAAAGGGCCCATCACATTCCAAAGCACATTCAAACCTAGCCCTAAATAAAACAAAGTGGACGTTGGCCTTAAGGATTGAACACGCTCTTCAGAACCCAGAACGAGATTATTTTCGATTAGTCTATTTCTACTATTCAATCTGATGTCTAGCTAGGGGAACAGAATCAAACGATCGCGGCTGGGGGGTACACTAGGAACCGGAGGTGCAAGCCGAAGGAAGAACCTTCTCCCCAGTCCCTCCTTCTAACTGGTTGGATTGAACAGACGGAAGTAGATCAAATCGTTTCTTTATTTCAAGATGGGTTTTGGGAGTCTGTAGGTCTATAGGCTAACACACTTAAGGACAGGCTTGATTGTTTGTATTGCAAGGCACCTTTCTTCCTCCCGTGTCTCATGAATCCTTCCACATATTACACACATTCTTGTTCTTTCCCTCCTATTTTTAATTACCCTCAACATGACGATTATCCTGACTCGTACTATAATCAACCATCATTTAGTTAGGATAATTTGAATTGGGGATACAGTTTCGGACATTCGTGTTTAGGGTCTAACCCTGAACACTTTGATTCTGATTTGTATCCTTCTCAGAGCTACATCGATTATAGATCGTCTTCCTTTCATGAACAACCTAATACGATCTACAATCAAGAAAGATACACCGATCCTTACCCATCCTCTGATTTCACTGCCTTTAGGTCATCACCATCTTTTGAACAATCTGAAATGACCTATTATCAGGAAGGGTATAACGAATCCCAATTCATTAATTCCTCTGCGTTGATGTCAAACCCACCCAATCCTGAACCAACTCATTTGGTTCAAGCTAATCAGGTTCAAGATAAGGTTCTGGCTAACTTGAGGAATATCATACTATCTTTAGAAGTTCAGCCAACACCTTGCATTGAGAGATTGGAACCTCTAATTGAAATGATTGATGACTTGAATAAGTCTTTGTTGGATTGGCTGCAGGATGTTAAGGATAAGAACTCGGGTGAGTTTCTACTTGGGAAATTAGTGAAATTGAGGATGAGATTAGTGGTTGCTTTGATTCAATCATGGGATGATTCCCAGGATGAACCCTCCTCAGGAAAGCCAATGATAGAACCCGCTCAGGGACCTATTGGGGGGGACACATGTTACGAGGCTGACCAAATTGAATTAAAGCAACCAATTAAGGATGATCTGGTTTCTTCAGCTAAGATCCCTAAGCCAGGTTACGAGGAAACATATGTCTCCTTGGAACAGAAAGTGACAAATGATTTTGGGACATACATTGATACGGATCCTGATTTCTTTGATGGTGAAGATTCAAGTTGCAAAGTCTCACACGAGTTTTCTGAACATGATTTTTGTGAGACGATTGGGCCTGAGGAATCTGATAAATCATTTGATAGCCCAATAATTGAGGGAACTTATCTTATTAGGGCAAACATTACGGATCCAGAATCACATTTTCCAGAGGATTTAATTCAATGCCCTAATTGTCAGTTACACCCCGTTGAGCTTATTGATGATTCTATTTTTGAGATAATTAGACCCAAGTCAATTTTGATTCTGCCACATCATGTAGACTTGGAGATTTCAGATGGGGTGATTAATATACAAGAGGTCCTGGAATTTAACAATTCGAATGAGGAGGATAGGAGCTGGGAAGTTCTGATTTGGGAAGTTAACTTTGGAGGAAATGGAAGATTGAGTCGAAGGGTTCCTTTTAAGTTGAAACCATCAAATCAGAACCCTTACGACATTTGTTTCGAGGATGTCAAACCCAAGCACACATTCAACGATTATCCTTTTGAGCTTAATTTCTCTGTAACCTGACTTTTTGGTCTTGGGTTGCATCCTCATAAATCGTAGGCCTGACACCGCTTGCATTCTGATTTTAGGTTTTGGATAATTTTTATCCAGAACCTAAGATATTCTTGATTATGGGGGATGGGTCTACGCCACAATCTGGTCCACATCTGTGGACCTCTATTGACAGGTCAGAGGATTCTTCTATTTATTCTGATTCTGACCTGCACTTGTGAATTCTTCATTTCTTTTTTTTGTATAGTGTGCCGAGCTGAAGGCACTAAACTCAGCACATATACAGTCCTTTTTAGTTTTCATCTCAGAGCAGACCTGACATTCACGCAATTCAGGTGCTTTCTACGCTTTTCCACTTTGTTTTATGTCTTCTTAATACAATGAGGACATTGCATTAGATAGGCATGGGGGGGTGGATATTCATCTCTGAATTCATTCGTCAGCTTCGTAGATTTATTTTATTTTCTTTTATTAAAAAAAAATCAGAATTAGGAAAGAGAATTTGGGTTTAAGAAAATTTTCAATCTTAGGAAATACTACATTATGATTTGAACACAATGACCCTTCAGGTCTTTGGACTTAATCAGCCCGTGTATCCACTAAAATGTAGATTTGTCTTTCGAGTCCTCACCATCTTAATTCTATCGTAATTGGAGTAAATAAGTTTGGGTGATAAGTACACGATTTATCAACCCGCCCTCTGATTTGAGGGAATTTTGAGTTTCTAGCATCTACACACTATCTTGTAACTAACTCGTTGTTCAACGATTTTAACGAAAATTGGGTAGCTAATGAACTTTCTAGGGTGATATGGCTGGCAAGTTATCGTGGGTAACAGCCCATAAGTAGGTTGTCCAGAGCCCAGTCGCTGGATCTTTCTCTTTTTGCTGCCTTTAGGTAAATCATAGACCAGGGAAGCCACCTACTTAAAAAAAAAAAATGATAAAAAAATCAAAAAGAAAAGGAGAAAAGAAAAAAAAAGAAATAAACCACACTTCCCGCACGAGTATGGCTAGTAAGTTGTTGGTGGTAACAGCTCATCGATTGGTTGTCCAGAACCCAGCTCAGAAAATGCACTAAAAATTCCCAAAACACTTAGGAAGAAGTGGAGAAGTAGAATAAACCAGGGAGATATACACTAGATTCTCCCTTGTGTTGACCCCGTAAAAAAATAAAAGTAGGGAGAAAGCTACCGGTTGTAAAGATACACCTTTAGGCAGAATTCTTTTTGAGGTCACCTAGAGGCGTAGAAACCTGAAGTCTGTTTTAATTGCTGGTCAACGAGTCTATCACAATCACAATAAGATCCTTAAAACTTAGGGTTCTCATCAAATCTTGGGTGAGTTGAATGGCCGTAGAAAGCCACTCTTAAACCCTAAAATTTGAAAATCCAAAAATTAGAAGAAAAAAAAGAGAAAAAGAAATTTTTCTTTGAATAAGGCGAGGGCTCGAGGCGGTTAGCATTTTGGCTGATACTCGGGCGCTATTGTGTCTTTGAAAGTTCAGATCCTAAGTAGACAATTTCTTAATGATTGAAAATAACTCATGCCCAAATAATCCAATCTCATTCTTTTATAAATAGCATATAGTTTTTGCTAAGGACTAGCAAAAGATAGGCATGGGGGTATGATGTAAACACATTTACACTACTTAAGATGTCTATTTATGCAAGTTCTTAAGCATAGGATTGCATTTCACAATATAAATATTGCATAACATGCATCATCTTGCATTTAGAGTAGTTTGAATAAAATGGAGGTTAATTGTCTCCTTTTATGTGCTTGGACAAGGCAAACATTTTATTAGGGCCTCGGATCGAAGATCCAGCCGTATGGATGTGATCAGGGCAACGATTGGAGTTCAACGACTCCAAGATCGCCCTAATCAGGCATCCGTAGCATCAGATAGTGATCGGGGAACCCTAGAAGATCAAGGGCCAAGATGGTGTAAATCCACACCTTAAATGACAAATCCGATAGGACGGATGAATTCGAATCGACGATCGCAGCCCAACAGCGCAAAAATCGAGTCAATTTGACATCCGTGACATCATCTACAACATCCAGAAGATGGACGGCCAAGATGGCGCCACGTGGCACCATCTTGGCCACACAAACGGCCACATGCAATCTCTGAAGTCCCCGCACCCGCTCCCTCTCCGTCGTTGGATCTCGATCCAACGGCTATGGACAGCCACACCTAAAAGCACCCGCTCGACCATCCGCGCCTCGTAGCGCAGCGGTCGAGAGCGCTTTCGTGAGCTGCAGCCACGGGTTCAAGCCTTAGCGAAGGGGAGAAAGGCGCGGGCGAGCGAGCACAGACTGGCGTTGGATCGTCATCGGGTGGCTCAGATCCACCGATAGCATTCATACGCTATTGCACGCACAGCAAGGACGTGCCATCGTACGCACTAGGCGGGTGGGCAGCAGCGGGCGAAGACGCATCTTAAGCTGTCTGATCTCACGATCGGAAGGCTGAGATTTGATGAACGTGGGTGTATACATTGAGCGTAGGCAGCTGAAGAGGCACGCGTGGGCGTGGGTACTACGCCCACGTTGGGGCTTTAGTGACGGTTTTATCCGTCACTAAAGACCCCTCATTTATTGTTTTAAAGATGTAATGACCAATTTGCCCCCACTCCTTGCAACTGTAAAAGGAGACCCCCTCCATATGAAATTCTCATCCCTTCCTTCTCTTCTCTACCTCTCTAAAGCTCAAGAGAAGCTTGTCCCACACCCGAGATGCTTCTCGCGAGATAGAGTCCAAATTTTCATCCCCCTTTGAATGTGGATCCCGCGACGACGATGGCATGCTGCTCCGTTCCCGTTCTTCTGCTTCGTCCTCCCTCGTCCTCCTTCGTCCAAGCATCGTCCCATCCGGCTCGTCCTCCAAGCGACCGTCGAGGAGGATATCTCTCTCCCTATTCTTTTTACTGCTTTCTAATATAGATTTACTGCTTTCTAGTGTAGTTCTATTCGTCCTCCAAGCATTCGCCGAGGACATTTCTCCCTCCATTCTTTTAATGATTTCTAGAGTAAATTTATCACTTTCTAGTGCAATTGTTTTATGCTTTCTAGTTGTAATGAAAATTTTCCTTAATGATAAATTATCTATTTATTCTACATCTCATTTTGATTTCTATGTGTAATATTCTTTCTCTCTCTTACTATCTCTCTCTTTCTTCTATTTATTGTAAATAATTAGATAGCTTTAAATTGAATTACTTTGTGACAAATAAAAGCAAACGCGTAGTTTTTAAATCAAACGTCCGCCTCCCTGTGTTCAACCTGGAATTTTCATTTTGGTATAAATTTTATTTGTTGAACACGAGTTCTTCGCTTTCAAACTACAACGACAGGTTTTCCAAAACCAAACACGTTAGCGTAGCAATTCGAGCGTTCAACAGGATTGCTGCTCTAGAGACCATAACACAATGTTTTAGGTTTTATCAAGTTCCTAAGGATCTGTAGTGTCGATTTTGGGTTGTTAATTGATGTTGAAATCCTCTAGAGCTTAAAGTCAACTCTAGGCCTTAAATTGGTCAACTTAAGAGCATTCAGGAGCTCTAGGCTTCTAAACTTAGATCAAAGGTCATATTTGGAATCCTAAGATTGTTAAGAGTTTGTTAAGATCAAATTGAGGGACTTTTGATGTTGATCTTTGTGAATTCTATTTTCTTCCCAGTTCAGGTCCATTTTGGTCTTCAGTGTGTTTCATAGTCATACAGATGAGATTCTAAGTTTCATATAGCTTAGATCAATTAGTCTTTGTACTCTAAATTCATCTAAAACATTTTAGAGGTTTCTACCTATCTTATGAGTTGATTGGTTCTAAGTTTTACTTGTTCTAAGTCTCAGCATAGAGTTTTGAAGCTCACTATGTGATGCGTCGATCTTCCACTTTCGATTAAGTTTCGCAAATGAAATAACGCGTTGTTGTAGTATGTAAGTGGTGGAAAAATTGACTAATCAACAATCAAAATAATCACTCAATTAGGAGCGGGTCATATCCACAGGGAGGCAATGGCATATTTAAACTCGCAAGGGTCAAAAACCAATGTTCACCATTAATTTCGTCAAGAAATCAAGCCAAAATCACTTTTCAATTAAGATAAAAAAACTTTAACATGCTGATTTTGCATTTACGAGAAAGGAGGTTCTTTGCATAAAATCACCATAATAAAATAATAATAAATCAAAAATCTTTTTGTGGCAATGGAATGAAATGTAAATACTAATACCACCAAAAATAGGGGATTCTACCTCTCTCCTCCTCGCGCTTGGGAGAGAGGTTCGTTTGAGGAACCCTTCTGGGAACAGGTTGGCCGGAGAGAGGGCTTCTCGGCGGTGGCGGCGGCAGGTTGCAAGATGGTCGGAGTCGGTCGGATGGAGCTTCGGCGAAGGGTGATTTCCGGTGGCTCTTGCTGCTGGATGTGCTTGTTGGAGGGATGGAGGCGTGCGCTAGTGCTGCAGGCGCACATGGGCACTGCAGACTACACGCAAGGGCACTGGAGGCGGCACACGCACTGAGGGGAAGGCATGCCTACTGCTGTGCGTAGGGGCATGCAAATGACGTGTGCGACTGCAAGAGAAGGCACTGCGGGGGTCGGTGAGGCACTGAAGTGGCGTGCGAAGGTGCTGGCACGCAGAGGGGAGCGGAGGCGACATGCGCTGAAGGGGTGGGTGCTGTAGGTTGCACGGGCGCGCCGAGGGGTGCATGAGCTGTAGGCACGCGTGGGGGTCGTGTGTGGCGTGTGACTATAGGTGGTGCACTGGAGGAGGTGGTTCATTACAGAGCTTGCAACTTCTGCTACTGCACGCTACAGGCTTGCTGGTCGGAGGCGTGCTGACCGCATAGGTGCGTGGAGGGTTCGTGAGCTACTGGTGTGGATGGTAATCGGTTTTGTTAAAGTGGAGGGGAAACAAAGCAACAAGAAATAAGAAGATGGAAAAAGATATGGGCAGTCAGATGTCTAGGATCACTCTCAGACATCTTAACTGGTGTGGGGACGAGGAACTGAAGGTGGTTGCTGGCGGTGGTTGCATGGCCTTCAAGCACACGCTTGTGGTGAGTTGCATAAGCCACTGATGGTGCGGCGGTCTGTCACCCCACCTGCCTGTAGTCGTGTGGACTTGCGCTCGCGGTAGGAGGCTGGTGGTGGTAGAAAAAGACACCAGATACTGCCCAACCTTTAACTCAATCCCTAGCTTTCCTTCCTCAACCTCTAGAGGAATGGTCTGCAACTTAACTCCTACTTGTGTTTCTAAGTCCACAAAGGACCCTAAAGGTCTAGAGCTAGTACTTCAACTTAGCTTCTAAAGTCAGACACCTAGAGTCAACATGGTCTAACCTAAAGTTCTGGTCTGCCTAAGAATGCAAGACTCAGCCAGTTAAGCTCAATGATGTAAAATGTTTTCTTTTTTTTTTTTTAACGATCAAATGTATGCAATGCAGAATATTTAAATTAAATGCATGAATGCACTATGTATAAATGCTATATACAGATGCCTCAGGTCTTATCCCCCCATGCCTTGTTCAAACAATGTCCTCATTGAAAGTAGAAGGACCAAGGGAAGATATTACCTAAGGCAGAAAAGAAAGGAGCTAAGGCTCCTCGAGAGTGACCTCATCAACCAGCTGGCCATCCAAAGTTACATAAGGTTTTAATTATTGGCCGTTGATGGTGAAGGGAGGTGCTGAAGAGGAAAGGATTCCTGATCTCCACAGCCCCATGCGGAAATACTTTGGTAACAATATAAGGCCCATCCCAATGTGATTTCAATTTTCCAGGAAACAACTTAAGTCTGGAATTGAAAAGCCAGTCTTGTTGGTTGGGCTCAAAGATCTTTCTAAGGATGTACTTGTCATGCAAGACCTTAGTTCTCTCTTTATAAGCCTAGGAGGTGTCATAAGCATCATTCCTCAACTCCTCAAGCTCAGTCAACTCCAGTAAACGTGCTTTACCAGCTTGCTCTAAATCCATGTTAACACTTTGGATAGCCCAAAGTGCCCTATGTTGAAGTTCAATGGGTAAGTGGCATGCTTTCCCGTACACAATACGGAAGGGAGACATACCTAAAGGGGTTTTGTAGGTTGTTCGATAAGCCCATAATGCATCATCGAGCTTTTAGGACCAGTCATTCCTATCTGGCCTAACAGTCTTTTCTAAAATGTTATTGAGCTCCCTATTTGAGACTTCAACCTAGCCACTTGTCTGACAGTGATAAGGGGTAGGAATCTTGTGAGTTACTCCCAGACTCCTGAGTAGCCAATTGAAATGATGGTTCCGGAAATGAGGTCCCCCATCACTTATAATTGTCTAGGGGTAGCCAAAGCGAGATATGATATTGGCCTTCACAAATTTCAAGACCACAGAGTGGTTATTTTTGCGCGTAGGAATGGCCTCTATCCACTTGGAGACGTAATCCACTGCCACCAAGATATATTCAAATCCATGGGACGAAGGGAAGGGACCCATGAAGTCTATCCCCCAAACATTAAAAATTTCCACAAGTTGGATAGGGTGTTGGGGCATCTCATTCCGCTTCCCAATTGTTCCAGTCCGTTGACATCTAAGACAGGCCTTAACAAAGTAATGAGAATCCTTAAATAAAGAAGGCCACCAAAAACCAGACTGAAGAACCTTAAAAGCTGTTTTCTTAGCACCAAAGTGTCCTCCACAATGAAGCTCATGGCAAAATCTCAACACACTTTGTTGCTCTTCTTCAGGCACACATCATCTCCAAACTTGGCCTTGTCTAATATGAAATAATTCTGGCTCTTCGCAATAAAAGAATCTAGCATGGGAAATGAATCACTTCCGTTTTTGCACATCCCAAGAGCCAGGGGTTTCTCCAGTGACCAAGTAGTTAACTGTATCCGCATACCAGGGTGAAGTCGGTGTTACCGCCATAGGGGTTTCATCGGGAAATGTCTCATAGATGTCTCCAGATTGAGAATCATCAATGGGAAGGCGAGACAGGTGGTCAGCCACTACATTTTCCACTCCTTTCTTTTCACGAATCTCCAAGTCAAACTCTTGAAGGAGTAGAATCCATCTAATTAAACGTGGCTTAGAATCTTTCTCGGAAATGAGATGTTTCACTACTGCATGAATAGTAAAAATGACCACCTTGGATCCAAGAAGGTAAGACCTAAACTTCTCCAAAGCAAAAACTACAGCATGTAATTCCTTTTTAGTGACTGTGTAGTTTTGCTGTGGTTCAGTTAAAGTCTTGATAGCATAATGTAGCACATATGGTTTTCCCTCAACCCTCTATCCAAGAATAGCTCCCACTGCATAATCCGAAGCATTACACATCAACTCAAATGGGAGTGTCCAGTCAGGAGCTTAGAGAATAGGCATAGAGGTCAAGGCCTCCTTCAGCATATGAAAAGCCTCGGCACACTTTGAATCGAAATCAAAGGAAGATTCTTTTGCTAATAAGTCACAAAGTGGCCTAGAAATTTTGCTGAAATTCTTAATGAATCGCCTATAAAAACCTGCATGGCCCAAAAAGGATCTAATCTATTTGACGTTCGTGGGCAATGGAAGTTTGGAAATAGAATCAACTTTAGCCTTTCCACTTCCAAGCCCCTTTTAGACACAACATGCCCAAGTACAATGCCTTTCTAGACCATGAAGTGGCTTTTCTCCTAGCTGAGGACTAAACCAGTCTTCTTACATCTCTTCAGCACATTCTCTAAGTGCAGGAGACATTGGTCGAAAGATGAGCCGTAAATGGAGAAGTCATCCATAAAAACCTTGACACACTCGTCAATCATGTCCGAGAAAATGGACATCATACACCACTGGAAAGTTGCAGGTGCATTACATAATCCAAATGGCATATGCCTAAACACAAAAGTGTCGTAAGGACTAGTGAATGTTGTCTTATCCTAATCATCAGGGAAGACTGCAACCTAGTTGTACCCAGAATAGCCACCTAAAAAGCAAAAATACTTGTTTCCTGCCAATCTTTCAAGGATTTGATCAGTAAAGGGCAAGGAAATGTGATCCTTCTGGGTAGCAATGTTCAGTTTGCGGTAGTCAATGTAGACCCTCCAACCTATCGAGGGTCTGGTCACCACTTGTTCACCCTGGTCATTTATTTCTGCCGTGAAGCCTACCTTCTTTGGCACCACATGTATTGGACTAACCCATTTGCTATCTGCGATGGGATAAATGATCCCAGCATCCAACCACTTCAGAATCTCCTTTTTAACCACTTCCCTCATGTTAGGGTTAAGATGTCTCTGCATGTCTCGAAAGGGTTTGATGGAATCATCAGTATAAATGTGATGCATGCAGAGAGTAGAGTCTATACCCTTAATATCAGCAATTGTCCAAGCTATGGCTTCTTTGTGCCTTGATAAGCAGTCTAACAAGCCTCCCTCTTGCACTTCAGATAGTGCAGATGAGATGATTACAGGGAGCGTATCATTTGGCCCAAGGAATACATACTTGAGAGAGTCAAGGAGGGGTTTTAGTTCAAGGTCGGGGGCTTGTATGGTTGAGGGTTTCATAATAGAAGTCCCCATCTCAAGTAGTAGATGTACCTTAGGTAGACATGATGGGGAAAGAGACTCGGTAGAAACTCCAAGCAATTCCTCAAGTAGTAGTATATCCCCTTCACATTCCTCCAAGAGATGGGAATGATCGTTTAACATGACATGCTGAAGGGGGTCATCACATAAAATTGCAGGAGCTGTCTCTTCAATTAGATCATCTACCACCTCAACTTGGGAACAATCCTCAAATCTAGCTTGCTTATAAGCATCGAACACATTCATCCAAATTTTCTTATTCCTAAAGCCCATTTTTAATGCCCCAATGTGACAATTAATTAAAGCATTAGAAGTCGCAAGAAAAGGGCAGCCCAAGATGATGGGGGGCTTGGTTGGTTTGTTGGTAGGGTCAGTGTCCAGTAGTAAAAAGTCATCTTCCAACAGGCCCCTTGGTGTCTTCAAAGAACGGTCTGCAACTTGGAGGATAACAGGGGAAGGCATCAGATTGCCTCCTCCAAGTTGTTCATATACATAGCTTAGAAGGATGTTCACCCCCGCACCCAGATCAAGTAGAGCCTCATCTATTTGTAGGTCGCCAATGACCACTGAGATGTATGGGGCTCCTGGGTCCTTAAGTTTCAGAGGTGTCCCATGTTGTATAATTGAGCTAACAGAATTAGGCAGGACAACCTTTGATTGGGCTTGTTTCCTTGCTTGCCGCTTTTTCGTGCACAGGTCCTTAAGAAAGCGGGCATAGGACGAAATCTGCCTGATAGCTTCAAGCAAGGGTAGATTAATTTGCACTTGTTTGAAAGTCTCCATTATTTCATCCATCCTATCTTTGGCTCCATATGAGCCAGCAGAAGTCTTCCTAGAGTGAAATAAGCACTCTGGAAAGGGGACTCTCAGTCTCTAGGTGGAAGGGTTGTCATGTCGAGTAAGGGGGGACGAGGACAACCTTTTCCGATGAGGTGATTTCAAGCGGAGAAGAGTTGGGCTGCTCTTCTCCAGTGAGGTCGAAAGTCGGAGTGGATGGTTTTTCAGAAGGTGGGACTATAGGAGCATCAGGTTTGGAAATTTCTTTCCCACTCCTTAGAATAGTCACCGCCTGGGGTTGCTCCCTAAACATAACCTGTTTCCCTTTAAGGTTCTCCTCAGATGAACTAGGAAGCCTCCCAGTCTCTCTTTTACTCATGGCCTTGACAAGGTGTCTAATTTGTGATTTCATCTCATTGTTTGCCTTGTCATGAGATTGGATGATCATACTTTGATTCTCCTACATGGCTTTAAGCATAGCTTTAAGCTCATCCATCTCAGAAGTCTTGGATGGTTGGGAAGTCATAGGAGGTTGATTATACTGTTGAGTCTGAAACGGTTGGGGTCTGTAATTCCCTGAATTAGAAACATTCCCCTGTCTCCATGAAAAATTGGGGTGGTTCCTCCATCCCTCGTTATAAGTGTTTGAAAATGGGTCATTACGAGGTCTGTGTCGGAACCCTTAGGCGGCATTCAGGTTCGCCTGTACAGGGTTAGGAAATTGGGAGGCCAAATGACAATCCGCAATAGCGTGTGTATTGCCATTGCAAATGGAGCATTCAGAAGCTTGGGAAGCAGAGGCATTTGGTATGAGTTGGCTAGGGTTTGTCGTAAGCCTTTCCATGTTTTGGTTCAATAATTGAATCTGAAAGGCCAAATTCTAGGTATCCCTAGCTTCATTTGCCTCCATCTTTCGCTACATAAGAGTGTGTTTTCTATCCAAATAGGCATAATTAAGATGGATAGAATTCTCACTCAAAGTCTCAAAAAGATCCCAAGCCTCATCTTCAATTTTTGTGAGAAAGGTCCCTGCACAGGCACCATCCACTGCTTGCCTGTGCTTGTCATTTAATCCAATGTAGAACCTTTCTACAAGCTGCCATCTTGGCACTTGATGATGGGGACATAAGCATAACAAATCTTTGAAGCGCTCCCATGCATCATGAAATTGTTCTCCATCTTATTGAGCAAAACCTATGATTTCCCTCCTGTAATGATTAGTCTTGATCATGGGGAAGTATTTTTTCAAAAGTTCTCCCTTCAAGGCTTCCCAAGTATCCACTCTACCATCTAGAGTGTGATACCAATGCTTCGCCTTATCTTTGAGGGCATTTGGGCGTCATCAATAACACCCTGCAATCTCACTGTGGAACAAACCTTAGTAAATTCCTCTAGATGCCTGTAGGGGTCCTCCTTAGAAGTACCATAGAATGAGGGCAACAAAGATATGGTACTACTCTTGATTTCATATGGATTATCCCCCCCAGGTCTTCTCAGTGTATGGCTAGGTTGATTAATAGGGATAAAATAATCTCTCAAAGATCGTTGGTTTTGCACAATTCTATTCTCTCTTTCCTTTGCCATCTCTTTTCTCTCTTAGTTCGCTCTCCTAAGGATCCTTTCAGGTTCTGAATTAAACACAAGTTGTCTCCTCAAAGATCGCCTACCAAGCATACACAAACAAACACAATTCCAAAGAACTTTTATGTCTTTAATCAATTAAGGTCTTTGAGATTTAAGTCCAGTTGTAGATGACAATACAAATTGCCCAAACAATTACGTGCATATTGTCGACCTACGAAATGCCTTATTGAAGACCTAATTGGAACTTAGGTACTCTGCCCTAAAGTTCAAATGGTAAAGTACTCCAAGGACGGAAGATCAAGGGATGCAAGTAGGTCTAAGCCTTCCTTTGAAGCTGTGCTTTCGTGGTGCTTCTTAAGTACCCTCAAAAATCCGTGATAAGGTATCCCCCTCCTTGGAGTTACAAAACCTTTGAGCTTAAGTTTCAAGCACTTTGGTATCCAATGATAGGAGAGTTCTTTCCTAGCAACTCAAAAACCTATGAGTGTCTAAATGCATGCTTAGTGCGTAGACATGCACGTGTGCATTCACCGTAAAAATTTGAATTTTTTTTTTCTTTTTTTTGAACCGCAGCACAATATCTCAAATCAACTCCTTGGGTTTTACACGTTCCTCCTTTGATTAGTCCTTTTCCAGAGAATATGACCACTTGTTAAATCATTTCAAGACAACTTATGTTGTCTTGTAATTAAGTTCAAAATGCAATGCATGATCAGAATATGAATGCAAATTAAGAGAATGCGTACCTTACTTCCAGCAATCAACAATGCGAGAATGGATGCAATGCAGAGAAATAAATCTAGAGGCTGCTCATACAAACCTGAATGGTTCATCCTAAGGGTAGGCAGCTTCTAGCAGGCAACTCATTTTTTTTTTTAAACTACTTATGCACAATCAAAATAAAATCAATCCACAAAAGTAAAAACCTAAATCTAAAGAAAAAGAGAACAGACTCCCAAAAATTACTCAACACGGGCCTAACAAAATTGGGGAACAAGCCCCTAAAACTATACCCTAAAACAACGGTGAGAAAAGAAACAACTAAACTAGACCTGAAGAGTCTACTCTAAATGCTGAATCAAAAGTTAAGAGGAAGATCCTCCTAGATGGTCCTCTGTGCATTTCTATGCGTCTGGGTCAAAACCCATAAGCTCCAGTGATGATCTCGGAGGTGGCCGCAAGATCCACCAAGATGTCAAGATTAGTTTCTCCTCCTAGTGGAAACAAGGTTCACCACAGCATTGCTGAGGTCAATGTGACAACCCATGTGTAATATGCGTACCACGCACCAAATCAAATAAAACAGGTTAAATATGCCTCAATTAAAATGTGAACAAATAAATTGATAAATGAGAGTTTAACAAGCATGTTGCTTCCCCAGCAACGACGCCATTTGATGCGTCGATTTCCCTCTTTCGATTAAGTTTTGCAAATGAAATAATGCATTGTTGTAGTATGTAAGTGGTAGAAAAATCGACTAATCAACAATCAAAATAACCACTCAATTAGGAGTGGGTCGTATCCACAGGGCGACAATGGCCTATTTAAACTCACAAGGGTCAAAAACCAATGTTCACCATTAATTTCGTCAAGAAATCAAGCCAAAATTGCTTTTCAATTAACATAAAAAAACTTTAACAAGCTGATTTTGCATTTACGAGAAAAAAGGAGGTTCTTTGCATAAAATCACCATAATAAAATAATAATAAATCAAAAATCTTTTTGTGGCAATGGCATGAAATGTAAATATTAATACCTCCAAAAACAGAGGATTCTACCTCTCTCCTCCTCGCGCACAGGAGAGAGGTTTGTTCAAGGAACCCTTCTAGGAATAGGTTGGCCAGAGTGAGGGCTTCTTGGAGGTGGCGGCGATAGGTTGCAAGATGGCCAGAGTTGGCCGGACGGAGCTCCGGTAAAGGGTGATTTCCGGCGGCTCTTGCTTCTGGTTGTGCTTGTTGTAGGGATTGAGGCGCATGCAGGTGCTGTAGGCGCGCGCGGGCGCTGCAGACCACACACAAGGGCACTAGAGGCGATGCATGCGCGGAGGGGAAGGCGCGCCTGTTGCTTTGTGAGGGGCAATGCAGATGACGTGCGCGGCTGCAGGAGAAGGCACTGCGGTGGTCGGTGAGGCTTAGAAGGGCCGTGCGAAGGTGTTGGCGCACAAAGGGGAGTGGAGGCAACGCACGCTGAAGGGGCAGGTGCTGCAGGCTGCACGAGTGCACGGAGGGGTGCGTGAGCTGCAGGCATGCATGGGGGTCTGGTGCGGCGTGCATCTACAGGTGGTGCACTGGTGGTGGTAGTCACGAGCTGAGCTTGCAACTGCTGCTGCTACACGCTACAGGTGTGCTGGGCACACGGGTGCGTTGAGGGTTCGTGAGCTGCTGGTGTGGATGGCAATGGGTTTTGTTGAAGTGGAGGGGAAACAAAGCAAGAAGAAATAAGAAGATGGAAAAAGATATGGGAAGTCAGACGTCTTAACTGGGGTGGGGACGAGGAACTGAAGTGGTTGCTGGCGGTGGTTGCGTGGCCTTTTGGCACATGCTCGTGGTGAGTTGCAGAAGCCACTGATGGCACGGCGGTCTGTCACCCCACCTGCCCGTAGTCGTGTGGACTTGCGCTCGCGGTAGGAGGCTGGTGGTGGTGGAATGGAAAAGCTCTAACTCTCTGCATAGTGGTGGATCGAAATGGTGGTGGCCTCCCTGCTAAGGACACAGGAACCCTTCTTTTATGCTACAAGAGGAGTGTAGGCGTAGGAAAGCATTGGTTGAAGAAGAAGCGACGTAGATCGTGGGAACAGAGATCCATGATTTTTGCCTGTGCATTTAGCTCTCGCACTCTCCTGCATGCAGCCATTAGAGAAGAAACAAATAAGGAAAGTAAATAAGGGGTTATTTATGTGCAAACCCTTGAAAGAAATATGAAATAAAATAATACATGTAATGCAACCTAAAAGATTAACTATTCTAATGCATGCTTTTCTAAATGAATTCTAAGTATGAATGCAATGCATGGAATATGTAAATAAATGAATACCTAGACTAATCTATTTACATCTTATTGTTTGAAATTTATATGCTAATATTAATCTAATTCCTAGGCATTTAAGTAACTAATTAGCCCACAAATATGGGCTCATCACTAAGCTACTGAAGCCTTCTCAAATCTCCATACCCTCTCCAATGAGCGCATAATTAAATTAGGCACATTCCGAGTTTCTTAGGTACAAGTGTGTGAGATAGAATAAGTCTGATTACAGAGATGCATGAGAGCTGCTGATGCTTTCCATCCATGGCAAGTGTCAATCTTTAGAGGATGATCAAATGAGCTCTTAAGCTCCATTCATGAAATTAAAGGGTGAAATCAACAGATTTATGTTAGATCTAGAGATCTAGAAAGTTGTAAAGTGATTGAAGCATTGAGATGATGGGAATTAAAGGATGAAGTTGCGCTAAAAACAAGCGCTGCCTCGAAAAAAGGGATTTCCTATACTCCCACATCGAATATTGATGAAGCTTTGCTGCAATATAAAAGGAATTGCCTCTATTAGCTTATCGCCCAAACAAGGGTAGGCTCCCCAAGTAGTGCACATGCATATTACTCTGACCTCTGATTTGACCATTGACCATGTGCTCTAGGAGAGTAGCCTCCAGGTGCCAGGTAGAAGGCTAAGATGGTGACACGTGACCTAATAGTGGTATTGATTTGGCTCTCTGAGCTATTGATCTTGTGAAGAGTTGTGTGGATCCATGTCACCATTTATACTATAAAGGAAAAGTGTTATGTTGAAAAAAATTCAAAGTACTAAGAAAACACTTAGTCTGAACTGTGTGAAGGCTTTGAGCGTGATTTGAAGACTGTTGTGTTAGCCTAAGTATTAAATAGCCTTAGTTGTTAATAAATTTGGATTTAATGATTGTTTCAAAATAACATTTTTTTGTATTTCTTTTTACAATTCAATGTAAATATTTTCCTTTTGCTTACGGAATGATTGGCGTGCTTTTTAATGTTCATTCTTATGCAATTATTCATGTGGATAACATATTGTAGTAATTAATTAGTTAATTAGGCAGTTAGTTAAGTATGTAATTAATTATTATAGTTAACTTATACTCTAGCTATATTAATAATCAAGTATTAAGTAGCAGTATAATTTAAGTAGTAACCTTAAGTAACTTAATAATTATAATGTATTTAGTATAATAATTAGGTTAGTAATTTGTTATAGTTTAATTAAGTAAATCTAGTATCTATTACACTAATTAATTAAAGTAAGTGCTTATTAGTTATACTCACCATTATCATTTAATTTATTCATGTTTTTGTATTACTTATTTCTAACTTATTGTGCTTTCCTTGACTTCTTTCAGGTATCTATCTGATAAGTACCTGGGTAGGAAGAAGGTGGGTTTTTCTTTCTGCATTACTCGTTGATTCTCTTGTATAGACTCTGTGAGATACTTTCTTTCCCTAGTCTTTAGATAGTATGCTTTGTTGAATTTAGGTAAGATATGGAAAAAAAGACCAAAAAGACCTCTCTTTTTTACTAGTAGTTGTATTCACTAGGTGTTGATCGTGATAGATCAATGTTTTAAAAGTCATTGCACTGTAGTATAGCCGATAAATCACGAAAATAGATAAAATTTATAACTCGAATGTCAGAAATGAAGTCAGAGGTCATTCACTGGGAACAAATATGGAATTCACATGCTAATCTCAATAAATAATGTAAATGACCACAACAAATTACTCAAAAACTAATATGCAATGTATAACATGAGTATATGAAGAGTGAAAAAGAAAATCCAGGAAAAATAATGGTGATTTAGATCACCAATTATTAGTCTAACACATAGAGCAATTACTCAAATATAATCAAATGGAGCAGATAATCAGACATCTTAAAATGCATTGCAACAGTGTTCAATGATTTTCTTCTGCTTTGGCCTTTCTCTTTTTCTTCTTCTATTTTGCCTTTGGTTCTCTTCTTCTTCAGTTCTTCTACGGTCCTCTTCTTCTTCCTTTCCTCTTACTTCCTTCTTTCAACACACACAGGCCCTCTTCTTTACTTCTTTCTTCCTTTGCATGTCTCTTTTGTTGCTCTACTCCTCTTCAAATTTGGCTAAGTGTTAGCCCCGCATATGAGAGCAAATCCCAACCCTTTCCTGTCCTCTCTCTCTCATTTCTCCTCTTACTCTCTCAAGGATAATTGGGTAGTCGGGTATTGGGTATGAGTGCACTTGGGACCAGGGTTGCCTATAATGGGGTAGCAACCGAGGTGTGTGCAGGCGTAGGTGGGTAATCAGGTAGACCAAGCCCACGTGCAGAGTGTCACGGGCGAGGCATGTGTGTGCTGCGGGGAACCTCACGCCCCTGTGTGACTTGAGGCGTGGACCCGATGCCACAAATTCCTCTTATCTGGGGTTACAGCTCCACTAGTTTCCTAGATGGGACTAAATGTCCCACCTTTTTCGCATATGCAGCTGTGGTTGAATCAGTGGCTAATTGGAGCAAATGCTATAGGGGAAGCACCCAATTGAAACCCTGCTTCGATGGCTAGAGACTTTCCGCGCGGTTTGGGCGTATCACCTGGAGCTGCAGGTGCTGAAGAAGTCTTTAAGTGAGCTTGAACTTTGCCATCAATGGTGAGGACTTGTACACCTGAAACAAACAAATAAGGCCTTTTGGGCATGTTAAACACATTCAGTAGCTTCGCCGTGTGACGGCGAACGTGGTGATGGTCGTGGCATACTGTGAGAATGCGTGTAGGTGGTTGGCGGAGTCGGAACTGGACAGAAGAACGTGGGTTGTTCGGGAGCGTGTTTGGGTGAGCAGTGGAGCGAAATAAAGTTAGGGTTTTTGTTTGTGAATTCGAGACAGAGGTGTAGGGCATGGTGGCGAGGTAGATGGAAGGGTGTAGAAGTGGAGACACCTCGCTGGAGGAGTGGTTGGAGATGGAGAAGACGAGAGTGACTAGTGGATTCGAGTGGTTCTTTTTAGGATGTTTAGGTAGGAAAGTAACCTGTGAGCTATAAGGAACTAATCTAACCTAAGCTAATTAGATGAAAGGGTAGGAGGATGACTTGCTAGGGGTACATCAACGTCGGGGATGAAGGTGATCTGGTGAGGGTAGGACGGTGAGGATGACGGAGGGAGAGACGTCGGCTGGTACGGCACAACGTGGAGGAAGATGAGGAAGGAGAATCCACCGTCGGTATTACAGATGGATGACGAGGGAGGCCAGAGAAGATCATCGGACATCGAGGAGCCATTCAGTCGAAGAGGAAGGATGAAGTAGAGGTATTCCAGGCCAAATTCAAGCGTAGGGACAACGATCTACCCTGGGGTTCCTTTTATTGTCCTTTAGAGAGCGGTTAGAGCTTGGAAGCCAAGCTTCCAAGCTTGGAAGGCTCGCCACAGTTGGAAACCCAACTCTTTGAAGGAATCGCATTGAGGATTTGGGTGCAAATCAGAGCCCAACGTGTGGCTCAAATCGTAGGAGATCTTCTTAGGAATCTCCCTTCCAATTTTGGAAGGGATTGAGCGAGAAATCAGGGAGATCTTCCTATTTGTAGCTCGTCGAAGTAGGATTTAGGAAACTGCAGGTGGCGGGGAGCTATTTGTGAAGGAGATGAAGTTAGGGGGTAAATGCAAATACTTTCAAAAGCTAGGGTACAGGTGTGAGAGAAAGAATCAGACTGGACTGAAATGCAAACATGGTCAAGACGATCTCTGATTGGACCCAAATTTTGGTACAAACCTAATTTGGACCCAAGGAATCTGATGGTGAAGGCAGATTTAGGTTTTGACCAAGTTTTACTAGGCAAATTGCATAGTTACCCAAATTAGGGTAACTTTCCGTCTGAGATTATTTTTATGTCAAAATGGATTTTGATGGTCAATTTGAAGATGCTAAACCCTAGAGAATATTTTTCTATGAATTTTAGAGGGTTTAGGTGAATTTTATCCTGACTAGAACCTCAGTTAATCAAGCGGGTCTATTTTTAAGGTTTCAGATGTCATTTAATTCTCGAAACATGCAAAAACCCTTTTCTATCTATATGGACCTACTTATTAGACATTTAAGACCATTTGACCTTTAATTAACCCCTGAGAAATCCCGTGATTGTTCTGCAATTGAGATATGCTGTTACAACTGTAGTTTTACCCCTATTTTCCTGTATTTCTCTTAGAATGATTATGCAATGAATTAGGTCTCTTCTGGCGATTATGTAGGAGCATTTAATGATGGAATATGACTAAATAAAGCTAGATATGACTGATGATGACATTGTCATCATTAGGCATACACTCTTCAGAGTGCATATTTTCTGGTAGTGTTTGATTCGAGATTCTTTTGTTCAGATAGAGTAGATTTTATCGCATAGATCCCTATCTTAGACTTAAGCAAGACAATATTTTGATTTAAAAGATCTAAAAAGTGAACCACATCTTGTTATCTTCTTATCATTAGAAGACATTTTATAAAAAGAGGAATTTAATAAAACTCGTGACATATTCTGAATTGCGAACTTGTGTGCAGGTTCTTATATCGCTATCTATTGCATGATATTACGCACACAATGCAATCACTAGAGTTACATGACTCTGTCCTTCTACCTCTCCTCTTTTCACCTCTTAGGGCTTTGGTCAAAGATTAACAAGTCTATCTCACTACTAGAGCCTCGAGGAGTCAGTAGTGAGTGGTCTCAATCCTAGACCTTAGACCTTTGAGCCTTAAGGATATGCACCACATAAATACGTAGGATGTGTATTTGTACTAATATAATATTTGTTTGCATCTTCACATATTTTACACATATCCTAAGTCTTCTTTTCTTCAGAAAAGAAGAAAACCCAGTTTCGTTTCGCTATTTTGGGTTTTGCTTGCCATTGTTTCTCACAGTGGTGTGAGTGTGCCTTTGTACATTCTTTTTGTTTATGCACGAGAGGCGATCCCTGAGATCCCCCCTCATCGCTCAGTTAACAGGTTCCCAAACCTACTGCTCTTGTGCAATACTCTCTCCCCTCTACTTCTACTTCTGTTTCTTTTGCATTTCATAACATGGATCAACCATAGAATCCTGAGACCACCTGGTCAGGAGGATATCCCACCTTTTGATATCCATGAGGTGCACTTGAACCAAAACCTTCAGATGCTTGAGTAGAACTATCTGATCAACTTGCTGGTTGCCATGTAAGCTAATTCATTATTTTTTAAGAGATGCATCGTAGTATAGGAAAAAATCACTCAAATCATTTAAATTTATAAGTCATAATCAAAGAAAAGTCTGAGGTCGAACACATGGAACAAGTAATGGCAATTCAATCTCACTAATCACAATAAATATAAGCAATTATGATCAAAACTTTAGTTAGAACTACTCAAAATGATATAGATATTAAATCGAGTAGCAAAGTGTAAAAAGAATGGGTTAAAATGGTGATTTGAATCACCAAATTAACCCTTGAAATTAAGATCAAGTATCTCAAATATTTGAACAATAATTTTCAACCATATATTCCACATCAACAAGATTTAATATCCCAACAGTGTATATCATTGAAGCTCCAGTAGAAACCAGACAAAGTCATAAGGCATCAGATGCCTTAAGTGCTCAGGGCTCAGCTCCAACAGAAGAGGCAAAGGCCTCCTCTTTCTTCTTCATGCCTTATGGGAGAGGCAACCACAACACAACTACAAAGGCCTCAGAATCGGCTAACTGTAGATAGTAGAAGGGCAAAACCCCCCTCTCTCTCTTTCTCTTCTACTTTCAGAAACCCAGGTGTAATTGGGTAATCGGATGAGTAATCATCCGTGAAGATGGTCCAAGCTTGTAGGAGTGGTCGCGGGCGAGGAGTGCGCAATCGGGTAATTGGATGTGAGGGGTAAATGGGGACCTGACCCCCATGTCTTGGGCGAAGAATGAGGGTCACAAATCCCTCTTATCTCGCACAAGCGGCTGTAAATTCCACGATGTGCGACTATGCATCCTACAGTCTCCTTACATGCAGCTATAGGATGAAGGCTGCAATTGAGGTCAAAGATGAGGCCGTGGAGTCCAATTAAGTGCCTAGAGAAGGAACTTAAGATCAGCCGCGAAGCCTGGAGGTGGAATCTAGAGGGTTTGTGGCTGAAGGACTACAGCTATCGTCAGAGAAGTCGAGGGTGGCAACTATCATCCGCTGAAGACCTGAAACCAAGAACACAGCCTTGCGGCCACATCAAATGTGTTCAAAAGCTTCGTCGTAAAGCAGCAGTGCAGTGGTAGTAGTTGTGTGAAGTCTGGTGGTCTGTGGAGGGTTGACGGTGATAGAGATGACGAGCGAAGAAGGTGATGCTTGGGGAGGAGTTTCAGTGGGAGGAAAGTAAAATTGGTTGAGAGCTTTTGTATAGGGAGTCAAGGTGGAGCTTGTGGATGTGGAGCAGCAGTGTTTGGAGATGTGTGGCATTGGGGAGGCTTTGCCAAAGCATTGTCGGAGCAGAGGACAATGGTGGTGTGGAGGGGGACACGATGGTTGTGAGTGTGTTGTGAGTGTGGGGAAAGAAAGTAGAGGGAGAGAGGAAGGGATAGAGATTCTTAGAGGGGAAGGAGATGGATTGAGATGGTCGGTGTTGGTGAGTCGGAGCCGTAGAAGAAGGAATCTGATGAGGTGGTGACAACAATGAAGAGGTAGAGAGTAGTCCCTCTTTAGCAGGAGAGATGCAGAAGAGACAGAGGAAGGCAGGGGGCCATCCAATTTGATTGTTAGACGGCCAGACAAGGAGGGCGAAGAGGAATCACAGGAGCAAGGTGCGAAGGTGGCCAGAGAGGGAAAGAGGGGTTTCTCCTACCAAAACTTGCTAAGGAGCAAGGATTCTTGCCCTTGATCCTTTTATAAGCCTTAGAAAAGAGTTCCAGGCTTGAGAAGGTCAAGATTTTTGTGCAAACTGGATACCAATCTCTTCAATGCATTCGCATGAGAAATTGGGAATAAATCAAGGTTCATGGCCAAGTTCATTTGGAAGAGAATTCCTCAACGAATCTTCGATTCAAATTTGGAAGAGATTGATTGAGAATCGAGCGAGAAATCCTCGCTCGAATCTTGACAGAGCTCTTGTGTTCACACTAATGGTTACAGGTACCCATTTGCAAAGAACATTGAGAAAGTTAGGGGCCAATCTGTAAATAATTCAAAAGCGAGGTGCTAATTGAGAGAGAAAGAGTCTGACTGGACTAAAATGTAAATTAGGTCAAGATGATCTCTAATTGGGCCTAAATTTTGATACATACCTAATTTATACCCAATAAATTTGATGGTGAAGTTGAATTTCAGTTTTGACTAAGTTTGATTGGGAAATTTGCATTCAAACCCAAATCAGGGCAACTTTCCATGTGAGACTCTGTTTTAGGTAAAAATAGGTTCAAATGGTCAAACCAAGGTTACTAAATCTTATGGAATATTTTTATATGAATTTTAGAAGTTTTAGATAAATTTTATTTTGACCAAAACCTCTGTTATTTAAGTGAATCTAAAATTAATGTTTTAGGTTGTGAATTAATTCTCGAAATTCATGAAACCCCATTTCTATCTGCATGGACCCACTTGTTAGACTTTAATGCTCATTTGACCTTTATTTCACCCCTAGAAAACCCCTTGGTTATTCTATGTTTCATTATATACTGTTAAAATTACAGAATTAACCCTAGTTTTCTGTTCTCTTCTCAAAATAACCTTAAGTGGAGCTATGACTCTCAGATGAATATGTAGAAGCTTTTATCTTTCATTTCAGACTAAAATGGGCTTGTTAAGGCTTATTATGGTTTTCCCATCATACCCCCATGCCTAGCTTTTGCTAGTCCCTTACCAAACATCCTATGGATCAAACCAACGCTCTAGGTCCGATATAACCATCTGGGTGCCTTACTAAGTTGCAACTCTAGAAATCAGATCAGAATACCAATAATAGGCCTAGAGGTACTCAAGTATTAGCCAAGATCCAGACCTGACCAGCTTTAGCTTGAGTCTACAGCTAAGGTTTTTAAGGCCCATAAAAACTACCCAGAGGTTCATTAACCATAGCAGTTAAAGCACCCGTGCATAAACGTAACATGTCTAGGTTCAGCTTGCCATTGCATTTTGTAAGAAAGAGATAAAGAAGGATTTTCATTTGGAGAGTTTCTCTCTTTTCTTTTTATTTTTCCCTAAATCCAACCTCGAATTGGTCCTAAACATAGTCTACATCGGATTCCTTATCCCCACCAACAATCCTCGAAGGGTCCTTGGCATTCGATGCTTCGAGATAAGATCGCCCATGGCAACCCCCAGAACCCTAGCTTTCGACACTTTGGGATAGTGCCACCCATGGCATTCTATAGCTAAATTCAAGCCCTAACAATCGACATTTCAGGATAATCCCACCCATGGCACCTGAACCAGCACAAGGTGCTTACATGCCCCTAGTAGGATATTTAGATGTCCTAAGAGACAGGCACTGAGGAGAAGAGATGCTATTACTCATCTTTAAAGGGAATTTCCTACCTTCCCACATCGGGAATTCATCCAATCAACTTGCGTTGTCGAGCCACTCCTAGGCTAGATCTTCGAGATGAATTTTAGAATAGAACACTTTTGGCATTATTTTTTTTATTAAGCACACTAAACCAGACTAAGTGTGTGATTTTGGGTGCTTAGGTTACCAAGTCCTGTAAACCAAAGGGTAGGCAACGGGGATGAATACTCCCTAAGCCTTAAACCTACTACATCAACCTCACACTTTCCTCAACCTCTTGAGCATTAATCTAGATCTTAACAAATACATGAGTATTTAAACCCTTGAATAGATCCAAGAGGCCTAAGGTCGGTATCCACTGCTAATTCCCTAAGTTTTAGCCTTCCAGGACTTAATTCATCATCCGATCCAAACTAGAAGTTAGATAGGTTCCATATTAAATTTCAAGTGACTAATTCATTTTCTTTTCTTTTTGTTTGCATCTTTTTCTTCTTTCCTTTCTTTTCCTTCCCTTCTTTTTTTTATTCAGCACAAAATGACCTCTCCTTTCCTCTTTTCTCTTTTTTTTCTTTTTATGAAACCCTTCCATGCATTGATTTCACAGTGTTTTGCACTTTAATGCCCCACCATGCCCAAGCTTTGCAATGTCCTTATTGCAAATTAGGTGGTGATTGCACAGGTTTCGCGTGTTTGAAATCTGGGCTACAAGTAGCCCACCGATGTAATCGCAAAACTTGTGATCAAATAAAATTTACACTAAAACTCCAAGGGAGTTGTGGGTAGAACACAGGGAGGCGACATTTACTTTGAATGAAAACTCGCACTTTGATTTGTTTCTTTTTGGTGTTTTAGGGTTTTGTTATTTTTTTGTTTTTGAAATAAAATGACAATCAATCATAAGAGAGAGATAGAAACAAATCTGATATATTGCATGAATGTCAATTACAATAATCTAGAAAACATAAAAAGCGAGGGAACTGAGAAGAAATCTCCCGAAGCGACTGTTCGGTAAGATGACGGCACCTGGCAGAAGCTCGGATGAAGGAGTTGGGAAGCAGGATATGAAGGTGAGAAGCAGGAGGACGTCAAGTAGAGGAAAGCTTCAACGCAACTCTAGAATGGAGGTGAGAAGGCGTAGGTGATCTACTACCGAAATGGAGGTGGGAGGATGGCTCTAAGGAGACCTATGAATGCGATGGGAAGTTGGAGGAGTGTTTGGTGGGGCAGAGTCTCGTTACACTAATAGGCACCTTGGGAGCTTGAGAACAAGCTCTAACAGAGCATTGGTAGGATTCCTAGAGCTTGGGAGTAGGTCGGAGTAGAGTAGGTAGAGATGACTTGGAAGGGTGGGGGTGTAAGTCCTTTTATAGTGGAGGAGAAGAGGCTAAAATAGGCATGGGACCATTAGCGACCTCCAGGCCATAGTTGTAAGTGTCGCTGTCGGCATCTCATGCCCGCTGGTGCGTGTAGCTGGCTTTGTGCCTGCGAACAATTAGCAACGGCTGTAAGCATCACTAAATGTCTGCTAGGCTATCACTGAAGATCCACTCGCTGCTCATGCTCTGTTGGTGCTGCACTGTGCACTCTCCTTATCACGTGTGCATGCTAATGGGCCGGCGCTGCAGTGCCTTGCACTGCCACTTGGCTGTGCTCCCGCACATGCGTGTGTATGCGAACTTAGTTGCTGCACCGTGCCTCAAGCATCCAATTGAGGGGTCAGTGGGTTTCAAATCCGCGCCCTCTCTTTGTGAGGCACCTTCACAACCAACGCGCTGTGACTAAGAGTGTGTTGCGAAGACGTTTTAAGGGCGTGCGGTGGAGATGAATCCTCAACCGTTGGATTAAGATCCAACGGCTGAGAATGGGTAATGCCTTGATGAAGAAAGGATGCTGGCCGGTGTTGGGTGGCCTAAAAGGCGCCATTTGGTGCCATCTGGGTCATCCATCTTCTTCCTGTTGCAGAGGGTGCCACAGTGCTCAGATCGAGATGATTCTTGCGTTGTCAAACTGCGATCGTCGCTCCGGATCCATTCGTACGGTTGGATTTTCCATCCGAAACCCATATGGATGTCACATTGCCTCCTAGCTGTTGATCTTCCTCGGACTTCATATGATCTTGCAAGACTCTACTCTAGACGATTTCAGAGGCATTAAACTCCGATCGTTATCCTGATCAGATTCGTACAGTCCGATCATCCATCCGAGGCCCTGAAATAAATCTTCTTTGCTCCTAACCATAAAAAGGACCTAATTAACCGAAAATATATACAACTACTCTAATTGGAGAATGATGCATGCTATACAATATTTATAACATGAAATGCAAATCTATCCCTAGGAACATGCATGATTAGGCATTTTAACCTAAATAGTTGTGTCAATATCATAACCCCATGCCTATCTTTTGCTAGTCCCTAGAAAAATTAAACTACATGCTATGTATAAAAGTAGAATTAGGATTAGATCGCTCAGGCCTAAGTCATTTACTAACAATAGAAAATTTCAACTAAGGTCCTAAACAACGAAAACTCAACAGTACCCGCGTGTCTACCAGAATATAGATCGCCCACGTCCTCGCCTTATTTGAAAAGGGAAGATACATTTTTTTTTCTTCTTTTCTAATTTTTTTGTACTTTTGAAGTTTGAGAGTTCCAGGATAACTTTTTATGGCTACCCAACCCACCCAAGACTCGGAAAGGACTCTAAGTGCTAAGCATCTTGTGAAAATAGTGAAAGACTCACTAGGCAGCTGTTGGAACAGACTTCGGATTTCTACGACCCTAAGTGATCATGCCTAAAGGTTTATCTTTTCGATTGGTAGCTTTCTCCCTACTTTTATTTATGGTATCGACACAAGGGCGAACCCATTGTATATTTCCCCAGTTTATTCTACTTCCCTGCTTCTTCCCTAAGTGTTTTGGGAATTATTATGCATTTTTTTGTGAGCTAGGTTTTGGACAACTGGCCAATGGGCTATTATCCACGGTAACTTGCCAGCCATACTCGCGTGGTAAAGTGTGGTTTTGTTTATTTTTTTTTATTGTCTCCTTTTTCTATATATTTCTTTTCTTTCTTTTCTTTTAAGTAGGTGTCTTCCCTGATCTAAGATTTACTTAAAGGCAGTACAATGAAAATGGTCTTGTAACTAGGCTCTAGACAATCGACCGATAAGCTATTACCACCGACAACTTGCCAGCCATACCACCCTAGATAGTTCATTAGCTACCCAATTTCTGAAGAAACTGCCGAAAAGTGAGTCAGTGCAAAAAAAAGTGTGTAGATGCTTAGACTTAAAGTCCCCCCAAATCAGAGGGCGGGTTGATAAGTCGCATACTTATCATCCCAATTTATTTACCTAATTAAAATGAATTTTAATTGGTGAAAACTCGAGACTAAGTCCACATTTGAGTGGCCACTCGGGCTAATTAAACCCGAAAACCTGAAGAGTCTAAGTGTTTAAGTCCTCTCGTATCATTTCGTAAAGTTAATAACTTCCAAATGCTTAAGTTCTCTTCTCCTAATTCTTCTTTTTTTTTATCATTTTGAATTTTTATTTTTTTTATAAGAATCAAATAACAAGAAATTACTGTTACAGCTAACAAAAAGGTTATAAAATATGTCCACCCCCCTTGCTTAGCTATTGCAATGTCTTCATTGTGAAAAATGAAAGCATGCAGGAGAGTAGAAGTGGAAGAATAGCACCTGGTTTCCGTGAGACTTTGGTAAGCTTGGAACAGTCTTTACATGTGCTGTGTTTAATGCCTTCAGCTAGGCGATGTCCTCAATAAAAAATAACTAAACATTAAGGCCATAATAACACAATTTCCAAGCCCCCAGGTATGGGTCCCAGAGAGTGAAAATGGGCTTGCCAAAGAGATGAACAATGAAAGTGGCAAGCTGGTGGTGCAGGGAGAGCCCAAATGGCCTCCAATAGGAGTTTTGTTGATTTATTACAGAGGAAGTGTGGTTGGGTATAGAATTTACGCAATGGTTGGGTGAAAAAGGACAATGAGGGTTTTGTGATGTGTTGGGGATTTGTGGGTACTCTAGAATACCTAATGATTGAAGAGTTCTTTCCCAATGTTCAATTTCATCCTCACACTCTGGGTTCTTAAACCAACCATCCTGATCCTCAAAATTGCCACCCACAAGTTGGACCTCAAACTCTAAGCATTCAGGATAATGATGTTGCTGGGTTTTATCTTGATCACGTGAATCATCCAACAAACTTTTGATTTCATGTATATCTTCCTCATCTCATGTTGCTACAATTGGTTGCATTTTTGCTTTGTCCTCAATTATTTCCTCAACTGTGTGATCTTCTTCCCGAGTTTGGGTTGAGTTGGCCACTAAAAGGTTGTCTAAGGTATGTATGCCATTACTTCCTCTATTCTACCAAGCTCCTCCATCGAACCACACTTAGTTTTATTCTTCTTTGAGACCTCGAAAATATTGAATTGATTTGTCTTATCCCCTGAGGCCATTTCTATATTTCTCGATTCACAATCAATCCTCGCCTTGGCAGTAGCCAGGAAAGGTCTTCCCAAAATAATCGGTGTGTGGTTGAGCTATTTTGGGGCTTCCATGTCCAGGACCATGAAATCAGCAAGGTAATGCAAATCATTAACCTTGACTAAAATATCCTCCAAAATACCCCTTGGTTTTGTAATGGATCTATCGGCTAACTGCAAGGTTATGTCTGTGTGTTTTAGGTAGCCTAGATCCAATTCCATGTGCAGTAAGGTGAGGATCACATTAATGGAAGCACCCAAGTCAAGGAGGGCCCAATCAGAAGTAATGTTCCTATTGTGCAGGAAATCAACAGGGCTCCCGGGTCCTGCTTCTTAGGAGGTAGCTTGTTTAGGATCAGTGTGCTTGTGTTATCAGATGAAACTACTCTCTTATTATTTTCAGATTTCACTCTATGCCTTTCTTTATATGCATTCAGTAAACCTATGGCATAGGTGGGGATTGATCTGATAGTCGCGAGGAGTAAAATGATTGTCAATTTGAAAGCTTAAAGACTAGACATCATTTCCTCAAATTTATCCTCTGACTTTTTCCATTTACACATACAACAGCAACATACTCCCGAATCAGACTCTGAAGTTTTATTGATCACATTCTTAGTTGGGAGTATGGAATTCTTGCTACGGCACCTAATGGGGTTGACAAGGGGTTGGGTAGATCCGTTGTGTCTACTACCACTCCTCAAGGTGATGGTGTTTACAGTGGTAAAATGCTATTGGTTAGTGTCTTGGGGAGGGTTGGGAAAAACAGGAGGCTCCCAGTTGATTATGGTAGGAACATGGTTCTCTCTTGGAGGGGCTGGGGTAGCCTGATAGATAGCACGAGCTCCAGCATATGACTCCCCATTATTACCAAACCCTTGAGTCCTAGTGCCTCGGTTCTATACATTCCAAGGGTTTGGTACAGGCTGTGATGGTAGAGATCTGGGTTGTCGATTGTTTGCATCAAGTTCGGATTGCAAGATATCTAGCAAAGGTTTCATTTGTTCATGAGCTGGAGCATGACCCTTGCATTTCTACCATCTTCAGGTTTAAATCAGCCTACTCAGCGGGTTGTTGAGCATTCCACACGGACTAATTAACCTGATTTAGGGGCAACTGAGTATATACATGACCCTGACCCATTGGTTTTTGTGGTACATAGTTGTTGGGTCAATACTGGGTCTGTTGGCCCTGATCTTTCCAAGAGAAGTTAGGATGATATTTCCATCCAGAATTATAGGAATTTGAGTAAGGGTTGGACGAAACATTCTCCTACATAGCTTGAACATCCTCATAAGATGAGGATGAAAAAGGATCAGTAAAATTGGGATCAAGGGCCCCAGTTTGGAACCCATAAGGTTACAAGAAGAGTTGGTCCGAAGGTCGAGCTGACTCCAGCTGGTTCACAAACTCCCATCCCATAGGAGCTTACAAAGAATGGAATCCAAATCCCTGTGATTGGGTGGATCTAGAAAAATTAGAGTTTCCGAACATCCACTCTTCCATTCGTTTAGCAACCAGATCCATCTTATCTAATCTATTGCAGATCAATTCCATATCAGATGTATGAGAATCTTGGACCTCATTGGCATTTGATCTAGTTTGCTGGGATCGGTTGAAGGTTTCCATGGAGGCGTGGTTTAAAGAATTTTCACTCATTTCCTCAAACAAATCATGTGCACCATCTGCGTTTTTGTTGAGGAAATTGCCTCCGCAAGAAGCATCCACATGATTACAGAGTTGATCATTCAACCAGTGATAAAAAATCTGCACAAGTTGCCATTTAGGCACCTAGTGGTGTGGACACTTTTGCAATAGATCCTAGAATCTCTCCCAGGCCCCATCAAACGGTTCCCCCTGCTGCTGGGCAAAAGTGGTATTTGCCCGTCACAATGCATTGGTTCGCCTAATTAGAAAGAATTTCTTTACGAAGGTCGATTTCAAAGCTGTCCAGGTAGCAATCGGTCTTCCAATGGTACAATACCAATGTGCGGCCTTATCCCGGAGTGAATGGGGGAAAAGCCTCATGAGCATCTACTCTTCATCCACATTTTGCAATTTGGTGGTCTGAACCAAAGTGATCAGGTCCTCCAAATGTTGGAATGGGTCTTCTGAGCCAAGCCCGTGAAAGTGTTTAATTAGACTCAAAACATAGGGCTTGATCTCAACATCTCCGGTTGGGATCACAACACCGGGATAATCCTCATAATTTGAAGGATCATAAAAATCCTTCAAGGGCCGAGCACCCTGACCATTCATTTCTTGGAACCATTACTGCATCTGTTGCAATTCTTCCAACTGCCTATAAATCAGCTCCTACTAGTTCGAGGGTGGGGGAGGTGGTTGTTGATCAGCCATGGGATCTACTTGGCTAAAGCTCAACCTCCACCTCTAGGAATGGTCTAAAGGTCCTTCCAATCTATGGTTCAATGACCTCCCTCCAAGCATACACTGGAAGGAAGTTGAAAGGACGGGGAGGAGAAGGGACCCTGCAACACAAAAATACAAGCTGTCCTTAGGTTGGGTAGCCTAAAGGTCTATAGACTCTCAGAATCTATCCTAAGACTATGGGCAATTTATTCTACTTATGTCCAGGCAATCCAACCAGTTAGAAGGAGGGACTGGGGAGAAAGTTCTTCCTTTGGCTTGCACCTCTAGTTCCTAGTGTACCCCCCAGCTGTGATCATTTAACGCTACTCCCCTAGCTAAACATCAGATTGACTAGTATAAGCAAGTTAATTGTGAACAATCTCAATTTGGACCTCGAAGAGAGAATCAATCCTTATGGCCAACGTCTAGTCAATTTTAATTAGGCTTGGGATATTAGTGCTTCTAGAATGTGATGGGCCCTTAATGGGTTGTGCCCTTAATGACTTGTTCGAGAATGTGTGTATGTGCACAACCAAAATATTTTCAAGCAAGATTATTGAGGATGAGGTGAATTTTAGGGTTCAAATCTTGCTTACTAGCTTTTAGGATTCAAATACTAGGTATATTCAATGAAGTTTCGTGAGGCAATCCAAGTTTTGAAAGCACGAGTTCAAGTATTTTTCCTCTGTAAATCAAGAAAATATGGAGTGCCTAGCTTGACCTAAGTATTGAATCCTATGGGGTAGCTACAAAATGAATCTCTTTTAAATTAGGTGGTGCAGCCCAAATAATTCAATCAATTGGCCCAAATGAACCACCGATTAAGGCACACAAAAAGGTGATTAACCTAATATGATTTCTACTCTTTTATGTGTTGATTTAGTGTACCAGGTCCATAGGTCAAAATTCCAATTGAGTAGATGAAAATCAAGTCTGATTATATGCCTCCGATGTGGGTGTATAAAGTGTGTAAATTGATTCGTCCCACAGAAAGTATCTTTTTGTTTTTTTTTATGATGCAGGGGTGAGGTGGATGAAGGTGGCAAACAAGACAAACAATTCTATCCTAGGATTTATGCAAACACATAAGTAGCTTAAGTCTTGGTTATGGGTGTGGCAAAATGAAACTACTGGAGGGGGAATGTGGAGGACACTTACAAAACACCCTACCCTCAATTACTCTGGTCTAACGCACTTGGATCTCCATGCTAGGGTACCTGCAAGACAGTAGATCAAAGTCAAGCGAGTTTAGTGCTATGTAAATGCAAAGAAATGCGGAAAATAATAAAGTAAATTCCGTTCTCCCCAGCAACAGTGCTAAAATGATCGCACGGGTTTTACGTATTTGAAATTAGGTTACGAGTAGCCCATCATCATAGTTGCAAAACTTGTGATCAAATAAAATTTATACTAAAACTCCAAGCGAGTCTCGGGTCAAACACAGGGAGGCGACGTTTACTTTGAATGAAAACTCGTGCTTTGATTTGTTTCTTTTTGGTGTTTTTATTATTTTGTTATTTTTTTTTCTTTGAAATAAAATGGCAATCAATCACAAGAGAGAGATAGAATCAAATCTAATATATTGCATGAATGCCAATTACAATAATCTAGAAAACATAAAAAGAGAGGGAAGTAAGAAGAAATCTCCCGAAGTAGCTGTTCGGTGAGACGACAGCGCCTGGCGGAAGCTTGGATGAAGGAGATGGGAAACAGGATGACGGAGGTGAGAAGCGGGAGGATGTCGAGTAGAGGAAAGCTTCAACATAACTCTGAAAAGGAGGTGAGAATGTGGAGGTGATCTGCTACCGGAATGGAGGTAGGAGGATGGCTCCAAGGCGACCTATGAATGGGGATGGGAAGATGGAGGAGTATTTGGTGGGGCAAAGTCTCGTTACACTAATAGGCACCTTGGGAGCTTAAGAACAAACTCTAACAGAGCATTGGTAGGCTTGCTAGAGCTTGGTAGTAGATAGGAGTAGAGTAGGTAGAGATGACTTGAAAGGGAGGGGGTGTAGGTCCTTTTATAGTGGAGGAGAATAGGCTAAAATAGGCATGGGACCATTAACGACCTCCAGGCTGTCGCTGTAAGTGTCACTGTAGGCAACTCATGCCTGCTGGTGCACGTAGTTGGCTTTACTCCTGTGAACAATTAGCGACGGTTGTAAGTGTCACTAAATGTTTGCCAGGCTATCGCTGAAGATCCACCCACTATTCATGCTTCGCTGGCGCTACACTGTGCACTCTCCTTGTCGCGTGCACATGCTCATTCACTGGCGCTGCACTATGTGCAGCTACACTGCCTAGTGCTGGCACTTGGCTGTGCTCCCGCGCACACGTGCGCATGTGTGCTTAGCCGCTGCACCGCGCCTCATGCATCCAATTGAGGGGGCAACAAGTTTTGAACCCGCACCCTCTCTTTGTGAGGCGCCTTAACAACTAATGCACCAAGACCAAGAGTTTGTTGCAAAGACGTTTTAAGGGCGTGCGGTGGAGATGAATCCCCAGCCATTGGACTAAGATCCAATTGCTGAGAATTGGTGATGCCTTGATGAAGAGTTGGTGCTGGCCGATATTGGGCGGCCTAGATGGCACCACGTTGTGCCATCTAGGACATCCATCTTTCTTCCTGTTGCAGAGGGTGCCACGGTGTTCAGATCAAGATGATTCCTGCATTGCCGAACTGCGATCGTCGCTCCGGATCCATCTGTACGATTGGATTTTCCATCTTAAACCCATTTGGATGTCGCATTGCCTCCCTAGTCATTGACCTTCCTTGGACTTCGTATGATGCTACGGGACTCCGATCTAAACAATTTCGGTAGTGTTATACTTTGATCGTCATCCTGATCAGATTCGCACGGTCCAATCATCCATTTGAGGCCCTGAAATAAATCTTCTTCTCTCCTAACCATAAAAAGGACCTAATTAACCTAAAATATATACAACTACTCTAAATGTAGAATGATGCATGCAATGGAATATTTATAATATGAAATGCAAATTTAAGCCTAGGAACATGCATGAGTAGGCATTTTCACCTAAATAAATCTATCTATATCAGGTGGGTTCGAGTTCAATTCAGATCGTACATTAGAATAGGTGGGTGGTGAATGGGTCGGAAAGACTGTTGCGAATGATTTCAAGCTTTGATACATATACCAAAGGTGGATGTTCGAATGGTAGATCGCGAGGTTTTAGATAAAGCAATGTCGTTGTTCATAGTATAATGCGAAATCCGTTCAAAATAAAAATATTTGTAAAATAACGAGACTTAGAGTCCTAGTCGTTCGTCTCTCAGAGGTGTTTTGGAAATGCAAATTTAAATTCGATCTCACTCGCTCAACTCATTGAAAATCGCATGTTGAATTATACTAAATACGTATTTATATACGACATGCTCTTGCCAGAATATCAGAAATTGAAAGCATGCAACTTTAATCACACCAAAAGATGACAATCAGGCACATGGTGATTTTCAAGATATATATATAAATATTTTCATTGAGGCATGATGGTGGTTACAACACAGGTAGTGGAATGCTTGTACAGGGAAATTTAAGTCTTGCTAATAGAAAATGTGTGCAAGTGCGGATCTGCAAGACACTGCTCATGCACCATGCAGGAGGGAGAGATAGATACACTACTAAGCAGTAAATAAAGAAATAAATCTACGAAGAACTATGCTACTTATCTAGCTAACAAAATGAAGGGCATTCGGAGGTGGGCTTCGATGGCCTTTGAGTGGGTGAGACAAGAAAGAGGGGTGACCAATGGAGCTTAGGTCGGCCCTTGGAGAGAGGTTGGAGAAGGTGATATAGGCTCTTGGCATGGAGGTGGTGATGGCCATGGTGTACTCGTGGAGATGGAAGTGGAGGTGTAGGTGGAATGAGTGGAATGGAGCCAAAGAGTAAAGATTGACCAAATGGCCACCACTTAAGTCTTTTTATAGGCCTAAGGGAAGCTCCCTGGAGAATTATGGAATTCTCTAGAGAGGTGTATGGTGGAAGCTCGTGGGAGAGGAAGTGAGAGGGTGGATGGGTGGTTTTTAGATCCACATTTGGTGGATCTAAAAATTGAATGCATCTTGGTTGCTATTTTTAGCAACCAAGGCAACAACACATGGTAGAGAGTTCTAGAGAACTCTAGCTAGGCTAATTTTGTGTAGGTGGTGTGTGTGAGTGTGTGCGGGTGTGCGTGGGTCAAAACATAGGTGGCTAGGTTGATTAGGTTAGGCTCTAGTGGGTTTAGGTCAATGTAGGTCTCCAATTAGGGTTGCAAACCCTAATTCACTAAGGTAAAATGAAATTAAACTTTATACAAGTTTAATTGGGTGTGTGAAAACCTAATTGAGAGTAAAACAACTCAACTAAGTTAGCTTTAGGTCACTTGGACTCTAACTAATTCCAATTGGGCTGTGTGTGCTGAGATCAGGGCTCAATTGGGCTCACTGAGCCCAATTGAGTAGGCTGATGAAATTGACTATGATCCAAGTCAATTAAGTTTAGTAATTACCTAATTAGGACCTTAGAGAGGTCTAGAGGTGATGTACTAGGGTTAGGGCACCTTAATTTAGGTTCCTAAGTGGTTAGAATTGGGTTTAGGGACCGAAGAACTCAATATCAAGGCTTCAATTCCAAAACAAGAACTGGAGAACAATTCTAGACGTCCAATAAAGTTATCCGACATCTTATACTGAAAAATCAGAAGTTTAGACTTGTTGTCTGTGTAATTTCCCTACTTGGAGGGGTGAGATCAGTGTGACGTAAAAAATGCGTAAATGAAATATAAAGCAATCTCAAAAAGACAATCACACAATGTACACAAAAAGTTTTTAGTTGGAAACCCAAACCGGGTGAAAACCACCACCTAACCCTCCCGAGTTAGGATTTTTTGATCAACCTAGTTGATCAAATCCACTAAACGAATCACTTTAAAACGAGGGTGATTCAACCTCAGTACAACCACGCTACAAGTACGAGGGTAGCGTTCCTCAACCCCTTCTCTCCACGAGAAGGATTTTGTCCCACGAAGGAGACGGGAATTCGCAAAGCGAATACCCAACCAAAAGACAAAGGTAAAATAAATAACAAACCTATAGAGCCAACAAAGTAATAAACCTAAGCTTCTATAGGATTTAGGAAACTCCCCTTTGCAAGGAGTGCGTCGACGATGACGCGGTGCGTGAGCCACACGACGGCGCAACTTCGCTCTCCTGAACTACGGCGGGAGAGCGGGTGCGCAACAGCTTGATGCTCTCAAGAGAATGGTGCTTGAGCTTGGAGAGCAAGAGCTAGCTAGGACACAAGAGAGTGGAAAGTGTAATACAAATTGTTTCTTGTGTATCTTGGTCTCTCTAGGTGTGTATCTTGTGTGTAAAGGCTCCCCTCTATTTATAGAGGCCTTAGGAAGGCTTTGGAAGGCTTAAGAAAGGTTCTATAGCCGTTGGGAACAAAGCCCAAGTGAATCAGACCAAAATCAGGAACAATCATTGTTCTGATAGGCTTATCAGACGTCTAATTCTAGCATCAGACGTCTGGAAGTTCACTATAAGACGTCTGATTCAAAGGTCAGACGTCTGATTCTATGCGGGTTTCTCCCTGACTTGAATCAGATCTAAACAGGGTTTTTGTGCAAGTCCATCAGACGACATACAGGACGTCTGGCACTATGTCTGGACGTCTGGAAACCTACTTTTACTGTGGGAATTGATTTCCAAATGTTGCAACGGCTAGAAAATCTCTGAGAAGAGATTTTGGGTCAGCCGAGGCAAAACGGTCATTTATCAGATGTCTGGAAGGGCCTAAGGACGTCTGATAAGGCTCTAACAGTCATATCTGGAGTGTTTGCGAAGCCAACCAACGGTCCACTAATTGGACATCTGGCAAAGTCATCAGATGTCTCCTAAGACGTCTGGTCTAAGGTCTGGACGTCTGATTTCATCAAACAGAACTAACTATGTCCAGCCTAACAGTTATCAGACGTCTGAAACAACAGTCAGACGTCTTAAAATACATTATCAGACATCTGATTTGGGAATTAGACGTCTGGAAAGTCTGTTTGAACCCTATATTGGTTTTCTAAGTATTCTACAGAAAACCTAAGTATCCTAGGGTTGTGCCGGTGTTCCTAGGACTACTGTTAGGGTTCTTTGAGGCTCTTTAACATGAAATATCTAAGGAAATAAAGAGCAACAAAAGAAACGAAAAATACAACAAGTACAAAAGAAGGAAATCTATCCTATTCTTCATTTCCTTCCATCTTCAATCTTTCGCTCCACGCGAACCTCCTCTGTTTTCCGTCAAGCTCCTCCAATCCGTCCTGGATGCGAGCTCGAACTCCGTCTAAACACGTCCTCATTTGCAATTGACCTAAAATCTAGGACTCAAATTGCAAATGTTAAATAACATGTATTTTGTTATCATCAAAACAAATGATTGTGGTGCTCTAGCACCAACAATCTCCCCCTTTTTGATGATGACAAAACCGTAAATAATAATACATAAAAATCCTCCCCCTTTTTGACATTACCAAAAAGGTTTGATTGGTTTAAAATTCCTATAACTCCCCCTTAAAACATGCTCTTCTATGAGTTTCTTTTGACAAAGGTAATGTCCTCCCCCTTTTTGTAACAATGAGATAGCTATTATTTTTCTCCCCCTTTCTAAAGGAAATTTAGCTACCTTATATCTCCCCCTTAAAAATTGACAATTAGCTCATTAATTTTTAACTCCCCCTATCTAAATGCTTATAAAAAGATAGGGTTAAAAATTTTACCTCACCTACCATGGCCAATAAAATGGCCCGAATGGTGGTGGTGGATGCCACATCGGATGGGGCTCCCATCCGTAGCTTGGAGGCCCGGGCATTGGCGCCGGTCTCCAATCTGGTGGTCGACGTGCGGCGGGTCCGTTGTTTGTTCGCCGCCTCGTCGGTCTTCTTGTTCTCCTCCTTGGTCTACTCCTTGGTTCCCCTAACTTGAGTTGACCAGCCTTGAGCTTGTAGGTCCAGTCCCTTATGTTGTAATTATCCCTGAACCCTACAAAACAAGATTCTAATTCTTTTTTCGGTATCCAAGTGGGCTTGGATCCGGATTTGTTAGAAGGTCTCCTTGATGGAGATCCTTTCTCAACCTTAGGGCTATAAAAATTATCAACTTTGTTGATTAATTTGTTAGAATTTTCCCTAAGACATGCAATTTCTTTTTCTATAGTTTGCATCTTAGTCTTTAAATCATAGATTTCTAACTTTAGACTATCATTTTCCTCAATCAACTTATTATTTTCATTGATGAGGTTATGATTTTCTAATAATAGGTTATCATTTTTAGGACAAGTTTCTAGATCCTTAAGTTTTATTTCTAACCTATCATTTTCATTTTTAAGAAAACTAAGGTTCTTTTTAATGCTTTTATTTTCTATCCTAAGTGATTTACTAATCTCAAAAAGTTCATTAAAAGCTTCTTGAAGATCGAGATTTACCTCGTTGTCTGAGTCGCTTTCGCTTTCGCTGTCGCTTCCTCTGGCCATGAAGCCGAAGCAAGCGGTTTCTTCTTCTATGGTCTTTTCTTCTTCTTCCTCCGAGCTAGAATCGTCCCAAGTGGCTTGGAATGCCTTCTTCTTAGATTTCTTCTCCTTTTCCTTCTTCTTCTCCTTTTTGAGAAGAGGGCATTCTGGTCGCAGATGCCCTTTCCCGTTGCAGTGGTAGCAACGTCTCGGGCTTTCCTTCTTCTCCTTTTTCTCTTTCTTTAATTCCCTACAAAACTTGGAAAAATTTTTAAGTAAAATTCTAAAGTCTTCGTCGTCGGAAGTTACCTCGCTATCTGACGCGGCTCTGAAGGCGAGAGTCTTCTTTAGTTTAGGCTCCGGTGTATCCTTCTTCTGCTTCAACTTAGTCTCGTAGGCCATCAGATTGCCTAGGAGATCTTCCATGTTGAGCTCCTCCATTTCGTTCGCCTCTTCGATGGTGGTGACTTTCTGTTCCCATTCCGATCCAAGGGAACGAAGAAGCTTCCCTTGAAGCTCCCCCTTGATGAAAGTCTTCCCTAAAGCTTTCAAGTTATTTACTATGAGAGTGAACCTAGTGTTCATCTCACTTAAAGTTTCGTTAGTTTTCATAGAAAAAGCCTCAAATTCTTGTGAAAGTAAATTGAGTTTAGAAGTTTTTACCTTAGAGGTACCTTCATGAGTTACCTCGAGTGTGTGCCAGATCTCGTATGCGGTGGCGCATTGCGAGATTCTGTTGAACTCCTCCGGGCTGAGCAAGCAATACAATGCGTTCATTGTTTTCGCGTTGAGAGAGAGCTCCCGGATTTGCTGCTGCGAGTATCCTCCAGCGGGTTTCTCTGGGATGTCGAAGGGGGTCTCGCACTTGGCCCAGACTGTGAAGTCGGTGGCTTGAAGCCACGTCTTCATCCGCAACTTCCAGTAGGGGTAGTTGCTCCCGTCGAAGAACGGCGGACGGGTTGTGGACTGCCCCTCGGAAATCCTGCTTGTGGAACAGCTTCCCTCCATGTGATCTTTCCACGGATGTTACTCCTGTCGGCGGAAAACCTGCTCTGATACCAAATGTAATTTCCCTACTTGGAGGGGTGAGATCAGTGTGACGTAAAAAATGCGTAAATGAAATATAAAGCAATCTCAAAAAGACAATCACACAATGTACACAAAAAGTTTTTAGGTGGAAACCCAAACCAGGTGAAAACCACCACCTAACTCTCTCGAGTTAGGATTTTCCGATCAACCTAGTTGATCAAATCCACTAAACGAATCACTTTAAAACGAGGGTGATTCAACCTCAGCACAACCACGCTACAAGTACGAGGGTAGCGTTCCTCAACCCCTTCTCTCCACGAGAAGGATTTTGTCCCACGAAGGAGACGGGAATTCGCAAAGCGAATACCCAACCAAAAGACAAAGGTAAAATAAACAACAAACCTATAGAGCCAACAAAGTAATAAACCTAAGCTTCTATAGGATTTAGGAAACTCCCCTTTGCAAGGAGTGCGTCGACGATGACGCGGTGCGTGAGCCACGCGACGACGCAACTTCGCTCTCGTGAACTACGGCGGGAGAGTGGGTGCGCAACAGCTTGATGCTCTCAAGAGAATGGTGCTTGAGCTTGGAGAGCAAGAGCTAGCTAGGACACAAGAGAGTGGAAAGTGTAATACAAATTGTTTCTTGTGTATCTTGGTCTCTCTAGGTGTGTATCTTGTGTGTAAAGGCTCCCCTCTATTTATAGAGGCCTTAGGAAGGCTTTGGAAGGCTTAGGAAAGGTTCTATAGCCGTTGGGAACAAAGCCCAAGTGAATCAGCCCGAAATCAGGAACAATCATTATTCTGACAGGCTTATCAGACGTCTAATTCTAGCATTAGATGTCTGGAAGTTCACTATAAGACGTCTGATTCAAAGGTCAGACGTCTGATTCTATGCGGGTTTCTCCCTGACTTGAATCAGATCTAAACAGGGTTTTTGTGCAAGTCCATCAGACGACATACAGGATGTCTGGCACTATGTCTGGACGTCTGGAAACCTACTTTTACTGTGGGAATTGATTTCCAAACGTTGCAATGGCTAGAAAATCTCTGAGAAGAGATTTTGGGTCAGTCGAGGCAAAACGGTCATTTATCAGACGTCTGGAAAGGCCTAAGGACGTCTGATAAGGCTCTAACGGTCATATCTGGAGTGTTTGCGAAGCTAGCCAACGGTCCACTAATTGGACGTCTGGCAAAGTCATCAGACGTCTCCTAAGACGTCTGGTCTAAGGTCTGGACGTCTGATTTCATCAGACAGAACTAACTATGTCCAGCCTAACAGTTATCAGACGTCTGAAACAACAGTCAGACGTCTTAAAATACATTATCAGACGTCTGATTTGGGAATTAGATGTCTGGAAAGTCTGTTTGAACCCTATATTGGTTTTCTAAGTATTCTACAGAAAACCTAAGTATCCTAGGGTTGTGCCGGTGTTCCTAGGACTACTGTTAGGGTTCTTTGAGACTCTTTAACATGAAATATCTAAGGAAATAAAGAGCAACAAAAGAAACGAAAAATGCAACAAGTACAAAAGAAGGAAATCTATCCTATTCTTCATTTCCTTCCATCTTCAATCTTTCGCTCCACGCGAACCTCCTCTGTTTTCCGTCAAGCTCCTCCAATCCATCCTGGATGCGAGCTCGAACTCCGTCTAAACACGTCCACATTTGCAATTGACCTGAAATCTAGGACTCAAATTGCAAATGTTAAATAACACGTGTTTTGTTATCATCAAAACAAATGATCGTGGTGCTCTAGCACCAACAGTCTGGACATCCAATTAGAGTCAAGAGGGATTCTGTGTTCTGTCTTGGGTATTCTGTAGAAATTGGATGTTCGACCAAGTGTCTGGACATCCAATAATGCTGCAGATGTGGGTTTGAGGTGTGTGGGTTGTGGCTAAGGATTCTGGACATCTTATAACTCATCTGAACGTACAGGAATAGGCTGGATTAAGGTTTTGAGGATTCCTAGGCTATGGTGACCTAATCTAAGGGTGGCTAAGGCTTGGGAAGGCTTCTATGGCTATCCTAGGGCTAGGATTGAAGCTAAGTTCTTCATAATTTACTGCTTTACTTCTACTCAATAGAGTAGCATACCTCAACCCTCTACATTATTTGTCTACTACATTTTATTATAATCTTCTACTCTAGCTCTGATGCAACACTAGCTTCAGGTCCAGTTTCTAATCCAGCTTCAGATCCAACTTCTAAGCTTCTTATTTCCTACAATTTATATAACACACTTAATTAGTACATTATATCATTATTTCATGCATGGCTAAAGAAAATCAGTTTGGATGCAAATAATGCTTATTCATGCACGAATTACACTAGTTTATGCTAAGTTCTAGCCAAAATTAGGTCAATTAAGACTTATGATTGCTGTGCAATCACACCCTCATGCCTAAATCTTACTAGTCCCTAGCAAATGCAAAACTAAGTTATTTACAGAAGGTTCCCTAAGGGATTGATTATTTTTATCAAGTGTATGCCTAGAGATTCTTTTCCTTTTTGTGTCCATCCTAAAATCTAGAAATCCAGACAATCGTGAAAATGCAGCTATGCAGCTTTTGCAACAAATTTGAGTGAAAAAACCTGATTTACCTCTAAAGACTGTACTTGACCCCTAGTAAAATTCTAGTGGGATAGGCAAACTTCTTCCCTTGGGGTATTCAAGATATGCTATGAATTCCACCTCGGCTTTAAGCTTGGGTAGAGAATGTCTGAGGGAAATGGTTGTTTATTTGGTGGCTCACTCTCATTGGGTGCTACATAGAGATTAGTACTATAGAATCTGGATTCCCAAATTATTAGGTAACTCAACTCAAAGAAAGACGAGAAAAACTAGGCTCTCTTTTGGTTCCTTTGTATTCATTCTCTCTTCCTTATTTCTTTTCTTTTCTTTTTCTTTTCTTGAGTTGACAATCTCACCAGATTTACACATATTCCATATTTGGTGGCCTCACATGGCATTAACACTTTAATTGAGTTCCAATAACCCTAACACTAAGTCAAACTTCCTCAAGCAGTATTTGGGCAGTCAAAAACACAGAAAAAGTCGGTTAAGGCTTTATTTGGTGGGTCTGATTTTTATTTGGTGGTATTGCCTCAATGCAAATGAAATAAACACTAAACACTCACAACACCTTTTCATTTCCTATTTTTTTTCCTTCTTTTCTCTTTTTTTTCTTTTCTCATTTTCTCAGTTTTTCATTCATCATTTTTTTTTTCATATATGATTTTTCTAGCGCAACACAATCTAGCAACACATTCATGAATTTTATTAAGGAGGCATTATTAGGGATTAGTGGTACTCAAGAGACATTGGGTGGATTATTTGGTGGAAGTGCCTACTCTCAACATCGGGAAAGACGGATAGGACGACGTATTATTGACCTTGATATCAATACCCTCCTGCAGTCGAGGATTCAGTAAAGAATGGTTGTAACCATCCACCTTAGTCCTAGTTTTATCAAAACTTGCTCTCCACGCATTTGCCTTGATTGGTGGCTCTCAATGTTTCACACAAAATGTATACGCAATCTTCAAGAGTGGAAACTATGCCTATTCTCTGAGTATCATTACCTATTTATCTAGGATTCTAGATTCCTTGCACTAATCTTACAGCACCAGTACACTCTACTCTTATCTCACATTATTTAGTGGATTTTTAGAAGAAAATATGCCTGACTCCCAAAATACTATCCAAGGGTTTAGGAAAGGAAGCTCTGCTTCTTTTCGACAGGCTAAAGATGTTTATCAGTCTTCATCAAGAATCCATTGCAAATTCTATGTGTGGGTGTAAAAATTGTACTGGATTCCAGATTACAGGAATCAACTAGAGGATAAAATCCCCAATGCATTCTCTTAATAAAAATATTCTTATTCATGAATGCACTATGTATATATGCTATAAACAAGTAACCTCTTTTATTTGTACTTCATAAATTCCCTTGTCGGGTTACATTCAGCTTAGTCCTAAATTTAGAACAAAAGGGTGAGCAGGTGAATTGGAAATGGCTATTACAGATGATTCCTAGCTCCAATGTGAACATTGGAGGTGGAGTTGGTTGTTCTTATATTTAGGATCTAAAAGTACGTTTGACATGCTACTCTGAGGTTTTCTAAGTGTTGCCATAAAAATTTTTCAGTTTTGCTGTATATCTACCTCCCCATGCCTAAGTTCTTACATGTCCTCATGAATGAATAAAAAAGAAAATAAATACAACAAGGAGTAAGTGGGTAGAGATCACCTGGAATTGCTCCTGAATTTTAACGTTCAGTACCGGCCAACCTGACAGTATGCAATGTGCGAAAAGGAATATGCTAAAAGAAAATTATGCTATGTATAAGGCGAGTATGTATAGGGTGATTAAAAATGTGGATAGATGATGAGTTTAATGCCTCTAGCTGGGAGACAACTCAATCACACATCCTCAATAGGATGAATGACTTCATCAGCTGGAGGAGGTTCCTGGGCCACTAATGGCTTGAGGCGTTGGCCATTTACTATAGAAACATGCCCAGATTTTGGGTCCATGATTTGGACTGCCCCATTAGGATAGGGGTGAATCACAACAAATGGGCCAGTCCACTTGGACTTAAGTTTCCCTGCAAAGAGTTTCAGTCGTGAATCAAACAACTAGACCTATTAGTTTGGCGTGAATGCTTTCCTCCAGATGTGGCAGTCGTGAAAGGCCTTGGTCATATCCTTATATATCGTTGCATTCTCATAAGCCTCTCGCTAGATTTCTTCTAATTCGCTGAGCTGGAGATTTCTTTCTTGTCCTCCCGCATCAAGGGCAAGGTTACATTTTTGCACTGCCCAAAAGGCGTGTGTTCCAGCTCAACAAGTAGGTGACAGGCCTTACCATATACCATTCGATATGGGGACATTCCGAGTGGGGCCTTGTAGGCTGTCCGATATGGCCAAAGTGCATCAACTAATTTATCAGACCAATCCTTCCAGTCCGATCCAACCGTCTTCTGGAGAATCTGCTTGATTTAATGGTTAGATACTTCAGCCTACCTATTAGTCTGCGGATGATACAAGGTGGCTATATGGTGATGTACCCTGTATTTCTTTAGTAATGACTTGAAGTGGGCATGGATGAAGTGGCTTCCCCTATTGATAATCAGAGCATGGGGTGTTCCAAATCTCACAAAGATGTATTCCCATACGAAAGCAATGATGGTTTTATGATCAGCCAATTTCACCGGGATGGCTTCAGCCACCTTTGAGACATAGTCAATAGCAAGTAATATGTACTTGAAGCCATGCACATTTGAAAAAGGGCCCATAAAATTGATGCCTCAAACATCGAACACTTCTACAACCAAGATGGGTTGGAGAGGCATCATGTCTTCCTGATCATAGAACCAACCGACTGGCATCGTTTACAACATTGGGCATACTCGTGTGTATATCTAAAAATAGTTGGCCAAAAAAATCCTGACTATAGAATTTTTGCAGTGATTTTCTGTCCTGAGAAATGCCCACCAAAAGCATCCTTGTGGTAAAAAGATAACACACTAGGAATCTCAGAATCTGGGATGCATCTTCTGATGATCTGATCAACTCCAATGAGGAGGAGCAGTGGATCATCCCAGAGGTAGAATTTGACCTCTACTATGAATTTGAGTTTCTAGTCCTTAGATAAGTTCACGGGAATCTTGCCTATGACAAGATAGTTCATGATATCCGCATGGCAGGGGAACACAACAGAGTGAATTGCCAAAAGAGATTCACCCGAAAATTGATCTGAAATAGGAAGGGAGTAAGGGATGTGGGCTGGGTCTAGTGTGGATAAGTGATCCGCCACAACATTTTGTTTTCTAGCCTTGTCACGTATTTCAATATCAAACTCCTACAATAAAAGGATCCATCTGATAAGATGGGGTTTGGTGTCCTTTGCCAACAAATGCCGGAGGGTGGAGTGGTTTGTGAAGATGATGACTTTAGGCCCTAACAGATATGATTGGAACTTCTCCAACCCGAATACTATTCCTAGCAATTCCTTTTATGTGATAGTATAATTACACTGAGCTTCATTCAGCGTCTTGCTAGCATAGTATATGACAAAGGGTTGTTTCTCTCGACGCTGGCCTAAAATAGCTCCGACGGTGAAATCAAAGGCGTCGCACATCATATCGAATTCAAGTAACCAGTCAAGTGGTTGGAGAATTGGGGAATTAGGGATAGCACTTCATAAAGTCTCGAAGGTGCTAAGACACGAGGTGTTAAATTCAAATGGGGTATTGGCTACTAGGAGATTCATTAAAGGTCATGTGAATTTTGAGAAATCACGTATAAATCTTCGATAAAATCCAACGTGACCCAAGAATGATCTTATCTGCATGATCGAGCTAGGTAGGGGTAATCGGGATATGACTTCATATTTAGCTCAATCAATCTCAAGTCCATTAGTAGAGATCCTATGCCCTAGGACAATGCCATCCCTCACCATGAAATGGCTCTTCTCCCAGGATAATACTAGGTTTACCTCAATACATTGTTTCAGGATCTTGGTGAGGTTTTCAAAAAAAGACACAAAGTTATCTCCAAAGGCAGAGAAGTCATCCATGAATAGTTCCATATAGTCCCCTATCATGTCAGAGAAGATGGCCATCAGACAATGCTGAAATGTCGCTGGTGCATTACAAAGGCCGAAGGTTATCCACTTGAAGGTGACTGTTCCGAAGGGACATGTGAAAGTGGTCTTATCCAAGCTAATTGCTACTTGATTATACCTAGAGTATCCATCAAAGAAGCAAAAGAAACTACATCCAGCTAACCGCTCCAAGATATGATAAAAGAATGGTAAAGGAAAGTGATCCTTCTAGGTAGCGGTGTTCAGTTTTCTATAATCTATGCAAACCCGCAAAGATGTCGTGGTATGGGTTGGGATGGATTCATCCTTATCATTTTCTACAATGGTGAGTCCTGCTTTCTTGGGCACTATTTAGATCGGACTCACCCATTGGCTATCAGAGATTTGGTATATGTTTGCAGCACTTTGTTGGGCTTATAAGTCAGTTGCGTTGTAGTATAGGTGACCAAGCGTTGATAACAAATAAGAATTTATTACTCGAAAACCTAAGTTTCCAAGGTTGAACACAAGGAGCAAATGGAATTTATTCACTAATCTCAATAATGTAATTGAACACTTAGAATTCCTCAAAACTTAATTCAAAATATAAATGCAAGAGTTTATAAATTTATAGCAAAAATAGAAGAGTTGGATGTCTGATTCTATGATCAGACGTCTTAAATGATGGCCTCTTATTTTTCTCCTTGTAGCTTTCTCTTCTTCTTCCTTCTCTTTCTGTCTCTACCTTAGTTACTTCCCTACTGCCTTCTTATCTTTTGCTTTCTTCCCTCTCTTCTTCCTCTGCTTGTCTTTTCCTTTCTTTCTTTCTTCTTCCTTCTTCAACCTTAGCTCTTTGACTTCCTCTTCTCTTTGGCTTTGCCTCTCCTTCTGCCTTGTCTTTCCTTCTTCTCTTCTGACTTCTCTTATTTGCAACTAAGTGTCAGCTTCACCTTTCCTTGGCTCCAATTGCGCCTTCCTTCCTCCTTCTTCCCTGCACACACTAAAGAGCAAAACCTACCCCTCTACCCACCCCTGTGTCTCTTTCTCTCTGTATATCTCTCTTCGGTACGCTCTCCCAGAGCTGGGTAATCGGGTCGGTCATGTGCCTGGGTCCAGGCGCACCGGCGTGGGCGTGGTGCACGAGGAGTGCACTGATAGGCTAGTCGGGTTGGGTGCCAGGTCCGCGGGGGAGTGTTGCAGACGAGGCATGGTAAGGGCGAGGGACCTCACCCCTGTGTGTCTTGAGGCAAACAGCATAAAACACAAATACAATTTATGTTACTCGCCGTGCTCAGGCATTCACGAGGTGGGACTAAATGTCCCACCCGCTTCTGTGCTCGCACTTGCAGGCATCCTTCTTCTAATTGTTGTAGCTGGAGGCCTCGCAGAGCTAATGGCCTGGACAGATGAATGCATGAGACCAACCCACGCCTTCTGGACCTGGGACCCTGGAGTGCTTCAGCCTAGAGCAAGCTTGCGAGCTCCTTCGAGCCATCGCTAATGGCCGCGGAGGGGTCAGATATGAACTTCACAAAGATGGCCTTGCAGCCTCGTTAAACCAGATGGGGAGCTTTGCCGTCTCACGGTGAAGGTCAGGTGGTTGGTGGCTGGCCATGGGGCGGCCTAGGCATGCATGCCTAGGTCACCCTGTGGCCAGGCTTATGGGTTAGGTTGGGGGGTGTTTAGGGAGGTGTAGGCGGTCGATGGATGGGTGCAAGATGTTTAGTGGTCTGTGGTGGAGGTGAAGAGGTTGGTGGTGAGACGTGTGGAGGTGCGGAGTGATCGATGCATCTCGCCGAAGGTTGGCCGGATATGGGGAAGATGGCAGTGGACAGTGGCAGTCGAGGGGTAATTTGTGAAATAGATTGAAGGGAATTGAAGAGGGGATAGAGAGGAGTAAGTCTAACCTAATTAAGTGGATGAAGGGGAAGAGATGGCGATAGGCAGTACCTACTGCCGCCGGAGAAGACAGTGTCCAGTGGAGGGAGACGGCGGCGACGACGGGGCTAGGGTAGCTCGCGTGGGTGTTGCGCGATGCAGAGGAAGATGGTGAGGGCGGCTCCACCACTAGTATGGTGGAAGAGTGACGACAAAGAGGAGGGAGGTTCGCTGGAGCTCACTAGACTACTTGACCGGAGGAGAAGATGAAATTGGGGTGGATCTCTCGCCAAGTCGAGCTGAAGAGGTGCGGCTGGGGTTGAGGATCATTTTATCGGCACTAGCAGGGGCTCTTATGCTTGGAAGACAAGCTTCCAAGTGTGCGAGTCCTCACCAGAGAAGGAATCAGTTAGAGACCCAAATCTCTCATGCGTTCACACAAGAGATTTGGTGTAAATCAGAGATTAGGATTGAGCTCAGATGGAAGGGAATTCCTCAAGGAATCTCCCTTCCAAATCTGGGAGGAGATCTCTGAGGAATCAGGGAGTACTCCCCCTCCATTCCTCGTCGGAGTAGGATTTCTCCCCATTATTGGCAGAGGGACCTGTCTGTAAGAGTGGCGAGGAAGTTAGGTGGGTCTGTGCAATGGTTTTCAAAAGATAGGGGTCAAAATGTAATTGGGTGTACTATTTTGCAAAGTAGGTTAAGATGACCTCCCCTTAGGTCCATATTTTGGTACACATCTAATTTGGACCTAAGGAATCCAATGGTAAAGTTGGATTTTATGGTTGACCACGTTTGATTGGACATTTTACACAAAAACCCAAATTAGGTCAATTTATGAGCTAGGACCCCAATCTAGGTCAAAATAGGTTCCAAAGGAAAACTTGAAGGTTCTAAACCCTAGGGGATATTTTTCCATGAATTTTAGAGGATTTACTTGATTTTTATCCTGACCATAACCTTGTTGAATTAAGCGGGTCTGTTTTAAGGTTATAGAATGTCATTTAATTCTTGGATTGCACAATAACCCATTTCTGACTAAACAAACCCACTTTTTATCTTATTTATACCATTTGACCTATGTTCTGCCTTTGAGAAATCCTGTTTATGTATTGCAATGGTAAATTTGTAGTTTTAACCTTTGTTTCATGTTTTCTTCTCAGAACACTTATTCCTTAAATTAAACCCTTCTCCAAGTTATGTAGGAGCTCTTATTCTCTTTCTTAGGTCAAAATGAGCTAGTTAGGACTCATGATGAGGCTCTCATCATAACCCCATGCTTAGCTTTTGCTAGTCCTTTAGCAAAATTTCAAGATTTTAACTTCTGTTCTAGACCATGAGTGTCTGTCACCAGTTATGATAAGTGCTTTCCTTCTTCTTTTGATTAGGTTAAGAATGCTAACAATAGGCCTAGAGGTACTCAAGTATCAACCAAAATCTAGACCTGACCCACTTTAGCCTCAGTCTTCCGCAAAGGTTTTTAAGGCCCACAGAAACTATCCTAGGGTTTGTTGGACTCCGCGGTTAAAGCACCTGTGCTTGAGACATTTTTAGCCTAGGCTCCGTTTACAGTGCATTTTTTGTAAGAGAGAGACAAAGGATTTATTTGTTTGGAGAGCTTTCTCTCTCTTTTCTTTTTAGCTTCGGATTGGCTTCTCGACATGGTCTGTATCGGATTCCTCGTCCTCATCATCAATCCTCAAGGGTCCCTAGCAGTTGATGCTTCGTGATAGCACCGCCCATGGCAACCCCCAGAACTCTGGCTTTCGAGATTTTGAGATAATCCCACCCATGGCATTCCGTGGCCGAATCCAGACCTTGGCAATCGACATTTCGTGATAATGCCGCCCATGGCATCTGAGCCAGCTTACATACCCCTGGTAGGATATTTAAATATCCTAAGAGACAAGCACCGAGGAGACGATATGTTGTTACGCGTCTTCGAGGGGAATTTCCCACCTCTTCACGTCGGGAACTCGTCCAAATCAACTTGTGTTGATCGGCCGCTCCTAATCTAGGCAACTTTTTCAGAGTATTAAAATGCTTTTTGCATGATTTTGATAGTTATACGCACTGAACCAGACTGTGTGTGGATTTGGGTGCTTAGGTTACCGAATCCCGCAAATCGAACGTCAGTTAACGAGGTTGAATACTTCCTAAGCCTTAGACCTAATACCTAAGCTTCGCATTTTCCCCAACCTCTTGAGGATTATCCAGATCTTAGCGGGTACGTGAATTTTTAAGCCTAAGAGTCTAGCACAGAAGGCCTAAGATCAACGTTCCTGCTAATGTCTTTTTGTGTCTCCTTAGCACTATTTTTTCTCTTTTCTTGATGTGGTCTAGAACTTCGGTTAATTCCTTAATCTCTTACTAATGACTATCTCTTTTCCTTTTTCATTTTTGCTCTTTTTCTCCTCCTTATGACTATGTGGCTCACAAAATTTCCTCCCTCCCCTATTTTTTCTTCTCTTTTATAATTTTTGTGTTTTTGACATATGTGAATTTTTTTGTGAGAATCCTTCTGACTTTTTCTTGGCTTTGTATGTATGCACTTTGTCACCCCCCCATGCTTAAGTTTTGCAATGTCCTCATTGTAAATAGAGGGTGTGAAATAGTGCTGAGGTCAGGGACTTAGAGCAGGATACATCGGGTGGGTGAATGGGTCGGAAGTGACTAATGCGGACGATTTCAAGCTCTGGTACGTGTACTAGAGGTGGGATCAACTGTCTAAGGCTAAACTCAAGGTGCAATGGATGTGGAGTACATACGGATAATCAGACAGGTTTTGTTTTTGGAATGATGGGTTGCCTCCCGTTAAGCGTTAAATTCAATGCCTTCAGCCGAGCGGAACATGGGTTGGAGAGGGAGTGGTTAAATAGCAGAGTTTTGTAAAACAAGCACCTTGATTAAGAGCCTGGTTGGTCCAACCAGGTGCTTGTTAGGATCAACAGGCTGATGATGCAGCCCAAACCCAATCAATCTAGTAGGTTGATAGATGTAGATCAACAGATGTGGAATGCACCATATGCAATGTGGCTCGGATGGATATGGAAGTGAAAACTTGGGTTTAGGCTGAGTCAAATCAACCTTGTCAAAGTAGGGTTCCAAAAAATAATCAGTGCATGGTGTGGAAACCCTACAGGGGTGATCAAAGAATGATGGATCATGTTTTTCAGTCTGATCGATACCCGATACCTGGTATAGATGTGGAGTTGAATCATCTGCAAAAGGCTTAGTGAGAGGTGAATCAGAATGGAAATTGAGTCCGGTTGAGGGTCGGGGTAGAGAGCAGGTTTTGATCAATTTTGTGTGTGTGGAAGAGGTGGTTTCAATGAGAATCGTGTATGAGGGCTCTTCTAGAAAGGAATGACAGGTGGCCTCATGTAGAGAGTCCTCATAGTAACTTTCAAAATCGAAGTTAGAGAATGAGTCATGTGAGCTGAGGTCGTAGATTGGCTTGTTATAGTCAGGAAGCAGATTTTCTCCAATGTTATGGTTAGATTCGAAATTGTCGGAGAGTTTGCGAAAATCAAAATATGAATGAGATTCAAGATCATGAGTTCCACCATAGAATAAACCATATGCTGTAGATTCAGCAGCTTGACCGGTGTCTAACCGAGATGTCAATTCTGAGCTTAAAAAAGTGTCCTTATCTGGTAAAGGCTTAGGTTCCAAGTTGGAAGGACAGACCCAATTGAAACCCCACTCGTCCAACTCCTTAGTTTTTGTATCGTAAATTGGCATGACTTCCGAAAAATTGATTGGTTCCCCTGAGGATGTTGGCGAGGGATATTCATCAAATAGAGGCCCAAAATCTTTGAAAATTTGATCCTCCTCACATGGGGCTTTGAAATCATCCCAATAGGTTTCAGATCTAGATTCTGGGCTTAGGATGTGTGTTGAATCACTAGAATCTAGGTTCGAATAACCTTCGAGGGTCACCTTATCAGAATAAGGGGTGGAATTTGCACCCTCGAGAGGTTCAGTTCTACTTTCATTATTGTAGGAGTTTTGGAATTCTACGCCTGGTGATTCATGGTCTAGAGTTGGCTCAACATTGTGTTTTCCAGCAATTGGAGCTTCCCAACCTTTTTCAATATCAGGTACATCGTACTCCCTCTGGGTTGGGAATCCACAACCATTTTGTGCCTCAAACCGGAGATCAGATTGATCCTCGATGTTGTACCAAGATGGTTCACCCTCTATTTTTGGCATATACGGGTATTTTTAGTCAATAATTTATTTTAATAATTTCATTATCTCTTCCCATTTTTTAGGGTCATCTTGGTGTTGCTCCCAAAGTATAGGATTTGTCATGCATTGAAGGTATTCAAGATTGTGCAATTTTTCAATCTCAATGTATCCTGTGATGAGCATGTCTCAGGTTGATCCTTTTGTGGCTTCTGCCAATAGTACTTGGGCACAAGTTATGATAAAGGTTATGGTTTTTGGGACATCAACCTGAATGCTTTCTACTGGTGCAGAGGTTTTGACTTATTTTTCATAGAATTTCAGGGCATCCTCAATCATCCTATCTCTCATGGATCTCTGATATTCAGGTTTCTTGAATGGTATTCCTAAGTGGTTTGGCTGCATATTTGGTTTAGGTGGTGGAATCAAGATGTAGAATCAGAGTTTGAATCAAGATGTAGAATCAAGTTATGAAGCGATTAAATCTAGATAAAGAGTCCCACTGAAAATGTATGTGTGTGCTCTAAAGAGAAAAGATGAGGGACTGGAGATGTTTTTCACCCAATCAAAGCACCCAAAGATGTTTGGATGACTATGGAAGTTCGGGGCGGATGATACCCCAGGATCAGAAGGTCGTCCACCTGAGAATTACCTGGGCAACCAGAGAAGGAGAGTCCCCTAAAGACCCCTACACGGTAGAGAATCCCCATGGGTTACAGGGTTTCCCCCACCCGACCTCTTTTATCATTGAGATTCCAGGTACACCAGAATGGGGACCTTGACCTCTTAAGTCTACCACTTTTATTTCAAAGGTGCTTTAGGATTTCACTTGAACTTTAGCTGTTTTGATGTTGTGACCTAATTTTGAGGTTAGTTGACCTAAGGGGTCAACTTCACCTGACCTATCCTAACTATGGCAGAATGATTCTAGGCTTGGGACCTAGAGACCACCCTGATTTGACTCCCAGTTTATTAGGTCCAAGGTTTTAAGATTCAAGTGATTTTAGAGCTCAATTTTTAGGGTTTGTCTTGTTTAGATCTCTTCAATCAAGGGCTTGTGTAGCACATTGATGCGAGAGGATTCATTTCCTTCTATACAGGCATGTGTGAACTAGCACTCCAAGACCCTACTACTGAAACCCTAATTTGGTTCTATTTCCAATCCTCTTTTCTTCTTGAAAAAGGTTCTCTTCATACTTAAAAGCAAGAATGCATTGTCCACAGAGATTAAGCGTGATTTCTATTAGGCATAGGAATTTGTGGGATAGGATCTAGAAAAATCTCTCCAACTTCAAGAAGATTTGAAAAATTTTCACAAAATCAGGAAACGTTTGCCTTAAAGATGGTGATTACTATAGAAAGAAGGCAATTGATTGCTAAATTAATTGTTTCCTTTTGTCTTTCAAGGATTAGGGGATGGTTTAAGGAAGAAAAGAGATTACCTACCACGGAGCAGTTGACTTGTGGGAGGGATCTTCTCGTGAAATACCTTGCAAGATTACAACAAAGAAAAGTAGGGCAAGTTAGTGTTCAATATGATAAAAAAAGAATGCAGAGATTAGTGATAAATTGCGTGTTGCTCCTCGGCAACAATGCCAAAATGTTTGTAGTGCTTTGTCGGTCTTATAAGTCAGTTGCGTTGTAGTATAGGTGACCAAGCGTTGACAACAAATAAGAATTTATTACTCGAAAACCTAAGTATCCGAGGTCACACATAGGGAGCAAATGGAATTTATTTACTAATCTCAATAATGTAATTGAACACTTAGAATTACTCAAAACTTAATTCAAAATATAAATGCAAGAGTTTATAAATTTATAGCAAAAATAGAAGAGTTGGACGTCTCATTCTATGATTAGACGTCATAAATGATGGCCTCTTATTTTTCTCCTTGTAGCTTTCTCTTCTTCTTATTCTTACTTCTCTTTCTGTCTCTGCTTCAGTTGCTTCCCTACTGCCTTCTTATCTTTTTCTTTCTTCCCTCTCTTCTTCCTCTACTTGTCTTTCTGTTTCTTTCTTTCTTCTTCCTTCTTCAGCCATTGCTCTCTGACTTCCTCTTCTCTTTGGCTTTGCCTCTCCTTTTGCCTTGTCATTTCGTCTTCTCTTCTGACTTCTCCTATTTGCGACTAATTGTCAGCTTCACCTTTCCTTAGCTTCAACTGCACCTTCCTTCCTCCTTCTTCTTCCCTGCACACACTGAAGAGCAAAACCTACCCCTCTACCCACCCCCATGTCTCTCTCTTTCGTACGCTCTCCCAGAGCCGAGTAATCGGGTCGGTCGCGTGCCTGAGTCCAGGTGCACCGGCGTGGTTGTGGTGCACGAGGAGTGCACGAATAGGTTAGTCAGGTCCGGTGCCAGGTCCGCGGGGGAGTGTTACGGACGAGGTGTGGTAAGGGCGAGGGACCTCACCCCTATCTGTCTCGAGGCAAACAGCATAAAACACAAATGCAATTTATGTTACTCGCCGTGCTCATGCGTTCACGAGGTGGGACTAAATGTCCCGCCTGCTTCTGCGCTCGCGCCTGCAGGCGTCCTTCTTCCAACTGCTATAGCTAGAGGCCTCGCAGAGCTAATTTCCTAGACAAATGAATGCGCAAGACCAACCTGCACCTTCTGGACCTGGGACCCTGGAGTGCTTCAGCCTGGAGCAAGCTTGCAAGCTCCATTGAGCCGTTGCTAATGGCGGCGGAGGGGTCAGATCTGAACTTCACAAAGATGGCCTTGCGGCCTTGTTAAACTAGATGGGGAGCTTCGCCGTCTCACGATGAAGGTGAGGTGGTTGGTGGCTGGCCGCGGGGCAGCCTAGGCATGTGTGCCAAAGTCACCCTGTGGCCGAGCTTATGGGTTAGGTCGGGGAGTGTTTAGGGAGGTGTAGGAGGTCGATGGATGGGTGGAAGATGTTTAGTGGTCGATGGAGGAGGTGAAGTGGTTGGTGGCGAGACATGTGGAGGTGTGGAGTGATGGGTGCATCTCGCTGGAGGTTGTCTGGAGAGGGGGAAGATGGCGGTGGACAGTGGCAGTCGAGGGGTAATTTGTGAAATAGATTGAGGGGAATTGAAGAGGGGATAGAGAGGAGTAAGTCTAACCTAATTAAGTGGATAAAGGGGAAGAGATGGCGACTGGCAGTACTTGCTATCGTCGAAGAAGACAATGTCCAGTGGAGGGAGATGGCGGTGACGATGGGGCTAGGGATGCTCGCACGGGTGTTGCGCGATGCAGAAGAAGATGGTGAGGGTGGCTATGCCACTGGTATGGTGGCAGAACGATGAGAAAGAGGAGGGAGGCTCGCCAGAGCTTGCTGGACTACTTGACCAGAGGAGATGATGAAATTGGGGTGATCTCTAGCCAAGTCGAGCTGAAGAGGTGCGGCTGGGGTTGAGGATCATTTTATCGGCACTGGCAGGGGCTCTTGTGCTTGGAAGACAAGCTTCCAAGTGTGCGAGTCCTTGCCGGAGAAGGAATCAGTTAGGGACCCAAATCTCTCGTGCGTTCACATGAGAGATTGGGTGCAAATCAGAGATTAGGATTGAGCTCAGATGGAAGGGAATTCCTCAGAGAATCTCCCTTCCAAATCTGGGAGGAGATCTCTAAGGAATTAGGGAGTACTCCCCCTCCTTTCCTCGCCAGAGTAGGATTTCTCCCCATTATTGGAAGAGGGACCTGTCTGTAAGAGTGGCGAGGAAGTTAGGTGGGTCTGTGCAATGGTTTTCAAAAGATAGGGGCTAAAATGTAATTAGGTGTACTATTTTGCAAAGTAGGTCAAGATGACCTCCCCTTAGGTCCAAATTTTGGAAAAAATCTAATTTGGACCTAAGGAATCTAATGGTAAAGTTGGATTTTAGGGTTGACCATGTTTGATTGGACATTTTACACAAAAACCCAAATTAGGTCAATTTATGAGCTAGGACCCCAATCTAGGTTAAAATAGGTTCCAAAGGCAAACTTGAAGGTTCTAAACCCTAGGGGATATTTTTCCATGAATTTTAGAGGGTTTACTTAATTTTTATCCTGACCATAACCTTGTTGAATTAAGCGGGTCTGTTTTAGGATTATAGAATGTCATTTAATTCTTGGATTGCACAATAACCCATTTCTGACTGAACCAACCAACTTTTTATCTTATTCAGACCATTTGACCTATGTTTTGCCTTTGAGAAATCCTATTTATGTATTGCATTGGTAAATTTGCCGTTTTAACCTTTGTTTCATGTTTTCTTCTCAGAACACTTATTCCTTGAATTAAACCCTTCTCCAGGTTATGTAGAAGCTCTTATTCTCTTTCTTAGGTCAAAATGAGCTAGTTAGGGCTCATGATGAGGCTTTCATCAGTATATAATACCCGCATCTAGCCATTTGATGATCTCCTTCTTAACAACCTCTAGCATGTTCGAGTTCAACCATCGTTAAGGTTGTCTCGAAGGTTTCACCCACTCATTTGTGAAAACGTGATGAGTGCAATACGAGGGGCGAATGATGTAGAGATCAACAATACTCCACCATAGGGCAGCCTATGGTAGCACAAATATCAACTGGTGTTTCTGTTCTTGGGTCAAGTGAGCATTGATAATGACTGGGTATGTCTCACTTTCGCCCAAGAACACATATTTGAGTGAGTCAGGTAAGGGCTTTAACTCAATTACCGGTGGGTCAAACTCAGAAGTGGGGGTGGGAGTTGGAATGGGAGGAGCAAAATTAGAGGTGGAAGTATGATGATCTGGATACATGTGAATTCCTACTAATTCACCACCAGTAAAGTGGTCGATTATGGCTATGTTAATGGAGAACCCGTCTACTGTCATCACCTCTTCTTGTGTCAACAGGAGCGATTCAGTATTATGTGGATCAGGATAGCTAGAGTCAGGGGTGTTGTGGTCAGATATATACCCTGGACAATAGGATCCTCGGGATGATATGTGCATTGCAGTAGCCTCAATCCCATGTGGATTAAGGTCTAAGAACCCTGACAGTGCAAATGAATGAGAAATTGGGTTGTCATAAAGGAGCCCAATGTTACCACAATGTTCTGATTCTTCATCTTCACCATCCTCCTCGATACGATCACAATCGAAGTTCCTTGATAACTTGAATATGTCAAGTCTAAGTTGCTCACTACCTAAGGCTATCTCCATACACTCGAAAGCACAATCAATGTTTGCTCGGGCTGTCGCCAAAAATGGGCAACCCAAAATTATTGGTGCATCATGGACATTAAGAGGAACCTCCATATCGAGAATGAAAAAGTCTACAGGAAAGCAGAATCTGCGGACTTTCACGATCATGTTCTCAACCACCCCCCTCAGTGTTTTCATTGACCTATCAGCTAGCTGAATTGTGACGAAGGTGGGTTTTAACTCCCCAAATTGAAATCGATTATATATGGTGGTGGGAGTCAGGTTGATGGACGAACCTAGATCTAGAATGGCCCGATCAAATGGAGAATCCTGCAAGAAGTAGGAAATGAGTGGGGTACCAGGGTCTTTATTTTTTGGCGGTAAGTCAGCTAGAATCACGGTGCTAGCCTCCTTCAATAGTACCACCTGTCATCTTATTCTCGCTATCGCTTCAAGGTACAGTAGTCCTTGAAGAACCGTGCGATAGTAGGAATGTGATCAATGGCCTCGAGGAGAGGGACCTGAATATACACTTCCTTGAATATCAACTTTAGGTCCTCAAAATTTCACGTGCCCTTTCTCCATACTACATTTTGTGTCAAAGCCTCGGGAAAAGGAATGGGAATCTCAGGGTCAAGCAGCCTCTTGCCCTTATCTACCGTAGGTGGCTCCGGAGATGAAGAAGGAGTCGAACCACTCTGCGGTGAAGGGTGTGACAAATCATGACCCACCTGCCTAAATGGTGGGTCGTGTGTCTTCTTCCCGCTCCACAATGAAACAGCATTTGCATCAAATTGTTGTCCATGAGGTGGTGGAGGAGTAGAAGGGGCAGAGTATGCGATGTTCTATATCAGAGGCAGTTGGCCTTGAACGTAACCAAGTGGTATAGGAGGTGGCTGTAATATGGCATGTGCCTGTCCTTGTGGTGCCTGAAACCTGGGCAGGGCACCCTGGTTCTGCAGATATCGTGGGTTTGGGACAGGTTGGGAGGGCAAGGCTCCCTGGGTCCTATGCTCCTATAGCAACTAGTTTTGCATGTTTTGTATGTTCTATATCTGGTCTGCCATTCCCTTCATGATCTACAAGCTATCCTATGTAGACTTTCACATAGATTCTTGCAGCTCTTCTTTCAGTGCCTCCAAATCGACTTGCTTTGGAGGGTAACTAGGAACTTGATGCAGCGGCTGATAGACAGAGAGCATGATTGCTGCTGCTAAAATGGGAATAGCTACTGTCTAGGGTATGTGTTCTGTGCATTCCTGTACTGCCTGGTTTGGTAGTGTAGATCTTGATGTTGTCTCTGTGAGTTACCTGACTAGGAGAAGTTTGGATGCCAGCACCAACTAGGGTTATACCTCTCTGAGTATAGGTTATTACGCTTGTGTCCCTGAATAGCATTAACGTCTTCGTAGGCTGATGATGTCTGAGGAATATATTCATCAGGGGAATATGCATTATAATTATCATGTGGTGCGTAACCCTGATCATATGGTGCCAGATCGAGATTTTTCACAGGATCCTGATACGCGAATCCAGTGAATACGGCGGAGGTGTATCTCGAGTGAGCAGATTAACTCACTCAGGAGGGGCGTAGGATGCATAGGAGGGTCTCACGGCAGTAGAATTTTTGACCAGTTCCTGTTGACCTCAAGCCATGTAATCGATTTTCTTCCCAGCAAATCCATCTTTCCCAGCTGCTTGGCGATAATTTCCATATTAGCTCGAACAGACTCTACTTGGGCCTCATGGACACTAACTCGTTGTTGTCCAGGTTGCTGGAATTGGTTCATTAATGCGGCATTCATTGAATTCTCCACTAGAGACTCGAACAACTCAAATGTGCTAATTTCATCTTTCGCGAAGAAATTCCCGCCACTGGATGCATCGACCAGATATCGATGTGTGTCATCTAGCCCATGGTAAAAAATCTGAGTTAGGCGCCATTTGTGCACACCATGGTGTGGCCATTTTCTTAGGAGATCATGAAATCAGTCCCAGGCATCTTGCATCTTCTCCTCAGGTCCCTAAGAGAAAGTTGTGATCACTCATCTCATCACATTCGTCCAACCAATCGGGGAACTTCTGCAGGAATTCACATCATAATTCTGGCCATGTTCCAATCAGCTTCCCGGTGGTCTTAAACCAATATGAAGCTTTATCCCTGAGAGAAAACAGAAAAAGCTTCGTCAGAACAATTCCAAGATCTATGTTCCTGGGTCAAGCCATTTCTGCAATTCGACTTAGGTCCTCTAAATGTTGGAATGGATCCTAGTTCGAGTTTCCATAAAAGAAATTTTGGATCACCCCAATTAGATTGGGCTTGAGCTCGAACGCATCTCCACCTGTGGGAATCCAGACTAGAGGTGCGACAATTGGTGCTACCTGATGGGTCGGCCCGAATAGGTTGTTAATATGATATTTTTATCGTTGAAATGTGTATAGTGGTTAACCTAATTTGGACCTAACCATCTCTTTACAAAATTTTTAACCTGGCCTAATTGATTTTATCTTGTCACTTTTAGGCCCAGGGTCGAACACAGGGAAGTGGGGTTAAAGTCGAGTTTCTACGTTTTCCTTAAAACGCGTCTCTTCCGTTCGTTTATTGTGTTTTTGGTGTTTTTCTTATTTAGGTTTTTTATGGTAATCCTTGTTCTTGAGGCACACCCTCAAAATTGTGTCCTTAGCTTTTAGCCAAACAGAGTCCCAAAACAAGTCTTGCTACTCGCAAGACGAGGTACCTGCAAGTCAAAGATTATCTTTTCTTTTTTTATGTATTTTTTTTATCTTTTTACTAACAGAAAAGCAAATAGACAGAAAGTAAATATAGTATGTATATATATATATGTAGTATATATATAAAGGGGTGGGGGTGGAGGTGGCGATGGAGTGTAGCACTATGTCGAGTCAGTCGACGTCTAGAGAGACGCAACCAATACGACTAGGTGCCGCGTGGAGTGTGGATGGAGGATGGATGATGTATGGGACCACGCTTTTTTTTTTTGCACGCGTGTATCAGGAAATATCAGCAACTGGTGCAGATATTCCCGCGATACAGCGTATAGTAAATATATCTTTATATATATATATAAATGTATAGTTATATATGTATAGATATATATATAGATATATATGTGTTTATATATATAGGTGTATAGATATATATATATATGTATATATATATGTATATAGATATTTATATATATATGTATATAAGTATATATGTCTATATATATGTAAGTATAGGTATAAGTATATAGATGTATATATAAGTAGATATATATATATATATATATTATATATATATGTATGTATACATAACTATATAGATATACTATGTATATAAGTATATATATATATATATAGATATATGTACGTATATATATATATATATATATATATATATGTATATATGTTACTATAAGTGTGTGTGTGTGTGTGTCGGTGAATGTGTGTGTGCGTCGGTGAATGTGTGTGTGTGTGTTGCTGTGAGTTAAATAAAAGAGAGAGAGAGCACCAGACATAGAGAGAGCGGGCGGGAGAGATCGAGCGGACGCGCGCGGGAGAGATCGGCAGAGAGAGAGGGAGATCGCGGACGCGCGAGTTAAGACGTCTGCAAGAGGTGGCGGACGTCTGACGCCGCGTCGTCTGAAGGCGAAGGCGGACGTCTGACCGTCGCGGTGCACCGCACCTTCGCGCAGAGGACGTGAGGCGTCTCCTGCAGACCTGGTGCGAGGACAGAGAGCTGGCGATGGCGCGCTCGGAGAAGGCGGCGGGGAGTCTGCAATCGGTCGTGGAGGGTTGCGGAGGAGGGCAGGGGTCGGTGCGAGGCCGTAACCGGCCGCTGCAGTGCGCGCGGCAGCCGGCTGCGGGTGCAATGCGGGGTGGACAGAATGGAGACGAAGGCGAGGAACGGGCCTGCAGGCGCGCGCGGAGGGTTGCGCGCCTGCGGGGAAGGACGCGGAGGAGGCGGGGGGTGCTGCTGCTGCTGCTGTCACCGCGGTTTAGCTGCTGCTGCTTCTGCTTCAAGCTTCGGAGCTTGAAGCGGCAGCAATGGCGTGGAGACGAAAACGAAGAGAAAAGAAAACACCACGCCCACCGGCTCGTTGAAGAGCTGGGCGGTGGTGCTGCCACTGTGGTGGTGTGCACCACAGTGGGTTCTCCTGCTCACCGGGTGCCTCCTCGACGGAGGGCCGGCGTATGGGAGGGGAGAACGGTGGAGAGGAAGGTGGTGGCTGTGGGGTCTTTGCAGCAGCTCCCGTTGCGAGGATGAAGCTGCAGCTACTTATAGAGGAGGAGAGAGTGGCGTGCCGGCTGCAGCAGGGAGAGGGTGTGCGAGTTGCAGCTATAGGGAGCGACGTTGGCAGGGAGAAGTGACGGGAAGAAGTGCTGCGTGGCTGCTGCATGCAGCTGCGGGAAGAGTGCAGCCGCGGGAAGGAGAGAAAAGAAGAAATCAAGAGGAAAGATAAAAAGAGGGTGATTTTGCAAGGAGGCACTTGAAGAAAAATGTAACTATGCAGGCGATTGTTTCACTCCTCTTCCTCTCTTGATTAAATGCATGCATGCAAGTGTTTTTACAAATGCGATTACAGGATCCTATTATGCAATGTTAATGCTAGAAAATAGCACAAGAAGGCGTTATTACAGGTGTGTTTTGAGGTGCAAACATATACCCCCATGCCTATCTTTTGCTAGTCCCTAGCAAAATAGTATTTAGAAATGATCTTAAGCTGAAGATTTTCTTCTGAGGTGATACAGGTGTGTTTACTATGGAATATTGTGAGAACCAATTGTAAAGAAGACTACCAGTACTTTAAGTCTCACATGACATAGATCATCTCTCAACTAACCAAGACTCTTGATATTTAAACCTTAAGTATGATTTCCAGGACCCAGGAGGTTTTTGCCGTACTCGAGAGCTCAAGAGGTTATGGTTTGTGCATAGTGAAGGATCAAGACTGACCAGATGAACATTAAGACTCAATCCCAGGGTTTCACGAATTTTTAAGTACAGGTTGGTCCCAGTTTCAGCTCACGTCTTCGAATTGACCCTTAAGATGATGACGGAAAACTCAACTCCCATTTTCTAATTTTTTTTTTTTTTTTTTTGGCTCACCGAAAAACAAAGTATACAGACATTTATGAGATATACTGACTCTTTTAAAACATCTCTTCTTTTTTTTTTTCTTTTTTTCTTTTTTTTCTTTTTTTTTTTTTTTTGAAACACGTGTCAGTATATCTCTTACAACACATTTTGAAGCACACTTTTTTTTTTTTTTTGGTGGGAGAGTTTCTTTTTGGTGGAAAGAGTCTCTCCTAAACACAAGACTAAAGCCTGGGATAAAAAGTCTACCTGCGCGCACAGGTAAGGACTCCACCTTCCCTAATGAACACTAGGGTTGGATCTTATGTTCACCTGGTCTTTCCTGATATGTGTAGTGTGAACCAAGTTTACTTAAGCTCTCAAGAAAAAGCAAACCAACGGATCCTGTACTGGTGTCTCAGGTACAAGAATACATCCTTAGGAGAGATCTTGATCTATTTTGTCAATGCTTTAAGTGAATTAAGCCGAGCCTGAGCGAATCAAGCTTTTGTGGCCTGGAAAGTCTTCAAAATGGAGGTTGAATATCCATAAACACTTATTTCCTTTTTGTTTCAGCTTTAAGATCATTACTAAACACCATTTATTATAATATATATATATATATAAATTTTTTTTTTCTTTTTCTTGCATATTTATAAATAGGTGGGAACTGTATGATACCATAACATACCCGGATCCTATGGATGCCTATCCACCCCCCCATGCCAAACAATGCTATGTCCTCATATGCATGCAGGGAAAGGCAGAGGAAGGATGGAAGATCGGGTAACAAGAGCTGAGGTTCAGGGTATAGATCAGGGTGGAAGGGTGGGTGGATGGTGGGTGGTGAAGAGAAAAGTGAAGTGATTGCGATAGAGGTGTGAAAAGTGATGGTGGATGGTGAGTGCTGTTAGGGTGCCTCCCAACAAGCGCTGAATTTAATGTCCCCAGCTGGACTCAGAATGAGGCAAAGAATTAGTTACCCTCCAGCAGGGCAACGGTTTCTCCAATGGGGGCAGGTTCATGAGTCAGATAGGGTTTCAAACGCTGCCCGTTGACCGTAAATTTACGCCCAGATTTGGGATCTTCGATTTCGACGGCCCCATTGGGGAATGGTCTTGAGACCAGAAAAGGACCAGTCCATTTGGACTTTAATTTCCCAGGAAAGAATTTGAGTCGGGCATTATAGAGCAAAACTTGCTGAGATGGCTCAAATTCCTTCCGCCGAACATGGCTGTCGTGAAAAGCCTTAGTGCGCTGTTTAAAGGTTAGAGCAGAATCATAGGCTTCACGACGGAGCTCTTCCAGCTCTTGGAGTTGGAGTTTCCTTTCTCGTTCACACAAGTCTGGGTCGAGGTTACATTGGCGAACCGCCCAATAAGCGCGATGCTCCAACTCCACAGGCAAATGACAAGGCTTCCCGTAAACGATTCTATATGGAGACATACCAAGGGGAGCCTTGAAGGCGGTCCGATACGCCCAAAGTGCGTCAGTCAGCTTGTCGGACCAATCCTTACGGTCAGGCCGAACCGTTTTCTGGAGAATCTGCTTGATTTGCTGGTTCGACACTTCCGCCTGGCCGTTCGTCTGAGGATGATACGGGGATGCGATATGATGGTGGACTCCGTACCTCCTCAGAAGTGCCCGAAAAGAAGCATGGGTAAAGTGGCTTCCTCCATCCGAGATAATGGCCCGAGGGATCCCAAAACGCGCAAAGATATGGTCCTTGATGAATCGGGTGGAGATAACATGGTCCGCACGGCTCGTGGGAATAGCCTCGATCCATTTCGAAACATAGTCGACGGCCACGAGGATGAATTCGAAGCTGTTGGATGGAGGAAAGGGACCCATGAAGTCAATTCCCCAGATGTCGAAGATTTCCGCAGCTAGGATGTGTTGCAAGGGCATCATGTCACGACGTGCCATTGACCCTAATGACTGGCAGCTAGTGCAATGTTTGGCATAAGTGTGCGCATCCTGGTGAAGGGAGGGCCAAAAGAAACCGCACTGCAACACCTTGGCTGCAGTTTTCCTCCCAGAGAAATGGCCTCCACAGGCCTGATCGTGGCAGAAGGATAGCACACTGGGGAACTCACTGTCAGGAATACAGCGACGGATGATTTGATCAGCACCTATCCGAAAAAGAAGTGGATTATCCCAGAAATAATACTTTGCTTCTGCCATGAGACGCTCGCGCTGGTTTTTAGGCCAGCCACGTGGAAGAGATCCAGAAGCAAGGTAATTGGCAATGTCGGCATACCACGGTCCACTTGCCACATTTATTGCCAATAGGTGCTCATCAGGAAAAACTTCATTAATTGGCAGAGTAAGTCCAATATGGTCAGGGTCCAGTCTGGAAAGGTGATCAACCACAACATTCTGGGCTCCGACCTTATCACGAATCTCAATGTCAAATTCCTGGAGCAGAAGGATCCAACGAATCAGTCTAGGCTTGGCATCCTTCTTGTGCATGAGATGGCGAATGGCCGCGTGATCAGTGAAAACAATAACGTGAGAGCCCAGAAGGTAAGAACGGAATTTTTCCAGCCCAAAGACGACTGCCAGTAGTTCCTTTTCAGTGGTAGTATAATTACGCTGGGCCTCGTCCAACGTCTTACTAGCGTAGTATACCACGAAGGGGTGTCTATCGCGTCTTTGTCCCAGGATGGCTCCGACTGCAAGGTCTGAAGCGTCACACATAAGTTCAAAGTCGAGGGACCAATCAGGCGGCTGGAGAACAGGGGCCTTGGTGACAGCATTACGTAGCTGCGTGAATGCTTGTATACAGTCAGGGCCCATGTCGAAGGGCACGTCGGTTGATAGGAGATGAGTTAAGGGTCGACAAATTTTGGAGAAGTCTTTGATGAATCTCCTATAGAAACCGACGTGTCCCAAGAAGGAGCGGATTTGTTTGACAGAACCAGGCACAGGTAAATCAGCAATGACATCGAGCTTAGCTCTGTCAACCTCGATACCCCTATCGGAGATGATATGTCCAAGAACAATTCCCTCGTGCACCATAAAATGACTTTTTTCCCAGGAAAGCATGAGGTTTACATCAATACATCTCCTAAGGATGCGAGTCAGGTTGGCAAGACATTCGTCGAAAGATGGTCCAAAGACTGAAAAGTCATCCATGAAGACCTCGAGAAAGTCACCCACCATGTCATGAAATATCGCCAGCATGCATCTCTGGAAAGTTGCTGGCGCGTTACAAAGTCCAAACGGCATCCTTCTAAAGGTGAAGGTGCCGAAAGGGCAGGTAAAAGTGGTTTTCTCTTGGTCTCGGGGGTCTATTGCCACCTGGTTATATCCTGAGAATCCATCCAGGAAGCAGAAAAATTTATTTCCCGCTAACCGCTCCAGGATTTGGTCAACAAATGGTAGCGGGAAGTGATCTTTCTTGGTTGCAGCATTGAGTTTCCTATAATCTACACACACTCTCCAAGATGTAGGAGTGCGTGTAGGGATGGATTCGCCCCTGTCATTGACACGGATGGTGAGTCCTGCCTTTTTGGGCACAACGTGAATCGGACTCACCAAGGGGCTATCGCTGATCGGGTAGATTATACCCGCATCCAGCCACTTAATGATTTCATTCTTAACGACCTCCCGCATGTTAGGGTTGAGACGTCGCTGCATCTCGCGAGAAGGTCGAGCCTCCTCCTCCGTATATATACGATGAGTGCAGTAGGAGGGGCTAATACCAGATAAGTCTGATAAAGACCATCCAATAGCTGCCTTGTGTTCTAGGAGGACCTTAGTTAGTTTGCACTCCTGCTCCATGGTTAATTTTGAACTGATGATTACAGGGAGCGTTTCATTTGGTCCTAGGAAAACATACTTGAGTGTATTAGGCAGCACTTTTAGCTCACGAGTGGATGGGGAAGGATCTGGCATTTCTTGGGACGAGAGTGTCCCAGACGGGTAGGAGAACAAGTTAGGAGGAAGAAACTGGCCTTCAGATTGGCCAAGAAGAGGGGCTTCTTGGATAGATGGATCCAAAAATGAATAGCCCCAGTGAGAAGTATATGGGCTCAAGGTCCCAGTGTGGATTTGTAAATCAGCCTGATTTGGCAGGGAAGAAATGGCAATTCGGTCTTCATGAGTGTGGACCGACAGTGAGTAGCCCGGATATGACTCAGACCACGAGGTATGGGAAGCGGAGAAAACCTCGTCAGAAGTCTGGCCAGGAGAAGGTACTGGACAAGGGAGCGATTGGGGAACGTCACAGTATGCGTTGGTCAGGCAGTTATCAGTGTTTATAGGTAATCCGCAGCAGTCCGAATAGGTCCCAATTAGTCCGATACACGCGCTGACGGCCATGTCCTCGTCAGACGTGTCATCCTCAATGCAATCGCAATCAAAGTTCTTGGCTGCCTTGAATATGTTAAGCTTGAGCTTCTCAGATCCAACGGCAATCTCAATACAGCCCGACTCGCAGTCGATGTGGGCGCGGGCTGTGGCCAAGAAAGGTCGACCGAGGATGATCGGACAATCAGAAAGTGAACTAGGAACTTCCATATCTAAAACAAGAAAGTCAACAGGAAAACAGAGACTGTTGACCCTAACCACCACGTCTTCCACCACACCCTTCGGGATTTTGACAGAACGATCTGCCAACTGTAACGTGACAGAGGTGGGTTTCAGATTTCCCAAGGAAAATTTTTTGAGCATGATGGTCGGTATGAGATTGATGGAAGATCCTAGATCAAGCAAGGCACGGTTAAAACTGCAGCCTTGGATGCTACAGGAAATCAGCGGTGTGCCCGGATCTTTCTGCTTCGGTGGTAAGTTTGACAGTATAGCACAACTCGCATGAGGCGAGTGAACCACCGGATTCTTAGTCTTCTTTGACTGTCGCCTGGGTGTTGTGTAGTCTTTGAAAAATCGAGCGACAGTAGGTATGTAGTCGATTGCCTCGAGCAGGGGTACCTTGATTTCTACATCCCGGAACAAATTACGTAGGTTGTCAAAGGCCTGCGTATTTTTCTTTTTGCCTTTTGGCTCCCTTAGTAGAGCCTCAGGGAATGGGATTGATTCTGGCACAAGTTTTGGTGCATCATCCTCTCGCGAATGCGGTATGCATCCCGAATGAGAGGGCGAAGAAGAAGACGGGCCAGGATTAGGTCGAGGCGGATCGACGGTCTGCTTACCACTCCTCGTAGTGAGCATTGGACGATGCGGGTCCAGTGGGATCATACGGTGGAGGAGGGTTTGCAATGGGGATATAAGAGTGTGGTGCTGCAGCAGCATTAGCCTGAAATCCCGGTGGAATGCTCGGAGCTTGCAGAACTTGATTAACCTGTCCCTGAGAAGGTCGTACCTGTGGTTGAGAACCACGGGGCACGAAATTTCGCGGGTTTGGAACAGGTTGGGCGGGAAGAGTGCCCTGAGATCGAGTCGCCATGCATAGTTGACTGATCTCGGCGTTCTGCTGCGCCAATTGGTGCTGAAGAGAGGTCATGTTCTCTTCATGGCGCTTTGACATTTCCGTCATCATTCGCATCAATTTGTCAAGAGGGCTTGATGCGTGTTCAGTTTGTGGTACGCAAGGGCCTGATGGCGGATTTGCCATAGGATTAAACTGGACCCTTGGGATGACGGGTGCGGACGGTCGCATTGGTCCACACACGGGGTTTTGGTGCTGCGGGTTGTTGGACCATGCGAAGTTCGGATGATTACGCCACCCTGGGTTATAAGTGGCAGAGAACGGGTTGTTCCCCAGGGCGCAAGCATCTCCGATGCCAGAAGACGCATCCGCATGTAGATATGCGTCTGAGCACACGGAGGCTTGGTCCTCCGTGTCGAAATACTGGCTCGCAGAAGCCAGTTCCACATGACTTACCGAGTCGCTTGGCGCGACACTCGTTAAGGAAGGTCTAACGGGGTTTCTCGGGATAAGCCTGGTATTAGAAGAACCTGGATTGTGACGAAGTGGTGAAGGGGTGGTGTTTGCCATAGATCGGGCGGGGTTGGCCAGAAGCTCGTCCAGCTTCTTGTGCACGACGGAGACTTCATCCAGTTTTTGTGCAATAAGGCTTAGATCAGTGGATGAATGGGAGGGTCCCGTGTCAACTTCGTGGACATTTCGAGGCTGGCTGGTACGATTAAAGGCGACAATGGAAGCATTGTTCATCGAGTTTTCACTCATATTTTCAAACAGCTCGAATGCTCCATTCTCGTCTTTATTCATAAAGTTCCCTCCGCAGGAAGCGTCTGCAATCTGCTTCAAAGTCTCATTTAGCCCATAGTAGAAAATCTGGGCTATATGCCACTTAGGCAGACCGTGGTGCGGACACTTCCTGAGGAGGTCGTTATACCTCTCCCATGCCTCATGAAATTGTTCGCCGTTTTGTTGCATAAATGAAGTGATAGCACGGCGAAGCGCATTGGTCCGCCCGATTGGGAAGAACTTCTTGAGAAACGCTGTTCGCATCTCTTCCCAAGAGTGGATGGTTCTCCCAAGGGTGCATAACCATTGCGACGCTTTATCCCGTAATGAAAACGGGAACATCTTCATGAGGACTATAGATAACCCGACATTTCTTGGTTTAACGATTTCAGCAAGTCGGGTTAAGTCTTCCAAGTGGAGAAATGGGTCTTCACTTGCAAGACCATGAAAGTGAAAATTGATTAGGCCAATTATGTTTGGTTTTAATTCAAAGTCGTCCCCGCCCATGGGGACCCGAATTTGTCCTATGGTCTCTGTAGCAGCAGGATTCTGATAAGAGCTAAGAGACCTAGGCTCCTCCCGTTCAGGAGGGTTCTGCATTTCCTCCAATGTTTCCCGAATGGCTTCGATTTGCTCATTATACATTTCCATTTGGGCTTGGAGGCGGGTTATGGGATCTAAGGCTCCACCACCTGGTGGGTTTTGAGGGCGGTTTCCTCCCTCGGGATTTGGGGGTGGGCGTGCAGCCATGTTTCTGGAGGAGGAGGACGATTCAACTTGTTTTCTAGATTTATCAGTCAATTCAAATAGTTCAGGGTTTTGTGACCTCCTCCCAAACATGCACTACCGCAGGAAGAATTGGGGAGATGAGAAGGGAAAAGGGATGAGAGAAATGACGCCGCAAAGGTACACTTGATTACAAATCAATATAATCAAGTTCCTAACCTCGACAGTGTTCCCTTAGACTTAAAGATCTAAGTTACCTACTATAACGAACTACAGAACCGAATGCGAGCACCGCGGAACCACCGGGCCAGATTGAAAGGCCATTTGCCCCAGTCTTAGACACCCGATAGCACGCGGGAACTCTCACCAGCACGTAGTCGCTACACACAGGTAGTTAGACCTCCAATCCTTAGTAAGGGTCAAGTTACTACCAGTTTTAATTAGAGGCTTAGGGTCAAGTGCTTTTGGAATGTGAAGGGCGTTGTTTACGGGTAATGCCCAAGTGATTGATTTTAAGAGTGTGTAAGAACAAGCATGCAACGGGGAAATCTCCCCGAATTGAAGTTTTTATTGGCGAATGGTTTTTAGAGTTCAGCCTTAAGTAGTATGAATTTTAGGGTTTTGCTGAATTACCAATTCAACCAATCTCCGGGTTTTTGCAAAAATACAGGTTTTCCTTCTAAAACCCAAGAAACCCTTCTTCAATTATCAGTTAGTTAATGCATGCTAAAATGCAATGGGCTACCCTAAATGGAGATTTCTAAGTGTGGATGCACGAATCAGTTTTATATCAATGTGACAGGGAGCCAAAGCACTTCAATTCAAGTGCTCCCAATCACCAGAAATGATTTCCACACACAAGGTTTCAACCAAAAGATAAAGAAAATAAAATTGTTGGGGTTGAAGTATTCAGGATCGAATTACAGGCAAGTTTGAAAAGTCGTGGTGGGGTTGGAATCAACTCAATTCCAAGTCTCCCCACCAAAAATGTGATCCTGAATTAAAGATAAGTGAGGCAAAAGAGGGATACAAGCAATCTTTTTCTTTGCCTCAAAGAATACTTCCCACGGCGAAAAATCTAAGAATCAAGATTCTCGGATTTTCGCTATGCGAAGTAAGGCGGGAAATCCCGGGGCAGTGGGAGTGAAGACAACCAATCAATCAAGTGAATTTTAATCCACTTGCCCTCAAGAAATCCCAAGAAGTTTTTCTAGTTTTTAGTTTTAAAATTTTTTTTTTTACTGTGGTGGCAAGTTAACCCTAATTTGATGAGAAAAGAAAACCTACTTGTTCGGCAACGTGTGCGAAGCTCCAATGCGATGTCGGCGTCTTCACGCTCTCGTTCCTGCCTTGGATCTGCTCACGTCCTCGACTTCGTCAACCTTCTTCTCCTTCCACCAGGTTCACCTGCACACCAAAAACAACAATACCCGTGAAGAGAGAAGAGACAAATTTAAAGGAATTGGATAGAAACTTACTCGAAAGCGCACCTCCCCGGCAACGGCGCCAGAAAAGTTATGATGGGTCGGCCCGAATAGGTTGTTAATATGATATTTTTATCGTTGAAATGTGTATAGTGGTTAACCTAATTTGGACCTAACCATCTCTTTACAAAATTTTTAACCTGGCCTAATTGATTTTATCTTGTCACTTTTAGGCCCAGGGTCGAACACAGGGAAGTGGGGTTAGAGTCGAGTTTCTACGTTTTCCTTAAAACGCGTCTCTTCCGTTCGTTTATTGTGTTTTTGGTGTTTTTCTTATTTAGGTTTTTTATGGTAATCCTTGTTCTTGAGGCACACCCTCAAAATTGTGTCCTTAGCTTTTAGCCAAACAGAGTCCCAAAACAAGTCTTGCTACTCGCAAGACGAGGTACCTGCAAGTCAAAGATTATCTTTCCTTTTTTTATGTATTTTTTTTATCTTTTTACTAACAGAAAAGCAAATAGACAGAAAGTAAATATAGTATGTATATATATATATGTAGTATATATATAAAGGGGTGGGGGTGGAGGTGGCGATGGAGTGTAGCACTATGTCGAGTCAGTCGACGTCTAGAGAGACGCAACCAATACGACTAGGTGCCGCGTGGAGTGTGGATGGAGGATGGATGATGTATGGGACCACGCTTTTTTTTTTTGCACGCGTGTATCAGGAAATATCAGCAACTGGTGCAGATATTCCCGCGATACAGCGTATAGTAAATATATCTTTATATATATATATAAATGTATAGTTATGTATGTATAGATATATATATATAGATATATATGTGTTTATTTATATAGGTGTATAGATATATATATATATATATGTATATATATATGTATATAGATATTTATATATATATATGTATATAAGTATATATGTCTATATATATATAAGTATATGTATAAGTTTATAGATGTATATATAAGTAGATATATATATATATATTATATATATATGTATGTATATTATATATATATGTATGTATACATAACTATATAGATATACTATGTATATAAGTATATATATATATAGATATATGTATGTATATATATATATATATATGTATATATGTTACTATAAGTGTGTGTGTGTGTGTGCGTCCGTGAATGTGTGTGTGTGTGTTGCTGTGAGTTAAATAAAAGAGAGAGAGAGCACCAGACAGAGAGAGAGCGGGCGGGAGAGATCGAGCGGACGCGCGCAGGAGAGATCGGCAGAGAGAGAGGGAGATCGCGGACGCGCGAGTTAAGACGTCTGCAAGAGGTGGCGGACGTCTGACACCGCGTCGTCTGAAGGCGAAGGCGGACGTCTGACTGTCGCGGTGCACCGCGCCTTCGCGCAGAGGACGTGAGGCGTCTCCTGCAGACCGGGTGTGAGGACAGAGAGCGGGCGATGGCGCGCTCGGAGAAGGCGGCGGGGAGTCTGCAGTCGGTCGCGGAGGGTTGCGGAGGAGGGCAGGGGTCAGCGCGAGGCCGTAACCGGCCGCTGCAGTGCGCGCGGCGGCCGGCTGCGGGTGCAATGCGGGGTGGACAGAACGGAGACGGAGGCGGGGAACGGTCCTGCAGGCGCGCGCGGAGGGTTGCGCGCCTGCGGGGAAGGTCGCGGAGGAGGCGGGGGTGCTGCTGCTGCTGCTGTCGCCGCGGTTTAGCTGCTGCTGCTGCTGCTTCAAGCTTCGGAGCTTGAAGCGGCAGCAATGGCGTGGAGACGAAAACGAAGAGAAAAGAAAACACCACGCCCACCGGCTCATTGAAGAGCTGGGCGGTGGTGCTCCCACTATGGTGGTGTGCACCACAGTGGGTTCTCCTGCTCGCCGGGTGCCTCCTCGACGGAGGGCCGGTGTATGGGAGGGGAGAACGGTGGAGAGGAAGGTGGTGGCTGTGGGGTCTTTGCAGCAGCTCCCGTTGCGAGGATGAAGCTGCAGCTACTTATAGAGGAGGAGAGAGTGGCGTGCCGGCTGCAGCAGGGAGAGGGTGTGCGAGTTGCAGCTATAGGGAGAGGCGTTGGTAGGGAGAAGTGACGGGAAGAAGTGCTGCGTGGCTGCTGCATGCAGCCGCGGGAAGAGTGCAGCCACGGGAAGGAGAGAAAAGAAGAAATCAAGAGGAAAAATAAAAAGAGGGTGATTTTGCAAGGAGGCACTTGAAGAAAAATGTAACTATGCAGGCGATTGTTTCACTCCTCTTCCTCTCTTGATTAAATGCATGCATGCAAGTGTTTTTACAAATGCGATTACAGGATCCTATTATGCAATGTTAATGCTAGAAAATAGCACAAGAAGGCGTTATTACAGGCGTGTTTTGAGGTGCAAACACTACCGGATCATAGAAATCCTAAAGCTGTTCTCCTCACGGTGGATGCTACATTTTATCCAAAGTGTTCAAGATATGGTCTATGTTCTTTTTCTGTCGTTCCTCATATTCAAAGACCCAGGCATCCAGACGAGCATTGGGTCCAGATTTGTTGGATCCTAACTAGGTCGGGGTCCAGGGTTAGCCATCTCGGCTAGGAGGATAGAAGAAGAGGGTAAGGAAGAAGATGGTCTGGGTGAGGTGACTCTCTTCCTTGGGAGTGGCACCTAAGGTCCAGCCAGTTGAGGTCTCAGTGACCTCCTTCCTTGCATACACCAACTGATGAGAACCTCATCATGAGCCATAACTAGCTCATTTTGACCTAATACAAAGGATAAAAGCTCCTACATATCTCAAGGAAAGGCTTAACTCAGAGAATCCAGAGTTTGAGAAGAAAACAAGTCATAAGGGGTAAAAATGCAATTTTACCAGTATAATCTGCATACAGGGTAATTCAGGGCCCAAACATAGGTCAAAGCAGCTTAATAAGAATAAGAGTGGGATGAAATGATCTAGCAAGGGCTACAGCAATTCCAAGAAACTAAATGATAATCTGTAACCCTAAAACAACCCACTTCAATTCACAAGGTTCGAGGCAAAGTAAAAATAGAATAAACCCTCTAAAATTCATACAAAAATAATCTCTAGGGTTTAGAACCTTCAATTTGGCCTTCAGAACCCATTTTGACCTACATTGAGAACCATGCCCAATTAATAACTTAACTTGGGTTTTTGCGTAAATTGACCGGTCAAACAAGGTTTATATGGAAATGAAATTCACCATCAGATTCCTTAGGTCCTAATTAGTCATGTATAAAAACTTGAGCCTAAGAAGAAACCTCCTTGACCGACTTTACACTTTGGTCCTCATATATTTACTCTTTGGCCCTCAACTTTTGAACCCTCGCATTTTGGCCCCTAACTCTCCTTCGTTCTTTGTGATCAGGTCCCCCCTGCAAAACCTGCCAGCACCATGCTCCGGCGACCTTGCGCGGAGCATGGCGCCGCGCAGGGTGAGGTGGGGGACCTGGCAAGTAAACCGGGGGTGCCCTGCGTCGTCAGCCGTCGCAGGGACACCCCCCTGGTCGTTGTAACCCACCATACCGGCCGTGCGAACGCACGGACGGTATGGGTTCTTTTTTCCGGCCATCCTCCGGCGAGGGAGACATGTCGTCTCCCTCCGCCTTCCTCCCTGTTTGATCCCTATAAATACCCCCCGTTGCTCCACCGACCGGGGCAGCTTGGATCTGACGGAGAAAATCCCCAACTTTCCTCTCTTCTCTCTCCGGCAGACGCTCACCAGCTCCGGTGGTTCCTCCCCCTCCACCTCTTCGCTCTGCCGCAATACCAGCAGCAGAGACTTCCTCCCCTGCTCTTCCCGCGCCACGCCGCACCCAGCTGGCGCCTCTCCGGCTCTCTGCTCGCCGTCGCCCCTTTCCCTGAGCATCGTCTTCTCCGGCGACAGTCGATACGACTGTCGCCCTGTTCCTCCCCCTTCGTCCCTGCAAGTAAGCTAGAACTACTCCCCTTCTTCTCCTCTTTCTTTCCCCGCTTTCAATTTATTCAATTAAGCCCTCGACCGACCCTGACCATCGTCATCCCCTTCGTCTCCGGCCACCCTCCGGCGAGATGCTCCCATCGCTCCACAGCCTCACACACCTCGCCGACCTTCACCGAACCTCCGCCTCATCACACTGAGCTCCCCCCACCCCTTCACTGCCACTCCACACCTCCGTAACGCTTCCCCCAACGAACCCATCCTCCGACCCACAGTCCGACCTAGGGCAGCCCTTGCACGCCGCCCCGCGCCTCGCCACCACCCACACGAGCTCCGCCGCACCCTGGAGAAGCTCCTGGCACTTTCTGATTAGGCCGAGAGGCCGTTTTCTTGTGAACAGGCCACCCGACCTCTGCCGCCATTGCCGCGCAGGAGGAACTGCTTCCGCCTGCAGCTACAGGCGCGCCACGCTCAGCGCCACGCCCAGATTCAACTCCCAGGCCTTGCGAGGCGTTTTGGCAAAACACCAGGCTCGCAGCTAAGGCAGAAGGCTTCGCGTGACGCCGCAATCTCCCGCTGATTTCCCCGCTGCGGGCGCGCAATTGAGGTGGGACATTTAGTCCCACCTCGGAAAAGCCTGAAGAGTCGCAGCGATATAAGATGCAAAAGTGCTGGAGGCTTACTGCCTCAGCACACGGGGTGAGGTCCCCTTCACCCGCCCGGTTACCCGGTCTCGTCCGCGCTCACGCCCCGCGGACCTGACCCGACCCGACCCGACCCGACTTAAGACTGACCTGCACTCCTCGCCCACCACACACGCCGGTGGGCCTGGACCCGGGCACGACCCGTACCCGATTACCCGGCAGCTCTGGGAGAGCTTTCCCAAGAGTGGTTTCAGAGAGAGAGAGACGCGGGGGGGGGAGAGGGTAGAGTAGGTTTTGTTCTCTGACGTAAGCTCTGAAGTGTGCAGGCACAGGTGAAGAAGAAGAACCGCGGAAGAAGAAGGAAGCTGAGGGAGACACTGTAGCACAGGCTGTTTAAGTCGTCTGATTTGGAAATCAGACGACGGCCTGAAGGGAAAAGAAGAAAGAAGGAGGGGTGATGTCCCTGGCTGAAAAAGAACAGAAGAAGACAGAAGAAAAAGGAGGAGCAGGAACAGCAGGAAGAAAGAGGAGCATCACCTCAAGAAGAAGGAGATCTAAAGAAAGAAGAAAGAGGAGCATCACCTCTACAGCAACAAAGAAGAAGGAGATCTGAAGAAAGAAAGAAAGAAGAACATCACGAGGAGAAAACAAAGAGAACAACAAATTCTTTCCCTCTCTCTTTCTTTAGTTTTGTAAAAGAAACATGTATATCTCTAGAATACAACTTGCTCCCTGAGTTCGACCTCGGGAACTCTTTTATTCTCCGAGTAAAAAAAAAAAAAAAATTTTATATAGTTGAAATGTTGGTAATAACTGGCTATACTACAACATAATAACAATAAAACCCGGTTGTCCCAATCCTCTTCAACCATTTTGGCGCCGCTGCCGGGGACCAACGGCTATTCTAGAGGTAAACATTCCTGTTTCTTTTTTAATTTCTGATAATCTCCCCTCTTTTGTGCAGCTACAGGAACTCAAGAAGACATGCAACCACACGACAACCACTCCGAAGACAGGTAAATTTTTCCTCTCACTATTAACCCCTAAACTCTAAAAGAGGAAGAAAAGAAAAGAACAAGCAATATAGAGCTAACCTGTCTTCCATACTTAGTAACCATAAAGAGTTGCATGTTTTCAACTCATCACTCCTGCACACTATTAAGGGTATTTAAGGGCTAACACATTCTTGCTTGAGCCCTAATTGCCCAACAAAGAATTAAATGGACCAAGTAGAGCCAACATAAGGTCAAACATTAGGATTTCAGTAAAGACACACCCCTTAATCAAGAATTGAGGAAATCCAAAAGAGGTGTGCCCAAGCCATTGATTGAAAATAATTAACAAGAAAAATCCTAAACAATTGGCTCTCTCTAAACACTTGAACCCTAAAAGACAAGACCTGAAAGCTCTCAAAGAAAACAAGAGGTAAAGTTGACCCCTTTGGGTCAACCAACCTTAAATTAGGTCACTCTTTGCACTTAAAAAGACTAAAGTTCAAGTGAAACCTTAAGCACCCTGATCTTAAAATTGGTAGACTTAAGAGGTCAAGATCCCCATTCTGGTCTACCTGGAACCGCAGTGACAAGAGAGGTCGGGTGGGGGAAACCCTGTAACCCGTGGGGACGCTCTACCGTGTAGGGGTCTTCGCGGGACTCTCCCTCTCTGGCTGCCCAGGTAATTCTCAGGTGGACGATCTTTCTGATCAAGGGGTCCATCTGCCCCGCACCTCTATAGTCACCCAACACATTTTTGGGTGTCTTGATTGGGTCCAGCACCTTCTAAACTTACCTCTTCCAACAGTGCATGTACGGAAGGAGGTCTCTAAGACCACCCTTAAGACCTCCTTTAGAAATTCGCTCTCGTCAAGGCCAAGCCTCGACGCCCGTGTTTGTACAGCAACACCCTCACATTATTCTCTCTTCTGATTCAGAACCAAGTTCTTCTTCTTCCCCCATCATGGCTCAGCCAGTTGAGGAAGAAAATAATCTGGAACACCAGCTCCAGCGACTCAATGACCTCTTCCAAAACTTCGTGCACCCACCACAGCGTCCTATGATGCGGGACCACTACAATCCTACTGCGGTGGCCATTGAGCCTCGAGTCAGAATCCCGACTGGAGGACCTGATTCCGAATTAAAGCCCAACATGATTCATGCTATACCTAAATTCCATGGGCTTAATTCTGAAGATCCCTTCCAGCACATCAAACAGCTAAAGCATCTGGCCCACACTTTTGGATCAGATGCGCAAAATCGGGATATTCTTCTCATGAAGATGTTCTCCTTTTCTCTTATGGACAAGGCCGCCCATTGGTATCAAACTCAGACCCGGCCGATCAACACTTGGGAAGAACTTCAATCTGAATTTTTGAAAAAGTTTTTTCCCGTTGGTCGGACCAACGCCTTGCGCCATCAGATTACACACTTCACTCAACAATCAGGAGAACCTCTCCATGAGGCATGGGATCGTTTTCAGGATCTCATGAGAAAGTGCCCCCATCACGGAGTTCCTAAATGGGAACAAGTCCAATCGTTTTACCAGGGACTCCGTGAGGACATCCGCCTTTTCGTCAATGCAACTTGCGGAGGAAACATCATGGGTCAACATGAAGACACCATATGGGAGATTCTCGAAAACATGTGCGAGAACTCCATCAACAATGACTCCATGGGATTATTCGACAGGACGAATACCCGCGCAGCGACGAATCTTAAGGGAGCACATGAGACGCAGGGCCTGTCCGCATCAGTCGACCTGGAATTAATGGCCAGTCGATTGGACAAAGTCTCAATCATTGAAAAGAAGGTGGATGAGCTGACTCAGCACTTGCAGCGAGCCACCTCCGCGCGTAACTCCTTTGCACAACCTCCTTCCACACAGGAAACTGTGCAAAACATCCTCCACCGATCTTCCCCTGGGATGGATCCATATCCACCCCCATCTGATTCTTGGATTGGAAGATCATCCGATCCTTTCTACACCAGCCGAGGGAACTCCATTCCCCCTTTCCCTGACTCTCAGGAGGTTCCTCAGACCTGCGAGGACCTCAACGCCATCCAGAACGACCCATTCTCCAACACTTACAACCCTGGATGGCGAAACCATCCCAATTTTCAGTGGGCAGGAAATTCCCAAACTCAAAGACCACCTTTTCAGTCCCACCCACAGCCCCCTCGTCATTACCAGCCGCCTCAGCCTCGGCCCAACCCTACTTATCCATCAGGGCCAAATCAGGATCAAATGTCCCTAATCCTTCAGACTCTGGCTGACATTCAAAAAACGAATGCGGCTATTCAAAAACAGCACAAGGACGAGCTTACTGAAGTTAAAACTCAACTGGCCCAGTTGGCAAATTCTCGCCAGCCAGGCACACTCCCTTCCCAACCTATTCCTAACCCAAATAACGTGCCAACCCAGAAGCGCGTTATGAATCCAAATTTAGGCCACGCTCAATGGATTTATCAGGCCCCTACTGCTCCATCTCCAGACGAGATGGAAGCCTCAACTTCTTATGCGGGATTTCAGCAGCAGCCACCCCTCTTACCAAACCCAAACCAAAATCAGGCCGGATTAAATTCTGTAACAACACGTAGTGGTAAAACAACTGAAGACCCGCATTATCCAAACCACTCCAAGCCTGATAACCATGACCCTAGGATAGTTATCCAAGATACCGCTGTTCCGGATCCACAACCTGGACCTATCCTAGAAGAACCAACCAAGATCCCGTTTCCCGAGGCCTTGACCAAGGGAAAGAAGACCACCAAACCCGTGGCCCCTGAGGAGGACCTGGTCAAGCTCTTTGAGCAGGTCCACATAAACATCCCCTTGATGGATGCAATCCGCCACGTACCAGCTTACGCATGATTCTTAAAGAATATATGTACACCCCAGCGTAAGCCGCGAACCAAGGGAGGGAGCCCAATTGTTCTGTCAGAACAAGCCAGCTCTGTAATCCTCAGTAGACTCCCACCCAAGGCAAAAGATCCTGGAACTCCCCTGATTTCCTGTAAGACAGGTGGTACCCAATTTGATAGAGCTTTGTTAGACTTGGGTGCATCCATAAACCTGATACCCACATCCTTACTCAACCATCTAGAAGAATCTGAGCTAAAACCAACCGAGGTGACATTACAATTAGCAGATCGATCTATAAAGTCACCAAAAGGGATTCTCGAGGATGTTATCGTGAGAGTGCGGGATTTCTATTTTCCAGTGGACTTTATAGTCTTAGATATGGATGCACCTGAGAACCCTAGGGATACACCAATCATTCTAGGGAGACCTTTCTTGGCTACTGCTAGAGCCAACATCAGCTGTGAGGAGGGCCAAATAGAGCTTAAGTTTGGAGATCAAACACTGAAAATTGATATATTTAAGGCCCAACAAGGAATTAATTGCGGCATCATCGAGCAAATTTGTGACATCAAGACGTTGGTTGATGAATCACACCTCCAGAATGACTCGAGTATGCCTCATCAACCACAGAAGGATCTTGACCCGCAAACAGAGGAGTCAAATCCAGATGTGAACAACCCAGTAACTCCCACCCTTGAACCTCACATCTATACTGAACCACCCGCTGCTGCTGAAAACCCCATCCTCGAACTGAAACCCCTTCCTGCTCACTTAAAATACGTCTTTTTGGGGTCTAATCAGACCCTTCCTGTGATTATCAATTCCAACCTCAGTCCTGAACAGGAATCCCGTCTGATTGTTGTCCTCCAGCAACATCGCAGAGCCATCGGATGGACTCTCGATGATTTGACTGAAATAAGTCCCTCTTATTGTACTCATCATATCTATTCAGAAGAGGGCACACGACCTTCTCGTGAAATGCAGAGACGCTTAAACCCCAATCTACAGGAGGTCGTGAAAAAGGAGATCATCAAGTGGTTAGATGCCGGGATCATCTACCCGATCTTCGATAGTCGTTGGGTGAGCCCAATTCAGGTCGTGCCCAAGAAGGCAGGACTCACCACTATAACGACTGAGACCGGAGAAATCATTCCTACCCGATTAGCCAACTCGTGGAGAGTCTGTATAGATTACCGTCGACTCAATTCCTCCACGAAGAAGGATCATTTCCCACTACCCTTCATTGATCAAATTCTCGAAAAACTAGCGGGAAATAGGTTCTTCTGCTTTCTTGACGGGTACTCCGGTTATAACCAGGTGGCAATCCATCCTGAGGACCAAGAAAAGACCACGTTCACCTGCCCCTTCGGAACATACGCTTTCCGAAGGATGCCTTTCGGTCTTTGCAATGCACCCGCTACTTTTCAGCGATGCATGCTTGCCATATTCTCAGATATGGTAGGCGATTATCTGGAAGTCTTCATGGATGACTTTTCAGTTTTCGGAGCATCATTCGACGATTGCCTCCAACACTTGGTCCAGATACTCAGGCGGTGCATCGATGTGAATTTGGTTCTTTCCTGGGAAAAGAGCCATTTCATGGTGCCTGAGGGAATTGTCCTGGGACACTCAATTTCGGAGAAAGGTATCCAAGTGGATCGAGCTAAGGTTAATCTGATCTCTCACCTTCCTATGCCTAGCTCAATCAGGGACATCCGATCCTTTTTAGGGCATGTCGATTTTTATCGACGATTTATCCCTGATTTTTCAAAAATCGCACGCCCCCTGACCACTCTTCTCTCCAAGGATGTTCCCTTCGAAATCTCCAAGGAATGCACTCAAGCATTTGAAATCCTGCGTGACCGAGTCACCCAAGCCCCGATCCTACAGTCCCCTGATTGGTCTCAACCCTTTGAGATCATGTGTGATGCATTCGACTTCGCTGTAGGAGCGATTTTGGGACAGAAAAATGACAAGAAACCTGTGGTCATTTACTACGCCAGCAAAACACTCGATGAGGCTCAGCGTAACTATACGGTTACTGAGAAAGAGCTGCTAGCTATAGTATTTGCCCTAGAAAAGTTCAGATCGTACCTTCTGGGTTCCCATGTCATCATATACTCGGATCACACAGCTGTGAGGCATCTCCTTGCGAAGAAGGACGCGAAACCTCGATTAATCCGATGGATCTTGCTGTTGCAAGAATTTGACCTTGAGATTCGCGACAAAGCGGGAAAGCAAAACGTGGTAGCTGATCACTTGTCCCGTCTTCCTTCTGAAATAATTGACCCTTCCGAACCCATCACTGAGCATTTTCCCGATGAGCACCTGCTGACTATTGGTACTAGCCTTCCATGGTTTGCTAATATAGTAAATTACTTGGCATCTCATCAGATCCCGTCCGATTGGCCGAAGGCCAAGAAAGACAAATTACGCTCCGATGCCAAGTATTACATTTGGGAAGATCCGTACCTCTTCCGCATAGGTGCCCATCAGATCATCCGAAGATGTGTCCCGGAAGGGGAATTCAACAATATCCTCTCTTTCTGCCATGACCAGGCATGCGGTGGCCATTTTGCCGGGCATAAAACCGCATCAAAAGTCCTCCAGTGCGGCTTTTACTGGCCCACACTGTTCAAAGACGCATACAATCACTGCAAGGCATGCAGTCGTTGCCAGACTTTGGGCAACATGAGCCATCGCGACATGATGCCTATGCAACCAATTCTAGTATGCGAAATCTTTGATGTTTGGGGGATTGATTTTATGGGCCCCTTTCCTGTTTCGGATGGTTTCGAATACATTCTGTTGGCTGTGGACTACGTGTCCAAATGGATCGAAGCCATACCGACCCGAACCTGTGATCACAAAATCGTTCTCAAATTCATTCATCAACACATTTTCTCAAGGTTCGGGATTCCTCGTGCAATAATCTCTGATGGAGGGACCCATTTCACAAATGCTCAGTTTAGGTCACTGATGACCAAATACGGGGTGTCTCACCGAATCTCTACTCCTTACCACCCCCAAACTAATGGTCTAGCTGAGCTGTCTAATCGGGAGATCAAGAAAATCCTGCAAGTCACTGTTCGACCTGACAGGAAGGACTGGTCGTCCCGACTTCCGGAAGCATTGTGGGCCTATAGGACCGCCCAAAAAACCCAATTGGGCATGTCCCCCTTTAGACTGGTGTACGGAAAGGCATGCCACCTTCCCGTAGAACTGGAGCATAAAGCCTATTGGGTAGTACGGAACTGTAATCTAGATCTTTCCAAGGCTGGGACCCACAGAAAACTCCAAATCAGCGAGATCGATGAATTACGCATAGACGCGTACGAGAACTCGCAAATCTACAAGGAGCGGGTTAAAGCCTTCCACGACAAACACATCTCGAGAAAGATCTTTCATCCTGGTCAAAAGGTCCTACTCTTTGATGCCCGACTCAAACTCTTCCTAGGAAAACTGAGATCTAAGTGGGTCAGACCATATTTGGTCCGACAGGTTTTTGGAAATGGAGCAATCGAAATCAATCCACTCAGCCACGATTCTGAACCTTTCATCGTGAACGGTCAGAGACTCAAGCCGTTCATTGATGTAACTTCTACTGATTTGGCTGAGGCATCTTATATCCTCCTTTCCCCTTGAGCTTATTGCGCCCAGCCGATGGCGTAAAACTCAGCGCTTAACGGGAGGCAGCCCGTCATTCTCTTTGTAAACCTGAAACTTGTTCTGACACCTTTTAGCACTCGAAGCTCACCCTTGTAGACAGCCGACCCCAACTCAGATGTTTGCATCTGGGATTTGAAATCGTCCGCAAAAATTCAACCCGACCCATCCACTCACCCAAATTTCTGTCTTAAGGAATGAACTAAGACCCCCTAGGTTACAATGAGGACATTGCAAATCTTAGGCATGGGGGGGTATGAAAGTGCAAAACTTGTAAGAAAAGGTTTCAAACAAAAAAATTCACATATGCCAAAAACACCATAAAAATTAAAAAAAAATTTCGAAAAAGAATAAGAGGAAAAGAGGAGAAGGAAATTTTGTGAAGGAGAAAAGAAACAAAATGAAAAAGGAGCACAAAATTATGAGAAAAAGTGATAGTCATTAGTAAGGAACTAAGGAATTAACCTAAGTTCTAGACCTCATTCAAGAAAAGTGCACAATAAGATTAGTAAAGAATGCAAACCTTAGGCATTCTTGAATAGACTCTTAGTACCCATTAAGATCTGGACACTCCTCAAGAGGTTGAGGAAAATGAAAAGCTGAAGTATTAGGTCTAAGGCTTAGGGAGTATTCGGCCTCGTTAACTAATTTTTGGTTTACGGGACTCAGTAACCTAAGCACCCTAACCTCACACACAGTCTGGTTCAGTAAGCGTAAAAATCAGAATCACGCAGAAGCGTCGCAAAAATCTGAAAAGATCACCTAGAATAGGAGCGGCCGATCAACACAAGTTGATTTGGACGAGTTCCCAGCGCGGAGAGGCGGGAAATCCCCTCGAAGATGCGTAACAAAATATCATCTCCTCGGTGCTTGTCTCTTAGGATATTTACATATCCTACTGGGGGCATGTAAGCACTCTGCTGGTTCAGATTCCATGGATGGCATTATCTCGAAGTGTCAATTGCCAGGGTCTGGATTCGGCCACGGAATACCATGGATGGGATTATCTCGAAATCTCAATAGCCAGGGTTCCGGGGGTTGCCATGGGCGGTGCTATCTCGAAGCATCGATCGCCAGGAACCCTTGAGGATTGATGATGGGAGCAAGGAATCTGATACAGACCGTGTTGAAAAGCCAATCCTAGGCAAGAACTAAAAAGAAAAAGAGAGAGAAAACTCTCCAAACAGAAAAACTTTCTATCTCTCTCTTACAAAACGCACTGCGAACTGAGCTAGGGCTAAAATCATTTCAAGCACGGGTGCTTTAACCACGAAGTCCAATAAACCTTAGGTTAGTTCTTGTGGACCTTAAAAACCTTTGCTAAAAGACTGAGGCTAAGGCTAGACAGATTTGGATCTTGATTGGTACTAGAGTACCTTTTAGGCCTATGGTCAGCATTCTAACCTAATCTATGCTCAAATAAAAAAGGCACTTGTCTAAAACTATTAAAAACTTCATGGTCTAGAACAAGGGTTGAAACCTTAAGTTTTTGCTAAGGGACTAGCAAAAGCTAGGCATGGGGGTATGATGAGAACCTCATCATGAGCCATAACTAGCTCATTTTGACCTAATACAAAGGATAAAAGCTCCTACATATCTCAAGGAAAGGCTTAACTCAGAGAATCCTGAGTTTGAGAAGAAAACAAGTCATAAGGGGTAAAAATGCAATTTTACCAGTATAATCTGCATACAAGGTAATTCAGGGCCCAAACATAGGTCAAAGCAGCTTAATAAGAATAAGAGTGGGATGAAATGATCTAGCAAGGGCTACAGCAATTCCAAGAAACTAAATGATAATCTGTAACCCTAAAACAACCCACTTCAATTCACAAGGTTCGAGGCAAAGTAAAAATAGAATAAACCCTCTAAAATTCATAGAAAAATAATCTCTAGGGTTTAGAACCTTCAATTTGGCCTTCAGAACCCATTTTGACCTACATTGAGAACCATGCCCAATTAATAACTTAATTTGGGTTTTTGCGTAAATTGACTGGTCAAACAAGGTTTAATATGGAAATGAAATTCACCATCAGATTCCTTAGGTCCTAATTAGTCATGTATAAAAACTTGAGCCTAAGAAGAAACCTCCTTGACCGACTTTACACTTTGGTCCTCATATATTTACTCTTTGGCCCTCAACTTTTGAACCCTCGCATTTTGGCCCCTAACTCTCCTTCGTTCTTTGCGATCAGGTCCCCCCTGCAAAACCTGCCAGCACCATGCTCCGGCGACCTTGCGCGGAGCATGGCGCCGCGCAGGGTGAGGTGGGGGACCTGGCAAGTAAACCGGGGGTGCCCTGCGTCGTCAGCCGTCGCAGGGACACCCCCCTGGTCGTTGTAACCCACCATACCGGCCGTGCGAACGCACGGACGGTATGGGTTCTTGTTTCCGGCCATCCTCCGGCGAGGGAGACACGTCGTCTCCCTCCGCCTTCCTCCCTGTTTGATCCCTATAAATACCCCCCATTGCTCCACCGACCGGGGCAGCTTGGATCTGACGGAGAAAATCCCCAACTTTCCTCTCTTCTCTCTCCGGCAGACGCTCACCAGCTCCGGCGGTTCCTCCCCCTCCACCTCTTCGCTCTGCCGCAATACCAGCAGCAGAGACTTCCTCCCCTGCTCTTCCCGCGCCACGCCGCACCCAGCTGGCGCCTCTCCGGCTCTCTGCTCGCCGTCGCCCCTTTCCCTGAGCATCGTCTTCTCCGGCGACAGTCGATACGACTGTCGCCCTGTTCCTCCCCCTTCGTCCCTGCAAGTAAGCTAGAACTACTCCCCTTCTTCTCCTCTTTCTTTCCCCGCTTTCAATTTATTCAATTAAGCCCTCGACCGACCCTGACCATCGTCATCCCCTTCGTCTCCGGCCACCCTCCGGTGAGATGCTCCCATCGCTCCACAGCCTCACACACCTCGCCGACCTTCACCGAACCTCCGCCTCATCACACTGAGCTCCCCCCACCCCTTCACTGCCACTCCACACCTCCGTAACGCTTCCCCCAACGAACCCATCCTCCGACCCACAGTCCGACCTAGGGCAGCCCTTGCACGCCGCCCCGCGCCTCGCCACCACCCACACGAGCTCCGCCGCACCCTGGCGAAGCTCCTGGCACTTTCTGATTAGGCCGAGAGGCCGTTTTCTTGTGAACAGGCTACCCGACCTCCGCCGCCATTGCCGCGCAGGAGGAACTGCTTCCGCCTGCAGCTACAGGCGCGCCACGCTCAGCGCCACGCCCAGATTCAACTCCCAGGCCTTGCGAGGCGTTTTGGCAAAACACCAGGCTCGCAGCTAAGGCAGAAGGCTTCGCGTGACGCCGCAATCTCCCGCTGATTTCCCCGCTGCGGGCGCGCAATTGAGGTGGGACATTTAGTCCCACCTCGGAAAAGCCTGAAGAGTCGCAGCGATATAAGATGCAAAAGTGCTGGAGGCTTACTGCCTCAGCACACGGGGTGAGGTCCCCTTCACCCGCCCGGTTACCCGGTCTCGTCCGCGCTCACGCCCCGCGGACCTGACCCGACCCGACCCGACTTAAGACTGACCTGCACTCCTCGCCCACCACACACGCCGGTGGGCCTGGACCCGGGCACGACCCGTACCCGATTACCCGGCAGCTTTGGGAGAGCTTTCCCAAGAGTGGTTTCAGAGAGAGAGAGACGCGGGGGGGGGAGAGGGTAGAGTAGGTTTTGTTCTCTGACGTAAGCTCTGAAGTGTGCAGGCACAGGTGAAGAAGAAGAACCGCGGAAGAAGAAGGAAGCTGAGGGAGACACTGTAGCACAGGCTGTTTAAGTCGGCCTGAAGGGAAAAGAAGAAAGAAGGAGGGGTGACGTCCCTGGCTGAAAAAGAACAGAAGAAGACAGAAGAAAAAGGAGGAGCAGGAACAGCAGGAAGAAAGAGGAGCATCACCTCAAGAAGAAGGAGATCTAAAGAAAGAAGAAAGAGGAGCATCACCTCTACAGCAACAAAGAAGAAGAAGGAGATCTGAAGAAAGAAAGAAAGAAGAACATCACGAGGAGAAAACACCAACCAACCCCTGGGTTGGTCCAGCCAGGTAGACAAGGCTAAGGCCCTGTCAATCAGATGGGTTTTATGATCAGATGATCGGATTTTTCATTTTGGGTTCGAATTTCTAAAGAAAAATTCATTGAGAACCAAATGAAAGTGATTCATGCATCTCAAGCTAACCCAACCAATCTGGTTACGAGGGGAATAAGGGGAAGGGTCTTCCTTCGGCTTGCGCCTCCGATTCCGTTGACCCTTGAGCCACGGTTGTTTGACACTACCCCACAGACTTAGTCACTAGCTTTCGCCAGAGAGGTTGAAAACACCTAGTAGCATGACAACGAATTTGGGTTGATTTTGTGTTTTAGAATTTATTTTAACCCTTTTTTCTTCACTGGGGTCTGCGGTGAGTGGCCCACAAGGTGACCAGGCTCACCGACAAAACACTAGACTTAGCTAAGTCTAGGTTAGCTCAAGTGTGTGGTCTCTTGAGTGTAACCCTAAAGGTGTAGCCAAGGGTTCATGCAATGCTAGGATTTCTTTTTACTTCTTTTCAGTAGACCACAAGAATAAAAATAATTCTCTGAGCAAAATTGGAATCCAAATAAATTGAAATTTGCCAAGTAGATTCCATTTTCAATTATATTTCTAGAGAATATTTTTTAATAATTTTTACCATTTCAACCGAATTTATAGGGAATTTTAATCGTCAGGGGGTCAGATTTGGAATTTTGACCCCTGGTTGGTTTCTTGCTTTGAAACAAATAATTTACAAAAATTTAGGAAAAATATGGAAATTAAAGCTAATGAGATCAGCTTTCAAACCCCACCATTTTTAGTCAAAAAAGATTCATGAATTTCTCGAAACTAATTTTTGAAATTTGAAAATTTTCAAATCTAGGTTAGTTTGACCCCCTTGCACTTCGCATATTTTTAAAAATTTTATACTTGAAATTTTTTCAAATAAACTGTACTGTTTGAAATATGGTTTGAAAATAATGTACTTGCCATAATTATTAATTTTTTGCTAATTAAATTTTTAGAAAATGAATTTTTAAATCAGAAATTAAAGTCTGGTCAAATTTCAGCAAGTGGTGGAAAAGCTTTTAAAAGGTGTTTGAAATTCAATTTCCACTTTATAGTAAAAGAGATTTTTTTTTTTCAAATTTTTATTTCAAAAATTTTCAAATTTGTTTTGAAGGGAAAAGCTTTTTCAAATTGTTTCTCTCCATTTTTTTTTAAGCAAACTAACTTAAGATTGAAATGAAAACCTAATCTAACAACCTAAAGGAAATTTTTCTTTTTTGTTGTTTTTCTTTTTTTCCAAGATATGCATATTTTTTTATTTTCAGAAAAAAATTTCTAACCTAGAGTTCAAATAGAAATCCTAAGCTAAGGGAGAGATGTACACCTGCATTTTTTTTCTCCATGCTCGATGTGTGTATAGATCCTATTTTTCCTGATTTCCTGCACATGCAACAAACAACTAGAGGAAGATTTGTCACTAAAAACTTTAGATCGAAAATCAATTGCGTTGCCTCCCCAACAACCGAATCATTTGTTCGAACGGTAGATTGCAAGGTTTTAGGAAAAGAAATGTCGTTGTTCGTAGTATAGTGCGAAATCGATCAAAACAAAAATATTTGTAAAATAATGAGACTTGGACTCCCAGTCGTTCATCTCTAGAAGGTGTTTTGGAAATGCAAATTCAAATTCGATCTCACTCGCTCTACTCGTTCAAAATCGCATGTCGATTTATACTAAATACGTATTGATATACGACATGCTATAGCCAAAATATCAGAAATTGAAAGCATGCAACTTTAATCACACCAAAAGATGATAATTAGGCACATGGTGATTTTCAACATATATATATTTCATTGAGGCATGATGGTGGTTATAGCACAGGTAGCGGAATGCTTGTATAGGGAAATTTAAATCTTGCTAACAGAAAATGTGTGCACGTGTGAATCTGCAAGAGACTGCTCGTGCACCATACAGGAGGGAGAGATAGCTACACCACAAATCTGTAAATAAAGCAATAAATATATGAAGAACTATGCTACTTATCTAGCTAACAGAACGAACGGCATTCAGAGGTGGGCTTCGATGGCCTTTGAGTGGGTGAGAGGAGAAGGAACGGCGGCCAATGGTGCTTAGGCTAGCCTTTGGAGAGAGGTTGGAGACAGTGATCTATGATCATGGCATGGAGGTGGTGATGGCCATGGTGTACTCGTGGAGATGGAGGTGGAGGTGTAGGTGAAATGAGTGGAATGGAGCCAAAGATCAAAGATTGACCAAATGGCCACCCCTTAGATCTTTTTATAGGCCTAAGGAAAGCTCTCTAGTGAATTATGGAATTCTCTAGAGAGGCCTATGGTGGAAGCTCATGGGAGAGGGAGAGAGAGGGTGGATGGGTGGTTTTTAGATCAACATTTGGTGGATCTAAAAATTGAATGCATCTTGGTTGCTATTTTTAGCAACCAAGGCAACAACACATGGTAGAGAGTTCTAGAGAACTCTAGCTAGGCTAATTTGGTGTAGGTGGTGTGTGTCAGTGTGTGCGGGTGTGCGTGGGTCAAAACCTAGGTGGCTAGGTTGATTAGGTTAGGTTCTAGTGTGTTTAGGTCAATGTAGGTCTCAAATTAGGGTTGCAAACCCTAATTCACCAAGGTAAAATGTAATTAAACTTTATACAAGTTTAATTGGGTGTGTGAAAACCTAATTTAGAGTAAAAAAACTCAATTAAGTCAGGTTTAGGTCAATTGGACTCTCACTAAGTTCAATTGGGCTATGTGTGCTGAGATCAAGGCTTTATTGGACTCACTGAGTCAAATTGAGTAGGCTGACGAAATTGACTATGATCCAAGTCAATTAGGTTTAGTGAGGGCTTAATTAGGTCCTTAAGGAGGTCTAGAGGTGATGTACTAGGGTTAGGACACCTTAATTTAGGTTTATAGGGGGTTAGAATTGGGTTTAGGGACATACGAACTTAAGATCAAGGCTTGAATTCCAAAACAGGAATTGGAGAACAATTCTCGATGTCCAATAAAGTTATCAGATGTCTTATACTCAAAATTAGAAGTCTAGACTTGTTGTCTGGACGTCCAATCAGTGTCAGGAGGGATTCTAGGTTCTGTCTTGGGTATTCTGCAGAAATTGGATGCCTGACCAAGTGCCTGGACGTCGAATAATGCTGCAGATGTGAGTTTGAGTTGTGCGAGTTGTGGCTAAGGGTTTTGGATGTCCTATAACTCATCTGGACATCCAGGAATAGGCTAGAATTAGGGTTTTGAGGCTTCATAGGCTATGGTGACCTAATCTAAGTGTGGCTAAGGCTTGGGAAGGCTTCCATGGCTATCCTAGGGCTAGGATTGAAACTAAGTTCTTCATAATTTCCTGCTTTACTTCTACTCAATAGAATAGCATACCTCTACCCTTTACATTATTTCTCTACTATATTTTATTCTAATCTTCCACTCCAGCTCTAATGTTGCACTAGCTTCAAGTCCAGCTTCTAATCCAGCTTCAGATCCAACTTCTAAGCTTCTTATTTCATGTAATTTATATAATGCACTTAATTAGTACATTATATCATTATTTCATGCATAGCTAAAGGTAATCAGTAAGGATGCAAATAATGCTTATGCATGCATGAATTACACTAGCTTATGCTAAGTTCTAGCCCAATTTAGGTCAATTAAGACCTATGATTACTGTGCAATCAGTAGAGTCGACTGTTCTAATTTACGAACCCTAAAGTACAGTATGAATTCAGCAAAAGGATATGTCAGGAAGGTTTTGGGTTTTTCAAAAGACAATGGGTTGCCTCTTATTAAGCATTAACTTTAACTCCATCAGCTGGGCACAATGAAGCTCAGGGAGAACGGAGATCAAAAGATACTGCAACCAAGTTTGAGTCAGTAAGTTTGACAAATGGTTTGAGTCTCTAACTATTCACAACAAAAGGTTCATAATCAAGGTTGAGTTCACTGATTTCGACATCTCCATTCCGAATACTCATCTCACCAGAAGTGGTCTAATCCATTTAGATCTTAGTTTCCCTGGGAAGAGCTTGAGTTTAGCATCAAAGAGTAGTACTTTCTGACCATGATGGAAGGTTTTTCTTAAATGTGCCTATCATGGAAGGCTTTCACCAGCTCTTTGTTGATTCGTGAGTTCTCATACATGCCATTACGTAATTCCTCGATCATGCTCAATTGCAACCAACGGTGGATTCCAACCCTTACAAGATCTAGATTGCATTTTTGTACTGCCTAGTAGGCTTCATGCTTCATTTCCACTGGGGGAGACATGCCTTCCTGTACACGAGTTTGAAGGGAGACATGCCTTACTGGGTCTTATGGGCGATCCTATAGGCCCACAAGGCTTCCGGTAGGCGGGGAGACCAATCCTTCCAATCAGGCCAAATAATGACCTGAAGGATCTTCTTGATCTCCGATTTGATAGTTCTGCCAATCCATTAGTCTGGGGGTGATAAGGAGTTGAGATACGATGTGACACCCTATACTTTTTCATCGAGGACTGGAAGTGTACATTAGCGAAATGAGACCCGCCATCACTGATGATGGCTTTTGGAACCCCAAATCTAGAAAACATGTCCTCTTGAATGAATCGAAGAACAACGTTATGGTCACTTGTTCTGGTAGGGATGGCTTCAATCCATTTAGAGATGTAATCAATAGCAAGTAAGATATATTCGAAGCCATTAGATCCCGGAAAGGGTCCCATAAAATCAATTCCCCATATGTCAAAGATTTCACACACAATGATCGGATTCAAGGGCATCATAGCACGTGGGCCCATGTTGCCTAAGGTATGACAACGAGCGCATGCCCTACAATAAGTTTGTGTCTTTGAACATTGTGGGCCAGAAGAACCCACAATGGAGGTTCTTTGTTGCGATTTTCCAAGCAAAGAAATGGTCACTGCAGGCCTGGTCATGACAGAATGAGATGACGTTATTGACCTCGTTATCAAGAATGCATCTCCGGATTACCTGATCAGTGCCAATATGGAAGAGATACGGTTCGTCCCAAATGTAGTACTTGGGATCGGAAATAAACTTCTCCCGCCTGGAAATCGCCCAATCTGGTGGGACTTTCCCCGTAACCAAGTAGTTTACCATGTCAGCAAACCAGGAAAGTTTGTTAATGGCCAACAGATGTTCATCCAGAAAATGCTTGGTAATAGGTTCGGATGGGTCAATGATCGAAGAAGGAAGGCGAGACAAATGGTCAGCTACCACGTTTTGCTTTCCCTCTATCACGAATATCAAGATTGAAATCTTTCAATAGTAATATCTATCAGATTAATCTAGGTTTCGTGTCCTTCATGAGTAAGTGCCTCACTGCGATGTGATCTGAGTATATAATGACATGGGAACTCAAGAGGTATGATCTGAATTTTTCCAGGCCGAATACGACAGCCAATAGCTCCTTCTTCGTAATTGTGTAGTTATGCTAAGCTTTGTCTAATGTCTTGCTGGCGTAATATATGACCACAGGTTTCCTGTCAATTTTCTGCCCTAACACCGCTCCCACTACGTAGTCAGATGCATCACACATGATCTCAATGGGTTGAGACCAGTAGGGGATTGCAGGATCGGTGGTTGGGTGACTTGGTCATGCAAGATTTCAAATGCATGAATGCACTCACTCGTTATCTTGAAAGGCGTGTCTTTTGAGAAGAGGTTTGTCAAGGGGCACGCGATCTTGGAAAAATTAGGTATAAATCGTCGATAAAAACTCATGTGCCCCAAGAATGATCTGATATCTTTGATCGAGTTAGGTACAAGAAGTTTGGAAATTAAATTCACCTTGGCTCGATTGACTTGAATACCTCTCTCAGAAATAAGATGTCCCAAGACAATGCCTTCTGGAACCATAAAGTGGCTTTTTTCCCAGAAGAGCACTAGGTTCAGATCAATGCATCTTTTGAGGATTTAGACCAGATGCAGGAGGCATTCATCAAAAGATTCACTAAATACCGAGAAGTCATCCATGAAGACTTCAAGGTATTTACCTACCATGTCAGAGAATATGGCTAGCATGCAGCGCTAAAAGGTTGTAGGTGCATTGCATAGCCCAAAAGTTATCCTACGGAACACGTACGTACCAGAGGGGTAGGTAAAGGTGGTCTTTTCCTAATCCTCTAGATTAATTGACACCTAATTATACCTGGAGTAACCATCCAAGAAATAGAAGAATTGATTTCCTAGAAATTTCTTGAGAATCTGATCAGTAAGTGGCAGTGGGAAATGATCTTCTTCATGGAGGCATTCAGTCTTCGGTAATCAATATAGACTCTCCACGAATTTGCAATGCGAGTTGGGGTGGTCTCTCCAAATTCAGTCATGATAACGATGAGCCCATCCTTCTTAGGCACAACCTGGATTGGGATCACCCATTGGCTGTTGGAGATTGGGTATATGATCCCAGCATCTAACCACTTGATGATCTCCTTTTCACGACCTCCTATAGATTTGGATTGAGTTTCTCTACACCTCTCGGGATGGTCGTGATCCCTCCTCAGTGTAGATACGATGTGTGCAATATGGGGACTGATACCAGTCAGATCATTGAGAGTCCATCCAAGGGGTCTTCAATGCTGTTGGAGGATGGAAATCAACTTTGTTTCCTGATTAGATGTGAGTCGAGAATTCATGATCACAGGAAACGTTTGATTAGAACCAAAGAAGACATATTTTAGATGATCCGAAAGAGGTTTCAACTCCATAACTGGGTTATTAGCAGTAGAAGGAGGTTCAGGATGGGCCTCAGAAGATAAGGTGGGAGTTGTGGGTGAATCTGGATCAGCTCTAGGCTCCTCTATTTGTGGGGCATGATCTGCTTGCGATTGAGGGTCAGGGGTAGTTAGGTTTTCTTCTAGAAGTGAGTCCTCAATCACAAAATCGATGTTGCAAACTTGCTCAAAAGCCCTACAGTTAATTCCTTTCTAGGCCTTGAATATATCAATCTGCAATGTTTTGTTCTTGAATTTTAATTTGATCTGGCCCTCTTCACAGTTTATATTTGCCCTAGCTGTGGCTAGGAATGGTCTTCCTAAAATGATTAGTGTATTCTTCAAATTCTCAAGAGTATCCATATCTAATACCATAAAGTCCACTGGGAAGTAGAAATCACAAATTTGAACCAGAACATCCTCAACAATTCCTCTAGGTGACTTGATTGATCGGTCTACTAACTGCAACGTCACCTCTACCGATTTGAGCTCAGTTTCCTCAAAATGGTCTAGTAGGGATGCAGGTATCAAGACTATGGAGGCTCCTAAATCCAATAATGCTCAATCAAACTCTAGATCACCAACTTTGCAGGAGATCAAATGGGTGCCAGGATCTTTTGCTTTTTGCGAGAGTTTTCTCAAAAAGATCAAGCTGACTTACTCAGACAATACGATTAGACTCCCATCTTTGGTTCACAGTTTATGCTTAGTTGTACACAAATCCTTCAGAAATCTCGCATATGTCAGTGCGTGGCGGATCACATCCATCAAGGGGATGTTTATCTAGACTTACTCAAAAAGCTTGACCAGATCTTCCTCAAGTGCCACAGATTTGGGTTTCCTTTTTCCTTTGGACAAAGCCTCAGGAAATGGAACCTTTGTAGGTTCCTCTAGGATTGGTTCAGGTTCTAGATCTGGGATAGGGGCCTGGATAACCAACCTAGGGTTAGGCTCTGAACTACCAAGCGGAAAGTGGCACGAATAAGGTGGATCTTGAGTTGTCCTGCCACTACGGGTGGTAACAGAATTTAGTCTTGCTTGGTTTTGGTTTGGAGTTGGTAGAAGTGGTGGTTGCTGCTGATATCCCGAGTATGATGTCGAAGCCTCCATCCTGTCAGGAGATGGAGTAGAAGGGGCCTGATAGACAAAGTGAGCTTGGCCCTGATTTGGGTTCATAACAATCCTCTGGTTAGGCATGTTATTTGGATTTGGCAGAGGTTGTGAAGGAAGTGCACTAGGCTGGCAAGAATTCACTATCTGTGCAAGCTGATTACCGACCTAGTGATCTCGTCCTTGTGCTGTTTCTATATAGCTGCATTCACCTTTGAATGTCAGCCAAGGTTTGAAGGATTAGAGACATTTGATCTTCCTGTGTCGGCCCATATTGGTAATTCGGATTAGGCCTAGGCTGAATAGGATGATATGGCCATGGAGCTTATGGTCGAGGCTGGAATTGAGATCTCAAATTTTGATTATTCCCAAACCATGGAAAATTGGGATGATTACACCATCCAGGATTAGAAGTGTTTGAGAATGGATCATTCTGGATGGCATTATGGTCTTCACAGGTCTGAGGAACCCTAGAGAAGTCAAGATACGAGGGTTCAGAGTTCCCCCAACTAGAGTATGTTGGTCTGAAGTTTCCTCTGCAACCAGGATCAGACGGGGGTGGATACGAGTCCATCCCCTTGGAAGAGTGGTGATAGATGTTATGCACAGCCTCCCTACCAGAGGACAGTTGTGCAAATGGGTTTTGCTGTGTTGAGGTGGCTCTTTGCAAGTGTCAAGTCAATTTGTCCACCTTCTTCTCGATTAGCGAGACCTTGTTGATTGTGTAGCAATCATAGATCTTAATTGACCTAAATTAGGCTAGGACTTAGCATAAGTTAGGATAATTCATGCATGCATAAGCATTATTTGCATCTTTACTGCTTTCTCTTAGCTATGCATAAAATAATGCTATAATGTACTGATTAGGTGCATTATGTCAATTACAGGTAATAAACTGATCAAAAGCTAGATCTAAAGCTAGATCTAAAGCTAGATCTAAAGAATAAGGAATAACTGGTGTTGCAGCAGAGCTAAAGCGAAAGACCAAGAATATGATGTAGTAGACAATAATGCAAGGGGTTGAGGTATGCTATTCTATTTAAGTAGGAATAAAGCAGTAAATTATGAAGAACTTAGAACCATCCTAGCCCTAAGATATCCTAGAAGCTTCCCCAAGCCTTAGCCACCCTTAGATTAGGTCACCACACCATAAGAAACCTTAAAACCCTAATTCCAACCTCTATCTAGATGTCCAGATGAGTTATAGGACGTCTAGAACCCTTAGCCAACTCCTGCACACCTTAAATCCACTTCTGCAGTATTATTAGACGTCCAGAAACTTGGTCAGACATCCAATTTCTGCAGAATACCCAAGCCAGAACCTAGAATCCTTCCTGACTGTGATTAGACATCCAAAATTGAAGTCTGGACCTCTGATTTTTGAGTATAAGTCATCTGATACTATTATTGGACGTCTGGAACTGCTTTCCAATTCCTATTTTAAGATTCAAGCCTTGAACTTGGATCTCTAGCTCCCTAAACCCAATTCTAACCCCCTAGGAAAATAAATTAAGGTACCATAACCCTAGTACATCACCTCTAGACCTCCTTAAGGACCTAATTAGGTCCTCACTAAACCTAATTGACTTAGATCATAGTCAATTTCCATTGTCTAGTCAATTGGACTCATAGGGTCCAATTGAGCTCAAATCTCAACCCATACAAGTCCAATTGGACTCAATGAAAGTCCAATTGACCTAAGCCCAACCTAATTGAGTTATTTCACTCTCAATTATGTTCACACTCATTCAATTAAACTTGTGTTAAGATTAATTGGATTTCCCCACTAGCAATTAGTGTTTGCAACCCTAATTTAAGACCTACAACAACCCAAACCCCCTTAGGACCTAACCTAGATCACTTAGACACATAGGGCATGGCCACACACACATACACCCATTCATGCACTCCCACACCACCTAGAGTGTTCTAGGTTCTTCCAAAGGTGGCGCCACTCTTGGTTGCCAAAATTAGCAACCAAGAGCCATTCAAATTGGAGATCCACAAATGGTGGAACTAAAAACCACCTCTCTCTCTCTTTGGCTAGCCACTCTTGGAGCTCTCTCTAGAGAGTTCCACACTTCTCTAGAAAGTCTCCCTTAGGTCTATAAAAAGACCTAAGGGGTGGCCATTTGCACCTATCCATTCTTGGCTTCATTCACACTTGGCTTCCATTTAGTTTAGCTACATCCACCTCCACTCCATCTCCACGAATAACATCACCATGGCCACCACCATCTTCACGTCAAGATGCTGGATCACCCCTCCAACCTCTCTCCAAGGGCCGGCCTAAGCACCATTGGCCACCCCTCCTTCTCCTCTCAGCCAACTCAAAGCTCATGGGAGACCACCTCCGAATGCCCTTATTTCTGCTAGATTACTAGCTTAGTTCTTCATAGTTTACATGCTGTTATTACTGCTTCGTAGTGTAGCTCTATATTCTCCCCCAATGATGCATGCATAATCCCCCTTTAGATTCATGTATGCGATCATTTTTTGTTAGCTAGATTTATGTTTTCAAGCTTTCCTCTATAAGCTTTCCACTAGTTCCATGTTGCAAACACCCTGCTAAATTGATACAAGATTTATTTCTATATATATATCTCTGTGTTGAGAATCACCATGAGCTTATTGTAATATATTTTGTGTGATTAAAGTTACCTGCTTTTAATTATTATCTATTGCAACCAGCATGTCGGTACCTGAAAATATTGAGGATTTAACTATTAGTGCATTTTCCTTAAGTAGCCACAACATAACGAGAATCGTGCATATTGAAACTCACACTTTCACATTTGTTATCTATCTAACACATGTGCACGTAATTAGGGTTCATAATGAAAGTGGCCAAACATTGATCCAACGATTAGAAACCGGTGTACGATTTTAAACAAGATCGATTTCAAATTTGCATAAATGCCTCCTAGAGACGAACGATCGAGACTCAAGTCTCGTTATCTTTACAAATCATTTTTGAGGAGCGTTTAGCGCAACTATACTATGATTTTCGACGATTTCAAAATGCGTGAAAATGGGTTTGACAAATCCTTGATCCTAGCATTTGAAGACCAGAAATAGCTATGGATAATTTGACCAAAGAAATAAATATGCTACCTGAGGCAGGAATTACTAAGGAACCCAATGCATATGAGGGTGAAGCTTTGAGTAGAATGAGCTTGAGATGCACCTATCATCCTAGTCAGTCTAATGGATGGCTCAACTTAGAGTCTAAAGAGTTAGCTTCTGATGAATCAGATATGAGTACAGACGAGGATGAAGTAATTTCTGACGAGGATTTTAGTGACCTCCCCATAGATCTTCTACTTTCACGGATACCCCCATATGATCCTGAGCATAGAGAGGGCATGATCTTTGATGTCAATTATCGTTATGAGGATCCCTATGACTCAGATTCTGGTTCTGAGATACATTTTGATCTGCTCCCTCAGCAACTTCCTGCTGAATTGTGGGACATGATAAATCAGTTGAACCAACATCATGATCCCCCCTCTGATTATCCTCTATTTTCCACCGCCACTCCACACTTTCTTATAGCTAGACTTTTTGGAGTAGAGGTGCATAATCAGCTGGTTCGCATCTTCGGACCAATGATTCTGGGGGCATACGAGCATATCTTTCTCTTAATCTTGACCGATTCCTATGCTAGAACTGATACATCTAATTGAGTTTTCGCCCAGCTGGAGGCGTTAAACTCAGCATCTACTCCACATCCATCACCCTATACATATTCATTTTTATACATAGCATATTCTTCTTTTAGCATATTTTCTTTCTGCATATTGCATACTGTCAGGTTGGCCGATGTTGAATGTATATTTTCAGGAGCAATTCCAGGTGACTTCTACCCACTCATCCTCTATCAAATTTATTTTCTTTTTATTCATGCATGAGGACATGCAAGAACTTAGGCATGGGGGGGTAGATACAGTAAAATCAAAAAAATTTTATGCCAACCCTTAGGAAAACCTTGGAGCTGCATGTTACACATACTTTAGGACCCTAAATGAAAGAACAACCAACTCCACCTCCAATGCTTGCATTGGAGCTAAAAATCGTTCGCAACAGCCACTTTCAACTCACCCGCTCACCCTTTTGTTCTAAATTTAGGGTCAAGCTGAATGTAACCCAAAAGGAAAATTTCTTGAAGTATGAATGTAAAAGGTTACTTGTTTAAAGCATATATACATAGTGCATTCATGAATAAGATTATCTAATTAAGAGAATGCATTAGGGATTTTATCCTCTAGCTGATTCCCGTAATTTGGAATCCAGTACAACATTTCACATATGTAGAATTTGCAATGGATTCACAGTGAAGGCTGTTAAATGTCTTTAGTCTGTTGAGAAGAAGCAGTGCTTCTTCTCCTGAACCGCTAGACAGTGTTTTAGGAGATAGGCATATTTTCTTCCAAAAATCCACCAAATAGTGTGAGATGAGAATAGAGAGTACTGGTGCTCAAAGATTAGTGCAAGGAATTTGGAATCCTAGATAATTAGGTGCTGATACTCAGAGATTAGGTATAGTTTTCGCTCTCAATTCCTGCGTATACATTTTTGTGCAAAATTTTGAAAGCCACCAAATAAGGCAAATATGCGGAGAGTGAGTTTTCGTAAAACTAGGGCTAAGGTGGATGGTTACAACCATTCTTTATGGAATCCTCGGCTAAAGGAGGTATTGATGTCAAGGTCAGAAATACACCGTCCTTTCCATCTCCCCTAGTGCCGTGAGTAGGTACTTCCACCAAATAAGCCACCTAATGTTTCTTGAGTACCACCAATCCCTAATAATGCCTCCTTAATAAAGTTCATGAATGTATGCTAGCGTGTGTTGTGTTGAAAAAAATTTACATAGAAAAAAAAAGAAGAAAAAGAAAAATGAGGAAAAAGGAAAAGAAAAAAAGAGCAGAAAAAGAGTTTGTGAATATTTAGTGATTATTTCATTTGCATTAAGGTAATACCACCAAATAAATTTGAGATCCACTAAATATGGCCTTAACCTATCTTTTTATGTTTCTGACCACCCAAATGCTGGCTGAGGAATTTCGACTTGGTGTTAAGGTTATAAGAACTCAATTAAAGTGTTAATACCAAGTGAGACTACCAAATACAGACCATACGTGAGAATCTGGTGAGATTGTGAGCTCTAAGAAAAAGAAAGAAAAGAAAAGAAAAAGAAAAAAAGTAAGAGAGAATGAATACAAACGAATCAAAAGAGAGCATAGCTTTTCTCATCTTTCTCTGAGTTGAGTTAAGTAATAATTTGGGAATCTAGAATCTATAGTACCAATCTCTATGTAGCACCAGTCGAGAGTGAACCACCAAAAATATAATCTTTTCCCTCTAAGATTCTCTACCTAAGCTTAAAGCTGGGGTGGAATTCATAGAATATCTTGAATACCCCAAGGGAAGAAGTTCGCCTATCCCGCTAGAATTTTTACTAGGGTCAAGTAGATGTTTTAGAGGTGAATCAATTTTTCACTTGAATTCATTGCAAAAGCTACATAGCTGCACTTTCACGATTGTCTAGATTTCTAGAGCATAGGATGAAAATAAAAATGAAAAAATCTTTAGTAATACCCTTGATAATAATCATTCCCTCAGGGACCCTTGCTGTAAATAACTTAGTCTTGCATTTGCAAGGGACTAGCATGATTTAGGCATGGGGGTATGATTGCGTAGCAATCATAGGTCTTAATTGACCTAAATTAGGCTAGGACTTAGCATAAGTTAGGTTAATTCATGCATAAGCATTATTTGCATCTTTACTTCTTTCTTTTAGCTATGCATAAAATAATGCTATAATATGCTGATTAGGTGCATTATGTCAATTACAGGTATTAAGCTGATCTGAAGCTAGATCTGAAGCTGGATCTAAAGCTGGACTTGAAGAATAAGGAATATCTAGTGTTGCAGCAGAGCTGGAGCGGAAGACCTAGAATAAGATGTAGTAGACAATAATGCAAGGGGTTGAGGTATGCTATTTTATTTAAGTAGGAATAAAGTAGTAAAATATGAAGAACTTAAGACCATCCTAGCCCTAGGATAGCCTTGAAGCTTCCCTAAGCCTTAGCCACCCTTAGATTAGGTCACCACACACTAGGAAACCTTAAAACCCTAATTCCAACCTCAATCTGGATGTCTAGATGAGTTATAGGATGTCCAGAACCCTTAGCCAACTCCCGCACACCTTAAACCCACTTCCGCGGTATTATTGGACGTCCAGAAACTTGGTCAGACGTCCAATTTTTGCAGAATACCCAAGCCAAAACCTAGAATCATTCCTGACTCTAATTAGACATCTAGAATTGAAGTCTGGACTTCTATTTTTTGAGTATAAGTCATCTGATACTATTATTGAATGTCTGGAACTACTTTCCAGTTCCCGCTTTGAGATTCAAGACTTGATGTTGGATCTCTAGCTCCCTAAACCCAATTTTAACCCCCTAGGAACCTAAATTAAGGTACCCTAACCCTAGTACATCACCTCTAGACCTCCTTAAGGACCTAATTAGGTCCTCACTAAACCTAATTGACTTAGATCATAGTCAATTACCATTGCCTAGTCAATTGGACTCATAGGGTCCAACTGAGCTCAGATCTCAACCCATACAAGTCCAATTGGACTCAATGAAAGTCCAATTGACCTAAGCCCATACTAATTGAGTTATTTCTATCTCAATTAGGTTCACACACATTCAATTAAACTTGTGTTAAGATTAATTGCATTTCCCCACTAGCAGTTAGGGTTTGCAACCCTATTTTATGACCTACAACAACCCAAACCCCCTTAAGACCTAACCTAGATCACTTAGACACATAGGGCACAGCCACACACACACACCCATTCATGCACTCCCACACCACCTAGAGCGTTCTAGGTTCTTCCAAAGGTGGTGCCACTCTTGGTTGCCAAAACTAGCAACCAAGAGCCATTCAAATTGGAGATCCACAAATGGTGGATCTGAAAACCACCTCCCTCTCTCTTTCCCCAACCACTCTTGGAGCTCTCTCTAGAGATTTCCACACTTCTCTTGAGAGTCTCCCATAGGTCTATAAAAAGACCTAAGGGGTGGCCATGTGCACCCATCCCATTCTTGGCTTCATTCACACTTGGCTTCCACTTAATTTACCTACATCCACCTCCACTCCATCTCCATGAGTAGCATCACCATGGCCACCACCATGTTCATGCCAAGTTCTTCATGTAAGGGTTTGGAGAGGTGATCCAGCATCTTGGCATGAAGATGGTGGTGGCCATGGAGATGCTACTCGAGGAGATGGAGTGGAAGTGGATGTAGCAAACCTAAATGGAAGCTGAGTGAATGAAGCCAAGAATGGGATGGGTGCAAATGGCCACCCCTTAGGTCTTTCTATAGACTTGAGGGAGACTCTCTAGAGAAGTGTGGAACTCTCTAGAGTGAGGTCCAAGAGTTGCCGACCAAAGAGAGAGAGAGGTGGTTTTTTGATCCACCATTTGTGGATCTCCAATTTGAATGGCTCTTGGTTGCTAATTTTGGCAACCAAGAGTGGCGCCACCTTTGGAAGAACCTAGAACACTCTAGGTGGTGTGGAAATGCATGAATGGGTGTGTGTGTGTATGGCCATGCCCTATGTGTCTAAGTGATCTAGGTCAGGTCCTAAGGGGGTTCGGGTTGGTGTAGGTCTTAAATTGGGGTTGCAAACCCTAATTGCTAGTAGGGAAATGCAATTAAACCTAACACAAGTTTAATTGAATGAGTGTGAACCTAATTGAGAGTGAAATAACTCAATTAGGTTGGGCTTAGGTCAATTGGACTTTCATTGAGTCCAAATGGACTTGTATGGGTTGAGATCTAAGCTCAATTGGACCCTATGAGTCCAATTGACTAGGCAGTGGTAATTGACTATGATCTAAGTCAATTAGGTTTAGTGAGGACCTAATTAGGTCCTTAAGGAGGTCTAGAGGTGATGTACTAGGGTTAGGGTACCTTAATTTAGGTTCCTAGGGGGTTAGAATTGGGTTTAGGGAGCTAGAGATCCAAGATCAAGGCTTGAATCTCAAAATAGGAACTAGAAAGCAGTTCCAAACATCCAATAATAGTATCAGACGACTTATACTCAAAAATCAGAAGTCTAGACTTCAATTCTGGATGTCTAATCAGAGTCAGGAAGGATTCTACGTTCTGTCGTGGGTATTCTGCAGAAATTGGACATCTGATCAAGTTTTTGGATGTCCAATAATACTACAAAAGTGGGTTTAAGGTGTGCGGGAGTTGGTTAAGGGTTCTAGACGTCCTATAACTCATCTGGACATCCAGATAGAGGTTGGAATTAGGGTTTTCAGGTTTCCTAGGGTGTGGTGACCTAATCTAAGTGTGGCTAAGGCTTGGGGAAGCTTCTAGGCTATCCTAGGGCTAGGATGGTCCTAAGTTCTTCATATTTTACTTCTTTATTCCTACTTAAATAGAATGGCATACCTCAACCCCATGCATTATTGTCCACTTCATCTTATTCTAGGTCTTTCGCTCCAACTTTGCTACAACACGAGTTATTCCTTATTCTTTAGATCCAGCTTTAGGTCCTACTTCAGATCTAGCTTTAGATCAGCTTATTACCTGTAATTGACATAATGCACCTAATCAGCAGATTATAGCATTATTTTATGCATGGCTAATAAAAGGCATTAAAGATGCAAATAATGCTTATGCATGCATGAATTATCCTAACTTATGCTAAGTCTTAGCCTAATTTAGATTAATTAAGACCTATGATTACTGCACAATCACTTGTCCAGGAGAGTGGCCACTAGTTCCAGATCGACGGGTGCGGATAGGCCTTGGGTTTCATGTGTCCTCTGAGTGTTCATCAATGCACGGGCAGTCATCTGGTCGAGCATACCCGTGGATTCATTATTAATGGAGCTCTCGCACATATTCTCTAGGATCTCCCACACGGTGTACTCATGTTAACCCATGATGTTGCCACCACAGGTTGCATTGACGAATAATCTGATATCTTCACGAAGTCCCTGGTAAAAAGACTGGACTTGTTCCCATTTAGGAACTTCGTGATGGGGCGATTTCTGCATGAGATCCAGAAAGCAATGCCATGCCTCATGAAGTGGTTCTCCTGCATTCTGAGTAAAGTGCATGATCTGGTGCCTCAAAGCATTTGTCTGACCAACGAGAAAATACTTCTTCAGAATTTCGGAATGAAGTTCAGCCCATGTGTTGATCAGACAAGTTAGGGTTTGGTACCAGTGGGTAGCATTGTCCATGAGGGTGAAGGTGAACATCTTCATGAGCTAGATGTCCCAATCTTGAGCAGCTGTCCCAAAGGTCTGGGCTAAATGCTTGAGTTGTTTGATATGCTGGAAAGGATCCTCAGAGTTCAGCCCATGAAATTTAGGGATTGCATGAATCATGTTGGGCTTGAGTTTAGTATCAGGTCCTCTAGCAGGGATTTGAACTCTAGGTTCGATTGCTACTGCAATGGGATTGTAATGATCTCACATCATAGGACACTGCAGTGGATTCATGAATGCATGGAATAGATTGTTGAGGTGCTAAAGCTGATTCTGGAGATTGGGCTCTTCTGCTTGGTGTTCCATGGCTATGGATGAAGGAGATCTAGGCTCAAATGAATCAGAAGAGATATTGATCTGGTCGAGAGATAGCACAAACAAGTCAGTCGAGGCTTGACCTCGATGAGAGTGAACAGCTAATGGAGGCCTTAATGGTGGTCATAAGGACCTCCTCCCGAATATGCACTAGGGAACCAAATGAGGGACATAATATGTAATGGACCCAATTGAGGCACCCAAAAATTTTTGGATGACTAAGGAGGTTCGAGGTGGATGAGACCTCTTGATCAGAAAGTTGTCCACCTAAGAAATGCTTGGATAGCTACGAAAGGAGAGTCCCGCAAATGCCCCTACATGGTAGAGCATCCCCATGGGTTACAGGGTTTCCCCCACCCGACCTTCCTTGTCACTGTGGATCCAAGTAGACCAGAATGAATAACTTGACCTCTTAAGTCTACCAAAATTTAATCCTGAATTAAGGTGCTTAGAATTTCACTTGAACTTTAGATTTGATTTGTGCATGGTGATCTAATTTGAAAGTTGGTTGACCCACAAGGTGGATCAACTTCACCTAACCTACCCTCAGGTTTAGGATGAGTTGGATAATGAGCCCAACATCACCCTAAGTGGTTTGCAAGCAGGTTATTAAGTCCAAATTTTAAGGATTCAAGTGAATGATAGAGCCTTTTTTTAGATTAGGCCAATTCAAGCAAGGGTTTGGGTGACACACAATGCAGGAAAATCAATTCCTTTTATTTCAAGCAGGTGTTTTCTCAACCCTAAGATGGAAACCCTAATTTAGCTCTTTTGGTCCAATCAATTCTTTTAAAATGTGGCACCTAGGGCTCAATCAAGAAGGTGAACGGCCCTAGGTACCTTAAGTCCCTACTAGGTGTAGAAATCTAGAAGGGGATCTCTAGAGAATCAAATCAGGCAAATTGGGTGATTAATTCTAAGAAAATAATGCAAGTTTGATCCTAATTGATTTCCTTTTTTACTTCTTTCCAGAAATAGGGGCTTAATAGGATGGAAATGAGATTAGCTACTAATGAGACACTCATCATGATCTCTAATTACCCCTAATTAACTAGTCTTCCTAGTTAATTAGCTAAGGTTATAAACATATAAGGGTTAATTATAGAATAAGGGATATTTAGTAAAGGACCTTAAAATAAGTTAAAAATGACATTTTATCATTCAATTAACATTATTATTAATCTAGATAATAATTGGACTCGAAATCCAATTAATCATTCTCTTAATTAATAAGTTAATTAACTTAAACATAATGTATACCTAAGTATATAATAACTTAAGTAATTTTACTTAATCTAATAAATTAACCTAAAAAGGTCAAAAATGTAAATTCAAGGTGAAAACATAATATGTACCTTGTTTACTAACACATAAAAAAAGTTGAAAAAGATCTAAGTTAAAATAAACCTTCAAAACCTGGGTTTACATTTTGGTCCTTAATATTCATTGCAATCAGGTCCTTATTTCACACATAGGTGACGGGTCAGCCCGAATAGGTTGTTAATATGATGATTTTATCGTTGAAATATGTATAGTGGTTAACCTAATTTGGACCTAACCATCTCTTTACAAAATTTTTAACCTGGCCTACTTGATTTTATCTTGTCACTTTTAGGCCCAGGGTCGAACTCAAGGAAGTGGGGTTCAAGTCGAGTTTCTACGCTTTTCCTAAAACGCGTCTCTTCCGTTCGTTTATTATGTTTTTGGTGTTTTTCTTATTTAGATTTTTTTTCTGTTAATCCTTGTCATTGAGGCACACCCTCAAAATTGTGTCCTTAGCTTTTAGCTAAAACAAAGTTCCAAAACGAGTCTTGCTATTCGCAAGATGGGGTACCTGCAAGTCAAAGATTATCTTTTCTCTTTTATTTTATTTTTTTTATCTTTTTATTATCAGGAGAGCGAAACAGAAATAACGTAAATATAATATATATATATAGGTATATATTATGTATATGAAGGGGTGGGGGTGGAGGCGGCGATGGAGTGTAGCACTGTGTCGAGTCGATCGACGTCTAGAGAGATGCAACCAACACGACTAGGGGCTGCGTGAAGTGTGGATGGATGATGGATGATGAATGTGTCCACGCTTTTTTTGTATGCGTGTATCGGGGAATATCAGCAACTGGTGCAGATATTCCTGCGATACAGCGTATGGTAAATAGTGTGAAAATATATGTATATGTATGTATATAAGTAAATATATCTATATGTATATAAATGTATAGGTATATATGTATATATAGATATATATATGTATATATATATAGGTGTATATGTATATATATATATGTATGTATATATGTATATAGCTATGTATATATGTATATGTATATAAATATATATATATATAATACTATATAGATGTATATATGTATGTGTATAAGTATATGTATCTGGATACATATGTATATATATAAGTATATAGATATGTATATATATACATGTATATAAGTATATAGATATATATAAGTTGATATATATATATATATATGTATGTATATTCTACATAAATATATAGATACTACTATGTATATAAATATAAGTATGTATGTATATATATATATATAGGTGTAGTGGGTGATGTGAGTGAGTAAAAAAGAGAGAGAGAAAGCGACAGAGAGAGAGAGCGGGAAAGAGCGGCAGAGAGCGGGCGAGAGCGGGCTAGTCGCACTGCAGACGTGTTAAGACGTCCGAAGGTGAAGGCCGATGTCTAATGGTCGCGGATGCAGGCGCGTCTTCACGCAGAGGAGGAGAGGGGTCTGTAGGCCGGCTGCGAGTGCGGAGGGCGGGCGACGGTGCCCTTGGAGAGGGCGACGGGGAGTCTACAATCATGCGCAGAGGGCAGCAGAGGCTGGCAGGGGGCGGTGAGAGGGCCTGGTTGGCCACTGCAGTGCGCACAACGGTCAGTTGTGGGCGTGAAGGCGGTGGCGACAGAGCAGAGGACGGAGCGGAGAAGGCCCTACAGGCACGCACGGAGGGCTGAGCACCTGCGGGTAAGGTCTCGGAGGAGGCGGGGGGTGCTGCTGCTGCTGCTGCCACCGCCGTTTGGCTGCTGCTGCTGCTCCAAGCTTCAGACCTTGAAGCGGTAGCAATGGCGGGAAGAAGAAAAAATGAAAAAGAGAAACACCACGCCCACCGGCTCATTGAAGAGCTGGGCGGTGGTGGTCCCACTATGGTGGTGTGCACCACAGTGAGGGCTCCTGCTCGCCGGGTGTCCCCTTGGAGGGGAGCCGGCCTATGGGAGGGGAGAACGGTGGAGAGGGAAGGTGGTGGTCTATGGGTGGCTTCTTGCTGCAGCAGCTTCTATTCGAAGAAGAAGAAGCCGTGGCTTTTTATAGAAGAGGAGAGCATGGTCATGCATGCTGTAGTAGGGAGAGGGCGAGAATGGCAGCTGCAGGGAGTGGGTTTGGCAGGGAGGGGGCGCATGGCATGAAGATGCATGCAGCCGCGGGAAGAAGCTGCAGCAGCGGGAAGAGAAAAAAGAAAATCAAGAGGAGAAAATAAAAAAGATGTGGATTTTGCAATGAGGCACTTGAGGAAAAATGTAATATGCAAGCCACTTATTTCAATCTTCCCTCATCATAATTAAATGCATGAATGCAAGTATTTTTACAAATGCAACTATGGAATCCTATTGTGCATAATTAATGCTAGGAAATAGCATAAGAAGGTATTATTGCAGGCGTATTTTGAGGTGCGATCATATTCCCCCATGCCTATCTTTTGCTAGTCCCTAGCAAAACAGTATTTAGAAATGATCTTAAGCTGAAGATTTTCTTCTGGGGTGATATAGGTGTGTTTATTGTCGGATATTGTGAGAACCAATTGTAGAGAAGACTACCAGTACTTTAAGTCTCACATGACATAGATCATCTCTCAACTAACCAGGACTCTTGATATTTAAACCTTAAGTACGATTTCCAGGACCCAGGAGGTTTTTGCCGTACTCGAGAGCTCAAGAGGTTATGGTTTGTGCATAGTGAAGGATCAAGACTGACTAGATGAATATTAAGACTCAATCCCAGGGTTTCACAAATTTTTAAGTACAGGTTGGTCCCAGTTCCAGCTTGTGTTTTCGGATTGACCCTTAAGACGATTACGGAAAACTCAACTCCCATTTTCTAATTTTTGGTGGCTCACAGGAAAATAAAGTATTTGTAACCTGCCCTCAAGAACTTCTTGTAGGACGAAGACTTTACAGACATTTATGAGATATACTGACTCTTTTGTAACTTTTTTCTTTTTTGGAAAACATGTCAGTATATCTCTTACAATACATTTTGAAGGAGCACACTTTTTTTTCCTTTTGGTGGGAGAGTTTCTTTTTGATGGAAAGAGTCGCTCCTAAACACAAGACCAAAGCCTGGGATAAAAGGTCTACCTGCGCGCATAGGTAAGGACTCCACCTTCCTTAATGAACACTAGGGTTGGATCTTATGTTCACCTGGTCTTTCCTGATATGTGTAGTGTGAACCAAGTTTACTTAAGCTCTCAAGTAAAAGGAAACCAACGGATCCTATACTGGTGTCTTAGGTACAAGAATATGTCCTTAGTTAGGAGAGATTTTGATCTATTTTGTCAATGCTTTAAGTGAATTAAGCCGAGCTTGAGCGAATCAAGCTTCTGTGGCCTGGAAATTCTTCAGAACAAAGGTTGAATATCCACAAACACTTATTGTATTTTTTTTTTGTTTTAGCTTTCAGATCATTACTAAACACTATTTATTATTATTATTATTATTATATATTTTCTTCTTTTTTCTTTTTCTTGCATAGTTATAAACGGGTGGAAACTATATGATACCATAAAATACCCGGATCCTATGGATGCCTATCCACCTCCCCATGCCAAACAATGCTATGTCCTCATAAGCATGCAGGGAAAGGTGGAGAAAAGATGAAAGATCGGGTAACAAGAGCTGAGGTTCAGGGTATAAATCAGGGTGGTAGGGTGGGTGGTGAAATGAAAAGTGAAGTGCTCATGATAGTGGCATGAAAAGTGATGGTGGATGGTAAGAGATTTGGCATTTTCTGGGACGTGAGTGTCCCAGGCGGATCAGAAAATAGATCAGGAAGAAGAAGTTGGCCCTTAGATTGGCCAAGAAGAGGGGCTCTTTGGATAGATGGATCCAAAAGGGAATAGCCCCAGTAAGTAAGATGTGGGCTCAAGGTCCTAGTGTGGAGTTGCAAATCCACCTGATTTGGCGGGAAAGAAAGGGCAATCCGATCTTCCATAGTGTGGACCGGCAGTGAGCAGCCCGGCGATGACTCAGACCACGAGGTATGGGAAGTGGAGAAAACCTTGTCAGAAGTCTGGTCAGGAGAAGGTACAGGAATAGGGAGGGATTGGAGAACGTCACAATTTGTGTTGGTCAGGCAGTCATCAGGTAATTCGCAGCAGTTTGAATTGGCTCCAATTAGTCCGATACACGTACTGACAGTCATGTCCTCGTTAGACGTGTTATCCTTGATGTAATCGCTATCGGCATAAGAGTGCGGTGCTGCAGCGGGATTAACCTGAAATCTCGGTGGAATACTCGGAGCTTGCAGAATTTGATGAACCTATCACTGAGAAGGTTGTACCTATGGTTGCGGACCACAGGGTACGAAGTTTTGCGGGTTTGGAACAGGTTGGGTGGGAAGAGTGCCCTGAGATCGAGTCGCCATGCTTAGTTGACTGATCTCAGCATTTTGCTGCGCCAAATGGTGCTGAAGAGAGGTCATGTTCTCTTTATGGCGCTTTGACATTTCCGTCATCATTCGCATCAATTTATCAAGAGGCCTTGATGCGTGTTTGGTTTGCGGTATGCAAGGGCCTGATGGAGGATTTGCCATAGGATTAGACTGGGCCCTTGGGATGACGAGTGCGGACGATCGCATTGGTCCACCAGCGGGGTTTTGGCGCTGTGGGTTGTTGGACCATGCGAAATTCGGATGATTGCGCCACCCTGGGTTGTACATGGCAGAGAACGGGTTGTTCCCCAGGGCGCAAACATCTTCTATGCTAGAAGATTCGTCCGCATGTAAATATGCGTCCGAGCACACGGAGGTTTGGTCCTCCGTGTTGAAATACTGGCTCGCAGAAGTTGGTTCCACATGACTTACTGAGTCGCTTGGCGCGACACTCGATAAGGAAGGCTTGCAGGGTTTCTCGGGATAAGCCTGGTGTTGGAAGAATTGGAATTGTGACGAAGTGGTGAGGTGGGGGTGTGTGCCATGTTTGTGGAGGAGGAGGACGATTCGGCTCTTTTTCTAAATTTAGCAGTCAATTCAAATAGTTCAGGGTTTTGTGACCTCCTCCCAAACATACACTACCGCAGGAAGAGTTGGGGAGATGAGAAGGGGAAAAGAGATGAGACAAATGACGTCGCAAAGGTACACTTGATTACAAATCAATACAGTCAAGTTCCTAACCTCTACAATGTGCCCTTAGACCTAAAGATCTAAGTTACCTGCTATCACGAACTACGGAATCGAATGCGAGCACCGCGGAACCACCGGGCCAGATTGAAAGGTTGTTTGCCCCAGTCTTAGACACCCGATAGCACGTGGGAACTCTCACCAGCATGTAGCCGCTACATGCAGGTAGTTTAACCTCCAATCCTTAGTAAGGGTCAAGTTACTACCAATTTTATTTAGAGGCTTAGGATCAAGTGCTTTTGGAATGTGAAGGGCGTTGTTTACGGGTAATGGCCAGTGCAATGGGGAAATCTCCCGAATTGAAGTTTTTAATTGGTGAATGGTTTTTAGAGTTCAGCCTTAGGTAGTATGAATTTTAGGATTTTGCTGAATTACTAATTCAATCAATCTCTAGGTTTTTGTGAGAATACAAGTTTTCTTTCTAAGCCCAAGAAACCCTTCTTCAATATCAGTTGGTTAATGCATGCTAAAGTGCAATGGGCTACCCTAAATGGAGATTTCTATGTGTGGATGCACGAATCAGTTTTATATCAGTGTGAAAGGGAGCCAAAGCACTTCAATTCAAGTGCTCCCAATCACCAGAAATGATTTCCACACACAAGGCTTCAACCAAAAGATAAAGAAAATCAAATTGTTGGGGTTGAAGTATTCGGGATCAAATCTTAGGCAAGTTGAAAAGTCGTGGTGGGATTGGAATTAACTCAATTCCAAGTCTCCCCACCAAAAATGTGATCCCGAATTAAAGATAAATGCGGCAAAAGAGGGATGCAATCATTCTTTTTATTTGCCTCAAAGAATAGTTCCCACGTCGAAAAATTCAAGAATCAAGATTCTCGGATTTTCGCTATGCGAAGTATGGAGAGAAATCCCAGGGCGGTGGGAGTGAAGACAACCAATCAAACAAGTGAATTTTAATCCACTTGCCCCAAGAGATCCCAAGAAGTTTTTCTAGTTTTTTTTAGTTTTTAGTTTTCTTTTTTTTTTATTGAGGTGGCAAGTTAACCCTAGTTTGCTAAGAAAAGAAAAACCTACTTGTTCGGCAACGTGTGCAAAGCTCTAATGCGGTGTTGGCATCTTCACGCTCTCGTTCCCGCCTCGGATCTGCCCACATCTTCGACTTCGTCTGCCTTCCTTCTCCTTACACCAAGTTCACCTGCACACAAAAAAAAACAGAGATACCCGTGAAGAGAGAAGAGATAAATTGGAAGGAATTGAATAGAAACTTACTTGAAGGCACACTTCCCCGGCAACGGCACCAGAAAAGGTGATGGGTCGGCCCAAATAGGTTGTTAATATGATGATTTTATCGTTGAAATATGTATAGTGGTTAACCTAATTCAGACCTAACCATCTCTTTACAAAATTTTTAACCTGGCCAACTTGATTTTATCTTGTCACTTTTAGGCCTAGGGTCGAACTCAGGGAAGTGGGGTTCAAGTCGAGTTTCTACGCTTTTCCTAAAACGCGTCTCTTCCGTTCGTTTATTATGTTTTTGGTGTTTTTCTTATTTAGATTTTTTTCTGGTAATCCTTGTCCTTGAAGCACACCCTCAAAATTGTGTCCTTGGCTTTTAGCCAAAACAGAGTTCCAAAATGAGTCTTGCTATTTGCAAGACAGGGTACCTGCAATTCAAAGTTTATCTTTTCTCTTTTATGTATTTTTTTTTTGTCTTTTTATTATCAGGAGAGCGAAACAGAAGTAACGTAAATATAGTGTATATATATATATAGGTATATATTATGTATATGAAGGGGTGGGGGTGGAGGCGGCGATGGAGTGTAGCACTGTATCGAGTCGGTCGACGTCTAGAGAGATGCAACCAACACGACTAGGTGCCGCGTGGAGTGTGGATGGATGATGGATGATGAATGTGTCCACGCTTTTTTTGTATGCGTGTATCGGGGAATATCAGCAACTGGTGCAGATATTCCCGCGATACAGCATATGGTAAATAATGTGAAAATATATGTATATGTATGTATATAAGTAAATATATCTATATGTATATAAATGTATAGGTATATATGTATATATAGATATATATATGTATATATATATATAGGTGTATATGTATATATATATATGTATATAGATATGTATATATGTATATGTATATAAATATATATATATATATAATACTATATAGATGTATATATGTATGTGTATAAGTATATGTATCTAGATATATATGCATATATATATATGTATATAAGTATATATGTATATATATATGTATATGTATAAGTATATAGGTATATATAAGTAGATATATATATATATATGTATGTATAGTAATACATAAATATATAGATACTACTATGTATATAAATATAAGTATGTGTATATATATATATATATATATATATATAGATATATGTATGTATATGTATATATGTATATATACGTTACTATATATATGTATACGTATATATATATAGAAGTTTACACTCGTGTTTATGTGTGTGTGGGTGTGTGTAAGTGTTGGTGAAGGTGTGTGTGTGCGTCGGTGTAATGGGTGTTGTGAGTGAGTAAAAAAGCGAGAGAGAAAGAGAGAGAGAGAGGGGGGGAGAGAGAGCGCAGAAGAGAGAGAGCGCAAAAGGGAGCTGGAAAGAGCAGGAGATAGCTGGAGAGAGCGGGCGAGAGCGGGCTGGTCGCACTGTAGACGAGTTAAAACGTCCGGAGGTGAAGGCCGACGTCTGATGGTTGTGGATGCAGGCACATCTTCGTGCAGAGGAGGAGAGGGGTCTACAGGTCGGCTGCGACCGTGGAGGGCGGGCAACGGTGCGCTCGGAGAGGGCGGCGGGGAGTCTGCAATCGTGCGCAGAGGGCGGCAGAGGCTGGCAGGGGGCGGCGAGAGGGCCTGACCGGCCGCTGCAGTACGTGCAGTGGCCGGTTGCGGGTGCGAAGGCGAAGGCGACAGAGTGGAGAACGGAGCGGAGAAGGCCCTGCAGGCACGTGCGGAGGGCTGAGCGCTTGCGGGGAATGTCGCGGAGGAGGCGGGGGCTGCTGCTGCTGCTGCTGTCGCCGTTTGGCTACTGCTACTGCTGCTTCAAGCTTCAGACCTTGAAGCGGCAGCAATGGTGGGAAGAAGAAAAAATGAAAAAGAGAAACACCACGCCCACCGGCTCGTTGAAGAGCTGGGCGGTGGTGGTCCCACTATGGTGGTGTGCACCACAGTGAGGGCTCCTGCTCGCCGGGTGTCTCCTTGGAGGAGAGCCGGCGTATGGGAGGGGAGAATGGTGGAGAGGGAAGGTGGTGGTCTGCAAGTGGCTTCTTGCTGCAGCAGCTTCTATTCGAAGAAGTAGAAGCCGTGGCTTCTTTTAAAAGAGGAGAGCATGGTCATGCATGCTGCAACAGGGAGAGGGCGAGAATGGCAGCTGCAGGGAGTGGGTTTGGCAGGGAGAGGGCACAGGGCGTGAAGATGCATGCAGCCGCGGGAAGAAGCTGCAGCAGCGGGAAGAGAAAAAAGAAAATCAAGAGAAAATAAAAAAGATGTGGATTTTGCAATGAGGCACTTGAGGAAAAATGTAATATGCAAGCCACTTATTTCAATCTTCCCTCCTCTTAATTAAATGCATGAATGCAAGTATTTTTACAAATGCAACTATGGAATCCTAATGTGCATAATTAATGCTAGGAAATAGCATAAGAAGATATTATTGCAGGCGTATTTTGAGGTGCAATCAATAGGTCCTTAAGATTGATTACATTTAAGTCCCTTTTCGTCTTCCTCTTCTTCTTCTTCTTCAGCCGAATGAATGGCTGGCGAGGGAGAGTCACACCACCACATGATCACCACCCTGCCGACATCACTCTTTTTTGTTAATGCTCTTGCAGCTTGCGCTCACCACCTCCTCTTCATCCACCAGTCTGGATTAATCGAAAATCCTAATTTCCAGTGGGTGATAACCTCACCGTCGTCAGAGACGACACCGGAGGTTAAGCTCCTCAAGCTCCTTCTTCGGCTAGACCCTGGCACTTTCTTCGCCGCCAACCACTATAAATACCCCCTCACTCCTCAGATTTCATTCAAGTTGGCTCCGTTCCCTCTTCATCCACTGTAGCCGACTTTGATAGGCTATTCATCCAAAACTCCGGCGACTCTCCATCTCATTTTCCGACTTCCTCCATCCATTCTGATCAGTTGAGGAGATCCACCATGCTTTGCTGTGTCTCTAACACAGGCACCGACCCAAGGAATCCTCCACTCCACCTCAAATCCGTCGCCGGAGATCTTTCTTTCACCCTTTGATTTCGTCGTCCGCTATGAACCTTCGACAGAACCCTATTGACCCCTTCGTCCAAGTAACAGTAGATTAGGAGTAGGAGTAGGAGTAAGTTAGCTTAGTTAGTTAGTTTAGGTAGTTAGATTAGAGTAATTTTAGAATTTCAGTGTTCATCTTCTTCGACTTCGGTGAGCTCCTTGAGCTCGCCAGAGACTTAAATTCATCTTTTGAAATCATTGTCCACCTTCCTTTATCTTCCTTGACCATTTCTATCACACTTAATCATTAATTGAATCATCTAATCACCTAATTCACATTCCACCTGCACCTACTACTGTCACTATCCATGGTGACAATAGTCGAGCTAATTCCACCTCCACTGGGTCTATCATCATCTATCCATCACTTATGGACCCTAATCGACACTATAATATGTATAATTACCACATATAAATTAAACGCCCAATTTTAATTAAGCTCCTGAGCTCACTGTCAATGGCGGCTCAAGCGCAGTTCAAATTTTAAATTAAATATATATTTATAAATATAAACACTTGTTGACTTGTTTTAACCACTCAATTGAGTGGTAAAATAGGTCCTGAGCTTTAACCACTCAGATCCTTTAAAGAAAAGAATTTTACTGTCAAATCTTGACTCTAATGAAATAATGAAGAATTAAATGTGATTTTGAGGTTCCTTGCAACCTTAGGAGCCTTTTTAGATCAAATATGGAAAGTTTCAGCAATCTGTATGTAGTTTGTACATTTTCTGGACTCACCGGAGCTCCGGTGAGCTCTAGCGAGCCATTCTTGTGCTTCAGCCTACAGAATTTAGTAAGAAGCTCCAGAACAATGATTTAACGATCACTGATTAATTTGCAAATATTTAATTGAGGATTTAGCCACTGGAGCTGTAGATAGATCTTCATCTTCTCCAACTCTACCGAAGAGTTGGAGAAGTCTATTAGTTAGGTTTAAGAAGCATTTAAGGAACCCAGAAGCTTCAGTGTAATGCACTAAAGCTATGATGTTTTCCAATCACTGTCACAACTCTTAGATTGTTCTAACGGACAAAGTCATTTTGAATCTTAGGCGGAGAGCCTGAAACCCTTGGAATATTAATTAAAACATCTATCTGAGAGGCTGAGCAAATTCCTGATGTTGAAGGAACTTGATTTAGGTTTTAATTACCTGTGGAGAAGCTTTACTCATAAAGTCAAACTTTTGTGCCTTCACAGTCAAACTGAGTTTGAATTTGGAGTTCTGAGCTCAATCTGAGAAGTTGATGAGATTAAGTTGTTTCTGGGATCTTGTTGGATGGTTTTAGAGTGCTTAAAGTGAGCTCAGATGAGTTATTGTATGAGAATTCAAATTCTATCAATTTGGGTTACTTTCGAACCCAAACTAACAGTAGTGCCATTTTGTTGAGTTTTGATTTTAAATCATGCCCAGATAAGTCAATTACAACCCTTAGAACTAGTTTAAATCGATCGGTAATGTTCTTTTGTGTCTGTTCATCCATTTTAGTCTAAAAATTTTGAACTCTGAAGTTTTTAGAGAAGCTTTGAGCTTCTCTACTGTTCCTGAAGGTCTTGAGAGCTTAGAACCTACTCTAGCAGCTGTGGAATCATTTACAGTAACTATTCGGACAATTAAATGGGAGAGAAAAGTCCATCTAAGGGCTCTGTGAAGTTAATTTCCACTTCCAGGCAATAAATAACCCATAGGAAACCCTTGATTTCACTCTTCAAATTGAAGAGGAGAACATCCTCTTATCCTTAAATTGACCCTACAATCCTATAGATTAACCATAGAGCTTTCCAACAAACTTTAAATCACTTGATTTGGAGCTCTGAGTAGGGAGTTATGATTGGTTGAAGTTGGATTTGAAAGGGGTTAAGATAGTCCCACATCGTCAGTTTCTGAGCGGATGCCTGGGAACAAAAGTAATTTGTTACCCCGGCTCTTCAGTCGTCAATGCTTGGCGCACCAATTATCGATCTAAGCATTCTGAATCTATCTGAGCATATGTATGTGTGTGTGCGGGAATGTATGCCTGCGGGTGTGCGCTCGAGTGGGCATGAGTGAGTGTGTGCCCTAGGAGGGCAAGGCCTGGGAGGCCGGTTGAGCTGGATTGGCTCAAAACTATGGCTCAAATGAAATAAACCAAAATCGAATCTAATTGAAATTAGGTGAGGACTAAGTAGGGTCTAGTCCCACCCTGGTCTCAAGGTGCTATGTATCCTCGAAAGGACCTAGCGGTAAATTAAATAATTTTTGGTTATAAAGTAAAATAAACCCGGTTCAGTCGACTTAAAGAAGAGCTGAAGGCTAAATCTAAGGAATTGAAAGAGAAGTCGATGGCTAAGTGCTGAAGGCTAAGGAAAGAAAGGAGAGCAAGCACTACTAAGGCACTAAGGAAGAAGAAGGCAGGAGAAGAGAAGTAAAGAGCTCAAGAGAATAAAAATAAACGAAAAGAAGAGAAAGAAAGAGAGAAGAAGAGAGAGGCTGAAGACTAAAAGGAAATTATTTTACTTGCATCATTTTAATTTCTTTTTGTTCTTAAATTTTGTAATAAGGCATATTTTAATAGAACAATTCTTATTGCCTTAATTTCTTGGAAATAAAATAGAAAATTAACATGTTTACTTGTTAATAAAGTACATCATTTAAGTAAATGTGTTTTTCATATGGAATTTTGTATATTCTTTATAGTTTAAATCATTTGACAAAATTCATGCTTTTATAATCAACCTAATTATACCACCTAAACTTAAAAAGAAAATAAAGATAATTGGTGAATTCAGAAAAAATTATACCTCCCAGTGAACGACCTGGACTCAATGAGTAAAAATTTCTAAAATGTTAGATTAATTCGACCTTGTACCACACAACCGACACAATTTCGAGTTAACCTAAGTGACTTTTTCTACTCTTAATTAAGTAAAATTAACTTAATTACTGAGTTGAGTGGAAGCCATGCATCATTCCAGAAATAGGGGCTTAAGAGGATGGAAATGAGATTACTTGCCCCTGGTGTGGCTGTTGAGTGGCTGATCTTCTCAAATGTACCTCACACAACCACAACAAAATAGATAGAGCAAGTTAGTATCATATCAGAAATTATAACCAGTGTAATTAAATTGCGTGCTGTTCCACAGCAATGGTGCCAAAATGTTTAAGTGAATTCATTGTTATTTAAGAGATGCGTCGTAGTGTAGGACAAAATCGCTCAAATCATTCAAATTTATAACTCAGAAACAAAAAAGTGTCTGAGGTCGAACACAGGGAACAAGTAATTGCAATTCAATCTCACTAATCATAAGAAATACAAGCAATTATGATTAAAACTTTATTTAGAACTACTCAAAATGATATAGATATGAAATCCAGTATCAAAGTGCAAAAAGAATGGGTTAAAATGGTGATTTGAATACCCAAATTAACCCTTGAAATTAAGCTCAAGTATCTCAAATATTTGAATAGTAATTCTCAACCATATATTCCACATCAACTAGATTTAATATCCCAACAATGTATAGCATTGAAGCACCAGCAGAGATCAGACGAAGGCAGAAGGCATCAGACGCCTTAAGTGCACAGGGCTCTGCTCCAACAAAAGAAGCAAAGGCCTCCTCTTTCTTCTTTGTGCCTCAAGGGAGGGGCAACCACAACATAGATACAAAGGCCTCAGGATCAGCTAAGTGTAGAGAGAAAAAGGGCGAAACCCCCCTCTCTCTCTTTCTCTTCTTCTTTCAGAAATCAGGGCATAATCGAGTAATCGGCCGGGTAATCGGGCACGAAGAGGATCCAGGCCTGCGGGCGTGGTCATAGGCGAGGAGTACACGATCAGGTAATCAAATGTGAGGGGTAAATGGGGACCTGACCCCCGTGTCTTGGGTGAAGAACGAGGGTCACAAACCCCTCTTATCTCGCACAAGCGGCTGCAAATTCCACAATGTGGGATTATGTGTCCCACAGTCTCCTTGTGTGCAACTGCAGGATGTAGTCTCCAATTGAGGTCGAAGACGAGGCTACAGAGTCCAATTGAGTGCCTGGAGAAGGACCTGGAGATCAACCACGAAGCCTGGAGGTGCAATCAGGAGGGTTCATGGATGGAGGACTGCAGCTATCGTCGGAGAAGTCAAGGGCAGCAGCGGTTGTTTGGTGAAGACTTGAAACGAAGAACATGGCCTCTCGGCCACATCAAATGTGCTCAAAAGCTTCACCATGAAGTGGCGAGTGCAGTGGTGGTAGTTGTGTGTCATGTGGTGGTCTGTGGAGGGCTGACGGTGATGGAGGCAATGAGCAAAGAAGGCAGTGTTCGAAGAGGTGTTTCAGTGGGTGGAAAGTGAAATTAGTTAAGGGCTTTTGTAGAGGGAGTCGAGGTGGAGCTTGTGGACTTACAGTGGCAGTGTTTGGAGGTGTGTGGTGTCGAGGAGGCTTCATCGGAGCATCGTCGGAGCATTGCCAGAGCGGAGGATGAAGGTGTGTGGAGGGAGATACGGTGATCGTGAGTGTGTTGTGAGTGTGGGGAAAGAATGTAGAGGGAGAGAGGATGAGATACAGATGGTTAGAGGGGAAGGAGGTGGATGGAAATGGTTGGTGTTGGTGAGCTGGAACCGTAGAAGATGGAGTCCGATGAAGTGGCGACAACAATGAAGAGGGATAGAGTAGTCCCTCTTTGGTAGGAGAGATGCAAAAGAGATAGAGGAAAGCAAGAGGCCATCCAATTTGATTGTTGGATGGCTGGACGAGGAGAGCGAAGAGGAGTCACTGAAGCAAGGTGCGAAGGTTGCCGGTGAGGGGAGGAGGGGTTTCTCCTACAAAAGCTTGCTAAGGAGCAAGGATTCTTGCCCCTGATCCTTTTATAGGCCTAAGAGAGGAGTTCCAAGATTGGAAACAAGCTTGCGAAGCTCAAGATTTTCGTGCAAGCTAGATACCCATCTCTTCAATGCATTCGCATGAGAGATTGGGAATGAATCAAGGTTCATGGCTAGGTTCACTTGGAAGGGAATTCCAGAAGGAATCTCCGGTTCAAATTTGGAAGAATTTGATTGAGAATCGAGCGAGAAATCCTCAATCGAATCTCAACGGAGCTCCTGTGTTCACACTAATGTCGGTAGGGACCCATTTGCAAAGAACGATGGGAAAGTTAGGGACCAATCTGTAAATAATTCTAAAGATGAATGTCTAATTGAGAGAGAGAGTTTGACTGGATTAAAATGTAAACTTGGTCAAGATGATCTCTGATTGGGCCTAAATTTTGGTACAAACCTAATTTGGGCCATAATTTCAATTTTTACCAAGTTTTATTGGGCAATTTGCACATAAACCCAAATTAGGGTAACTTTTTGTGTGAGACTCTATTCTAGGTCAAAATAGGTTCAGATGGACAAACCAAGGTTACCAAAACCTTATGGAATATTTTTATATGAATTTTAGAAGGTTTAGATGTATTTTATCCTAACTAGAACCTCTGCTATTTAAGCGGATCTAAAAGTAGGGTTTTAGGTTATGAATCAGTTCTCGAAATGCATGAAACCATGTTTCTGTCTACATGGACCCACTTATTAGACTTTAATACTCATTTGACCTTTATTTCACCCTTAGATGGTTATTCTGTGTTCAAGATATATTGTTAAAATTACAGAATTAACCCTAGTTTTCCATTCTCTTCTCAAAATAGCCTGTAGTGGAGTTATGGCCCTCAGATGAATATGTAAGAGCTTTTATCTCTTATTCCATACTAAAATGGGTTAGTTAAAGCTCATGATGGTGTCCCAATCAACAACTGCCCTCTAGAATCTCTAAGCTCGTCGACATGGGGTAGGTCCTGGCTTTGCACCACATCCTCCACTTAGGCCTTTGCTTAAATATTCCTACAATCGTTCTAATGCCTAGGTAGAGTCGTGTGTTTGGATCCCCATTGGGGAAAATGACACTGAGAATAAAATTAACATCATTAGTCTTATTCCTCACTTTCATGAAAATAGTTTTGAGGATCCATTTCAGCATATTGAGGATCTTAAGAATCTATCTCAGAGTTTGGGTTCGTAGAATTAGAGTTGGAAAATCCTACTCATGAAGATGTTCTCCTTTAGCCTTAAGGATAAGCTGCTTATTGATATCAAACTCTAACACATGACTTGCGCTAAACTTGAATTTCCCTTCCTAAAGAAATTCTTTCCTATAGGTCTCACCAATGCCCTTAGGCGAGAAATCATGAAATTCTCTCAGAATCAAGAACAACCAATTCATGAAGCGTGGGAGAACTTTCATTAATTGCAAAGGAAATGCACACATCATGACATCCCTTTTTGCCAAATAATGCATGCCTTTTACTATGGATTGCAAGATAGTGTTTGCAATCTGGTCGACGCCTCTTGTGGAGGGAAGTTATTGAATCGCAATGAAGAATCCACCTTAGAACTTTTCAAGGGAATGGTGGAGAACTCGAACAACAGTGCCTCCATAATGTAATTCACAAGAGGGAACCTGCATCAGAACCTACATCACAATGTCATTCATGAAGTTGAGAGCCAGTCCAATTCACGAGATATTGAGGTTACTGCAGAGAAACTGGATAACGTTGATATCGTAACCAAGCATCTTGATGAGGTCAGAAGCATGATGAAAAATCTTACACCTATACTAGCTAAGAATCCCATGCCTCAAACTATTTTACAAATTCTTGTGGGGAGGGAGTTTATGAATAATCTAGATGTACGAGATCCATCTTCCGTGGGTTATCTCACAACTCATGCACCAACCCAAGGAGGGACCTTTGCCCTATCTTTTCCTCCTATTTCCCCACTTCCTTCTTACCCTATGACATAATGCCGCCATTCATCATAACTAACTTGAATTAGTTGGAATCAAGAGAAAAATGCTCCTAAATGATCACCTGAGGACCATAATTCCACTCTGATTTAATGTGAGAAGATAAGAAAATAGGGTTAATTCTATTGTTTTAACAGCACAACACAAATCTAAATTAACCACGAGGTTACTCACGGGTTAATTAAAGGTCAAATGAGCATAAAAGACTAAAAAGTGGGTTCACACTATCTAAATCAGCATTTCACTCATTTCGAAGGAAAGACAATAATAAAAACCTTAATTATCAACCCCACTTAAATTGGAAAGGTTTTGGTCAGGATAAAGTTAATCTAAACCTCATAAAAATCGGTGAAAAATATTGTAAGAGGCTTAGTACCTTCATTTTGACCATCTGAACCCATTTTGACTAAAAATAGAGTTTGAAGCAGAAATTTATCTTGTATTGGGTTTCTATGTAAATTAACCAATAAAACTATGTCAAAACCCAAATCTGAGTTCACCACTAAATTCCTTAGGTCCAAATTAGGCTAACTACAAATTTTGAGCCCAATCACAGTCGATTTCTACTCAGTTTGCATTTGATCCTATTTGCCCATGATTATTACATAATTTCCCTAAGTTCTTAATCAAATTAATCCCCACCACCACCATCCCCTCCAAAACACAGCAACAGCAGCGGGTCTTGAAACCCAAACTCATAAATTGTATCCATTGATTTCCCTCTTGTTTCAAGATCAAAACACTCCAAATTTGGAGGGATTGATCTTGAAGGGATCCTTTTCCAAATGCACCATCTAACGAAAGCCAAGGATGACCCAAGAGCTCCGGTGAGCTCTCCAAAAATCATGGATTGGGCTATGAAAATTGCGAGGAATTCACGATGATTCCTCGCAATTGAGGGCCAAAACCACTTCTATTTAAGCTTCTCTAACTTCTCATGAGTTTCTCAGTTGAGTTTAAGCCAAAATTCATGTCTTCCCTCCCTCACAGGCCACCTCCGACCGAACTCCAGTGACCCAACTTGATCTCCCACTTCCAGGCACTCAACAGACAAATTGGGTGCCTCATCCTCTTCCTCATGCTCCTTTGATGCTAGTCAACCATAGCTAGGTCACTTCTAACCCCTTCTTCGTCGTCGTTTCTCCCACCGAAGTATTCATCTTCTCCACATTCGACAAGACAAGATAAAAGTGGAACTCTCCCCTTTCATTCAATTAACTAGGTGAAGTTCTTCCCCTTACTTCCTAGAGTAGTTCTATCTATTTAGCTTCTAGTTTCAACCACTCGTCTTCCCATTCTTCCTCCTTTTCCAACTCCAGTGACGCTCCGGTGAGCTTGTCTGGCCACGCCTCACCACGAAAATCCTCACTACCACCACTAAAATACTCCTTACACCTTGGAGAGAAAAAGCCCTCAAGAAATTGAGGCTTTTTCTCACCCAAACCATTGGCCAGAGAACCATCCACGTCGCCATCACCCCTCCACCGTCCGATGACCACCATGCTCCAAACACCTCCACACGACGACCACTGATGAGAACCTCATCATGAACCCTAACTAGCACATTTTTGACCTAATAAATTAAACAAAAGCTCCAACCTAACCTAAGGAAAGGCCTAAATCAGGGAATTCCAAATATGAGAATAAAGCATTATACAAGGGCTAAAACTGTAATTTTACCATTGCAGCACATGAAAGGGATTTTTAAGGGTCTAGAGATAGGTCAAGTGGACTTAATAAGAGAAAAAGTGGGATGATTTGGTCAGAAAAGGGTTATGACAAAATCTGGGAATTAAATGACATTCTATAACCCTAAAACAAACCCACTTTAATTCATGAAGTTTCAGGAAAGATAAAAATAAAATAAACCCTCTAAAATTCATGAAAAAATATCCCCTAGGGTTTAGAACCTGCAATTTGGCCGTTGGAACCTATCTTGACCTAGATTGAGAACCATACCCAATTTTTGACCTAATTTGGGTTGTTGTGCAAAATGTCCAGTCAAACATAGTCAAACCTAAAATCCAACTTCACCATTAGATTCCTTAGGTCAAAATTAGGTTTATAACAAAATTTCCACCTAAGGGAAGGTTGCCTTCACCCACTTTACAAAATGGTCCTCAATAATTACTTTTTGACCCATAGCTTTTTGAAACCCTGCAATGACCCCCCTATCTTTCCCATCATTTCCTTCAATTTGGTCCCTCTGCCACCTGCTGCGTAGGCCATACCTCCAGCGACTTTGCGCAGAGGATGGCGCCGTGCATGCATGGGGAGCCGACCCCAGATTTAAAAGGGGAGCTCCCTGCAGAGCCCCTACCGCATGGGCCGACTCAAATGCCTTGTTGGCCCCCATACCTCTCGTGCAAATGCACGAAAGGTATGGGTCTCGATCTGCCCACGTCTCCGGTGGGGTTTTTCCCACTACTTTCGCGTGCTTCGCGGCTGGCCGACACCTATTTAAGGAGCGGCACCCTCTGCCTCATCCTTCAAGGCTGTTTTGGCCAGAGATAACCCCCCAATTTCGTCTCCTCCTCCTCCGGCCATCTGCCCACAAGCTTTGGCGACTCTCCCTCCCTCTTCTCGTTGCTCTGCCACCGTACCAGTGATAGAGCCATCTTCACCTCACTCCTCCGCATCACACCGTACCCACGCGAGCCTCTCTGACCTCCTCGTCGTCACCGCCTCTCAATCTCAGGGTCTTCGTCTCCGACGACGGCAAACACGCGCTGCTCGCCCTCCGCATCCCCCCTTCGCTCCAGATACTCTAGATAAGTTTCTCCTCTCCCCCTCTTCATTTCCCCTCCTTTAATTCACACTTTCGACCCCTCGACTGGCATTGACCACCACCATCGTTCCCACCTCCGACCAGATCATCGGTGAAGTGCTCCCGCCACTCCACGCATCCACCCACCTCGCCAATCACCTCACAAGCTCCACCACGACTCACTGATCATAACCCCTCTTCCCATTTACTGCCACACGCTCCCAACACGTCCCCTGAACACACCCACCTTCACATCCATAGGGTGACCTAGGCACGCACGCCCAGGCCACCCTGCGCCACGCCAACCACCGGGTCACCTTCACCGTGTCACGACGAAGCTTTCTTTGTGATTTGACAAGGCTGTAAGGCCCTTTTTCTTGTGGACAGGTTCAGGCCTTCTCCGCCATTGACGGAGGACGAAGCAAGCTCGAGAGCTCCACCCATTGCCCTAGGCTTCAGGAAGCAGGGTCCTAGGTGTGTGGGCTCCCTTCGCGAACCCCTCACGCCTAGCAATTGGAGGCCAAAGCATCTGTAGCTTCTGTGATTGAACATCGACCTGATATGGGCGCACACAAGAAGAAGGTGGGACATTTAGTCCGACCTCGGAAGATTGCAAGTGGGCAGTGTGGAATAAATTGTAATTGTGTCAAGGGCTTATCGCCTCCTGACACGGGGTGAGGTCCCACTCGCCTCCCCACACTTTGTTCATGATTCACTACTCCGTGGACCTGGTAGCATAACCCAATTACCTGTTCACTCCTCGCACACCACCCACGTCGGTGTGCCTAGTCCCGGGGGTGCTGACCCGAACCATTTACCCAAGAAAGGCTCTGGGAGAGCAGTCCTAAGAGCGAAATAGAGAAAGAGAGAGATGCGGGGAGGGTAGGGGCTAGGTTTTGCCTCTATGTGAGTAGGGAAGAAGAAGAAGGAGCTGCAGAAGAAGGAGGACTTGGAGGCGCAGCGGAGAAGAGAAGAAAAGGAAGGAGGAGGCATAGTTGAGACTTAGCCGTAGGAAGAGAAAGAAGAGAAGGAAGAGAGAAAGCAATGGCACAGCAGAGAGAAGAAAGAAGAAGAAGCCAGAGGAGAAGCTGAGGTAGAGGAGAAGGAAGAGATAGAGCAAAAGGGAAAAGAAGAGAAGGAAGCTACCGCAGAGAGGAAGGCCAAGCACCTGAAAGAAGAGAAAAAGAAGCCAAGAAGAAGAAGAAGAAGAAGAAGAAGTAGCAGCAGTAGCTGAAAGAAAGAAGAAGAATGGAGAGCACGAGCACTGTAGCAAGTGGCTACTTAAGGCATCTGATCCATGGAGTCAGACGTCTGAAGACAGAGAGAAAGGAAGACAAAAGAAGAAAAGAGAAGAGACAAATTTTTACTTCCTCTAATCTTTTTGTAAAATAGTATATTATTGTAAATTGTAATTTTCTACGCTTCTAGAATCAAGCTTGCTCCCTGAGTTCGACCTTGGAGAATTTTTGTATTCGAGTAATAAAATCAAATTAGACTGCTCGGTTTAACCGCCACCAGCTTTTGGCACCGTTGCTGGGGAGAAACGGGCATTTTAGAAGCTTCAAAATCACAATTTCTGATTTTATACTAATTTAATCTCTCTTTTGTTGTGTAGGAAAGGAAGGCAAGGAAGAACAAGCAACCGCACAACAAACACACCAGAGGACAGGTAACCCTCAACCCTCTCTCTCTTTGACCCCCACATTCTAAAGAGGAGAAAGAAAAGAAAAATCAATCTAGGGCTACCTGTCTTCCATACATAGTAATTCACAGAGTTGCCTATTTTTAAATTTGAACACATTTTATCTGCATATCCACTTAAGGTAACTAGGGCTAAAACCTTCTTGCTTGAGCCCTAGTAACCCATTTTTGAGGCAACTAATTGGACCAACTAGAGCCAACCTAGGATTCTAAGCTAGGGTTTTAGAGACACATCTTCTAATCAAGAACTGAAAATTCCAAAAAGAGTTGTGCCTAAACCATTTCTTGAAAAGATCTATTAAGAGAAACCCTAAGCAGTCAGGCTCTTAATTTACTTGAACACTAAAAGAAAGGACCTAATAAGCTCTCACAGGAACAAAAAGGTGAAGTTGAACCCTTGGATCAACCAACCTTCAAATTAGGTCACTCTTGCACAAGGCTTAAAGTTCAAGTAAAACCATAAGCACCTTGATCTTAATTAAAAGTGGTAGACTTAAGAGGTCAAGGTCCCCATTCTGGTCTACCTGGAATCTCAGTGACAAGAGAGGTCGGGTGGGGGAAACCCTTTAACCCATGGGGGCGCTCTACCGTGTAGGGGTCTTCGCGGGACTCACCCTCTCTGGCTGCCCAGGTAATTCTCAGGTGGACGACCTTCTGATCAAGGGGTATCATCTGCCCCAAACCTCTATAGTCACCCAACATATTTTGGGTGTCTTGATTGGGTCCAACACGTTCTAACCTCATCTAATCCATCAGTGCATGTTCGGTAGGAGGTCCTTGAAACCTCCTCTAGAAATCCACTCTCCCCGAGACCAACCCTTGGCACCCTTGTTTGTGTGACAACTACTCCACATAGACCTCTCTTCTGATTTTGAACCTAGTTCCCCTTCTTCCATCATGGCTCAGCCTGTTGAAGAAGAGAATAATCTTGAGCACCAGCTCCAATGTCTTAACGATCTCTCCTAGAATTTCATGAACCCACACAGCGCCCCATGATGCGAGTCACTATAATCCCGCTGCGGTGGCAATTGAGCCTCGAGTCAAAATCCCGACTGGAGGACCTAATTCTGAATTGAAGCCCAATATGATTCATGCCATACCTAAATTCTATGGGCTTAACTCCGAAGATCCCTTCCAGCATATCAAACAGCTTAAGCATCTGGCTCAGACCTTCGGGTCAGATGCTCAGAATCGGGATATCTTACTCATGAAGATGTTCTCTTTCTCCCTTATGGACAAGGCGGCTCATTTGTATTAGACACAGACTCGCTCGATCAACACTTGGGATGAACTTCAGTTCGAGATTTTGAAGTTCTTTCCCGTTGGTCGGACAAACGCCTTGTGCCATCAGATTACTCACTTCACATAGCAGACGAGAGAACCTCTTCATGAGGCATGGGATCAATTCCAGGATCTCATGAGAAAGTGCCCCCATCACGAAGTTCCTAAATGTGAACAAGTCTAGTCTTTTTACCAGGGACTCTGTGAAGATATTAGATTGTTCGTCAATGCAACTTGCGGAGGGAATATCATGGGTCAACATGAAGACACCGTGTGGGAGATTCCCGAGAATATGTGGGAGAACTCCATCAACAATGACTCCATGGGATTACTTGACCGGATGAATTCCCATGCAGCGACGAATCTCAGGGGAGCACATGAGACGTAGGGCATGTCCACATTAGTCGACCTGGAACTAATGCCCAGTCGATTGGACAAGGTCTCAATTATTGAGAAGAAGGTGCACGAGCTGACTCAGCACTTGCAGCGAGCCACCTCTGCACAGAACTCCTTCGCACAGCCACCTCCCGCAAGGGAAACTGTGCAGAACATTTTCCATCGATCTTCTTCTGGGATGGACCCGTATCCACCCCCATCTAACTCCAGGACCAGAGGGACCTCCGATCCTTTCTATTCTAGCCGGGGGAACTCTACTCCCCCATTCTCCGACTTTCCTGAGGCTCCTCAGACCTGTGAGGACCTCAACGCCATCCAGAATGACCCATTTTCCAACACCTACAACCCTGGATGGCGAACCATCCTAATTTCCAGTGGGCAGGAAATTCTCAAAATCCAAGACCACCCTTTCAGACCCGTCCACAAGCCCCTCATCCTTATCAGCCGCCTCAGCCTAGGCCCAACCCTACTTATCCATCCGGGCCCAACCAAGACCAAATGTCCCTCATCCTCCAAACTCTAGCTGACATTCAAAGAACGTATGCGGCTATCCAGAAACAGCACAAGGATGAAATCACAGAGGTCCGCAACCAACTTGCCCAGTTGTCAAATTCTCGCCAACCGGGCACACTTCCTTCTCAACCTGTGCCTAACCCGAATAACGTGCCAACCCAGCGTCTCGTTATAAACCTAAACCCAGACCAAGCACACTTGATCTATCAGGCCCCTTCTATTCCATCACTTGACGGGATGGAAGCATCAACCTCTTATGCGGGTTACCAACAACAGCAGCCCATCTTACCAACCCCCAACCAGAACCAGGCAGGACTAAATTCTGTGACAACCCGTAGTGGTAAAGCAACCCAAGACCCACCTTATCCAGACCACTCCAAGCCGGGTAGTGACCCAAACACTAGGATAGTTATCCAGGATGTCCCTATCCCTATCCCAGATCAAAAACCTGGATCTATCTTAGAGGAACCAACCAAGGTTCCATTTCCCGAGACCTTGACCAAGGGAAAGAGGATAACTAAACCCATGGCTCCTGAGGAGGACCTGATCAAGCTCTTTGAGCAGGTCCAAATAAACATCCCCTTGATGGATGTAATCTGCCATGTACCGGCTTACGCACGATTCTTGAAAAACGTGTGTACACCACACTGTAAGCTGCGAACCAAGAGTGGGAGTCCGATTGTACTATCAGAGCAAGCCAGCTCTGTAATCCTAAGTAAACTCTCACCCAAGGCAAAGGACCAGGCACTCCCCTGATTTCATGTAAGATTGGTGAAACCTAGTTTGATAGAGCATTATTAGAACTAGGTGCCTCCATAAACCTGATACCCACATCCCTGCTTAACCACGTAGGAAGAATCTGAACTGAAACCGACTGAGGTGACATTGCAGTTAGCCGATCGATCCATCAAGTCACCTAAGGGAATTCTTGAGGATGTTATTGTTAGGGTGCGAGATTTCTACTTCTCTGTAGATTTTATAGTTCTAGACATGGACGCACTTGAGAATCAAAGGGATACACCAATCATACTAGGGAGACCTTTTCTAGCCACTGCAAGGGCCAACATAAGTTGTGAAGAGGGCCAAATAAAGCCAAAATTTGGGAATCAGACTCTCAAGATTGATATCTTTAAGGCCCAACAAAGGATTAATTGAGATGTGGTAGAGCAAATTTGTGACATCAGAGCCATGGTTGATGAACCACAAATCGAGGACAACATAATTATCCCTCATCAACCACAAGAAGATCTAAAACCGTAATTAGGAGAATCTGAAACCGATCTTGACACACCCCTAACTCCTACCCTTAGTCCTCACACCCATTCTGAACCACCCGCTACTGCTGATAACCCCGTTCTAGAACTCAAGCCCCTTCCCGATCATTTGAAATATGTCATTTTGGGTTCCAATCAGACACTTCCTACGATTATAAACTCCAAACTCACCCCTGATCAGGAATCCCATCTGATTGCTGTTCTCCAGCAATATCACAGAGCCATTGGTTGGACTCTTGATGATTTGACTGGAATAAGTCCCTCTTATTTCACACACCGCATCTATTCTAAAGAGGGCGCACGACCTTTACGTGAGATGCAGTGACGTCTGAACCCTAATCTGTAGGAGGTCGTGAAAAAGGAGATCATTAAGTAGTTAGATGCAGGGATCATCTACCCGATCTTCGACAGTCGTTGGGTGAGCCCGATCCAGGTTGTGCCTAAGAAGGCAGGGCTCACCACCATCACGACTGAGATCGGAGAGGTCATACCAACCCGTATAGCCAACTCATGGAGAGTCTGCATAGATTACTGAAGACTAAATTCCTCCACGAAGAAGGATCATTTCCCACTACCATTTATTGATCAGATTCTCGAAAAACTAGCGAGAAATAGATTCTTCTGCTTTCTTGATGGGTACTCCGGTTACAACCAAGTGGCGATTAATCTAGAGGACCAAGACAAGATCACGTTCACCTGCTCCTTCAGGACATACGCGTTCCGAAGGATGCCTTTCGGTCTTTGCAATGCACTTGCGACTTTTCAGCGGTGCATGCTTACCATATTCTCTGATATGGTAGGTGATTATCTAGAAGTCTTTATGGATGACTTCTCAGTTTTTGGGGCATCATTTGATGATTCCCTCCAGCACTTGGTTCACATACTCAGGTGATGCATCGATGTAAATGTGGTTCCTTCCTGGGAAAAGAGCCACTTTATGGTGCCTGAGGGGATCGTCCTGGGACACTTAATTTCTGAGAGAGGCATCCAAGTTGATCAAGCCAAAGTTAACCTGATTTCCAAACTTATTATGCCTAGCTCGATCAGGGACATCCGATCTTTTTTGGGGCACGTTGGTTTTTACCGTCGTTTCATCCCTGATTTCTCGAAAATCGTGCGCCCCCTGACCACTCTTCTCTCCAAGGATGTACCCTTTGAGATTTCCAATGAATGCACTCAAGCTTTTGAGATCCTTCGTGACCGAGTCACCCAAGCCCCGATCCTACAGTCCCCTGATTGGTCTCAACCCTTTGAGATCATGTGCGATGCATCTAACTTCGCAGTAGGAGTGGTTCTGGGGCAGAAGATTGACAGGAAACCCGTGGCCATCTACTACGCTAGCAAGACACTTGACGAGGCTCAGCGTGACTACACGATTATGGAGAAAGAGCTGCTAACTGTAGTATTTACCCTTGAAAAATTCAGATCTTATCTCCTAGGTTCCCATGTTATAATCTACTCGGATCACACAGCTATGAGGCATCTCCTTGCAAAGAAGGATGTGAAGCCTCGATTAATCCGATGGATCTTGCTGTTGCAAGAATTTGACCTCGAGATTCGCGATAAGGCGGGAAGACAGAACATGGTAGCTGACCACTTGTCCCACCTTCCTTCTGAGATCATCGAACCTTCTGGGCCCATCACGAAGCATTTTCCTAATGAGCACCTCTTGACTATTAGTACCGGGCTTCTATGGTTTGCTAATATAGTAAACTACTTGGCATCACACCAGATCCCATCTGATTGGCTGAAGGCCAAGAAAGAGAAATTGCACTCCGATGCCAAGTACTACATCTAGGAAGACCCATACTTATTCCGCATAGGTGCTGACCAAATTATCCGGCGATGTGTCCCAGAGGTCAAAATCAATGACATACTCTCTGCCATGACCAGGCATGTGGTGGCCATTTTTCTGGGCATAAAACCACATCAAAAATCCTCCAGTGTGGCTTTTACTAGCCCACTATCTTTAAGGACACATATAGCCACTGTAAGGCATGTAGCCGTTGCCAAACATTGGGCAACATGAGCCATCGTGACATGATGCCTTTACAGCCGATTCTCGTATGCAAGATTTTTGATATTTAGGGGATTGATTTTATGGGCCCCTTCTCTATCTCGAACGGCTTCAAGTATATTTTACTTGCTGTTGACTACGTGTCCAAATGGATCAAGGCCATTCTGACCCGAACCTATGATCACAAGATCGTTATCAAATTCATTCATCAGAATATCTTCTCACGGTTCAGGATTCCTTAAGCTATCATCTCTGATGGAGGGACCCATTTTACCAACGCTCAATTTAGGTCACTGATGACCAAATACGGGGTGTCGCACCAAATCTCTACTCCTTATCACCCCCAGACTAATGGTCTAGCTGAGATATCAAATTGGGAGATCAAGAAAATCCTGCAAGTTACTATTCAACCTGACAGGAAGGACTGGTCATCCCAACTTCCGGAAGCTTTGTGGGCTTATAGGACCGCCCACAAGACCCAATTAGGCATGTCTCCTTTTAGACTGGTGTACGGGAAGGCATGTCACCTTTTCATCGAACTGGAGCATAAAGCCTATTGGGCAGTACATAACTACAACCTAGATCTTTCTAAGGCTAGGACCCATAGAAAGCAGATAAGCGAGATTGATGAACTACGCCTTGATACATATGAAAGCTCATGAATCTATAAAGAGCGGGTTAAAGCCTTTCATGACAAGCACATATCTAGAAAGATCTTTCACCCTGGTTAGAAGGTCCTACTCTTCGATGCCTGACTTAAATTGTTCCTTGGGAAGCTGCGATCCAAGTGGGTCAGACCATATCTTGTCCGATAGATTTTTGAAAATGGAGCCGTCGAGATCAATCCACTCAGCCACGATTTCGAACCCTTCGTCGTGAATGGTCAAAGACTCAAACCATTCATTGATGTGACCGATACAGATTTAGCTGAGTCATCATTTATCCTCCATTCTCCCTAAGATCATTACGCCCAGCCGATGGCGTAAAACTCAGCACTTAACGGGAGGCAGCCCGTCATTCTTTTTGAAAACTCGAAACCTTTTTCTGACATTTCTTTGCACTTTAGGTTCATTCCTTAGGACATCCGACTTCACCTCAGGTACTTGTACCCGAGATTAGAAATCATCCGCAACAGTCACCTCGACCCATCCACTCACCTAATATCTGTCCTAATGCATGAACCAAGACAAATAAAAACCCACCTAATGTACAATGAGGGCATTGCAAACCTTAAGCATGAGGGGGTATGAAAGTGCAATGAAAACTCATAACGAGAAAAGGTTTCAACAAAAAAATCACATATCTAAAAAAAAAAAATTGGGAGGAAGGAAGAAAGTGCTGGTAAGCTTTACAAAAGGAGGAAAAGCGCAAAATTCTAAAAAGGAGCACAAAATGAAAAAGAAGGGATAGTCATTAGTATGAAATTAAGGAATTAACCAAAGTTCTAGACCACATTAAAAGAAAAGTAATGTGAAAGTGCACAAAAAGATTAGTAAGAACGCTAACCTTAGGCCTTCTTGGCTAGACTCTTAGTACCTGTTAAGATCTAGATATTCCTCAAGAGGTTGAGGAAAATGAAAACCTTAAGTATTAAGTCTAAGGCTAAGGGAGTATTCGGCCTCGTTAACTGACCTTCGATTTATGGGACTCGGTAACCTAAGTACCCCAATTCACACACAGTTTGGTTCAGTGAGCATAAATATCAAAATCACGCAGAAGTGTTTCTAATGTTCTAAAATTGTCACCTAGATTAGGAGTGGCCGATCAACACAAGTTGATTTGGATGAGTTCCCAGCACGGAGAGGTGGGAAATTCCCCTCGAAGATGCGTAACAATATACCGTCCCCTCCATGCTTGTCTCTTAGGATATTTACATATCCTACTAGGGGCATGTAAGCACTCTGCTGGTTCAGATACCATGGATGGCATTACCACAAAATGTCAATTGCCAGGGTCTAAATTCGACCACAGTACGCCATGGGCGGGATTATCTTGAAATCTCGAAAACCAGGGTTCTGGGGTTTACCATGGGCGATGCTATCTCAAAGCATCGATTGCCAGAAACCTTTGAGGATTGATGATGGGGATGAAGAATCCGATACAGACCGTGTTGAGAGGCCAATCCTAAGCTAGAATTAAAAAGAAAAGAGAGAGAAAACTCTCCAAACAAATAAACCCTCTGTCGCTCTCTTACAAAATGCACTGCAAACTGAACCAAGGCTAAAATGTCTCAAGCACGGGTGCTTTAACCACGGAGTCCAATAAACCTTGGGGTAGTTCCTGTGGGCCTTAAAAACCTTTACTAAAGACTGAGGCTAAAGCTAGACAGATCTGGATCTTGGTTGGTACTAGAGTACCTTTAAGCAAATGGTTGGCATTCTGACCTAATCAAAGTGACAAGGAAAAGCACTTATCAAAATCAGTGAAAGAAATTCATGGTCTAGAATGGAGGTTAAAAACTTAAAATTTTGCTAAGGGACAAGCAAAAGCCAGGCATGGGGATATGATGAGAACCTCATCATGATCCCAAACTAGCACATTTTGACCTAATAAACTGAACAAAAGCTCCTACATAACCTAAGGAAAGGCTTAAACCAAGGAATTGCAAATATAAGAATAAAACATTATACAAGGGGTAAAAATGCAATTTTACCATTGCAGTACATGAACGGGATTTTTAAGGGTCTAGACACAAGTCAAGTGGACTTAATAAGAGAAAAAATGTGATGGTTTCATCATTAAAGGGTTATGACAAAATCTCTGAATTAAATGACATTTTGTAACCCTAAAACAAACCCACTTTAATTCACGAAGTTTCAGGCAAGATAAAAATCAAATAAACCCTCTAAAATTCATGAAAAAATATCCCCTAGGGCTTAGAACCTTCAATTTGGCCATTGGAACCTATCTTGACTTAGATTGAGAACCATACCCAATTTTTGACCTAATTTGGGTTTTTATGCAAACTATCCAGTCAAACATGGTCAAACCTAAAATCCAACTTCACCATTGGATTCCTTAGGTCCAAATTAGGTTTATACCAAAAGTTGGACCTATGAAAAGGTCTCCTTAACCCACTTTACAAAATGGTCCTCAATAATTTCTTTTTGACCTTTAGCTTTTTGAAACCTTGCAAAGATCCCCGTATCTTTCCCGTCATTTTCTTCAATCTGGTCCCTCTGCCACCTGCTGCGCAGGCTGTACCTCCGGTGACTTTGCGTGGAGGATGGCGCCGTGCATGCATGGGGAGCCGGCCCCAGATTTGAAACGGGAGCTCCCTGCGTAGCCCCTACCGCATGGGCCAACTCCCATGCCCTGTAGGCCGCCATACCTCTCGTGTGATCGCGTGAAAGGTATGGGTATCCGTCTGCCCACGTCTCGAGTGGGGTTTTTTTCACCACTTTCGCACGCTTTGCGGCCGACCGATGCCTATTTAAGGAGCAGCACCCTCTGCCACATCCTTTAAGCCTGTTTTGGCCAGAGATAACCCCTAATTTCATCTCCTCCTCCTCCGGCCATATGCCTGCAGGCTCCAGCAACTCTCCCTCCCTCTTCTCGTCACTCTGCCACCATACCAGTGGCAGATCCATCTCCGCCTCACTCCTCCGCATCGCGCCATGCTCGCGCGAGCCTCTCTGACCTCCTCGTCGTCGCCGCCTCTCCATCTCAGGGTCTTCACCTCGGCGACGGCAAACACGTGCTGCTCGCCCTTCGCATCCCCCCCTTCACTCCAGATACTCTAGATAAGTTCCTCCTCTCCCCCTCTTCATTTCCGCTCCTTTAATTCACACTTTCGACCCCTCTACTGCCACTGACCACCACCATCGTTCCCACCTCCGACCAGATCACCGACGAAGTGCTCCCACCACTCCATGCTTCCACTCACCTCGCCAATCACCTCACAAGCTCTACCATGACTCACTGATCATAACCACTCTTCCCATTCACTGCCACAAGCACCCAACTCGTCCCCCGAACACACCCACCTTCACAGCCACAGGGTGACCTAGGCACACACGCCCAGGCCACCCTACGCCACGCCGACCACCAGGTCAACTTCACTGTGTCATGGTGAAGCTTTCTGTGTGATTTGATGAGGCCATAAGGCCATTTTTCTTGTGGATAGGTTTAGGCCTTCGCCGCCATTGACGGAGGACGAAGCAAGCTCAGGAGCTCCACCTACTGCCCTAAGCTTTAGGAAGCAGGGTCCTAGGTGCGCGGCTCCCTTCGCGAACCCCTCACGCCTAGGAATTAGAGGCCAAAGCGTCTACAGCTTCTGTGATTGAACGTCGACCTGCTACAGGCGCACATGAGAAGAAGGTGGGACATTTAGTCCCACCTCGGAAGATTGCAAGCAGGCAGTGTCGAATACATTGTAATTGTGTCAGGGGCTTATTGCCTCCTGACACAATTACAATGTATTCGACACTGCCTGCTTGACACGGGGTGAGGTCCCACTCGCCTCCACATGTCTCATCCGCAATTCACTACTCTGCGGACCTAATAGCCTGACTCGATTACCTGTGCACTCCTCACGCACCACCCACGCCGGTGCACCTAGTCCTAGGCATGCTGACTTGAACCGTTTACCCGAGAAAGGCTCTAGGAGAGCAGTCCTAATTGTGAAATAGAGAAAGAAAGAGACGTTGGAAGGGTAGGGGCTAGGTTTTGCCTCTGTGTGTACAAGGAAGAAGAAGAAGGACTTGGAGGCACAGCAGAGAAGAGAAGAAAAGGAAGGAGGAGGTGCAACTGAGACTTAGCTACAGGAAGACAAAGAAGATAAGGAAGAGAGAAAGCAAAGGCGCAGCAGAGGGAAGAAAGAAGAAGAAGAAGCCAGAAGAGAAGCTGAGGCAGAGGGGAAGGCAAAGACAGAGCAAAAGGGAAAAGAAGAGAAGGAAGCTACGGTAGAGAAGAAGGCCAAGCAGTTGAAAGAAGAGAAAAAGAAGAAGCCAACAAGAAGAAGCAGCAGCAGCGGTAGCTGAAAGAAAGAAGGAGAGCACGAGCACTGTAGCAAGCGGCTACTTAAGGCATCTGATCCATGGAGTCAGACATCTGAAGACAGAGAAAAAGGAAGACAAAAGAAGAAAAGAGAAGTGACAAACTTTTACTTCCTCTAATCTTTTTGTAAAACAGTATATTATTGTAAATTGTGATTTTCTACGCTTCTAGAATCAAGCTTGTTCCCTGAGTTCGACCTCGAAGAATTTTTTATTCGAGTAATAAAATCAAATCAGACTGGTCGATTTAACCGCCACCAACCACCACATTCCTTGTTTCATCGAGAAGCTTAGGAACATTCTAATTAGGGCTTTAAGCACATATTTTGTGTTTAGGTTTTCCACGTTGTCGTGCCATCTCCGTCGCCGTTCTCCTCCAACCAGCCATCAAAGCTACACGGGAAGGTCTCATCTCAATGCAGCTTGGTACTAGGAAGCTTTCCAAGGAATTGGATTAAAGATCTAACAGTCAGATTTTCCGCAATAAACCATCACACCCCATGCATTGAAGACCAAGCTCCACACTGCAGCAACATTAAAGGGCACTTCCCATTATGCCACTTCTTTAACTTTTGGATTGGATTTTTATATTTAGTGATTTTTTCATATTGGCTACTTGCCTTAAACACCAAGGGGTTAGGTCCCAAGCATCCATCATACACACACTCCTACACACGTGCGTGCATGCGTGCATGTACGGGTGATTTTGGTGCCTTGGGATTCGTGCATTCGGTGGGAAGTTTGGATGATATTACAAAGGCTCTGGACTTGATATTTAAGCTGGCTGAAGGTTAATGGAGGTGTCGAGAAAAGCTTAGGTACAAGGCTTATATGTACTAAGTTGAAACACCATTTTTTTAGCCTTATGTTCTCTTATTTTGGACTCTTTGGAACTTGAATTTCTTATCTACTTGGCGATTGAATTCATTGCATATTATATTCCATTATGAAACCAGGTTATTGTGCTCACATGATTTATCTTTTAAGCAGTGATTGAATTCTATATTTGTTTCTTGTAAACAACCTTGGAACTCACAACTTTTCAAGCTTTACAAATTTAACTGTCATTAAGCTTTTATCAATTATACTATGACACAATACTTTTCTAAAACACGATAGAAGCTTATCAACATTTTGGCACCGTTGCCAAGGAGCAACGTGCATTTCATTCACTAATCACAATTTCTAATCTGATTTTGACTTGCTTTATCTGATTTGCTGTGTTGATTGCAAGTGAATCTGAAAATCAACCACATGTGCAACCACACTAGGGGTAGGTAATCTCATTCCTTTCTTTAAGCCCCTATCTCTTGAAAGATTGAAAAGGAAATCAATTAGGATCAACATGCTTTATTTCATTGTAATCATCATTGAAGTTGCCTAATTTGATTTGATTTGATCAGAGATCCCCAACCAGGTACTTGCACCTATTAGGGACTTAACGTGCCTTGGGCTATTCACCTTCTTGATTGAGCCTAGGGTACTAACTTTTGAAAAGAATTGGACTTGGAAATAGAGCCAATCTAAGGTTTTCACATTAGCGTTCTAGGAGTACACACCTGCCTAAATTAAAGAAAACATATTTCCTGCATTGTGTGTTACCCAAGCCTTTGTTGAATTAATATAATCAAGTGGACCTTAAAATTAAGGTTATAACAATCACTTGAATCATTAAAATTTGAGACCTAATAGCCTATTTGCAAACCACTTCAGGGTGATTTAGGTTCTTGTCCCAACTAATCCTCAACTTTAGGGTAGGTCAGGTGAAGAGTTAGTCCACTTTGAGGATCAAGCAACCTCCAAATTAGGTCACAAATCAAATCAACTTTAAAGTTCAAGTGAAATTCAAGGCACACACACAGGATTAAAATTGGTAGACCTAAGAGTCAAGCTCACACATTCCAGTCTACTTGGAATCTCAGTGGCAAGGAAGGTCAGGTGGAGGAAACCTTGTAACCTGTGGGGACACTCTACTATTGGGGGTCTTTGTCAGACTCTCCCTTCCTAGCTACCTAAATAATTCTCGGGTGTGTGGATTTTTGATCAAGTGATCCATTTGCCACAAACATCCTTAGTCATCCAAAATTTTTTGGGTGCCTTCATTGGGTCTAATATGCATCCAGTCCCTGATCTATTCTTTAGTGCACATACATAGGAGAGGTCCCTAGGTATAACCTAGAGGCCTCCATTAGAATTAATCTTCTGGAGGAAATCTCATCTGATCTAATTAAATCAATCTGGAGCTGAATTTGATTCCCCATCCTAATCCACCACCAGATTTGGAAATGCAACTTGACAACTTAGGAAAAATGTTCAAGAAACCCAAATCTCACATGAACATCAAAGAGAAAATGATCGAGGCTACCCTTAGACATATGGAAGAATTTGATAGGACCTCAGATCCATTTAGTAGAGTTCAGGTTAATGTACTAGAAACAACAATCATCATTATGGATCATGATTATTTGTGGTTCAACCTGGGATGCTATTTTATCATAATACATTGAATTGTGGAGATTACATAACACTAGGTATCTACAATGTTTAACAAATCACCACCTTGGGAAATACACAAGAGTCTCATTGAAAAATGTGGGTACATGCTAAATATGTTGTAACAGGCCATTGTTCAGAAATACCCATATTCGCACCTAGAAATTAATGAGACATCTGGAAACAAATTTAAGGATCAACATAATTTCCCAAAGCCCAGGTACAAAGATGAAGGTTGTTATGGACCCCCAACCCAAATGGAACCAAATTTTGATTCTATGCAAAATGAAAAACCAAATCATGATGTGGGTTGGGCAAATCCAGTTACAGGTGTTCCCAATTATGAGCAAGCCATAGGCAATTATGAAGCTAGTCCATCATGCCTAGATTTCCCTAACAACTATGATGAGTTTAATTCAAATTCTCTTGATGATGTAATTCCCTCACCTTATCCTGTTAAGGTATTCATTGAGAGTGATTCTAACATCCCAATAGAACCAAGTCTAGATTCTAGTGACCCAATTCCTACACTGACCTAGAATCTAGATCTTAGACTAGTTGGGACAATTATGGTGCCTAATGCAATGAGAAACATATTTTATATCTGAATTAAGATTTTGGCTCTACATTTGATGATTATACTTCTCCAGACTCATCAGAAGAATGAATTGATATTTTGGAAGTAATACTGATTTACAATACAGAATCAGACGAGTTGGAAGAGTTGGGATTTGATTGGATCTACCATAGGTGTTCAGAACTTGAGCCTATGCCTAATAAGGATATCCCTATGTGCTAGGAATTTGAGAATAGGTTAAACCAACATCAGGTTGACAATTCCATGCATCTTGATTTATTTTGTGGTGAAAATCTTGGTCTTGAATCAGGTTCGGAAGCTAATTTTTGCAAATTGTCCGATGATTTCGAATCATACTCTAATATTGGACAACCATTGTTTTCAGACGATTACAAGCCGATTTACGGCCTCACTATCCATGATCCATTCTTCGATTCTAATTCTAAGGTCACTAATCTAGAGATCACTAATTCAAAATCATATTCCATTGATTTGGAAACATTCTACTATGATCTACAAGAATCAAACACAGTAAGGGCCAAGAGTGTCACAGTGCAGAGTTTGAATCCTTTACTAACTCAGATTTCCATGACCTATAAGCACTCTCCAAGCATTTACGTTGGAATGAACATCATGAAAAAGACAATCTGGATGAACCAATCTTAGAATCATTTCTTCAGGAGCCCACACTGCACTAAGATATCGAATGAGTCTTACCTCCTACTCTAGAGCCAAAGCCTTTTAGAAATCGGTCCCAACCCCAACCCATTACCAGAATCAAATTCTACTCTAACTCATCTCTTTCTGATCTGGTAACATATGATTTACTGTCACATTTCGATAGGGAATTGAACATTGATCAAATTGACACAAATTTTGTCCACCTCTAACCCCACCAATATGATTCCTACGTTCTCCATGATGAGCCCATATTTGTGGGCTAATTAGTTACTTAAGTGCCTAGGCATTAGATTAATATTAGCATATACATATCATGCATTAAGATATAAATAATTTAGTTTATATATATTTGCTTGTATGCATTCCATATATAAATTATTTGGCATGCATTAGTCTTTAGGTTACATTATATGCATATATTAGACTTAACATTTTATTGAGGGTTTGTACATAAATAAACCAATATTTTTATTATTTATTTTTATTCTCTCTTCTCTATAGTGAATATGATGCCTCTTCACCACCAGCTACCTGCACTGCTGACCCGCAATCAAGGATGAGCAGGAGAGGTGGATCTGGTCAGGGCAGCTGAGACTACAAGGGAGAGGAGGCAGCCGGGCATTGGGAGACACTGCCCACCCCATCACCGTGCATCTACCCATCACTATGGCCTCCACGGCCGAGCCTCGCCACACCGTGAGCCAGCGAAGTGACAGGCCACCGTGCTAAGCTGACGAGCTCAGCCACTTACCATGAGCGTGTGCCTCGTCGGCCATGCCAAGAACTTTCTTCTTTCCCTCTATTCTCTCCTTTCTTTTCTTTTGCATGATATTATTCATCTTCATCTTCGTTACTCTATTTACAAACCTCAACCAAAACAAACCCAACGCCACTCCATTCCCACTCACAGCAGCGGCCACCTCCAACTCCACGCCGCGCGCGACCATCCACGCTGCCACTCCATGCACACAAGCACCAGCAACACACACCACCTTCTCCTCACCACGGCTCCGCCCACGTGCAGTAGAGGTCATGCGTAACCTAGCGCATAGCACCGCAACCATCGCCTGCCCGGCATGCACAGCCCTCCCAACCTCGCGCAAGCACTACTTGTCCTCGCAAAAGCTACAACTACAGCAACACGCGCGTGGTCGCACGTCCACCAGCAGCTCCGCCCATGTAGGTCCGCTCACTGCACCTCTCCTGTGCACACCTCCAGCGTGCACAGCAGGTAGCGCGTGCATCCCCCTGTGCCTCCTCACCTCCGAATCCCGTGTCCCTCTCGCCACCTACACACACCTCCGGCATGCGTGCGTCCCCCTATGCCTCCTTGCCTCCAGCCCACGTGTCGAGCCACTTCACGCCATTGCAGCAGCCAACGCCATCACCACCTTCCTCTTCTCCGACCAGCAAACTTCGGTCACCCTTTGCCATGCAACCACTGCCATCGGGTTCTTCTCCGCATCCTTGACCTTCTCCCAGAGCATCTCCGGCTGCCAAGCTTCCTCTAATTCATGGCGAAGAGAGAGGATTTTTCTTCTGTTTCGATGTGTATTAGTATTTATGATTATATGCCATTGCCGAATGTAGGATATAAAAAGATATGGCTATGCGCAAAGACTTAAGCAAACAAACTAGTAATAACAAAAATAATTTGCACAAATCACAATCAAACCGCAAAGGACACAAAATGTATAGTGGTTCCCCTCCCTTGGGTACTCCACTACCTAAGCCTCCTAGCTTAGGGTTTTAAAATCGATTCTCTCAACCCTGAGAGAATCAATTTACTAATCAAGGTAATTAACAGGTTACCTCAACCCAATTACAAGAACGGGTTTGTTACAACCCAATGAGCAACAAGCTCAAATGCAAATGAAAACTAGTGTAAGAAAGAAAACTCTTACAACAAGAACCTAAGCCTCTCAACAATATATAGAATAATATTACCAATTTGAGAGCCTAGAAAGGATGTGAATCACTTTGACAATATGTGAGAAAAATCATGTCGTTAAGCTTGCAAAGCGTAGAGAGATTGAGAATAGCAAACTTGATTTCTTCTCTTGTGAATATGGTGGAAATTTAGGAAATATAGCTCTATGAATTTCTCTTGTATTTCTTATCTTTCTTCTATGCAAACAAAGAGTCCTAGGGTCATTATATAGGGTTTAGGACCTCGAGGATTCATCTACTAGATGTTGGGAATTAATTCCCAACGTTCACATTGTTGGAATTGATTTTCTAGCCGTTCAGAATTTAGCCAACGACTACCTGGTACCGATATTAAAGTACCTATACCGGTACTAGCTGTTCCCTGTCGCCAGTACCTGAGTCCCAGTACCGGTACTCATCATAGGTGCCGATACTTGTGACTCCCAGGTTTGAGATTACATGGGCACGGTAACCTACTAGTACCAGTACTCATCATGGGTACCGGTACTTGTAAGGTTCAAGCCAGAATAAAGCCTTCAACCTGTGGCCAACCTGTACCGGTACTCATGGTTAGTATCGGTACTTGTTGTTCATAGTTTGAGATGAATTCTCAAACCTGTGACTTACAAATACCAGTACTGATGAACAGTACCGGTACTTGCTTACAGGTACCTGTTTTAAGTATTTTAATTCATTACGTTCTTTGAAAAACGAATGCCATATAAATCCTAATTTATCTCTAATTAATTTTAGGATCTAAGTTAAGTTCTCTTGCTAAGAGGCATACAATCTATGAAAATAAAATCTAAACAAAAAGAAACTAAAGTCAAAGATGATCTTCTTCTCCTCGACTCTTGTCATCTTGCCTCCTTGTCATCATCATCTCTTTCTCATCAAGCCTCCTTATCATGATCTTCTCCTCCATCATTTCCTGTTTGCCTTGCTTCTTCACCTAAATCTGAAGAACACTTAATGCAAACATTAATTCATAATAATTTTGTTAACACCAAACAAGATGTGGAACAAGGTTCCAACACCAAAGACATATATTTTGATTTATTGAATACTTTATTATGGCATATTTATGAGCATCTCCCACTTGTTTTGCATAATTACAATATCAGCATGATAATGTCTTATTATCTCAATTGAAAAGCGATTTTGATCCGATTCCCTAACGAAACTAATCGTGAATATTTGTTTTAACCGGTGTGAGTTTAAATAGGCTATTGCCTCCCTGTGGATACAACCCGCTTCTCATTGAGTGGTTGTTTTAATTACTTTGATTAGCCGATTTCCACCACTTAGAAATACAATGATAAATCATCTTAATCATCATTTTCGAAAGCAAAAATGAACTCATCAAATGGCGCCGTTGTTGGGGAGGCAACGAGACTTTTAGACTCACATTTATTTAATTATTTGTTCACATTTTATTTGAGGCATATTTCAATTTGATTATCTGTTTGATGCGAGGTACGCGTATTTGGAGGCATCTTGTCCCACCATCCTCAAAGATCAAGCGATCCTTGACATCATTGGTGGAGTTGCAACACTGGGAGAAGGAGCATCACGCCCACCTCAGCAACGCCTTGGTGGGCCTTGTTTCCATCGCTGGAGGAGATAGCCAGAGGACCACATCTTCATCTCATCCATTTATCTGTAGATAGCTTTTATTTTTCTTTCTTCTCTTTGTTTTAGTACATTCATTTGGAAAACCCTTGTTCTGGGGTACATTTTTAGGGGTTTGTTCACCAATTTGTTTTAGGCTCGTGTTGGGTAATAATTTTTCAAGAGCCTATTCCTTTTTCTTTAGATCTAGGTTTTTATTTTATTTTGTGGTTGTTTATCCTTTGTTTTGTTTGTGCATAAGTAGATATATATATATATATATAAAAACACCAGCTACCTACTAGAAGCTACCTACACCTAAGGGATTGAATGAGCAACCTCTAGATTTATTTTGCTTGCATTTGCATGCATCTCATTGAAGATTGCGGGAGGCAAGGTACGTTCTCTTTTAGTTTTCATCCATATATTGTTCACGCATTTGCATCTGGATGTAAAGACATGATCACCTAAATTATTTTGAAAGAATTAACAAGTGGTCACATTTTCTAAAAAGGACTTTAACTAAAGGAGGAACATTAAAAAACCAAGGACTTGAATTGAGACATTGTGTTGCAGTTCAAAATCCAAACTCAAAACTTTTACGATGTATGCACACTTATATTTCTTGCACCATGGCACACATTTAGACACTCCTTAGGTTTGGAACCACTAGGACTAGAGCCTCCTATTGCTAGGGTTTAAACTAACCTAAACTTTAGTTCAGAGGTAAAGTTGCCTCCAAACCTTGTGGATTGAGGGTAGTTAAGAAGCACCACAAAAGCAATGCTTCAAAGGAAGTGTTTGACCCTACTTGCATCCTTCTTTGCCATGTTTGGTGGTGACAAATTTTTGGGCTTTAGGGAGGATCACCTAAGTCCTAGTTAGGTCTTCTTAGGCATATCACAGGTCGACAAGTAGGCACGTAACTATTTTGAATAACTTGATTTGTTACCTACAAGTTGACTTAAAAGCTCAAAAACCTAACTGATTAAAGACCTAAAAAGTCCTTTCATTTGTGTTTGCTTGGGGAATCTAATTGTGGTGTGAGTTAGAATGGACCACGTTGACTTTCATCCTTTCACATCTTGCCTACACCCTTACCCCCACTCTACGATCTTCGATCCCATACGCCGAGATGGTCCATCCTATGATGGATATAATGATAATCATTAGGACCCCTTTTACTCCTATTATAGGAGTATTGGCCTGGCTAAGCCCCAAATCAATGAGCAGAACCTAAGAGCGGGATTTGCCTTGCCCAATATCCCACACACCATAGGAACACCCAACCTGCCCTCCCTGATTGATTGTAATGATTGGACAGACACTCCTAGGTACTATAAGCTTGAGCTTGACTTCTCTCCTAATAGTAATGATGACCTCTCCTCCTTGAAGATGGAAATACAGAAAATGCAAGATGAAATGATTGAATTATTAGGAGAATATTCGGGAGCAAGCCAACAAGAAAAAGAAGCAATTAGTCACCCAATCTACCCCATTGAGGATGAACTGCACCCCTCCACGCTAGATGCATCTCCCGTGGGAGAGCCACACCCAAAGTTAGGGAATTTTGGGGATTATGTAAGGGAGAATAGCTGCATTTGGAGGATTGATTTTGAAACTTCCCCGCTAGTTGACACTTCCTTGAGAGGTCCACGCCTTAAGTGGGAGGAGGATATGAATGAAAGTAGCTATACATTGGATGAAGAAAGGTGGAAACCTGAGGAAGATGATGATCAAGTTGAGTATCCACCTAAATTATATTGGAGTCAAAAGAAGGGAATGAGGGTACCATTGGAAGACCTCGACCCAGAAGATAGTATTTTCATGACATTTGATGAAGTGGGTCGAAGTCAAGTTATTAATCCCGTCCTCCCTTCTGATCATGAGATGGAACTCAAGCCCACCCTTAGGGAACCTAACCTTGAAGAAATTCACCTATCTGAGGAGTCCGATGTTACCAGTGTAAACCATGTACCCCAGATAGAGTGCCCTAAAGGATCTACTGAGATTTTAGATGATTCTAGACCTTGGGTGAATGATGATTTGTATGGTGACGAGAGGGATGAATTATATAAGGAACCTACATTCAATATTTGGAGTGACACTAAGGGTGATTATGCCTTATTTGAAGAATTAGCCCCTGAGGATGCCATAAATTTGACCAAATTAGGTTTCCTTAGCACACCCATTAATGATATCTCTCCTTACGATGAAATAATGGAAAATGTGGAAGCAACTTCTGAGATTTATGTGGATTCACATATATATTCCAGAGAGGATTTGAGTAAAGAATAAGAATCCGGGGATGACATTGATAGGATAATCTTTAGATCTGTTACTTCCAACCTATCTTCATTTGATTCGGAGTCACCCTCTGATTTGCCTATGTTAGAAGGCAAAATTTTGACTCCATGCCTTGAAATGATCACTGATGAAGTGTAGGAAGATACTTGTGATAGTACAAGGGATGCTAGGGATGCGATTGAGGAATTAAGAAGATTGTTAGGGATGGACACCGAGCCGATTATACCCAACCTAGATCTTATGACCATCCTGCAACCTTGAAACTTGAACACCCTAGACGATCCATGGCTTAAAGACATGCTCACTACTATTTTGACTGGGGGGCTCAATAGACCAATATCTCTTGTAATGGGTTACCGGGTATGGATTGATGCTTTCTATTATCAATCCATCACCCTAAGGGTTTATCTCTACACCATTCCTTCCCTATCTCTTTTGGAGGATCCTTGTCATCCTTCTCCTACCCCTTTAGAGGTCGCTATTCCTATATATCTGTTAGAATCTCCTCTGGTGACCTGGGACAATTTAATTCCCATCCTGGTTGGGCAAGCATTTGCTATTGGGATTCATCATCAGCTTACCAACATCATAGGTTACCTATTTTCTAGGCCAACATTACTTTGCTCATTTTTAAGGCCTATTTCTTTGGTTTTGGAGCCTGACTTGCAGGTTCTTTGACTACTCAGCTGCTAACAAAATAACGGCAGCCCAACTATGACCCAGGTAATATCCTTCTATGCAATGGGGACATTGTAGATTTTAGGCATCGAGGGGTGTACTTGGGGATATACATAGCATTTATACATAGTGCATTCATGCATTTAGTTAAAGCATTCTGCATTGCATACATTTGCATTGATTTAAAAAAAAAAGATAAAAAATTAAAAAAAAAATTTAACCTTAACTGGCTAGAACCTGCATTCTTAGGCATAAGACTAGAACTTTAGGTTAGACTAAGTTGACTCTAGGTGTCTGACTTTAGAAGCTAAGTTGAGCTACTAGCTTTAGATCCTTAAGGTCCTTTGTGGACTTAAAAAAACTTAAGTAGGAGTTAAGTTATAGACCATTCCTCAGGAGGTTGAGGAAGGAAAGCTTGGGCTTGAGTTAAAGGTTGGGTAGTACCTGATGTCTTTTTCTACCATTTTGTTTGCAAGTCCTCGTAACCTAAGCATCCACATTTCACATACACTTGGTCTTGTATAAGTAATGATCACTTTAATTTCTTAAAGAAAAAATTAGTTCTCTTAGTTTTGACTTAGGGGAAGCTTGAAAGCACAATTTGATTGGACGAGTTCCTGCCACAGGAGTGGTGGAGTGCATACTCACCTTGATGATGTGATGATAACGTGTCACCTCCTCGGCACTTATCTCTTAGGATATCCATCCTACTAGGGGCATGTAAGCGCATTATGCGGTTCAAGTACCATGGGCAGCCCTATCTCGAAGTGTCGATTGCTAAAGGCCTGAATTCGCTTAAGAAATCCATGGGCAATACTATCCCAAAGTGTTGATTGCCAAGAGTTCTTAGGGCCGCTATGGGTGGTGCTATCTCGAAGCATCGAAAACCAGACACCCTTAGAGGTTGGGTGATGGGGACAATGAATCCGACACAGATCGAGCATTCAGGAGAGTGGATCTGGTCAAGGCAACTGAGACTACAAGGGAGAGGATGAGGTAGCTGGGCACTGGGAGACGCCACCTGCCCCATCACTGTGAATCCGCCCATCACTGTGGTCTCCACAATCGAGCCTCGCCACACCATGGGCCAATGGAGTGACAGGCTGCCTCGCCAAGCCGACGAGCTCTGCCACTTACCATGAGCATGTGCCTCATCGGCCACACGAAGAACTTTCTTCTTTCTCTTTATTCTCTCTTTTCTTTTCTTTTGCTTGATACTATTCATCTTCATCTTCGTAACTTTGTTTGCAGAACTTAACAAGAAAAACCCAACGCCACCACATTCCCACGCACAGCAGTAGCCACCTCAAACTCCATGCCGCACGCGACCATCCATGCTACCGCTCCATACGCACCACACATGGCCATCTACATGCACAAGCACCAGCAACGTGCACCACCTTCTCCTGGCCACGCCACCACCCACATGCAGCAGAAGCCATGCACAACCCAGCGCACAGCACCGTGACCACCGCCCGCCTAGCATGCACAACCCTCCCGCACAGCGCGCAAGCACTACCTATCCACATAGTAGCTGCAGCTGCAGCAACATGTGCACGGCCACACGTCCTCCAACAGCTCCGCCCATGCACGTCCACTCGTTGCGCCTCTGCCTGCACAGACCTCCAGCGCATGTAGCAGGTAGCACGTGTGGCCCCCTCTGCCTCTTCAACTCCAGCCCGTGCATCCCTCTCGCCACCTGCACACACCTCCAGCGTGCGTGTGTCCCCTTTTGCCTCCTCAACTCCAGCCTGCACATCGAGCCACTTCATGCCATTGCAACAGCCAACGCCATCACCACCTTCCTCCTCTTTGACCGCCCTTCACCGTGCAACCACTACCATCGGGTTCTTCTCCACATCCTTGACCTTCTCCTAGAGCATCTCCGGCCACCGAGCTTCCTCCAATGCGTGGCGAAGAGAGAGGATTTTTCCTCTATTTCCACATGTATTAGTATTTATGATTATATGCCATTACCAAAGACATATTCTTTGATTTATTGAATACTTTATTATGGCATATTTATGAGCATCTCCCCCTTGTTTTGCATAATTACAATATCAGCATGATAATGTCTTATTATCTCAATTGAAAAGTGATTTTGATCCGATTTCCTGACGAAGCTAATTGTGAACATCTATTTTTAACTAGTGTGTTTAAATAAGCCATTACCTCCTTGTGGATACGACCCGCTCCTTATTGAGTGGTTATTTTAATTACTTTGATTAGTCAATTTTCCACCACTTAGAAATACAATGACAAATCATCTTAATCATCATTTTCGAAAGCAAAAATCGACTTATCACTCGACAGATCCATTATCTTTTGACACACACTCTAATCCAGCTAAGCCAATACAGCCAAACCCTCGTTTCGCATTTCCACATCTATTTGAGCCACAAAGCATCTGGTGGGCTCCACACCTATTGATTCACATTCCTCAACCCACCAGATTGATTAGGTTTAGTCTGCATCATCAGTCAATTGATCTGAACAAGAACTTGGTTGGACCAACCAGGCTACTCATCAAGGTGCTTGTTCTATAAAATTCCACCAATCTAACCACCCCTTCTCCTTGACCACCTTCTACTCAGCTGAAGGCACTGAATTTAGCCCTTAACGGGAGGCAACCGATCATTTTGAAAAACCCAAGACCCTTTTGATCAGCTTTTTGAGCTACATTCATATTATACTTTGGGGTTCAACTTTAGAACAACCGACTCCACCTTTGATACTTGTATCAGAGCTTGAAATTGTTCACAATAGTCATCCCGACCCGTTCTCCCATCCTTTGACCCTTATCTAACCTTTGAACTAAGCTAAATTCGTACCCACCTATTTTACAATGAGGACATTCCAAAACTTAGGCATGGGGGTATTAAAGTGCAAAATAATTGTGAAATTCAATTCACAAAGGGGTTCTCACAAAAAAATACATATTAAAAAAAAATGAAGGGGAGGAAAATTTTGTGAAATTAAATGAAAGATCTTTCTTGATGAGAAAAGAGGAGGAAATACAAAGAATGTCAAAGGAGCAAAATCAAAGAAAAATTGATAGTCTTGGCAATTGATTATGGAATCTACTTAAGTTCTAGACCAAATCAAAACAAGGATTAAGTCCTAAAGTGCTAGAGACAAGGTGATAAGTAACAATACTAACCTTAGACCTCTTGGGCCTATTCTAGGCCTTAAACACTCACGTATTTGTTAAGATCTAGATTAATCCTGAAGAGGTTGAGGAAAGTGCAAAGCTTATGTATTAAGTCTAAGGCTTAGGGATTATTCAGCCCCATTTCCTGACCTTTGGTTTGCGGGACTTGGTAACCTAAGCACCCAAAAATCACACACCAGTCTAGTTCAGTGTGCTTAATAAAAAAAATGCCAAAAGTGTTCTGTTTTGAAAAGGTTTTCCCAAAGATCTGGCTTTGGAGTGACTCAAAAACACAAGTTGATTTGACGAGTTTTCGGCATGGAGAGGTGGAATAAAAAACACTCCCCTTGAAGATGCATAATAACATATCTGATAAACGCCAGTTCATCATCATTCTTATGCCTTAAAACAGATCTACCCCTTAGGTTTTTAACTTCGCAAATGGGTTTTCAGGCTGCATTTAGGCATTTACTTAGGTTAGGCATGCATTGCATTTTAGTTGTGTTTTTGATGTGTTTATCAGAGTGTCATGATTAGGCAGAATGTCAAATCCCACATACCTTGGCACTCAGGAAGGCAAAAGATGAAGGAGAAGCTCCTATCAGCTGGATCCAACTAAATCCAACTCATCCCAGCTGGATCGCAGCTCATTCTAGCTAGATCAACTTATCCCTAGCTCCATTCAGCTCATCTCAGCTGAATGGTAGCTCAAGCTAGTTCACCTTAGCTCCATTCAGCTCACTTTAGCTGGATGGCAGCTCAAACTAGCTCAAGTTAGTTGATCCCAGCTTCATTCTAGCTCCATCCCATCTCCTCTAACTTAGAACAGTTCACTAGAAGCTCAACCTAACTAGGACTAGCTACTGCCATCAACTGGCTAGACATAGTCATCTGAAGAAGTCATCAACCATCTTAGGCCAACTTAAGTTCAGCTCCCGGAGACCTAACTCAACTCCACTTGGTTGAGCTGAGCTACTTGACCTAAGCTAGCTACTCCAGCTACCTAGGTACTCTCTAGGAAGACCGGACCCAGCTCACCTTAGCTCAGATTAGAAGAATCCAGCTTAGATTAGCTTGGCTTATGTGCTAGAAAAGAACTAGCTAGCTAAGCTAGCTATAAAGCTCTACTTCAACTCCCTTCAGCAGATATCAACTTTAGTACAGCTCCTTCCTGCTACCTCCAGCTCATCACCTTCAAACCCTAGCTTCCTCTACCTCTCTACCCTACTCCCTACTTGCTAAGCTAGCTAAGCTAGCTTAGCTTAGCTTGTCACCTCCTTGGCCACCAAAACCTAACCTTAAAACCCACTTAACTAACTCCACCAACTAACCTTACCTAAGTCCACCTAAGCTACCACCACTCCACCTCAATCTTGGCGCCAACCCTACACATCCCCTCACGCCTCTCTACCACCAAAAGAAACCACAAAATTCCCTCCAAAACCACTTAGAAATGGTGCCAACTTTTTCCCTCCAAAACCCTTGAAATCCAACCCTACACCTACCCCTTCAACCCATCTCTACGCTCCATTTCTTCCCTCCAAAATCAACACCTTCTAAGGGGTATTTTTGGAGGGAAAACCAAGGCACCTCTTCATTTCCCTCACATTTTTCCCTCCAAAAATATCCAAGCACCCCTTCATTTCCCTCCAAAAATTACCATAACTAGCCCCTTCCCATCCTATAAATGCCCTACCCTACCACCACATAATTCTCATCTCTTCCATTAGTTAGGTCCACCATTAATCCACCCATTCTCCATGACAAGGAAGAAGGAGAGAAGAAGATCAAGGGGGCAACCTACGTACCCCCTTGGTGCTTTCTTCCTCTCTTTCTTCTCCTTTAGCCACGCCAAGGAGGAGGTCATCTTCACACCTAGAAGGGACGGCCAGGAAAGAGGAGCAGCCAACAAGGTGGTTGACACCCACCTTAGAGGAGAGCTTGAAGGAAGGCCATTTGAAGAAAGAAGAGGAGAACTCTTTTTAAGTGTGAGGTAACCACATTTAGAGCAAGTGCCATCCGAATCTTCTACCAGGGAATCCCCCCTTCTTCTTTATCTTTACATTTTTCTTGTATTAGCTAGTGTTTCCTTATCTTTCATGTAACAAGCATTCAGCTACATTACATCTACTTTGCTAGTAATATAAGTCATATTTGCCTTCCAAGCTCATGTTTAAATCTTAATGTGTTTTTCATGTTGTTATTGTAGTTATAGTGCACACACCCCTGCTCTTTTAATTACCCTAGGCACACTTGCCTGGGGTGAGCTTAGAAGAGAGGGTTTCATTCTTGTCACTTAGGCATAGGTTTTAGCATAGTTCATCTTCTCTTTCCAAATACCCAATTGTTTTGAAAACCATAAAAATAACAAAATGAAAATCACAAAAATATTTGTGTTGATTTAAGAGGCAAGAGAGAGAATCCTTTTTGTGACTAACAATTTGGCCTCCTTGGATGACCCTAGATACTCCACTATCTAGGTTTTATAAATTGTCAAAGTTGATTGCAGAGATATGCATTACAACGACATTAAAAACCACTTTTAACAAGATGTGTATTTTCCACTTCAATATCATCTCCTAGGATATCTAAATATCCTATCGAGGGCATGTAAGAACCTTATGCTGGTTCAAGTGCCATGGGCGGGATTATCCTGAAATGTCGATTGCCAAGGCCTGAATTTAGCTACAGAACACCATGAGTGGCACTACCCCGAAGTGTCAAAAGCCAGGGTTCTAAGAGTTAGGTGGTGCTATCCCAAAGCATTGAAAGCCAAGGACCTTTCGAGGATTGATGGTAGAAACAAAGAATCTGATACAAACCATGTTTAAGGCCAATCCGATGTTGGATTTAGGGTAATATAAAAAGAAAAGAGAGAAACCTCCAAAATAAATATCCCCCTCTATCTCTCTTACAAAAAATGCACTGGCAAACAAAACATGGACTTGATACATCTACGCATAAGTGCTTTAATTGCTGGGGTCAACGAACCTCTAGGTAGTTTTTGCGGGCCTTAGAAACCTTCGCAGTAGACCAAAGGCTGAAGTTGCTCAAGTTTGTATCTTCACTGGTACTTGAGTACCTCTAAGACTATTATTGGTATTTTGATCTAACTTCTAGGGAAGAGGCATAAGCAGGCATTTGCACATCAAAAACATTGTCTAGAGATATAGTTCTTTCCATGAGATTTTGCTAGGGACTAGCAAAAGTTAGGCATCGGGGTATGATGGTAACTCCATCATTCGTCATAATAAACTTGAATTAGTTGGAATCAAGAGATAAATGCCCCTAAATAATCACTTGAGCAACATAATTCCACTCTAATCTGATTTAAGAAGAAGACAACAAAATAAAGTTAATTCTGCCATTTTAACAGTACATCACAAATTCAGATTAACCATGGGATTACTCAGGGGTCAAAAGAGCATAAAAGACTAAAAAGTGGGTTCACAATGTCTGAATCAAGGTTTCACACATCTCGAGGGAAAAAACAGTACTGAAAATCCTAATTATCAACCCTACTTAAATTGGAAAGGTTCTGGTTAGGATAAAATCAATCTAAACCTCCTAAAAGTCATTGAAAAAATTCTAAGAGGCTTGGTACCTTCACTTTGATTATTTGAACCCATTTTGACCAAAAATAGAGTTTTAGGCAGAAATTTATCTTATATTGGGCTTCTACAAAAATTAACTAGTTAAACTATGTCAAAACCCAAATCTGAGTTCACCACTAGATTCCTCGGGTCCATACTAGGTTAACCACAAATTTTGAGCTAAACCCTAATCCATTTCAACATAGTTTGCATTTGAGCCCGTTTGCCCATGATTATTGCATAGTTTTCCTAAGTTCTTAATCAAATTAATCCCCAACACCACCGACTCCTCCAAAATGCAGCAGCAACAATGGGTCTCAAAATCCAATCCCACAAATTGCATCCATTGATTTCTCTCTCATTTCAAGATCAAATCCCTCCAAATTTGGAGGGATTGATCTTGAAGGGATCCTCTTCCAAATGCACCATCTCATGAGAGCCAAGAACGACCTAAGAGCTCCGACGAGCTCTCCAAAAATCATGGATTGGGATGTGAAAACCATGAGGAATTTGTGATGATTCCTTGCAATTGAGGGTCAAATCCTCTTCTATTTAAGCTTCTCCAACTTCCCATGAGTTTCTTAGTTGAGTTTAAGCCAAAATTCTTATCTTCCATCCCTCACCAGCCACCTCCGACTCAACTTCGGCGACCCAACATGATCTCCCTCTTCTGGGCACTCAACAGACAAATTGGGTGCCTCTTCTTCTTCCCCAAGCTCCTTCGATGCTAGCCAACAATAGCTAGGTCACTTCTAACCCCTTCTTCATCACCATTTCTCCCATCGGAGTATTAATCTTCTCCACATCTAGTGAGACAAGCCGAACATGGAACTCTCCCCTTTTGTCCAATTAGATAGGTGAACTTCTTCCCCTCACTTCCTAGAGTAGTTCTATCCATTTACTTTCTAGTTTCAACCACTCATCTTCCCGTTCTTCCTCCCTCTCCAACTTCGACAATGCTCCAGCATACACGTCTGGCCATGCCTCACCATGAAACTCCACTCTACCACCACTAAAATACTCCTCACACCTTGGGGTTCAAAAGCTCTCAAGAAATTGAGGCTTTTTCTCACCCAAACCATTGGCCAAAGAACCCATCCACGTCGTCGTCGCCCTCCACCGTCCAGCCACCACCGTTCTCGAAATGCCTCCACACGACCACCACCACATTCCTTGTTTCATGGAGAAGCTTATGAACATTCTAATTGGCACGGTTGTACCATCTGGTCATATTTTTTGTTTTAGGTTGTCCACGTCGTTGTACCATCTTCGTCATCGTTCACCTCCAATTGGCCATCAAAGCTCCACGGGAAGGTCTCCTCTCGACGCGACTTGGTACCAGGAAGCTATCTAAGGTGTTGGATTAAAGATCTAATGGTCAGATCTTCACCAATAAACCGCCACACCCCATGCATTGAAGACCAAGCTCCATGCTGCAGCAACAAAGAGGGGCACTTCCCATTTTGCCACATCGTTAACTTTTGGATTGGATTTTGATATTTAGTGATTTTTGCATATTGGTTACTTGCCATAGAAACTAAGGGGTCAGGTACCCAACATCCATCACACACACACTCCACGTGTGCACGCACGCGTGCATGTACGAGTGATTTTGGTGCCTTGGGATTCGTGCATTGTGTGGGAAGTTTGGCTGATATTGCAGAGGTTCTAGACTTGATATTTAAGCTGGCTGAAGGTTAATGGAGACATCCAATTAAGCTTGAGAAAAGCCTAAGTACAAGGCTTATATGTGCTAAGTTGAAACACCATTTTCTCAGTCTTATGTTCTCTTATTTTTGACTCTTTGGAACTTGAATTTCTTATTGACAAGCAAAAGACATGTTTGTTTGAAAGGGTCGTTACAGTTCGTGCTCGCAACGTCGGTTTTAAAAGAAGAAACAGACGTGAGTCCGAGTGTCGATCACAGGGAGGCGTAAAAATCAGATTTTCTTTGTCACTTAATGTCACAGAGATAACGAGTTTTTGCTTGCAAGAAGATGTGGTAGAAAAATGAGTGAGAGAGAGAGAGTAGGGTTAAAGTCTTTTAAATCATAGCCATTGCTCAAAGTAAGATGGAGAACACATCAACATTATATTAAACATGCAAATCAAGTTTTACAAATACAGCGGTAGCTAAATGCTTGAATAAAAAGGAAGTATGGGTTGTTGGGAGGGGTTTATATAGGGAGAAGTGGTTTCCATTTTAAGTATGGGCTTTAGCAACGTCCGAGACATCGCTAAACCCATGCTAAAAGCATCGGTGATGCCCCCTGCCCAACGATCTCACGCACACCCCGTTCTTCTTCACGCACGATCCATGTAGACGACTTAAGGGCCATCCGATCAGAAATCGGATGGCTGAGATCACGCGGGGGGTACGCTCGAGGATTGCTGCTGAGGCACGCACTACTACGTGTCATCGCACGCATTCGGTCGAACGTGCTTGATTGCACTGTGTGGTGCTGCTGCGGCTGCTCGATGGTGATCAGGCGGTCCAATTTGGTCGTGCGGTCGATTTCTGCACCTAATCCCACTGTGGGCGCTTCGAACGCTTGCCTTGAGGGCGTTGCGGGGGCCAACCACTGCACTGCCCTCGCAAATGGTCACGTGGAGAAGATCAGGCACGGCTGCTGCCGACCGTTGGATAGGGATACAATGGTAAGATCTTCATGTGAGGTTGGGTGCGTAGACGTAGAGAGCGCGAGCGAGCATGCTTTTCAGCCGTCCGATCGGAGATCGGGGAGCTTAAAGTGGTGCTATGTGATGAACGGAGTGGGGATAGCTCCATGTGGCACACTGTGGGTCATTGATGTGATGATCAACGACCAAAACTTCTTAGGCTGATAAAGGGAGCTCCGGATGTCGAATTTAACTAATTTCAAGTCCATTGGACTCCGTTCGTCGCTCTGAATCCATCCATGCGGTCTAATCGCTCATCTGAGGCCTGTTTTGACATGCACTTGTACACATGGCCATTAATAATGCACTATAAGTAATCCTGATGTGCGATGCATGCAATGCTCCCATTCCTGTGTCTTTTGTGCATTTTACCCTTAAGACTGACCCCTTTTTACAGAATTAACATTGTAAAATGTAGTGTTATCATACCCCCATGCTTACACCTTGCTAGTCCTTAGCAAGGTTTATTCAAGCCATTATTTCCAGTTAGAATTTAAGAAGCAATTACTTGGACATTTCGTCACTTGTCAATAAGAGGAAATATACTAAGATCTTAATCTATAGGGACTAAGCAGTGCTCAGGTGTTTGCCAAAATATAAATCACCTGAATCCTTGCTTTAGGGCATGTATATATATATATTTTTTCTTCTTTTCTTATTTTTAGATTTTGGGAGTTAAGAGTGTGTTGGTAACGTTTTACGGCTACCCAACCCACCCAAAAGTCGGAAAAACTCTAAGTGCTAAGCATCTTGGTGTGAAGATCATGATAGACTCACTTAACGGTAATTTAGACAGACTTTGGGTTTCTACGACCCTAGGTGATCGAAAAAGGAAGTGTTTTGCCTGAAGGTGTATTTGTTCGATCGGTAGCTTTCTCGCTACATTTGTTCTACTTGGGGTCAACACAAGGATTTTTCCAGTGTATATTTTCCCGGCTTGCTCTACTTCCCCACTTCTTCCTTAAGTGTTTTGGTTCTTTTTGTGCATTTACTGAGCTGGGTTCTGGACAACCGACCAATGGGCTATTACCCACGATCACTTGCCAGCCATACTTATGCGGTGAAGTGTGGTTTATTTTGTTCTCTTTTTTCTTCTTCTCCTTTTTTTTATTTGGTAGGTGGCTTCCCTGATCTCAAATTTACCTAGAGGCAATAATAAGAAGGTGGTCCCGTGGCTAGGCTCTGGACAACCTGCCAATGGGCTGTTACCCATGAACACTTGCCAGCCATACCACCCTAGAAAGTTCATTAACTACCCAATTTCTGTCAGAATCTCCAAGGAGTGAGTCTGTGCAAAAAATATGTGCAAATGCTTAAACTAAAAGTCCTTCTGAGTTAGAGGGTGATTTGATAAGTTGTATACTTATCACCTTATTTAGTTGGTGGATTAGAATAGATTAAGGTTACAAGGATTTGAAGCTAAATCCACATTTTAGCGGACACTAGGGTTGAATAAGCCTGAAGGCATGAAAAGTCTAAGTGTTTAGGTTTCTTTCCATATTATTTCCCACTATTGACAAATTTCTAATGCATAAGTTTTTCTTCCTAAATTAAATTTTTTTTTATTTTTTATTTCTTTTTATTTAGACTGATTAAATGAACTTAGAATCATGTAATTTACCAACCCCCTATGCTTAAGCTGGACAATGTCCTCATTGACAAATACATGGATGCACAAGGGTCAAAAAGATATTACCTGAGTGAAGTAAAATACCAAATCAGTCTGAATCATCTGGGTTGCCTCCCAGGAAGCACTGAGTTTAATGCCTCTAGCTGGGCAATGCTTCGTGTCATCCCTCAATGAGGGTGACAACCTCCTTCGGGGGAACCTAGGTGAGGAAGTGTTTCAATCTCTAGACATTGACTATGAAAGTGTGCCCAGTATTCAGATCAGCGATTTCAACTACCCCATTGGAGTAGGGTTTGACTACCCTAAATGGTCCTGTCCACTTGGACCTAAGCTTCCTTGGAAAGAGTTTTAGACGGGCATCAAAAAGCCAAGCTTGCTAATTAGGCTCGAAGGTTTTTCTATGGATGAGTCAGTGGTGGACGGCTTTCATTTTCTCCTTGTATAGTTGACTATTCCCAAAAGCGTAACGACAAATTTCCTCGAGTTCGAAGAGTTGGAGCGTCCTTTGCACACCGACTAACTAGGGATCCATGTTACACTGCTTGATGGCCCAGTAAGCCCGATGTTCCAACTCGACAGGAAGGTGGCAAGCTTTGCCAAAGACCAGGCAATAAGGCAACATGCCGATCGGGGTCTTGAAAGTGGTCCGGTATGCCTACAGGGCATCATCCAGTCATGCAGACCAATCCTTCCTGTCAGGTCTCACAGTCTTCTGTTGAATATTCTTGATCTGCCTGTTTGATACCTCGGTCTGCCCATTTGTTTGCGATGATACAGGGTAGCAATGCGGTGGTTAACCCTGTATTTTCTGAGTAGGGCATGGAATTGGGTGTGGATAAAAAGACTTCCACCATCACTGATCATGGCCTTTGGTATTCCAAACCAGGAAAAGATGTTCTGCTTAACAAAGTCCAAGACAACCTTATGATCGCATCGGCAGGTGGCGACAGCTTCAATCCATTTGGAGACATAGTATACAAAGACTAAGATATACTCAAAGCCATTGGATGGTGGGAAGGGGCCCATAAAATCACTACCCCAAATGTCGAAGATCTTGATAATCAAAATGGGCTAAAGGGGCATCGTATCTTTTCTGGTCATGGTACTTAGAGTCTGGCAGCGAGAGCAAGTCTTAGCGAATTTGTGTGCATCCTTAAATAAGGAAGGCCAGTAAAATCTAGACTGCAGAACCTTTGCAGCCATTTTCTTTCCTAAGAAGTGGCCACCACAAGCCTGGTCGTGACAAAAAGATAGCACACTCTGAGCTTCATCCTCAGGGATACACCTCCTGATGATCTATTCAGCACAGAGGCGAAACAGCATGGGATCATCCCAAAAATAATGCTTGGCCTCGCTCATGAATTTGTCTCGTTGCTGTTTGGACCAGCCGTACAGGGTCTGACCAACAACCAGGTAGTTGACATAGTTAGCATACCAAGGTAGTTTCTTGTCTTGCACAGCCAGAATGTGCTCATCAGGAAAGGTGTTGGATAAAGGCAGGGAGGGCCCAATGTGGTCTGGGTGAAGTCTGGATAGGTGGTCAGCCACCATATTCTTTGATCTGGCTTGGTCACGGATTTCTAGGTCAAATTCCTATAAGAGCAGGATCCATCTAATGAGCCTAGGCTTCTCATCCGTTTTAGCCAACAGGTGCCAGATGGTTGAATGGTCTGTATAGATGGTCATGTGGGATCCCAGAAGGTAAGATCGAAACTTTTCAAGTCCAAAAACTACAGCGAGTAGTTCTTTCTCTGTGACCGTATAATTTTGTTGGGCCTCGTATAATGTCTTGCTCGCGTAGTAGATTACCATGGGTTTCTTGTCTTGTCTTTGTCCTAGGATGGTGCCTATGGCAAAAGCTGATGCATCACACATGATCTCAAAGTCCTGGGACCAATTCAGGGGCTGAAGTATAGGTGCTGTGGAGACTAAGTCCCGGAGGATGTGGTAAGCCTGGATGCAATCAGAGGTCATGTGGAATAGGGCATCATTGGCTGGAAGGTCGGTCAAGGGTTTGGAAAGCTTGGAGAAGTCTTTGATGAACCTTCGGTAGAAGCCAACATGTCCAAGGAATGAACGAATCTACCAGACCGAGCTAGGCAGAGGAAGTTTGGAAATCAAATCAACTTTAGCCTAATCAACTTCAATGCCCCTATGTGATACGATGTGACCGAGGATGATTCCTTCTTGAACCATGAAATGGCTCCTTTCCCAACTTAACACCAAATTAACCTCGATACATCATTTCATAATTTTCTCTAAGTTGCACAAATAGTGGTCGAATGAATTCCCAAATATAGAGAAATCATCCATAAAGACCTCCAAGTATTCACCCACCATTTCTAAAAAAATGGCTAACATGCAATGATGAAAGTTAGTGGGTGCGTTGCATAACCTGAACGGCATACAACGGAATGTAAACGTGCCATATGGGCAAGTGAATGTGGTCTTCTCTTGATCTTCAGGAGCAATTGCGACTTCTTTATACCCTGAATATCTATCCAGGAAGCAAAAATACTTTTGCCTTGCCAATCTTTCAAGAATCTGGTTGATGAATGGCAGGGGAAATGATCTTTCTTGGTTGCTTCATTGAGTTTCCTATAGTCAATACACACCTGCCATGTGGTGGTGGTACGGGTGGGGATGGATTCGCCATGTTCATTGGTGACAACAGTGAGCCTGGCTTTCTTCAGAACCACTTGAGTGGGGCTGACCCAGGGGCTATCGGAGATGGAATAGATGATGTCGGCATCAAGCCACTTGATAATTTCCTTCTTAACGACCTCCCGCATATTTGGGTTTAACCGTCTCTACATCTGACAGGAGGGTCGTGCCCCATCTTTTAAGTAGATCTTGTGGGTACAATAAGTGGGGCTAATTCCTCTCAAATCTAAAATAGTCCAGCCAATGGCAGCCCTATGTTCTGATAGGGTTGCTGTCAATCTAAGTTCCTGATCCTTGGTTAGGTTGGCATTGATAATTACGGGGAAGGTCTGGTGAGGTCCCAAGAAGACATACTTGAGATTCTCGGGTAGCGGCTTCAATTCAGGTGTAGGTGGAACAATGTTTGATGGAAAGGGGAAAGGTGGGAGTTGATCAACATCAATTTCCTCAAATGGTGTTGGTTGATGGTAATCAGCCCTACAAAGGTCCATGGGCGTAGATGGTGATGGGTCAGAACAGTTGTTATAGGATTAGTAGTCCGAGACTGAACTAAGGGTGAGGCATTCCTTGACCAAAGGTTCCATGGGCTCATGTTCCTCGATACATTCGCAATCAAAAGACTTGGTCGCCTGAAAGATATCCAACTGCATTTTCTTGTCTCCGAAGGCGATTTCCATGCATCCCGTGTCACAATCGATGTTTGCCTTACCCGTAGCTAAGAAGGGTCTATCTAGGATGATGGGTGTGTTATGTAGATGTTCAGGGACTTCCATATCGAGCACCAAAAAGTCGATTGGAAAATAGAAGTCCTTGACCCGCATAATTACGTCCTCGACAACCCCCTTTAGGGTTTTCACAGATCTATCAGCCACTTGGATGGTAACAGGTGTGGGTGTCAACTCTCCGAATTCAAATTGGTGGTATAGGGTTGTCAGAATCAGATTGATGGAAGCACCTAAGTCTAGGAGCGCACTATCAAATGTCATGTCCCCGATATTGCAGGATATCAGGGGTGCTCCTGGGTTAGTTCGCTTGAGCAGAAGGTTGCTTGATATTACGGAACTAGCTTGCTCTGAAAGCACAACCTTCCTAGGTGCTTGAGGTCTTGGCTTATGTTTGGGTGTACAGGCATCCTTTAGGAACTTGGCATAAGCCAGAATGTGCTTGACGGCTTCAAGGAGTGAAATATTAATCTGAACCTGCTTAAAGATCTCCAAAATCTCCTCAGTTTCCACAACACTTTTCTTCTTCTTAATTGTCTCCAAGGCCTCAGGATAAGGTGTCTAAATGTGGATAGGATCTATTTCTGGGTCCTTGGGTTTTTCCTGTGCTTCTTCTGAGTCGGGTGTTTCAGAAGGTGAAGTCTCGGGAAGCGTCAACCATTTGGGATCCTGGGTTTTGGTGCCGCTCCTTAAGGTTACCACATTTGCAGAGGCATTGGGACCATGGGTTGAACCTTGAGAAGACGAGGACGAAGAAGCACCAAACCCAGGGGGTATTTGTGGGGCTGGCTGGACCATGTGAGCCAACCCAGGATTTCCTTGGAACCCTTGCGAATTGGGGCCTCTGTTAATCATGTTTCACGGGTTCGATTGTGGCTGGGAAGGTAGGGATCCTTGTTGTTTGCAGTCCAATAGCTGGCTTAATTGTCCCTTTACTAAAGCCATTTCCTCCTGATGTTTTTGCTTCATTTCAACCATCATCTTTATCAGGGTGTCCATTTGGTTTTGTGGGGGAGGAGCTGGCCTATTCGGATTGTATGGGGGTGTAACTGGTGGTCCTTGCTGATAGGGGTGCAAGTTTGACTGTTGATTTGGCCTGAGCTGGTTCTGAAATTGAGGCGGTTTCTGGTTTGTCCAAGCAAAGTTTGGGTGATTATGGCAATCGGTGTTGTAAGTGTTCGAGAAGGGGTCAGGTTTGGAATAGCCTTGGATAGCCTATACATCTTCAAGGATAGAAGATGTCCAGGGGGAGGGAAGAGAGTAATCAAGGGTTGAGGGAGCAACGGTCCCTCCTTAGAACGTGGTTAGGGGTTGTTCCAGGTTCATTTGGCTTAGGGGCTGGACCAGGTCAACATTGTGAGCTCCTTTTGCTAGGGAGAAGGTCAGTAATGGGTTCTTGGTCTGGTTCAGTAGTTCATCTATCTTTTTATCAACCAATTCCACTCGATCCAATTTCTTAGCAATGATACCCATGTCAACCATTCCAGAATTTGCTTGTACCTTACAAATCCCACCAAGGGGTTGACTGGATCGGCTAAACTGGGTCATGGAGGCATTGCTAAGCGAATTTTCACTCATAGACTCAAAGAGCTCAAATGCATTCTCCTCGTCTTTGTTTAGGAAGTTCCCCCCTCATGAGGCATCGGCGAAGTTCCGTAGGTTGCTGTCCAGACAGTGGTAGAAGATCTAGGCCAATTGCCACCTTGGTACTTCATGATGTGGGCATTTCCTTAATAGTTCATTAAATATTTCCCATGCCTCATGGAACTGTTCCCCACCCTGGAGTGTAAAGGTAGTAATGGCTCTTCTGAGGGCATTGGTTTTTCCTATAGGAAAGAATTTCTTTAAGAATGCAAGTCTCAGTTCTTCCCAGGTGGTGATGGGTCTACCTAGGGTTCTAAGCCAGTAAGATGCTTTGTCTCTCAGTGAGAAGGGGAATATCTTAATCAAAACAATATCAAGGCTAATGTTCCTCGATTTTAAAGTTCGGGCGATTCGGTCAAGATCCTCTAGGTGTTGAAAGGGGTCCTCATTTGAGCTTCCATAGAAGTGGCTCTGAATTAGACTTAGGACATTTGGTTTCAGCTCAAAATCATCTCCCCCTTCGGGGATCCTAATTGAAACGTTGGCTTCGAGAGATAACCGGGTTTTATTGTTATAGCGTTGTAGTATAGCCAGTTATTACCAACATTTCAAATATAATTTTTTACTCGGAAAATAAAAGAGTTCCCGAGGTCGAACTCAGGGAGCAAGTTGTATTCTAGAGATATACATGTTTCTTTTACAAAAATAAAGAAAGAGAGAGGGAAAGAATTTATTGTCTTCTTTTCTCTTTGTTTTCTCCTCGTCTCAGATCTTCTTCTTTTTTTGTCTGCAGAGGTGATGTCTTTCTTCTGCAATGGTGATGCTCTTCTTCTTCTTCCAGCTGTTCCTGCTCCTCCTTTTTCTTATGTCTTTCTTCAGATCTTCTTCTTTCTTCTTTGTTTTTCTTCTTTCAGTTCTTCCCTTGTTCTTTTGTGTTCTCCTCTGCCTCGCCTTCTTCTGTTGTTCTTCAGATCTCCCTCCTTCTTTCTTCTTTTCCCTTCAGGACGTCGTCTGATTTCCAAATCAGACGACTTAAACTGCCTGTTGCTACAGTCAGCTTCCTTCTTCTTCCGCGGTTCTTCTTCTTCACCTGTGCCTGCACACTTCAGAGCTTACGTCAGAGAACAAAACCTACTCTACCCTCTCCCCCCGTGTCTCTCTCTCTCTGAAACCACTCTTGGGAAAGCTCTCCCAGAGCTGCCGGGTAATCGGGTTCGGGTCACGCCCGGGTCCAGGCCCACCGACGTGCGTGGTGGGCGAGGAGTGCAGGTCAGTCTAAGTCGGGTCGGGTCAGGTCCGCGGGGCGTGAGCGCGGACGAGACCGGGTAACCGGGCGGGTGTAAGGGGACCTCACCCCGTGTGCTGAGGCAGTAAGGCTAGTGCACAAAATCAATTTAAACAGTGGAAAGGGTGTGAGGCTTACCGATGTGGGACTAAACGCAGACCTTTCCTCGCGTGCGCCTGCTGGGAGACCGCGGCCTGGCTTCTGCAGCTGCGGCTTTGATTTGCGTAGGTTGCTGGCTGGCTGCCTTCGCAAGACTCCCCGTAATCCGCAGCAGCTGGAGACCTGGAGTCCTCAAGCCTGGAGCGCGGGAGAAGCTGCTTCAATGTGCGTTAATGGCGGTCGAACCTCAAAACCTGTCGGACACGAATATGGCCTCTCGGCCTGATCAAACCACTGGGGAACCTTCGCCGTGGCACGGCGAAGGTGAGGAGCTGCGCGGCAGGCCGCAAGGTGGTGTCTGGCGGCAGCCCTAGGTTGGACTGCAACCGGAGGAATGGGTTTGTTCGGGGGAGTGTTGCGGAGGTGTGGAGTGGCAGTGGAGGGGTGGGGGGTGCTCAGTGTGATGAGGCGGAGGTTCGGTGAGGGTCGGCGAGGTGTGTGAGGCTGTGGAGCGATGGGAACATCTCGCCGGAGGATGGCCGGAGTCGAAGGGGGTGACGATGGTCAGCGTCGGTCGAGGGCGTAATTGAACAAATTGGAACCGGGGAAAGAAAGAGGAGAAGAAGGGAAATAGTTCTAACTTACTTGCAGGGACGAAGGGGGAGCAGTAGGGCGACAGTCGTATCGACTGTCGCCGGAGAAGAAGATGCTCAGGGAAGGAGGCGGCGGCGAGCAGAGAGCCGGAGAGGCGCCAGCTGGGTGCGGCGTGGCGCGGGAAGAGCAGGGGAGGAAGTCTCTGCTGCTGGTATTGCGGCAGAGCGAAGAGGAGGAGGGGGAGGAACCGCCGAAGCTGGTGAGCGTCTGCCAGAGAGAGAAGAGAGGAAAGTTGGGGATTTTCTCCGTCAGATCCGAGCTGGGAAGAACGGTGGAGCGACGGGGGTATTTATAGGGATCAAAACAGGGAGGGAGGCGGAGGGAGACGACGTGTCTCCCTCGCCGGAGGATGGCCGGAGATGAAAGCCCATACCGTCCGTGCGTTCGCACGGCCGGTATGGTGGGCTACAGCGACCAGGGGGGTGTCCCTGCGACGGCTGACAACGCAGGGCACCCCTGGTTTACTTGCCAGGCTTTCCCCCTCACCCTGCGCGGCGCCATGCTCCGCGCAAGGTCGCCGGAGCATGGTGCTGGCCGGTTTTGCAGGGGGGACCTGAATGCAAAGAACGAAGGAGAGTTAGGGGCCAAAATGCGACGGTTCAAAAGTTGAGGGCCAAAAAGTGAATATATGAGGACCAAAGTGTAAAGTCGGTCAAGGAGGTTTCTTCTTAGGCTCAAGTTTTTATACATGATTAATTAGGACCTAAGGAATCTGATGGTGAATTTTATTTCTATATTAAACCTTTTTTGACCGGTCAATTTATGCGAAAACCCAGATTAAGTTATTAATTGGGCATGGTTCTCAATGTACGTCAACATGGGTTCTGAAGGCCAAATTGAAGGTTCTAAACCCTAGAGACTATTTTTCTATGAATTTTAGAGGGTTTATTCTATTTTTACTTTGCCTCAAACCTCGTGAATTGAAGTGGGCTGTTTTAGGGTTACAGATTATCATTTAGTTCCTTGGAATTGCTGTAGCCCTTGCTAGATCATCTCATCCCACTTTTATTCTTATTAAGTTGCTTTGACCTATGTTTGGACCCTGAATTACCCTGTATGCAGATTATACTGGTAAAATTGCATTTTTACCCCTTATGACTTGTTTTCTCCTTAAACTCAGAATTCTCTGAGTTAAGCCTTTCCTTGAGTTATGTAGGAGCTTTTATCCTTTGTATTGGGTCAAAATGAGCTAGTTATGGCTCATGATGAGGTTCTCATCATACCCCCATGCCTAGCTTTTGCTAGTCCCTTAGCAAAAACTTAAGGTTTCAACCCTTGTTCTAGACCATGAAGTTCTTAATAGCTTTAGATAGGTGCTTTTTTATTTGAGCTTAGATTAGGTTAGAATGCTGACCATAGGCCTAAAAGGTACTCTAGTACCAATCAAGATCCAAATCTGTCTAGCCTTAGCCTCAGTCTCTAGCAAAGGTTTTTAAGGTCCACAAGAACTAACCTAAGGTTTATTGGACTTTGTGGTTAAAGCACCCGTGCTTGAAATGATTTTAGCCCTGGCTCAGTTCGCAGTGCGTTTGTAAGAGAGAGATAGAAAGTTTTTCTGTTTGGAGAGTTTTCTCTCTCTTTTTCTTTTTAGTTCTAGCCTAGGATTGGCTTTTCAACACGGTCTGTATCAGATTCCTTGCTCCCATCATCAATCCTCAAGGGTTCCTGGTGATCGATGCTTCGAGATAGCACCGCCCATGGCAACCCCCGGAACCCTGGCTATTGAGATTTCGAGATAATCCCATCCATGGTGTTCCGTGGCCGAATCCAGACCCTGGCAATTGACACTTCGAGATAATGCCATCCATGGAATCTGAACCAGCAGAGTGCTTACATGCCCCCAGTAGGATATGTAAATATCCTAAGAAACAAGCACCGAGGAGATGATATTTTGTTACGCATCTTCGAGGGGATTTCCCGCCTCTCCGCGCTGAGAACTCGTCCAAATCAACTTGTGTTGATCGGCTGCTCCTATTCTAGGTGTTCTTTTCAGAATTTTGCGATGTTTCTGCGTGATTCTGATTTTTACGCTTACTGAACCAGGCTGTGTGTGAGGTTAGGGTGCTTAGGTTACTGAGTCCCGTAAACCAAAAATTAGTTAACGAGGCCAAATACTCCCTAAGCCTTAGACCTAATACTTCAGCTTTTCATTTTCCTCAACCTCTTGAGGAGTGTCTAGATCTTAATGGGTACTAAGAGTCTATTCAAGAATGCCTAAGGTTTGCGTTCTTACTAATCTCATTATGCACTTTTCAGTTATTTTCTTGAATGAGGTCTAGAACTTAGGTTAATTCCTTAGTTCCTTACTAATGACTATCACCTTTTCTCGTAATTTTTGTGCTCCTTTTTCATTTTGTTTCTTTTCTCCTTCACAAAATTTCCTTCTCCTCTTTTCCTCTTATTCTTTTTCGAAAATTTTTTTTAATTTTTATGGTGTTTTTGTCATATGTGAATTTTTTTGTTTGAAACCTTTTCTTACAAGTTTTGCACTTCCATACCCCCCCATGCCTAAGATTTGCAATGTCCTCATTGTAACCTAGGGGGTTTTTATTTAACTTAGTTCATTCCTTAAGATAGAAATTTGGATGAGTGGATGGGTTGGGTTGAATTTTTGCGAACGATTTCTAATCCCAGATGCAAGCATCTGAGGTGGGGTCGGCTGTCTACAAGGGTGAACTTTGAGTGCAAAAAGGTGTCGGAACAAGTTTCAGGTTTTCAAAGAGAATGACGGGCTGCCTCCCGTTAAGCGCTGAGTTTTACGCCATCGGCTGGGCGCAATAAGCTCAAGGGGAAAGGAGGATATAAGATGCCTCAGCCAAATCAGTAGAAGTTACATCAATGAACGGCTTGAGCCTCTGACCGTTCACGATGAAAGGTTCAGAATCGTGGCTGAGTGGACTGATTTCGATTGCTCCATTTCCAAAAACCTGTCGGACCAAAAATGGTCCGACCCACTTGGATCTCAGTTTTCCTGGGAAGAGTTTTAGTCGGGCATCAAAGAGTAGGACCTTTTGACCAGGATGAAAGATCTTTCTCGAGATGTGTTTGTCATGGAAGGCTTTAACCCGCTCCTTGTAGATTTGCGAGTTCTCGTACGCGTCTAGGCGTAATTCATCGATCTCGCTGATTTGGAGTTTTCTGTGGGTCCCAGCCTTGGAAAGATCGAGATTACAGTTCCGTACTGCCCAATAGGCTTTATGCTCCAGTTCTACGGGAAGGTGGCATGCCTTTCCGTACACCAGTCTAAAGGGAGACATGCCCAATTGGGTCTTGTGGGCGGTCCTATAGGCCCACAATGCTTCCGGAAGTCGGGACGACCAGTCCTTCCTGTCAGGTCGAACAGTGACTTGCAGGATTTTCTTGGTCTCCCGATTAGACAGCTCAGCTAGACCATTAGTTTGGGGGTGGTAAGGAGTAGAGATTCGGTGAGACACCCCGTATTTGGTCATCAGTGACCTAAACTGAGCATTTGTGAAATGGGTCCCTCCATCAGAGATTATTGCACGAGGAATCCCGAACCTTGAGAAAATGTGTTGATGAATGAATTTGAGAACGATTTTGTGATCACAGGTTCGGGTCGGTATGGCTTCGATCCATTTGGACACGTAGTCCACAGCCAACAGAATGTATTCGAAACCATCCGAAACAGGAAAGGGGCCCATAAAATCAATCCCCCAAACATCAAAGATTTCGCATACTAGAATCGGTTGCATAGGCATCATGTCGCGATGGCTCATGTTGCCCAAAGTCTGGCAACGACTGCATGCCTTGCAGTGATTGTATGTGTCTTTGAACAGTGTGGGCCAGTAAAAGCCGCACTGGAGGACTTTTGATGCGGTTTTATGCCCGGCGAAATGGCCACCGCATGCGTGGTCATGGCAGAAAGAGAGGATATTGTTGAATTCCCCCTCCGGGACACATCTCCGGATGATCTGATCGGCACCTATGCGGAAGAGGTACGGGTCTTCCCAAATGTAATACTTGGCATTGGAGCGTAATTTGTCTTTCTTGGCCTTCGGCCAATCGGAGGGGATCTGATGAGATGCCAAGTAATTTACTACATTAGCAAACCATGGAAGGCTAGTACCAATAGTCAGCAGGTGCTCATCGGGAAAATGCTCAGTGATGGGTCCGGAAGGGTCAATTATTTCAGAAGGAAGACGGGACAAGTGATCAGCTACCACATTTTGCTTTCCCGCTTTGTCGCGAATCTCAAGGTCAAATTCTTGCAACAGCAAGATCCATCGGATTAATCGAGGTTTCGCGTCCTTCTTTGCAAGGAGATGCCTCACAGCTGTGTGATCCGAGTATATGATGACACGGGAACCCAGAAGGTACGATCTGAACTTTTCTAGGGCAAATACTACAGCTAGCAGCTCTTTCTCAGTAACCGTATAGTTACGCTGAGCCTCATCGAGTGTTTTGCTGGCGTAGTAAATGGCTACAGGTTTCCTGTCAATTTTCTGCCCCAAAACCGCTCCTACAGCGAAGTCGGATGCATCGCACATGATCTCAAAGGGTTGAGACCAATCAGGGGACTGTAGGATCGGGGCTTGGGTGACTCGGTCACGCAGGATTTCAAATGCTTGAGTGCATTCCTTGGAAATTTCAAAAGGAACATCCTTGGAGAGAAGAATGGTCAGGGGGCGCGCGATTTTTGAAAAATCCGGGATAAATCGTCGATAAAAACCGACATGCCCTAAAAAGGAACGGATGTCCCTGATAGAGCTAGGCATAGGAAGATGAGAAATCAGATTAACCTTAGCTCGATCCACTTGGATACCTTTCTCCGAAATCGAGTGTCCCAGGACAATTCCCTCAGGCACCATGAAATGGCTCTTTTCCCAGGAAAGAACCAAATTCACATCGATGCACCGCCTGAGTATCTGGACCAAGTGTTGGAGGCAATCGTCGAATGATGCTCCGAAAACTGAAAAGTCATCCATGAAGACTTCCAGATAATCACCTACCATATCTGAGAATACGGCAAGCATGCATCGCTGAAAAGTAGCGGGTGCATTGCAAAGACCGAAAGGCATCCTTCGGAAAGCATATGTTCCGAAGGGGCAGGTGAACGTGGTCTTTTCTTGGTCCTCAGGATGGATTGCCACCTGGTTATAACCGGAGTACCCGTCAAGAAAGCAGAAGAACCTATTTCCCGCAAGTTTTTCGAGAATTTGATCAATGAAGGGTAGTGGGAAATGATCCTTCTTTGTGGAGGAATTTAGTCGGCGGTAATCTATACAGACTCTCCACGAGTTGGCTAATCGGGTAGGAATGATTTCTCCGGTCTCAGTCGTTATAGTGGTGAGTCCTGCCTTCTTGGGCACGACCTGAATTGGGCTCACCCAACGACTATCGGAGATCGAGTAGATGATCCCGACATCTAACCACTTGATGATCTCCTTTTTCACGACCTCCTGCAGATTGGGGTTTAAGCGTCTCTGCATTTCACGAGAAGGTCGTGTGCCCTCTTCTGAATAGATACGATGAGTACAATAAGAGGGACTTATTCCAGTCAAATCATCGAGAGTCCATCCGATGGCTCTGCGATGTTGCTGGAGGACAACAATCAGACGGGATTCCTGTTCAGGACTGAGGTTGGAATTGATAATCACAGGAAGGGTCTGATTAGAACCCAAAAAGACGTATTTCAAGTGAGCAGGAAGGGGTTTCAGTTCGAGGATGGGGTTTTCAGCAGCAGCGGGTGGTTCAGTATAGATGTGAGGTTCAAGGGTGGGAGTTACTGGGTTGTTCACATCTGGATTCGACTCCTCTGTTTGCGGGTCAAGATCCTTCTGTGGTTGATGAGGCATACTCGAGTCATTCTGGAGGTGTGATTCATCAACCAAAGTCTTGATGTCACAAATTTGTTCGATGACGCCGCAATTAATTCCTTGTTGGGCCTTAAATATATCAATTTTCAGTGTTTGATCTCCAAACTTAAGCTCTATTTGGCCCTCCTCACAGCTGATGTTGGCTCTAGCAGTAGCCAAGAAAGGTCTCCCTAGAATGATTGGTGTATCCCTAGGGTTCTCAGGTGCATCCATATCTAAGACTATAAAGTCCACTGGAAAATAGAAATCCCGCACTCTTACAATAACATCCTCGAGAATCCCTTTTGGTGACTTTATAGATCGATCTACTAATTGTAATGTCACCTCGGTTGGTTTTAGCTCAGATTCTTCTAGATGGTCAAGTAAGGATGTGGGTATCAGGTTTATGGATGCACCCAAGTCTAACAATGCTCTATCAAATTGGGTACCACCTATCTTATAGGAAATCAGGGGCGTCCCAGGATCTTTTGCCTTGGGTGGGAGTCTACTAAGGATTACAGAGCTGGCTTGCTCTGACAGAACAATTGGGCTCCCTCCCTTGGTTCGCGGCTTACGCTGGGGTGTACATATATTCTTTAGAAATCGTGCGTAAGCTGGTACGTGGCGGATTGCATCCATCAAGGGGATGTTTATGTGGACCTGCTCAAAGAGCTTGACCAGGTCCTCCTCAGGGGCCACGGGTTTGGTGGTCTTCTTTCCCTTGGTCAAGGCCTCGGGAAACGGGATCTTGGTTGGTTCTTCTAGGATAGGTCCAGGTTGTGGATCCGGAACAGCGGTATCTTGGATAACTATCCTAGGGTCATGGTTATCAGGCTTGGAGTGGTTTGGATAATGCGGGTCTTCAGTTGTTTTACCACTACGTGTTGTTACAGAATTTAATCCGGCCTGATTCTGGTTTGGGTTTGGTAAGAGGGGTGGCTGCTGCTGAAATCCCGCATAAGAAGTTAAGGCTTCCATCTCGTCTGGAGATGGAGCAGTAGGGGCCTGATAAATCCATTGAGCGTGGCCTAAATTTGGATTCATAACGCGCTTCTGGGTTGGCACGTTATTTGGGTTAGGAAGAGGTTGGGAAGGGAGTGTGCCTGGCTGGCGAGAATTTGCCAACTGGGCCAGTTGAGTTTTAACTTCAGTAAGCTCGTCCTTGTGCTGTTTTTGAATAGCCGCATTCGTTTTTTGAATGTCAGCCAGAGTCTGAAGGATTAGGGACATTTGATCCTGATTTGGCCCTGATGGATAAGTAGGGTTGGGCTGAGGCTGAGGCAGCTGGTAATGACGAGGGGGCTGTGGGCGGGACTGAAAAGGTGGTCTTTGAGTTTGGGAATTTCCTGCCCACTGAAAATTGGGATGGTTTCGCCATCCAGGGTTGTAAGTGTTGGAGAATGGGTCGTTCTGGATGGCGTTGAGGTCCTCGCAGGTCTGAGGAACCTCCTGAGAGTCAGGGAAAGGGGGAATGGAGTTCCCCCGGCTGGTGTAGAAAGGATCGGATGATCCTCTGATCCAAGAATCAGATGGGGATGGATATGGATCCATCCCAGGGGAAGGTCGGTGGAGGATGTTTTGCACAGTTTCCTGTGTGGAGGGAGGTTGTGCAAAGGAGTTACGCGCGGAGGTGGCTTGCTGCAAGTGCTGAGTCAGCTCATCCACCTTCTTTTCAATGATTGAGACCTTGTCCAATCGATTGGCCATTAATTCCAGGTCGACTGATGCAGACAGGCCCTGCGTCTCATGTGCTCCCTTAAGATTCGTCGCTGCGCGGGTATTCGTCCTGTCGAATAATCCCATGGAGTCATTGTTGATGGAGTTCTCGCACATATTTTCGAGAATTTCCCATACGGTGTCTTCATGTTGACCCATGATGTTTCCTCCGCAAGTTGCATTGACGAAAAGGCGGATGTCCTCACGGAGTCCCTGGTAAAAAGATTGGACTTGTTCCCATTTAGGAACTCCGTGATGGGGGCACTTTCTCATGAGATCCTGAAAGCGATCCCATGCCTCATGGAGAGGTTCTCCTGATTGTTGAGTGAAGTGTGTAATCTGATGGCGCAAGGCGTTGGTCCGACCAACGGGAAAAAACTTTTTCAAAAATTCGGATTGAAGTTCTTCCCAAGTGTTGATCGGCCGGGTCTGAGTTTGATACCAATGGGCGGCCTTGTCCATAAGAGAAAAGGAGAACATCTTCATGAGAAGAATATCCCGATTTTGCGCATCTGATCCAAAAGTGTGGGCCAGATGCTTTAGCTGTTTGATGTGCTGGAAGGGATCTTCAGAATTAAGCCCATGGAATTTAGGTATAGCATGAATCATGTTGGGCTTTAATTCGGAATCAGGTCCTCCAGTCGGGATTCTGACTCGAGGCTCAATGGCCACCGCAGCAGGATTGTAGTGGTCTCGCATCATAGGACGCTGTGGTGGGTGCACGAAGTTTTGGAAGAGGTCATTGAGTCGCTGGAGCTGGTGTTCCAGATTATTTTCTTCCTCAACTGGCTGAGCCATGATGGGGGAAGAAGAACTTGGTTCTGAATCAGAAGAGAGAATAATGTGAGGGTGTTGCTGCACAAACACGGGCGTCGAGGCTTGGCCTTGACGAGAGCGAATTTCTAAAGGAGGTCTTAAGGGTGGTCTTAGGGACCTCCTTCCGTACATGCACTGTTGGAAGAGGTAAGTTTAGAAGGTGCTGGACCCAATCAAGACACCCAAAAATGTGTTGGGTGACTATAGAGGTGCGGGGCAGATGGACCCCTTGATCAGAAAGATCGTCCACCTGAGAATTACCTGGGCAGCCAGAGAGGGAGAGTCCCGCGAAGACCCCTACACGGTAGAGCGTCCCCACGGGTTACAGGGTTTCCCCCACCCGACCTCTCTTGTCACTGCGGTTCCAGGTAGACCAGAATGGGGATCTTGACCTCTTAAGTCTACTAATTTTAAGATCAGGGTGCTTAAGGTTTCACTTGAACTTTAGGTGTTTTTGTGAACAAAGTGGCCTAGTTTGAAGGTTGGTTGACCCCAGGGGTTAACTTCACCTAGTGGTTTCCTTGAGAAGTTAGGCCTTGTTTTAGGGTTCAAGTGTTTAGAGAGAGCCAATTGTTTAGGATTTTTCTTGTTAATTATTTTCAATCAATGGCTTGGGCCCACCTCTTTTGGATTTCCTCAATTCTTGATTAAGGGGTGTGTCTCTACTGAAATCCTAATGTTTGACCTTATGTTGGCTCTACTTGGTCCATTTAACTCTTTGTTGGGCAATTAGGGCTCAAGAAAGAATGTGTTAGCCCTTAGATACCCTTAATAGTGTGCAGGAGTGATGAGTTGAAAACATGCAACTCTTTATGGTTACTAAGTATGGAAGACAGGTTAGCCCTATATTGCTTGTTCTTTTCTTTTCTTCCTCTTTAGAGTTTAGGGGTTAATAGCGAGAGGAAAAATTTACCTGTCTTCGGAGTGGTTGTCGTGTGGTTGCTTGTTTTCTTGAGTTCCTGTAGCTGCACAAAAGAGAGGAGATTATCAGAAATTAAAAAAGAGAAACAGGAATGTTTACCTCTAGAATAGCCGTTGCTCCCCGGCAACGGCGCCAAATAATTGAAACGTTGGCTTCGAGAGATAACCGGGTTTTATTGTTATAGCGTTGTAGTATAGCCAGTTATTGCCAACATTTCAAATATAATTTTTTACTCGGAAAATAAAAGAGTTCCCGAGGTCGAACTCAGGGAGCAAGTTGTATTCTAGAGATATACATGTTTCTTTTACAAAAATAAAGAAAGAGAGAGGGAAAGAATTTGTTGTCTTCTTTTCTCTTTGTTTTCTCCTCGTCTCAGATCTTCTTCTTTTTTTGTCTGCAGAGGTGATGTCTTTCTTCTGCAATGGTGATGCTCTTCTTCTTCTTCCAGCTGTTCCTGCTCCTCCTTTTTCTTATGTCTTTCTTCAGATCTCCTTCTTTCTTCTTTGTTTTTCTTCTTTCAATTCTTCCCTTGTTCTTTTGTGTTCTCCTCTGCCTCGCCTTCTTCTGTTGTTCTTCAGATCTCCCTCCTTCTTTCTTCTTTTCCCTTCAGGACGTCGTCTGATTTCCAAATCAGACGACTTAAACTGCCTATTGCTACAGTCAGCTTCCTTCTTCTTCCGCGGTTCTTCTTCTTCACCTGTGCCTGCACACTTCAGAGCTTACGTCAGAGAACAAAACCTACTCTACCCTCTCCCCCCGCGTCTCTCTCTCTCTGAAACCACTCTTGGGAAAGCTCTCCCAGAGCTGCCGGGTAATCGGGTTCGGGTCACGCCCGGGTCCAGGCCCACCGGCGTGCGTGGTGGGCGAGGAGTGCAGGTCAGTCTAAGTCGGGTCGGGTCAGGTCCGCGGGGCGTGAGCGCGGACGAGACCGGGTAACCGGGCGGGTGTAAGGGGACCTCACCCCGTGTGCTGAGGCAGTAAGGCTAGTGCACAAAATCAATTTAAACAGTGGAAAGGGTGTGAGGCTTACCGATGTGGGACTAAACGCAGACCTTTCCTCGCGTGCGCCTGCTGGGAGACCGCGGCCTGGCTTCTGCAGCTGCGGCTTTGATTTGCGTAGGTTGCTGGCTGGCTGCCTTCGCAAGACTCCCCGTAATCCGCAGCAGCTGGAGACCTGGAATCCTCAAGCCTGGAGCACGGGAGAAGCTGCTTCAATGTGCGTTAATGGCGGTCGAACCTCAAAACCTGTCGGACACGAATATGGCCTCTCGGCCTGATCAAACCACTGGGGAACCTTCGCCGTGGCACGGCGAAGGTGAGGAGCTGCGCGGCAGGTCGCAAGGTGGTGTCTGGCGGCAGCCCTAGGTTGGACTGCAACCGGAGGAATGGGTTTGTTCGGGGGAGTGTTGCGGAGGTGTGGAGTGGCAGTGGAGGGGTGGGGGGTGCTCAGTGTGATGAGGCGGAGGTTCGGTGAGGGTCGGCGAGGTGTGTGAGGCTGTGGAGCGATGGGAACATCTCGCCGGAGGATGGCCGGAGTCGAAGGGGGTGACGATGGTCAGGGTCGGTCGAGGGCGTAATTGAACAAATTGGAACCGGGGAAAGAAAGAGGAGAAGAAGGGAAATAGTTCTAACTTACTTGCAGGGACGAAGGGGGAGCAGTAGGGCGACAGTCGTATCGACTGTCGCCGAAGAAGAAGATGCTCAGGGAAGGAGGCGGCGGCGAGCAGAGTGCCGGAGAGGCGCCAGCTGGGTGCGGCGTGGCGCGGGAAGAGCAGGGGAGGAAGTCTCTGCTGCTGGTATTGCGGCAGAGCAAAGAGGAGGAGGGGGAGGAACCGCCGAAGCTGGTGAGCGTCTGCCGGAGAGAGAAGAGAGGAAAGTTGGGGATTTTCTCCGTCAGATCCGAGTTGGGAAGAACGGTGGAGCAACGGGGGTATTTATAGGGATCAAAACAGGGAGGGAGGCGGAGGGAGACGACGTGTCTCCCTCGCCGGAGGATGGCCGGAGACGAAAGCCCATACCGTCCGTGCGTTCGCACGGCCGGTATGGTGGGCTACAGCGACCAGGGGGGTGTCCCTGCGACGGCTGACAACGCAGGGCACCCCTGGTTTACTTGCCAGGCTTTCCCCCTCACCCTGCGCGGCGCCATTCTCCGCGCAAGGTCGCCGGAGCATGGTGCTGGCCGGTTTTGCAGGGGGGACCTGAATGCAAAGAACGAAGGAGAGTTAGGGGCCAAAATGCGACGGTTCAAAAGTTGAGGGCCAAAAAGTAAATATATGAGGACCAAAGTGTAAAGTCGGTCAAGGAGGTTTCTTCTTAGGCTCAAGTTTTTATACATGTTTTATTTCTATATTAAACCTTTTTTGACCGGTCAATTTATGCGAAAACCCAGATTAAGTTATTAATTGGGCATGGTTCTCAATGTAGGTCAACATGGGTTCTGAAGGCCAAATTGAAGGTTCTAAACCCTAGAGATTATTTTTCTATGAATTTTAGAGGGTTTATTCTATTTTTACTTTGCCTCGAACCTCGTGAATTGAAGTGGGTTGTTTCAGGGTTACAGATTATCATTTAGTTCCTTGGAATTGCTGTAGCCCTTGCTAGATCATCTCATCCCACTTTTATTCTTATTAAGTTGCTTTGACCTATGTTTGGACCCTGAATTACCCTGTATGCAGATTATACTGGTAAAATTGCATTTTTACCCCTTATGACTTGTTTTCTCCTTAAACTCAGAATTCTCTGAGTTAAGCCTTTCCTTGAGTTATGTAGGAGCTTTTATCCTTTGTATTGGGTCAAAATGAGCTAGTTATGGCTCATGATGAGGTTCTCATCAGATCCTAAGGTGTGGCTCGACTCGAATAGCGGAAGGATTGTAGAAGTCGCGGAGGAGCTTAGGTTGGTCCTGGAATGGTGGTGGATCAAGTGGCGGTTGCCCTTGTGGGCCTTGGAAAGGTGGTGGTGGTTGCCCCTGTGGGTTCTGCAACCAGTGTATGGCTTGCATAATAGTGTGGATCTGTTGCTGCTAAAGCCGATGGTTTGCATTGATCTGGGCTTGGATGATGGCCATTGTGTCTGGTGGGGGTTGGTCCTCGACCTCATCTACTCTAGGTTCAGCCATGTCTTTAGCAGAATCAAATCACCTGGATTCCCATCCTAAAACAAACAACTCAGGATGAAGTGATCGTCTCCCATGCATACACTAGAGAAGAACATGAGGGGATACGGAGAGTGATAGATGTGAGAAGTGTGTGTGTACAACCAAGCAAACAAGCCTAGTCCTTGTGGTGTATTCCTTAGGGGACCTAGAAATCTCCAAAGGGTTGATTAAGTCCGTAAGCACTGGACTTCCCTTCCCAAAGCTAATCTGGCCAAGTTGATTACGGGGGAATTATAGGGAAGGTTCTTCCTTTGGCTTGCACTGCCGGATCCATAGAGCCCACAACCGCGGTCGTTTGACACTTCCCCACAGCCTAGTCACCAGATTCTACTAAGGAAATGAAAGCCAAGTGCCCAGCGAAAAAAACCACGCCTCTTGAGACTTAACCCAGTCCTGCCTAGGGCACATCTACTCTGTTTTAAAAGGGGTTAGGACGATGCTTGTGCTTGGGTTATGTGTTGAGGCATTGATTGGGGTGGTGCCTCTTAGTTTTCCAATTTCAGTGTGTGTGCTCCTATCAAAACATGGTTTTCAAGCAAGGATTTTTTTTAAGATGTGGCATCTTTTAATGTTTTGTCCTTACTTTTGTGTCTTTTAGGGTTGATGTGTCTTAATGTTTTCAGACAAGTTTCAAGTGGACAAGCCAAGCTTTGCACACAATTGGTGAAAGTAGATTTCCTTTGATGTGAAGAGGCTTTAAAACCCTAAAGTGCTCATCCTAGTGTTCATGCAACTGCTATTAGATGAGTTGATTTTTAGGGTTGAGTGGTGTGGCCCATGTCAATTCAAGGTGGCTTCACAAACACCACTCAAAAAGAAAGAACACTCCAAAAAGCTTAGATCATTAAGAATGTTAGAGTGTATTATTTTTGTTGGGTGATGTGTTAAGGATGTGGTCAGGCAATCATGCACCAAGCCAATTTTTTTCGATTTTACAATTTTTTTTAGATTTTTAGGCAAGCAAACAACCACAGGTGAAGAATTACTCACGACCGGTCCTTGTTGCGCTTACTCCTTTACCATCACGAGTTGCACTGCTTCGTCATCCAAGCGCCGAATTCCTGTAACCATCAAGTAGAAGGAGAAAAGGCGTTAGATGATGTGACCATGGATGTAAAATGGAAGTGACAAAATAAATCCGTTGCCTCCAAGGCAATGGCGCCAAAAACTGACATGCGAAAGACGTGTTTGTTTGAAAGGGTCGTTATAGTTCATGCCCGCAACGTCGATTTTAAAAGAAGAAATGAATGTGAGTTCGAGTGTCGATCACAGGGAGGCGTAAAAATTGGATTTTCTTTGTCACTTAATGTCACAGAGATAATAAGTTTTTGCTTGCAAGAAGACATGGTAGAAAAACTAGTGAGAGAGAGAGAGAGAGTAGGGTTAGAGTCTTTTAAATCATAGCCATTGCTCAAAGTAAGATGGAGAACACATCAACATTATATTAAACATGCAAATCAAGTTTTACAAATACAACGGTAGCTAAATGCTCGAATAAAAAGGAAGTAAAGCTAGATTAAAGGGAAAGAGAGAGAGAGAGGGGAGACGGCGAGGTGGCCACGGTGGTGGAAGGAGGCTCCGTCGGTGGCTCGTCAACTCCGTTGACTACAAGAGAGGCTAAAAGGGCTAAGAGGGTGTTACAATGCTTTATATGGGTGGTTGGGAGGGGTTTATATAGGGAGAAGTGGTTTCCATTTTAAGTATGGGTTTTTGCGACGTCCGGGACGTCGCTAAACCCATGCTAAAAGCGTCGGTGAAGCCCCCTACCCAACAGTCTCACGCGTACCCCGTTCTTCTTCATGCACTATCCGTGTACACGGCTTGAGGACCGTCCGATCAGAGACAGGACAGCTGAGATCACGTAGGGGGGTGCGCTTGCAGATTGCTGCTGAGGCATGCGCTACTACGCATCATCGCACGCATTCGGCCGAACACGCCTGATTGTGCCGCGTGTCACTGCTGCGACCGTGCGATGGTGATCGGGCGATCCAATTTGGTCTCACGGTCAATTTATGCACTTAATCCCACTGCAGGCGCTTCAAACACATGCCTTGAGGGTGTGTTGAGGGGGCGCGACCGTTGCGCTGCCCTTGCGAATGGTCGCACGGAGAAGATCGAGCGCAACTGCTGCCGACCGTTGGTTGGGGATCCAACCGTCAGATCTTCGTGTGAGGTCGGGCATGTAGACGTGGAGAGCGCAGGCGAGCGTGCTTTTCAGTCGTCCAATCGAAGATCGGACGGCTTAAAGTGGTGCTACGCGATGAAGAGCACGGGGTAGCTCCACATGGCACACCGTGGGTCGTTGATCTGATGATCAACGACCAAAACTTCTTAGGCTGATAAAGGGAGCTCTGGATGTTGGATTTGGCTGATTTCGAGTTCGTTGGACTCCGTTCGTTGCTCTAAATCCATCCGTACGGTCTAATCGCTCATCTGAGGCCTGTTTTGACATGCACTTGTATACATGGCCATTAATAATGCACTGTAACGACCCGGTTCCCGAGTCCCTATGAGACACGAGAACCGGACCGACTCGACTAATCCTAAGACCTAGTCGTCCAACGAGGAAGTAACCAAAAGCAGTAAAATAAACCACATTCAACATGAATATAACTAACAGTAAGAAAGTACAGCAGTAAGGAAAGAAACTACTACAGTAGGTACCACCACAACAGTAGAACAACATTTATCATATAACAAGAACTGCAGGTAAAGAAGGTACAGCGGAAACAAAAACTACTCACTAGAACAGAAACAAAAGTGGTACAAAAGACTGTGGTAAACTCTACTGGACCCTACTCGGCCCAGCGTCCTCTGCAGCCGCCGACCCTGGCTGCTCAACACCTGGTCCTGAAAAAGGTAACGAGTGTAACACGTCAGCAAAACGCTGAGTAGAGTGGCAAACTAACTAAAGGCAATAGTAGAGTGTACAGTAGCTGTTATGTTCTATTACTTCCTTTATTCACATCTTTCAATTTTTCTCACTATTTCATTTATTTCTCAGATCCTTTACTTGATCTCGAATGTCCTCGTGGGAACGATCTTGATTGCAGTCTTTTCCAAAAGTAGAAGTAGCACGTGGTGCTCTCCTGGCCGGGAGAGTCCCCCGTGGTGATCCTACCCTCAGTCAACCACCCCAAGGTCACTGACAGACGTAACGGTGACTACGGCACACGCGATAAACGCACAGGTAGCTAGCCCGCACTGGCACGCGGTCAGTCGTTTCCGTTAACGGGTGCGCCCAAAGCACAGCACGGAACCAGGGCAGAGCCCTCTCAGTAATAGGGGTCCAACCCCTCCACAGTAACCAAACCGGGGTCTTGCCCCTCCACAGTCCGCGCACCCTCGCCTGACTACCCTGGTTTGCCCTAGTGGGCCTAACAAGTCGGTGAAGGAGGCTAGCAGAACCCCGGGGCCCGTGGGGTAGCTAGTGCTCTCCTAACACTAGTAGCTCTCCTCGGTACTACGTACACGAGGGCCAACAAGTCGGTACAGAGCGGCCAATCCTAACCCCGGGTCCCTGGGGTGGCTGGCCCCACTCTGCACTAAACAGGTACAGGTACTTCCCTTGGTACTGCGTACCCAAGAGACAGTACAAACTACATCTCAGTTCCATTCCTTTTTCTTTCCAGGAGTTCCACTCCTAATTCCCTGTAGGGTTCCAGCTCTTTATCTCAGAACATCATATGTTTCACTTTCCAGTCCCACGTTCTCACAATCCAGGATCTCAATCATGTTTCTTTATTCATAACAGGCAGCTGTTAATTCAATTTACAGGCAGCTTTATATTCCTTTCCATTTTTCCAAGACTGCAATATTATACATTCCGCTAGTTTTTCCATCCTAGGGTTCATGTCACATCCTAGGATCTAGCATACAACTAGTTTTCCAGCCCTAGGATTCATGCATCACCTAGGAGCTATCATTCCATACATTTCTCATTCCTAGGATTCATGCAATGTCCTAGATTCTAGTTATGGTTCCATACTTTAACAGATTTTAATAATAAACTTAAGCCACTCTACCAGGTACAACGGGAGTAATGGGGGAGTGATCGGGAATCCCACGTGCCTCCGCGACTCTCAAGACTGCAACTGAACGAGGTCCTATCACAAGGATCAAATACAAGGAGTGTCTCAAAATAGTGTATAGCTACTGTAGACGGGTGGAGGAATTAATTCTGAAAAGAACGCAACTCGAATCGAGGAAAATGGAGCCCGAAAGGGCCCTAAACGGGTCGAAAAAGACGATACTGTGCAAAATCAGACGTCTGGAACTTCTTCCAGACGTCTTAAACAGTGGATCAGAGAATTACCTGTTCAGTGTGGTTTCCCAGACGTCCAGAAGTCTGCGGGGACGTCTGTCCTAGCTCCCAAACGTCCGATGGTCACCCCGGACGTCTGGAGGTCACTCAAGCCGTCTAGTACAACTTCCAGACGTCTGATTCGCAAAGGATGGCAAATCAACGAGCCTGCGCATAGCCAACTCCCTCCCTCAGTACAGCCAGTCTACAGGAAGGAAGAAGAAAACGGAATACTGACCTTTCAGACGTCTGTATGAGATACCAGACGTCGTCCTCGCCGTCTGCCTATCAACCCAGACGTCTGATTCTGGAAATTTTTCCAGAATCAGGGCGCGACCCGGACTCTGCTCGCGACGTCGCCCGCGTCGCACCTCGCGCTCCTGCTGCTCAGACTGCAGCAGGTCCCTCTCCGCGTCGTTCCGCGCCCCCTGCGCCCTCCGCCGGCCGGCCAAGCCGCTCTGGCGAGCTCGCCCTCACGGCAGAGCTCCGCCCTCGCACGCCGCGCCTCCTCCGCGCTCACTGCGGCCGCCGCTGCAGCCCTCGCGCTCGCTCACTCTCGTGCACAGGAAGGAGAAGAAGGAGACGGTGGAGACGGGAGGGGAGGCGTGGCCCTTTTAAGGCCGCGCGGAGAGGAGAGAGAGAAGGCGCGGCAGGCGTCTGCAGCCGCAAAAGAAAAAGAGGGAATAACGAATATGCGGTCTGCGCACGCAGGCGCATAGACGACTCGTGGGTGTGGACGATAACGGTTTTTCAGACATCTGTAAACCATCCCATATGTCTGGCAAGACGTCTGGATGTGATCCCAGACGTCTGGGCCACCTCCCAGACGTCTTAAAATACGTCCGGGGCACACGTTCTTAACAATATAACAAACTCAAAGGAAGTTTCGTCCCCGAAACTTGCGCCAACTAGGGTCCGGGAAAAGACATCCAAATAACCATAACAAACTCAAAGAGGACCGAACCCGGTCCGAAAAGACGTACCCACGAAAAGCTCTGGGTACCGCTCCCGCATTGCCGCCTCAGGCTCCCAGGTAGCCTCCTCGTACCGCTGGCTCCTCCACAAAACCTTTACCAGGGGTACTTGCTTTCGTCTCAACCGGCGGACGGCTCGGTCTAGGATCTGCACTGGCCGCTCGGGGTAGGTCAGGTCATCGCTCACCTCGACGCTCTCGTGACTCAGTACATGACTGGAATCAGCTACGTACTTCCTGAGGTTGGACACGTGGAACACGTCGTGCACACCAGAAAGCTGCGGGGGAAGGGCAAGTCTGTAAGCAACGGGTCCAACCTGCTCCAGGACCTCAAAGGGCCCCACGAACCTCGGCGCGAGCTTCCCTCTCACCCCAAACCGCTGTAAGCCCTTCATGGGCGAAACACGAAGGAAGACGTGGTCCCCAACCTCGAACTGCACCTCTCTACGTCTGCGATCCGCGTAGCTCTTCTGTCTGCTCCTGACAGTGCGGAGTCGTCTGTGGATCTGCTCAACTACCTCCTGACTCTGCCGGATCAACCTGGGGCCAACCTCCCACTTGGTCCCCACCTCAACCCAACTCAAGGGTGCCGTACACTTCCGTCCGTACAGAGACTCGTAGGGAGCCATGCTGATGCTCGAGTGATAACTGTTGTTGTATGCAAACTCCGCCAGGGGCAGGTGCTCCTCCCAAGAGCCCCTCCAGTCCAGTACACAGGCACGCAAAAGGTCCTCAAGTGTCTGTATCGTGTGCTCAGACTGTCCGTCCGTCTGGGGGTGGTAAGCCGTGCTAAACCTCAACCTCGTCCCCAAGGCCTGCTGAAACTCAACCCAAAACTGGGACGTAAAGCGGGTATCCCGGTCGGATACGATCTCCCGCTGAACTCCGTGTAGTCGCACCACATCACAGACATACCTCTCTGCCAACTGTGCTGGTCCCAAAGTGACTCGGATAGGCAAGAATCGCGCCGTCTTCGTCAATCTATCCACTATTACCCAGACTGCGTCGTGTCCCCGCTGGGTAACGGGTAAGCCCACCGCCAAGTCCATGGTGATGCTCTCCCACTTCCACTCTGGCACTGGAAGCGGCTGAAGCGGCCCTGCAGGCCTTTGATGCTCGGCTTTCACCTGCTGGCACACTAAGCACTGCTGCACGAACTCACCCACATCCCGCTTCATCCCTCTCCACCAAAACTCGCGTCTCAAGTCATGGTACATTTTCGTGTTTCCGGGATGTATGGTGAATCTGGAACCGTGTGCCTCAGTCAGGAGCTCTCTCAACAGCTCCTCGTCTCTGAGAATGCACAACCGTCCCCTCAAGCGTAACACCTGGTCTGTGAAAGAGAAGTCCCCTGGGTCCCCTGATAGTACTCTGTCGCGCAAAGACTGCAAGTACGGATCAGCCATCTGTCCTGTGATGATACGGTCTATCAGCTCTGGCCTGGTCTGCCGTGTCACCGTCACTGCCCCACAGTATCCTCGTAACTCTAGAGGTCGCCAACTGCCCACCTCCTCCAAAAGGCTCCAACCCTGTAACTGTAGACTGGCCAAGCGTGCGGGCGCCTTACGGCTCAAGGCGTCAGCCACCACATTGGCCTTTCCCGGGTGGTAGGAGATGCTGCAATCGTAGTCCTTCAGGAGCTCCAACCAACGTCTCTGTCTCATGTTGAGCTCCTTCTGGTCAAAAAGATATCTGAGGCTCTTGTGATCTGTAAAAATCTCGAAGGTCTCACCGTACAAGTAGTGCCTCCAGGTCTTCAGCGCGAAGACAACAGCTGCCAACTCTAGGTCGTGGGTAGGGTAGGTATGCTCATGGGGCTTCAGTTGCCGTGAAGCGTAAGCGACAACATGACCCCTCTGCATGAGCACACCTCCTAACCCCTGCAAGGAAGCGTCCGTGTACACAACGAACCCGCTACTACTGTCAGGGATGGTGAGCACGGGAGCCGAGGTCAACCTCTCCTTCAGCTCCAGAAAACATGCCTTACAGGCGTCTGTCCAAGCGAAAGGCACGTCCTTCCGGGTCAACTGTGTCATAGGACGCGCAATATGTGAAAATCCCCTGATGAACCATCTGTAGTAACCTGCCAGTCCCAGGAAACTACGAATCTCAGTGACTGAACGCGGTCTCTCCCACCTGAGCACTGCCTCGACCTTGGCGGGGTCCACCGCCAGGCCGTCACCAGAGATCACATGACCCAAGAAGGTCACCTCCCTTAACCAGAACTCGCACTTGCTGTATTTGGCGTACAGCCTGCGTCGTCTCAGAGTGTCTAGAACCATCCGCAAGTGTTGTCCGTGCTGCGTCCGATCTCAAGAATAGATGAGCACATCATCTATGAAAACCACCACGAACTGATCCAAGTACGGTCTAAACACCCTGTTCATCAGGTCCATGAAAGCAGCGGGGGCATTGGTCAGCCCAAACGGCATGACCAAAAACTCGTAGTGTCCGTACCGGGTGCGGAAAGCTGTCTTGGAGACGTCGGTCTCCCTGATCCTCAACTGGTGGTATCCAGACCTCAAGTCTATCTTGGAAAACACTGTGGCACCCCGCAACTGGTCAAACAAATCGTCGATCCTCGGCAGCGGATATCTGTTCTTGATGGTGACCCTATTCAGTTGTCGGTAGTCCATACAAAGGCGTAGGGTCCCATCCTTCTTCACAAACAGTACCGGGGCTCCCCAGGGAGACGCACTGGGCCTCACGAAACCTTTCTCCAAAAGGTCCGGCAACTGGGACTTGAGCTCTCGCAGCTCAAGCGGTGCCATCCTGTATGGCGCAGTGGAGATGGGGCTGGTCCCTGGTACTAGTGAGATCCCAAACTCGATCTCACGCTCGGGTGGTAGTCCTGGTAACTCGTCTGGAAACACGTCGGGGTACTCTCTGACCACCGGGATGCTCTGGAAGTCTGCCTCAGGGCTGGGCTCTGCCACCACACAGGCTAGGAAGCCCTCACACCCCTGGCTCAAAAGTCTCGCCGCCCGAAGTGCCGAAATGCACCTGAACCCTCCGTCCACTGGCTGTCCGTGAAACTCGAAAGAAGGCAACTCCGGAATGGAGAAGACAATCTTCCTCTCAAAACAGTCTACCAAGGCGTGGTAAGTGGATAGCCAATCCATCCCCAGAATCACACCAAAGTCATCCATCTGTATCATAATCAGGTCAGCTGGCAGGCTATGTCCCCCGATGCTGACCTCGCAACCCGTGTACACCTCCTCAGCTAAAAACAGCTGACCACTCGGACCTCTGATTACGAACGGATTCTCTAACAGTGTATAATCCTGGTCCAAACTAACTACGAAACTGGCTGCGACAAACGAGTGTGTAGCGCCGGAATCGAAAAGCGTGTAAACGAGTCTGCCAGAAACTGAAACCATACCTGCTACCACGGATCCCGATGCTCTGGCGTCCCTGTGTGTTAGGGCGCTGATACGCCCCTCAGCTCTAGGTGCGGATGAAGCAGCCACACTCTGCGTCGGACGGGTAGGTGCTGGCCGGTACCCTCCTCGCGACTGCTGTCCTCCTCCTCGTGCCTGGGAACCGCGGCCTCCTGCACGCCCTCCAGTGCTCTGCGCGGGAAGTATCTGCTGACCTCCTGCCCTAGATGGGCAGTCCCTCCTAACGTGGCCCGACTGGCCACACTGGTAGCAGAGGGGAACCCGACTCCCGCCCTCAGTGAGTCCCTGCTGTCGGCTAGGCGGGGGTCTGGTGCTGGCGACTGGCCCCTGTCGAGGGCCCCCAAAGGCCACTGATGGCCCTGTACAACGTGACGGCTCTCCTGCGGATGCCACGTGTCTCCTTTGAGTCCTCCTAACGCGCCTAGTGTGGCGGCGAAAATCTCGTTCCACCACTAACTCCCCTGTCATACGCTCGGAAGGGGGAGGGGGTGGCGACGTGGGTGGAAGCTGAAATTCTTCTCGAACCACCTCTCGAATCAGTTGGACGAGGTCCGGAGACGGTATGCTCAGGAGAAGAGGAGGGGTAGTATGTACTCCAAGCCCGACACATCTGTCCCTCGGGCCCCGACCTCGGCCGCGGCCCACCCTCCTAGCTCCATGACGAGGCATCTCCTACAATGGAGATGCGAAACAAAATGAAAAACTTCAAAACAGACGGTACCTAACGAAACTTCTAAGAGCTCATGTCAAGAGATATGTTGTGGTGGCTACTCTAGTTATAAACCTGTGAATTGGTTATTTTCCAGTCAATTGATTCACTTCTCGGGACGACCTTGCTCTGATACCATCTTGTAACGACCCGGTTCCCGAGTCCCTACGAGACACGAGAACCGGACCGACTCGACTATCCCAAGACCTAGTCGTCCAACGAGGAAGTAACCAAAAGACAGTAAAATAAACCACATTCAGCATGAATATAACTAACAGTAAGAAAGTACAGCAGTAAGGAAAGAAACTACTACTGTTGTGGTGGTACCTACTGTAGTAGTTTCTTTCCTTACTGCTGTACTTTCTTACTGTTAGTTATATTCATGCTGAATGTGGTTTATTTTACTGTCTTTTGGTTACTTCCTCGTTGGACGACTAGGTCTTGGGATTAGTCGAGTCGGTCCGGTTCTCGTGTCTCGTAGGGACTCGGGAACCGGGTCGTTACATGCACTATAAGTAATCTTGATGTGCGATGCATGCAATGCTCCCATTCTTGTGTCTTCTGTGCATTTTACCCTTAAGACCAACCCCTTTTTGCAGAATTAACATTGTAAAATATAGTGTTATCACTTATCTACTTGAGGATTGAATTCATTGCATATTATATTCCATTATGAAACTAGATTATTGTGCTCACATCATTTATCTTTAGATTAGTGATTGAATTCCATATTTGCTCCCTACGAACGACCTCGGAACTCATGGGTTTTCAAGCTTTACAAATTTAAATGTTTTTATGCTTTTATCTACTATACTACGATGCAACAATTATCTAAAACATGGTAGAAGCTTATAAACACCCTGTAGTGGAAAACATGATGTATCCTAATGATTTGCATGCCATCCAAGGGTACAACATGACCTAAAATTCATACTCCAATACCTACAACCTTGGATGGAGAAACCATTCCAAATTCTTGTAGTTTGATCATTCACAAAGAGCCACCTATCCGAATCAGACCCGTTCAAACCTGTCGACGTTGCCTTTTTAGTAAATGCAAGTGAGGCCCACCCAGTAGAGTTTGTAGAGCTACTTGAGGCTTGGTAAATACACATTTATTCACGATTAAATGTCTATTTATGCGAGTTCCTAAGCTTAACATTGCATTCCACATTTTAAATATTGCATGGTATGCATTATTCTGCATTTAGGATAGATTGTATAAATTATAGGTTAATTTGCTCCTTTTTGTGGCTAGAGAGAAGGAGATTTATTACGGTGGCCTCGAATTAATGATCTGACCCTACAGATTTGATCAAGATGACTAGCGATGTCTAAGTCTTACGAAATCATCTTGATCGAAGTCCCGTAGCACCTTATGCAGTCTGAGGAAGATCAAAGGCCATGGGGCAAGGTGGTGCCAATCTGAACTTCAGATGCCAAATCTGACTGCATAGATGGATCTAGGTCAACGATCACTGCCCAACGGTTCATAAATCAGTCCAATCCAATGTCCGTGGTGCCACCTACAAAGCAAAGAAGATGGACAACCATGATGGCACCATGTGGTACCATCATAGTCGCCCAAATCCGTTCAAGCCCCTCCGCTCAATCTTGCAAGCAGCTCCATCACGCTAACCCAACTATTGGATCACGATCCAACGGCTAGAAATGGCCCCTGCATCACCTTCACAAAATGTGAGGAGAGCTCAAGATCATATCGTGACCGTTGGATGAAAATCCAACAACCATGATCATGTCACCATTGGCTGCTGAAAATTCTTCAACTCGACACTCCCATTCCATTGGCACAACGGTTAGAGTCACAGCACCAAAGCCATCGACACAGGTTCGAGCCCCGCCAATGGGATTTTAATGTACAGTTGCGAGCTCCACTCAATTAGGACCGTGCAATCCCCATCAAGTGATAGCAGCTTTGACACATGGAGCAATCTTGTGCGTCGGATGAGCGAGATGCATGTATGCACACAACCATGCACAAGCACATGCATAATCGTACGTAGGGTCAAGGCGTGATCTTCGTGCATCCTCAGCCATACGATCTCGATTCAACAGCTCTCCTATGACCACACGTGGTAGCTGTGGGCGCGTAAGCTCCAGCACAGCGGTGGCGTGCATTAGGCCTTTAGCAATGCTTACGACGGATCTTCAACGATTACTTGAATGTCGCTATAACCCATGGATAGATTTTTACCTCCTCTGCTCCACTAGAAAAGGACCACCACCCTCACATTCTTCTTCATCTCTTCCTCTTCCTCCCTCACCACCACCAAAGATCTAAGAAGCTGGTCCCAAGCCTGGGATGCTCCATAGAGTAGGAAAGTAAAATATTTTCCCACTTCTCAGCCCCCTTCGTGGAGCATCTCATGGCCATCCTCTTACCCCGATCCAGAAGTAGATCCTCGTCGTGACACGGTCCTACCCCATCCTCCTTGCTCTGACTCCATTCTCCTTCCTCCAACTCCTCCCCATCTTCATCCAGGCACCGTCAAAGCGAGTTGTCCTCCAAGCAGCCGTCGAGGGGGATCTTTCTTAGCTCTCTCTATCTTTTATCATTTTCTAGTATAGTTCTAATTTCTTGATTATCAATAGCAAACTCTGTTTATATATATATATATTGATAATCTCTCTCTCTCTGTCTCATTCTGCTAGAGTAGATTAGATTAGATAACAATTATTGCACTTGATATTTTGCTTTATAAAAATACCTAAAAAATCATAAAAGATAAAAACACCAAAAATAAATAAAATCAAAGAGTGGATTTTCAAAACCAAACGTTAGCCTCCCTGTGTTCTACCCGGGCTTACCTCGAGCTTCGATTATAAATTTTATCTAGGAGCGGATTTTTACACACAAGGACAATGGGTTTTCAACTCAAAACCTTTTGCGTACAAAATATTGCTCACCAGGGCCAAATAGAGACTTGCAGCTCGATCAGATTTTACGAGCTATGAACGAGAGCTAACGATGGAATGCTGAAGCTCTCACTGAAGTTCAAAGGTGATATGACACATCTATTTAGGTTAAAATGCCTAATCATGCATGTTCCTAGGCTTAGTTTGCATTTCATGTTATAAATATTACATAGCATGCATCATTCTGCATTTAGAGTAATTGTATATATTTTAGGTTAATTAGGTCTTTTTTATGTCCAGGAGAGAGAAGATTTATTTCAGGGCCTCAGATGGACGATCAGATCGTACGAAGCTGATCAGGACAACGATCTAAGTCTAATGCCTCCGAAATCATCTAGATCGGAGTCCCGTAACATCATACGAAGTTCGAGGAAGATTAACGGCCAAGGGGCAATGTTACATCCATACAAGTTTCAGATGGGAAATCCTATCATACAGATGGATCCGAAGCAACGATTGTAGTCCGGCAATGCAGGAATCATCTCGGTCTGAGCACCGTGGCACCCTCTGCAGTAGAATGAAGATGGACGACCCAAATGACACCACGTAGCTCCATCTCTACCACCCCTGGGCGTCCGCAGAACTTCCTCTTCCTTCGAGCGAGCGATCTCCACCATTGGATTTGCATCCAACGGTTGAAGCGGTTGAGCCTCAAAACGTAGCCACGACCATCTGACTCCTATAGCACAATGGTGAAGCGCTCACCGCTCAACTAGCTGCCGTGGGATCGAGCCCCATCGAAGCTCCCAATCTATAAATTGAGCGCATCACATGGCCAACCGCAATGCAGGCAAGCACATGTGCAAGCGCATGCACAGTGAGAGCAGCACTAGCATGCGAGCGCACCCACGTGACCAAGGGAGCGTGTTGCACGGACCAGCTGTGGGCGTGAGCGGGCGCGTGCTTGGTTGGTGCCAACCTTCAGCGACAGCCTAGCAGACATACAGTGATGCGTGCAGCTGTCACTAATTGTTCGCACTCCAGCAAGGCCAGCTGCATGCGTGAGTGGGCGTGACCTTCCTACAGCGACACTTACAGTGACGACCTAGAGGTCGCTAATGGTCCCATGCCTATTCTAGCCTCTTCCCGTCCACTATAGAATGACCTACACCCACTCCCTTCCAAGCCATCAATACCTACTCTACTACCACCTACTTCCAAGCTCTAGCAAGCCTGCCAATGCTCTGTTAGAGCTTGCTCTCAAGCTCCCAAGGTGCCTATTAGTGTAACGGAACTCTGCCCCACCAAATACTCCTCCAGCTTCCCATCCCCATTCATAGGTCGCCTTGGTGCCGTCCTCCTACCTCCATTCCGGTAGTAGTTCATCTTCGCCTTCTCACCTCCATTCCAGAGCTGCACTGAAGCTTTCCTTTACCCGACGTCCTCCCGCTTCTCAACTCTATCGTCCTTCTTCCCAACTCCTTCATCCGAGCTTCCGGCAGGCACCATCGTCTCACTGAATAGCCGATACGAGAGATTTCTTCTGACCTCCCCCTCTTTTTATGTTTTCTACATTATTATAATTGACATTCATGTAATATATCATATTCGATTCTGTCTCTTTCTTGTGATTGCGTGTCATTTTATTTCAAAAACAAAAGAAGCAAAACCACAAAACACCAAAAAGAAACAAATCGAAGAGTGGTTTTCATACAAAACGTCGCCTCCCTGTTTTCGACCCAAGACTCTCGTGGAGTTTCAGTATAAATTATATTTGATCACAAGTTTTGCCGACAACAGGTTACTCGTAACCCCAATTTCAAACACGCAAAACCCATGCGATAATTTTGGCACCATTGCCGGGGAGGCAACGGAATTTACTTTATTGTATTCTGCGCTTCTTTGCATTTACATAGCACTAACCCTACTTGTCTTTGATCTACTATCTTGCAGGTACCCTAGCATGGAGATCCAAGTGCGGTAGACTAGAGTAAAGTGCGGGTAAAGTGCTTTATAAGTGTCCCCAACTACCCCAACCCACTAGTTCATTTCACAACACTAATAACTCAAACCCAAATCAACTTAGGTGCTTTTTATAAACCCTAGGATAGATTTGGTTATTTGTTTGCTACCTCCACTCATCTCACTCCAACATATATATATAAAAAAAAGAAAAAAAATATACTCTTCTCTTGTGGGATTTTCTGAAAGCTACACACTTAACACCCACAACTTCTCACCCTAAGGTGCACAATTGCATCGACTCTACCACTTAACCGAGATCTGACCTGTGGACCCGATACACCTAACTCAACACACAAATAAGTGAGTAGAAATTTATTTAGGTTAAGAGTTTCTGTGTGCCTGAATCAAGTGGTGCAATAGGCCAATTGCTTGAACTGTTTGGGCCGCACCACTCAATCTAAAATTGATCCATCAAGTAGCTTACCACTTAGAGTTGATTCCTAGGGCTGAGCCACGCACTCCACATTATTTTTATTTTTTAAAGGAACATATCATCACCCGTGCTTTCAAAACTTGGAGTGTTCTACTAAACGTTTATTGAACCAACCTAGGAATTAAACCCTAAAAGCTACTAAACAAGGTTAAACCCTAAAAGACACATCATCAAATAACCTTGCTTGCAAACCTTGGTTGTGCACGCATACACATTTGAATCAATCATTAAGGGCACAACCCATCTAAAGGGCCCATCACATTCCAAGAGCACAATCATCCCAAGTCTAATTAAAACTAAGTAGACGTTGACCTTATGGATTGATTCACTCTTCAAGGCTCAGACTGAGATTTTTTTTATTAATCTGCTTTTGATGGTTCATCTGATGTCTAGCTAGGGGAGTAACATCAAACTACCGTGGCTAGGGGGTACACTAGGAACCGAAGGTGTAAGCCAAAGGAAGAACCTTCTCGCCAGTCCCTCCTTCTAACTGCTTGGATTGACCAGATAAAAGTAGACCAAATCATTTATAATCTCAAGACGGGTCCTGGGAGTTTGTAGGTCTTTAGGCTACCCACATAACGATAGGTTTGGTTGATTGTACTGTAATGCACCTTTCTCTCTTTAGTTTTCCCTCCTACTCCACAATGGATCCTTCCACATCTTACACACATTTCCAATCCTACCCCCTACCAAAACTTATCCCCAGGATGATTACTCTTTCGACTTGACTTGTAATTACCCATCCACTAGCCAGAATAACTTTGATTAGGGATACGAATTCGAACCACAATGTGCAGGGCCTAACCCTGGACAACAAGACTACGATTACTATCCTTCCCAAACCTACAATGATTATGGATCTCTAGCCTTTGTTGACAAAATCAACCCGATATAGAATCAGGAAGAATATACTGATTATAACACCTACCCTCCCCAGTATTCCATTGAAAATAGGTCATCACAATTCTTTGAACAACCTGAAATGACTTACTATCAAGGAGAGACCCGAGAACCTCAACATCTTGAATCCCTAAGATTTAACCCAAACCCACCCAAGCTTGAACCAAACTAGTCGGTTTAGGTGAACTAGATCCAGGATAGGGTGTTGGCTAACTTGAGGAACACCATCCAATCTTTAGAAGCTCAGCCAACACCATGCACTGAAGCATTGGATCTTGTGATAAAAATGATTGATGAGCTGAATAGCTCTTTATTGGATTTGCTCCAAAGCATTAAGGATAGGGATCTGGGTGAGTTTCTTCTTAGGAAATTGTCGAGGTTGAGGATGAAATTTGTAGTTTCCCTAGTCAAATCTTGGGATGATTCTCAAGATGAACCCCCTTCAGAAGAGTCAATGTCTAAACCCACTCAGGCACCTCTCAGGGGGGATACATATTCTGAGACTGGAGATGACCAGATTGATATAGAGCAACCATTTGAGGATGAACCGATTGATTAACCTGAGATCCTCAAGTTAGGAAATGAAGAAAATTATGTCTCCTTGGATCATGAAGTGATTTATGATTTTGAGACATATATAAATAAGGATCATCAATTCTTTGACTCTGAGGGTGAAGAATCTTTAGGTGGAGTCTCACTTGAGAAGAAGAAAAATGATTTTAGTTAAACAAACGGGCATGAGGAATCTGATGAACCATTTGATAGCCCAATAATAGAGGAGTTTGATTTGATTGGGGTTAACTTGGAGGATCTGAATCGTGATGATTCAATCAGTGACCCCATTCCTCATCCTTACCACGAAGAGCTAACTTCTGAGATCATTGTGCCCAAGTCAATCTTGATTTAGCCATGATTTTTGGACTTGGGTAAATTGTATGGGGTGAATGATATGCTAGAGGTCCCAGAGCCTGAGCTTTTGATGTTGGAGGATAGAATTGTTGAAATAAAAATTTGGGAGGCTAAGTCTGAGGGAACTTTGATTTTGGATCCAAAGGTAACTATGGACCTAAAACCACCTACTTTCTACCAGGACCCTTATGATATATTTCACGTGCAGCCCAAGCTTGAAATAACTGATTATTTTTCTGAGCTAAATGTTAAGAGGGCATCTGAATCTATTGAACCATCTTTACCCATTGTCCGACACTTTGGTCTTGGGTTGCACACCACAAAACTGCAAGCCCGGCCTCATAAACACAATAATCTTAGGTTCTGGGTGATTTTCATCCAGAACCTTAAGATCACTCGACCATAGGGCATGGGTCTACACCATAATCTGGTCTACGTCTGTGGACATCTTCTATTGGCAGGTCTAAAAATCAATATTTTTGTTTTGATTCTGACCCACACTTGTGAATTCTCATTTTCTTCCTTATATGTATTTTATGCCTAGCTGAAGGCATAAAATTTAGCACGTGTTTATTTTTCATGTTCTCTGCGGAGCTGACCAGATTCCTCATGATGTTCAGGTGATATTCTGTTTACTCCACCCTTTTCATGCCTTTGTTTTTATAATGAGGACATTGCATCATTTAGTCATGAGGGGTGGATAATCAATTCCTGAGATCATTTTGGTAACTCTATAGAATTTCTTTTAGTTCCTTATAAAAAAAATTGAAAATTCAAAAAGATAAAAAAGATAGAAGAATTAGGAGAAGAGAACTTGGCATTTGGAAGTTATTAACTTTAGGAAATGATATGATAAGACCTAGACACTTAGACTCTTCAGGTCTTCGAGATTAAATAGCCTAGTTGTCCACTTGAATGTGGACTTAGTCTCGACTCTCGTCAATTCAAATTCATTTTAATTTGGTAAATAAATTGGGATGATAAGTTTGTGACTTATCAACCCACCCTCCGATTTGGGGGGACTTTAAGCATAAGCATCTAGACACTTTTTGTACTAACTCACTTTTCGATGGTTTCTTCAAAAAATGGGTAGCTAATGATCTATCTAGGGTGGTATGGCTGGAAAGTTGTCGGTCGTAAAAGCTCATCGGCCGGTTGTCTAGAGCCCAGTCACAAGACCATTTTCATTGTACCGCCTTTAGGTAAATCTTAGATCAAGGAAGCCACCTACTTAAAAATAAAAAAAAACTAAAAAATAAAATGAAAAAATAAAAAAGAAAAAAGAAAAAATTCATAATATAGAAAAATGAGAAAATAAAAATAAATAAAACCACACTTCACCGCACCAGTATAGCTGGCAAGTTGTCGTGGGTAACAACCCATTAGCCGGTTGTCTAGAGCCCAGCTCATAAAAATGCACAATAATTCCCAAAAACACTTAGGGAAGAAGCGGGGAAGTAGAATAAACTGGAGAGATATACACTGGGTTCACCCTTATGTTGACCCTATAAATAAAATTAGGGAGAAAGCTACCAATCAAAAAGATAAACCTTTAGGTAAGGTCACTTAGGGTCATAAAAACCCGAAGTCCGTTTCAACGGTCGCCTAGTGAGTCTTTCACTATTTTCACAGGATGCTTAGCACTTAGAGTCCTTTTTGAGTCTTGGGCGGGTTGGGTAGCCATACAAAGTTATCCCAAAACTCTCAAACTCCAAAAGTACAAAAAAAATTGAAAAGAAGAAAAATAAAAAAATGTATCTTCCCTTTTCAAATAACGCGAGCACTTGGGCGGTTTGCATTCTGGCAGACACCTGAGCACTATTGAGTTTTCATTGTTTAGGACCTTAGTTGAATTTTCTATTATTAATAAACGACTTAGGCCTAAGCGATTTAATTCTAATTTTGCTTTTATACATAGCATGTAGTTTAATTTTGCTAGGGACTAGCAAAAGATAGGCAAGGGGGTATGATATAGATAATCTATTTAGGTTAAAATCTCTAATCATGCATGTTCCTAGGCTTAGATTTGTATTTCATGTTAAAAATATTGCATAGCATGCATCATTCTGCATTTAGAGTAGTTGTATATATTTTACGTTAATTAGGTCCTTTTTATGGCCAAGATAGAAGAAGATTTATTTCAGGGCCTTGGATGGATGATCAAACTGTACGGATTTGATCAGGACAACGATTGGAGTCTAACGCCTCTGAAATCATCTAGATCGAAGTCTCGTAGCATCATGCGAAGTCCGAGGAAGATCAGCGCCAAGGGGCAAAGCGACATCCATACGGGTTTCGGATGGAAAATTTGACCATACGGATGGATCTGGAGCGTCGATCGTAGTTTGGCAATGTGGGAATCATCTCGATCTGAGCACTGTGGCACCTTCTACAACAGAATGAAGATGAACGGCCCAAATGGCACCATGTGGCACCATCTGGACCACCCTTGGGCGTTCGTAGAACTTCCTCTTCCTCTGAGTGAGCGATCTCCACCATTGGATTTGCATCCAATGGTTGAAGCGGTTGAGCCTCAAAATGTAGCCACGACCAACTGACTCCTATAGAGCATTGGTGAAGCACTCACTACTCAACCAGCTGTCGCTGATCGAGCCCCACCGAAGTTCCCAATCCATCAATTTAGTGCAACGCATGGCCAGCCATAGTGCAAGCACGCATGAGCGCAGGCACGCACACAGCCAGCGCAACACCACCGCGCAAGCGCATGTGTGACCAAGGGCGCGTGATGTGCAGACCAGCTGTGGGCGTGAGCAGGCATGTGCTTGGTTGGTGCCAGCCTTTAGCGACAGCCTGGCAGACATACAGTGACGCTTACAGCCGTCACTAATTGTTTGCACGCCAGCAAGGCCAGCTACATGCATGAGCGGGCATGAGCTACCTACAGAGACACTCACAGTGATGACCTAGAGGTCACTAATGGTCCCATGCCTATTCTAGCCTCTTCTCCTCCACTATAAAAGAACCTACACCCCCTCCCTTCCAAGCCAACTCTACCTACTCTACTCCCACCTTCTCCCAAGCTCTAGCAAGCCTACGAACACTCTATTAGAGCTTTCTCTCAAGCTCCCAAGGTGCCTATTAGTGTAATGGAACTCTGCCCCACCAAATACTCCTCCAGCTTCCCATCCCCATTCATAGGTCGCCTTGGAGCCATCCTCCCACCTTCATTCCGATAGCAGATCATCTCTACCTTCTCACCTCCATTCTGAAGCTGAGCTGAAGCTTTCCTCTACCTGACGTCCTCCCGCTTCTCACCTCTATCGTCCTGCTTCCCAACTCCTTCATTTAAGCTTCCGCCAGGCACCGTCGTCTCGTCAAACAGTCGCTTCAGGAGATTTCTTCTAACCTCCCCCTCTTTTTATGTTTTCTAGATTATTGTATTTGACATTCATCCAATATATCATATTCGATTCTATCTCTTTCTTATGATTTCTTATCATTTTATTTGAAAAACAAAAAAAAAAAAGTAAAACCACAAAACACCAAAAAGAAACAAATTGAAGCATGGAATTCATACAAAGTAAACATCGCCTCCCTGTGTTCGACCCAGGACTCCCTTGGAGTTTCGGTATAAATTAATTTGATCACGAGTTTTGCAACTACAACGATGGGTTACTCGTAACCCCGAGTTCAAACACGTAAAACCTGTGCGATCAAAAGGCAATGTGCAGCATAATTGGCTAACCTTAGGAGGCAAATCACATAGTTGGTTGAGTCTCGTCAACTAGGGGTCATTCCATCCCAACCAATCCTAAACCCTAGGAACCTTCCTAACCCTAGGTTTAACCAAGGAGGTTACAATCTGAATCAGGGTCAAGCTCATTTCATACATCAGGGCAATCTAAATCTAAATGAAAACCCACCCTCTTCACCTCCTGAATATGAGTTCTTGAACCAAGATCAACAACAATCCTTATTGAATCATCCTTTACTTCTGAATCCATCAATCCTCTGAAATTCACAATCAACTTCACAATCTTCTTTACATGCGGGTATTAACTCTGTTACAACCAACCAAGGGACTTCTACTAGGGACCCCATAAATCCACGTGTACATCCTACAAACCCTAGTTCATCCAAAACCACTTCTGTACCTACATCTGTTAAAGATGATTCACCTGATCCTGCCAATATTCCCACTTACTTCTGATCAGGTCTGTACTTCCGTAGGATAGGAAAACCAAGTCCCTTTTCCCAAAGACTTAAATAAGAGATCTAGGAAATAAAAGAAACCTATTAACATTGATGGGGATTTAATTAAAGTTTTTGAACCATTGAACATAGGCATCCCACTCCTAGATACTATTAAGCACATTCTGACTTATGTGAGTTTTTTAAAGGACTTCTGTACTCCAAAGTGTAAGCCGAAGAAAGGAGGCAATGTGGTACTCTCTGAGCAAATTAGCTCAATCATCTTTAGTACACTTCCTTTAAAGAAGAAAGACCCAGGATCTATATTGATTTCATGTGTAATTGGGGACTAGTGATTTGATAGAACTCTCCTAGACTTAGGAGCATCAATAAACCTTATTTCTACTTCTCTTGTAGAGCATTTTGACGTAGATACTCTTAAACCCATTGATGTGACTTTGCAGTTAGCTGATAGATAAATTAAGTCACCAAGAGGAGTTTTGGAAGATTTTATAGTGAGAGTTTAGGACTTTTACTTTCCGGTGGATTTTATAGTTTAGATATGGAAGTACCCAAATGGATTAAGGATACCCCAATTATTCTAGGGAGACACTTCCTGGCCACTGTAATGGCCAACGTAGATTGTGAGTCTGAAAAGATGGAACTTATGCTCGGGGAGAAGACACTTAAACTTAATATATTGAAAGCTACTAATGGATTAGATTACAAGTGGATCAAGAAAGTAAGAGCGATTTCTATTTTTGAGGATGAGCCAATTTCGTTAGATTTAGATGAACCATCCTTTCAATCTTTTGTCCCTCAGGATGAAATGCAGCTCAATGACTCTGCACTCGATCTAGAGGTTGAATCATCTAACTTATCTTTACCTCTATACTCAATTGAAAATCCTATCCCAAACTCTATTATTGATCCTACACCTAGAGTATAACTCAGCCATTTCCTAACACACTAAAATCATATACCTTTAACTTGATCAATCTTATCTTGTGATTATTAATTCACATCTTTCTAAAGATCAAGAGAATAAATTGATCGCGGTTCAGGGAGAGCACAAGAAGGCAATCAGGTGGATCTTGCACGACTTAACTGGGATTAGGCCCAATTATTGCACTCATTGTATCTACATCGGAGATGGGGAAAGACCTTCCTACAAAGCACAACCGAGATTGAATCTGAACCTTAAAGAGGTTGTAAAGAAAGAGATAATCAAGTGGCTAGATGTAGATATCATTTATCCTATATCAGATAGCCCTTGGGTGAGTCCACTTCAAGTGGTATCCAAAAAGGTTGGACTCACAATAATCAAAATCAAATCTGGAGAAACTATTCCCACGTGAATTGCAAATTCGTGGGGGGTTTGCAATGATTATTGGAAAGTGAATTCCGTAACAAAGAAGGACCACTTCCCTCTACCATACATCGATCAAATCCTCGTGAAACTAGCTAGTAATAAGTTCTTCTATTTTCTAGATGGTTACTCCGGATATAATCAGGTTGCGATTTACCCCGAAGACCAAGAGAAAATGACTTTCACCTGGCCCTTAGAACCTTTGCTTTCGAAGGATGCCATTTGGGCTCTGCAACGCACCTGCGACTTTTTAGTGATGTATGCTAGACATATTTTACAACATGGTGGGTGATTATATGGAGGTATTCATGGATGATTTTTCTGTCTTCGAAAAGACATTTGATATCTGTTTAAAGAACTTATCAAAGATGGTGAAGCACTGTATGGAAATTAACCTAGTCCTCAGTTGCAAGAAGGGCCACTTTTGGTACCTGAGGGCATCGTACTTGGCTACTGATGTTGACACATTTAATTAGGTTAAAATGCCTGTTTATGTATATTCCTAGACTTAGATTTGCATTTCATATTATAAATATTGCATAGCATGCATCATCCTTGTTTGCACCTCAAAACACGCCTGTAATAACGCCTTCTTGTGCTATTTTCTAGCATTAACATTGCATAATAGGATCCTGTAATCGCATTTGTAAAAACACTTGCATGCATGCATTTAATCAAGAGAGGAAGAGGAGTGAAACAATCGCCTGCATAGTTACATTTTTCTTCAAGTGCCTCCTTGCAAAATCACCCTCTTTTTATTTTTCCTCTTGATTTCTTCTTTTCTCTCCTTCCCGCGGCTGCAACCTTCCCGCGGCTGCACTCTTCCCGCAGCTGCATGCAGCAGCCACGCAGCACTTCTTCCCGTCACTTCTCCCTGCCAACGCCGCTCCCTATAGCTGCAACTCGCACACCCTCTCCCTGCTGCAGCCGGCACGCCACTCTCCCCTCCTCTATAAGTAGCTGTAGCTTCATCCTCGCGACGCAGCTGCTGCAGCAACAAAAACCCGCAGCCATCTTCTCCACCGCTTTCCCCTCCCATACGTCGGCCCTCCGTCGAGGAAGCACCCGGCGAGCAGGAGAAGCCACTGTGGTGCACACCACCACAGTGGGAGCACCACCGCCCAGCTCTTCGACGAGCCGGTGGGCGTGGTGCATTCCCTCGCTTCGTTTTTTCTCTTTAACGCCATTGCCGCCGCTCCAAGCTTCGAAGCTTGAAGCCACGGCAGCAGCAGCCCAGCAGCAGCAGCAGCAGCAGGTCCTCCCGCTCCTCCGCGACCGTCCCCGCAGTCGCTCACCGCCTCCGCGCGCGTCTGCAGGGCGTTCCCCTCCTCCGTCTCTGTTCTGTCCGCCTCGCAGTTACACCTGTAGCCGTCTGCCGCGCGCACTGCAGCGGCCGGCTACGGCCTCGCGCCGCCCCCTACCCTCCTCCGCGACCCTCCGCGACCACCTGCAGACCTCCTCCACGCTCGCTCCTCCACGCCTTCGCCCGCCCGTCGCCTTCGCGCAGGCCTGCAGAACCCTACGCGAAGGCGCACCCGCACCCGCCGTCTTCAGACGTCCGCCTCCGCCTTCAGACGACGCGGCGTCAGACGTCCGCCGCCGCGAGCAGACGTCTTAACTCGCTGCCATTGTCCGCGCTCTCGATCTCTCCAGCCCGCTCTCTCTCTCTCACGTATTCTCTCTCTCTCCCGCTCTCTCTCTCTCTCTGTTTTTTTACTCACAGCAACACACACACACACATTCACCGACGCACACACACCTATACCAACACATACACACACACACACACTTATAGTAACATATATATACTTATATACATACATATATATATATATATATATATACTTATATACATAGTAATATCTATAGTTATGTATACATACATATATATATAATATATATACATATATATATAATATATATATATATATCTACTTATATATATCTATATACGTATACATATACTTATATATATATATATATATACTTATATACATAGTATATCTATATATTTATGTATACACACACATATATATAATATATCTATATATATATATATACACGTATATATATATCTATATACTTATACATATACTTATATATATATACATATATACTTATATACATATATATATATACATATCTATATACTTATATATATACACACATATATATATATATATCTAGATACATATATACTTATATACATATATATATATATATACATCTATATAGTATTATATATATATACTTATATACATATATACATAGCTATATACATATATACATACATATATATATATACATATACACCTATATATATATAATACATATATATCTATATATATCTATACATATATACTTATACATTTATATACATATAGATATATTTACTCATATACATACATATGTACATATATTTTCACGTTATTTACTATACGCTGTATCGCGGGAATATCTGTACCAGTTGCTGATATTCCCTAATACACGCGTACAAAAAAAAGCGTGGTCCCATACATCATCCATCCTCCATCCACACTCCACGCGGCACCTAGTCGTGTTGGTTGCGTCTCTCTAGACGTCGACTGACTCGACATAGTGCTACACTCCATTGCTACCTCCACCCCCACCCCTTTATATATATACTACATATATATATATATACATACTATATTTATTTTCTGTCTATTTGCTTTTCTGTTAGTAAAAAGATAAAAAAAAAAATACATAAAAAAGAAAAGATAATCTTTTACTTGCAGGTACCTCGTCTTGCGAGTAGCAAGACTTGTTTTGGGAGTCTGTTTGGCTAAAAGCCAAGGACACAATTTTGAGGGTGTGCCTCAAGAACAAGGATTACCATAAAAAACCTAAATAAGAAAAACATCAAAAACACAATAAACGAACGGAAGAGACGCGTTTTAAGGAAAACGTAGAAACTCGACTTGAACCCCACTTCCCTGAGTTCGACCCTGGGCCTAAAAGTGACAAGATAAAATCAATTAGGCCAGGTTAAAAATTTTGTAAAGAGATGGTTAGGTCTGAATTAGGTTAACCACTATACACATTTCAACGATAAAAATATCATATTAACAACCTATCCGGGCCGACCCATCACACTTTTCTGGCGCCGCTGCCGGGGAGGTGCGCTTTCGAGTAAGTTTCTATCCAATTCCTTTAAATTTGTCTCTTCTCTCTTCACGGGTATTGTTGTTTTTTGGTGTGCAGGTGAACCTGGTGGAAGGAGAAGAAGGCTGACGAAGTCGAGGACGTGAGCAGATCCAAGGCGGGAACGAGAGCGTGAAGACGTCGACATCGCATTGGAGCTTCGCACACGTTGCCGAACAAGTAGGTTTTCTTTTCTCATCAAATTAGGGTTAACTTGCCACCATAATAAAAAAAAAAAAATTTAAAACTAAAAACTAGAAAAACTTCTTGGGATTTCTTGAGGGCAAGTGGATTAAAATTAACTTGATTGATTGGTTGTCTTCACTCCCATTGCCCCGGGATTTCCCGCCTTACTTCGCATAGCGAAAATCCGAGAATCTTGATTCTTAGATTTTTCGCCGTGGGAAGTATTCTTTGAGGCAAAGAAAAAGATTGCTTGTATCCTTCTTTTGCCTCACTTATCTTTAATTCAGGATCACATTTTTGGTGGGGAGACTTGGAATTGAGTTGATTCCAACCCCACCACGACTTTTCAAACTTGCCTGTGATTCGATCCTAAATACTTCAACCCCAACAATTTTATTTTCTTTATCTTTTGGTTGAAGCCTTGTGTGTGGAAATCATTTCTGGTGATTGGGAGCACTTGAATTGAAGTGCTTTGGCTCCCTGTCACATTGATATAAAACTGATTCGTGCATCCACACTTAGAAATCTCCATTTAGGGTAGCCCATTGCATTTTAGCATGCATTAACTAACTGATAATTGAAGAAGGGTTTCTTGGGCTTTAGAAAAAAAAAAAAAAACCTGTATTCTTGCAAAACCCGGAGATTGGTTGAATTGGTAATTCAGCAAAATCCTAAAATTCATACTACTTAAGGTTGAACTCTAAAAACCATTCACCAATTAAAACTTCAATTCGAGGAGATTTCCCTGTTGCATGCTTGTTCTTACACACTCTTAAAATCAATCACTTGGGCATTACCCGTAAACAACGCCCTTCACATTCCAAAAGCACTTGACCCTAAGCCTCTAATTAAAACTGGTAGTAACTTGACCCTTACTAAGGATTTGAGGTCTAACTACCTGCGTGTAGCGACTACGTGCTGGTGAGAGTTCCCGCGTGCTATCGGGTGTCTAAGACTGGGGCAAACGGCCTTTCAATCTGGCCCGGTGGTTCCGCGGTGCTCGCATTCGATTCCGTAGTTCGTGATAGTAGGTAACTTAGATCTTTAAGTCTAAGGGAACACTGTCGAGGTTAGGAACTTGATTGTATTGATTTGTAATCAAGTGTACCTTTGCGGCGTCATTTCTCTCATCTCTTTTCCCTACTCATCTCCTCAACTCTTCCTCCGGTAGTGCATGTTTGGGAGGAGGTCACAAAACCCTGAATTGCTTGTATTGACTGATAAATCTAGAAAAAGAGCCGAATCATCCTCCTCCTCCACAAACATGGCACACACCCCCGCCTCACCACTTCGTCACAATTCCAATTCTTTCAACACCAGGCTTATCCCGAGAAACCCTGCAAGGCCTTCCTTATCGAGTGTCGCGCCAAGCGACTCGGTAAGTCATGTGGAACTGGCTTCTGCGAGCCAGTATTTCAACACGGAGGACCAAGCCTCCGTGTACTCGGACACATATGCGGACACGTCTTCTGGCATAGAAGATGCCTGCACCCTGGGGAACAACCCGTTTTCTGCCACGTATAACCCAGGGTGGCACAATCATCCCAATTTTGCATGGTCCAACAACCCGCAGCGTCGAAACCCCGCTGGTGGACCAATGCGATCGTCCGCACCCGTCATCCCAAGGGCCCAGTCTAATCCTATGGCAAATCTGCCATCAGGCCCTTGTGTACAGAAAATCAAACACGCATCAAAACCTCTTGATAAATTGATGCGAATGATGACGGAAATGTCAAAGCGCCATAAAGAAAACATGACCTCTCTTCAGCATTTGGCGCAGCAGAATGCTGAGATCAGTCAACTAAGCATGGCGACTCGATCTCAGGGCACTTTTCTCGCCCAACCTGTTCCAAACCCGCAAAACTTTGTACCCTGTGGTCCGCAACCACAGGGACAAGCTTCTCAGGAACAGGTTCATCAAATTCTGCAAGCTCCGAGTATTCCTCCGGGATTTCAGGTTAATCCCGCTGCAGCACCGCACTCTTATGCTGATAGTGATCACATCAAGGATGACACGTCTGACGAGGACGTGACTGTCAGTACGTGTATCGAACTAATTGGAGCCGATTCAGACTGCTGCGAATTACCTGACGACTGCCTAACCAACACAAACTGTGACGTTCCCCAATCCCTCCCTATTCCTGTACCTTCTCCTGACCAGACTTCTGACGAGGTTTTTTCCGCTTCCCATACCTTGTGGTCTGAGTCATAGCCGGGCTGCTCACCGCCGGTCCACACTATGGAAGACCGGATTGCCCTTTCTTTCCCGCTAAATCAGGCGGATTTGCAAATCCACACTGGGACCTTGAGCCCACATCTTACTCACCGGGGCTATTCCCTTTTGGATCCATCTATCCAAAAAGCCCCCCTTCTTGGCCAATCTAAGGGCCAACTTCCTCTTCCTGATCTGTTTTCTGATCCGCCTGGGACACTCTCGTCCCAGAAAATGCCAAATCTCTCACCATCCACCATTACTTTTCACGCCTCTATCGCGATTACTTCGCTTTTCTCTTCACCACCCACCATCCACCCACCCTTCCACCCTGATTTATACCCTGAACCTCAGCTCCTGTTACCCGATCTGTCGTCCGTTCTCTGCCTTTCCCTGCATGCATATGAGGACATAGCATTGTTTGGCATGGGGGGGTGGATAGGCATCCATAGGATCCGGGTATTTTATGGTATCAGACAATTACCACCTATTTATAAATATGCAACAAAAAGAAAAAGAAAAAGAAAAAAATATATATATATATATATTAATAATAAATGGTGTTTAGTAATGATTTGAAAGCTGAAACAAAAAAATTCAATAAGTGTTTATGGATATTCAACCTCTGTTTTGAAGAATTTCCAGGCCACAGAAGCTTGATTCGCTCAGGCTCGGCTTAATTCACTTAAAGTATTGACGAAATAGATCAAAATCTCTCTTAACTAAGGACGTATTCTTGTACCTAAGACACCAGTACAGGATCCGTTGGTTTGCTTTTTCTTGAGAGCTTAAGTAAATTTGGTTCACACTACACATATCAGGAAAGACCAGGTGAACATAAGATCCAACCCTAGTGTTCATTAGGGAAGGTGGAGTCCTTACCTGTGCGTGCAGGTAGACTTTTTATCCCAGCATTTAGTCTTGTGTTTAGGAGTGACTCTTTCCACCAAAAAGAAACTCTCCCACCAAAAGGAAAAATAAGTGTGCTCCTTCAAAATGTGTTGTAAGAGATATACTGACACGTGTTTCAAAAAAAAAAAAAAAAAAGAGTTGTTAAGAAAAAAAAAGAAAAAAAAAAGAAAAAAAAAAAAGAAAAGAAAAAAAAAAAAGGAAAAAAAAAAGAGAGATGTTTTAAAAGAGTCAGTATATCTCATAAATGTCTGCATACTTTGTTTTTCGGTGAGCCACAAAAAAATATCAGAAAATGGGAGTTGAGTTTTCCGTAATCATCTTAAGGGTCAATCCAAAAACACGAGCTGAAACTGGGACCAACTTGTACTTAAAAATTCGTGAAACCCTGGGTGTGAGTCTTAAGGTTCATCTGGTCAGTCTTGATCCTTCACTATGCACAACCATAACCTCTTGAGCTCTCGAGTACGGCAAAACCTCCTGGGCCTTGGAAATCGTATTTAGGGTTTAAATATCAAGAGTCCTGGTTAGTTGAGAGATGATCTTTGTCATGTAAAACATAAAGTACTGGTAATCTTCTCTACAATTAGTTCTCACAATATCCGATAATAAACACACCGATATCACCTCAGAAGAAAATCTTTAGCTTAAGATCATTTCTAAATACTATTTTGCTAGGGACTAGCAAAAGATAGGCATGGGGGTATATGTTTGCACCTCAAAACACGCCTGTAATAACGCCTTCTTGTGCTATTTTCTAGCATTAACATTGCATAATAGGATCCTGTAATCGCATTTGTAAAAACACTTGCATGCATGCATTTAATCAAGAGAGGAAGAGGAGTGAAACAATCGCCTGCATAGTTACATTTTTCTTCAAGTGCCTCCTTGCAAAATCACCCTCTTTTTATTTTTCCTCTTGATTTCTTCTTTTCTCTCCTTCCCGCGGCTGCACCCTTCCCGCGGCTGCACTCTTCCCGCAGCTGCATGCAGCAACCACACAGCACTTCTTCCCGTCACTTCTCCCTGCCAACGCCGCTCCCTATAGCTGCAACTCGCACACCCTCTCCCTGCTGCAGCCGGCACGCCACTCTCCGCTCCTCTATAAGTAGCTGCAGCTTCATCCTCGCGACGCAGCTGCTGCAGCAACAAAAACCCGCAGCCATCTTCTCCACCGCTTTCCCCTCCCATACGTTGGCCCTCCGTCGAGGAAGCACCCGGCGAGCAGGAGAACCCACTGTGGTGCACACCACCACAGTGGGAGCACCACCGCCCAGCTCTTCGACGAGCCGGTGGGCGTGGTGCATTCCCTCGCTTCGTTTTTTCTCTTTAACGCCATTGCCGCCGCTCCAAGCTTCGAAGCTTGAAGCCACGGCAGCAGTAGCCCAGCAGCAGCAGCAGCAGCAGCAGGTCCTCCCGCTCCTCCGCGACCGTCCCCGCAGTCGCTCACCGCCTCCGCGCGCGTCTGCAGGGCGTTCCCCGCCTCCGTCTCCGTTCTGTCCGCCTCGCAGTTACACCTGTAGCCGTCCGCCGCGCGCACTGCAGCGGCCGGCTACGGCCTCGCGCCGCCCCCTACCCTCCTCCGCGACCCTCCGCGACCACCTGCAGACCTCCTCCACGCTCGCTCCTCCACGCCTTCGCCCGCCCGTCGCCTTCGCGCAAGCCTGCAGAACCCTACGCGAAGGCCGCCCGCACCCGCCGTCTTCAGACGTCCGCCTCCGCCTTCAGACGACGCGGCGTCAGACGTCCGCCGCCGCGAGCAGACGTCTTAACTCGCTGCCATTGTCCGCGCTCTCGATCTCTCCAGCCCGCTCTCTCTCTCTCACGTATTCTCTCTCTCTCCCGCTCTCTCTCTCTCTCTGTTTTTTTACTCACAGCAACACACACACACACATTCACCGACGCACACACACCTATACCAACACATACACACACACTCACACACTTATAGTAACATATATATACTTATATACATACATATATATATATATATATATATATACTTATATACATAGTAATATCTATAGTTATGTATACATACATATATATATAATATATATACATATATATATAATATATATATATATATCTACTTATATATATCTATATACGTATACATATACTTATATATATATATATATATATACTTATATACATAGTATATCTATATATTTATGTATACACACACATATATATAATATATCTATATATATATATATACACGTATATATATATCTATATACTTATACATATACTTATATATATATACATATATACTTATATACATATATATATATACATATCTATATACTTATATATATACACACATATATATATATATATCTAGATACATATATACTTATATACATATATATATATATACATCTATATAGTATTATATATATATACTTATATACATATATACATAGCTATATACATATATACATACATATATATATATACATATACACCTATATATATATATAATACATATATATCTATATATATCTATACATATATACTTATACATTTATATACATATAGATATATTTACTCATATACATACATATGTACATATATTTTCACGTTATTTACTATACGCTATATCGCGGGAATATCTGCACCAGTTGCTGATATTCCCTAATACACGCGTACAAAAAAATGCGTGGTCCCATACATCATCCATCCTCCATCCACACTCCACGCGGCACCTAGTCGTGTTGGTTGCGTCTCTCTAGACGTCGACTGACTCGACATAGTGCTACACTCCATTGCTACCTCCACCCCCACCCCTTTATATATATACTACATATATATATATACATACTATATTTATTTTCTGTCTATTTGCTTTTCTGTTAGTAAAAAGATAAAAAAAAAATACATAAAAAAGAAAAGATAATCTTTGACTTGCAGGTACCTCGTCTTGCGAGTAGCAAGACTTGTTTTGGGAGTCTGTTTGGCTAAAAGCCAAGGACACAATTTTGAGGGTGTGCCTCAAGAACAAGGATTACCATAAAAAACCTAAATAAGAAAAACATCAAAAACACAATAAACGAACGGAAGAGACGCGTTTTAAGGAAAACGTAGAAACTCGACTTGAACCCCACTTCCCTGAGTTCGACCCTGGGCCTAAAAGTGACAAGATAAAATCAATTAGGCCAGGTTAAAAATTTTGTAAAGAGATGGTTAGGTCTAAATTAGGTTAACCACTATACACATTTCAACAATAAAAATATCATATTAACAACCTATCCGGGCCGACCCATCAATCCTACATTTAGAGTAGTTGTGTATATTTTAGGTTATTACATCCTTTTTATGGTCAAGAGGGAAGGAGATTTATTTTTGGGCCTCGGATGGATGATCTGACCGTACAGTTCTGATTAGGACGACTATCGATGTTTAATGCCTCTGAAATCATCTAGATTGGAGTCCTGTAGCACCTTATGTGGTCTGAGGAAGATCAACGGCCAGGAGGGCAATGCGACATCCTTATGGGCTTCATATGAAAAATCCGACCATACGAATGGATCTGGAGCAACGATCGCAGTCCGATAGTGCAAAAATCAATTCAATTCGAGCACCGTGGCACTCTCTGCAACAAAAAGAAGATGGATAGTGGCGCCATCTCGGCCACCCAACACTAGCCAACAGCAACTGGAAGGCACCCCCTCATCACCTTCACCTCCATTCTCAGCCGTTGTATCAAGATCCAACGGCTGAGAAGATCTCTCATGGGACCTAGGAGAGATTCCAGGATCTGTTGCGGAAGTGTCCACACCACGAGGTGCCTAAATGGCAACTTGTGCAGATTTTTTTATCACGAGTTGAATGATTAACTCCATAATCATGTGGATGCTTCTTGCGGAGGCAATTTCCTCAATAAAGATGCAGATAGCGCGTATGATTTGTTTGAGTAAATGAGCAACAACTCTTTAAATCATGCCTCCATGGAAACCTTCAACCGATCCCAACAAACTGAATCAAATTCCAATGAGGTCCAAGATTCTCATGCATTTGATATGGAATTGATCTGCAATAAATTAGATAAGATAGATCTGGTTGCTAAACGAATGGAAGAGCGGGTGTCTAGAAACTCTAATTTTTCTAGATCCACTCAATCCCAAGGATCGGGATTCTATTCTTCGCAAGCTCCTACGGGACGGGAGTTTGAGAATTAGCTGGAGTCAGCTCGATCTTCAGTCCAGCTCTTCTCGAAACCTTATAGGTTCCAAACTGGGGCCTTTGAACCCAATTTTTCTGATCCTTCTTCATCCTCATCTTATGAGGATGTTCATGCCGTGCAAGAGAATGCTAGGTCCAACCCTTACTCGAATTCCTACAATTCTGGTTGGAAAAATCACCCTAACTTTTCTTGGAAAGATCAGGGGCAAAAAGACCCAATATCAACCCAACAACCATGCATTGCAAAAACCAATGGGTCAAGGTCATGTATATACTAAGTTTTCCCTTGAATCATGTTAATCAGTCCAAGTGGAATGCTCAACAACCCACGAAGCCAGCTGATTTAAACCTGAAGATGGTAGAAATGCAAGGGTCAATGCTCAAGCTCATGTAACAAATGAAAACTTTGTTGGACACCTTGCAATCAAGACTTGGTGCAAACAACCGACAACTCGGATCTCTACCATCACAACCTGTACCAAACCCAAGGAATGTACAGAACCAAGGCACTGGGCCTCAAGGGTTTGTTAATGATGGGGAGTCACATGCTCAAGCTCATGCTATCTACTAGGCTACTCCAGCCCCTCCCGAAGTGAACCAAGTTCCTACCATAATCAATCGAGAGCCTCCTATTTGCCCACCCTCCCCAAAGCACTAACCAACAACATTTTCCCACAGAAAATACCATCACCTTAAGGAGTGGCAGTAGACAAAAGGGCCCTATCCAACCCCATGGCAACACCATTAGGCCCCATAGTAAGAATTCTAGACTCCCAACTGATGTAGACACATTTATTGAGGGTAAAATGCCTATTCATGCATGTTCCTAGGCTTAGATTTGCATTTCATGCTATAAATACTCCATAGCATGCATCATTATGCATTTAAAGTAGTTGTATATAATTTAGGTTAATTGCATCCTTTTTGTGGTCAGATGAGAAGGGTATTTATTTCAGAGCCTCGGATTGACGATCTGACCGTACGGATCTGATCACGACAACGATCGGAGTCTAACGCCTCTGAAATCGCCTCGATTAGAGTCCCATAGCATCATATGCAATCCGAGGAAGATCAACAACCAAGGGACTAGGAGACATAATTCGGAGCTTCAAATGATAAATCTGACCACGCGATGGATTCAAGTCGACGATCATAGCCAAACGGCACAAAAATCGACTCAATCTGACCTCTGTAGCAGCCCCACAACAAGAAGAAGATGGACAGCCCAGACTGCACCACATGGCACAGCTGAAGCCACCTAGTGTATGCAGGCGCGCATGTGCACAATGCAGCGCCACCGCGTGGGTGCCCCCGCACGTAGCAAAGGTGGGGCAGCGCAGCACCAGCTATGCATGGGCTGGACCTACAGCAACTCATGAGCTGGACTTACAGTGACGCTTACAGCCGTCGCTAATTCATCGCATGCCAACAAAGCTTGCTATGGGTGCCAGCGGGCATGAGCTACCAACAGCGACGTTTCCAGTGACGGCCTGGAAGTCACTAATCGTCTCATTCCTATTTTTTGCCTCTTCTCCTCCACTATAAAAGGACCTACACCCCCTCCCTTCCAAGCCATCTCTACCTACTCTACTCCCACCTACCCCCAAGCTCTAGCAAGCCTACCAACGCTCCATTAGAGCTCGCTCTCAAGCTCCCAAGGTGACTATTAGTGCAGCGAACCTCTACCCCACCAAATACTCCTCCAACTTCCCATCCCCCTTCATAGGTCGCTGTATGGTCGAGCCCGGATAGGTTGTTAATATGATGATTTTATCGTTGAAATGTGTATAGCGGTTAACCTAAATCAGACCTAACCATAACTTTAAAAAATTTTTAACCTGGCCTATTTGATTTTATGTTGTCACTTTTAGGCCTAAGGTCGAACTCAGGGAAGTGGGGTTACAAGTCGAGTTTCTACGCTTTTCCTACAACGAGTCTCTTTCGTTTGTTTATTGTGTTTTTGGTGTTTTTCTCATTTATATATTTTTTCTGGTAATCTTTGTTCTTGAGGTACACCCTCAAAATTGTGTTCTTGGCTTTGAGCCAAAACAGAGTTCCAAAACGAATCTTGCTATTCGCAAGATGAGGTACCTGCAGATTGGTCGGACCGGATAGGTTGTTAATATGATGATTTTATCGTTGAAAAGTGTATAGTGGTTAACCTAATTCCGACCTAACCATCTCTTTACAAAAATTTTTAACCTGGCCTATTTGATTTTATCTTGTCACTTTTAGGCCCAAGGTCGAACTCAGGGAAGTGGGGTACAAGTTAAGTTTCTACGCTTTTCCTACAACAGGTCTCTTCCATTCGTTTATTGTGTTTTTGGTGTTTTTCTTATTTAGATTTTTTTTGGTAATCTTAGTCCTTGAGGCACACCCTCAAAATTGGGTTCTTGGCTTCAGGCTAAAACAGAATCAAAAATGGGTCATGCTATTCGCAAGACGAGGTACCTGCAAGTCAAAGATTATCTTTTCACTTTTATATTTTTTTTATCTTTTTACTAACAGAAAAGTGAAACAAAAATAGAGTAAATGCAGTATATATATGTAAATATTATGTATATAAAGGGGTGGGGGTGGAGGTGGAGATGGAGTGTAGCACTGTGTCGAGTTGGTCGTCGTTTAGAGAGACGCAACCAACAGGACTGGGTGCCGCGTGGAGTGTGGGATGGATGGTGGATGATGCATGTAACCACTCTTTTTGTACGCGTGTATCGGAGAATATCAGCAACTGGTGCAGATATTCCTGCGATACAGCGTATGGTGAATAATGTGAAAATATATATATGTATGTATATAAGTAAATATATCTATATGTATATATATAGTTATAAATGTATAGGTATATACGTATATGTAGATATATATATATGTATATATATATATATAGGTGTATATGTATATATATATATATATGTATGTATATATGTATATGTATATAAGTATATATATATATGTATGTATATATAATACCATATAGATGTATATATATATATATATGTATATATATGTATAATAATAATATATGTATATTGGTATATGTATCTAGATATGTAGATATATGTATATAGTTATATAGATATATATATGTATATATGTATGTATATATATATATATATAAGTATATGTATAAGTATATAGATATATATATGTATATATATATATGTATGTATACTAATACATAAGTATATAGATACTACTATGTATATAAATATAAGTATATATATATATATGTATATATATGTTACTATATATAAGTATACGTATATATATATATAAGTTTATGATAGTGTTTATGTGTGTGTGGGTGTGTGTAGGTGTTGGTGAAGTTGTGTGCATGCGTCGGTGTAACATGCTGAGTGAGTGAAAGAGAGAGAGAGAGAGAGAGAGCGGAAGCAAGAGAGCAGGAGAGAGCGAGAGAGGGGATGCAACCGCACTACTGAGGCGAGGAGTTAGGTCGTCTGGAGGTTACAGCCGTCGTCTGATGGTCAAGGGCGCATGGGCGCGTACTCGTGCAGAGGAGATGAGGTGTCTGCATCGACCGACTGCGAGGGTGGAGGGCTCGTGACAATGTGCTCGGAGAGGGAGGCAGGGAGTCTGCAAGCGGGCGCGGAGGGCGTCAGAGGTTGGCAGGGGGCGGGAAGACACTTGGCCGGTCGCTGCAGAGGCGCGCAGCAACCGGTTGCGGGCGCGGAAGGCGGGTGACAGAGCGAGGAAGCGGATGCGGAGAAGGTCCTGCAGGCACACGCGGAGGGGCTGAGCACCTGCAGGGAAGCGCGGAAGCTGCTGGGCTGCTGCTGCTGCTGCCACTGCTTAGCTGCTGCTGCGGCCGCTGGTGCGAGCTTCAGACCTTGAAGCGGCAGCAATGGTAGGAAGTTACGAGAACGAAAAAAATGAAAAAGAGAAGAGCCACCATGCCCACCAGCTCTTTGAAGAGTTGGGCGGTGGTGGTCTCACTGTGGTAGTGTGCACCATAATGAGCTCCTGCCCGCTGGGTTTCTCCTCGAAGGAGGACCGGCGTATGGAGGGGAGGATGGTGGTGGTGGTGAGCTGAAGGTGGGATTGTTCTCTTGCTGCAGCCAGCCGGCTGAAGAAGAAGAAGACGTGGCCTTATATAGAAGGAGAAGGCAAGGCCATGCAGCATGCAGGGAATGGGGTGGAATGGCAGCCGCAGAGAATGGAAATTGCAGCAGGGAATGGCTTGGCAGGGAGAGGTAGCGAAGAAGAAGTTGCAGCCTTTGGAAAAATAAAAATCAAGTGGAGATAAAAATATAGGTGGTGGATTTTTTGCAAAGAGGTACTTGAGGAAAAACGTAATTTGTGAGGCCTTTTATTTCATTCTCTTCTCCTCTCAATTAAATGCATGAATGCATGTATTTTTACAAATGCAACTACGGAATCCTAATGTGCATAGTTAATGCTAGGAAATAGCATAAGAAGGCATTATTGCAGGCGTATTTTGAGGTGCAATCATACCCCCATGCCTATCTTTTGCTAGTCCCTAGCAAAATAATATTTAGAAATGATCTTAAGCTGAAGATTTTCTTCTGAGGCTGTATAGGTGTGTTTATTGTCGGATATTGTGAGAACCAATTATAGAGAAGACTACCAGTACTTTAAGTCTCACATGACATAGATCATCTCTTAACTAACCAGGACTCTCGATATTTAAACCTTAAGTACGATTTCCAGGACCCAGGTGGCTTTTGCCATACTCGAGAGCACAAGAGGTTATGGTTTGTGTATAGTGAAGGATCAAGACTGACCAGATGAACATTAAGACTCAAGCCCAGGGCAGGTTGGTCCCAGTTTCAGCTCGTGTTTTCGAATTGACCCTTAAGAAGATGACGAAAAACTCAACTCCCACTTTCTGATTTTTTTTTGTGTCTCATAGGAAAGTAGATATTTGTGAGATATATTGACTTATTTGCAACCTTTTTTTTTTTTTGAAACACGTGTCAGTACATCTCTTACAACTTTTTTTTTTTTGAAGGAGCACACTTTTTTTTCTTTTTGGTGGGAGAGTTTCTTTTTGGTGGAAAGAGTCGCTCCTAAACACAAGACTAAAGCCTGGGATAAAAAGTCTACCTGCGCACACAGGTAAGGACTCCACCTTCCCTAATGAACACTAGGGTTGGATCTTATGTTCTCCTGGTCTTTCCGGATATGTGTAGTGTGAACCAAGTTTACTTAAGCTCTCAAGTAAAAGCAAGCCAACGGATCCTGTACTGGTGCCTCAGGTACAAGAATACTTCCTTAGTTAGGAGAGATTCTGATCTATTTTGTCAATGCTTTAAGTGAATTAAGCCGAGCCTGAGCGAATCAAGCTTCTGTGGCCTGGAAAGTCTTCAAAACAGAGGTTGAATATCCATAAACACTTATTGTATTTTTTTGTTTCAGCTTTTAGATCATTACTAAACACCATTTATTATTATATATATTTTTTTTATTTTCTGTATTTTCTTTTTCTTGCATATTTATAAATAGGTAGGAATTGTATGATACCATAAAATACCTGGATCCCATGGATGCCTATCCACCCCCCCATGCCAAACAATGCTATGTCCTCATATGCATGCTGGGAAAGGCAGAGAAAGGACGAAAGATCGGGTAAGGAGAGCTGAGGTTTAGGGTATAGAGCAGGGTGGTAGGGTGGGTGGATGGTGGGTGTGAAGTGAAGAGTGTGATAGTGGAGTGAAAAGTGATGGTGGATGGTGAAAGGTTTGTCATTTTCTAGGACGAGAGTATCCCAGGCGGATCAGAAAACAGATCAGGAAGAAGAAGCTGGCCCTTAGATTGGCCAAGAAGAGGGGCTCCTTAGATAGATGGATCCAAAAGGGAATAGCCCCAGTGAGTAAGATGTGGGCTCAAGGTCCTAGTGTGGAGTTGCAAATCCGCCTGATTTGGCTGCAAAGAAAGGGCAATCCAATCTTCATGAGTGTGGACTGGCAGTGAGCAGCCCGACGATGACTCAGACCACAAGGTATGGGAAGTGGAGAAAACCTCATCAGAAGTCTGGTTAGGAGAAGGTATGGGAATAGGGAGGGATTGGGGAATGTCACAATTTGTGTTGGTCAGGCAGTTGTCAGGTAATTCACAGCAATCTGAATCGGTCCCAATTAGTCCGATACACGCACTGACGGTCATGTCCTCGTCAGACATGTCATCCTCGATGCAATCGCTATCAACATAAGAGTACGGTGCTGCAGCGGGATTAGCCTGAAATCCTGGTGGAATGCTCGAAGCTTGCAGAATTTGATGAACCTATCCCTGAGAAGGTTGTACTTGTGGTTGCGGATCATAGGGTACGATGTTTTGCAGGTTTGGAACAGGTTGGGCGGGAAGAGTGCCCTGAGATCGAGTCGCCATGCGTAGTTGACTGATCTCAGCATTCTATTGTGCCAAATGGTGCTGAAAAGAGGTCATGTTCTCTTTATGGCATTTGACATTTCTGTCATCATTCGCATCAATTTATCAAGAGGCCTTGATGTGTGCTTGGTTTGCGGTACGCAAGGGCCTGATGGCGGATTTGCCATAGGATTAGATTGGGCCCTTGGGATGACGGGTGTGGACGATCGCATTGGTCCACCAGCGGGGTTTTGGCACTGCGAGTTGTTGGACCATGCGAAATTCGGATGATTACGCCACCTTGCGTTATACGTGGCAGAGAACGGGTTGTTCCCCAGGACGCAAGCGTCTTTAATGCCAAAAGACGTGTCCGCATGTAAATATGCGTCCGAGCACATGGAGGCTTGGTCCTCCGTGTCAAAATACTGGCTCACAGAAGCCAGTTCCACATAACTTACCGAGTCGCTTGGTGCGACACTCGGTAAGGAAGGTCCTACAGGGTTTCTCGGGATAAGCCTGGTGTTGAAAGAATTGGAATTGTGACGAAGGGTGAGGTGGGGGTGTTTGCCATGTCTGTGGAGGAGGAGGATGATTCGACTTGTTTTCAAGATTTAACAGTCAATTCAAACAGTTCAGGGTTATGTGACCTCCTAAACATGCACTACCACAGGAAGAATTGGGGGGATAAGAAGGGGAAAGAGATGAGAGAAATGACACCGCAAAGGTACACTTGTTTACAAATCAATACAGTCAAGTTCCTAACCTCTACTGTGTGCCCTTAGACCTAAAGATCTAAGTTACCTACTATCACGAACTACGGAACTGAATGCGAGCACCGCGGAACCACCGGGCCAGATTGAAAGGCCGTTTGCCCCAGTCTTAGACACCCGATAGCACGCGGGAACTCTCACCAGCACGTAGCCACTACACGTAAGTAGTTAGACCTCAAATCCTTAGTAAGGGTCAAGTTACTACTAATTTTAATTGGAGGCTTAGGGTCAAGTGCTTTTGGAATGTGAAGGGCGTTGTTTACGGCTAATGCCCAAGTGATTGATTTTAAGAGAGTGTGGAAAACAAGCATGCAACGGGGAAATCTCCCCGAATTGAAGTTCTTAATTGGTGAATGGTTTTTAGAGTTCAGCCTTAAGTAGTATGAATTTTAGGATTTTACTGAATTACCAATTCAACCAATCTCCGAGATTTTGTGAGAATACAAGTTTTCTTTCTAAGCCCAAGAAACCCTTCTTCAATATCAGTTAGTTAATGCATGCTAAAATGCAATGGGCTACCCTAAATGGAGATTTCTGTGTGGATGCACGAATCAGTTTTAAATTAGTGTGAAAGGGAGCCAAACACTTCAATTCAAGTGCTCCCAATCACCAAGAAAAAATGTCCACACAAGGCTCAACCAACAGATAAAGAAACTAAAGTTGTTGGTGTTGAAGTATTCAAGATCGAATCTCGGGCAAGTTGAAAAGTCATGGTGGCGTTGGAATTAACTCAATTCCAAGTCTCCCCACCAAAAATGTGATCCCAAATTGAAAATAAGTGAGGCAAAAGAGGGGTGCAATCAATCTTTTTTGTATTTGCCTCAAAGAATACTTCACACGGCGGGAAATCCAAGAATCAAGATTCTCGGATTTTCGCTATGCGAAGTAGGGCGGGAAATCCTGGGGCGGTGGGAGTGAAGACAATCAATAAAACAAGTGACTTTTAATCCACTTGCCCCAAGAGATCCCAAGAAGTTTTTCTAGTTTTTTTTAGTTTTTAGTTTTTAGTTTTTTTTTATTAAGGTGGCAAGCTAACCCTAGATTGCTAAGAAAAGAGAAACTTACTTGTTCGGCAACGTGTGCGATGCTCCAATGCGGTGTTAGCGTCTTCACGCTCTCGTTCCCACCTTCGATCTGCCCTCGTTCCTGACTTCGTCTGCCTGCCTTCTCCTTGCAACCAAGTTCACCTGCACACCAAAAAACAGAAATACCCGTGAAGAGAGAAGAGAAAAATTGAAAGGAATTGAATAGAAACTTACTTCAAGGCGCACTTCCCCGGCAACGGTGCCAGAAAAAGATGATTGGTCGGACCGGATAGGTTGTTAATATGATGCTTTTACCATTGAAAAGTGTATAGTTGTTAACCTAATTCGGACCTAACCATCTCTTTACAAAAATTTTTAACCTGGCCTATTTGATTTTATCTTGTCACTTTTAGGCCCAGGGTCGAACTCAGGGAAGTGGGGTACAAGTTAAGTTTCTATGCTTTTCCTACAACGGGTCTCTTCCGTTCGTTTATTGTGTTTTTGGTGTTTTTCTTATGTAGATTTTTTTTGGTAATCTAAGTCCTTGAGGCACACCCTCAAAATTGGGTTCTTGGCTTCAGGCCAAAATAGAATAAAAAATGGGTCTTGCTATTCGCAAGACGAGGTACCTGCAAGTCAAAGATTATCTTTTGTAGGTTTCCCTTCGAAGAGGGGTGACGTAATAAATGCGGAAATAAAATATAAAGCAATCTCACCAAAAAAAACCAATCACACAATGTACACAAATGTTTTTAGGTGGAAACCCAAATCGGGTGAAAACCACCACCTAACCCTCTTGAGTTAGGATTTTCCGATCAACCTAGTTGATCAAATCCACTAACCGAATCACTTTAAAACGAGGGTGATTCAACCTCAGTACAACCACGCTACAAGTACGAGGGTAGCGTTCCTCAACCCCTTCTCTCCACGAGAAGGATTTTGTCCCACGAAGGAGACGGGAATTCGCAAAGCGAATACCCAACCAAAAGACAAAGATAAAATAAACAACAATCCTATAAAGCCAACAAAATAATTATAAACCTAGCTTCTGTAGGAATTAGGAAACTCCCCTTTGCAAGGAGTGCGTCGAGTTGATGACGCGGTGCGTGTGCCACGCGACGGCGCAATGTCGCACTCGTAGACAACGGCGGGAGAGCGAGTGCGCAAAGGTAATTTAGCTCTCTAGGTGATGGAACTTAAGCTTGGAGAGCAAAATCTTTTCTTGGACATAAAAGGGTAGAAAGTATGTTGCTTAGGTGTATCCAAGTGTGTGTTGGTGTGTCAAAGGCTCCCCTCTATTTATAGAGGCCTTAGGAAGGCTTTGGAAGGCTTAGGAAAGGTTCTATAGCCGTTGGGAACAAAGCCCAAGAGAATCAGGCCGAAATCAGGACAATGATTGCGCTTGACAGGGTAATCAGACGTCTAACTCTTGCATCATACATCTGGAAGGCCACTTTAAGACGTCTGATTTCAAGGTCAGACGTCTGATTTCATGCGGGTTTCCTCCTGACTTGAATCAGATCTAAACAGGGTTTTTGCGCAAGTCCTTCAGACGACACTATGTCTGGCACTATGTCTGGACGTCTGGAAACCTACTTTTACTGTGGGAATGGATTTCCAAACGTTGCAACGGCTAGAAAATCTCTGAGAAGAGATTTTGGGTCAGCCGAGGCAAAACGGTCAATTATCAGACGTCTGGTAAGTCCTATGGACATCTGATAAGGCTCTAACAGTCATATTCTTGAGTGCCTGCTAAGCTAGCCAACGGTCCATTATCTGGACGTATGGCAAGTCCATCAGACGTCTTCTAAGATGTCTGGACTAAGGTCTGGAAGTCTGATTTCATCAGACAGAATACTAACTCCAGCCTAATAGTTATCAGACATCTTAAAATACTTTATCAGACGTCTGATTTGTGAATTAGACGTCTGGAAATGCTGTTTGAACCCTATATTGGTTTTCTAAGTATTCTACAGAAAACCTAAGTATCCTAGGGTTGTGCCGGTGTTCCTAGGACTACTATTAGGGTACTTTGAGGCTCTTTAACATAATATTCTAAGGAAAATAAGAGCAAGAAAATAAAGACAAGAGATACAAGAAAGGATTAAAAAGAATCTATCCTATTCTTCTTGTCTTCTATCTTCAATCTGTCGCTCCACGCGAACCTCCTCTGTTTTCCGTCAAGCTCCTCCAATCTGTCCTGGATGCGAGCTCGAACTCCGTTTAAGCACGTCCACATTTGCAATTGACCTGAAATCTAGGACTCAAATTGCAAATGTTAAATAACACGTGTTTTTTTATCATTAAAACAAATGATCGTGGTGCTCTAGCACCAACATCTTTTCTCTTTTATATTTTTTTATCTTTTTACTAACAGAAAAGCGAAATAGAAATAGAGTACATACAGTATATATATGTAAATATTATATATAAAGGGGTGGGGGTGGAGGCAGAGATGGAGTGTAGCACTGCGTCGAGTTGGTCGTCGTCTAGAGAGACGCAACCAACAGGACTGGGTGCCGCGTGGAGTGTGGGATGGATGGTGGATGATGTATGTAACCACACTTTTTGCACGCGTGTATCGGGGAATATTAGCAACTGGTGCAGATATTCCCGCGATACAGCGTATGGTGAATAATGTGAAAATATATATATATGTATGTATATAAGTAAATATATCTATATGTATATATATAGTTATAAATGTATAGGTATATATGTATATGTAGATATATATATATGTATATATATATAGGTGTATATGTATATATATATATGTATAATAATAATATATGTATATGGGTATATGTATCTAGATATGTAGATATATATATATAGTTATATAGATATATATATATGTATATATGTATGTATATATATATAAGTATATGTATAAGTATATAGATATATATATGTATATATATATTTATATATGTATGTATGTATACTAATACATAAGTATATAGATACTACTATGTATATAAATATAAGTATATATATATATAGATATATGTATGTATATATATATATATGTATATATATGTTACTATATATAAGTATACATATATATATAAGTTTATAATAGTGTTTATGTGTGTAAGTGTTGGTGAAGGTGTGTGCATGCGTCGGTGTAACGTGCTGTGAGTGAGTGAAAGAGAGAGAGAGAGAGAGGAAGCGAGAGGGTAGGAGAGAGCGGGCAGGAGAGCGGGAGACGGGATGCAGCCGCACTGCTGAGGCAAGGAGTTAGGTCGTTTGGAGGTTACGGCTGTCGTCTGATGGTCACGGGCGCGTGGGCGCATACTCACGCAGAGGAGATGAGGTGTCTGCGTCGACCGGCTGCGAGCGTGGAGGGCTCACGACAGCGCACTCGGAGAGGGAGGCGGGGAGTCTGAAAGAGGGCGTGGAAGGCGGGAGAGGCTGGTAGGGGGCAGGAAGACGCTTGGCCGGCCGCTGCAGAGGCGCACAGTGGCTGATTGCGGGCGCGGAAGGCGGGCGATAGAGTGAGGAAGCGGACGTGGAGAAGGTCCTGCAGGCGCACATGGAGGGGCTAGGTGCCTGCAGGGAAGCGTGGAAGCTGCTGGGCTGCTGCTGCTGCTGCTGCCGCTGCTTAGCTGCTGCTGTGGCCGCTGGTGCGAGCTTCAGACCTTGAAGCGGCAGCAATGGCGGGAAGTTGCGAGAATGAAAAAAATGAAAAAGAGAAGAGCCACCACACCCACCGGCTCTTTGAAGAGCTGGGCGGTGGTGGTCTCACTGTGGTGGTGTGCACCACAGTGAGCTCCTGCCTGTCGAGTTTCTCCTCGTAGGAGGACCGCCATATGGAGGGGAGGACGATGGTGGTGATGAGCTGAAGTTGGGATTGTTCTGTTGCTGCAACCAGCCAGCTGAAGAAGAAGAAGACATGGCCTTATATAGAAGGAGAAGGCAAGGCCATGCAGCATGCGGGGAATCGGGTGGAATGGCAGTCGTAGGGAATGGAAATTGCAGTAGGGAATGGCTTGCTAGGGAGAGGTAGCGGAGAAGAAGTTGCAGCCGTTTGAAAAATAAAAATCAAGTGGAGATAAAAATATAGGTGGTGGATTTTTTGCAAAGAGGTACTTGAGGAAAAACGTAATTTGTGAGGCCTTTTATTTCATTCTCTTCTCCTCTCAATTAAATGCATGAATGCATGTATTTTTACAAATGCAACTACGGAATCCTAATGTGCATAGTTAATGCTAGGAAATAGCATAAAAAGGCATTATTGCAGGCGTATTTTGAGGTGCAATCACCTGCAAGTCAAAGATTATCTTTTCTCTTTTATATATTTTTTTTGTCTTTTTATTATCAAGAGAGCGAAACAGAAATAACGTAAATATAGTTTATATATATATATATAGGTATATATTATGTATATAAAGGGGTGGGGGTGGAGGCAGCGATGGAGTGTAGCACTGTGTCGAGTTGGTCGTCGTCTAGAGAGACGCAACCAACAGGACTGGGTGCCGCGTGGAGTGTGGGATGGATGGTGGATGATGTATGTAACCATGCTTTTTGCACACGTGTATCAGGGAATATCAGCAACTGGTGCAGATATTCCCACGATACAGCGTATGGTAAATAAGGTGAAAATATATATATATATGTATATATGTAAATATGTCTATATATATATATATATCTATATATATATATGGTTATAAATATATAGGTATATATATATATGTAGATATATATTTATATATAAGTGTATATGTATATATATATATGTGTGTGTGTATAACTATATAGAGGTATATATATATATGTATGTATAGTAATATATGTATATATAGATATATGTAGCTAAGTATATATATATATATATATATGTATATGTATATATATATATATATAGTTATAGATATATATATGTATATATGTATATATATATAAATAAATATATATGTATATATTTATATAGTATTATATGGATGTATATATATAGGTATATAGGTATATGTATCTAGATATGTATATATATATATACATAAGTATATATATAAGTATATAGATATATATATATGTATATAGGTATACTAATACTACTATATATATAGATGTAAGTATATATATATATGTATATGCATAGTAGTATATGTATATATGTATATATATATATGTATGTATATATATAGGTATATATATATATATGTTTGTATATATACTAATACATAAGTATATAGGTACTACTATATGTATAAATATAAGTATATATATATATAGATATATGTATGTATATATATATATGTATATCAATATATGTATATATATGTCACTATATATAAGTATATGTATATATATATATATAAGTTTATAATAGTGTTTATGTGTATGTGGGTGTGTGTAAGTGTTGGTGAAGGTGTGTGTGTGCGTCGGTGAAGAGTGTTGTGAATGAGTGAGAGAGTGTGCGAAAGAGAGAAAGATAGAGAAAGAGAGAGCGGGAGAGAGCGGGAGAGAAGAATGCAGCCGCACTGCTGGAGGCGAGGAGTTAGGTCTTCTGGAGGTGAAGGCCGTCGTCTGATGGTCGCGGGCACGTATTCGCGCAGAGGAGACCTGCATCTGCAGGTTGCGCTCGCCAAGAATTCGTGATAGAGCGCACGGGGCTGGAGGGCGAGGGTGCCTGCAGGCGCGCGTGGAGCTTGCAGGTGCCGTAGGGGGGCGGGGAGATGCTTGGCCTGCCGCTGTAGAGGCGTGCAGCAGCCGGTTGCGGGCGCGGAGGGGCTGGGGTGCCTGCAGACACTCGCGGAAGCTGCTGTGGCTACTGCTGCTGCCGCCGCCGCTTAGCTGCTGCTGCTGCTTCAAGTTTCAGACCTTGAAGTGGCAACAATGGCGGGAAGTGCGGGAACGAAAAAAAATGACAACAGAGAGCCACCACGCCCACCAGCTCTTTGAAGAGCTGGGCGGTGGTGGTGTGCACCACAGTGAGCTCCTACCTGCCGGGTATCTCCTCGGAGGAGGGCCGGCATATGGAGGGGAATGGAGGAGAGGAATGGTGGTGGCCTGCTGGTGGTCTTTTTTTGCTGCAGCCAGTGGGGGCTTTGAAGAGAAGAAGACGTCGCCTTATATAGAAGATGAGAGCATGGCTGCATGGTGCATGCGGGGAATGGGAGGTCCAAGGATAGGCTTGGCAGGGAGAGGGAGGCAATGGCAGTCGCAGGGAAGGGCAGCTACAGCAACGGAAGGCATGGCGTGAGGAGGAAAAAGAATGCAGCCGTAGGAAAATTAGAAATCAAGTGGAGATAAAAATAGAGGTGGGAATTTTGTAAAGGTGCACTTAAGGGAAAACGTAATTTGTGAGGCCTTTTATTTCATTCTCTTCTCCTCTCAATTGAATGCATGAATGCATGTATTTTTACAAAATGCAACTATGGAATCCTAATGTGCATAGTTAATGCTAGGAAATAGCAAAAGAAGGCATTATTGCAGGCATATTTTGAGGTGCAATCATACCCCCATGCCTATCTTTTGTTAGTCCATAGCAAAACAATATTTAGAAATGATCTTAAGCTGAAGATTTTCTTCTGAGGCGGTATAGGTGTGTTTTATTGTCAGATATTGTGAGAACCAATTGTAGAGAAGACTACCAGTACTTTAAGTCTCACATGACATAGATCATCTCTTAACTAACCAAGACTCTCGATATTTAAAACTTAAGTACGATTTCCAGGACCCAGGAGGTTTTTGCCGTACTCGAGAGCTCAAGAAGTTATGGCTTGTGCATGGTGAAGGGTCAAGACTTACTAGATGAACATTAAGACTCAAGCCCAGGGTTTCACGAATCTTTAAGTACAGGTTGGTCCCAGTTTCAGCTCGTGTTTTCGGATTGACCCTTAAGAAGATGACGAAAAACTCAACTTCCATTTTCTGATTTTTGTGGCTCACAGGAAAACAAAGTATTTGTAACCTACCCTGAAGAACTTCTTGTAGGGCGAAGACTTTACAGACATTTATGAGATATACTGATTCTTTTACAACTTTTTTTTTTTTGAAACACGTGTCAGTATATCTCTTACAACATTTTTTTTGAAGGAGCACACTTTTTTTCTTTTTGGTGGGAGAGTTTCTTTTTGGTGGAAAGAGTCGCACCTAAACACAAGACTAAAGCCTGGGATAAAAAGTCTACCTGCGCGCATAAGGACTCCACCTTCCCTAATGGACACTAGGGTTGGATCTTATGTTCACCTGGTCTTTCCTGATATGTGTAGTGTGAACCAAGTTTACTTAAGCTCTCAAGTAAAATCAAACCAACGAATCCTATACTGGTGTCTCAGGTACAAGAATACGTCCTTAGTTAGGAGAGATTCCTATCTATTCTGTCAATGGTCAAGTAAATTAAGTCGAGCCTGAGTGAATCAGGCTTCTGTGGCCTGGAAAGTCTTCAAAACAGAGGTTGAATATCTGTAAACACTTATTGTATTTTTTTCTTTTTGCTTCAGCTTTCAGATCATTACTAAACATCATTTATTATTATATATATATATATATATTTTTTTTTTTCCTTTTCTTTTTCTTGCATATTTACAAATAGGTGGGAACTGTATGATACCATAAAATACCCAGATCCTATGGATGCCTATCCACCTCCCCATGCCAAACAATGCTATGTCCTCATATGCATGCAGGGAAAAGTTGAGAAAGGATGAAAGATCGGGTAACGAAAGCTGATGTTCAGGGTATACAGTAGGGTGGTAGGGTGGGTGGATGGTGGGTGGTGAAATGAAAAGTGAAGTGCTCGTGATAGAGGTGTGAAAAGTGATGGTGGATGGTGAGAGATTTGGCATTTCTTGGGACGAGAGTGTCCCAGGAGGATCAGAAAACAGATCAGGAAGAAGAAGTTGGCCCTTAGATTGGGCAAGAAGAGGGGCTCTTTGGATAAATGGATCCAAAAGGGAAAAGCCCCAGTGAGTAGGATATGGGCTCAAGGTCCCAGTGTGGAGTTGCAAATCCGCCTGATTTGGCAGGAAAGAAAGGGCAATCCAATCTTCAAGAGTGTGGACCAACGATGAGTAGCCCGGAGATGACTCAGACCACGAGGTATGGGAAATGGAGAAAACCTCGTTAGAAGTCTGGTTAGGAGAAGGTACGGGAATAGGGAGGGATTGGGGAACGTCACAATTTGTGTTGGTCAGGCAGTTGTCAGGTAATTCGCCGCAGTCTGAATAGGTCCCAAATAGTTTGATACACGCACTAACGGTCATGTCCTCATCAGACGTGTCATCCTCGATGCAATCGCAATCAAAGTTCCTGGCTGCCTTGAAGATGTTAAGCTTGATCTTTTCAAATCCAACGGCAATCTCAATACAGCCCGACTCGCAATCGATAAGGGCACGGGCTGTGGCCAAGAAAGGTCAACCGAGGATGATCGGATAATCAGAAAGTGAACTAGGAACTTCCATATCTAAAATAAGAAAGTCAACAAGAAAACAAAGACAGTTGACCCTAACCACCACGTCTTCCACCACACCCTTCGAGATTTTGACAGAACGATCTGCCAACTGTAACATGATAGGGGTGGGTTTCAGATTTCCCAAGGAAAATTTTTCGAGCATGATGGTCGGTATGAGATTTATGGAAGATCTTAGATTAAGCAGGGCACGGTTAAAATTGCAGCCTTGAATGCTACAGGAAATGAGTGGTGTGCCTGGATCTTTCTGCTTCGGTGGTAGGTTTGACAGTATAGCACAACTCACATGAGGTGAGAGAACCACCGGATTCTTAGTTTTCTTTGACTGTTGCCTGGGTGTTGTGTAGTCCTTGAAAAATCGGGTGACAGTTGGTATGTAGTCGATAGCCTCGAGCAGGGGTACTTTGATTTGTATGTCCCTGAACAAATTATGCAGATTATCAAAGGCCTGCGTATCTTTCTTTTTGGCTTTTGGCTCCCTCAGTAGAGCCTCAGGGAATGGGACTGATTCTGGCAACAATTTCGGTGCATCGTCCTCTCACGACTGCAGTGTGCATCCCGAATGAGAGGGCGAAGAAGAAGATGGGCCAGGATCAGGTCGAGGCGGATCGACTGTCTGCTTACCGCTCCTCGTAGTGATAGCATTGGACGATGCGGGTGTAGTGGGATCATACGGCGGAGGAGGGTTCGCAATGGGGACATAAGAGTGCGGCGCTGCAGTGGGATTAGCTTGAAATCCCGGTGGAATGCTCGGAGCTTGCAGAATTTGATTAACCTGTCCCGGAGAAGGTTGTACCTGTGGTTGAGGACCACGGGGTACAAAATTTCGTTGGTTTGGAACAGGTTGGGCGGGAAGAGTGCCTTGAGATCGAGTCGCCATGCGTAGTTGACTGATCTCAGCATTCTGCTACGCCAATTGGTGCTGAAGAGTGGTCATGTTCTCTTCATGGCGCTTTGACATTTCCGTCATCATTCTCATCAATTTGTCATGAGGACTTGATGCGTGTTCAGTTTGTGGTACGCAAAGAACCCTTAGGGTGGATTCGCCATAGGATTAGACTGGGCCCTTGGGATGACGAGTGCAGATGGATGCATTGGTCCATTCTAGGGGTTTTGGCGTTGCAGGTTGATGGACCATGCGAAATTCGGATGATTATGCCACCCTGGGTTATAAGTGGCAGAGAATGGGTTGTTCCCCAGGGCGCAAGCATCTTCTATACCAGAAGACGCATCCGCGTATAAGTATGCATCTGAGCACACGGAGGCTTGGTCTCCATGTCGAAATACTGGCTCGCAGAAGCCAGTTCCACATGACTTACCGAGTCGCTTGGTGCGACACTCGGTAAGGAAGGTCTAACGGGGTTTCTCGGGATAAGCCTGGTGTTGGAAGAATTTGGATTGTGACGAAGTGGTGAAGAGGTGGTGTTTGCCAGAGATCGGGCGGGGCTGACCAGAAACTCGTCCAGCTTCTTGTGCATGACGGAGACTTCATCAAGTTTTTGTGCAATAAGGCTTAGATCAGTGGATAAATGGGAGGGTCCCGTGTCAACTTCGTGGACATTTCGGGGCTAGCTGGTACAATTAAAGGCGACAATGGACGCATTGTTTATCGAGTTTTCACTCATAGTTTCAAACAGTTCAAATGCTCCATTCTCGTCTTTATTCATAAAGTTCCCTCCACAGGAAGCGTCTGCAATCTGCTTCAAAGTCTCATTTAGCCCATAGTAGAAAATCTGGGCTATATGCCACTTAGGCAGACCATGGTGCGGACACTTCCTGAGGAGGTCATTATACCTCTCCCATGCCTCATGAAATTATTCACCGTTTTGTTGCGTAAATGAAGTGATAGCACGACGAAGTGCATTGGTTCGCCCAATTGGGAAGAACTTCTTGAGAAACGTTGTTCGCATCTCTTCCCAAGAGTCGATGGTTCTCCAAAGGGTGCGTAACCACTACGACACCTTATCCCGCAAAGAAAATGGGAACATTTTCATGAGGACTATAGGTAACCCGACATTTCTTGGTTTAACAGTTTCAGGAAGTCGGGTCAGGTCTTCCAAGTGGAGAAAAGGATCTTCACTTGCAAGACCATCAAAGTGAAAATTGATTAGGACAATTATGTTTGGTTTTAGTTCAAAGTTGTCCCCGCCCATGGGGACCCGAATTTGTCCTATGGTCTCTGTAGCAGTGGGATTCTGATAAGAGCTAAGAGACCTAGGCTCCTCCCATTCGAGAGGGTTCTACATTTCCTCCAATGTTTCCCGAATGGCTTCGATTTACTCATTATACATCTCCATTTGGGCCTGGAGGCCGGTCATGGGATCTAAGGCTCCACCACCTAGTGGGTTCTGAGGGCGGTTTCCTCCCTCAGGATTTGGGGGTGGGCGTGCAGCCATGTTTGTGGAGGAGGAGGATGATTCGGCTTCTTTTCTAGATTTATCAGTCAATTCAAACAGTTCAGGGTTTTGTGACGTCCTCCCAAACATGCACTACCGCAGGAAGATTTGGGGAGATGAGAAGGGAAAAGAGACGAGAGAAATGACGCCGCAAAGGTACACTTGATTATAAATCCATACAGTCAAGTTCCTAACCTCTACAGTGTGCCCTTAGACCTAAAGATCTAAGTTACCTACTATCACGAACTACGGAATCGAATGCGAGCACCGCGGAACCACCAGGCCAGATTGAAAGGTTGTTTGCCCCAGTCTTAGACAACCGATAGCACGCGGGAACTCTCACCAGCACGTAGCTGCTACACGTAGGTAGTTAGACCTCCAATCCTTAAGAAGGGTCAAGTTACTACCAGTTTTAGTTAGAGGCTTAGGGTCAAGTGCTTTTGGAATGTGAAGGGCGTTGTTTACGGGTAATGCCCAGGTGATTGATTTTTAGAGTGTGTAAAATAAGCATGCAACGGGGAAATCTCCCCGACTTGAAGTTCTTAATTGGTGAATGATTTTTAGAGTTCAACCTTAAGTAGTATGAATTTAGGTTTTTGCTAAATTACCAATTCAACCAATCTCCGGGTTTTTGTGAGAAAACTAGTTTTCTTTCTAAGCCCAAGAAACCCTTCTTCAATATCAGTTAGTTAATGCATGCTAAAATGCAATGGGCTACCCTAAATGGAGATTTCTATGTGTGGATGCACTAGTCAGTTTTATATTAATGTGAAAGGGAGCCAAGCATTTCAATTCAAGTGCTCCCAATCACCAAGAACAATGTCCACACATAAGGCTCAACCAAAAGATAAAGAAAATTGAATTGCTGGGGTTGAAATGTTCGGAATCGAATCTTAGGCAAGTTGAAAAGTCGTGGTGGGGTTGGAATCAACTCAATTCCAAGTCACCGCACTAAACATGTGATCCCGAATTTACAGATAATCGAGGCAAAGAGGGGTGCAATCAATCTTTTTATTTGCCTCAAATAATACTACACATGGCAAAAAATTCAAGAATCACTATTCTTGGATTATCGCTATGCGAAGTAAGGCGGGAAATCCCGGGGCGATGGGAGTGAAGACAATCAATGAAACAAGTGAATTTTAATCCACTTGCCCCAAGAGATCCCAAGAAGTTTTTCTACTTTTTTAGTTTTTCATTTTCTTTTTTTTATTAAGGTGGAAAGTTGACCCTAGTTTGCTAAGAAAAGAAAACTTGCTTGTTCGGCAACGTGTGCGAAGCTCCAATGTGGTGTCAGCATCTTCACGCTCTCGTTCCCGCCTTGGATTTGCCCACGTCTTCGACTTTGTCTTCCTTCCTTCTCCTTACACCAGGTTCACCTGCACACCAAAAACAAAAAATACCTGTGAAGAGAGAAGAGAAAAATTGAAAGGAATTGAATGGAAACTTACTTGAAGGCGCACCTCCCTGGCAACGACGCAAGAAAAGATGTATGATCGAGCCTAGATAGGTTGTTAATATGATGATTTTATCGTTGAAATGTGTATACTGGTTAACCTAAATTAGACCTAACCATATCATTACAAAACTTTTAACCTGGCCTATTTGATTTTATCTTGTCACTTTTAGGCCCAGGGTCGAACTCAGGGAAGTGGGGTTATAAGTCGAGTTTCTACGCTTTTCCTACAACGAGTCTCTTTCATTCGTTTATTGTGCTTTTGGTGTTTTCTCATTTATATATTTTTTCCGATAATCTTTGTTCTTGAGGTACACCCTCAAAATTGTGTTCTTGGCTTTGAGCCAAAATAGAGTTCCAAAACGAATCTTGCTATTCACAAGACGGGGTACCTGCAAGTCAAAGATTATCTTTTCTCTTTTATATATTTTTTTTATCTTTTTATTATCAGGAGAGCGAAACAGAAATAACGTAAAAATAGTATATATATATAGGTATATATTATGTATATAAAGGGGTGGGGGTGGAGGCAGCGATGGAGTGTAGCACTGTGTCGAGTTGGTCGTCGTCTAGAGAGACGCAACCAATAGGATTGGGTGCCTCGTGGAGTGTGGGATGGATGGTGGATGATGTATGTAACCACTCTTTTTGTACGCGTGTATCGGGGAATATCAGCAACTGGTGCAGATATTCCCGCGATACAGCGTATGGTAAATAAGGTGAAAATATATATATATATATATATGTATATATGTAAATATGTCTATATATATACGATTATAAATATATAGGTATATATATATATATGTAGATATATATGTATATATAAGTGTATATGTATATATATATGTGTGTGTATAACTATATAGAGGTATATATATATATGTATGTATAGTAATATATGTATATATAGATATATGTAGCTAACTATATATATATATATGTATATGTGTATATATATAGTTATAGATATATATATGTATATAAGTATACTAATACTACTATATATATAGATGTAAGTATATATATATATATGTATATGCATAGTAGTATATGTATATATGTATATATATATATGTATATCAATATATGTATATATATGTTACTATATATAAGTATACGTATATATATAAGTTTATAATAGTGTTTATGTGTGTGTGGGTGTGTGTAACTGTTGGTGAAGGTGTGTGTGTGCGTCGGTGAAGAGTGTTGCGACTGAGTGAGAGAGAGTGCGAAAGAGAGAGAGCGGGCGAGAGTGGCAAGAGAGCAGGAGAGAGCGGGAGAGAAGAACGCAGCCACACTGCTGGAGGCAAGGAGTTAGGTCGTCTGGAGGTGAAGGCCGTCGTCTGATGGTCGCGGGCACGTATTCGCGTAGAGGAGACCTGCGTCTGCCGGTTGCACGCACCAAGAACTCGCGACAGAGCACGTGGGGCTGGAGGGCAAGGGTGCCTGCAGGCGCGCGTGGAGCTTGCATGTGCCGCAGGGGTGCGGGGAGATGCTTGGCCGGCCGTTGCAGAGGTGCGCAGTGGCCGGTTGCGGGAGCGGAGGGCGTGCCTCAGAGCAGGGAAGTGGAAGCGGGGTAGCCCTGCAGGCGCGCGCGGAGGGGCTGGGGTGCCTGCAGACGCTCGCGGAAGCTGCTGGGGCTGCTGCTGCCACCGCCGCTTAGCTGCTGCTGCTTCAAGCTTCAGACCTTGAAGCGGTAGCAATGGCGGGAAGTGCAGGAACAAAAGAAAATGAAAACAGAGAGCCACCATGCCCACCGGTTCTTTGAAGAGCTGGGCGGTGGTGGTCTCACTGTGGTGGTGTGCACCACAGTGTGCTCCTGCCCGCCGGGTATCTCCTCGGAGGAGGGCCGGCGTATGGAGGGGAATGGAGGAGAGGAACGGTGGTGGCCTGCTGGTGGTCTTTTTATTGTTGCAGCCAGCGGGGGCTTTGAAGAGAAGAAGACGTGGCCTTATATAGAAGATGAGAGCATGGCTGCATGCGGGGAATGGGAGGTGCAGGGACGGGCTTGGCAGGGAGAGGGAGGCAATGGCAGTCGCAGGGAAGGGCAGCTGTAGCAGCGGAAGGCATGGCGCGAGGAGGAAAAAGAATGCAGCCATAGGAAAATTAGAAATCAAGTGGAGATAAAAATAGAGGTGGGAATTTTGTAAAGGTGCACTTAAGGAAAAACATAATTTGTGAGGCCTTTTATTTCATTCTCTTCTCCTCTCAATTGAATGCATGAATGCATGTATTTTTACAAAATGCAACTATGGAATCCTAATGTGCATAGTTAATGCTAGGAAATAGCACAAGAAGGCATTATTGCAGCCGTATTTTGAGGTGCAATCGGTCGCCTTGAATCTATCCTCCCACCTCCATTCCGGTAGCAGATCATCTCCGTCTTCTCGCCTTCATTCCAGAGCCACGCCGAAGCTTTCTTCAACCCGACGTCCTCCTGCATCTCACCTCCGTCGTCCCGCTCCTCACCTCCTTCGTTCAAGCTTCCGCCAGGCGCCGTCGTCTCGCCAAATAGCCGATTCGAAAGATTTCCTCTCACCCCCTCTCTTTTTATGCTTTCATAGTTTATTGTAATTGACATTGGAAGTAATATATATCATATTTGTTCTACATCTCTATCTTGTGATTCGTTTGTTTGTTTTCTTCTTACAAAAATACAAAAAAAAATAACAAAACCCTAAAATACTAAAAAGAAACAAATCGAAGCACGATTTTTAGTTAAAGTAAATGTCGCCTCCCTGTGTTCAATTCGGGACTCCCTTGGAGTTTCGATATAAATTTTATCTGATCGACGTGTTTTGCAACTACAACGACGGGTTACTTGTAACGTCGATTTCTAACACGCGAAACACGTGCAACCATTTTGGCACCGTTGCTGGGGAAGCAACGGAATTTACTTTATTGTTTATTGTGTTTCTTTGCATTTACATAACACTAACCCCACTTATCTCTGATCTATTGTCTTGTAGGTACCCTAGGATGGAGATCCAAGTGCGATAGACTGGAGTAAAGTGCAGGTAGAGTGTTTTGAAGTGTCCCCCACACCACCCCCACCTTAGTTTTCATTCCATAACTTAATAACTCAAACCCAAATCAACTTAGGTGCATTTTATAAATCCTAGGATAGATTTGGTTGTTTGTTTGCCACCTCCACTCACCTCGCCATCCACATAAATAAAAAAAAATAAAAAAAAGTGTTATCTAATTGTGGGATTTTTGAAAGCTACACACTTAACACCCACAACTTCTTATCCTAAGGCACACAATCACTTTGATTCTACCACTTAACCGGAATCTGACCTGTGGACCCGGAACACTTCAACTAAATACACATAAGAAGAAATCTGAATAGGTTAAGCATTCTTGTGTGCCTTAACTAAGTTATGCAATAGGCTAGTTGATTGAGCTGTTTGGGCTGCACCACTCATTCTGAAACAAATCCATCAAGTAGCTTGCCACTTAGGGTTGATTCTTAGGGCTAAACCAGTCACTCCACACTATTTTTGATTTCTTAAAGGAACATATCATCACCTGTGCTTTCAAAACTTGGTATGTTCTACTAAATTTTGATTTAACCAACCTAAGAATTAAACCCTAAAATCTACTAAACAAGGTTAAATCCTAAAAGAAACATCATCAAATAACCTTGTTTGAGAACCCTGGTTGTGCACACACACACATTTTAACTGATCATTAAGGGCACAACCCATCTAAAGGGTCCATCACATTTGTTGAACGCTACGATCCCTGGCAACGGTGCCAAAATGTTGATCGTTACGAATCACTACGCTAACGTGTTTGATTTTGGAAAACCTATCGTTATAGTTCGAAAGCGAAGGATTCATGTTCAACAAATAAAATTTATACCGAAATTGAAATTCCGGGTCGAAACAGGGAGGCGAACGTTTGATTTAAAAACTTCGCGTTTCTTTTTATTTGTCACGAAGTAATTCAATTTAAACTATCTAATTATATACAATAAATAGAAGAGAGAGAGAGAGAGGGTAAGAGAGAGAGAGTATTACACATGAAAATCAAAATGAGATGTAGAATAAACAAAGAATTTCTCATTGAGGTGATTGTTCATTACAACTAGAAAGCATAAAATAATTACACTAGAAAGCAGTAAATTTACTCTAGAAAGCATTAAAAGAATGGAGGGAGAAATGTCCTCCTCGACGGTCGCTTGGAGGACGAGTAGATTAATCTAGAAAGCAGTAAAAAGAATAGGGAGAGAGAAATCCTCCTCGACGGTCGCTTGGAGGACGAGCCAGACGGGACGACGCCTAGATGGAGGACGAAGCGGGACGAAAGAGGATGAAGCAGAAGAACAGGAACGGAGTAGCACGCCGTCGTCGTCGCGGGATCCACTTCCGAAGGGGGACGAAAATTTGGACTTTATCTCGCGAGAAGCATCCCGGGTGTGGGACAAGCTTCTCTTGAGCTTTGGAGGGGTAGAGAGGAGAAGGAAGGGATGAAAATTTCGTATGGAGGGGGTCTCCTTTTATAGTTGCAAGGAGTGGGGGCAAAATGGACATTACAACTTCAAAACAATAAATGAGGGATCTTTAGTGACGGATAAAACCGTCACTAAAGCCCCCAACGTGGGCGTAGCTTCCACGCCCACGCGCGCCCACTCAGCTGCCCACGCGCGCAACGGCTTTGAATGTTCAACGATCCTCAGCCGTCCGATCGTGAGATCGGACGGCTTAAGATGCGTCTCTGCCCGCTCGTTGTGCGCCCGCCTAGCGCGTGCGATTGCACGTCCGCGCCGCGCGTTCAATCGTGCGTGGACGCTATCGAGCATGCGCGGCCATCCGATTTTCATCTGATGCTCCACGCGCCTGCTTACTTGCGCCTAATTTGAGGCTCGCGGGACTCAATCCCGCGACCTCTGCTTCGCCCGCGGCTGCGTCATCGCTGTGCTACGCCGTCGAAATGGTCACCCGGATGAATTAGCCAGCCGCATCCACAGCAGTTGGATCTTGATCCAATGGCGGAGAATCGACGCGCTAATTGAAGAAGAAAAGGTACGACGGTGCTGGAGGCCGTTTGGGCGGCTAAGATGGCGCCACGTGGTGCCATCTTGGCCGTCCATCTTCTGGAAGTTGTGGATGGTGCCACAGATGTCGGATTGACTCGATTTTTGTGTCGTTGGGCTGCGATTGTCGATCCGAATTCATCCATGCGGTTGGATTTGTCATCTGAAGTGCGAATTTTCACCATCCTGGCCCTTGATCTTCTAGGGTTCCTCGGTCACTATCTGATGCTACGAATGTCTGATTAGGGCGATCTTGGAGTCGTTGAACTCCAATCGTCGCCCTGATCACATCCATACGGTTGGATCTTTGATCTGAGGCCCCGATAAAATGTTTGCCCTGTCCAAGCACATAAAAGGAGACAATTAACCTCCATTTTATTTAAACTACTCTAAATGCAAAATGATGCATGTTATGCAATATTTATATCATGAAATGCAATCCTATGCTTAAGAACATGCATAAATAGACATTTTAAGTAGTGCAAATGTGTTTACATCATACCCCCATGCCTATCTTTTGCTAGTCCCTAGCAAAAACTATATGCTATTTATAAAAGAATTAGATTGGATTATTTGGACCTGAGTTATTTTTAATCATTAAGAAATTGTCTACTTAGGAACTGAACTTTCAAAGACAACAACGCCCGGGTATCAGCCAAAATGCAGACCGCCTCAAGCCCTGGCCTTATTCAAAGAAAATTTTCTTTTTCTCTTTTTACTCTTTTCTAATTTTTTGGATTTTCAAATTTTAGGGTTTAAGAGTGGCTTTCTACGGCCATTCAACTCACCCAAGATTTGATGAGAACCCTAAGTTTTAAGCATCTTATTGTGATTTGTGATAGACTCATTGACCGGCAGTTAGAATGGACTTCGGATTTCTACGCCTCTAGGTGACCTCAAAAAGAATTCTGCCTAAAGGTGTATCATTACAACCGGTAGCTTTCTCCCTACTTTTTTTTTTTTTATGGGGTCAACACAAAGGTGAATTCAGTATATATCTCCCTGGTTTATTCTACTTCTCTGCTTCTTCCTAAGTGTTTTGGAAATTTTTAGTGCATTTTCTGAGCTGGGTTCTGGACAACCGGTCGATGAGCTGTTACCACCGACAACTTGCCAGCCATACTCGTGCGGCGAAGTGTGGCTTATTTCTTTTCTTTTCTCCTTTTCTTTTGATTTTTTTTTTCTTTTTTTTTTTTTAAAGTAGGTGGCTTCCCTGGTCTAAGATTTACCTAAAGGCAACAAAAAGAGAAAGGTCCAGTGATTAGGCTCTGGACAACCTATCTATGGGCTGTTACCCACGATAACTTGCCAGCCATATCACCCTAAAAGGTTCATTAGCTACCCAATTTCTGTTAGAATCGTCGAACAACGAGTCAGTGCAAAGAAAGTGTGTAGATGATTAAGACTCAAAATTCCCTCAAATCAGAGGACGGGTTGATAAGTCGTGTACTTATCACCCAAACTTATTTACTCCAATTAAAATAAAATTCAGGTTGGCGAGAACTCGAAAAACAAATCCACATTTTAGTGGATACACGGGCTGATTAAGTCCAAAGACCTGAAGGATCTTTGTGTTCAAATCATAATGTAGTATTTCCTAAGATTGAAAATTTTCTTAAACCCAAATTCTCTTTCCTAATTCTTTTTTTTTTTTTAATAAAAGAAAATAAAATAAATCTACGGAGCTGATGAATGAATTCAGAGATAAATATCCACCCCCCCATGCCTATCTAATGCAATGTCCTCATTGTATTAAAAAGACATAAAACAGAGTGGAAAAGCGTAGAAAGCACCTAAATTGCATGAATGTTAGGTCCGCTCAGAGATGAAAACGAAAAAGAACTGTATATGTGCTGAGTTTAGTGCCTTCAGCTAGGCACACTATACAAAGAAAAGAAATGAAAAATTCACAAGTGTAGGTCAGAATTAGAATAAACAGAAGAATCCTCTGACCTGTCAACAGAGGTCCACAAATGTGGACCAGATTGTGGTGCAGACCCATCCCCCATAATCGAGAATATCTTAGGCTCTGGATAAAAATTACCCAAAACCTAAAATCAGAATGCAAGCGGGGTCGAGCCTGCGATTTATGAGGATGCAACCCAAGGCCAAAAAGTTGGGTTACAGAGAATTGAAGCCTAAAAGGATAATCGTTGAATGTGTTCTTGGGTTTGACATCCTCGAAACATATGTCGTAAGGGTTCTGATTTGATGGTTTCAGCTTAAAAGGAACCCTTCGACTCAATCTTCTATTTCCTCCAAAATTAACTTCCCAAATCAGAACTTCCCAGCTCCTATCCTCCTTATTTAGCATATCAAATTCCAAGACCTCTTGTATAGTCATCACCCCGTCTGAAATCTCCAAGTCTAAATGATGTGGCAGAATCAAAATTGACTTGGGTCTAATTATCTCAGAAACAGAATTATCGATAAGCTCAATGGGGTGTAACTGATAATTAGGGCATTGAATTGATTCCTCCAGAAAATGCGATTCTGGATTCGTAATGTGTGCCCTAATAAGATCAGTTTCCTTAGTTATTGGGCTATCAAATGATCTATCAGATTCCTCAGGCCCAATCGTCTCACAGAAATCATGTTCAGAAATCTCGCGTGAGACTTCGCAACTTGAATCTTCACCATCAAAGAAATCAGGATCCGTATCAATGTATGTCCTAAAGTCAGTTGTCACTTTGTGTTCCCAAGGGACATACATTTCCTCGTAACCCAGCTCAGGGATCTTAGGTGAAGAAATCAGATCTTCCTTAATTGGTTGCTTTAATTCAATCTGGTCATAACACGTGTCTCCCCCAACAGGTGCCTGAGCAGGTTCTGTCATTGGCTTTCCTGAAGAGGGTTCATCCTGGGAATCATCCCAAGATTGAATCAAAGCAACCACAAATCTCATCCTCAATTTCGCTAATTTCCCAAGTAGAAACTCACCCGGGTTCTTATCCTTAACGTCCTGGAGCCAATCCAACAAAGACTTATTCAAATCATCAATCATTTCAATCAGGGGCTCCAATCTCTCAATGCAAGGTATTGGCTGAACTTCTAAAGATTGGATAATATTCCTCAAGTTAGCCAGAACCTTATCTTGAACCTGGTTAACCTGAACTAAATGAGTTGGTTCAGGGTTGGGAGGGTTTGGGCTCAATGTAGGGGAATTAACGAATTGAGATTCATTATAGTCTTCCTGAAAATAGGTCATTTAAGATTGTTCAAAAGATGGTGATGACCTAAAGGCAGTGAAATCAGAGGATGGTTAAGGATCGGTGTATCCTTCTTGATTGTAGATCGTATTGGGTTGTGCATGAAAGGAAGACGATCTATAATCGATGTAGCTATGAGAAGGATAGAAATCAGAATCAAAGTGTTCAGGGTTAGACCCTGAACACGGGGGTCCGGAATTGTATCCCCAATCCGAATTATCCCAACTGACTGATGGTTGATTACAATACGAGTCGAAAAAATCGTCATGTTGAGGATAATTCACAACAGGAGGGAAAGAGCGGGAATGCGTGTAATATGTGGAATGATTCATGAGACACAGGAGGAAGAAAGGTGCCCTACAATACAAACAATCAAACCTGTCATTAAATGGGTTAGCCTAAAGACCTACAGACTCTCAAAACCCATCTTGAGATAAAGGAACGATTTGATCTACTTCTGTCTGTTCAATCCAACCAGTTAGAAGGAGGGACTGGGGAGAAGGTTGTTCCTTCGGCTTGCGCCTCCGATTCCTAGTGTACCCCCCAGCCATGATCGTTTGACTCTGCTCCCCTAGCTAGACATCAAATTGAACAGTAGAAACAGACTAATCGAAAATAATCTTGTTCTGAGTTCTGAAGAGCGAGTCCAATCCTTAAGGCCAACTTCTACTCTGTTTTATTTAGGGCTAGGTTTGAATGTGCTTTGGAATGTGATGGGACCTTTAAATGGGTTGTGCCCTTAATGATTGATTGATTTGTGTGTCGTGCACAACCAGTGGTTTTCAAGCAAGATTATTTTTGATGTGATGTATTTTAAGGTTCAAATCTTGCTTAGTAGCTTTTAGGATTCAACTTTAGGTGTTTTCAAACAGGTTTCATTGGCACACCAGATTTTTAAAGCTTAAAAAGAATGTGGAGTGCCTGGTAAATCCCTAAGAGTTGAACCTAAATGGCAGCTACTTGATGAGTTGATTTTATTTGAAGTGGTGCGGCCCAAACAACTCAAACAACTGGCCACAAATGCACCACTAAGATAGGCACACAAAGATGGTTAACCTAGAATGATTTATACTCTTTTATGTGTTGCTTTATGTGTACCGATTCCACAGATCAGAACCCGGTTGAGTGGAAACAAATCAATTCGGTTAAGTGCCTTTGAATGTGGGTGTACATTGTGTGTTTGTTGAAAATTGCCCCACAAATTTATCTTTTTATTTTTTTTTTATATAAATGAAGGTGGAATGAATGTGAGTGAGAATCCAAACAACCAAACTATTCCTAGGATTTATGCATACACCTAGGTTAATTGGAATTTGGATTCAATGTGGCGAATGAAATCTATGGAGGGGGAAAGAATGGGGTTTAACTTACAAAACCTTCCACAGCACTTTACTCTAATCTACCGCTTTTGCTCGTCTCAAAAGAGTACCTGCAATTACAATAAGAAAGGAGAAAAGTGAGGTAAATGATTTGTAAGTTACAAAACGCGAAGAGAAATCAAAGATCGTCACCTCCCCGGCAACGGCGCAAAAATGTTGAACGCTACGATCCCCGGCAACGGCGCCAAAATGTTGAACGCTACGATCCCTGGCAATGGTGCCAAAATGTTGATCGTTACGAATCGCTACGTTAACGTGTTTGATTTTGGAAAACCTGTCATTGTAGTTCGAAAGCGAAGGATTCGTGTTCAACAAATAAAATTTATACCAAAATTAAAATTCCAGGTCGAACACAGGGAGGTGAACGTTTGATTTAAAAACTTCGCGTTTCTTTTTATTTGTCATGAAGTAATTCAATTTAAACTATCTAATTAAATACAATAAATAGAAGAGAGAGAGAGAGGGTAAGAGAGAGAGAGTATTACACATGAAAATCAAAATGAGATGTAGAATAAATAAAGAATTTCTCATTGAGGTGATTGTTCATTACAACTAGAAAGTATAAAACAATTACATTAGAAAGTGGTAAATTTACTCTAGAAAGCATTAAAAGAATGGAGGGAGAAATGCCCTCCCCGACGGTTGCTTGGAGGACAAGTAGATTAATCTAGAAAGCAGTAAATCTATACTAGAAAGCAGTAAAAAGAATAGGGAGAGAGAAATCCTCCTCGACGGTCGCTTGGAGGATGAGCCGGATGGGATGACGCCTGGACGAAGGAGGACGAAGCGGGATGAAGGAGGACGAAGCAGAAGAACGGGAACGGAGCAGCACGCCATCGTTGTCACAGGATCCACTTCCGAAGGGGGACAAAAATTTGGACTTTATCTCGCAAGAAGCATCCCGGGTGTGGGACAAGCTTCTCTTGAGCTTTGGAGGGGTAGAGAGGAGGAAGGGATGAAAATTTCATATAGAGGGGGTCTCCTTTTATAGTTGCAAGGAGTGGGGGCAAAATGGACATTACAACTTCAAAACAATAAATGAGGGGTCTTTAGTGACGGATAAAACCGTCGCTAAAGCCCCCAACGTGGGTGTAGCTTCCGCGCCCACGCGCGCCTGCTCAGCTTCCCACTCGCGCGACAGCTTTGCACGTTCAATGATCCTCAGCCGTTCGATTGCGATATCAGACGGCTTAAGATGCATCTCCGCCCGCTCATTGTGAGCCCGCCTGGCGCGTGCGATTGCGCGTCCGCGCCGCGCGTTCAATCGCGCGTGGACGCTATCGGGCGCGTGCGGCCGTCCGATCTCCATCTGACGCTCCACGCGCCTACGTGCTTACGCCCAATTTGAGGCTCGCGGGACTCGATCCCGCGACCTCTACTTCGCCCGCGGCTGCGTCACCGCTGTGCTACACTATCGAAATGGTCGCGCGGATGAATTAGCCAGCCACATCCACAGCCGTTGGATCTTGATCCCACAGCAGAGAATCGACGCACTGATTGAAGAAGAAAAGGTACGGCGGTGCTGGAGGCCGTTTGGGCGGCTGAGATGGCGCCACGTGGTGCCATCTTGGCTGTCCATCTTCTGGAAGTTGTGGATGGTGCCACGGATGTCGGATTGACTCGATTTTTGTGTCGTTGGGCTACGATCGTCGATCCGAATTCATCCGTGCAGTTGGATTGATCATATGAAGTGCGGATTTTCACCATCCTAGCCCTTGATCTTCTAGGGTTCCTCGGTCACTATCTGATGCTACGGATGTCTGATTAGGGCGATCTTGGAGTCGTTGAACTCCAATCGTCACCCTGATCACATCCATACGGTTGGATCTTTGATCTGAGGCCCCAATAAAATGTTTTCCCTGTCCAAGCACATAAAAGGAGACAATTAACCTCCATTTTATTCAAACTACTCTAAATGCAAGATGATGCATGTTATGCAATATTTATATCATGAAATGCAATCCTATGCTTAAGAACATGCATAAATAGACATTTTAAGTAGTGTAAATGTGTTTACATCAACATTCCAAGAGCACGATCATCCCAAGCCTAACTAAAACTGAGTAGACGTTTGCCTTAAGGATTGATTCGCTCTTTAGGGCTCAGACTGAGATTTTTTTCAATTAATCTGCTTCTGCTGGCCCATCTAATGTCTAGCTAAGGAAGAACCTTCTCCCCAGTCCCTCCTAACTGGTTGGATTGACTGGATAAAAGTAGACTAAATTGTTTAAAATATCAAGACGGGTCCTAGTAGTCTGTAGGTCTTTAGGCTACCCACATAAGGACAGGTTTGGTTGATTGTACTGCAAGGCACCGTTCTCTATTTTGTTTTCCCTCCTACTCCACAATGTATCCTTGCACTTCTTACATGCATTTCCCATCCTATCCTCCTACCGCCACTTATCCCCAAGATGATTACTATTCCAACTTGACTTGTAATTACCCATCCACTAGTCGAGATGAGTTTGATTGGGGATACGAATCCGGACCTCAATGTCCAAGGCCTAACCCTAGACAACAAGACTATGATTATTATCCTTCCTAGAGCTACAATGATTATAGATCTTCATCCTTTGATCACCAAACCAACCCGATCTACAATCAGGAAGGATATAATGATTATAACACCTACCATCCATAGTATTCCAATGAAAATAGGTCATCACCATTCTTTGAATAATCCGAGATGACCTACTATTAGGGAGGAACCTGAGAACCTCGACATCTTAACTCCCCTAGATTTAACCCAAAAGCACCCAAACCTAAACCGAACTAGTCGGTTCAGGTGAACTAGATCCAGGATAGGGTGTTGGCTAATTTGCGGAACACTATACAATCGTTAGAAGCTCAGCCAACACCATGCACTAAAGGACTAGAGCCTGTGATAAAAATGATTGATGAACTTAATAGTTCTCTATTGGATTTGCTCCAAAGTGTTAGGGATAGGGACTTGGGTGAGTTTCTTGGAAAATTATGGAGGTTGAGGATGAAATTTGTGGTTGCCCCAGTCAAATCTTGGGATGATTCTCAAGATGAACCCCTTCAGGAGAGATAATGTCTAAACCCGCTCAGGCACCTGTCGAGGGGGATACATATTCTAAGATTGGAGATGACCAGCTTGGGCTAGAGCAACCCTTTGAGGATGAATCGAGTTTCTCTCCCGAGATCCTAAAGCCAGGGAATGATGAAAAATATGTCTCCACGGACCATGAAATGATATATGATTTTGAGACATATATAAATGAGGATCATGGATTCTTTGATTCTGAGGGTGAGGAATCTCTTAGTGAAGTCTCACTTGAGCCTAAGAAAGATGATTTTAGTGAGACAAATGGGCTCGAGAAGCATGACGAACCAATTGATAGCCCAGTCATTGAAGATTTTGATTCAGTTGGGGCTAACTTGGAGGATTCTAATCTTCATTTACTTGATGATTCAATCAGTGACCCCATTCCTCATTTGCACCCCAAAGACCTGACTTCTGAGATCATTGTGCCCAAGTCAATATTGATTCAACTACAATTTCTAAACTTGGGAGAATCTTATGGGGTGAATGATATGTTGGAGGTCCCGGAACCTGAGCACTTGATGTTGGAGGATAGGAATGTTGAAATGAAATTTTGGGAGGTTAATTTTGAGGGAAAAGCAAGTTTGGATCTAAGGGTTCCTATTGACCTAAAACCACCTACTTTCTACCAGGACCCTTACAATATCATTCACGTGCAACCCAAGCTCGAAATAACTGATTAGTTTTCTGAGTTAGATGTTAAGTGGACAACCGCACCTATTGAACCATCTTTACTCATTGTCCGACACTTTGGTCTTGGGTTGCACACCACTAAACCGCAGTCCCGACCCCACAAACACAACAACCTTCAATTCTGGGTGATTTTCATCCAGAACCTGAGAACCACTCGACCCTGGGGCATGGGTCTGCATCATAATCTGGTCCACATCTATGGACATCTTCTGCTGGTGGGTTTCAGGATCAATATTTTGATTTTGATTCTGACCCGCACTTGTGAATTCTCAATTTCTTCTTTGTATGTATGTTATGCCTAGCTGAAGGCATTAAACTTAGCACGTATGTATACACTCTTCTATCTGTGGAGCTGACCGGATTTTCACGACACTCAAGTGATATTATGTTTACTCCGCCCTTTTCATTTCTTTATTTTTACAATGAGGACATTGCATCATTTAGGCATGGGGGGGTAGATAATCAATTCCTGAAATCATTATGCTAACTCCGTAGAATTTCTTTTAGTTTCTTATAAAATTAAAAAAAAAATTAAAATTTGAAAAAGGATAAAAAAAGAAAGAAATTAGGAAAAGAGAACTTAGGCATTTGGAAGTTATTAACTTTAGGAAATGATACGAGAGGACCTAAACACTTAGACTCTTCAGGTCTTCGGGCTTAATTAGCTAGGGTGTTTACTCGAATGTGGACTTAGTTTCGAGTCCTCGCCAATTCAAATTCATTTTTAATTTGGCTAATAAATTTGGATGATAAGTATGTGACTTATCAACCTGCCCTCTGATTTGGGCAGACTTTAAGCCTAAGCATCTACACACTATTTGCATTGACTCACTTTCCAGCGGTTTTTATGGAAATTAGGTAGCTAATGGAGCGACTTGGGTGGTATGGCTGGCAAGTTGTCAGTGGTAACAGCTCATCGGCTAGTTGTCCACAGCCCAGCCACAAGACCATTTTCGTTGTACTAGTTTTAGGTAAATCTTAGATCAGGGAAGCCACCTACTTAAAAAAAAAAAACACTCAAACAGAAAAGAAAACAAAATAGAAAAAGGAGAAAATAAAAAAACAAATAAAACCACACTTCACAGCACGAGTATGGCTAGTAAGTTGTCGGTGGTAGCATCTCATTGGTCGGTTGTCCAGAACCCAACTCATAAAAAAAAATGCACAATAATTCCTAAAACACTTAGGGAAGAAGTGGGGGAGTAGAATAAATCGGGGAGATATACACTGAGTTCGCCCTTGTGTTGACCCCATAAATAAAAGAAGTATGGAGAAAGCTACCATTCGAAAAGATAAACCTCTAGGCAAGGTCACCTAGGGTCGTAGAAACCCAAAGTCCATTTTAACGTCGCCTAGTTAGTCTTTCACTATTTTCACAAGATGCTTAACACTTAGAATCCTTTTCGAGTCTTGGGCGGGTCAAGTAGCCATAAAAAGTTATCCCGGAACTCTCAAACTCCAAAAGTACAAAAAAAATTAGAAAAGAAGAAAAACAATAAAAAAAGTATCTTCCCTTTTCAAATAAGGTGAGGACTTGGGCAGTCTGCATTCTAGCAGGCACCCGGGTATTGTTGAGTTTTCGTAGTTTAGGACCTTAGTTGAAATTTTCTATTGTTAATAAACGACTTAGGCCTAAGAGATCTAATCCTAATTCTATTTTTATACATAGCATATAGTTTAATTTTGCTAGGGACTAGCAAAAGATAGGCATGGGGTTATGATGTAAACACATTTATTGAGGGTAAAATGCCCATTCATGCATGTTCCTAGGCTTAGATTTGCATTTCATGTTATAAATAATGTATAGCACGCATCATTATGCATTTAGAGTAGTTGTATATAATTTAGGTTAATTTCACCCTTTTTATGGTCAGGAGAGAAGGGCATTTATTTTGGAGGCTTGGATTGACGATCCAACTGTATAGATCTCATCAAGACGACGATCAGAGTCCAACGCCTCTGAAATTACCTCGATCGGAGTCCTGTAGCATCATATGAAGTTCGAGGAAGATCAACGGCCAAGGGACTAGGAGACATAATTCAGAGCTTCAAATGACAAATCCGACCGCGTGGATGGATTCGAGTCGACGATCGCAGCCTAACGGTGCAAAAATCGACTCAATCCGACCTCTCTAGCAGCCCCTACAACAAGAAGATGGGCGTACCAGACTGCGCCACGTGGCGCAGCCCAGGCCACCCAGCACACACAGGCATGCATACGCACAGCACAGTGCCAGCGCATGGGTGAGCACGCGCGTGGCAAAGGCAGGGGAGCGTAGCGCCAACTATGCATGGGCTCACCCTATAGCGATACATGAGCTGGACTTACAACGATGCTTATAGCCGTCGCTAATTCATCGCATGATAGCAAAGCCAGCTATGGCCACCAGCAGGCATGAGCTGCCTACAATGACGTTTCCAGCGATGGCCTGGATGTCACTAATGGTCTCATACCTATTTTTTGCCTCTTCTCCTCCATTATAAAAGGACCTACATCCCCTCCCTTCCAAGCCATCTCTACCTACTCTACTCCCATCTACTCCCAAGCTCTAGTAAGCCTACCAATGATCCATTAGAGCTTGTTGTCAAGCTCCCAAGGCACCTATTAGTGTAGCGAACCTCTGCCCCACCAAATACTACAACTTCCCATCCTCCTTCATAGGTTGCCTTGGTGCCGTCCTCCCACCTCCATTCTGGTAGTAGATCATCTCCATATTCTCACCTCCATTCCGGAGCCACGCCATAGCTTTCCTCAACCTGACATCCTCCTGCATCTCACCTCCGCCGTCCCACTCCTCACCTCCTTCGTCCGAGCTTCCGCTAGGCACCGTCGTCTCACCAAACAACTGATTCGGGAGATTTCCTCTCACCCCCCCTATTTTCATACTTTCATAGTTTATTGTAATTGACATTGGAAGCAATATATATCAGATTTGTTCCACATCTCTATCTTGTGATTCGTTTGTTTGTTTTCTTCTTACAAAAATACAAAAAAAAAAAACAAAACCCTAAAATACCGAAAAGAAACAAATCGAAGCGAGATTTTTAGTTAAAGTAAACGTCGCCTCCTTATGTTCGACCCAAGACTCCCTTGGAGTTTCAATATAAATTTTATCTAATCGACGTGTTTTGCAACTACGACGATGGGTTACTTGTAACCCTGATTTCTAACACACGAAACACGTGCGACCACCAACTAAGAATGTGATCAACAAAACATCAGAGTCTGATTTGGGAGTATGTTGTTGTATGGGAAAATGGAAAAAGTCAGAGGTGAAATTAGAAGAAAGGATGTCCTTACTTTAGGCTTTCAAATTGACAATCATTTTAGTCCTTGCGGCTATTGGATCAATCCCCGCCTACGCCATAGGTTTATTGAATTCATATAAAGCAATGCATAGAGCGGAATCTTAAAACATTAGGAGAGTAGTCTTGTCTGATAACAAAAGCACACTGATCTTAAACGAGATACCTCCTAAGAAGCAGGACCTGGGAGCCCCGCTGATTTCCTGCACAATAGGAAACATCACTTCTGACCAGGCCCTTCTCGACTTGGGCACTTCCATTAATGTGATCCCCACCTCACTGCACATGTAATTGGGTCAAGGCTACCTGAAACACACTGACATAACCTTGTAGTTAGCCAATAGATCCATTACAAAACCAAGGGGTATTTTGAAGGATATTTTAGTCAAGGTTAATGATTTGCATTACCTTGCTAATTTCATGGTCCTGGACATGGAAGCACCAAAGTAGCTCAACCACTGCCCGATTATTTGGGAGGACCTTTCTTGGCTACCGCTAAGGTAAGGATTGATTATGAATCAGGAAATGTAGAAATGGCCTTTGGGAATAAAACAAATCAATTTAATATTTTTGAGGTCTCAAAGAAGGATAAAATTAAGTGTGGTTTAATGGAGGAGCTTAGCAGAATAGAGGAGGTAATGGCCATACATACCTTAGACAACCTTTTCAGAGCCAACTCAACCCAAACTCAGAAAGAAAATCACATGGTTGCCGGTATAATTGAGGACAACGAAAACATGCAACCAACTGTAGCAACATGCAATGAAGATATTCATGAAATCGAAAATATATTGGATGATTCACATGATCAAGTTACAACCCAACAATGCCCTCATCCTGAATTTTTATAGTTTGAGGTTCAACGTTTGGCTGGGAATCATGAAGATCAGGATGGTTGGATTAAGCACCGAAATTGTGAGGATGGAATTGAACTTTAGGGAGAAACTCTTGAAATGTTAGATACTCTAGAGTACGCACAATCCCCCAACTCATCACCAAACCCTCATCATCATTTTTACCCAACCATTGCACAAATTCTATATCCACCCACACCTCCTCTATACTAAATCAACGAAACTCCTATTGGAAACCATTTGGGCTCTCCCTGCACCACCAGCTTTCCAGTTTCATTGATCAACTCTTTGGCAAGCACATTTTTACTCTCCAGGACCCAAATCTAGGCGCCCAAAAATTGTGTTATTGCATCTTCAATGTTAGTTATTTTTTATTGAGGACCTCGCCTAGCTGAAGGCACTAAACTTAGCACATGTAAAGACTGTTTCGAGCTGACCAAAATCTCATGGAAACGAGGTGCTATTCTTCCATTTCTGCTCTCCTGCATGCTTTCATTTTAACAATGAGGACTTTGCATTAGCTAAGCATGGGGGGGTGGATATCTTATGAAATAATCTTTTTGTCAGCCGTAACAGTAATTTCCTATAATTTTATTTTTAAAAAATTGAAAATTCAAGAAAAAAAATAGAATTAGAAGAAGAGAACTTAGGCTTTTGGAAGTTTTTAACTTTAGGAATTGATATGATCAAACCTGAACACTTAGACTCTTCAGGTCTTTTGGCTTAATTAGATCGGGTGTCCACTCGAATGTGGAGTTAGTCTCTGATTGCGCAGCAATCATAGGTCTTAATTGACCTAGATTAAGCTAGGACTTAGCATAAGTTAGGGTTATTCATGCATGCATACTCATTATCTGCATCTTTACTGCTTTCCTTTAGCTATGCGAAAAATAATGTTATAATGTGCTGATTAAGTGCATTATGTCGATTGCAGGGAATAAGCTGATCAGGAGCTGGATCTGAAGCTGGATCAGGAATAACGGGAGTTGCAGTAGAGCTGGAGTAGAAGGCTTAGATTAGATGTAGGAATAATAATGTAAGGGAGTTAAAGGTTTGCTATGCTATTAAGTAGGAATAAAGTAGTAAAATATGAAGAGCTTAGGTCCATCCTAGCCCTAGGATAGCCTAGAGACTTCCCCAAGCCTTAGCCACCCTTAGATTAGGTCACAACACCCTAGGAAGCCCTAAAACCCTAGTTCCAACCCTAATCTAGATGTCCAGATAAGTTATAGGATGTCCAGGACCCTTAGCCATCTCCCGCACACCTCAAACCCACTTCTACAGTGTTATTGGACGTCCAGACACTTTGTCAGATGTCTAATTTCTGCAGAATACCCAAAACAGAACCCAAAATCCCTCATGACTCTGATTGGATGTCCAAACAACAAGTCTGGACTTCTAATTTTTGAGTATAAGATGTCTGACACTATTATTAGATGTCTGATACTGCCCTCCAATTCCTATTTTGACATTTAAGCCTTGATCTTGGATCTCTAGATCCCTAAACCCAATTCCAACCCCATAGGAACCTAAATTAAGGTGCCCTAACCCTAGTACATCACCTCTAGACCTCCCTAAGGACCTAATTAGGTCCTCAATAAACCTAATTGACTTGTATCTTAGTCAATTCCATCAGCTTATTCAATTGGACTCATTGAGTCCAATTGAGCCCCGATCTCAGCACACACTGTCCAATTGGACTCAGTGAGAGTCCAATTGACCTAGACCTAAATTAATTGAGTTGTTTTACTCTCAATTAAGTTTCCACACACCCAATTAAACTTGTATTAAGTTTAATTGCACTTTACCTTAGTGAATTAGGGTTTATAACCCTAATTTGAGACATACCTTGACCTAAACCCGCTAGAACCTAACCTAATCAACCTAGCCACCTAAGTTTCGATCCACACACACCCACACACACCATCCACATGAAAATACCTAGCCTAGAGTTCTCTAGAACTCTTTACCATGTGTGGTTGCCTTGGTTGCCAAAATTAGCAACCAAGAGCCATTCAATTTTTAGATCCACATTTGGTGGATCTAAAAACCACCATCCATCCTCTCTCTCTCACTCTCCCACAAGCTCCCACCATAGGCCTCTCTAGAGAATTCCATAATTCTCTAGAGAGCTTCCCTTAGGTCTATAAAAAGACCTAACGGGAGGCCATTTGCACCCATCCACTTAGCAAATTCACACTCTTGACTCCATTGGTGCCATTCACGCCCACTTCCACTCAGCTAGCCACACCACCTCCACGAGCTCATCACCACCACCATGGAGGACATCATGCCGGGATGCTGGGTCAATCCTCTCTCTCTCCAAGGGTCAGCCTAAGCTACATTGGCCGCCCCTCATTCTCCTCTCGACCATTCCTAGGCCATCAGGGACCACCCCTGAATGCCCTCTATTCTACTAGATTTAGTTTATGCTCTCCATAATTTTTACTGCTTTTATTGCTGCTTAATAGTGTAGTCTTAACTTCTCCCCCAATGATGCATGCGAAATCCCCCCATCGATTCTTGTATGCAATCATTTTCTGGTAGCTAGATTTATGTTTCAAGCATTTATGTACAAGCTTTCCTCTAAATTTCTTGTGCAAACAACTCCCCAATGAATGAATGAAAATGCATTTATATATATATATACATATATCTTTATATGTTTTAAATCACCATGAGCTTAATAATTGTCATTCTTTTTGCTTGATTCAAGTTGCATGTTTCTAACTCCTAATATTCTTGCAACTAAGCATGTCATACCTAAATACGTAATAATCACGAACCAGCATGCAATTCTAAACAAAGTAGAGCAAGAGAAGATCGATTTCAGAAGTAAACAAATGCCTCCCATAGACGAACGACCGTGACTCAAAGTCTCGTTATCTTTAGAAATCATTTTTGGATGAACATTTTTGTCTGACTATACTACGATTCCGATGACTTTCAAATGCGTGAGAACGGTTCCCATCAGTCTTGAGTCCTTGCCAATTCAATTTCATTTGTAATCTAGTAAATAAATTGGGATGATAGGTACACGACTTATCAACTTGCCCTCTAATTTGAGGGGATTTCAAGTCTAAGCATCTACACACTATTCGCACTGACTCACTTTCCAGCAGTTTTTACAGAAATTGGGTATCTAATGAACTATCTAGGGTGGTATGGCTGGCAAGTTGTCATGGGTAACAGCCCATTGGCCGGTTGTCCAGAGCCCAACCACAAGACCATTTTCTTCGTACTGCCTTTAGGTAAATCTTAGATCAGTGAAGCCACCTATTTAGAAAAAAAAAGGGAGAAAATAAAAAATAAACAAATAAAACCACACTTCACTGCACGAGTATGGCTGGCAAGTTGTCATGGGTAATAGCCCATTAGCCGGTTGTCCAGAGCCCAACTTTCAAAAATGCACAATAATTCCCAAAACACTTAGGGAACAAGTGGGGAACTAGAATAAACTAGGGAGATATACATTGAGTTTACCCTTGTGTTGACCCCATAAATAAAAGAAGTAGGGAGAAAGCTACCATTCGAAAAGATAAACCTTTAGGCAAGGTCACCTAGGGTTGTAGAAACCCGAAAATTGTTTTAATGTTAGCCTAGTGAGTCTTTCACTCTTTTCACTAGATGCTTAGCACTTAGAGTCCTTTTTGAGTCTTGGGCAGGTCGGGTAGCCGTAAAAAGTTATCCCGAAACCCTCAAACTCCAAAAGTACAAAAAAATTAGAAAAGAAAAGAAAAATGTGCATCTTCCACTTTCAAATAAGGCGAGGACTTGGGCGATCTGCATTCTGGCAAACACCCGGTATAGTTGAGATTTTGTAGTTTAGGACCTTAGTTGAAATTTTCTATTGTTAATAAACGACTTAGGCCTAAGCAATCGAGTCCTAATTCTATTTTTATACATAGCATGTCGTTTAATTTTACTAGGGACTAGCAAAAGATAGGCATGGGGGTATGATGTAGACACATTTAATTAGGTTAAAATGCCTATTCATGCATGTTCCTAGGCTAAGATTTGCATTTCATATTATAAATATTGCATAGCATACATCATCCTGCATTTAGAGTAGTTGTGTATATTTTAGGTTAATTACATCTTTCTTATGACTAGGAGGGAAGGAGATTTATTTCAGGGCCTCGAATGGATGATCTGACCGTATGGATCTGATCAGGATGACAATCGGAGTCTAATGGCTCTGAAATCGTCTAGACTGGAGTCCCATAGCACCTTATGCAGTCTGAGGAAGATCAACGACCATGAGGGCAATGCAACATCCTTTTGGGCTTCAAATGAAAAATCCAACCGTACAGATGGATCTGGAGCAACGATCTCTGTTCGATAGCGCAGAAATCAAATCGATCCGAGCACCGTGGCACCCTCTGCAACATAAAGAAGATGGACGGCCCAGATGGTACCATGTGGTGCCATTTAGGTCGCCCAACACCAACCAGCATCAACTGGAAGGTGCCCCCTCATCACCTTCACCTCCATTCTCAGCCGTTGGAGCAAGATCCAACGACTGAGAAGATCTCTCCACCACATGCCCATAAGACATCTTCACGTCACAAGAGGCAGCTTGGAGCAACGATGAAGCACTTGGCTTGCAAAGGAGCGTGGGTTCGAGACTTGCAGACCCCCCAAATCAGCAATCACAAGCACGCACGCGCACAACCATCCGCACCGTAGCACCAGCGCAGCGCTAGTGCGCGAGTGCATGCATGACAAGGGGCGGGTGATGCATGGGCCAACTGCGAGCATGTGCTTGGTTGGCTCGACTTTCAGCGACACCCTGGCGGGCCTTTAGTGATGCTTACAGCCATCACTAATTGCCTATAAGCGCAAGGACAACTGTAGGTGTGAGCGGTGGGGGCGCGATCTTTAGCGACAATTGCAAGGGGTCTTTCGTGACGCTTGCAGCTGTCACTACAGCCCTCTACATGAATTTCTTCTTCCCTCCACTATATAAACACCCCTACACCCCTCATTCCTCTTCATCTCTTTCTACTCTACTCCCACGTACTCCTAAGCTCTATTAGCCTACCAAAGCTCCATTAGAGCTTACTCTCAAGTTCCAATGGCCTCTTATTACTGTAATGATCCTTTGCCCCACCAAACATTCGTCCTACATCTCACCACCTTCATAAGAAGTCTTGGAGCCATCCTCCCACCTCCATTCCGGTAGAAGATCACCTCCATCTCCTCACCTCCATTCCAAAGCCTCAACGAAGCATTCCTCTACCCGACGTCCTCCTGCATCTCACCTCCTTCATCCAAGCTTCCGCAAGGCGTCGTTGTCTCGTCGAACAGCCGATTCAGGAGATTTCCTCTCACCCCTATCTCTTTTATGTTTTCATAGATTATTATAACAAACATTTACATAATATATCATAGTTGTTCCTTCTCATTTTGTGAACTTGCCTTGCTTGTCTTTTCATTTCAAAAAAAGAAAACAAAACAAAACCCCAAAACTCCAAAAAGAAACAAAATGAAACACAGATTTCAAACAAAGTAAATGTCATCTCCCTGTGTTCAACTTGAGACTCCCCTAGAGTTTCGATTATAAATTGTATTTGATAGACATGTTTTGGGAGCTACGACGATGGATTCTCCAAACCTTAATTTTAATTCATGAAACACGGCTCATCAGCTACCTCTTGTCTAAGTGAGGTATCTATGTAGACTGAGATAAGATAAATCAAATTTTGAATCTACCTGTACCAAACTTGGTCAAGGGCATTAGATCGTTTCTCAAGCATGTTGGTTTTTATCAGAGATTTAGTCATGACTTTTCGAAGATCGCCTGACCTTTGACGAACCTCCTCATGAAAGACATGACTTTTGAGATGGATGAGGAGAGTATCACCGTATTTCATACTTTGATAGACAAAGTTACGCAGGCTCCTATCCTGCAACCTCCTAACTGGAACTTTCCTTTTGAAATCATGTGCGATGCATCTGACTACGCAATAGGAGTTGTTTTAGGGTAGAAAATCAAGAAGAATCCTGTAGTAATTTACTATGCTATCAAGACATTGAATGACGCACAAAAAAATTGCATGCTTACAGAGAGAATTGCTAGCAATAGTATTTGGATTAGAGAAATTCAGATCCTATATCCTTGGTTCTTGAATTATCATGTACGCTGATCACTCTGCAATCAAACACCTTCTTTCAAAGAAGGAATGAAGCCTAGGTTTATCAAATGGATCTTTCTCTTGCAAGAGTTTGACCCAGAAATTCATGAAAATGTAGGACGACAAAATGTCATTGTTGACCACCTTTTGTTGTTATATTTTTAATCTTTTTCATAAATGATTTTTTTAAAATTTTCTAGAAAAACCACAAATACTGCAAATACGGAGATTGTAAGCACCTCTATTTTGATGCACCAAAATTCTATTTATTGCAAGACTAATATTACAGGACTATCACGGATCAGAGCTTCTCTCTTGGATCAAGATCAGATGGATGCAAATTTGTCTTTTACTTTTATTGAGTCTAGGATATTGTTGTAAGGAACCTCAAAATAAAACTCAAATGGATTTTCATGCTTTTCTCTAACAATCAATTTCTAGGGTTTTTGATCGACCAAATTGATTGATCGACTAACAACTTAGTTAATCAATCAAACCATCCCATTTAAAGAAGGTGATTAATACCCTTTTGATCGACCAATTAAGCTAATTAATCGACCAATCAGTGATCGATCAAATAACTAGATTAATTGACCAAATCTCATTTTGATTGACCAATCTACCTTAATTGATCGACCTATTTCATTTCCTTTTCAAGTCAAATTTTTAGTATAAATAGAGGTCCTACGTAGCCTTTCAATAGAAAATCTCCTCAAAGGAATAGTGCTTCTTGTGCTTCTATAAGTGCTTCTGCACCTTGATTTTCATGCCTTTCAAAGCATATTGTTTCAAACCTGCGCTAAAATACGGGTTTGATTTTTATTGATGTTCCATAATTCTACATTGTTCTTTTGCATTGTTATTTTGATTAACAGATCCCAAGTTGTTGGGAAAGATTCGTTGTAGTTGTTATTGTCATGCTTCTCTTCAAGTTATAAAGAGAAGAGTTTGTAAAGAGGTTGTGCCACCCTTGTTCAAGTGGTACGATAGTGGATTGACTAGCCTCAACTAGTCGAGAAAATCCTAAGCTGAGAGGCTTAGGTACTGGTTTTCACCCAATTTGGGTTTCCACTATAAATCCAAGTGTAATTTGTGCTTGATTCTATTGTAGATATATTTTTTATTCATAATATTTTTTTAAGTGATACTATTCACCCCTCCCCTCTAGTATACTTTACGATCCATAGGCAACCCTCATTTAGTATCAGAGCATGATTGTCTAGAGGATGTCCAAATCAACTATTGGCACGTATGCAGAGTGTTAATCGGCAATTCGACCTCCATTATTTGATGGAACGAACTACGGTTATTGGAAGACTAGGATGCAAATCTTCTTTGAATCAATGAACTTCGAAGTATGGGATGTCATTGCCTCCAAGTACACATGCCTCGAGATTAAGGAGGGTGTGGCAGCGACTCCAGATTAGAAGGAGATGGCAACGCATAATGCGAAAGCCATGAACGCAATCTTTTTTGGGCTTTCCAGAGTGGATTTCAACAGAGTCTCAGCCTACAAGATAGTCTACGAGATTTGGAGCATCCTTGAAGTCACTCATGAAGGAACGTCAAAGGTAAAAGAAACTTGTATAAATTTACTATGTCAGAAATATGAACTTTTTAGGATGAAGAAAAGTGAAACCATAAAGGAGATGTTTACGAGATTTATGGATATTGTAAATTCATTACAAAGTCACGATCAAGACATAAAAATGAAGTCTTAGTAAAGAAGATCCTCTAGTCACTCACCAGCGGTTGGGAAACAATGACCACAACTATAAAGGAATTAAAAGATCTATCTACGCTGAAACTAGACGATCTTGTTGGAAGTCTGATGGCTCATGAAGTTCAGCTCCAACACATGAAGGAGCATGAAGGAGTCAAGAAGAAGACCATAGCTTTCGAAGCCAATCAGCATTCTGAGGATTCATCAAGTGAAGACGAGGAGGAAGACATAGCCCTCCTCTCCAGAAAGTTCAAAAAGTTCCTAAAGAATAAGAGGAGCTAGAGGAAGAAGAAAGAAGAATCAAAAGCAAACACCATCATCTGCTACAACTGCAAAAGAAAAGGACATATCAAAAAGGATTGACCACTTCTAAAGAAGGAGTCAAAAAAGAAGAAATTTCCTAGAAAGGAATGGAAGAAGAAGGTTTTTCAGTGACATGGGATGAATCAAATTCAATTTCAGGAGAAGAAACCTCCAGAGAAGAAGGTTTTCTAGGAGTAATGTCTCTAGAAGATGAGGTAACCTCTTTTTCACATGATGAACTATTAGAAGCATTTTTTGAGATGCATGATATAGTTAAGTCCCTAAAATTAGAAAATAAAACCCTAGCAAAAGCATTTGGGGAAGAAAGAGCACAAAAAGATATGCTTCCTCAACAAAAGAAAGAGTTATCTACTAAAAGCATCTCATTAAAATCACACATAAACAATTTGAAGGTAGATATAGATAGCCTAAAAGAAAATTCTACTATTCTCTTGAATGATCTAGCTAAATACACTAAAGGTAGTAGAAACTTGAATAAGCTATTTGGAACACAAACCCAAAGCACCACAAAATTTGGGTTTGGCTACATACCTAAAAATGACCATAAAGCATCTAATTCTAGCCAAAACAAAAAGAAAGCTTGCTTGCCTTAATAGGCAGCATCTGCTAACCACCGTAGACCTAAACAAAAATGTGTACCAAAAGTACTTTTGCAATCTTGTTTTGTATGTCAACTAGACTATAAGAGATGGACGTACCAAGAAACAAATGAAAATCTAAAGCCACTCTATAGATCAACTAAATCATGACCTTACAAACCAATGACAGGATCGAGAAGAAAGAAGATGGATCATGAACAACGAATGTTCCAAAAACATGACCAAAGAGGAAGACTAATGTCTCTACAATTACAACTATTAATAACATCAATTAGAGTCAATTTCGAGGGTACTTGTGCAATAATGTCAGATTATAATGGGCTTGGGAGCATTGCATGCATATTGCATGATCTTTACATTTTAATCACTTAGAATCAATGTTTAATGACCATGTGCACAAGTTTATTTTGAAATAGGTCTTAGATGAGCGATCGAACCGTACGGATGGATCCGGATCGATGAACGAAGTCCAACAGACTTGAAATTACTTCGATCCGACCTCCGTATCTCCCACAACAAGCTCGAGAAAGATCAATGGCTAGGGGGCAATGCAACCTCCTTATGGGCCTTGGATGAAAAATCTGACATGTATGGATCTGGAGCGACGATTGTAGTCTGGCAGCATAGAAATCATCTCAATCTGAGCACTGTGGCACCCTCTACAATAGAAAGAAAATGGATGGCCCAGATGGAGCCACGTGGTGCCATCCAGGCCTACCCTCACACCCCCAGCAGCACAAGGCACGTAGCTCACGTGAAGTGGCAGTGTAGCAACATGCACGCAAGAGCATGGCAGCATAGCAGTGCAGGTAGCAGCATGCGCATGCACATAGAGTTGCGCGCATGGGCGTATGCATGCGGACAAGCGTGCGCCATCGCACGCGCATACAACAAGGAATGCGAGGCACGCACCAGCGGGGTGTGAGTGGCGGGTGGGTCTTCAGCGACAGCTGCAAGGGCCTTTAGTGACACATGCATCTATCACTAAAGACCCTGATTTGAATTTGAGCCCTCTCCTAACTTATAAGAAGGGTCCTACCCCACCCATTTGCACCAAGCTTCCACCCACGTGATACCACCACCTTCTAGAATTCCAAGCAATGTCCTAAAGTCGTCGAGCCACCGACAGAAGCCCCTACACCACCATGGCTGTCTCGATGCATTCTTCTTCCTAGGCTTAGTGTTAGTTTATTTTGTAGTGTAGTTCATGTCTTGATTTTGTTCAAGCATTCATCTACATTATGTTTGATTACACATTTGATAAGAAATTGTTGGCACATTGATCTTATGATATGGTTCTCTAACCCTTCTCTCTCTATCTCTCTTTATCTCTCTTTCTCTATCTCATTTTCTCAAATCGATTTTCAAGCGCACAAACGACATATTTACTTGACACAAAAGCGAGTATTTGATCTAATTATTGCCTCCCTATGTTCGACACTTGAACTCACCTCCGATTCTTTATTTAAAATTGACATCGTAAGCGCACTACAACGAACAGATTTTACACAAATGCGTCCGGCGAATGTCAGTTTTTGGCGCCGTTAACGGGAAAGCAACGGATCTCTTATTCACTTTCATTTTCGTGGCCATTATTTATACTTGTGTTATCTAACTTTCTCTTATGTCTCTTCTTGTGGTTGCAGGAACCTTGTGCATCGGCAATGTGAGGAGAACGAGTCAGGTTGGATCAAAAGGAAGCGCAAGAAAAAGACCACCATCGACTCGAAGGCTTGATCTTGTCTTTCCATAATCCAAAGGTAACTTCCCATCCTTGGTCCAAAAAAAATGGTGGTGTTATAAAAAAACCCTCTTTTGTTTGTCGAAGAAAAACACCACCACTAAGTCTTCTACCCGTTAATTTTGCAAGATCATTTTCTGGACTCGGGTTGAGGACACGATTCAAGGACCCTAAACACCTATAAAAATTTTGAGAAAAATCTCAAATGTGCTCCTTTCAGTATGCAAACTTCCCTTCAAATTTCAGAGCCATACTCTTTGTGGCTTGGTCGTGAGAAATTCTCTACTGGAAGTCGCAAGGTTGTCCTAAGTTTTGGAGATCTGTAGGGTGTTCTTATTGCTGCAAACTCCACGCAACTTGAATTTGTGAGATATTTTATATTTCTGAAAAGATCTTGAAATTCTATACACTTCTTCTGGAGATTATTTTTGCATTTGAAATTCATTAGTGCTTTTTCTGATCAAAACCTTAAACTTGCGCACTGATATAGAAGTTCTGGATAGATTGGCGCCCTCTTGTAAAAATGTGAATTTGGTAGTCTATTGTCCTCAAAAAAATCTGAAATTAATTTTGTTGAAAAGATCATTTGATTTCAATGAAGATAGGGTTATTTCTTGTTTTGATTGGACCCTTCTTAACAAAATCTAAAAAAAAAAAAAGATTCATTGAGTAGAAGCTGCACACCCTAGGATCTTCCACGCTAGGAAGTTTTTAACTTTATAGCCACACAAAAGGCCTTAAAGAAAATCAATCTTCACCAACCATGTGACTATAAATTTGTGCCTTATTTGAATGCATAAACAAGGGAAATTTTAAAAGCCATTAAAGCAAGGTTTAAACCCTAAAAGTCACACATCTTAATCTTGCTTGATAAAGAACACTTGTTTTGGCATTGGGTCCTTGCACCCAATTGTGCACAGCCATGACCCAGATATTACCAATCTAAGTCCTGGAAGTGTGACTGGGTTTATAGGTGCTTGGCCTTAATTTCCACTGTGGAATCCGATGTCTATGCTGCAAGGAAGTGTCAAACGACCACAGTTGTAGGGTACAAAGGTATCGGTGGCGCAAACCAAAGAAAGAACCTTCCCTTCAATACCCTCGTAAGCAACTTGGCCAGATTAACTTTAGGAAAAGAGGTTTAAGTGCTTGCAGATTTGATCACTCTCTTCAGAACTTCTAGGTCACCAAAGTCTACACTGAAGGGCCTAGTTTTGCATGTTTGATTGTGCACACTTAATTCACTCATCCCTCTACTTCTTCCAAACCATGGACTTCAATGCCTATCCTTCATTTCCAAACTATCCCCAACATGATTTGTATGCTAACTCAAGTGGGTTGTATCCATAATTTACTTAGGATAACCAACCACTTAGTTGGGGACTTAATCCAGGACCTGAGTACCCAAAATACAACCCTTATCCCAACTATTCCAATTTTACTCAACATGCATCAACTTCCTATTAGGATACTTCCAACCCACCCACTTAAGGGTATGATCCAAACCTTGAGGATCCTTACCTTGATTCTCCTTTTGATGGCTCTTCTTTTTTGTCCCACCCACCCACTAATCAATTTAATAGAACCTACACTCTAGGAGAACACCAAGACCCCTACCCTTCCTAGGACCATAACCAAGATAGGTCATCTAAATTCAAGGATCTCTCCTACTTGACTTATGGATTGGAAGGGATTCTAGAAAAGTGGAAATCAAAAAATGATCATAAACCTAGGAAAATCAAGAATGATCAAACTTTGATTTGGACCCCTGATGAAGAATCTGTCTGAGAGGAGGACTTAGAACCTCAATTATTCTGGAGTAGGACAAAATAGAAAATGGTTCCTCTTGAAGAATTGGACTCCAAAAATGTTAGAATAAAGGATGCACCCAAGAACTTAAGCCCCAGTATGAACTCTAATGCACATCCTCAACCATACCCTCCTAACCTTGATTTGAATGCTAAGGAGGAAATCCAAGGGAAACCTTATGACACTCAGACAATTCTTGGTAGCCTTCAGTTGCAGTTATATAAACAAAATCAAGAATTGATTGAGGGGAAACAAGCTATGATGGATATGTTCCAACAATTGGATGAAGAGGGTCAACAGAAAGTGCCGAAAGAAACTTCTTTCTTAGAGACAATTGAACATGTCCCTGTGATAATTGATTGGACCACACCTAGTTGCCCAAAATTGGTGCAGTCCACTATCAACACTCCCCCAATGTTGGAAAGCATTGAGGATCCTTTGGAACACAAACAGGTAGAAAATGTGGATAAATTTGAAAAGTTGAATGATAAGATTGGAGTCAATGTCCCAAAATTGAATGATAATAAGTTAGTAGTAGAGACATCAAGATTTGGGGATGGGGAATCTAACTTTGAACACCTTGATTATAAAATACTTAAAGACCCCATCATGGATTTAAAGGAAAGGCAATGAGAAGAACTGGAGAATGAAATGAATGATGAAATTAGCTCCATCACAAGTCCTTCCCTGATGATTGAATATGATTTGGAAGAGATGACCAGGATTTTAGGCTCCAATGGTTATGAGGAATTAAACAAAGAAATCATGATTGATGATGGGGAGGATTTTCACTTTGACCAATTTGAATCAGTCATGATTGATCAAACACATTCTTTTGTAGCCAACCCAAGTCTTAAAGGTGTTAATGCAACCAATGTGGAGTTGGCTAAACCTTTGGATTCCAAACTTCCAGAAGAAGAAGAGAACATTTTATTGAAATCAAATTTTTGGATGGATATAGAAATGATCCCCCCTGAGGACAACAAAATCAAAGAACGAACTATTGACTTTCAGGATCCTGAGTCGATCAAGCCATTGACCTTTTATCAGGACCCCTATGACCTTATGACTTAGATTCAGGGAAAAATAAAAACCCTATGCTTCATCATCACCTTGAACCTAATTTTCTAAGGACAAGAACTGCTTCTTCTAACAATCTAAATGTCTGACATTATAGATTAGGGTTACATCTGTCCAAGCAAACTTTTGGTCTGCATGCCTAAAAGAAAAGAGACGAACGGACTAAGACATGCATGACCAATGACTTTCTGAGTTCCCATCCCTTAGGGATGGGACTCCACCATAATCTCATCTGCATCCGCAGACTTTAGACTCTGGGTCTAGCTGATTTTGTTTTCACCTTCTTGACACAGACCATTCTAGTAATTGATCCTTTGTTGTCTTTGTACTATACCCAACTGAAGGCACTAAACTCAGAGCTTCCTGGGAGGCAACCCAGAGGTTTCAAGCTGACCAGATTGATGATTACAACTCAGGTTATTTTTTTCCCTACTCCCTTGCATACATTTATTTTTCTAATGAGGACATTATCCAACTTAGGCATGGAGGGGTGGTAATTCATAGGATCTGAGTACAAAATTGTCAGCTTGAACTAATTTTATTTCTTTTTATAAAAAAAACATTAAAATTAGGAAAAGAAAATTTAGGTATTAGAAGCTTGTCTACTTTAGGAAATGATAAGTTAGGGACCTAATCACTTAGACCCTTCAGGTCTTCAGACTTAATCAATCCGTGTGTCCACTAACATGTGGTCCTGGTCTCGAGTCCTCACCATCTTAATTTATTTTAATCTGGTCAATAAAGTAGGGTGATAAGTATACAACTTATCAACCCACCCTTAGACTTGGGGGAATTTTTAGTCTAAGCATTTGCATTGACTCACTCATCGATGGTTCTAATGGAAATTAGGTATCTAATGAAACATCTAGGGTGGTATGTGTAAAGACCTGTTCCAATTTTAGCCTTTTAAGACGTCTAGAGTCTCAGTCAGATATCTGTCCAGATGTCTGGACCCTTTCCCGAACGTCTGAAAATGAAATTTTTATACGTGCTCTGCACTCTGCACACGGGCGGCGCGTAGAACTTCTTTTTCCTCTCTCTCCATTCCTCCTTTCTACCCGAACCCTAAACCCTCAACATCTATAAAAGCCACCCCTCCCCTCCTCTCCTCTCCACTCCACACACCACCACCTCCACCTTCAGAGTTGCAGGAGTGGTGAGAGGAGGTGAGCGAGGGAGATGGTGTCAAGCCCGAATAGGTTGTTAATATGGTGATTTTATAGTTGAAGTGTGTATAGTAGTTAACCTAAATCGGACCTAACCATCTCTTTACAAAAATTTTTTACCTGGCCTACTTGATTTTATCTTGGTCACTTTTGGGTCCAGGGTCGAACTCAGGGAAGTGGGGTTACAAGTCAAGTTTCTACGCCTTTCCTACAATGAGTCTCTTCTGTTCATTTATTGTGTTTTTGGTGTTTTCCTATTTAGATTTTTTCTTTCTAATAATCTTGGTCCTTGAGGCACACCCTCAAAATTAGGTTCTTGGCTTTGAGCCAAATTAGGGTTCCAAAACGGGTCTTGCTATTCGCAAGATGGAGTACCTGCAAGTCAAAGATTATCTTTTCTCTTTTATATATATATTTTTTTATCTTTTTATGGGCATGCAAGAGAAATAGAAATAAAGTAAATATAGTATAGATATATATGTATATACTATATGTGTATAAAGGGGTGGGGGTGGAGGTGGAGGTGGAGATGGAGTGTAGCACGGTGTCGAGTCGGTCGTCATCTAGAAAGACGCAACCAACAGGACGAGGTGCCGCGTGGAGTGTAGGATGGATGGTGGAAGATGTATGCGAACACGCTTTTTGTACTGGTGTATCAGGAAATATCAGCAACTGGTGCAGATATTCCCGCGATATCACATATGATAAGTAACGTGAAAATATATATATATATGTATATATGTAAATATATCTATATATATATATGGTTATAAATATATAGGTATATATATGGAGTTATATATGTATATATGTATATGTGTATATATATATATATGTATATGTATATATATATATATAAGTATATGTATAGATAGATATATGTATACATATATATATGTATATATATATGTATAAGTATGTATATATAACTATATAGATGTAAATATATATATATCAATATATGGTAATATATGTATATAGATATATGTAGATAGATATGTATATATATATGTATATATAGTTATAGATATATATATATGTCTGTATATTTATATATATATATATATGTATGTATAAGTATATGTGTATAGATATGTATATATATATAAGCATATAGATGTATATATATATATATATGTATGTATATAGACTAATACATAATTATATAAGTACTAATATATGTATAGATATATGTATATATATATATATATCTATACTAATACTTAGTTATATAAATACTATATATATATATATATATATATATATATATGTATGTATGTATATGTCTATATATGTATGTATATAATAGTGTATAGGTGTGTGTGTGTGTGTATGAAAGTGTGAGTGTATGTGTGTGCAAGCGTCGGTAAAGAGAGTGAGAGAGTGTTGTGAGAGAGAGTGAGAGAGAGAGAGAGCTGCCACATGCTTCCTGCTGGAGTGAAGACGCGTGGGTTAAGACGTTTGCAGACAAGTGGGCGTCGTCTGGAGATCCCACGCGCGTGCGCAGGCGCGTATGCGCGTGGAGAGAAGAGGTCGCAGCACACAAACGGCAGTGGGCGCGAGGGAGAGAAGAGGCCGCAGCGCACTGAGCTACGCGAAGGGCTGGAGCAGGCGCATGCAGAGGCACGCAGGCAAAGGGAGAGGGCGAAGGGAGCAGGCGCTGGCAGAGGACTGCACACAGACGCGTGGGCGGGCGCTGGAGCGGATTTGGGGTGAGACGCACGTGCGGGCGACGACCGGTTGCGGCGTGCCGGGTGATCAGTTAAGTGAGAAACTCACCGGTCACCCCGCTGTAGCCACAGTGTTCCGCAGACTAGCGTGAATAGTGGCTACAGAGTAAGGCTGAGCCGCGCGACCGAGAGCAGGCGGTGCTGTGAGTGCGGACGGCTCGACGTGTGTGGAAGAGTGGCTCCAGTTGCTGGCTTGCGGGTGGGACCTCGCGATAGAGCGCGCGGTGGGGGCTGGGGTGCGAGCGAAGGGGCGCGGCAGGGTGCACGGTGGCCTGCGAGTGTTGGCTGGGGTGCACAGTGAGGCTTGGCCGGCCGCTGCAAGGGCGTGCGGAGGTCGGCTGCGGGCGGAAGAGAGAGCGCGACAGGGCACTTGCACGAAGAAGCTGGAGACGAGGGCACCTGCAGGCGCGTGCGGAAGTGAGGGTGGCCTGCTGCCGCCTTGCTGCTACTACTGTGGGGCTTGGCCGGCTGCTGTAGGGTGTGCAATGGCCGGTTGAGCTTCACAGCTGAAGCTTTGTGGTAATGGCTGAAGTGCTAGAAACGAAGAAGTCAGGGAAAAGCCACCACATGCACCGGCTCTATGGTGAGCTGGGCGGTTGTGCACCACCGTGAGGTGCTCCTGTCTGCCGGGTGTCTCCTCAGAGGAGGAGGGCCGGCGTATGGAGTGAGAGGGGAGGGGGCGGTGGCCTGGAGGAGAAGAAGCTACTGTGGATTCTTTTGGCGTGGAGGACCAGGCTGTTTGAAGAAGAAGACACCCTGTTTTATAGAGGAAGAAGGCATGGCTGCACATGGCTTGCATGCAGCTGCAGGGAGTGGCTGCTGCAACTGGCAGGGAGAGCTGTGAGCAGGGAATGGCTGAGCAGGAAGAGGTGATGGAGAGCATGGCACGAGGAGGAAGAAGTCAATCCAAGTAGCCACGGGAAGCATTTCAAAATCAAGTAGAAATAAAAATAAAAAGATGGTGAATTTTGCAAAGATGCACTTGAGGAAAAATGTTAATTGCAAGGCAACTTATTTACTCTCCTCCCCTCTCAATTAAATGCATGCATGCATGTATTTTTACAAATACGACTATGGAACCCTAATATACACTGGTAATGCTAGGAAATAACACAAGATGGCACAATTGCAGGTGTATTTTTGTGGTGCAATCATACCCCCATGCCTATCTTTTGCTAGTCCCTAGCAAAATAGTATTTAGAAATGATATTAAGCTTAAGCTTTTCTTCAGAGGCGATATAGGTGTGTTTATTGTTGGATATTGTGAGAACCAATTGTAGAGAAGACTACCAGTACTTTTAGTCTCACATGACAAAGATCATCTCTCGACTAACCAGGACTCCTGATATTTAAACCTTAAGTACGATTTCCAGGACCCAGGAGGTTTTTGCCGTACTCGAGAGCTCAAGAGATTATGGCTTGTGCTTAGTGAAGGATCAAGTCTGACCAGATGAACATTAAGACTCAAGCCCAGGGTTTCATGAATTTTTAAGTACAGGTTGGTCCCAGTTTCAGCTTGTGTCTTTGGATTGACCCTTAAAAAGGTGACGAAAAACTCAACTCCCATTTTTTGATACTTGTGGCTCACAAGAAAATTGTTTACAGACATTTGCGAGATATACTAACTTATTTGCGTCTTTTTTTTTTTTTTAAAAACGTGTCAGTATATCCCTTACAACATTATTTGGAAGAGCACATTTTTCTTTTTGGTGGGAGAGTTTCTTTTTGGTGGAAAGAGTCGCTCCTAAACACAAGACTAAAGCCTGGGATAAAAAGTCTACCTACGCTCACAGGTAAGGACTCCACCTTCCCTAATGAACACTTGGGTTGGATCTTATGTTCACCTGGTCTTTCTTGATATGTGTAGTGTGAACCAAGATTACTTAGGCTCTCAAGTAGAAGCAAACCAACGGATCCTATACTGGTGTCTCAGGTACAAGAATACGTCCTTAGTTAGGAGAGATTCCGATCTATCTTGTCAATGCTCAAGTGAATTAAGCCGAGCCTGAGTGAATCAAGCTCTATGGTCTGGAAAGTCTTCAAAACAGAGGTTGAATATCCATAAACACTTATTGTATTTTTGTTTCAGCCTTCAGATCATTACTAAACACTATATATATATATTTTTTTTTTCTTTTTTCTTTTTCTTGCATATTTATAAATAGGTGGAAACTGCATGATACAATAAAATACCCAGATCATATGGATGCCTATCCACCCCCCCGTGCCAAACAATGCTATGTCCTCATATGCATGCAAGGAAAGGTAGACAAAGGATGAAAGATCGGGTAACGAGAGCTGAGGTGCTGGGTATACAACAAGGTGGTAGGGTGGGTGGATGGTGGGTGGTGAAGTGAAAAGTGAAGCGATCGTGATAGTGGCGTGAAAAGTGATGGTGGATGGTGAAAGGTCTGGCATTTCATGGGACGAGAGTGTCCCAGGTGGATCGGAGAACAAGTCGGGAAGAAGTTGGCCCTCAGATTGGCCAAGAAGAGGGGCTTCTTGGATAGATGGATCCAAAAAGGAATAGCCTCAGTGAGTAGGATATGGGCTCAAGGTCCCAGTGTGGATATGCAACTCTGCCTGATTTGGCAGGCAAGAAAGGGCAATCCGATCTTCAAGAGTGTGGACCGACGTTGAGTAGCCCGGATATGACTCAGACCACGAGGTATGGGAAGCGGAGAAAACCTCATCAGAAGTCTGGTTAGGAGAAGGTACGGGAATATGGAGGGATGGGGGAACGTCACAATTTGTGTCAGTCAGGCAATCGTTAATGTTTTTAGGTAATCCGTAGCAGTCAGAGTAGGTCCTAATTGGTCCGATACATGCGCTGATGGCCATGTCCTTGTCAGACGTGTCATCCTCGATACAATCACAATCAAAGTTCTTGGCTACCTTGAAGACGTTAAGCTTAAGCTTTTCAAATCCAACGGCAATCTCAATACAGCCCGACTCGCAATCGATAATGGCGCGGGCTGTGGCCAAGAAAGGTCGACCAAGGATGATCGAACAATCAGAAAGTGAGCTAGGAACTTCCATATCTAAAATAAGAAAGTCAACAAGAAAACAGAGACTGTTGACCCTAACCACCACATCTTCCACCACACCCTTCGAGATTTTGACAGAATGATCTGCCAACTGTAACGTGACAGGGGTGGATTTCAGATTTCCCAAGGAAAATTTTTCGAGCATGATGGTCGGTATAAGATTTATAGAAGATCCTAGATCAAGCAAGGCACGGTTAAAATTGTAGCCTTGGATGCTACAGGAAATAAGCGGTGTGCCCGGATCTTTCTACTTCGGTGGTAGGTTTGACAGTATAGCACAACTCGCATGAGGCGAGAGAACCATCGAATTCTTGGTTTTCTTTGATTGTCGCCTGGGTGTTGTGTAGTCTTTTGAAAAATAGGGTGACAGTAGGTATGTGGTCAATAGCCTCGAGCAAGGGTACCTTGATTTCTACATCCCTGAATAAATTACGCAGGTTATCAAAGGCCTGTGTATCTTTCTTTTTGCCTTTTGGCTCCCTCAGTAGAGCCTCAGGGAATGGAACTGATTCTGGCACCAATTTGGGTGTATCGTCCTCTCGCGAATGCGGTGCGCATCTCGAATGAGAGGGCAACGAAGAAGATGGGCCAGGATCAAGTCGAGGCGGATCGACGGTCTGCTTACAGCTCATCGTAGTGATCGCACTGGATGATGAGGGTCCAGTGGGATCATACGGTGGAGGAGGGTACGCAATGGGGACATAAGAGTGAGGTGTTGCAGCGGGATTGGCCTGAAATCCTGGTGGAATGCTCGGAGCCTGCAGAATTTGATGAACCTGTCCCTAAGAAGGTTGTACCTGAGGTTGAGGACCACGGGGTATGAAATTTTGCGGGTTGGGAATAGGTTGGGCGGGAAGAGTGCCCTGAGATCGAGTCGCCAAGCGTAGTTGACTGATCTCAGCATTCTGCTGCGCCAATTGGTGCTGAAGAGAGGTTATGTTCTCTTCATGGTGCTTTGACATATCCATCATCATTCGCATCAATTTGTCAAGAGGACTTGATGCGTGTTCTGCTTGCGGTAAGCAAGGGCCTGATGGCGGATTCGCCATAGGATTAGACTGGGCCCTTGGGATGACGGGTGTGGACAGTTGCATTGGTCCACCCGCGGGGTTTTGGCACTATGGGTTGTTGGACCATGCACAATTCAGATGATTTCTCCACCCTGGGTTATACATGGCAGAGAACAGGTTGTTCCCTAGGGTGCAAGCGTCTTGTATGCCAGAAGACATTTCCACATGTAAATATGCATCCGAGCATACGGAGGCTTGGTCCTCCGTGTCGAAATACTGGATCGTAGAAGCCAGATCCACTTGACTTACATAGTCCCTCAGCGCGACACTTGGTAAGGAAGGTCTTACGGGGTTTCTCGGCATAAGCCTGGTGTTGGAAGAAGTGGGGTTGTGACAAAGTGGTGAAGTGGGGGTGTTTGCCTTAGAACGGGCGGGGTTGGCCAGAAGCTCGTCCAGCTTCTTGTGCACGACGGAGACTTCATCCAGTTTTTGTGCAATAAGGCTTAGATCTGTGGATGAATGGGAGGGTCCCGTGTCAACTTTGTGGACATTTCGGGGCAAGTTGGTACAATTAAAGGCGACAATGGAGGCATTGTTCATTGAGTTTTCACTCATATTTTCAAACAATTCAAATGCTCCATTCTCGTCTTTATTCATGAAATTCCCTCCACAGGAAGCGTCTGCAATCTGCTTCAAAGTCTCATTTAGCCCATAGTAGAAAATTTAGGCTATATGCCACTTAGGCAGACCGTGGTGCGGACACTTCCTGAGGAGGTCATTATACAACTCCCATGCCTCATGAAATTGTTCGCCATTTTGTTGCATAAAATAGGTGATAGCACGGCGAAGCGCATTGGTTCGCCCGATTGGGAAGAACTTCTTGAGAAACGCTGTTCGCATCTCTTCCCAAGAGTGGATGGTTCTCCCAAGGGTGCATAACCACTGCGATGCCTTATCCCGCAATGAAAACAGGAACATTTTCATGAGGACTATAGGTAACCCGATATTTCTAGGTTTAACAGTTTCAGCCAATCAGGTTAGGTCTTCCAAGTGGAGAAAAGGATCTTCACTTGCAAGACCATGGAAGTGGAAATTTATTAGGCCAATTATATTAGGTTTCAGTTCAAAGTCGACCCCACCTATGGGAACCCAAATTTGTCCTATGGTCTCTGTAGCAGCGGGATTCTGATAAGAGCTAAGAGACCTAGGCTCCTCCCATTCGGGAGGGTTCTGCATTTCCTCCAATGTTTCCCGAATGGCTTCAATTTGCTCATTATACATTTCCATTTGGGCTTAGAGGCAGGTTATGGGATCTAAGGCTCCACCTCCTGGTGGGTTTTGAGGGCGGTTTCCTCCCTCGGGATTTGGGGTTGGGCTTGCAGTCATGTTTGTAGAAGAGGAGGACGATTCGGCTTCTTTTCTAAATTTATCAGGCAATTCAAACAATTCAGGATTTTGTGACCTCCTCCCAAACATGCACTACCGCAGGAAGAATTAGGGGGATAAGAAGGGAAAAGAGATGAGAGAAATGATGTCACAAAGGTACACTTGACGACAAATCAATATAATCAAATTCCTAACCTCTATAGTGTGCCCTTAGACCTAAAGATCTAAGTTACCTACTATCACGACCTACGGAACTGAATGCTAGCACGACGGAACCACCGGGCCAGATTGAAACGCTGTTTGCCCCAGTCTTAGACACCCGATAGCACGTGGGAACCCTCACCAGCACGTAGACGCTACACGCAGGTAGTTAGACCTCCAATCCTTAATAAGGGTCAAGTTACTACCAATTTTAGTTAGAGGCTTAGGGTCAAGTGCTTTTGGAATGTGAAGGGCGTTGTTTACAGGTAATGCCCAAGTGATTGACTTTTCAAGTGTGTAAAACAAGCATGCAACAGGGAAATCTCCCCAAATTGAAGTTTTAATTGGTGAATGGTTTTTAGAGTTCAGCCTTTAGTAGTATGGATTTTAGGATTTCGCTGAAATACCAATTCAACCAATCTTCGAGTTTTGAGAGAATACAAGTTTTCTTCTAAGCCCAACAAACCCTTCTTCAATGTCAATTAGTTAATGCATGCTACAATGCAATGGGCTACCCTAAATGGAGATTTCTATGTGTGGATGCATGAATCAGTTTTAGATTAGTGTGAAAGGGAGCCAAAGCACTGCAATTCAAGTGCTCCTAATCACCAAAAAGATGTCCACACACAAGGCTCAACCAAAAGATAAAGAAAATCAAATTGTTGGGGTTGAAGTATTCGGGATCGAATCTTAGGCAAGTTAAAAAGTCGTGGTGGGGTTGGAATCAACTCAATTCTAAGTATCCCTACCAAAAATGTGATCCCGAATTTGCAGATAAGTGAGGCAAAGAGGGGTGCAATCAATCTTTTTATGTTTGCCTCAAAGAATACTTCATATGACGAAGAATTCAAGAATCAAGATTCTTGGATTTTCGCTATGCGAAGTAAGGCGGGAAATCCCGAGGCGGTGGGAGTAAAGACAATCAATCAAACAAGTGAATTTTAATCCACTTGCCCCAAGAGATCCCAAGAAGTTTTTCTAATTTTTAGTTTTTTTTTTTATTAAGGTGACAAGTTAACCTAAGTTGCTAAGAAAAGAAGACCTACTTGTTCGGCAACGTGTGCGAAGCTCCAGTGCGGTGTCGGCATCTTCACGCTCTCGTTCCCGCCTTGGATCTACCCACTTCTCCGACTTCATCTACCTGCCTTCTCCTTGCAACAGGTTCACCTGCACAGCAATAAACAAAAACACCCATGAAGAGAAGGGTGTGAGAAGAGAAAAATTACAGGAATGAAGTAGAAACTTACTTGAAGGTGCACTTCCCCAGCAACGGTGCAAGAAAAGGTATGGTGTCGAGCCCGGATAGGTTGTTAATATGGCGATTTTATCATTGAAGTGTGTATAGTGGTTAACCTAAATCGGACCTAACCATCTCTTTACAAAATTTTTTTACCTGGCCTACTTGATTTTATCTTGGTCACTTTTAGGCCCAGGGTCGAATTCAGGGAAGTGGGGTTACAAGTCAAGTTTCTACACCTTTCCTACAACGAATCTCTTCCGTTCGTTTATTGTGTTTTTGGTGTTTTTCTATTTAGATTTTTTTTCTGATAATCCTGGTCCTTGAGGCACACCCTCAAAATTAGGTTCTTGGCTTTGAGCCAAATCAGGGTTCCAAAACGGGCCTTGCTATTCGCAAGATGGAGTACCTGCAAGTCAAAGATTATCTTTTCTCTTATATATATATATTTTATTATCTTTTTATGGGCATGCAAGAGAAATAGAAATAAAGTAAATATAGTATAGATATATATGTATATACTGTATATGTATAAAGGGGTGGGGGTGGGGGTGGAGGTGGAGATGGAGTGTAGTATGGTGTCGAGTCAGTCATCTCTAGAAAGATGCAACCAACAGGACGAGGTGCCACGTGGAGTGTAGGATGGATGGTGGAAGATGTATGTGAACATGCATTTTTTACGCGTGTATCGGGGAATATCAGCAACTGGTGCAGATATTCCCGCGATACCACGTATGATAAGTAACGTGAAAATATATATATGTATATATGTAAATATATCTATATATATATATGGTTATAAATATATAGGTATATATATGGAGTTATATATGTATATATGTATATGTATATATATATATATATTTATATGTATATATATATATATATATAGGTATATGTATAGATAGATATATGTATAGATATATATATATATATATATATATATATGTATATGTATATATAACTATATAGATGTAAATATATATATATGGTAATATATGTATATAGATATATGTAGATAGATATGTATATATATATGTATAAATATGTATGTATAAGTATATGTGTATATATATGTATATATATATATAAGTATATATATATACGTTTATAGACCAATACATATTTATATAAGTACTAATATATGTATAGATATATGTATAAATATATATATATATATGTATATAAGTATATGTATATATATATATATATATAAGTATATAGATATATGTATACTAATACTTAGTTATATAAAAACTATATATATATATATATGTATGTATATAAATATATGTATATATATCAATATATATATGTATACATATATATATATATGTATGTATATAATAGTGTATAGGTGTGTGTGTGTGTGTATGAAAGTGTGAGTGTATGTGTGTGCAAGCGTCGGTAAAGTGAGTGAGTGTTGTGAGAGAGAGAGAGAGAGAGAGCTGCCGCACGCTTCCTGCTGGAGTGAAGATGTGCGGGTTAAGATGTCTGTAGACTAGTGGGAATCGTCTGGAGATCCCACGTGCGCACGGAGAGAAGAGGCCACAGCACGCAGACGGGAGTTGGCTCGAGGAAGAGAAGAGGCTGCAGTGCACAGCGCTGCGCGAAGGGCTGGAGCGGGCGCACGCAGAGGCACGCAGGCGAAGGGAGCGGGCGCTGGTAGAGGACCGCACGCAGACGCGCGAGCGAGCGCTGGAGCGGACTCGGGGCGAGATGCGTGCGTGGGCGACGGCCGGTTGCGGTGCGCCGGGTGACTGGTTAAGTGAGAAACTCACCGGTCACCCCACTGTAGCCACAGTGTTCCGCAGACTGGCGTGAACAGTGGCTACAGTGTAAGGCCGAGCCGCGCGACCGGGAGCGGGCGGTGCTGTGAGTGTGGACGGCTTGGCGCGCATGGAAGAGTGGCTCTGGCTGCTGGCTTGCAGGCGGGACCTCACGGCAGAGTGCGTGGTGGGGGCTGGGTCGCGAGCGAAGGGGCGCGACAAGGTGCGCGGTGGCCTGTGGGTGTTGGCTGGGGTGCACGGTGAGGCTTGGTTGGCCGCTGCAGGGGCGTGTGGAGGCCGACTGCGGGCAGAAGAGAGAGCGCGACAGGGCGCATGCGCGAAGAAGCTGTAGGCGAGGGTGCCTGCAGGCGCGCGTGGAAGCGAGGGTGGCCTACTGCTGCCTTATTGCTACTGCTTTGGGGCTTGGCCGACTACTGCTGGGCGTGCGGTGGCCGGTTTAGCTTCACAGCTGAAGCTTTGTGGTAATGGCTGAAGTGCTGGAAATGAAAAAGTCAGGGAAGAGCCACCACGCCCACCAGCTCTATGGTAAGCTGGGCGATGGTGGAATCACTGTGGTGGTTGTGCACCACCGTGAGGTGCTCCTGTCCGCCGGGTGTCTCCTCAGAGGAGGAGGGCCAGCGTATGGAGGGAGAAGGGAAGGGGCAGTGGCCTAGAGGAGAAGAAGCTGTTGTGGGTTCTTTTGGAGTGGAGGACCAGGCTATTTGAAGAAGAAGAAGACGCCCTGTTTGATAGAGGAAGAAGGCATGGCTGCACATGGCTTGCATGCGGCTGCAGGGGGTGGCTGCTGCAGCTGGCAAGGAGAGCTGTGAGCAGGGAATGGCTTAGCAGGAAGAGGTGATGGAGAGCATGGCACGAGGAGGAAAAAGTCAATCCAAGCAGCCGCGGGAAGCATTTCAAAATTAAGTAGAAATAAAAATAAAAGATGGTGAATTTTGCAAAGATGCATTTGAGGAAAAATGTTAATTGCAAGGCCACTTATTTACTCTCCTCCCCTCTCAATTAAATGCATGCATGCATGTATTTTTACAAATGCAACTATGTAACCCTAATATGCACCAGTAATGCTAGGAAATAGCACAAGATGGCACAATTACAGGTGTATTTTTGCGGTGCAATCAGGAGAGTGAGAGGGCAAGAAGGAGGAGAGTGTGGGAGGAGGAGGAGGAGGCTAAGGTTGGGAGCTTCGGTGGAAGCTCGGTGGAGCTCGCATGACCACTGCGAGCGCGTGCGGGAGGAGAGAGTCTGGAGAGGCGACCTCGACCGTCTGCAGCGGCTGGAGCTGCGGCATAGCAAGGAGTAGCATGGTAGAGAGCATTGGGAGCATGTTCTGATACTAGAAATTTTCCAGTATCAGACATCTGGAGTGGAGTCCAGACAACTGGCGGAGCATCTGGACATCTAGAGTCAAGACCAGAAATCTGAAAGCTCCTTTATCGCGAAGGTACATTCTTTTCGTGGTTATGACCATGCAGGCCACATCGCAAAATGTTTGTTGGGCTTGATTTGGTGGTTGCGACTGTCGTACACAGGAGCAACCTTGGGAAGGAGCGTGGAATGCTCTCCCACACATTTTCAGACGTCTGATCAGCTCACCAAACGACCGGAGGTGTTTCCAGACGACCGGAGGAGTGGTTAGACGACTAAAACTGCCTTTAGACGATTGTAGAGGAGGCCTAGACGTCTAAGGATGCCGTAGGGACTTGAGGTGAGGTTTTGTATCTTTTAAGGCGTCTAGACTTATTTCCAGTCGTCTGATTTTAGTCAGTAGACACATTTTTGACCCGTTTGGGGTCTAATCAGAATACTTTTTACGCAAACGAAGTACCTGTAGTTTCCTTGCAAGTTTCTCTACATACTAGAAACCTTTATACACTATTCTGAATCCTCCTTTTGTGATGTATTCCCTGGTATAATGTTTCCGCCTACTGTGTGTTTAAGGCTCGTAGAGACACCTGGGTGTACGGTTCGAGCCCCCAGTACTCCCGACTTGTCTAGTATAGTGGTTTAATGCCTTTAATAATATTAAAATAAGCATGTGTTGTAGAATTAACTGACTGGAACCCTAGGATGTGGCATGAAACCTAGGGTAGAGAAATGAATGCACCGTTTATATGGTATAAGGTACTTGTATGCAAAAATTGAAATAAACTGCTAGCAATTGCTTGTAAAATAATTGTGGATTGTCGGTTAGAATATGAGTTGCATGTATAACCAATTGCCTGTGAAATCACCAGTTGTATGTATTGAAGTATGGAACATGAGCTGCCTGAATATATGTAAATAAGAACTGAATTGTGAATGGTGGAATCTGGATCGGAATAAATGTGGTGAATATGAGCATGAACCCTACAGGGAATTAGGAGTAAAGCTCTTGTACTTGGTTGGAAACCTGAAATGTAGATGGGAAGTGTGTAGGCCCTTGAGTATGTGGTACCAAGGAGAGCGACTGTCCCCTTTTCGTGTAGACTGGAGCTAGCCACCCTTTGGTTGAGACCTGAGTTAGGATTGGCCACTCTACACCGACTCCTATTGGCCCTCATGTACGTGGTATCGAAGCGAGTCACTAGCGTAGGGAGGGAGCAAGCCACCCCACGGGGCCCAGGGTTTAGCTAGTGATGAGAACCTCATCATGAGCCATAACTAGCTCATTTTGACCTAATACAAAGGATAAAAGCTTCTACATAACTCAAGGAAAGACTTAACTTAGAGAATTCTGAGTTTAAGGAGAAAACAAGTCATAAGGGGTAAAAATGCAATTTTACCAGTATAATCTGCATACAGGTCCAAACATAGGTCAAACAAACCGAATAAGAAGGAAAGTGGGATGATCTGATAAGGGCTACAGCAATTCCAAGGAACTAAATAATAATCTGTAACCTTAAAACAAATCCACTTCAATTCACGAGGTTCGAGGCAAAGTAAAAATAGAATAAACCCTCTAAAATTCATAGAAAAATAATCTCTAGGGTTTAGAGCCTTCAATTTGGCCTTCGGAACCCATTTTGACCTACATTGAGAACTATGCCCAATTAATAACTTAATTTGGGTTTTTGCGTAAATTGACCAGTCAAACAAGGTTTTATCTAGAAATAAAATTCACCATCAGAATCCTTAGGTCCTAATTAGTCACGTATAAAAACTTGAGCCTAAGAAGAAACCTTCTTGACCAACTTTACATTTTGGTCCTCATCTATTTACATTTTGGCCCTCAACTTTTAAACCCTCGCATTCTGACCCCTAACTCTCCTTCGTTCTTTGCATTCAGATCCCTCCTGCAAAACCTGAGCAGCACCATGCTCCGGCGACCTTGCGCGGAGCATGGCGCCGCGCAGGGTAAGGGGGACCTTCTGCCAAGTAAACCGGGGGTGCCCTACGTCGTCAGCCGTCGCAGGAACACCCCCCTGGTCGTTGCAACCCACCATACCGGCCGTGCGAACGCACGGACGGTATGGGTCTCCACTTCCAGCGTCCTCCGGCGAGGGAGACACATCGTCTCCCTCCGCCCTCCTCTCTGATTCTACCCTATAAATACCCCCCGTCGCTCCACCGTTCAAGGGAGCTTGGTCCTGACGGAGAAATACCCTCTTTTCACTCTCTTCCTACTCCGACAGGAAGCCCTCCAGCTCCGGCGATTTTCCCCTCCTCCTCCTCGTCGTTCTGCCACACTACCAGCAGCAGGACTGCCTTCCCTTGCTCTTCCCGCGCTGCGCCGCATCCAGCGCGCGCCTCTCCAGCCCTCTCCTCGCCGTCGCTTCTTCCTCTGGGCAGCTTCTTCTCCGGCGACAGTCAATACGACTGTCGCCTGTTCCGGGCCCTCCTCGTCCTGTTAAGTAGGTATAACTTCTCACCTTTCTCCCCTCTTCCCTTTCCTCACTTTAAACCCTTACTGTCGCCCTCGATTCCGACCAATCGCCCTCACCTTCTCCACCTCCGGCCACACTCCGGTGACCTGCTCCCATCACTCCAGCACCCCATACGGCTCGCCGACCTGCACATAATTTCCGCCTCCTCACCCTGATCCATTTCCGCCCTTCCAATTCCCGCCACCCGACCTCTGCAACTCCACCGAACACACCCACTTCCCGACCCACAGTCTGACCTAGGGCAGCCCCGGCACGTCGCCCCACGCCTCGCCACCACCCGCACGAGCTTCGCCGCACTCTGGCGAAGCTCCCGGTTCCTTCTGATTAGGCCGAGAGGCCGTTTTGCTGTGAACAGGCCACCCGACCTCCGCCGCCATTGCTGTACAGAAGGAGCTGCCTCCACCTGCTGCTGCAGCCTCGCTATGCCCAGATCAGGTCTCAGGTTGCGTGGGGCGTCTTCGCGAAGAGCCTCAGGTTCGCAGCAGGGGCGAGGACCTCGCGTAGAGCCGCAGCTGCCAGCTGGTTCCTCCGCGCAGGCGCCAAATTGGGGTGGGACATTTAGTCCCACCTCGGAAGGCTCTGGAGCGGCGCAGCGATACAAATTGAAAACGTGCTGGAGGCTTATTGCCTCAGCACACGGGGTGAGGTCCCTCTCACACCGTCTCACCCGGCCGATCCGCGAGTTCATCACGCGGATCTGGCCGACCCGACCTGACTTGTCTGGCACTCCTCTCCCACCACACACGCCGGTGGGCCTGGACCCGGGCGCGACCCGTACCCGACTACCCGGCAGCTCTGGGAGAGCTTTCCTAGGAGCTGCTTCTGTGAGAGAGAAACGTTGGGGGGGGGGGGGAGGGTAGAATAGGTTTTGCCGTCTCTGATTGGAACTTTGAGTGTGCAGGCACAGGTGAAGGGACTGCGGAAGATCTGAAGAACAAAAAAGCAGAAGAAGAGCACGAGAAGGAGATCAACTGAAGAGAAGAAGAAGAAGACTGAAGGAAGAAGAGTAGCCAGGTCGAAGCAAAGAGGAAGGAGAAAGCAAAGAAGAAGAAGACAAGCGAGGCAGAGAAGAAGCTGAAGAAGACTGAAGGAAGGAGCACCGAGCAGCACTGTAGCAGCGGCGACTTAAGTCGTCTGAGTGGAAGATCAGACGACGCTCTGAAGGCAGAAAAGAAAGAAGAAGAACATCAACCACTGCTGCAGATAAAGAAAGACAGAAAGAAAAAGAAGAAAGGAGGAGAGACAACGTCCTGACAGCAAAAAGCAGAAGAAGAAGACCACAAGGAGATAAACAAAGAAGAAGAAACCGAAAGCCAAAGAGAAGAGAAAACAAAGAGGAAGAAAGAAGAGAAGAAGAAGCCAAATTTTCATCTCTCTCCCCCTCTCTCTCTCTCTTTATTTTTGTAATAAGAATTTGTACCCCTAGAATACAACTTGCTCCCTGAGTTCGACCTCGGGAACTCTTTATTTTTCGAGTAAAAAAATTATATATTTGAAATGATGGCAATAACTGGCTATACTACAACACTATAACAAAACCTAGTCATAAGTTGTCACCATCCACCACTTCTCATTTGGCACCGTTGCCGGGGTTAATAGCGAGAGGAAAAAAAAAAATTACCTGTCCTCGGAGTGGTTGTCGTGCGGTTGCTTGTCTTCTTGATTTCCTGTAGCTGCACAAAAGAGAGGAGATTATCAGAAACTAAAAAGAAACAGGAATGTTTACCTCTAGAATAGGAAGTGGTGGATGGCGACAACTTATGACTAGGTTTTGTTATAGTGTTTTAGTATAGCCAGTTATTGCCATCATTTCAAATATATAATATTTTTACTCGGAAAATAAAGAGTTCCCGAGGTCGAACTCAGGGAGCAAGTTGTATTCTAGGGGTACAAATTCTTATTACAAAAATAAAGAGAGAGAGAGGGGGAGAGAGATGAAAATTTGGCTTCTTCTTCTCTTCTTTCTTCCTCTTTGTTTTCTCTTCTCTTTGGCTTTCGGTTTCTTCTTCTTTGTTTATCTCCTTGTGGTCTTCTTCTTCTGCTTTTTGCTGTCAGGACGTTGTCTCTCCTCCTTTCTTCTTTTTCTTTCTGTCTTTCTTTATCTGCAGCAGTGGTTGATGTTCTTCTTCTTTCTTTTCTGCCTTCAGAACGTCGTCTGATCTTCCACTCAGACGACTTAAGTCGCCGCTGCTACAGTGCCGCTCGGTGCTCCTTCCTTCAGTCTTCGTCAGCTTCTTCTCTGCCTCGCTTGTCTTCTTCTCCTTTGCTTTCTCCTTCCCCTTTACTTCGACCTGGCTGCTCTTCTTCCTTCAGTCTTCTTCTTCTTCTCTTCAGTTGATCTCCTTCTCGTGCTCTTCTTCTGCTTTTTTGTTCTTCAGATCTTCCGCAGTCCCTTCACCTGTGCCTGCACACTCAAAGTTCCAATCAGAGACGGCAAAACCTATTCTACCCTCCCCCCCCACGTTTCTCTCTCACAAAAGCAGCTCTTAGGAAAGCTCTCCCAGAGCTGCCGGGTAGTCGGGTACGGGTCGCGCCCGAGTCCAGGCCCACCGGCGTGCGTGGTGGGCGAGGAGTGCCAGACAAGTCAGGTCGGGTCGGCCGGATCCGCGTGATGAACTCGCGGATCGGCCGGGTGAGACGGTGTGAGAGGGACCTCACCCCGTGTGCTGAGGCAATAAGCCTCCAGTACGTTTTCAATTTGTATCGCTGCGCCGCTCCAGAGCCTTCCGAGGTGGGACTAAATGTCCCACCCCAATTTGGCGCCTGTGCGGAGGAACCAGCTGGCAGCTGCAGCTCTACGTGAGGTCCTCGCCCCTGCTGCGAACCTGGGGCTCTTCGCGAAGACGCCCCACGCAACCTGAGACCTGATCTGGGCGTGGCGAGGCTGCAGCAGCAGGCGGAGGCAGCTCCTTCTGTACAGCAATGGCGGTGGAGGTCGGGTGGCCTGTTCACAGCAAAATGGCCTCTCGGCCTAATCAGAAGGTATCGGGAGCTTCGCCAGAGTGCGGCGAAGCTCGTGCGGGTGGTGGCGAGGCGTGGGGCGGCGTGCCGGGGCTGCCCTAGGTCGGACTGTGGGTCGGGAAGTGGGTGTGTTCGGTGGAGTTGTAGAGGTCGGGTGGCGGGAATTGGAAGGGCGTAAATGGATCAGGGTGAGGAGGCGGAGATTATGTGTAGGTCGGCGAGCCGTATGGGGTGCTGGAGTGATGGGAGCGGGTCGCCGGAGTGTGGCCGGAGGTGGAGAAGGTGAGGGCGATTGGTCGGAATCGAGGGCGACAGTAAGGGTTTAAAGTGAGGAAAAGGAAGAGGGGAGAAAGGTGAGAAGTTATACCTACTTAACAGGACGAGGAGGGGTCGGAACAGGCGACAGTCGTATCGACTGTCGCCGGAGAAGAAGCTGCCCAGAGGAAGAAGCGACGGCGAGGAGAGGGCTGGAGAGGCGCGCGCTGGGTGCGGCGCGGCGCGGGAAGAGTAAGGGAAGGCAGTCCTGCTGCTAGTAGTGTGGCAGAACGACGAGGAGGAGGAGGGAAAAACCGTCGGAGCTGGAGGGCTTCCTGTCGGAGTGGGAAGAGAGTGAAAACAGGGTATTTCTCCGTCAGGACCAAGCTCCCTTGAACGGTGGAGCGACGGGGGGTATTTATAGGGTAGAATCAGAGAGGAGGGCGGAGGGAGACGACGTGTCTCCCTCACCGGAGGACGCCGGAAGTGGAGACCCATACCGTCCGTGCGTTCGCACGGCCGGTATGGTGGGTTGCAACGACCAGGGGGGTGTTCCTGCGACGGTTGACGACGCAGGGCACCCCAGTTTACTTGGCAGAAGGTCCCCCTTACCCTGCACGGTGCCATGCTCCGCGCAAGGTCGCCGGAGCATGGTGCTGCTCAGGTTTTGCAGGAGGGACCTGAACGCAAAGAACGAAAGAGAGTTAAGGGTCAGAATGCGAGGGTTCAAAAGTTAAGGGCCAAAAAGTTAATAGATGAGGATCAAAATGTAAAGTTGGTCAAGAAGGTTTCTTCTTAGGCTCAAGTTTTTATACGTGACTAATTAGGACCTAAGGATTCTGATGGTGAATTTTATTTCTAGATAAAACCTTGTTTGACTGGTCAATTTACGTAAAAATCCAAATTAAGTTATTAATTGGGCATGGTTCTCAATGTAGGTCAAAATGGGTTCCGAAGGCCAAATTGAAGGTTCTAAACCCTAGAGATTATTTTTCTATGAAATTTAGAGGGTTTATTCCATTTTTACTTTGCCTCGAACCTCGTGAATTGAAGTGGGTTTGTTTTAAGGTTACAGATTATTATTTAGTTCCTTCAAATTGCTGTAGCCCTTATCAGATCATCCCACTTTCCTTCTTATACGGTTTGTTTGACCTATGTTTGGACCTGTATGCAGATTATACTGGTAAAATTACATTTTTACCCCTTATGACTTGTTTTCTCCTTAAACTCAGAATTCTCTGAGTTAAGTCTTTCCTTGAGTTATGTAGGAGCTTTTATCCTTTGTATTAGGTCAAAATGAGCTAGTTATGGCTCATGATGAGCTAGTCACCCTACACCGACTTGTTTGGCCCTATGGGCAAACCGGGTTAGTCAGACGAGGGTGCACGGATTATGGAGGGATGAGACCCCTGTTTTTGAGAGGGCTAGGCCCTATACTTTTCCGTTCTGTACTTTGGGTGTACCCACTAGCGGAAACAACTGACCGTGTGTCAGTGTAAGGTAGTTACCCGTGCGCTTATCACTCATGCTGTAGTCACTGCTACGTCTTAACAGTGACCTCGGGGTGGTTGACTAGGTGTAGGACTACCACAGGGGACTCTCCCGACTAGGAGAGCACCACGTGTACCTTTTACTCTTCGAAAATGACTACAATCAAGATTGTTCCCACGAGGAACATGCAAGATCAAGAATTTCTAAATGTTTGAGAAAAATGGGTGAAAAGGAAATACACATAAAACAAATAAATAGAAAAGAGAATTAAACTTGCTACTTTTACTATTTTAGATAGTATAGATACCACTTTACTCAGCATTCGCTAACTCTGTCTTTTTCATAACACTATTTAGGACTAGGAGTTGAGCAGCCCGAGCTTCCGGCTGCGGAGGGTGCTGGGCCCAGTCGAGCCCAGTCGTAATTTCAGCACTTTTCGTTGTTTCCCCTTACTGTTGTAGTGAGTTTCATACTTTTAGCTACTGTTGTCGTTACTGTTTACTTTCATTTCCGTTGTTCTATTGTTGTGGTGGTATGTAATGGAACAGCAGTTTTACTTTCCTTTACTGCTTTGTATGTTTTTACTGCTTAGTTATATTGCATATGTGAATGTGGTTTACTTTCCTACTTTTTGGTTATTTCTTGTTGGACGACTGGGTTTTAGGATTAGTTGAGGCTAGCCAATCTTGGGTCTTGTAGGGATCTGGGAACCGAATCGTAACAGTATGGTTGGCAAGTTGTCGTGGGTAATAGCCCATTGGCAGGTCGTTTAGAGCCCAGCCTCAAGACCATTCTCTTTCACTACTACCTTTAGGTAAATCTTAGACCAGGAAAGTCACCTACTTAAACAAGGAAAAGGAAAATAAAAAAGGAGAAAAGAAAAAAAAGAAAATAAGCTATACTTCACTACACGAGTATGGCTGACAAGTTATCCTGGGTAACAACTCATTGGCCGATTGTCCAGATCCCAGCTCATAAAATGCACAAGAATTCCAAAACATTTAAGGAAGAAGAGGGGAAGTAGCATAATCCGGAAAAATATACACTGGGTTCACCCGTGTGTTGACCCCACAAAAATAAAAGGTAGGGAGAGAGCTACCGGTCAGATAGATACACCTTTAGGCAATATTTTTTTCTTTTGGGTCACTTAAGGGTGTGGAAACTCAAAGTTCATTTAATTGCCATTGAGTGAGTCTATCACTTTCACAATAAGATGGTTAGTACTAAGAATCCTTTTCAAGTCTTGGGTGGATTGGGTAGCCGTAAAAAGTTACCCCAAAATACTCAACACCAAAAATCCCAAAAAAAAAAATAGAAAAGATGAAAAAGAAAAAATATATATTTGCTTCTATATAGAATAAGTCGAGGACTCGGACGGTCGGCGTTTTGGCAGGCAACCCGGGCACTGTTGAGTCTCTACAAGTTAGGTTCTTAGTAGAAACTTCCTCCTATTGACAAGCAACTTCTACTTAAGTAATCAATTCGTAGTTTTATTTTGTAAATAACATTTAGGTTAAACCTTGCTAGGGACTAGCAGGGCATGGGGGTATGATGACTCTACAATTACAAGTGTTAATAACATCAATTAGAGTCAATTTCGAGGGTACTTGTGCGATAATGTCATATTACAATGGGCTTGGGAGCATTGCATGTATATTAGATGATCTTTACATTTTAGTCGTTTAGAATCAATGTTTAATGACCATGTGCACAAGTCCATTTTGAAAAAGGTCTCAGATGAGTGATCGGACAGTACAGATGGATCTAGATCGACGAATGGAGTCCAACGGACTCGAAATCACTTCAATCCAACCATCGTAGCTCACACAACAAGCTTGAAAAGGATCAATGTCCAGGGGGCAATGCAACTTCCTTACAAGCCTCAGATGAAAAATTCGACTGTATGGATGGATCTAGAGCAATGATCGTAGTCTGGTAGCGTAGGAATCATCTCGATTTAAGCATCGTGACACCCTCTACAATAGAAAGAAGATGGATGGCTCAAATGGCACCATGTGGTGCCATCCAGGCTGACCCTCACACCCCTAGCAGCACAAGGCGCGCGGTGCGCGTGAAGTAGCAGTGCAGTAGCGCACGTGTGGGAGCAAGGCAGCGCAGCAGTGCAGCGGTGAGGGTGACAGCGGCACTTGCACGTGGAGTTGCACGCGTGGGCATATGCTCGCGAACCAGCGTGCGCCACTGCATGCGCACTTGACAAGGAGCAAGAGGTGCGCGCCAACAGGGCTTGAGCGACAAATGTAGGGGCCTCTAGTGACATTTGCAGCTGTCACTAAAGACCTAGATTTGAATTTGAGCCCTCTCCTCACTTATAAGAAGGGTCCTACCCCACCCATTTGCACCAAGCTTCCACCCACAAGATAGCACCACCTTCTAGAGTTCCAAGCAAGGTCCTGAAGCCACCGAGCAGCCGATGGAAGCCCCTCCACTGCTGTGGTTTTCTCAACTCGTTCTTCTTCCTTGTCTTAGTGTTATTTTATTTTCTAGTGTAGCTCATGTCTTAATTTTATTAAAGCATTCATCTACATTATGTTTGATTACACATTTGATAAGAAATTATTGGCACATTGATTTTATGATATGGTTCTGTAACCATTCTCTCTCTATCTCTCTTTCTCTCTCTCATTTTCTCAAATCAATTTTCAAGCACACAAACGACATATTTACGTGACACAAAAGCGAGTATTTGATCTAATTATTGCCTCCCTGTGTTCGACACTCGGACTCACCTCCAATTCTTTATTTAAAATTGACGTCGTAAGTGAACTACAACGAATGGATTTTATACAAACGCGTCCAGTGAACGTCAGTTTTTGACGTTGTTGCCGAGGAGGCAATATATCTCTTATTCGCTTTCATTTTCTTGGTGATTATTTATACTTGTGTTTTCTAACTTTCTTTTCTCTCTCTTCTTGTGGTTGCAGGAACCTTGTGCATCGGCAACGGGAGGAGAACGAGTTGGGTTGGATCAAAAGGAAGCGCAAGAAAAAGAATGCCAACGACCTGAAGGCTTGATCTTGTCTTTCCATGAGCCATTGATCAAAAGGGCTAAGAGATTGCAAGCACGATGGTCTCTTGCAATAAAGCCCCTAAAAGGTGCCCTTTATTGCAAGCACGATGGTCTCTTGTTTTTCGAGGATGCAATTAATCAATTGAATGTTGAGAAACATCGAGTCCCTAATTCAGTGAATGTATATGTTGAACTTCCTTCCAACCATTAAAGATGCTATGCAAGTGCCTAAGAGTGTATCAATCCTTAAATGTAGTACCCATTTTTCAACATCACATAAATGTGCAAGCTTCAACATATCTATATAAGGCACATCCCTGATGCATGCCCAATCAATCTCAATTTGAAAGGAGAGATTCTCCTAGGTAGTTGAGTGAAGATGGAGGCTCATTTTGGCTCTCGTTACTTGGTGGCACTGGTGGTGTTGTTAGGCGCCACCTCGTTCACTATCCCTATGCTCGTCCAATCACAAAGTTGCTTCCAAAATTGTATAAATACGATACAAACGTGCCTAGCGGGTTGTGGCATGAGCAACCCCACTTGCCAAACAACTTGCACTGGTACTTTCTTTAGTTGCATTTCCGGATGCATAAATGGGCTCACGTCGCCACCGCCACCGCCACCCTCACCCCCCCCTCCGCCGCCGCCACGATCATGCGTCCAACAATGCGTACACGATTTATTTTCCTGTTCCTTGGGTTGTCGTACTGCAGGCACTACATTTCAAACTTGTGTTGAAGGATGCGGGGGCACTTATAGGACTTGCATCAGGGCCTGTTAGTGAAATCTATGTAATAGTGAGGGTAGCATGCAAGAATAAAGCAAAAGGAAGCTACAGGAAATAATGACATGGGTCTTCTTGGACCTGTCAATGTTACGTTGAAATCATCCTTCTCACCTGAATAAATGAGACTATATATATATATATATATATTCATGGCGTGTAAGATAACGATACTTCTTTCTTGATACTTGTCCATCAATTAAAGCTGCATGTTAAATCCCATGCATCAAGTCTCCATCATATCTTAACCCATGAAGATGTTTGTGAGCTATATATAAATTAGCCGAAGATATACCTAAACCTTCTACGTTCCAATATTATCAATTAACATGTGCATAATTCACCACACATCTAAGGTTTTGCCATCTATGTATATTGGAAAACTACAGTACGATCAATAATACTGAAATTAGAAAACAATATCCACTAAATAACCAAAGGTGCTCCGCCTAAGTCGTAAGTGCTCTTCATGGCACGAGGTCTAAACCCTCGAAGAGATTAGCGTGATGAAGTCATCGCGACGAGATCCCTGAGGCCACCATCCCGAATTGATACATTCGATTTTTCTTCTATGTGTGACATCGGTTTCCTCCACGGGAATTTGCATGGACACCGCAGCCCGAAGGATTTTATGGTCTTCCGTATTTATATCATCTAAATTAAGGAATCTCTATGTACAGCTTCAATTCTTTGCTGTCCTTATTCCCTTCTCGTGATTTGTTGAACTTCATGAGATATATATGTGAAGATTGTTATATATCCATACGCAAAATCATGCCAAGGAAAGGGAGAGGTTTTCAGATTCCTCGCACGATAGGCAAAGTGTCTGATGGAGATTTGGTTTATTCGTTAATAAATGCTCGATGCTGGAGCACTAGATGTGGATGTCGAATTCATCAGATCTAGCTAGTGAGAACGAATTGACAAAACAAGTTTTTAAAAATTGTCATGATTTAAACAAATTTGGTAGTGTGACTATGTTAAATAATTTCTCCTTTTATTGCCGTTTGCTAAGGAGCTGCTTAATCAAGTAGACTTTTAATGTATGATGAATATCGGGCAAAATTTTCTAATATAGGACTACTTTTTATAGATCCAATGTAAGTGAATTGATATTCTTTGCAATGTCTCATAACTAAACAACAAATTACCATTGGTGTCCTTGATTATTCTTGACGTAAAGCCGGTAACTCCTTTGAATGTTAGTAACTGTTGATTTTCTCGCTTAATGGAGAGTTGATGTGATCTCAATGCGTACGTCACATCTCTTTCTTTTTTATTCAAATAATTAGCCTTTGGATAGAGGTGAGAAGCCTCCTGATCTACCGTAATCAGGAGAGACTTCGTAGCGTTAAAAGGTCTGGTGCTTTCATGTTTATTTTATGTCAGGCGTCAACTTTCATTGTACGGACTAATATGCTCTCTTAGGCATATGCAATATTAGGCCCGTGTCTGAGCTTTTACCCGCACAGACCACCCCGAAAGCACCAGTAATACGTTTATGAGTAGAGATATTAAATTAAACGTTTTCGGGTGGTCTCATTAGAAACTGAATTGGCGATATAGAAAAGGAACTTATATATGAGTTACATAACTACCAAAAATAGAAAAAAATCATAAGTCAAGAATTTAAATTTTTATCTTTATTGAAAGCCTTTTTTGAAGAATTATCCTAGTCTTATATCTTGCATCAAAATTAACGTGGCTTATAATATATTTGAAAACTTTTCTTTAGAATAGTAACTCATATTCTTTAGATAAGTATTTGGCTGAGATATATTTTGTTAAGATATATCCTTGATATTTATAAAGTAATATTCCTTTGCTGTTGCTGTATATTCTATTAGAAACATTTCCTGATATATTTTCTTGACTTATAAATATTTTGTCTGTGGTACGTTCTTGTGGAAAATCTTGGATTTTCTTTACCCTTCATTTCCGACACATGGAGTATATTGCTCAGCTAAAATATCATTGAAATTTGTTAGACCTTTTGAATATGATGACGTATGAATCAATTCCCATGTAAAAAATTTCAACCACGTTAAATACGGAGGTCTGAGGTGTGCTAAACGATGCTGCTGGTATAATTTCAATGATCAACCATTTGTTCTTGACCACTCGAATAAATTAAGTTGTAGGTTACTTTTCATTGGTTGGTGATTAATGTTATTTTCTATGTACTTTCATGTTTTTGATGGAGATTTTAAAGAAAGGTACTACTTTTGTTTTCAATGTTAGTTATGGTGATCTAGGATTGAGAATTGGTAGGCAAATGTAGCAGAAAATCTGTAAGCATTTTGAAGCTCAACCTTCTACAAGTCTGTATGGTAAACTAAATTATGCATTGATGTGACTTGGATATTTTAAACATGGATACCATTTTATATGTTCTTTTTACCAATTATCCAAAATCAATGTATTCTTTGCGTCTATATAAAATAATATTGTGATTACCTTGTTAGCTTCAAGAGGAGAAATTACAATTTTATTTTCAAAATAAAATAATTACAAGGGTGAAAGTACACACTAGAATGAGAGTCAATAGTGTACCATAAAAAATTTGATACAAATAAATAATCACACAAATCAATCATCACAAATGTGTTAGTCCAATCTCTCATAATATATATTTTGATGATTTTAGAAAATAACAAAAAGAAAAATAAAATCAATGGAACCACAATTTCTATCATTATTTTAACTCAATTGTAGGTGTTATTTCATCTCACCATCTCAAACGAATGATTAAAGGATGAAGATATCGTTTGTCTAGGTCTTAAGTGTAATTATATTAACTTATATAAAGAGTTGTAATTTTATATTTATTGAGTCTAGATGAGTTTTAAAAAGCCCCCACCTAGATATAAAGACACTAAACTTAGGCTCACAATACTGATTGCACAAAAATTATAGGACTTAAATTACCTAAATTGAGTTAGAACTTAATATAATTATAGCATAATTCATGCATTAGTAGCATATCTGAAATCTTTCCCGCTTTACTTAGATATTACGAAATAATGCTATAATAATGTACTAATTAGTGTATTGTTTGGTTTGTAGGTAATAAAAGCTTAGGAGATTGCCTAAAGCTGGATCTGAAGTCAGATAAAGGCTAGAGCTATAGCAGAGCTGGAGTAGAAGCCTTGGAATAAATCTACACATCAGCTAAAGATATAATGTAGGGAAGAGGTATACTACATTACTTGTAGGATTTTAATGTGTGAGTTGAATTATGAAGAACATTGGACATCTCTACACCTATCCATAGCCTTAGAATAACCTTAAACACCTTCTCAAACCTTAGTCACCCTTATATTAGGTCACCATAGCCTAAAACACCTCAAAACTCACATTCTAACCCACCTTTGCACGTTCAGGTAGGATGCTGGACATCCAAGCTATTTAGATTCCACACGCAAAGCTTAGAACCCAATCTACTACATAATTGGACGTCCAGACAAGGTGTCAGACATCCAATTTCTATAGAAACCCAAGACACAACCTATATTCCATATTGATTTAGTATTAGACATCCTGACTAAGGACTTGGACTTTTGATTTTGAAGTATAAGTCATCTGATCTTAAGATCGGATGTCTCAAACCCTTCTTCTATTGTTGTTTTTGGGAAGTCCTATAAACCCAATCCTACACCTAGGATACCTAAATTAAGGTATCTTAAGCTTAGTACACAACCCTAAACCTCTCCTAGGAACCTAATTAGGTTCTCACTAAGTTAATTACACCTTACCTAGTTAATTGGACTCATAGAGTCCAATTGAGTTCAAATCTTAACCAATACAAGTCTAATTGGACTCAGTGAGAGCCTAATTGACTCAAGCCTAATGTAATTGGGGATTTTCTCTCCCAATTGAACACATGTTAACCCAATTAAAAATGGTTAAGTTTAATTGGATTAGCCATTTAGTAATAGATTACACTGAAACCTATTTTTAGATACCTTGATAGCACACGAGTAGAAAAAGCACTACTCGCAATGGTAAATTTTTTACCGTTATAAAACTATCGAAAATAAAAATATTCTTGACAGTTCTAAGTGTAATGATTACCAAAAGTTCGAACATTAACTTTCTCATCTATAAAGCAGGTGGGGTGGTTGAGACTATTCTGGACCGTTTATAATGGTCAAGAATAACAATATACTCAACCGTTAATAGATAAACGGTCGAGGATAAATGCAATCGTCGACCATTAAATATGTAACGGTCAAGAAAAGGAAAGTATAATTAAGGCCTTAGGTTGACACCACTGTTGACCGTTTATAACGATCGACAATAATAATATACTCGATTGTTCCCAGATGAAAGATCGAGGATATTCTCATCGAAAATCGTGGCGGCAAAAAGATAATTTTTTGAATGCATTCCTTGACCATATAATCTAGAACGGTCGAAGAAACATAGGCAAAAATCCCAGTGTGACCCCAACTCCTTCCCCTTTCCTTCTTCTTTCCTTCCTACGAAACCCACAGCACCGCCAACCTCCTCCGTCAACTTTGAGGGCCCTCCTCCCACCGACGACCGCACGCATGTCGTCCAGCAACCCCCCCACAGTAAGTGCTCCTCGCCCCTCCTCGTGCCACCACCACGATGGCCACCAGCACCACCACGACCACCTTTTCTTCCTTGTGCCGCCACCACCACCATGACCACCTCACTGTTCGGCACGTAAATCATGTTTTAGAAGATTATTTAGTTGTAGTATAACGCGAAAACACGTCGACAAATAAATTTGTAAAGACTGGTGAGTACCAGGTCATTCGTTCGGAGGTAATCTCGATTTTAATAGAAACTTTTCAATAAACTAGTTCTAACAGGTATTTATATATGTATATATGTATAAAGAGGCATCAGATATTCATAAGATCAAATTTCATTGTATTGATAAAGAGTTTTTCATAGTAGAAATTGCTATGCTAAATAGAAAAAGAGAAATAGCAAATAGATAGAAAGAGAGAGAGATTGAGATAGAGAAGGAGGTAGAGAGATGATGTTGTTTATAGGATGCTTGTACGAGATGCAGCAGCACCTCAAATCTAGAGCATCGAAACGAAGGTTGGAGCGAAGTTGTAGAGGGACAAAGAATCGCAGAGAAGGTGGAAGAGATGTCTGGAGCTTTTTTTCCAAGGGGGCTTTGGGGGCAAAAAGGGCATTTTGGTCCATCTCAAGCAACAACCTTAAGTTAATCAGATCCGTCGATCGGGAGATTAATGGACCTAATTTAGCTTTAAAACTCCTTTAAAATTGCCTTCTACACTCTGGGCACACAAGATGCCGACACGTGGCATGCCTAGAGCCCTTGATCCATGATTGCATGGCTCCCGCTCCTCTGCGCGTGCCCGCTCACCTCGTCTTAACACCTAATCATCAGCCGTTCGATCTTACAATTGGGTAGCTTACACGCACGTGCACCTCGCCTTTGCGCTTCAGAAACTACATAGAATCACACGTTGGATCAGGCATTCGACCACATCCGCTCTCAACTCACTGTGTGGCTGCATCCCCGCGCTTTGCTCGTGATCGAATGAAACTATTTAATCTGCGCCTAATTTTGGGTGAGGCACCGCTCGAACGTGTGCCCATCTCTTCGCATCGAAGGCGCTAACCAACCCGCTACTCCGACTTGGTTGTTGCGTTTAGGTTTTTAGGTAACTTATTCTCTGCCATTGGACGAAGATCGAACGGTCGAGATCTTTCCTTTGATGAGGCATGATTGGATGGGTGATGTGGTGATGACTCTACAATTACAAGTGTCAATAACATCAATTAGAGTTAATTTCGAGAGTACTTGTGCGATAATGTCAGATTATAATGGGCTTAGGAGCATTGCATGCATATTGCATGATATTTACATTTTAATCGGTTAGAATCTATGTTTAATGACCATGTGCAGAAGTCCATTTTGAAACAAGTCTCAGATGAGCGGTCGGACCGTACGAAAGGATCTGGATCGATAAACGTAGTCCAATGGACTTGACATCACTTCGATCTGACCTCCGTAGCTCCCACAACAAGCTTAAGAAAGATCAACGGCCAGGGGGCAATGCGACATCCTTATGGGCCTCGGATGAAAAATACAACCATACTTATGGATCTGGAGCAACAATCGTAATCTGGCAGCGTAGGAATCATCTCGATCTGAGCATCGTGGCACCCTTTACAATAGAAAGAAGATGGATGGCCCAGATGGCGCCACGTGGTGCTGTCCAGGCTGCCCGTCACACCCCCAGCAGCACAAGGCACACGATGCACGTGAAGCAACAGTGCAGCAGCGTGCATGCGAGAGCAAGGCAGCACAGCGGTGCGAGTGGTAGCGTGCACGTGTGCATGGAGCAACGTGCATGGGCATATGCGCACGGACCAGCATGTGCCAGCACATGTGCGTGCACCAGCAGGGCGTGAGTAGTAGGTGCATCTTCAGTGACAGTTGCAGGGGCCTTTAGTGACGCTTGCAGCTGTAACTAAAGATCTGAATTTGAATTTGAGCCCTCTCTTTACTTATAAAAAGAGTCCTACCCCACCCATTTACACCAAGCTTGTACCCACGAGATACCACCACCTTCTAGAGCTCTAAGCAAGGTTCCGAAGCTGTCGAGCCACCAACAGACGACCCTCCACCACCGTGGCTGTCTCGACGCATTCTTCTTCCTTGTCTTAGTGTTATTTTATTTTGTAGTGTAGTTCCTGTCTTGATTTTGTTAAAGAATTCATCTACATTATGTTTGATTACATATTTGATAAAAAATTGTTGGCACATTGATCTCATGATATGGTTCTCTAACCCTTTTCTCTCTCTCCATCTCTCCTCTCTCTCATTTTCTCAAATCGATTTTTAAGCCACAAATGACATATTTACGTGACACGAAAGTGAGTATTTGATCTAATTACTATCTCCCTGTGTTCGACACTTGGACTCACCTCCAATTCTTTATTTAAAATTGACATCGTAAGTGCACTACAATGAACAGTTTTACGCAAACACATCCAATGACGATCAATTTTTGGCTCTGTTGCCGAAGAGGCAATGGATTTCTTGTTCGCTTTCATCTTTATAGTCATTATCTATACATGTGTTATCTAACTTGCTCTTCTCTCTTCTTATGGTTGCAGGTACCTCGTGCATTGGCAATAGGAGGTGAACGAGTCGAGTTGGATCAAAGGAAGTGCAAGAAGAAGACCACCATCAACACGAAGGCTTGATCTTGACTTTTCATAATCCAAAGGTAACTTCTCATCTTTGGGACCAATAAAAATGCTGGTGTGTTAAAAAATCCCTCTCATTTGTTTCTCGAAGAGAAAACACCACAATTAAGTCTTCAACATGTTAACTTCGAAAAAATCATTTTTTGGATTTGGGTTGAGGACATAATTTAAGGACCCTAAACACTTCTAAAAATTTTGGGAAAAATATCAGAGGTTTCCCTTATAGTAGGTGAACTCCCCTTCAGATTGTAGAGCCAAACTCCTTTTGGTTTGATCGTGAGAAATTCGCTACTGGAAGTGCACAAGGTTACCCTAAGTTCTGGAGATCTGTAGGGCGTTCTTACTGCTGTGAACTCCATGAAGTTCAGATTTGTAAGAGATTTATATTTATGAAAAGATCTTAAAATTCTCTACACTAATTATGGAGATCATTTTTGCATTTGAAATTGATTAGTACTTGTTCTGATCAAAATCTTAAACTTGCGCATTGCTCTAGAAATTCTGGACAAATAGACCCCCTCTTGAAAAAATGTGAATTTGGGTGGCTTATCGTCCTCAAAAGATTTTGAAATTAATTTTTTTGAAAATATCATTTGATTTTGATCAGGATAGGGTTATTTCTTGTTTTGATTAGACCCTTATTAACAAAATCTCAAAAAAAAAAATTCATTGAGTAGAAGCTACACACCCTAGGATCTTCCACACTAGGGAGTTTTTAACTTTATTGCCACACAAAAGGCCTTAAAGAAAATCAATCTTCACCAACGATGTGACTATACATTTGTGTCTTGTTTGAATGTGTAAACAAGTGAAATTTTAAAAGCCATTAAAGCAAGGTTTAAACAAACCTTGAAAATGACACATCTTAATCTTGCTTGATAAAGAACACTTGTTTTGGCATTGGATCCTTGCACCCAATTGTGCACAGATGTGACCCACAGATAGGACCAATCTAAGTCTTGGGAGTGTGATTGGGTTTGTTAAGTGCTTGGCCTTAATTCCCATTGTGGAATTCGGTGTCTAGGCTACGGGGAAGTGTCAAACGACCATGGTTGTGGGTACAAAGGAACCGGCGGCATGAGCTAAAGGAAGAACCTTCTCCTCAAACCCCTCGAAATCAACCTAGCCGGATTAACTTTGGGAAGGGAGGTTTAAGTGCTTACAAATTTGATCACTCTCTTCAGGGCTTCTAGGTCACCTAGGGGACTAGTTTTGCTTGTTTGATTTTGCATACTTAATTCGCTCATCCCTCTTCTTCTTCCAACCCATGGATTTTAATGCTGATCCATCTTACCTAAACTATCCCTAACATGATTTGTATTCTAACCCAAGTAGATTATATCAATAGTTTACTTGGGATAACCAGCCACCTAGTTGGGGATACAATCCAATATTTGATTATCTTGAAGACACTTTTTATCCCAACTATCCCAATTTCACTCAACTCGAACCAACTTCCTATTGGGATACATACAACCCACCCACCCAGGGTTATGATCCAAACCTTGGGGATCCGTATCTTGATTCTCCTTGTGATGACTTTTCTTTTAGGCTCCATCCACCCACTAACTAATCTGTTGGGACCTACACTCTGGGAGAACACCAAGGCTCCCACCCTTCCTAGGACCCTAACCAAGATAGGTCATCTGAATTCAAGGATCTCTCTTACTTGACTTATGGATTGGAAGGGATTCTAGAAAAATGGAAATCAAAGGATGATCATAAACCTAGGCAAATCAAGAATGATCAAACTTTTCTTTGGACTCTTGATGAAGAATCCGACAAGGAGGACTTAGAACCTCAATTATTCTAGAGTAGGACTAAACAGAAAATGGTGCCTCTTGAAGAATTGGACCCCGAAAATGATAGAATAGAGGACCCACCTAAGAACTTAAACCCTAGTATGGACTTTAGCACACATCCTCAACCATACCCTCCTAACCTTGATTTGAATGCTAAGGAGGAAATCCAAGGGAAACCTAATGTCACTCTATCAATTCTTGATAGCCTTCAGTTGGAGTTACATAAACAAAATAAATAATTTATTGAAGGGCAACAACCCATGATTGATATGTTCCAACAAATGGAGGAAGAGGGCCAAAGAAAACTATTAAAAACAACTCTGTTTACAGAATTCATGAAGCAAGGCCCTGTAGTGATCGATTGGTACACCTATTTACCCAAAATTGGTTCAGTCCACCATTGATGCTCCCCAGGAGTTGGACAACTCAATAGAAAATGTCATTAAGGATTCCTCAAAACATGATTTGGGGAGAGTTGAGGATAAACATCAGGAGGAAACTGAGAATTTCGGGGACGATGTCTTTGAATCTAAATCTAATCTTTCCAAGGAAAGTGATTTGGTGGAAGAGACATCCAAAATTGAAGATGGGGAGTGGGATTACAATTTCGAAATAATTGATTTTGAATCATTTGAAACCCCCATCACAAGTTTAGAGGAGGGCCAAGGGAAAGAATCTGAGCTAGAGGATGAAATTAGCCCTACCTCTAATACAACCTTGAAAATTGAGTTTGATATGTAAGTGGTTGAAGATAACATTATTGGGGTCATGGAATGGGAGGGAAAAAGCAATGAAACTCCAGTTGAAGAAGGGATGGATTTTTATTTAGAGAGCGACCTCATGCTTAGGGCCTATTTTGAAACTTTTAATTTTGTTACGTGCCTTATCATAATTGAAATCCCGCAACTCGAATGTAATGGAATTGATATACCTTTGGGGGATTACAACTTTAAAGGGACACAAGTTGGTTATAAAACCTACGTTTTTAGTGTCCGGCATTTTAGATTCGGGTTGCGCTCGTCCAAATCAATTTCTCTGCATGCCTACAGACTAAGAGAGGAACAGACACGGGCATGTATGGTACACCATTTGCAGAGATCCCGTCCTTTAAGGATGGGACTCAACCACAACCTAGTTCACATCTGCAGACTTCAGACTCTGGGTCTGGCTGATTTTGTTTTCACCTCCTTGACCCAGACTAGTCTTGTATGTGCATTATGCCAAGCTGAAGTCTCTAAACTCAAAGCTTCCTAGGATGCAACCTAGAGGTTTCAAGCTGACTGGATTCACGATTACAACTCAGGTGATTTCTTTCCCTACTCCCTTGCATACATTTATTTTTCCAATGAGGACATTATCCAACTTAGGCATGGGGGGTGGTAATTCTCAGGATCTGAGTACAAATTGTCAGTTTGAACAAATTTTAATTCTTTTTGTTAAAAATAAATAAAATTAGGAAAAGAAAAGTTAGGTATTAGAAGCTTGTCGACTTTAGGAAATGATACGTTAGGGACCTAATCTCTTACTCTCTTCAGGCCTTCGGACTTAATCAGTCCAGGTGTCCACTAAAATGTGGACTTGGTCTTGAGTCCTCGCCACCTTAATTTATTTTAATCTGGTCAATGATGAGAACCTCATCATGAGCCATAACTAGCTCATTTTGACCTAATACAAAGGATAAAAGCTCCTATATAACTCAAGGAAAGGCTTAACTCAGAGAATTCTGAGTTTAAGGAGAAAACAAGTCATAAGGGGTAAAAATGCAATTTTACCAGTATAATCTGCATACAGGATAATTTAGGGTCCAAACATAGGTCAAAGCAACCTAATAAGAATAAAAGTGGGATGAGATGATCTAGCAAGGGCTACAGCAATTCCAAGGAAATAAATGATAATCTGTAACCCTAAAACAAATCCACTTCAATTCACGAGGTTCAAGGCAAAGCAAAAATGGAATAAACCCTCTAAAATTCATAGAAAAATACTCTCTAGGGTTTAGAACCTTCAATTTGACCTTAGGAACCCATCTTGACCTACATTGAGAACCATACCCAATTAATAACTTAATTTGGGTTTTTGCGTAAATTGACCAGTCAAACAAGGTTTAATCTAGAAATAAAATTCACCATCAGATTCCTTACGTCCTAATAAGTCATGTATAAAAACTTGAGCCTAAGAAGAAACCTTCTTGACCAACCTTACACTTTGGTCCTCATATATTTACTTTTTGGCCCTCAACTTTTGAACCCTCGCATTTTGGCCCCTAACTCTCCTTCGTTCTTTGCGTTCAGGTCCTCCCTGCAAAACCTGCCAGCACCATGCTCCGGCGACCTTGCGCGGAGCATGGCGCCGCGCAGGGTGAGGGGGAGGGTCTGGCAAGTAAACCGGGGGTGCCCTGCGTCGTCAGCCGTCGCAGGGACACCCCCTGGTCGCTGTAACCCACCATACCAGCCGTGCGAACGCACGGACGGTATGGGTTTCCATCTCCGGCGTCCTCCGGCGAGGGAGACACGTCGTCTCCCTCCGCCTTCCTCTCTGATTCGGTCCCTATAAATACCCCCGTCGCTCCACCGTTCTTCCTAGCTCGGTCCTGACGGAGAAAGACCCCCACTTCCTCTCTTCCCACTCCGACAGGAAGCCCTCCAGCTCCGGCGGCCTCCCCTCTTCCTCCTCGTCGCTCTGCCGCACTACCAGCTGCAGGGTTGCTCTCCCTCGCTCTTCCCGCGCCACGCCGCACCCAGCTGGCGCCTCTCCGGCCCTCTGCTCGCCGCCGCCCCTTCCCCCGGGCATCTTCTTCTCCGGCGACAGTCGATACGACTGTCGCCCGCTCCGGCCCCTCCTCATCCTGCTAAGTAGGTAGAACTCCTCCTCTTCCTCCCCTCTTCCTTTTCCTCACTTTAAACATCTACTGTCGCCCTCGATTCCGACCAATCACCCCTCACCTTCTCCACCTCCGGCCATCCTCCGGCGAGCCGCTCCCATCACTCCAGCATTCCACACGGCTCGCCGACCTGTAAATAATCTCCGCCTCCTCACACTGATCCATTTCCGCCCCTCCACTTCCCCCAAATCACCCTCTGCAACTCCACCGAACAAACCCATCTCCCGACCCACAGTCCGACCTAGGGCAGCCCTTAGGCTCCGCCCCGCCGCCTGCACACCCCCCGACCACCTTCGCCGTGCCACGGCGAAGGTCCCCCGCGTTTCTGATTGGGCCGAGAGGCCGTTTTTCTGTGGGCAGGTACCTGCGCTCGTCGCCGCCATTGTTGAAGCGAAGCAGCTTCTTCACCTGCTGCCCCAGGTGCACCACGCCCAGGTTACGCTCCCAGATAGTGCGAGGCGCCTTCGCGAAGTACCAGGCTGTAGTCGAGTCGAAGCTTTCGCGCGAAGCCCCCGCGCTTCGCCTCGACGGCCGCTGCTTCCTCCGCGCAGGCACCGAAATTGGGGTGGGACATTTAGTCCCACCTCGTAACCTTTCAAAGGAGAGCGCCCGCATAAAGGCAAAAAGTGCCTTATGCTCGTTGCCTCTTGAGCACGGGGTGAGGTCCCTCTCACTCACTCGCTCTCTCGACCCGGTCTCGTCCGCGACCACGCCCCGCGGACCTGGCCCGACCCGACTTAGACTGACCTGCACTCCTCGCCCACCACGCACGCCGGTGGGCCTGGACCCGGGCGCGACTCGTACCCGGCTACCCGGCAGCTCTGGGAGAGCTATCCTATGAGCGGATTCTGTGAGAGAGAGACGCGGGGGAGGGTAGAGATAGGTTTTGCCCTCTGATCAAGCTGTGTAAGTGTGCAGGCACAGGTGAAGAAGAACCGTGGAAGAAGACGAAGGCTGAAGGAAGGAGGATCACCGAGCGGCACTGTAGCAGCGGCGGTTTGAAGGCAAAGAAGGAGAAGGAAGGCGAGGCAGAGGAGAACGCAGAGAGGCCAAGACAAGAACTGAAAGAAGAAGAAGAGCACGAGAAGAAGAAGGTCTGAAGAAAGGAAAAGAAGAAAGAAAGAAGAAGAAGAACAGGACCGCAAGGGAGAAGAAAAAGAAAGAAACGAGCAAAAACAAGAACTGAAAGAAGAAGAAAAGCATCACTACTGCTGCAGATAAAGCAGAAGAGCCAAAGAGAAAAGAAGAGAAGAAGAAAGAAGCCAACAAATTCTCTCTCTCTCTCTCTTTATTTTTTTTGTACAAGAAACTTGTATCTCTAGAGTACAACTTGCTCCCTGAGTTCGACCTCGGGAACTCTTTTATTTCCGAGTAACAAATTGTATTAAACTGGTAATCACCTCTCTATACTATACTACGACGAAATAATAAAACTATAGAGGAAGGTAGCGACCACCAGTTTTTGGCGCCGTTGCCGGGGAGCAACGGCTATTCTAGAGGTAAACATTCCTGTTTCTTTTTAATTTCTGATAATCTCCTCTCTTTTGTGCAGCTACAGGAAATCAAGAAGGCAAGCAACCGCACGACAACCACTCCGAGGACAGGTAAAATTTTTTCCTCTCGCTATTAACCCCTAAACTCTAAAGAGGAAGAAAAGAAAAGAACAAGCAATATAGGTCTAACCTGTCTTCTATACTTAGTAACCATAAAAAGTTGCATGTTCTCAACTCATTACTCTTGCACACTATTAAGGGTATTTAAGGGCTAACACATTCTTGGTTGCACCCTAATTACCCAACAAAGAGCTAACTGGACCAAGTAAAGCCAACCTAGGATCCAACACTAGGGATTTAGAGACACACTCCTTAAGCAAGAATTGAGAAAACCAAATGAAGTGTGCCCAAGCCCTTGTCTGAAAATACCTATCCAAAGAAAACCTAAAACAATTGGCTCTCTAAACACTTGAACCCTAAAAGACAAGACCTAAAAGCTCTCAAAGGAAACAAGAGGTAAAGTTGACCCCTTGGGTCAACCAACCTTAAATTAGGTCACTCTTTGCACTTAAAAGACTAGAGTTCAAGTGAAACCTTAAGCACCCTGATCTTAAAGTAAAAATTGGTAGACTTAAGAGGTCAAGATCCCCATTCTGGTCTACCTGGAACTGCAGTGACAAGAGAGGTCGGGTGGGGGAAACCCTGTAACCAGTGGGGACGCTCTACCGTGTAGGGGTCTTCGCGGGACTCTCCCTCTCTGGCTGCCCAGGTAATTCTCAGGTGGACGATCTTTCTGATCAAGGGGTCCATCTGCCCCGCACCTCTATAGTCACCCAACACATTTGTGGGTGTCTTGATTGGGTCCAACACCTTCTAAACTTACCTCTTCCAACAGTGCATGTACGGAAGGAGGTCCTTAAGACCACCCTTAAGACCTCCTTTAGAAATTCGCTCTCGTCAAGGCCAAGCCTCGACGCCCGTGTTTGTGCAGCAACACCCTCACATTATTCTCTCTTCTGATTCAGAACCAAGTTCTTCTTCTTCCCCCATCATGGCTCAGCCAGTTGAGGAAGAAAATAATCTGGAGCACCAGCTCCAGCGACTCAATGACCTCTTCCAAAACTTCGTGCACCCACCACAGCATCCTATGATGCGGGACCACTACAATCCTGCTGCGGTGGCCATTGAGCCTCGAGTCAGAATCCCGACTGGAGGACCTGATTTCGAATTAAAGCCCAACATGATTCATGCTATACCTAAATTCCATGGGCTTAATTCTGAAGATCCCTTCCAGCACATCAAACAGCTAAAGCATCTGGCCCACACTTTTGGATCAGATGCGCAAAATCGGGATATTCTTCTCGTGAAGATGTTCTCCTTTTCTCTTATGGACAAGGCCGCCCATTGGTATCAAACTCAGACCCGGCCGATCAACACTTGGGAAGAACTTCAATCCGAGTTTTTGAAAAAGTTTTTTCCCGTTGGTCGGACCAACGCCTTGCGCCATCAAATTACACACTTCACTCAACAATCAGGAGAACCTCTCCATGAGGCATGGGATCGTTTTCAGGATCTCATGAGAAAGTGCCCCCATCATGGAGTTCCTAAATGGGAACAAGTCCAATCTTTTTACCAGGGACTCCGTGAGGACATCCGCCTTTTCGTCAATGCAACTTGCGGAGGAAACATCATGGGTCAACATGAAGACACCGTATGGGAGATTCTCGAAAACATGTGCGAGAACTCCATCAACAATGACTCCATGGGATTATTCGACAGGACGAATACCTGCGCAGCGACGAATCTTAAGGGAGCACATGAGGCGCAGGGCCTGTCCGCATCAGTCGACCTGGAATTAATGGCCAGTCGATTGGACAAGGTCTCAATCATTGAGAAGAAGGTGGATGAGCTGACTCAGCACTTGCAGCGAGCCACCTCCGCACGTAACTCCTTTGCACAACCTCCTTCCACACAGGAGACTGTGCAAAACATCCTTCACCGATCTTCCCCTAGGATGGATCCATATCCATCCCCATCTGATTCTCGGATCGGAGGATCATCCGATCCTTTCTACACCAGCCCGGGGAACTCCATGCCCCCTTTCCCTGATTCTCAAGAGGTTCCTCAGACCTGCGAGGACCTCAACGCCATCCAGAACGACCCATTCTCCAACACTTACAACCCTGGATGGCGAAACCATCCCAATTTTCAGTGGGCGGGAAATTCCCAAACCCAAAGACCACCTTTTCAGTCCCGCCCACAGCCCTCTCGTCATTACCAGCCGCCTCAGCCTCGGCCCAACCCTACTTATCCATCAGGGCCAAATCAGGATCAAATGTCCATAATCCTTTAGACTCTGGCTGACATTCAAAGAACGAATGCGGCTATTCAAAAACAGCACAAGGACGAACTTACAGAGGTTAAAACTCAACTGGCCCAGTTGGCAAATTCTCGCCAGCCAGGCACACTCCCTTCCCAACCTCTTCCTAACCCGAATAACGAGCCAACCCAGAAGCGCGTTATGAATCCAAATTTAGGCCACGCACAATGGATTTATCAGGCCCCTACTGCTCCATCTCCAGACGAGATGGAAGCTTCAACTTCTTATGCGGGATTTCAGCAGCAGCCACCCCTCTTCCCAAACCCAAACCAAAATCAGGCCGGATTAAATTCTGTAACAACACGTAGTGGTAAAACAACTCAAGACCCGCATTATCCAAACCACTCCAAGCCTGATAACCATGACCCTAGGATAGTTATCCAAGATACCACTGTCCCGGATCCACAACCTGGACCTATCCTAGAAGAACCAACCAAGATCCCGTTTCCCGAGGCCTTGACCAAGGGAAAGAAGACCACCAAACCTGTGGCCCCTGAGGAGGACCTGGTCAAGCTCTTTGAGCAGGTCCACATAAACATCCCCTTGATGGATGCAATCCGCCACGTACCAGCTTACGCACGATTTCTAAAGAATATATGTACACCCCAGTGTAAGCTGCGAACCAAGGGAGGGAGCCCAATTGTTCTGTCAGAGCAAGCCAGTTCTGTAATCCTCAGTAGACTCCCACCCAAGGCAAAAGATCCTGGTACTCCCCTGATTTCCTGCAAGATAGGTGGTACCCAATTTGATAGAGCATTTTTAGACTTGGGTGCATCCATAAACTTGATACCCACATCCTTACTTGACCATCTAGAAGAATCTGAGCTAAAACCAACTGAGGTGACATTACAATTAGCAGATCGATCTATAAAGTCACCAAAAGGGATTCTCGAGGATGTTATCGTAAGAGTGTGAGATTTCTATTTCCCAGTGGACTTTATAGTCCTAGATATGGACGCACCTGAGAACCCTAGGGATACACCAATCATTCTAGGGAGACCTTTCTTGGCTACTGCTAGAGCCAACATCAGCTGTGAGGAGGGCCAAATAGAGCTTAAGTTTGGAGATCAAACACTGAAAATTGATATATTTAAGGCCCAACAAGGAATTAATTGCGGCGTCATCGAACAAATTTGTGACATCAGGACTTTGGTTGATGAATCACACTTCCAGAATGACTCGATTATGCCTCATCAACCATAGAAGGATCTTGACCCGCAAACAGAGGAGTCGAATCCAGATATGAATAACCCAGTAACTCCCACCCTTGAACCTCACATCTATACTGAACCACCCGCTGCTGCTGATAACCCCATCCTCGAACTGAAACCCCTTCCTGCTCACTTGAAATACATCTTTTTGGGTTCTAATCAGACCCTTCCTGTGATTATCAATTCCAACCTCAGTCCTGAACAGGAATCCCGTCTGATTGTTGTCCTCCAGCAACATCGCAGAGCCATCGGGTGGACTCTCGATGATTTGACTGGAATAAGTCCCTCTTATTGTACTCATCATATCTATTCAGAAGAGGGCACACGACCTTCTCGTGAAATGCAGAGACGCTTAAACCCCAATCTGCAGGAGGTCGTGAAAAAGGAGATCATCAAGTGGTTAGATGCCGGAATCATCTACCCGATCTCCGATAGTCGTTGGGTGAGCCCAATTCAGGTCGTGCCCAAGAAGGCAGGACTCACCACTATAACGACTGAGACCGGAGAAATCATTCCTACCCGATTAGCCAACTCGTGGAGAGTCTGTATAGATTACCGCCGACTCAATTCCTCCACAAAGAAGGATCATTTCCCACTACCCTTCATTGATCAAATTCTCGAAAAACTTGCGGGAAATAGGTTCTTCTGCTTTCTTGACGGGTACTCCGGTTATAACCAGGTGGCAATCCATCCTGAGGACCAAGAAAAGACCACGTTCACCTGCCCCTTCGGAACATACGCTTTCCGAAGGATGCCTTTCGGTCTTTGCAATGCACCCGCTACTTTTCAGCGATGCATGCTTGCCATATTCTCAGATATGGTAGGTGATTATCTGGAAGTCTTCATGGATGACTTTTCAGTTTTCGGAGCATCATTCGACGATTGCCTCCAACACTTGGTCCAGATACTCAGGCGGTGCATCGATGTAAATTTGGTTCTTTCCTGGGAAAAGAGCCATTTCATGGTGCCTGAGGGAATTGTCCTGGGACACTCAATTTCGGAAAAAGGTATCCAAGTGGATCGAGCTAAGGTTGATCTGATTTCTCACCTTCCTATGCCTAGCTCGATCAGGGACATCCGTTCCTTTTTAGGGCATGTCGGTTTTTATCGACGATTTATCCCTGACTTTTCAAAAATCGTGCGCCCCCTGACCACTCTTCTCTCCAAGGATGTTCCTTTCGAAATTTCCAAGGAATGCACTCAAGCATTTGAAATCCTGCGTGACCGAGTCACCCAAGCCCCGATCCTACAGTCCCCTGATTGGTCTCAACCCTTTGAGATCATGTGCGATGCATCCGACTTCGCTGTAGGAGCGATTTTGGGGCAGAAAATTGACGGGAAACCTGTGGTCATTTACTACGCCAGCAAAACACTCGATGAGGCTCAGCGTAACTATACGGTTACTGAGAAAGAGCTGCTTGCTGTAGTATTTGCCCTAGAAAATTCAGATCGTACCTTCTGAGTTCCCGTGTCATCATATACTCGGATCACACAGCTGTGAGGCATCTCCTTGCAAAGAAGGACGCGAAACCTCGATTAATCCGATGGATCTTGCTGTTGCAAGAATTTGACCTTGAGATTCGCGACAAAGCGGGAAAGCAAAATGTGGTAGCTGATCACTTGTCCCGTCTTCCTTCTGAAATAATTGACCCTTCCGGACCCATCACTGAACATTTTCCCGATGAGCACCTGCTGACTATTGGTACTAGCCTTCCATGGTTTGCTAATGTAGTAAATTACTTGGCATCTCATCAGATCCCGTCCGATTGGCCGAAGGCCAAGAAGGACAAATTACGCTCCGATGCCAAGTATTACATTTGGGAAGACCCGTACCTCTTCCGCATAGGTGCCGATCAGATCATCCGGAGATGTGTCCCGGAAGAGGAATTCAACAATATCCTCTCTTTCTACCATGACCAGGCATGCGGTGCCATTTCGCCGGGCATAAAACCGCATCAAAAGTCCTCCAGTGCGGCTTTTACTGGCCCACACTGTTCAAAGACGCATACAATCACTGCAAGGCATGCAGTCGTTGCCAGACTTTGGGCAACATGAGCCATCGCGACATGATGCCTATGCAACCGATTCTAGTATGCAAAATCTTTGATGTTTGGGGGATTGATTTTATGGGCCCCTTTCCTGTTTCGGATGGTTTCGAATACATTATGTTGGCTGTGGACTACGTGTCCAAATGGATCGAAGCCATACCGACCCGAACCTGTGATCATAAAATCGTTCTCAAATTCATTCATCAAAACATTTTCTCAAGGTTCGGGATTCCTCGTGCAATAATCTCTGATGGGGGGACCCATTTCACAAATGCTCAGTTTAGGTCACTGATGACCAAATACGGGGTGTCTCACCGAATCTCTACTCCTTACCACCCCCAAACTAATGGTCTAGCTGAGCTGTCTAATCGGGAGATCAAGAAAATCCTGCAAGTCACTGTTCGACCTGACAGGAAGGACTGGTCGTCCCGACTTCCGGAAGCATTGTGGGCCTATAGGACCGCCCACAAGACCCAATTGGGCATGTCTCCCTTTAGACTGGTGTACGGAAAGGCATGCCACCTTCCCGTAGAACTGGAGCATAAAGCCTATTGGGCAGTACGGAACTGTAATCTAGATCTTTCCAAGGCTGGGACCCACAGAAAACTCCAAATCAGCGAGATTGATGAATTACGCCTAGACGCGTACGAGAACTCGCAAATCTACAAGGAGCGGGTTAAAGCCTTCCACGACAAACACATCTCGAGAAAGATCTTTCATCCTGGTCAGAAGGTCCTACTCTTTGATGCCCGACTAAAACTCTTCCCAGGAAAACTGAGATCCAAGTGGGTCGGACCATATTTGGTCCGACAGGTTTTTGGAAATGGAGCAATCGAAATCAGTCCACTCAGCCACGATTCTGAACCTTTCATCGTGAACGGTCAGAGACTCAAGCCGTTCATTGATGTAACTTCTACTGATTTGGCTAAAGCATCTTATATCCTCCATTCCCCTTGAGCTTATTGCGCCCAGCCGATGGCGTAAAACTCAGCGCTTAACGGGAGGCAACCCGTCATTTTCCTAAAAATCCAAAACTTTTTCTGACACCTTTTTGCACTTAAGGTTCACCCTTGTAGACAGCCGACCCCACCTCAGGTGCTTGCATCTGGGATTAGAAATCGTCCGCAAAAATTCAACCCGACCCATTCACGCATCCAAATTTCTGTCTTAAGGAATGAACTAAGCTAAATAAAAATCCCCTAGGTTACAATGAGGACATTGCAAATCTTCGGCATGGGGGGGTATGTAAGTGCAAAACTTGTAAGAAAAGGTTTCAAATAAAAAATTCACATATGCCAAAAACACCATAAAAATTAAAAAAATTTTCGAAAAAGAATAAGAGGAAAAGAGGAGAAGGAAATTTTGTGAAAAAAAAAAAGAAAAAAAAAAGAGAAAAAGAAACAAAAGGAAAAAAAGGAGCACAAAATTATGAGAAAAAAGTGATAGTCATTAGTAAGGAACTAAGGAATTAACCTAAGTTCTAGACCTCATTCAAGAAAATAACTAAAAGTGCATAATGAGATTAGTAAGAACGCAAACCTTAGGCATTCTTAGATAGACTCTTAGTACCCATTAAGATCTGGACACTCCTCAAGAGGTTGAGGAAAATGAAAAGCTGAAGTATTAGGTCTAAGGCTTAGGGAGTATTTGGCCTCGTTAACTAATTTTTGGTTTACGGGACTCAGTAACCTAAGCACCCTAACCTCACACACAGCCTGGTTCAGTAAGCGTAAAAATCAGAATCACGCAGAAGCGTCGCAAAATTCTGAAAAGAACACCTAGAATAGGAGCGGCCGATCAACACAAGTTGATTTGGACGAGTTCCCAGCGCGGAGAGACGGGAAATCCCCTCGAAGATGCGTAACAAAATATCATCTCCTCGGTGCTTGTCTCTTAGGATATTTACATATCCTACTGGGGGCATGTAAGCACTCTGCTGGTTCAGATTCCATGGATGGCATTATCTCGAAGTGTCAATTGCCAGGGTCTGAATTCAGCCACGGAACACCATGGATGGGATTATCTCGAAATCTCAATAGCCAGGGTTCCGGGGGTTGCCATGGGCGGTGCTATCTGAAAGCATCGATCGCCAGGAACCCTTGAGGATTGATGATGGGAGCAAGGAATCTGATACAGACTGTGTTGAAAAGCCAATCCTAGGCTAGAACTAAAAAAAAAAGAGAGAGAAAACTCTCCAAACAAAATAACTTTCTATCTCTCTCTTACAAAACGCACTGCGAACTGAGCCAGGGCTAAAATCATTTCAAGCACGGGTGCTTTAACCACAAAGTCCAATAAACCTTAGGTTAGTTCTTGTGGGCCTTAAAAACCTTTGCTAAGGACTAAGGCTAAGGCTAGACAGATTTGGATCTTGATTCGTACTAGAGTACCTTTTAGGCCTATGGTCAGCATTCTAACCTAACCTGAGCTCAAATGAAAAAGCACTTATCTAAAGCTATTAAGAACTTCATGGTCTAGAATAAGGGTTGAAACCTTAAGTTTTTGCTAAGGGACTAGCAAAAGCTAGGCATGGGGGTATGATGAGAACCTCATCATGAGCCATAACTAGCTCATTTTGACCTAATACAAAGGATAAAAGCTCCTATATAACTCAAGGAAAGGCTTAACTCAGAGAATTCTGAGTTTAAGGAGAAAACAAGTCATAAGGGGTAAAAATGCAATTTTACCAGTATAATCTGCATACAGGGTAATTCAGGGCCCAAACACAGGTCGAAGCAACTTAATAAGAATAAAAGTGGGATGAAATGATCTAGCAAGGGCTACAGCAATTCCAAGAAACTAAATGATAATCTGTAACCCTAAAACAAATCCACTTCAATTCACGAGGTTCAAGGCAAAGCAAAAATGGAATAAACCCTCTAAAATTCATAGAAAAATACTCTCTAGGGTTTAGAACCTTCAATTTGACCTTAGGAACCCATCTTGACCTACATTGAGAACCATACCCAATTAATAACTTAATTTGGGTTTTTGCGTAAATTGACCAGTCAAACAAGGTTTAATCTAGAAATAAAATTCACCATCAGATTCCTTAGGTCCCAATTAGTCATGTATAAAAACTTGAGCCTAAGAAGAAACCTTCTTGACCAACCTTACACTTTGGTCCTCATATATTTACTTTTTGGCCCTCAACTTTTGAACCCTCGCATTTTGGCCCCTAACTCTCCTTCGTTCTTTGCGTTCAGGTCCTCCCTGTAAAACCTGCCAGCACCATGCTCCGGCGACCTTGCGCGGAGCATGGCGCCGCGCAGGGTGAGGGGGAGGGTCTGGCAAGTAAACCAGGGGTGCCCTGCGTCGTCAGCCGTCGCAGGGACACCCCCCTGGTCGCTGTAACCCACCATACCGGCCGTGCGAACGCACGGACGGTATGGGTTTCCATCTCCGGCGTCCTTCGGCGAGGGAGACACGTCGTCTCCCTCCGCCTTCCTCTCTGATTCGGTCCCTATAAATACCCCCGTCGCTCCACTGTTCTTCCTAGCTCGGTCCTGACGGAGAAAGACCCCCACTTCCTCTCTTCCCACTCCGACAGGAAGCCCTCCAGCTCCGGCGGCCTCCCCTCTTCCTCCTCGTCGCTCTGCCGCACTACCAGCTGCAGGGTTGCTCTCCCTCGCTCTTCCCGCGCCACGCCGCACCCAGCTGGCGCCTCTCCGGCCCTCTGCTCGCCGCCGCCCCTTCCCCCGGGCATCTTCTTCTCCGGCGACAGTCGATACGACTGTCACCCGCTCCGGCCCCTCCTCGTCCTGCTAAGTAGGTAGAACTCCTCCTCTTCCTCCCCTCTTCCTTTTCCTCACTTTAAACATCTACTGTCGCCCTCGATTCCGACCAATCACCCCTCACCTTCTCCGCCTCCGGCCATCCTCCGGCGAGCCGCTCCCATCACTCCAGCATTCCACACGGCTCGCCGACCTGCACATAATCTCCGCCTCCTCACCCTGATCCATTTCCGCCACTCCACTTCCCCCAAATCACCCTCTGCAACTCCACCGAACAAACCCATCTCCCGACCCACAGTCCGACCTAGGGCAGCCCTTAGGCTCCGCCCTGCCGCCTGCACACCCCCCGACCACCTTCGCCGTGCCACGGCGAAGGTCCTCCGCGTTTCTGATTGGGCCGAGAGGCCGTTTTTCTGTGGGCAGGTACCTGCGCTCGTCGCCGCCATTGTTGAAGCGAAGCAGCTTCTTCACCTGCTGCCCTAGGTGCGCCACGCCCAGGTTACGCTCCCAGACAGTGCGAGGCGCCTTCGCGAAGTACCAGGCTGCAGTCGAGTCGAAGCTTTCGCGCGAAGCCCCCGCGCTTCGCCTCGACGGCCGCTGCTTCCTCCGCGCAGGCACCGAAATTGGGGTGGGACATTTAGTCCCACCTCGTAACCTTTCAAAGGAGAGCGCCCGCATAAAGGCAAAAAGTGCCTTATGCTCGTTGCCTCCTGAGCACGGGGTGAGGTCCCTCTCACTCACTCGCTCTCTCGACCCGGTCTCGTCCGCGACCACGCCCCGCGGACCTGGCCCGACCCGACTTAGACTGACCTGCACTCCTCGCCCACCACGCACGCCGGTGGGCCTGGACCCGGGCGCGACCCGTACCCGGCTACCCGGCAGCTCTGGGAGAGCTATCCTATGAGCGGATTCTGTGAGAGAGAGACGCGGGGGAGGGTAGAGATAGGTTTTGCCCTCTGATCAAGCTGTGTAAGTGTGCAGGCACAGGTGAAGAAGAACCGTGGAAGAAGACGAAGGCTGAAGGAAGGAGGATCACCGAGCGGCACTGTAGCAGCGGCGGTTTGAAGGCAAAGAAGGAGAAGGAAGGCGAGGTAGAGGAGAACGCAGAGAGGCCAAGACAAGAACTGAAAGAAGAAGAAGAGCACGAGAAGAAGAAGGTCTGAAGAAAGGAAAAGAAGAAAGAAAGAAGAAGAAGAAGAATAGGACCGCAAGGGAGAAGAAAAAGAAAGAAACGAGCAGAAACAAGAACTGAAAGAAGAAGAAAAGCATCACTACTGCTGCAGATAAAGCAGAAGAGCCAAAGAGAAAAGAAGAGAAGAAGAAAGAAGCCAACAAATTCTCTCTCTCTCTCTTTATTTTTTTTGTACAAGAAACTTGTATCTCTAGAATACAACTTGCTCCCTGAGTTCGACCTCGGGAACTCTTTTATTTCCGAGTAACAAATTGTATTAAACTGGTAATCACCTCTCTATACTATACTACGACGAAATAATAAAACTATAGAGGAAGGTAGCACCACCAGTCAATAAAGTAGGGTGAAAAGTACATGACTTATCAACCCACCCTCTGATTTAGGGGGAATTTTAGTCTAAGCATCTACATATGTTTTGCACTGACTCACTCATCAATGGTTCTAACGGAAATTGGGTAGCTAATGAACCTTCTAGGGTGGTATGGCTGGCAAGTTGTCGTGGATAATAGCCCATTAGCAGGTTGTCCAAAGCCCAGCCACAAGACCATTCTCTTTCACTACTGCCTTTAGGCAAATCTTAGATTAGGAAAGCCACCTATCTAAAAAAAAAGTAAAAATAAAAAGGAGGAAAGAAAAGAAGAAATAAGACACACTTTACTGCATAAGTATGGCTGGCAAGTTGTCGTGGGTAACAGCCCATTGTCCAGTTGTCCAAATCCCAACTCATAAAATGCACAAGAATTCCAAAACACTTAAGGAAAAAGTGGAGAAGTAGCATAATCCGCGGAGATATATATTGGGTTTGCCCTTGTGTTGACCCCACAAAAATAAAAAGTAGGGAGAAAGCTACTGGCCAGATAGATACACCTTTAGGCATTATTTTTTTCTTTCAGGTCACTTAGGGGCATAGAAATCCAAAGTACATTTTAATTTCCATTGAGTGAGTCTATCACATTCACAATAGGATGCTTAGTGCTAAGAATCCTTTTCGAGTCTTGGGTGGATTGGGTAGCCGTAAAAAGTTATCCCGAAATCCTCAACTCAAAAAATCCAAAAAAAATAAAATTAGAAACAATGCAAAAGAAAAAATATATATACTTTGCTTACATATAAAATAAGGTAAGAACTCGGGTGGTCTGCATTTTGGAAGGTAACCTGGGCACTGTTGAATCTTTGCAAATTAGGTTTTTAGTAGAAATTTCCTCCTGTTGACAAGCAACTTCTACATGAGCAATCAATTCCTAATTTTAGTTGTAAATAGCATTTAGATCAAACCTTGCTAGGGACTAGCAAGGGGTGGGCATGGGGGTATGATGACTCTACAATTACAAGTGTTAATAACATCAATTAGAGTCAATTTTGAAGGTACTTGTGCGATAATGTCATATTATAATGGGTATGGAAGCATTGCATGCATATTGCATGATCTTTACATTTTAATACTTAGAATCAATGCTTAATGACCATGTGCACAAGTCTATTTTCAAATACATCTCAAATGAGCGATCAGACTGTACAGATGGATCCAGATCGACAAACGAAGTCAAACAAACTCGAAATCACTTCGATCCGACCTCTGTAGCTCCCACAACAAGCTTAAGAAAGAACAACGGCCAGGGATCAATGTGACATCCTTACGGGCCTCGGATGAAAAATCTGACTGTACGGTTGGATTTAGAGTGACAATCGCAATCCAACAGCGTGGGAATCATCTCGATCTGAGTACTGTGGCACCCTCTACAATAGAAAGAAGATGGACGGCCCAGATGGCGCCATGTGGCACCATCCAGGCCGCCCCTCACTCCCCGAGCAACACAAGGCATGCGGTGCACGTGAAGTGATAGTGTAGCAGCACGCACGCGGGAGCAAGGTAGCGTAGTAGTGCAACAGTGCGAGTGGGAGCGTGCAAGTGCGTGCGGAGCAACGTGCATTGGTGTATGCGCACGGACGAGCGTGTGCTAGCACACGTGTGCTCGACAAGGAGAGCGAGGGGCATGCCAACAGGGCGTGAGTGGTAGGTGCATCTACAGCAACAGCTGCAGGGGCCTTTAGTGACACTTGTAGCTGCCACTAAAGACCCAGATTTGAATTTGAGCCCTCTCCTCACTTATAAAAAGGGTCATACCCCACCCATTTGCAACAAGCTTGTACCCACAAGATACCACCACCTTCTAGAGCTCCAGGCAAGGTCTCGAAGCCGCTAAGCCTCCGACGAAAGCCCCTGCACCACCGTGGCTATCTCGATGCATTCTTCTTCCTTGTCTTAGTGTTATTTTATTTTGTAGTATAGTTCATGTCTTGATTTTATTAAAGCATTCATCTACATTATGTTTGATTAGACATTTGATAGAAATTGTTGGCACATTAATCTTATGATATGGTTCTCTAACCCTTTTCTCTCTCTCTCTCTCTCATTTTCTCATATCAATTTTCAAGCGCACAAACGACGTATTTATGTGACACAAAAGTGAGTATTTGATCTAATTACCGCCTCCCTATGTTCGACACTCAGACTCACCTCTAATTCTTTATTTAAAGTTGACGTCATAAGTGCACTACAACGAAAGATTTTATGCAAATGCATCCAGCGATGATCACATGGTGTGGTCGTGGCCGTTGGATGAAGATCCAATGGCCCACAACGCACGAGGGTTGCTTCTCAGATGGGGTGTGCTATGGTTACGCGACGAGATCGTGGTTTTAAAAAGACGTTCATTGCAATATAAATGAAATCATCATATAAACAAATAACAATTTTATTACTCGAAAATTAAAGTATCCAAGGTCGAACTCAGGGAGCAAATTGGTATTTTAGAAACTAAAATCACAACTCTCAATTTTACTCAAAAGATGATGTTCAATAATAATGCAATTCAATATTCATGAAAGCTAAAGAGAATAAATATGCAAAAAAATTGAATGTTCTCCTTTCTCTTTCTGAGGTCCTCTTTCCCTGTGAATCAGACATCTGATTCAGAATCAGATGTCTTAAACTTACGTTGCTACAGTGCTTGCCCTTTCTCTTTCTGATTTTTTTTTTCGCCTTCTCTTTCTTTCTTCTTTCTCTTTGCGACTGTGCTTCTCTTTTCCTTGTTCTTTGGCTTCTTCTTCTCCTACTCTTCTCTACTGTGCCTCATCCTTCTTCCTTGGCCTCTGTAATCTTCTTCTTCTTCTTTTTCTTGCACTTGGCTTTCCTCCTTCTTGTCTTCTTCCTCTGTAGTCTTCTTCTTCTGTTCCTCTGTCGCTCCTCTTCTACAGTGCTTCGTCTTTACCTTCTTTCTTCTGTCTTCAGTTGCTCCTCTTCTTCTTCCTTTCTCTACGGCTTCTTCCTTGGCTTCTTCTTCTCTTTCCTGCAGCTCCTTCTTCTTCCCCAGCACAGCACAGGGAAAAACCTACCCCTACCCTCCCCCACGTACACTCTCTCTTTTCGCTCTTTGGTCGCTCTCCCAGAGCCAATCGGGTATTCGGGTCGGGTCAAGCGCACCTGGGTCAAGGCACACCGACGTGGGTGATGCGCAAGGAGTGCAGGGTTATTGGGTCAGGTCAGCCAGGTCCGTAGAGGAGTGAGCGCGGACGAGGCGAGTGAGTGGGAAAGGGGACCTCACCCCATGTTCAGAGGTAACGAAGAGGAAACACAAATTCAACTTATATCACTCACCTCACTCCAAAACGCTCGAGGTAGGACTAAAAGTCCCACCCGCTTCTACGCGCACGCCTGCAGGGGGTCGCCTTCGATTGCTGCGGCTGCAGTGCTTTCTCAAAGCCACTCTCTGGCTGAATGTATGTGCGAGGTGACTTTGCACCTCCTGGACCTATTTTCCTGGAGCCTGAAGCCTGGGTTGAAGCTTGAGAGCAAGCTGCATGTCAGCTCCAATGGCGGCGGAGGCAAGAACATGCTCTTAAGAAAAATAGCCTTGCTGCCTCATTAGATCACACAGGGAGCTTCGCCATGACACGGTGAAGGTGTTGCAGCAGGTGGCTGGGTGCGGGGTGGCCAAGGCGTGCGTGCCTAGGTCGGTCTGTGGCCGTGGTGATGGGTGTGGTCGGGGAGAGATTGTAGAGGTTGTGGCGGTCGATGGAGATGGGGAAAGTGATCAGTGGATGGTGGTGGTGCTTTTGAGGGGTCTGGCGTGTTGGATGGGTGTAGGGAGGTGACGAAGACAACTCGCTAGTGGTTTGCCGGAGGTGGAGAAGATGGTGGTGGTCTGCGGTTGTCGAGGGTTATTTTGGGAAATAAAGAGGGGGAAAATGAAGAGCCTTATCTGAGAGTGGCTAGAGAAAGGGGAGGTAGAGGGTGGACGGTGCGTATCCGCCGTCGCTGGAGATGAAGGCCTTGAGATGGAGATAATGGCGATGAGGAGGAGGTTAGAGAGCCGTGCGCTGGTGCAGCGCTACGCGGAGGAACAAGGCAAAGCGAACCCTGCCACTGGTATGGTGATAGAGTGACGAGAGGAGGGAGAGGAGGTCGCCGGAGCTTGTGGGTGACTGATCGGAGATGAGGAAGACGGAGATTGAGAGGGTATCTCAGGCCAAAACAAGCTTGGCCGAAGAGGCTGGTCCTGGGGTTTCTTATATAGGCATAAGCAGAGGGTTAGATGCATGGCAGGCGAGCAAAATCCTCGTCGGAGGTCACCGCAGGTATGATACCCATACCTCTCGAGCATTTGCACAAGAGGTATGGTGTGAATCAGGGCATGGGGAGCTGCTCAGGCGGTAGGGGACTTCTCAGAGAACCCCCTTCCAAATTTGAGGGCAGCTCCCTGGGGAAGCGAGGAGAAATCCTCCTCGAAACTTCTCTAGAGGTATGGGTCTTCTGCTGCAATGGTAGAGGGACCAGAATGCAAAAAGTGTCGAGGAAGTTGAGGGGGTTTTCGCAAGGATTTTCAAAAGTTAGGGGTCAGAATGTAATTGGGTGGACTATTTTGTAAAGTAGGTCAAGATGACCTTCCCTTAGGTCCAAATTTTGGTAAAAACCTAATTTGGACCTAAGGAATCTATTGGTGAAGTTTGATTTTAGGTTTGACCACGTTTGATTGAACATTTTGCATAAAAACCCAAATTAGGTCAAATATTGAGCTTGGACCCCAATCTTGGTCAAAATAGGTTCCAAAGGACAAATTGAAGGTTCTAAACACTAGGGGATATTTTTTCATGAATTTTAGAGGGTTTAGTTGATTTTTATCCTACCTGAAACCTTGTGAAATTAAGTGGGTTTGTTTTAGGGTTATAGAATGTCAATTCTTAAATTTCACAATAACTCTTTTCTGACTGAACCATCCCACTTTTTCTGTTATTAAGTCCAATTGACCTGTATTTAGACCTTGTGAAATCCTGTTGATGTACTGCAATGGTAAAATTACAGTTTTACCCATTGTTTCATGTTTTCTTTCAGATTAGTAATCTCTTGAGTTAGGCCTTCCTTTAGGTTATGTAGGAGCTTTTGTTCACTTTATTAGGTCAAAATAAGCTAGTTAGGGCTCATGATGAGGTTCTCATCATACCCCCATGCCTAGCTTTTGCTAGTCCCTTAGTAAAATTTCAAGGTTTTAACTTCTGTTCTAGACCATGAGTTTCTTTCACTAGTTATGATAAGTGCTTTTTCTTTTTTTCTTTTGTGATTAGGTCAGAATGCCAACAGTAGGCCTAAAGGTACTCTAGTACCAACCAAGATCCGGACCTGACCAACTTTAGCCTCAGTCCTCCGTGAAGGCTTTTAGGGACCGCAGGAACTACCCTAAGGTTCATTGGACTCCGTGGTTAAAGCACCCGTGCTTGAGACATATTTTAGCCTTCGTTCAGTTTGCAGTGCATTTTTGTAAGAGAGAGATGATTTATTTGTTTGGAGAGTTTTCTCTCTCTTTTCTTTTTATTTCTAGCTTAGGATTGGCTTCTCAACATAGTCTATATCAGATTCCTCATCCCCATCATCAATCCTCAAAGGTTCCTAGCAATCGATGCTTCGTGATAGCACCGCCCATGGTAACCCCCAGAATCCTAGTTTTCGAGATTTCGAGATAATCCCGCCCATGGCGTTCCGTGGTCGAATCCAGACCATGGTAATTGACATTTCGTGATAATGCCACCCATGGTATCTGAACCAGCAAAGTGCTCACATGCCCCCAGTAGGATATGTAAATATCCTAAGAGATAAGCACAATGGAGACAATATGTTGTTACGCATATTCGAGGGGAATTTTCTGCCTCTCTATGCCAAGAACTCATCCAAATCAACTTGTGTTGATCGGCTGCTCCTAATCTAGGCAACATTTTCAGAACATTAAAATGCTTTTGCATGATTTTGATAGTTATGCGTACTGAACCAGACTGTGTGTGGATTTGGGTGCTTAGGTTACCGAGTCTCGCAAACCGAAGGTTAGTTAACGAGGACGAATACTCCCAAAGCCTTAGACCTAATACTTAAGCTTTGCATTTTCCCTAACCTCTTGAGGATTATTTAGCGGGTACTAAGAGTCTAGCCAAAAAGGCCCAAGGTCAGCGTTCCTACTAATCTCTTTTTGTGTCTTTTTAGCACTTTTCTTTACTTTTCTTGATGTGGTCTAGAACTTCAGTTAATCTCTTAATTTCTTACTAATGACTATCTCTTTCTTTTTTATTTTATGCTCCTTTTTTGGCATTTTGCTCTTTTTCCTCCTCCTGTTTTGTATAGCCCAAAATTTTCTCTCCTCTTTCTCAGTATTTTTTTTTCTATGATATGTGATTTTTTTTGTTGAAACCTTTTCTTGATATGAGTTTTCATACATTTTTACACTTTTCATACCCCCCCATACCTATGATTTGCAATGTCCCCATTGTAAATTAGGTGGGTTCGAATTTAGCTTAGTTCATTCATTAGGACAGGTGTTTGGTGAGTGAACGGGTCGAGGTGATTGTTGCGGATGATTTCCAGACTCAGGTACGGGTACCTGAGGTGGAGTCGGCTGTTCTAATGGATGAACCCTAAAGTGCAAGATGAATTTAGCATGGAAATGTTAGGAAAGGTTTCGGGTTTTTCAAAGAATGATGGGTTGCCTCCCATTAAGTGTTGAGTTTTATGCCATTGGCTGGGCACAATGAGCTCAGAGAAAATGGAGGATAAAGGATGTTTCAGCCAAATCTGTATTGGTCAAGTCAATGAATGGTTTGAGTCTCTAACCGTTCATGACGAAGGGTTCAGAATCGTGGCTGAGTGGACTGATCTCAACGGCTCCATTTCCAAAGATTCGTCGAACTAAGTATGGTCCGATCCACTTAGATCGTAGCTTTCCTGGGAAAAGTTTGAGTCGGGCATTAAAGAGTAGAACCTTTTGACAAGGATGAAAGATCTTTCTAGATATGTGCTTATCGTGAAAGGCTTTAACCCGCTCTTTGTAGATTCATGAGTTCTCATATGCGTCATGGCGTTATTCATCAATCTCACTCATCTGAAGCTTTCTATGGGTTCCATCCTTAGAAAGATCTAAGTTTTAGTTCCGTACTGCCTAGTAGGCTTTATGCTCCAATTCGACAGGGAGGTGACACACCTTCCTGTACACCAGTATGAAAGGTGACATGCCTAATTAGGTCTTGTGGGCGATCCTATAAGCCCACAAAGTTTTCAGAAGCTGGGATGACCAATCCTTCCTGTCAAGTTGAACAGTAACCTGGAGGATTTTCTTGATCTCCCAGTTTGATAGCTCAACTAGACCATTAGTTTGGGGGTAGTAAGGAGTAGAGATTCGGTGCGACACCTCGTATTTGGTCATCAGTGACCTGAACTGAGCATTTGTGAAATGGGTTTCTTCATCAGAAATGATCGCATGTGGAATCCCGAATCGTGAGAAGATGTTTTGGTGAATGAACTTGATAACGACTTTGTGATCATTGGTTCGGGTCAGAATGGCTTCAATCCATTTGGACACATAGTCAACAGTGAGTAAAATGTATTCGAAGCCGTCCGAGATAGGGAATGGTCCCATAAAATCAATCCCCCAAATGTCAAAAATCTCTTATACCAAGATCGGCTGTAAAGGCATCATATCTCAATGGCTCATGTTGCCTAAGGTTTGGCAACGGTTACATGCCTTACAGTGATTGTATGCATCCTTAAAAATTGTAGGCCAGAAAAAGCCACACTAGAGGACTTTTGATGTGGTTTTGTGTCCTGAAAAATATCCACCGCATGCCTGGTCAGGGCAGAAAGAGAGTATGTCTTTGATTTCCACTTCCATGACACACCGTCGGATAATTTGATCAGCATTAATGCAGAATAAATACGGGTCTTCCCAAAAGTAATACTTGGCATCAGAACTCAATTTGTCCTTCTTGGCTTTCGACCAATAAGATGGGATCTGATGTGATGCCAAGTAGTTTACTATGTCAGCAAACCAAGGAAGCCTTGTATCAATAGTCAGGAGGTGCTCATCAGGGAAATGTTCTGTGATGGGTCCGAAAGGGTCAATGATCTCAGAAGGAAGATGGGACAAGTGATTAGCTACCACGTTCTATCTTCCCACTTTGTCGCGAATCTCAAGGTCAAATTCTTGCAACAGCAAGATCCATCGGATTAATCGAGGTTTCTCATCCTTCTTTGCAAGGAGATGCCTCATAGCTGTGTGATCCGAGTAGATAATAACATGGGAACCCAGGAGGTAAGATCTGAATTTTTCTAGGGCAAATACTACAGCTAGCGGCTCTTTCTCAATAACAGTGTAGTTACACTGAGCCTCGTCAAGTGTTTTGCTAGCGTAGTAAATGACCATAGGTTTCCCATCAATTTTCTGCCCCAAAACTGCTCCTACAGCAAAGTCAGATGCATCGCACATGATCTCAAAAGGTTGAGACCAACCAGGCGACTGTAGGACCGAGGCTTGGGTAACTCGGTCACGAAGGATCTCAAATGCTTGAGTGCATTCCTTGGAGATATTGAAAGGTACATCCTTGGAGAGAAGAGTGGTCAGGGGGCACACGATTTTCGAAAAATAAGGGATAAATCGACGGTAAAAATTGACGTGCCCCAGAAAAGATCGGATGTCCTTGATCGAGCTAGGCATAGGGAGTTTGGAAATCAAGTTAACCTTGGCTCGATCGACTTGGATGCCTTTCTTCGAAATCAGATGTCCCAAGACAATCCCCTCAGGCACCATGAAGTGGCTCTTTTCTTAGGAAAGAACCAGATTCACGTCAATGCATCGCCTGAGTATTTGAACCAAGTGTTGGAGGCAATCGTCAAATGATGCTCCAAATATTGAAAAGTTATCCATGAAGACTTCCAGATAATCACCTACTATATCTGAGGATATGGCAAGCATGCACCGCTGAAAAGTTGCAGGTGCATTGCAAAGACCGAAAGGCATCCTTTGGAACGCGTACATCTTGAAGGGGCAGGTGAACGTGGTCCTTTCTTGGTCCTCTGGATGGATTGCCACTTGGTTATAACCGTAGTACCTGTCAAGAAAGCAGAAGAATCTATTTCTCACTAGTTTTTTGAGGAACAGTAGTGGGAAATGATCCTTCTTCATTGAAGAATTGAGTCTTCTTTAATCAATGCAGACTCTCCACGAGTTAGCTATACGAGACAGTATGACCTCTCTGGTTTTGAGTCATGATGGTGGTGAGTCCTACCTTCTTAGGCACAACCTGGATTGGACTCACCCATCGACTGTCGGAGATCGGGTAGATGATCCCTGCATCTGACCACTTAATGATCTCCTTTTTCACGACCTCCTGCAGATTAGGGTTCAAACGTCTCTGCATTTCTCGCGAAGGTCGTGCGCCCTCTTCGAAGTAGATATGGTGTGTGCAATAAGAGGGGCTTATGCCAGTCAAGTCATCGAGAGTCCATCCAATGTCTCTACAATGTTGCTGGAGAATAGTAATCAGACGGGATTCCTGGTTAGGTGTGAGTCTGGAGTTTATAATCATAGGAAACGTCTGATTGGAACCCAAAAGGACGTATTTCAGATGATTAGGAAGGGGCTTGAGTTCTAGGACGGGATTATCAGCAGCAGCAGGTGGTTCGGGGTGTGTATCAGGAACAAGGGTAGGAGTTATGGGCGTATCTAGATCAGGTTCAGACTCCTCTATTTACGGGTTTTGATCTTCTTGTGGTTGCTCGAAGATAATCAGGTTGCCCTCAATATGCGGTTCATCAACCACGGCTTTGATATCACATATTTGTTCTATAACACCGCAATTAATCCCTTGTTGGGCCTTAAAGATGTCAATCTTTAGAGTTTGGTTCCTAAATTTCAATTCTATTTGGCCCTCCTCACAGCTTATGTTGGCCTTAGCGGTGGCCAGAAAAGGTCTCCCTAGTATAATTGGTGTATCCCTTGGGTTCTCAAATGCATCCATATCTAGAACTATAAAATCCACTGGGAAGTAGAAATCCCATACCCTAACAATGACATCCTCAAGTATTCCTTTAGGTGACTTGATGGATCGATCGACTAACTGCAATGTCACCTCTATTGGTTTAAGCTCGAACTCTTCAAGGTGGTTAAGGAGGGATGTAGGTATTAGGTTTATGGAGGCACCTAGGTCTAGCAAGGATTTATCGAATTGGGTTTCACTAATTTTACATGAAATCAGGGGAGTGCCTAGGTCTTTAGCCTTGGGTGGGAGTTTACTTAAGATTACAAAGTTGGCTTGCTCCGACAATATGATTGGACTCCCACTTTTGATTCACAGCTTACACTTGGGTGTACACATGTCTTTCAGAAATCATGCGTAAGCCGGTGCATGGCGGATTGCATCCATCAAAGGGATGTTTATTTGGACCTATTAAAAGAGCTTGACCAGATCCTCCTCAGGAACCACGGGTTTGGTTATCCTTTTTCCCTTGATCAAGGCCTCGAGAAATGGAACCTTGGTAGGCTCCTCTAGAATAGGTCCAGGTTCTTGATCTTGGATAGGGACATCCTGGATAACTATCCTAGGGCATGGTTCACTACCAGGCTTGGAGTGGTTTTGATAAGGTGAGTCTTGAGTTGCTTTACCACTATGGGTTGTTATGGAGTTTAATCCTGCCTGGTTCTGGTTTGGGGTTGGTAAAATGGGTGGCTGCTATTGAAATCCCGCATAAGATGTTGAGGCTTCCATCCCGTTAGGTGATGGAACAAAAGGGGCCTGATAAATCATATGTGTGTGACCTGGATTCATAACGTGCCTTTCGGTCGACACGTTATTTGGGTTCGGCAGAGGTTGCAAATGAAGTGTGCCCGGTTGGAGGGAATTCGCCATCTGGGTGAGTTGGTTGCAAACCTCTGTGATCTCGTCCTTGTGTTGTTTTTGTATTGCCGCATTCATTTTCTGAATGTCAGCCAATGTTTGAAGGATAAGAGTCATTTGGTCTTGGTTTAGCCCAGATTGATAAGTGGGGTTGGGATGAGGCTGAGGCGGCTGATATGGACAAGGGGCTTGTGGATGGGGTTGATAAGGTAGTCTTTGATTTTGAGAATTTCCCGTCCACTGGAAATTGGGATGATTTCGCCATCCAGGGTTGTAGGTGTTGGAAAATGGGTCATTCTGGATGGCATTGAGGTCCTCGTAGGTTTGAGGAGCCTCAGGGAAGTCAGAGTATGGGGGTTTAGAGTTCCCCCGACTAGAATAGAGTGGATCGAAGGTCCCTCCGGTCCTGGAGTCAGACGGGGGTGGATATGGGTCCATCCTCTAAGAAGATCAGTGATAGATGTTTTGCACAATTTCCCTCGCAAGAAGTGGCTGTGCGAAACAGTTCTGCGCAGAGGTGGCTCGCTGCAGATGTCGAGTCAGCTCATCCACCTTCTTCTCTATGATAGAGGCCTTGTCCAACCGACTGGCCATCAACTCTAAGTCGATAGATGCGGACAGGCCCTGCATCTCATGTGCTCCCCTAAGATTCGTCGATGCGCGGGCATACGTCTGGTCGAATAAGCCCATGGAGTCATTATTGATGGAGTTCTCGCACATATTCTCGAGAATCTCCCACACTGTGTCCTCATGCTGACCCATGATGTTTCCTTTGCAGGTTGCATTGACGAATAATCGAATGTCTTCACGGAGTCCTTTGTAGAAAGACTGGACTTGTTCCCATTTAGGAACTCCATGATGGGGGCACTTTCACATGAGATCCAAGAATCGATCCCATGCCTCATGAAGAGGTTCTCCCATTTGTTGGGTGAAATGAGTGATCTGATGGCGCAAGACATTTGTCCGACCAAAGGGAAAAAACATCTTCAAAAATTCAGACTGAAGTTCATCCCATGTGTTGATCGGACGAGTCTGAGTTTGATACCAATGAGTAGCCTTGTCCATGAGGGAGAAAGAAAACATCTTCATGAGCAGAATATTCCAGTTTTGTGCATCTGACCCGAAGGTCTGGGCCAGATGCTTGAGCTGTTTAATGTGCTACAATGGATCCTCGGAGTTAAGCCCATAGAATTTTGGTATGGCATGAATCATGTTGGGCTTGAGTTCGAAATCAGGACCACAAGTTAGGATTCGGACTCGAGGCTCGATTGCCACCGCAGTGGGATTATAGTGATCTCACATCATAGGATGCTATAGTGGGTTCACAAAGTTTTGGAAGAGATCATTTAGGCATTGTAGCTGGTGCTCAAGGTTGTTTTCTTCTTCAATAGGTTGTGTCATGATGGAAGAAGGAGAACTTGGTTCTGAATCAGAGAAACGATCTATGTGGTGGGGTTGCTACACAAACAAGGGTACCGAGGCTTGGCCTCGGGGAGAGTGGACTTCTAAAGGAGGTCTTAAGGACCTCCTACCAAACATGCACTGAAGGATTTGATGAGATCAGAATGTGCTAGACCCAATCGAGACACCTAAAATATGTTGGGTGACTATAGAGGTTCGGGGCGAATGATACCCCTTAGTTAGAAAGGTCGTCCACTTGAAATATACTTGGGCAGCAAGAGAGGGAGAGTCCCGCGAAGACCCCTACATGGTAGAGCATCCCCACAGGTTACAGGGTTTCCCCCACCCGACCTTTCTTGTCACTGAGATTCCAGGTAGACCAGAATTGGGACCTTGACCTCTTAAGTCTACCTTTTTTACTTAAGATCAAGGTGTTTAGGGTTCCACTTGAACTTTTAGGTCTTTCGAGTACAAAGTGACCTAATTTTAAGGTTGGTTGACCAAAGGATCAACTTCACCTCTTTGTTCCTTTGAGAGCTTTTAGGTCCTTGTTTTTAGGGTTCAAATGGATTAAGAGCCTGATTTACTTAGGGTTTCTCTTGGATAGGCCCTTTCAAACAAGGCTTAGGCACACCTCTTTTTGAAATGTTTGATTCTTTGCTTAGAAGAAAATGTGTCTCTACAACCCTAACTTGTAATCCCTAAGTTGGATCTATTTGGTCCAATTTACTTGCCTCAAAAATTGGTAACTAGGGCTTAATCAACAATGTTTTAGCCCTAGTTACCTTAATTGGATGTGCAATTCAAAAATGTATTGAAAGTAAAAATCAGGCAACTTTTGTGAATTAATAAATATGGAAATAGGTAGCCCTAAATTGATTTTTCTTTGTTTTTTCCCATTTTGACTTTGAGGGGATTAAAAAAGAGGGTTAATGGAAGTTTACCTGTTCCTTGGTGTGGTTGTTGTGTGGCTGCTTTTCTTTCCTTGGCTTTCCTGTGACAAACACAACAAAAGAGAGAAATTAAGTTAGTATTGAATCAGAAGTTGTGATAAAAGCTTCTAAAATGCCCGTTGCTCCCCGACAACGGTGCTAAAATGTTATGGTTACGCGACGAGATCGTGGTTTTAAAAAGACGTTCGTTGCAGTATAAATGAAATCGTTGTATAAACAAATAACAATTTTATTACTCGAAAACTAAAGTATCCGAGGTCAAACTCAGGAAGCAAATTGGTATTTTAGAAACTAAAATCACAACTCTCAATTTTACTCAAGAGATGATGTTCATTAATAATTCAATTCAATATTCATGAAAACTAAAGAGAATAAATATGCAAAAAAATTGAATGTTCTCCTTTCTCTTTCTGAGGTCCTCTTTCCTTGTGAATCAGACATCTGATTCAGAATCAGACGTCTTAAACTTGCGTTGCTACAGTGCTTTCCCTTTCTCTTTCTGATTTTTTTTTTCGCCTGCTCTTTCTTTCTTCTTTCTCTTTGCATCTATGCTTCTCTTTTCCTTGTTCTTTGGCTTCTTCTTCTTCTGTTCTTCTCTACTGCACCTCCTCCTTCTTCTTCCTTGGCCTCTACAGTCTTCTTCTTCTTCTTTTTCTTTCACTTGGCTTTCCTCCTTCCTGTCTTCTTCCTCTGCAGTCTTCTTCTTCTTCTTCTTCTTCTTCTCTTCCTCTGCTGCTCCTCTTCTATAGTACTTCATCTTCACCTTCTTTCTTCTGTCTTCAGTTGCTCCTCTTCTTCTTCCATTCTCTGCGGCTTCCTCCTTGGCTTCTCTTTCCCGCAACTCCTTCTTCTACCCTGCACAACACAGGGCAAAACCTACCCCTACCCTCACCCATGTACGCTCTCTCTCTTTTCTCTCTTCAGTTCGCTCTCCCACAGCCAATCGGGTATTTGGGTCAGGTCAAGCGCACCCGGGTCCAGGCGCACCAGCGTGGGTGATGTGCGAGGAGTGCAGGGTTATCGGGTCAGGTTAGCCAGGTCCGCGGAGGAGTGAGTGTGGACGAGGATGGTGAGTGGGTGAGGGGACCTCACCCTGTGTTCGGAGGCAACGAAGAGGAAACACAAATTCAACTTATATCACTCACCTCCATCCAAAATGCTCGAGGTAGGAGTAAAAGTCCCATTCGCTTCTGCATGCACGCCCGCAGGGGGTTGCCTTCGATTGCCGTGGCAGTAGTGCTTTCCCAAAGCCACTCACTGGCTAAATGTATGCGCGAGGTGACTCCACACCTTCTGGATCTGTTTTCCTGGAGACTAACACCTAGGTTGAAGCTTCCGAGCAAGCTGCATGATAGCTCCAATGGCTGCGGAGGAAAGAACATGCTCTCAAGAAAAATAGCCTTGTGACCTCATTAGATCACACAGGGAGCTTCGCCATGACACAGCGAATGTGTTGCGGTAGGTGGCTAGGCATGGGGCGGCCTAGGAGTGTGTGCTTAGGTCGGTCTATGGCCGTGGTGGTTGGTGTGGTCGAGGAGAGATTGTGGAGGTTGTGGTGGTCGATGGAGATGGGGAAAGTGATCAATGGATGGTGGTGGTGCTTCTGAGGGGTCTGGTGAGGTGGATGGGTGTGGGAAGGTGACGAAGACACCTCGCCGGTGGTCTGCTAGAGGTGGAGAAGATGGTGATGGTCTACGGTTGTCGGGAGTTGTTTTGGGAAATAAAGAGGGGGAAAATGAAGAGTAGAGAGAGATGTCTTATCTGAGAGTGGTTGGATGAAAGGGGAGGCAGAGGGGCGGATGGCACGTATCTATCGTCACCAGAGACAAAGGCCTTGAGATGGAGATGATGGCGATGAGGAGGTCAGAGAGGCGTGCGCTGGTGCGGTGCTATGCAGAGGAACAAGGCAAAGCGAACCCTGCCAATGGTATGGTGATAGAGTGACGAGAGGAGGGAGAGGAGGTCGCCGAAGCTTGTGGGTGACTGACCGGAGATGAGGAAGACAGAGATTGAGAGGGTATCTCAGGCCAAAACAAGCTTGGCCGAAGCGGCTGGTCCTGGGATTTCTTATATAGGCACAAGCAGAGGGTCAGATGCATGGCAGGCGAGAAAAATCCTCGTCGGAGGTCACCGTTGGTACGATACCCATACCTCTCGAGCATTTGCACGAGAGGTATGGTGTGAATCAGGGCATGGGGAACTGCTCAGGCAGTAGGGGACTTCTCAAAGAACCCCCCTTCCAAATCTGAGAGCAGCTCCCTGGGAAGCGAGGAAAAATCCTCCTTGAAACTTCTCTGGAGGTATGGGTCTTCTGCTGCAATGGTAAAGGGACTAGAATGCAAAAAGTGACGAGGAAGTTGAGGGGGTTTTCGCAAGGGTTTTCAAAAGTTAGGGGTCAGAATATAATTGGGTGGACTATTTTGCAAAGTAGGTCAAGATGACCTTCTCTTAGGTCCAAATTTTGGTAAAAACCTAATTTTGACCTAAGGATTCTATTGGAGAGGTTTGATTTTAGGTTTTACCACGTTTGACTGGACATTTTGCAAAAAAACCCAAATTAGGTCAAATATTAAGCTTTGACCCCGATCTAGGTCAAAACAGGTTCCAAAGGCTAAATTGAAGGTTCTAAACCCTATGGGATATTTTTCCATAAATTTTAGAGGGTTTAGTTGATTTTTATCCTTCCTAAAACCTTGCAAAAGTAAGTAGGTTTATTTTAGGGTTACAGAATGTCATTTAATTCTTAAATTTCACAATAACCCTTTTCTGACTGAACCATCCCACTTTTTCTCTTATTAAGTCCAATTGAACTATGTTTAAACCTTGAGAAATCCTGTTGATGTACTGCAATGCTAAAATTACAGTTTTACACTTTGTTTCATGTTTTCTTTCTAGATCAGTAATCTCTTGAGTTAGGCCTTCTTTTAGGCTATGCAGGAGCTTTTGTTCACTTTATTAGGTCAAAATAAGCTAGTTAGGGCTCATGATGAGGTTCTCATCAGGGTGGCAATGTGGGGGCGGCTGTGATGGCATCACGTGACACCATCATGGACATCCATCTTCTTTTCCTTGTATCAGGTGATCTAGACCTCCAATCGGGTTGATTTCTATGCCGTTGAACTGCGATTATTGATCTGGATCCATCCGTGCGGTTGGATTCTTCATCTAAGGCTTGGATCTTTGTCCATTGGCTCCATGATCTGCATTCTTTTATGGACTGCACACAATGCTTTGGTTGTCTGATCGAGACGATTTCAGAGGCGTTGGACTCTCGTCATTGTTCTAATCAGATGTGTCTTATTTGATTTGTCGTCTGTGGTGTTTAACACACATGGCAAAATGCGAAAGGGCAGAAAGTGAAAGTGAAAGTTGAAAGTGTCTCTGGCAACGGCATCGAAATGTTGCCAGGAGGCGAAATCGGTGTTTAAAAGATGAATGATGTTTACGTTCTAGTATAGTGGAATCGCCTTGTAAACAAATAAGAATTTTATTACTCGAAAGCCTAAGTATCCGAGGTCAAACATAGGGAGCAAATGGAATTTATTCACTAATCTCAATAAATGTAATTTGAATACTTAAATCTACTCAAAGTCTAATTCAAAATAGAATGCAGGAGTTTATGAATTATAGAATGTAGAAAAAATAGAAGAGAAATTGAGAAGATTGGATAAAAAGTATTTAATTGCATCTTCCCTTGGGCTTATTCTTCAGCTTCTTCTTTCTTCTTTCTTTTCTTCTTCTTTAGTCTTCTCTGCCTTAGCTTCCTTCTCTTCTTTCCTTAGCTTTGGCTCTTTCTTCTTTTCTCTAACTTTGGCTTCTTGGCTTCTTCTTCCTTTCCTATCTGTCTTTGGTCTTCTTTTCTTTTTCCTTGATTTCTCTTTCCTGCTTATTCTTCCTTTCCTCTGTGCCTTAGCCTTGCCTTTCTTCTTCAGCCGCACCTCCTCTGCTACAGTGCTTTCTCTTTCCCTTGGCCTTGGCTTCTGCTTCAGCTTCCTCAGCTTCTGCCTTCAGCCCTTTGCTTTTCTTCTTTCTCTTTCTTCTTCAGCTGCACCTCTTCCTTCCTTCTTCTTACTTAGCTTCTCTGCGGCTACACCTTCCTCTTCCTTTCTTCTTTTTCCTTAGGTTCTCTGCTTTCCTTGCCTTAGCTCCTCTTCCTTTCTCTGCGGCTGAACCTTCCTCCTCCTTTCTTCTTTTCCTTGTACACACACAAGAGTGCAAAACCTATCCCTACCCTTCCTTGCGTACGCTCTCTCTCTATTTCTCTCTTGGATTCGCTCTCCCAGAGTCAGCCGGGTAATCGGGTAGGGTTATGCGCACCCGGGTCCAGGCGCACCGACGTGGGTGGTGAGCAAGGAGTGCGAGGTTAAACAGGTCGGTTAGCCAGGTCCGTGGAGGTGTGGGTGAAACGCTTGGCTTCGGGATAACCGGGTTTTAGTTTGTTATAATGTTGTAGTATAGCCAGTTATTACCAACATTTCAAATATATAAATTTTTTTACTCGGAAAATAAAAGAGTTCCCGAGGTCGAACTCAGGGAGCAAGTTGTATTCTAGAGATATACATGTTTCTTTTACAAAATAAAGAAAGAGAGAGGGAAAGAATTTGTTGTTCTCTTTGTTTTCTCCTCGTGATGTTCTTCTTTCTTTCTTTCTTCAGATCTCCTACTTCTTCTTTGTTCTGCAGAGGTGATGCTCCTCTTTCTTTCTTCAGATCTCCTTCTTCTTCTTCCTTGGTTTCTGTCTTGGCCTCTCTTCTTCTTTTTCTGCAGTCTCTTCTGTGAAGGTTTCTTCTTCCTTGGCTCTGCTGTACTTCTTCTCTGCAGCCTTTCCTCTTCTTCTGCCTTGCTCAGCCTCTTCTTTAGAGTTTCTTCTTGTTTCTCCTCCCTGCGGCTAAGTGTCAGCTTCTTCTTTTCTTTTTCAGCCAGGGACGTCACCCCTCCTTCCTTCTTTTCCCTTCAGGCCGTCGTCTGATTTCCAAATCAGACGACTTAACTACCTGTTGCTACAGTCAGCTTCCTTCTTCTTCCGCGGGTCTTCTTCTTCGCCTGTGCCTGCACACTTCAGAGTTTTTCGTCAGAGGCAAAACCTACTCTACCCTTCCCCCCCCGCGTCTCTCTCTCTCTCTGAAACCACTCTTGGGAAAGCTCTCCCAGAGCTGCCGGGTAACCGGGTTCGGGTCAGGCCCAGGTCCAGACACACCGGCGTGCGTGGTGGGCGAGGAGTGCAGGTCAGTCTTAAGTCAGGTCGGGTCGGGTCAGGTCCGCGGGGCGTGAGCGCGGACGAGACCGGGTAACCGGGTGGGTGAAGGGGACCTCACCCCGTGTGCTGAGGCAGTAAGCCTTCAGCACTTTTGCATCTTATGTCGCTGCGACTCTTCAGGCGTTTCCGAGGTGGGACTAAATGTCCCACCTCAATTGCGCGCCCGCAGCGGGGAAGTCAGTAGGAGATTGCGGCGTCACGCGAAGCTTTCTGCCTTAGCTGCGAACCTGGTGTTTTGCCAAAACGCCTCGCAAGGCCTGGGAGTTGAATCTGGGCGTGGCGCTGAGCGTGGCGCGCCTGTAGCTGCAGGCGGAAGCAGTTCCTCCTGCGCGGCAATGGCGGCGGAGGTCGGGTGGCCTGTTCACAAGAAAACGGCCTCTCGGCCTAATCAGAAAGTGCCAGGAGCTTCGCCAGGGTGCGGCGAAGCTCGTGTGGGTGGTGGCGAGGCGCGGGGCGGCGTGCGAGGGCTGCCCTAGGTCGGACTGTGGGTCGGAGGATGGGTCTGTTCGGTGGGGTTGCAGAGGGTGATGTGGGGGAAGTGGCAGGGCGGAGGTTGATCAGGGTGAGGAGGCGGAGGTCCTGCGGTGGTCGGCGAGCCGTGTGGGTCGCTGAGGTGATGGGAGCGGCTCGCCGGAGGATGGCCGGAGGCGGAGAAGGTGAGGGTGAACAGGAGCGGTCGAGGGTTTAATCAAATAAAAGACAGTGAGGAAAAGAAAGAGGAGAAGAAGGGGAGTAGCTCTAGCTTACTTGCAGGGACGAAGGGGGAGGAACAGGGCGACAGTCGTATCGACTGTCGCCGGAGAAGACGATGCTCAGGGAAAGGGGCGGCGGCGAGCAGAGAGCCGGAGAGGCGCCAGCTGGGTGCGGCGTGGCGCGGGAAGAGCAGGGGAGGAAGTCTTTGCTGCTGGTATTGCGGCAGAGCGAAGAGGTGGAGGGGGAGGAAACCGCCGGAGCTGGTGAGCGTCTACCGGAGGAAGAAGAGAAGAAAGTTGGGGATTTTCTCCGTCAGATCCAGGCTGCCCCGGTCGGTGGAGCAACGGGGGGTATTTATAGGGATCAAATAGGGAGGAAGGTGGAGGGAGACGACGTGTCTCCCTCGTCGGAGGATGGTCGGAAACAAGAACCCATACCGTCCGTGCGTTCGCACGGCCGGTATGGTGGGTAACAACGACCAGGGGGGTGTCCCTGCGACGGCTGACGACGCAGGGCACCCCCGGTTTACTTGCTAGGTCCCCCACCTCACCCTGCGCGGCGCCATGCTCCGCGCAAGGTCGCCGGAGCATGGTGCTGGCAGGTTTTGCAGGAGGGACCTGATTGCAAAGAACGAAGGAGAGTTAGGGGCCAAAATGCGAGGGTTCAAAAGTTGAGGGCCAAAGAGTAAATATATGAGGACCAAAGTGTAAAGTCGGTCAAGGAGGTTTCTTCTTAGGCTCAAGTTTTTATACATGACTAATTAGGACCTAAGGAATCTGATGGTGAATTTCATTTCCATATTAAACCTTGTTTGACCGGTCAATTTGCGCAAAAACCCAAATTAAGTTATTAATTGGGCATGGTTCTCAATGTAGGTCAAAAAGGGTTCTGAAGGCCAAATTGAAGGTTCTAAACCCTGGAGATTATTTTTCTATGAATTTTAGAGGGTTTATTCTATTTTTACTTTGCCTCGAACCTTGTGAATTGAAGTGGGTTGTTTTAGGGTTACAGATTATCATTTAGTTTCTTGGAATTGCTGTAGCCCTTGCTAGATCATTTCATCCCACTCTTATCCTTATTAAGCTGCTTTGACCTATGTTTGGGCCCTGAATTACCCTGTATGCAGATTATACTGGTAAAATTGCATTTTTACCCCTTATGACTTGTTTTCTTCTCAAACTCAGGATTCTCTGAGTTAAGCCTTTCCTTGAGATATGTAGGAGCTTTTATCCTTTGTATTAGGTCAAAATGAGCTAGTTATGGCTCATGATGAGGTTCTCATCATACCCCCATGCCTAGCTTTTGCTAGTCCCTTAGCAAAAACTTAAGGTTTCAACCCTTGTTCTAGACCATGAAGTTTTTAATAGTTTTAGATAAGTGCCTTTTTTATTTGAGCATAGATTAGGTTAGAATGCTGACCATAGGCCTAAAAGGTACTCTAGTACTAATCAAGATCCAAATCTGTCTAGCCTTAGCCTTAGTCTTTTAGCAAAGGTTTTTAAGGCCCACAAGAACTAACCTAAGGTTTATTGGACTTCGTGGTTAAAGCACCCGTGCTTGAAATGATTTTAGCCCTGGCTCAGTTCGCAGTGCGTTTTGTAAGAGAGAGATAGAAAGTTTTTCTGTTTGGAGAGTTTTCTCTCTCTTTTTCTTTTTAGTTCTAGCCTAGGATTGGCTTTTCAACACGGTCTGTATCAGATTCCTTGCTCCCATCATCAATCCTCAAGGGTTCCTGGCGATCGATGCTTCGAGATAGCACCGCCCATGGCAACCCCCGGAATCCTGGCTATTGAGATTTCGAGATAATCCCATCCATGGTATTCCGTGGCCGAATCCAGACCCTGGCAATTGACACTTCGAGATAATGCCATCCATGGAATCTGAACCAGCAGAGTGCTTACATGCCCCCAGTAGGATATGTAAATATCCTAAGAGACAAGCACCGAGGAGATGATATTTTGTTACGCATCTTCGAGGGGATTTCCCGCCTCTCCGCGCTGGGAACTCGTCCAAATCAACTTGTGTTGATCGGCCGCTCCTATTCTAGGTGTTCTTTTCAGATTTTTGCGACGCTTCTGCGTGATTCTGATTTTTACGCTTACTGAACCAGGCTGTGTGTGAGGTTAGGGTGCTTAGGTTACTGAGTCCCGTAAACCAAAAATTAGTTAACGAGGCCGAATACTCCCTAAGCCTTAGACCTAATACTTCAGCTTTTCATTTTCCTCAACCTCTTGAGGAGTGTCCAGATCTTAATGGGTACTAAGAGTCTATTCAAGAATGCCTAAGGTTTGCATTCTTACTAATCTCATTGTGCACTTTTCAGTTATTTTCTTGAATGAGGTCTAGAACTTAGGTTAATTCCTTAGTTCCTTACTAATGACTATCACCTTTTCTTATAATTTTGTGCTCCTTTTTCATTTTGTTTTTCTTCTCCTTCACAAAATTTCCTTCTCCTCTTTTCCTCTTATTCTTTTTCGAAAAATTTTTTAATTTTTATGGTGTTTTTGGCATATGTGAATTTTTTTGTTTGAAACCTTTTCTTACAAGTTTTTGTACTTTCCTACCCCCCCATGCCTAAGATTTTCAATGTCCTCATTGTAACCTAGGGGTTTTTATTCAACTAAGTTCATACATTAGGATAGCTGTTTTGATGAGTCTCAGATGCAAGCACCTGAGGTGGAGTTGGCTGCCCTAAAGTGTGAACTTCAAGTGCAAAAAAGCTGTCAGAACAAGTTTCAGGTTTTTAAAGAGAATGACGGGCTGCCTCCCGTTAAGCGCTGAGTTTTACGCCATCGGCTGGGCGCAATAAGCTCAAGGGGAAAGGAGGGTATAAGATGCCTCAGCCAAATTAGCAGAAGTTACATCAATGAACGGCTTGAGTCTCTGACCGTTCACGATGAAAGGTTCAGAATCGTGGCTGAGTGGACTGATTTCGATTGCTCCATTTCCAAAAACCTGTCGGACCAAATATGGTCCGACCCACTTAGATCTCAGTTTTCCTGGGAAGAGTTTGAGTCGGGCATCAAAGAGTAGGACCTTTTGACCAGGATGAAAGATCTTTCTCGAGATGTGTTTGTCGTGGAATGCTTTAACCCGCTCCTTGTAGATTTGCGAGTTCTCGTACGCGTCTATGCGTAATTCATCGATCTCGCTGATTTGGAGTTTTCTGTGGGTCCCAGCCTTGGAAAGATCTAGATTACAGTTCCGTACTGCCCAATAGGCTTTATGCTCCAGTTCGACGGGAAGGTGGCATGCCTTTCCGTACACCAGTCTAAAGGGAGACATGCCTAATTGGGTCTTGTGGGCGGTCCTATAGGCCCACAATGCTTCCGGAAGTCGGGACGACCAGTCCTTCCTGTCAGGTCGAACAGTGACTTGCAGGATTTTCTTGATCTCCCGATTAGACAGCTCAGCTAGACCATTAGTTTGGGGGTGGTAAGGAGTAGAGATTCGGTGAGACACCCCGTATTTGGTCATCAGTGACCTAAACTGAGCATTTGTGAAATGGGTCCCCCCATCAGAGATTATTGCACGAGGAATCCCGAACCTTGAGAAAATGTGTTGATGAATGAATTTGAGAACGATTTTGTGATCACAGGTTCGGGTCGGTATGGCTTCGATCCATTTGGACACGTAGTCCACAGCCAACAGAATGTATTCGAAACCATCCGAAACAGGAAAGGGGCCCATAAAATCAATCCCCCAAACATCAAAGATTTCGCATACTAGAATCGGTTGCATAGGCATCATGTCGCGATGGCTTATGTTGCCCAAAGTCTGGCAACGACTGCATGCCTTGCAATGACTGTATGCGTCTTTGAACAGTGTGGGCCAGTAAAAGCCGCACTGGAGGACTTTTGATGCGATTTTATGCCCGGCAAAATGGCCACCGCATGCCTGGTCATGGCAGAAAGAGAGGATATTGTTGACTTCCCCTTCCGGGACACATCTCCGGATGATCTGATCGGCACCTATGCGGAAGAGGTACGGGTCTTCCCAAATGTAATACTTGGCATCGGAGCGTAATTTGTCTTTCTTGGCCTTCGGCCAATCGGACGGGGTCTGATGAGATGCCAAGTAATTTACAATATTAGCAAACCATGGAAGGCTAGTACCAATAGTCAGCAGGTGCTCATCGGGAAAATGCTCAGTGATGGGTCCGGAAGGGTCAATTATTTCAGAAGGAAGACGGGACAAGTGATCAGCTACCACGTTTTGTTTTCCCGCTTTGTCGCGAATCTCGAGGTCAAATTCTTGCAACAGCAAGATCCATCGGATCAATCGAGGTTTCGCGTCCTTCTTTGCAAGGAGATGCCTCACAGCCGTGTGATCCGAGTATATGATGACATGGGAACCCAGAAGGTACGATCTGAACTTCTCTAGGGCAAATACTATAGCTAGCAGCTCTTTCTCAGTAACCGTATCGTTACGCTGAGCCTCATCGAGTGTTTTGCTGGCGTAGTAAATGACCACAGGTTTCTTGTCATTTTTCTGCCCCAAAACCGCTCCTACAGCGAAGTCGGATGCATCACACATGATCTCAAAGGGTTGAGACCAATCAGGGGACTGTAGGATCGGGGCTTGGGTGACTCGGTCACGCAGGATTTCAAATGCTTGAGTGCATTCCTTGGAGATTTCGAAGGGAACATCCTTGGAGAGAAGAGTGGTCAGGGGGCGTGCGATTTTTGAAAAATCAGGGATAAATCGTCGATAAAAACCGACATGCCCTAAAAAGGATCGGATGTCCCTGAGCGAGCTAGGCATAGGAAGGTGAGAAATCAGATTAACCTTAGCTCGATCCACTTGGATACCTTTCTCCGAAATTGAGTGTCCCAGGACAATTCCCTCAGGCACCATGAAATGGCTCTTTTCCCAGGAAAGAACCAAATTCACATCGATGCACCGCCTGAGTATCTGGACCAAGTGTTGGAGGCAATCGTCGAATGATGCTCCAAAAACTGAAAAGTCATCCATGAAGACTTCCAGATAATCACCTACCATATCTGAGAATATGGCAAGCATGCATCGCTGAAAAGTAGCGGGTGCATTGCAAAGACCGAAAGGCATCCTTCGGAAAGCGTATGTTCCGAAGGGGCAGGTGAACGTGGTCTTTTCTTGGTCCTCAGGATGGATTGCCACCTGGTTATAACCGGAGTACCCGTCAAGAAAGCAGAAGAACCTATTTCCCGCAAGTTTTTCGAGAATTTGATCAATGAAGGGTAGTGGGAAATGATCCTTCTTCGTGGAGGAATTGAGTCGACGGTAATCTATACAGACTCTCCACGAGTTGGCTAATCGGGTAGGAATGATTTCTCCGGTCTCAGTCGTTATAGTGGTGAGTCCTGCCTTCTTGGGCACGACCTGAATTGGGCTCACCCAACGACTATCGGAGATCGGGTAGATGATTCCGGCATCTAACCATTTGATGATCTCCTTTTTCACGACCTCCTGCAGATTGGGGTTTAAGCGTCTCTGCATTTCACGAGAAGGTCGTGTGCCCTCTTCTGAATAGATATGATGAGTACAATAAGAGGGACTTATTCCAGTCAAATCATCGAGAGTCCATCCGATGGCTCTGCGATGTTGCTGGAGGACAACAATCAGACGGGCTTCCTGTTCAGGATAGAGGTTGGAATTGATAATTACAGGAAGGGTCTGATTAGAACCTAAAAAGATGTATTTTAAGTGAGCAGGAAGGGGTTTCAGTTCGAGGATGGGGTTTTCAGCAGCAGCGGGTGGTTCAGTATAGATGTGAGGTTCAAGGGTGGGAGTTACTGGATTGTTCACATCTGGATTTGACTCCTCTGTTTGTGGGTCAAGATCCTTCTGTGGTTGATGAGGCATACTCAAGTCATTCTGGAGGTGTGATTCATCAACCAGAGTCTTGATGTCACAAATTTGCTCGATGACGCCGTAATTAATTCCTTGTTGGGCCTTAAATATATCAATTTTCAGTGTTTGATCTCCAAACTTAAGCTCTATTTGGCCCTCCTCACAGCTGATGTTGGCTCTAGCAGTAGCCAAGAAAGGTCTCCCTAGAATGATTGGTGTATCCCTAGGGTTCTCAGGTGCATCCATGTCTAAGACTACAAAGTCCACTGGAAAATAGAAATCCCGCACTCTCACGATAACATCCTCGAGAATCCCTTTTGGTGACTTTATAGATCGATCTGCTAATTGTAATGTCACCTCGGTTGGTTTCAGCTCAGATTCTTCTAGATGGTCAAGTAAGGATGTGGGTATCAGATTTATAGATGCACCCAAGTCTAACAATGCTCTATCAAATTGGGTACCACCTATCTTACAGGAGATCAGGGGAGTTCCAGGATCTTTTGCCTTGGGTGGGAGTCTACTAAGGATTACAGAGCTGGCTTGCTCTGACAGAACAATTGGGCTCCCTCCCTTGGTTCGCGGCTTACGCTGGGGTGTACATATATTCTTTAGAAATCGTGCGTAAGCTGGTACGTGGCGGATTGCATCCATCAAGGGGATGTTTATGTGGACCTGCTCAAAGAGCTTGACCAGGTCCTCCTCAGGGGCCACGGGTTTGGTGGTCTTCTTTCCCTTGGTCAGGGCCTCGGGAAACGGGATCTTGGTTGGTTCCTCTAGGATAGGTCCAGGTTGTGGATCTGGAACAGCGGTACCTTGGATAACTATCCTAGGGTCATGGTTATCAGGCTGGGAGTGGTTTGGATAATGCGGGTCTTGAGTTGTCTTACCACTACGTGTTATTACAGAATTTAATCCGGCCTGATTTTGGTTTGGGTTTGGTAGGAGGGGTGGCTGCTGCTGAAATCCCGCACGAGAAGTTGAGGCTTCCATCTCGTCTGGAGATGGAGCAGTAGGGGCCTGATAAATCCATTGAGCGTGGCCTAAATTTGGATTCATAACGCGCTTCTGGGTTGGCACGTTATTTGGGTTAGGAAGGGGTTGGGAAGGGAGTGTGCCTGGCTGGCGAGAATTTGCCAACTGGGCCAGTTGAGTTTTAACTTCAGTAAGCTCGTCCTTGTGCTGTTTTTGAATAGCCGCATTCGTTTTTTGAATGTCAGCCAGAGTCTGAAGGATTAAGGACATTTGATCTTGATCTGGCCCTGATGGATAAGTAGGGTTGGGCCGAGGCTGAGGCGGCTGGTAGTGATGAGAGGGCTGTGGGCGGGACTGAAAAGGTGGTCTTTGGTTTTGGGAATTTCCCGCCCACTGAAAATTGGGATGGTTTCGCCATCCAGGGTTGTAAGTGTTGGAGAATGGGTCGTTCTGGATGGCGTTGAGGTCCTCGCAGGTCTGAGGAACCTCCTGAGAATCAGGGAAAGGAGGAATGGAGTTCCCCCGGCTGGTGAAGAAAGGATCGGATGATCTCCCAGTCCAAGAATCAGATGGGGATGGATATGGATCCATCCCAGGGGAGGATCGGTGGAGGATGTTTTGCACAGTCTCCTGTGTGGAAGGAGGTTGTGCAAAGGAGTTACGCGCAGAGGTGGCTCGCTGCAAGTGCTGAGTCAGCTCATCCACCTTCTTTTCAATGATTGAGACCTTGTCCAATCGACTGGCCATTAATTCCAGGTCGACTGATGCGGACAAGCCCTGCGTCTCATGTGCTCCCTTAAGATTCGTCGCTGCGCGGGTATTCGTCCTGTCGAATAATCCCATGGAGTCATTGTTGATGGAGTTCTCGCACATGTTTTCGAGAATCTCCCATACGGTGTCTTCATGTTGACCCATGATGTTTCCTCCGCAAGTTGCATTGGCGAAAAGGCGGATGTCCTCACGGAGTCCCTGGTAAAAAGATTGGACTTGTTCCCATTTAGGAACTCCGTGATGGGGGCACTTTCTCATGAGATCCTGAAAACGATCCCATGCCTCATGGAGTGGTTCTCCTGATTGTTGAGTGAAGTGTGTAATCTGATGGCGCAAGGCGTTGGTCCGACCAACGGGAAAAAACTTTTTCAAAAATTCGGATTGAAGTTCTTCCCAAGTGTTGATCGGCCGGGTCTGAGTTTGATACCAATGGGCGGCCTTGTCCATAAGAGAAAAGGAGAACATCTTCATGAGAAGAATATCCCGATTTTGCGCATCTGATCCAAAAGTGTGGGCCAGATGCTTTAGCTGTTTGATGTGCTGGAAGGGATCTTCAGAATTAAGCCCGTGGAATTTAGGTATAGCATGAATCATGTTGGGCTTTAGTTCGGAATCAGGTCCTCCAGTCGGGATTCTGACTCGAGGCTCAATGGCCACCGCAGCAGGATTGTAGTGGTCCCGCATCATAGGACGCTGTGGTGGGTGCACGAAGTTTTGGAAGAGGTCATTGAGTCGCTGGAGCTGGTGTTCCAGATTATTTTCTTCCTCAACTGGCTGAGCCATGATGGGGGAAGAAGAAGAACTTGGTTCTGAATCAGAAGAGAGAATAATGTGAGGGTGTTGCTGCACAAACACGGGCGTCGAGGCTTGGCCTTGACGAGAGTGAATTTCTAAAGGAGGTCTTAAGGGTGGTCTTAGAGACCTCCTTCCGTACATGCACTGTTTGGAAGAGGTAAGTTTAGAAGGTGCTGGACCCAATCAAGACACCCAAAAATGTGTTGGGTGACTATAGAGGTGCGGGGCAGATGGACCCCTTGATCAGAAAGATCGTCCAACTGAGAATTACCTGGGCAGCCAGAGAGGGAGAGTCCCGCGAAGACCCCTACACGGTAGAGCGTCCCCACAGGTTACAGGGTTTCCCCCACCCGACCTCTCTTGTCACTGCGGTTCCAGGTAGACCAGAATGGGGATCTTGACCTCTTAAGTCTACCAATTTTAAGATCAGGGTGCTTAAGGTTTTCACTTGAACTTTAGTCTTTTAAGTGCAAAGAGTGACCTAATTTAAGGTTGGTTGACCCAAGGGGTCAACTTTACCTCTTGTTTTCTTTAAGAGCTTTTAGGTCCTGTCTTTTAGGGTTCAAGTGTTTAGAGAGAGCCAATTGTTTAGGATTTTTCTTGTTAATTATTTTCAATCAATGGCTTGGGCACACCTCTTTTGGATTTCCTCAATTCTTGATTAAGGGGTGTGTCTCTACTGAAATCCTAATGTTTGACCTTATGTTGGCTCTACTTGGTCCATTTAACTCTTTGTTGGGCAATTAGGGCTCAAGCAAGAATGTGTTAGCCCTTAAATACCCTTAATAGTGTGCAGGAGTGATGAGTTGAAAACATGCAACTCTTTATGGTTACTAAGTATGGAAGACAGGTTAGCCCTATATTGCTTGTTCTTTTCTTTTCTTCCTCTTTAGAGTTTAGGGGTTAATAGTGAGAGGAAAAATTTACCTGTCTTCAGAGTGGTTGTCGTGTGGTTGCTTGTCTTCTTGAGTTCCTGTAGCTGCACAAAAGAGAGGAGATTATCAGAAATTAAAAGAAACAGGAATGTTTACCTCTAGAATAGCCGTTGCTCCCCGGCAGCGGCGCCAAAATGAAATCGCTTGGCTTCGGGATAACCGGGTTTTAGTTTGTTATAACATTGTAGTATAGCCGGTTATTACCAACATTTCAAATATATAAATTTTTTACTCGGAAAATAAAAGAGTTCCCGAGGTCGAACTCAGGGAGCAAGTTGTATTCTAGAGATATACATGTTTCTTTTACAAAATAAAGAAAGAGAGAGGGAAAGAATTTGTTGTCTTCTTTTCTCTTTGTTCTGAGGTGATGCTCTTCTTTCTTTCTTTCTTTAGATCTCCTTCTTCTTCTTTGTTCTGCAGAGGTGATGTTCTTCTTCTGCAATGGTGATGCTCTTCTTCTTCTTCCTGCTGTTCCTGCTTTGGCCTCTCTTCTTTTTCTGCAGTCTCTTCTGTGAAGGTTTCTTCTTGTTTCTCCTCCTTGCGGCTAAGTGTCAGCTTCTTCTTTTCTTTTTCAGCCAGGGACGTCACCCCTCCTTTCTTCTTTTCCCTTCAGGCCGTCGTCTGATTTCCAAATCAGACGACTTAACTACCTGTTGCTACAGTCAGCTTCCTTCTTCTTCCGCGGGTCTTCTTTTTCGCCTGTGCCTGCACACTTCAGAGTTTTTCGTCAGAGGCAAAACCTACTCTACCCCCCTCCCCCCGCGTCTCTCTCTCTCTCTGAAACCACTCTTGGGAAAGCTCTCCCAGAGCTGCCGGGTAATCGGGTTCGGGTCACGCCCGGGTCCAGGCCCACCGGCGTGCGTGGTGGGCGAGGAGTGCAGGTCAGTCTAAGTCGGGTCGGGTCAGGTCCGCGGGGCGTGAGCGCGGACGAGACCGGGTAACCGGGCGGGTGTAAGGGGACCTCACCCCGTGTACTGAGGCAGTAAGGCTAGTGCACAAAATCAATTTAAACAGTGGAACGGGTGTGAGGCTTACCGATGTGGGACTAAACGCAGACCTTTCCTCGCGTGCGCCTGCTGGGAGACCGCGGCCTGGCTTCTGCAGCTGCGGCTTCGATTTGCATAGGTTGCTGGCTGGCTGCCTTCGCAAGACTCCCCGTACTCCGCAGCAGCTGGAGACCTGGAGTCCTCAAGCCTGGAGCGCGGGAGAAGCTGCTTCAATGTGCGTTAATGGCGGTCGAACCTCAAAACCTGTCGGACACGAATATGGCCTCTCGGCCTGATCAAACCACTGGGGAACCTTCGCCGTGGCACGGCGAAGGTGAGGAGCTGCGCGGCAGGCCGCAAGGTGGTGTCTGGCGGCAGCCCTGGGTCGGACTGCAACCGGAGGAATGGGTTTGTTCGGGGGAGTGTTACGGAGGTGTGGAGTGGCAGTGGAGGGGTGGGGGGTGCTCAGTGTGATGAGGCGGAGGTTCGGTGAGGGTCGGCGAGCCGTGTGGGTCGCTGAGGTGATGGGAGCGGCTCGCCGGAGGGTGGTCGGAGGCGAAGGGGGTGAAGGTGGTCAGGGTCGGTAGAAGGCTTAATTGAATAAATTGAAAGCGGGGAAAGAAGCAGGAGAAGAAGGGGAGTAGCTCTAGCTTACTTGCAGGGACGAAGGGGGAGGAACAGGGCGACAGTCGTATCGACTGTCGCCGGAGAAGACGATGCTCAGGGAAAGGGGCGGCGGCGAGCAGAGAGCCGGAGAGGCGCCAGCTGGGTGCGGCGTGGCGCGGGAAGAGCAGGGGAGGAAGTCTCTGCTGCTGGTATTACGGCAGAGCGAAGAGGTGGAGGGGGAGGAAACCGCCGGAGCTGGTGAGCGTCTGCCGGAGGAAGAAGAGAAGAAAGTTGGGGATTTTCTCCGTCAGATCCAGGCTGCCCCGGTCGGTGGAGCAACGGGGGGTATTTATAGGGATCAAACAGGGAGGAAGGCGGAGGGAGACGACGTGTCTCCCTCGCCGGAGGATGGTCGGAAACAAGAACCCATACCGTCCGTGCGTTCGCACGGCCGGTATGGTGGGTTACAACGACCAGGGGGGTGTCCCTGCGACGGCTGACGACGCAGGGCACCCCCGGTTTACTTGCCAGGTCCCCCACCTCACCCTGCGCGGCGCCATGCTCCGCGCAAGGTCGCCGGAGCATGGTGCTGGCAGGTTTTGCAGGAGGGACCTGATTGCAAAGAACGAAGGAGAGTTAGGGGCCAAAATGCGAGGGTTCAAAAGTTGAGGGCCAAAGAGTAAATATATGAGGACCAAAGTGTAAAGTCGGTCAAGGAGGTTTCTTCTTAGGCTCAAGTTTTTATACATGACTAATTAGGACCTAAGGAATCTGATGGTGAATTTCATTTCCATATTAAACCTTGTTTGACCGGTCAATTTGCGCAAAAACCCAAATTAAGTTATTAATTGGGCATGGTTCTCAATGTAGGTCAAAAAGGGTTCTGAAGGCCAAATTGAAGGTTCTAAACCCTGGAGATTATTTTTCTATGAATTTTAGAGGGTTTATTCTATTTTTACTTTACCTCGAACCTTGTGAATTGAAGTGGGTTGTTTTAGGGTTACAGATTATCATTTAGTTTCTTGGAATTGCTGTAGCCCTTGCTAGATCATTTCATCCCACTCTTATTCTTATTAAGCTGCTTTGACCTATGTTTGGGCCCTGAATTACCCTGTATGCAGATTATACTGGTAAAATTGCATTTTTACCCCTTATGACTTGTTTTCTTCTCAAACTCAGGATTCTCTGAGTTAAGCCTTTCCTTGAGATATGTAGGAGCTTTTATCCTTTGTATTAGGTCAAAATGAGCTAGTTATGGCTCATGATGAGGTTCTCATCACCTCGCAAGGCCTGGGAGTTGAATCTGGGCGTGGCGCTGAGCGTGGCGCGCCTTGTAGCTGCAGGCGGAAGCAGTTCCTCCTGCGCGGCAATGGCGGCGGAGGTCGGGTGGCCTGTTCACAAGAAAACGGCCTCTCGGCCTAATCAGAAAGTGCCAGGAGCTTCGCCAGGGTGCGGCGAAGCTCGTGTGGGTGGTGGCGAGGCGCGGGGCGGCGTGCGAGGGCTGCCCTAGGTCGGACTGTGGGTCGGAGGATGGGTCTGTTCGGTGGGGTTGCAGAGGGTGATGTGGGGGAAGTGGCAGGGCGGAGGTTGATCAGGGTGAGGAGGCGGAGGTCCTGCGGTGGTCGGCGAGCCGTGTGGGTCGCTGAGGTGATGGGAGCGGCTCGCCGGAGGATGGCCGGAGGCGGAGAAGGTGAGGGTGAACAGGAGCGGTCGAGGGTTTAATCAAATAAAAGACAGTGAGGAAAAGAAAGAGGAGAAGAAGGGGAGTAGCTCTAGCTTACTTGCAGGGACGAAGGGGGAGGAACAGGGCGACAGTCGTATCGACTGTCGCCGGAGAAGTCGATGCTCAGGGAAAGGGGCGGCGGCGAGCAGAGAGCCGGAGAGGCGCCAGCTGGGTGCGGCGTGGCGCGGGAAGAGCAGGGGAGGAAGTCTCTGCTGCTGGTATTGCGGCAGAGCGAAGAGGTGGAGGGGGAGGAAACCGCCGGAGCTGGTGAGCGTCTGCCGGAGGAAGAAGAGAGGAAAGTTGGGGATTTTCTCCGTCAGATCCAGGCTGCCCCGGTCGGTGGAGCAACGGGGGGTATTTATAGGGATCAAACAGGGAGGAAGGCGGAGGGAGACGACGTGTCTCCCTCGCCGGAGGATGGTCGGAAACAAGAACCCATACCGTCCGTGCGTTCGCACGGCCGGTATGGTGGGTTACAACGACCAGGGGGGTGTCCCTGCGACGGCTGACGACGCAGGGCACCCCCGGTTTACTTGCCAGGTCCCCCACCTCACCCTGCGCGGCGCCATGCTCCGCGCAAGGTCGCCGGAGCATGGTGCTGGCAGGTTTTGCAGGAGGGACCTGATTGCAAAGAACGAAGGAGAGTTAGGGGCCAAAATGCGAGGGTTCAAAAGTTGAGGGCCAAAGAGTAAATATATGAGGACCAAAGTGTAAAGTCGGTCAAGGAGGTTTCTTCTTAGGCTCAAGTTTTTATACATGGCTAATTAGGACCTAAGGAATCTGATGGTGAATTTCATTTCCATATTAAACCTTGTTTGACTGGTCAATTTGCGCAAAAACCCAAATTAAGTTATTAATTGGGCATGGTTCTCAATGTAGGTCAAAAAGGGTTCTGAAGGCCAAATTGAAGGTTCTAAACCCTGGAGATTATTTTTCTATGAATTTTAGAGGGTTTATTCTATTTTTACTTTGCCTCGAACCTTGTGAATTGAAGTGGGTTGTTTTAGGGTTACAGATTATCATTTAGTTTCTTGGAATTGCTGTAGCCCTTGCTAGATCATTTCATCCCACTCTTATTCTTATTAAGCTGCTTTGACCTATGTTTGGGCCCTGAATTACCCTGTATGCAGATTATACTGGTAAAATTGCATTTTTACCCCTTATGACTTATTTTCTTCTCAAACTCAGGATTCTCTGAGTTAAGCCTTTCCTTGAGATATGTAGGAGCTTTTATCCTTTGTATTAGGTCAAAATGAGCTAGTTATGGCTCATGATGAGGTTCTCATCAGTGGGTCGCGGATGAGGCGGGTGAGCGTGGACGAGGGGACCTTACCTCATATTTTGAGGCGAAGAGGAAGAAACACAAATTCAATATATGCTACGAACCTACGCTGAGAACCTCCGAGGTGGGACTAAAGTCCCACCTGCTTCTTCTTGCGCACAGGAGGAATGCCTGTGAAATTGGGGCAGCTGTGGTCGATGAGGCCCTCGATAGCTGGGTGCGATAGGGTCGTGGACTAATTTTGTGCACTTGGGATGCCTCTGCCTGGAGCAACACAACCTGGAGCGAGGATACAAGCTCGTTCCAGCTAGCATTAATGGCAGCGGAGGTCAGACCTGGGTTTCAAACAATACGGCCTTTCAGCCCCATTAGAGAACACAGGCAACTTCACCATGGCATGGCAAAGGTGGCTAAGTGGGTGGCTAGCCATGGGGTGCCCTAGGATTGCATGCCTATGTCGCTCTGTGGCCGTTGTGATGGGTGTGTTCGGTGGGCACTTGTGGAGGTGTTGGCGGTCAGTGAAAGGGCAGAAGATGATTAGTGGGTGATGGTAGAGGTTGTGAAGGGTCTGGCGAGGTGTGTGGGAGCGTGGAGGTGATGGAGACACCTCGCCGGTGGTCTGCCGGAGATGAAGAAGATGGTGGTGGTCTACGACATCGAGGGGCTAAAAATAGAAATAAAGATAGGGGAAATAAAGAGGAGAGGGAGAGGAAGAGTTCTAATCTAACTACGTGGATGAAGGGGGACAGGAGAGTAGCTGGCCATACCTACCATCACCGGAGAAGATGCTTCCAGTGGAGGGAGAACGGCGATGACGAAGGGGCTTGAGGAGCGAGTGTAGGTATGGCGCAACATGGAGGAAGGTGGTGAAGATGTCTCTACCACTGGTATTGTGGTAGAGAGAAGAGAAGGAGGAGGAATCGTCGAAGCCTGCTGGACACTTGACCGGAGGAGAAGGGAAGAAATTGAAGGTGATTCTTCGGCCAAGCCAAGCTGATTTTGAGCGATCGGAGGTAAGGGTCCTTTTATTGGTGCTGGCAGAGGCTCTTGTGCTTTGAAGGCAAGCTTCCAAGCACAAGAGTCTTCACCGGAGAAGGAATGTGGGAGATACCCATATCTCTCATGCGTTCGCACGAGAGATTGGGTGCAAATTAGATCCTGGAATTACGTTCAGACGAAAGGGAATTCCTCAGAGAATCTCCCTTTCAAATCTCTGAGGAGATCTCTGAGGAATCAGGGAGTAATCCTCCTCAAATCATCATCGAAGTATGACTCCTCCGCTTTAATGGCGGAGAGACCTTGCAAAGGGTGGTGAGGAAGTTATGGGGGTCTATGCAATGATTTTTAAAAGCTAGGGGTCAGAATGTAATTGGGTGGACTATTTTGCAAAGTAGGTCAAGGTGACCTTCCCATATGTGTAAGTTTTGGTACAAACCTAATTTGTACCTAAGGAATCCAATGGTGAAGTTGGATTTTAGGTTTGACCACGTCTGTCTAGACATTTTACACAAAAACCTAAATTAGGTCAAATAATTAGCTAGGACCCCTACTTAGGTCAAAATAGGTTCCAAAAGCCAAATTGACGGTTCTAAACCCTACGGATATTTTTCCATGAATTTTAGAGGGTTTAGTTGATTTTTATCCTGTCCTAAACGTTGTTGAATTAAGCGGGTCTATTTTAGGGTTGCAAGATGTCATTTAATTCTTAGATTGCACATGAACCCTTTTCTGACTGAACCAAACCACTTTTTATCTTATTAAGTCCAATTGACATATATTTAGCCCCTGAGAAATCCTGTTGATGTACTGTAATGGTAAAATTATAGTTTTACCCTTTCTTTCATGTTTTCTTCTGAGAATAGTAATCTCTTGAATTAGGCCATTCTCTAAGTTATGTAGGAGCTTTTGTTCTCTTTTCTAGGTTAAAATGAGCTAGTTATGGCTCATGATGATGTTCTCATCATACCCCCATGCCTAACTTTTGCTAGTCCCTTAGCAAAATTTCAAGGCTTTAACTTTTGTTCTAGACCATGAGTTTCTTGCATAAGTTATGATAAGTTCTTTTTCTTTTGTGATTAGGTCAGAATGTTGATAGTAGGCTTAGAGGTACTCAAGTATCAACCAAGATCTGAACCTGACCAGCTTTATCCTTGGTCCTCTGCGAAGGTTTTTAAGGCCTACAGGAACTATCCTAAGATTCGTTGGACTCCGCGGTTAAAGCATCCATGCTTGAGACATATTTTAGCCTTGGTTCAGTTTGCAGTGCATTTTTGTAAGAGCGAGATAGAGGATTTATTTGTTTGGAGAGTTTTCGCTCTCTTTTATTTTTATTTATAACTTCGGATTGGCTTCTCATCACAGTCTGTATCAGATTCCTCATTCCCATCATTAATCCTCAAAGGTCCCTAGCAATCAATGCTTCGTGATAGCACTACCCATGGCAACCCCCAGAACCCTGGCTTTCGAGATTTCGAGATAATCCCACCCATGGCGTTCCGTGGCCGAATCCAAACCCTGGCAATCGACATTTCGTGATAATGCCGCCCATGGTATCTAAACCAGCAGAGTGCTTACATGCCCCCGGTAGGATATGTAAATATCCTAGGAGACAAACACCGAGGAGACGATATGTTGTTATGCATCTTCAAGGGGAATTTCCCGCCTCTCCGCACTGGGAACTTGTCCAAATCAACTTGTGTTGATTTGCCACCCCTAATCTAGGCAACTTTTTCAGAACATTTAAACGCTTTTGCATGATTTTGATAGTTCTGCGCTTTGAACCAGACTGTGTGTGGATTGGGGTACTTACGTTACCGAGTCTCGCAAACTGAAGGTTAGTTAACAAGGTCAAATACTCCCTAAGCCTTAGACCTAATACTTAAGCTTCGCATTTTCCCCAACCTCTTGAGGATTATCGAGATCTTAGCGGATACGTGAATTTTTAAGCTTAAGAGTCTAACCCGAAAGGCCTAAGATCAGCGTTCCTACTAATCTCTTTTTTGTCTCTCATTAGTGTTGGTGCTAGAGCACCACGATCATTTGTTTTGATGATAACAAAACACGTGTTATTTAACATTTGCAATTTGAGTCCTAGATTTCAGGTCAATTGCAAATGTGGACGTGTTTAGACGGAACTCGAGCTCGCATCCAGGATGGATTGGAGGAGCTTAATGAAGAACAGAAGAGATTCGCAAGGAGCGATATATTGAAGATGGAAGGAAATGAAGAATAGGATAGATTTCCTTCTTTTATACTTGTTGTATTTTTCGTTTCTTTTGTTGCTCTTTATTTTTCTTAGAATATTATGTTAAAGAGCCTCAAAGTACCCTAACAGTAGTCCTAGGAACACCAGCACAACCCTAGGATACTTAGGTTTTCTGTAGAATACTTAGAAAACCAATATAGGTTCAAACAACACTTCCAGACGTCTAATTCCCAAATCAGACGTCTGATAAAGTATTTTAAGACGTCTGACTGTTGTCTCAGACGTCTGATAACTGTTAGGCTGGACATAGTTAGTTCTGTCTGATGAAATCAGACGTCCAGACCCTTAGACCAGACGTCTTAGGAGACGTCTGAGGACTTGCCAGACGTCCAGATAGTGGACCGTTGGCTAGCTTAGCAGGCACTCAAGAATATGACCGTTAGAGCCTTATCAGACGTCCAAAGGACTGTCCAGACGTCTGATAAATGACCGTTTTGCCTCGACTGACCCAAAATCTCTTCTCAGAGATTTTCTAGCCGTTGCAACGTTTGGAAATCAATTCCCACAGTAAAAGTAGGTTTCCAGACGTCCATACATAGTGCCAGACGTCCTGTATGTCGTCTGATGGACTTGCGCAAAAACCCTGTTTAGATCTGATTCAAGTCAGGAGGAAACCCGCATAGAATCAGACGTCTGACCTTGAAATCAGACGTCTTAAAGTGGCCTTCCAGACGTCTGATACCATAATTAGACGTCTGATGACCCTGTCAAATGTAATCATTGTCCTGATTTCAGCCTGATTCTCTTGGGCTTTGCACCCAACGGCTATGGAAGCATTTCCAAGCCTTCCAAAGCCTTCCTAAGGCCTCTATAAATAGAGGGGAGCCTTTACACACCAAAATACACAAGATACACACTAAGAGAAACACAAGACACACTTGGCTACACACTTTCACACTCTCTTGTGTCTTAGCTAGCTCTTTCTCTCCAAGCTCAAGCTCCATTCTCTTGAGAGCATCAAGCTTTGCGCACCCGCTCTCCCGCCGTTGTCTACGAGAGCGACGTTGCGCCATCGCGTGGCACACGCACCGCGTCGCCGATGCACTCCTTTCAAAGGGAAGCATCCTAATTCCTATAGAATCTTAGGTTCATAATTACTTTGTTGGCTCTATAGGATTTGTTGTTTATTTTATCTTTGTCTTTTGGTTGGGTATTCGCTTTGCGAATTCCCGTCTCCTTCGTGGGACAAAATCCTTCTCATGGAGAGAAGGGGTTGAGGAACGCTACCCTCATACTTGTAGCGTGGTTGTACTGAGGTTGAATCACCCTCGTTTTAAAGTGATTCGGTTAGTGTATTTGATCAACTAGGTTGATCAGAAAATCCTAACTCGAGAGGGTTAGGTGGTGGTTTTCACCCGGTTTGGGTTTCCACCTAAAAATACCTGTGTACTTGTGTGTTTGTTCATTTTGTGAGATTGATTTATTATTTCATTTCCGCATTTATCACGTCACCCCTCCTAGCAGAGGAACCTACAATTGGTATCAGAGCAGGTTCTTGCAAATCGGAGTAACACCCGGCAAGAGATCAAATGGAGGGAAGCACATCAGCAATCAGGATCTCCGAGGGGCAGTCCACAACCCGTCCGCCATTCTTCGACGGGAGCAACTACCCCTACTGGAAGTTGCGGATGAAGACCTGGCTTCAAGCCACCGACTTCACGGTCTGGGCCAGATGCGAGACGCCTTTCGACATCCCAGAAAAACCCGCGGGAGGATACTCGCAGCAGTAGATTCGGGAACTCTCTCTCAACGCAAAAACAATGAACGCATTGTATTGCGCGCTCAGCTCGGAGGAGTTCAACAGAATCTCGCAATGCGCCACCGCATACGAGATCTGGCACACACTCGAGGTAACTCATGAAGGTACCTCTAAGGTAAAAACTTCTAAACTCAATTTACTTTCACAAGAATTTGAGGCTTTTTCTATGAAATCTAACGAAACTTTAAGTGAGATGAACACTAGGTTCACTCTCATAGTAAATAACTTGAAAGCTTTAGGGAAGACTTTCATCAAGGGGGAGCTTCAAGGGAAGCTTCTTCGTTCCCTTGGACCGGAATGGGAACAAAAAGTCACCGCCATCGAAGAGGCGAACGAAATGGAGGAGCTCAACATGGAAGATCTCCTAGGCAATCTGATGGCCTACGAGACTAAGTTGAAGCAGAAGAAGGATACACCGGAGCCTAAACTAAAGAAGACTCTCGCCTTCAGAGCCGCGTCGGATAGCGAGGTAAGTTCCGACGACGAAGACTTTAGAATTTTACTTAAAAATTTTTCAAGTTTTGTAGGGAATTAAAGAAAGAGAAAAAGGAGAAGAAGGAAAGCCCGAGACGTTGCTACCACTGCAACGGGAAAGGGCATCTGCGACCAGAATGCCCTCTTCTCAAAAAGGAGAAGAAGAAGGAAAAGGAGAAGAAATCTAAGAAGAAGGCGTTCCAAGCCACTTGGGACGATTCTAGCTCGGAGGAAGAAGAAGAAAAGACCATAGAAAAAGAAACCGCTTGCTTCGGTTTCATGGCCAGAGGAAGCGACAGCGAAAGTGGAAGCGACTCAGACAACGAGGTAAATCTCGATCTTCAAGAAGCTTTTAATGAACTTTTTGAGATTAGTAAATCACTTAAAATAGAAAACAAAAGCATTAAGAAGAACCTTAGTTTTCTTAAAAATGAAAATGATAGGTTAGAAAAACAACTTAAGGACATAGAAGCTAGTCCTAGAATTGATAACCTATTATTAGAAAATCAAGACCTCATCAATGAAAATAATAAATTGATTGAGGAAAATGACAGTCTAAAAATAGAAATTTCTGATTTAAAGACTAAAATGAATACTATAGAAAAAGAAATCGCATGTCTTAGGGAAAACTCCAACAAACTAATCAACAAAGTAGATGATTTATATAGCCCTAAGATTGAGAAAGGATCTCCATCAAGGAGACCCGCTAACAGATCCGGATCCAAGCCCACTTGGATACCGAAAAAAGAATTAGAATCTTGTTTTGTAGGGTTCAGGGATAATTAGAACATAAAGGACTGGACCTACAAGCTCAAGTCTGGTCAAATCGAGTTGGGAGAACCAAGGAGTAGACCAAGGAGGAGAACAAGAAGACCGACAAGACGGCGAACAAACGACGGACCTGCCGCACGTCGACCACCAGATTGGAGACCGGCGCCGATGCCTGGGCCTCCAAGCTACGGATGGGAGCCCCATCCAATGTGGCATCCACCACCACCATTCGGGCCATTTTATTGGCCATGGTAGGTGAGGTAAAATTCTTAACCCTATCTTTTTATAAGCATTTAGATAGGGGGAGTTAAAAAAATGATGAGCTAATTGTCAATTTTTAAGGGGGAGATATAAGGTAGCAAATTTTCCTTTAGTAAGGGGGAGAAAAATAATAGCTATCTTGTTGTTACAAAAAGGGGGAGAATATTACCTTTGTTAAAAGAAATTCATAGAAGAGCATGTCTTAAGGGGGAGTTATAGGAAATGTAAAATCAATTAAACCTTTTTGATAATGTCAAAAAGGGGGAGGTTTTTTTATGCATTATTATTTATGGTTTTGTCATCATCAAAAAGGGGGAGATTGTTGGTGCTAGAGCACCACGATCATTTGTTTTGATGATAACAAAACACGTGTTATTTAACATTTGCAATTTGAGTCCTAGATTTCAGGTCAATTGCAAATGTGGACGTGTTTAGACGGAACTCGAGCTCGCATCCAGGATGGATTGGAGGAGCTTAATGAAGAACAGAAGAGATTCGCAAGGAGCGATATATTGAAGATGGAAGGAAATGAAGAATATGATAGATTTCCTTCTTTTATACTTGTTGTATTTTTCGTTTCTTTTGTTGCTCTTTATTTTTCTTAGAATATTATGTTAAAGAGCCTCAAAGTACCCTAACAGTAGTCCTAGGAACACCAGCACAACCCTGGGATACTTAGGTTTTCTGTAGAATACTTAGAAAACCAATATAGGTTCAAACAACACTTCCAGACGTCTAATTCCCAAATCAGACGTCTGATAAAGTATTTTAAGACGTCTGACTGTTGTCTCAGACGTCTGATAACTGTTAGGCTGGACATAGTTAGTTCTGTCTGATGAAATCAGACGTCCAGACCCTTAGACCAGACGTCTTAGGAGACGTCTGAGGACTTGCCAGACGTCCAGATAGTGGACCGTTGGCTAGCTTAGCAGGCACTCAAGAATATGACCGTTAGAGCCTTATCAGACGTCCATAGGACTGTCCAGACGTCTGATAAATGACTGTTTTGCCTCGGCTGACCCAAAATCTCTTCTCAGAGATTTTCTAGCCGTTGCAACGTTTGGAAATCAATTCCCACAGTAAAAGTAGGTTTCCAGACGTCCATACATAGTGCCAGACGTCCTGTATGTCGTCTGATGGACTTGCGCAAAAACCCTGTTTAGATCTGATTCAAGTCAGGAGGAAACCCGCATAGAATCAGACATCTGACCTTGAAATCAGACGTCTTAAAGTGGCCTTCCAGACGTCTGATACCATAATTAGACGTCTGATGACCCTGTCAAATGTAATCATTGTCCTGATTTCGGCCTGATTCTCTTGGGCTTTGCACCCAATGGCTATGGAAGCATTTCCAAGCCTTCCAAAGCCTTCCTAAGGCCTCTATAAATAGAGGGGAGCCTTTACACACCAAAATACACAAGATACACACTAAGAGAAACACAAGACACACTTGGCTACACACTTTCACACTCTCTTGTGTCTTAGCTAGCTCTTGCTCTCCAAGCTCAAGCTCCATTCTCTTGAGAGCATCAAGCTTTGCGCACCCGCTCTCCCGCCATTGTCTACGAGAGCGACGTTGCGCCATCGCGTGGCACACGCGCCGCGTCGCCGACGCACTCCTTTCAAAGGGAAGCATCCTAATTCCTATAGAAGCTTAGGTTCATAATTACTTTGTTGGCTCTATAGGATTTGTTGTTTATTTTATCTTTTTCTTTTGGTTGGGTATTCGCTTTGCGAATTCCCGTCTCCTTCGTGGGACAAAATCCTTCTCGTGGAGAGAAGGGGTTGAGGAACGCTACCCTCGTACTTGTAGCGTGGTTGTACTGAGGTTGAATCACCCTCGTTTTAAAGTGATTCGGTTAGTGGATTTGATCAACTAGGTTGATCGGAAAATCCTAACTCGAGAGGGCTAGGTGGTGGTTTTCACCCGGTTTGGGTTTCCACCTAAAAATACCTGTGTACTTGTGTTTGTTCATTTTGTGAGATTGCTTTATTATTTCATTTCCGCATTTATCACGTCACCCCTCCTAGCAGAGGAACCTACAATTAGTACATTTTTCCTTCATTTTTCTCTTTTTTCCTTGATGTGGTCTAGAGCTTCAATTAATTGCTTAATCTCTTACTAATGACTATCCTTTTTTCTTTTTCTTTTTGTGCTCCTTTTGACTTTTTTCTCTTTTCCTCCTCATGATTATGTGGTTTCAAAATTTTCTTCCCTGCTCCATTTTTTTGTTCCTTTTCAAAATTTTCTAATTTTTTTGGTATTTTTGACATATGTGAGTTTTTTTTGAGAATCCTTCTAACTTTTCTTTGTTTTGTATGTTTACACTTTACCACCCCCCCTATGCCTAAGTTTTGCAATGTCCTCATTGTAAATGGAGGGTGTGAAACAGTGTTGGGTTCAGGGACTTAAAACAGGATATATCAGGTGGGTGAATGGGTCGGGAATGACTTTTGCGAACGATTTCAAGCTCTGGCAAGTGTACCAGAGGTGGGATCGACTGTCTAAAGCTGAACACAGGGTGCAATAGACGTGAAGTACAGATGGATAAGCAGATGGATCTCGGGTTTTTTGAATGATGGGTTGCCTCTCGTTAAGCACTAAATTCAACGCCTTCAGTCGAGTGGGAAATGGGATGGAGAGAGAGTGGTTAAATCAGTAGAGTTTTGTATAACAAGCACCTTGATTAAGATCCTGGTTGGTCCAACCAGGTGCTTGGTGAGATTAGCAGGTTGATGATGTAGCCCAAGCCCTATTAATCTGGTGGTTTGATAAATGTAGATCAGGAGATGTGGAACCCACCATATGCTATGGAGCTCTGATGGATGTGGAAGTGTGAATTCGAGGTTTGGCTGAGTCCGATCAACCTGGTCAGAGTAGGGATTAGTGAAGTAATAAGTGAATGATGTGGAAACCCTACAGGGGTGATCAGAGAATGATGGAGCATGTTTTCCAGTCTGATCAATGTTTGATACCCGATGTTTGTGTGGAGTGGAATCATCTGCAAATGACTCAGTGAGAGGTGAATCAGAATAGAAATTGAGTCCGGTTGCGGGTCGGGGTTGAAAATGGGTTTTGATCGATTTTGTATATTTGGAAGAGATGGCTTCAATGAGAATTGTGTATGAGGGCGCTTCTAAAAAGGAGTGACAGGTGGTCTCATGTAGAGAGTCCTTATAGTAGCTTTCAAAATCAAAAGTGAATGCCTGGAGAGTGTCTATAGGATGAGGGAAATCTAAATCGAGAAAAGATTTGAACTCTAGGTTGCATTTACTCTCGGCATTTTCTGGTTTTGATTCCTGAGGATCGAAAAGAAATGATTCCATGTTACTAGAACCTGAACTTAAATCAGTGATCTCAGGAATTTGGACCTCAGAGTTGGAGTAGGAAAATGAATCATGTGAGCTGAGGTCGTAGATTGGTTTGTTGTAATAACGAAGTCGAGTTTCTTCGAAATCATGGTCAGATTCAAAATCGTTGGAGATATTGCAAAAATCAAGTTTTGAATGAGATTCGAGATCAAAGGTTCCACCACAGAGTAAATCACATGATGTAGATTCAGCAGCCTGATTGAGGTTTAGCTTATATGTCAATTCTGACCTTGAAAAGGTGTCCTTATTTGTTCTAAGCTCAAGTTCTAGGCTTGTAGGAAAGACCCAATCAATACCCTACTCGTCCAACTCCTCGGTTTCTGTATCGTAGATTAGAGTGACTTTCGAAAAATCGATCTGATTCTCTGAGGATGTTGGAGAGGGATATTCATCAAATAGAGGCCCAGAATCATACTCTTCTTTGAAAATTTGATCTTCTTCATACGGGTTCTTGTAATCTTCCCAATAAGTTTTAGATTCAGATTCTAGGCTTAGGATGTGGGTTGAATCACTAGAATCTAGGTTCGAATAACCTCCGAGGGTCACCTTATCAGAATAACGGCCGGGATTTACACCCTCAAGAGGTTCCAGTTATTATCTCATTATTGTAGGAGTCTTGGAATTCTATGCTTGGTGATCTAGGGTCTAGAGTTGGCTCAACATTGTGTTCTCCTGCAATTTCCCAACCTAATTCAATATCAGGCATGTTGTATTCCATCTGGGTTGGGCATCCACAACAACTCTGTGCTTCAAACCTGAGATTTGAGAAATCAGAGTGATCCTTGATATTGTTCCAAGATGGTTCATCATTTGTTTGGGGCGTATATGGGTATTTTTGATTGATAATTTGTTTCAACAATCTCATCATTTTTTCCCATTTTTCAAGATCATCTTGGTGTTGTTCCCAAAGTACAGGATTTGTCATGCATTGAAGGTATTCATAATTGTGTAACTTTTTTATCTCAATGTATCCTGTTATGAGAAGGTCTCGGGTTGATCCTTTTGTGGCTTCTGTTAGTAAAACTTGGGCATAGTTTATGATGAAGGTTGTGGTTGTTGGTACATTAACTTGATTGTCTTCTATTGGTGCTGAGGGTTTATATTCAATTTCATAGAATTCAAGGGCATCCTCAATCATCTTATGTCTCATAGATCTCTGTGATTCAGGTTTCTTGAAAGGTAATCCTAAGTAGTTTGGCTGCATATTTGGATTAGGTGGTGGAATCAAGATGTAGAATCAAGTTGTGAAGCAATTAAATCTAAATAAAGAGTCCCACTTGAATTGTATGTGTGTGTTCTAAAGAGAAGAGATGAGGGACTGGAGGTGTTTTTGACCCAATCGAGGCACCCAAAGACATTTGGATGACTATGGAGGTTCGAGGCAGATGATACCCCTGGATCAGAAAGTTGTCTACCTGAGAATTACCTAGGCAGCCAGAGAGGGAGAGTCCTGCAAAGACCCCTACATGGTAGAGCATCCCCACAAGTTACAAGGTTTCCCCAACCCGACCTCTCTTGTCACTGAGATTCCAGGTAGACCAGAATGGGGACCTTGACCTCTTAAGTCTACCACTTTTAAGATAAAAGGTGCTTAGGGTTTTCACTTGAACTTTAGATGTTTTGATTTTGTGACCTAATTTAGAGGTTGGTTGACCCAAGGGGTCAGCTTCACCTGACTTGCCCTAAAGATGGCAGAATGATTCTGGGTCAAGACCTAGAAATCACCCTGATTTGACTCCCAGGTTATTAGGTCCAATGTTTTTAAGATTCAAGCGATTTTAGAACTCAATTCTATGGTTTGTCTTGATTAGATCTTTTCAATCAAGGGCTTAGGTAGTACACTGATGCAGGTGGATTTGTTTCCTTTTATGCAAGCATATGTGAACTGGCACTCCGAAACCCTACTGTTGAAACCCTAATTTGGTTCTTTTTCCAATCCTCTTTGCTTTTCACAAAAGTTCTCTTTGGGCTTAAAACAAGAAGTGTGTAATCCATGGAGATTTAGAAATTAAGCGTGATTTCTACTAGGCATAGGAATTTGTGGGGTAGGCTCTTTAAAAATCGCTTCAACTTCAATAGGTCTTGAAAATTTTTGCAAAAATCAAAATTTTTTTTTCTAACTTAAAGATGGTGATTACTATAAAGAGAAGGCAAGTAATTCCTATTTTGATTGCTTCCTTTTGTCTTTCAAGGATTAGGAGATGGATTTAGGGAAGAAGAGAGATTTTACCTGCTCGGGAGTGGTTAACTTACGCGGGAGATTTCCTCGTGAAATACCTGCAAAATCATAGCAAAACAAATAGGGCAAGTTAGTGCTCAAATATAATCACAAATAATGCAAAGATTAGTGATAAATTGCGCGTTGCTCCCCGGCAACGGCGCCAAAATGTTTAACACACATGGTGAAAAGCGAAAGGGCAGAAAGTGAAAGTGAAAGTCGAAAGTGTCCGGCAACGGTGTCAAAATGTTGCCAGGAGGCGAAATCGGTGTCTAAAAGATGAATGATGTTTGCATCGTAGTATAGTGGAATCACCTTGTAAACAAATAAGAATTTTATTACTTGAAAACCTAAGTATCCGAGGTCAAACATAGGGAGCAAATGGAATTTATTCACTAATCTCAATAAATGTAATTTGAACACTTAAATCTACTCAAAGTCTAATTCAAAATAGAATGCAGGAGTTTATGAATTATAGAATGTAGCAAAAATAGAAGAGAAATTGAGAAGATTGGATAAAAAGTATTTGATTGCTTCTTCTATTGGGCTTATTCTTCAGCTTCTTCTTTCTTCTTTCTTTTCTTCTTCTTTAGTCTTCTCTGCCTTAGCTTCCTTCTTCTCTTCCTTCCTTAGCTTTGGTTCTTTCTTCTTTTCTCTGACTTTGGCTTCTTGGCTTCTTCTTCCTTTCCTATCTGTCTTTGGTCTTCTTCTTTTCTTCTTCATTGATTTCTCCTTTCTTCTTATTCTTCCTTTCCTCTGTACCATAGCCTTGTCGTTCTTCTTTAGTCGCACCTCCTCTGCTACAATGCTTTCTCTTTCCCTTGGCTTGGCTTCTGCTTCAGCTTCCTCAGCTTCTGCTTTCAGCCCTTTGCTTTCCTTCTTTCTCTTTCTTCTTCAGCTGTGCCTCTTCCTTCCTTCTTCTTCCTTAGCATCTCTGCGGCTACACCTTTCTATTCCTTTCTTCTTTTTCCTTAGCTTCTCTGCTTTCCTTGCCTTAGCTCCTCTTCCTTTCTCTGTGGCTACACCTTCCTCTTCCTTTCTTCTTTTCCCTGCACACACACACGAGTGCAAAACCTATCCCTACCCTTCCCCGCATACACTCTCTCTCTATTTCTCTCTTGGGTTCGCTCTCCCAGAGCCAGTTGGGTAAGCAGGTCGGGTTACGTGCACCCGGGTCCAGGCGCACTAGTGTGGGTGGTGAGCAAGGAGTGCAGGGTTAAACGGGTCGGTTAGCCAGGTTCGTAGAGGCGTGGGTCGTGGATGAGGAGGGTGAGCATTGGCGAGGGGACCTCACCCCATGTTCTGAGGCAAAGAGAGAGAAACACAAATTCAATATATGCTACGCACCTGCGCTGAGAACTTCCGAGGTGGTACTAAAGTCTCACCCGCTTATTCGTGAGCACACAGGAGGAATGCCTGTGCAATTGGGGTAGCTACGGTAGATGAGGCTCTCGATAGATGGGTGCAAAAGGGTCATGGACTAATTCCGCGCACCTGGGATGCCTCTGCTTGGAGCGACACGACCTGGAGCGAGGATACAAGCTCCTTCAAGCTAGCGTTAATGGCGGCGGAGGTCAGTCCTGGGTTTCAAACAATACGGCCTTTCGGCCCCATTAGATCACACAAGCAGCTTCGCCATGGCACGGCTAAGGTGTCTAGGTGGGTGGCTGGCCGCGGGGCGACCTAGGCATGTGTGCCTAGGTCACTTTGTGGCCGTTGTGATGGGTGTGTTCGGTGGGCACTTGGGGAGGTGTTGGCGGTCAGTGAAGGGGCGAAAGATGATCAGTGGGTGATGGCGGAGGTTATGAAGGGTCTGGCGAGGCGTGTGGGAGCGTGGAGGTGATGGAGACACCTCGCCGGTGGTCTGCCGGAGATGAAGATGGTGGTGGTCTGTGGTGTTGAGGGGCTGAAAATAGAAATAAAGATAGGGGAAATAAAAAGGAGAGGGAGAGGAAGAGTTCTAACCTAACTACATGGATGAAGGGGGATAGGAGAGCGGTTGGCCATACTTGCCATCGCCAGAGAAGATGCTTCCAGTGGAGGGAGAACGGCGACGACGAAGGGGCTTGAGGCATGCGCGTAGGTATGGCACGACATGGAGGAAGGTGGTGAAGATGTCTCTGCCACTGGTATTGTGGTAGAGAGATGAGAAGGAGGAGGAGGAATCGCTGGAGCCTGCTGGACACTTGACTGGAGGAGAAGGGAAGAAATTGAAGATGATTATCGGGCCAAGCCAAGCTAATTCTGAGCGACCGGAGATGAGGGTCCTTTTATAGGTGCTGGTAGAGGCTCTTGTGCTTGGAAGGCAAGCTTCCAAGCTCAAGAGTCCTCACCGAAGAAGGAATGTGGGAGATACCCATATCTCTCATGTGTTCACACGAGAGATTGGGAGCAAATCAAATCCTAGAATTGCGTTCAGACGAAAGGGAATTCCTAATAGAATCTCCCTTTCAAATCTGAGAGATCTTTGAGGAATCAGGGAGCAATCCTCCTCAAATCCTCGTCGGAGTAGGACTCCTCCACATTAATGGAGGAGGGACCTAATTACAAAGGGTGGCGAGGAAGTTAGGGGGGTCTATGCAATGATTTTCAAAAGCTAGGGGTTAGAATGTAATTTGGTGAACTATTTTGCAAAGTAGGTCAAGGTGACCTTCCCTTAGGTACAAATTTTGGTACAAACCTAATTTGGACCTAAGGAATCGAATGGTGAAGTTGGATTTTAGGTTTAACCACGTTTGACTGGATATTTTACACAAAAACCTAAATTAGGTCAAATAATTAGCTAGGACCCCTACTTAGGTCAAAATAGGTTCCAAAGGCCAAATTGAAAGTTCTAAACTCTAGGGGATATTTTTCCATGAATTTTAGACGGTTTAGTTGATTTTTATCTTGACCTAAACCTTATTGAATTAAGCGGGTCTATTTTAGGGTTGTAAGATGTCATTTAATTCTTAGATTGTACATGAACCCTTTTCTGACTGAACCAACCCACTTTTTATCTTATTAAGTCCAATTGACCTATGTTTAGCCCCTGAGAAATCCTGTTGATGTACTGCAATGGTAAAATTCTAGTTTTACCCTTTATATCATGTTTTCTTCTTAGAACAATAATCTCTTGAATTAGGCCCTTCTCTAGGTTATGTAGGAGCTTTTGTTCTCTTTTCTAGGTCAAAATGAGCTAGTTATGGCTCATGATGATATTCTCATCATGTGGCTTCGAATCATCTACGATTAAAATCATCTCTCATTAGTACTTAAAATGATGATTTTATCTATGCAACTAATTGAACTAACCATTATGCAAATTACGATGCTTATGCAAGCCTTGTCCCTAAGTTATGCTAGAATCTAACTTAATTCAGGTGTTTTAGGTTGCATGATTGCTATGTAGTCACACTCCCATGCTTAAATATTGCTAGTCCTTAGCAAGTGCAAGACTAAATGAAAAGCGATGACTAATTTTTTTATCAAGAGTTTGACTAGAGATTTATTTCTTTTGTTTTCATCCAAAACTTTAGAACTCCAGACAATCGTGAAAATATTTTGTTGTAACCTATGCAACGGATCCAAGTAAAAGATCAATCCTCATCTAAAGTTCCTACTTGACCCTTAGTAAAAATCTATTGAGATAGGCAAACTTCTCCCCTCAAGGTTATAAGATAATTTGTAAATTCAATCCTGGTTTTTTTCGCTTAGGTAGAAAATGATTTGAGTCAAGTAGATTTGTATTTGGTGGCTCACGCTCATTTGGTGCTACATATAGACAAGTACTTTAGAATATAGATTTCCAGACTATTAAATAATTCAACTTAAAGAGAGGCGGAGAAAGTGTGCTCTCTTTAGTTTCTTTGTACTCATTCTCCCTCTTTCTCTCTCTCTTTCTTTTTCTTTTTCTTTTTCTTATCTTATCTTTTCTTTTCATTCTTTTTGAGCTCACAATCTCACCAGATTTATCAGTATATTTGGTGGTCTCTCCTAGCACCAACACTTTGATTAGATTCTGATAACTTTATGACTAAGTTAGAATTCCTTAGCCCGTATTCAGGTGGCTGGAAATACAGAGAAGTAGGTCAAGGCTCTACTTGGTGGATCGTGAGGGTGGTAGGTGTTGTTGCCTCATTATACTTGAAATAAACTCTAACTCATAAACTCATTTTTTTCTACTCTTTTCTTTTTCTAATTTTTTTTATGTATATATATATTTCCTTTTCTTTTCTTTTTCCTCTATTTTTTCTATAAATGTATATATATTTTTTTCTTTTTTTTTCTTTTTCTCGCTATTTTCTTTTTCGCGTCCAAATATCTACTAATGCAACGCAGTATAGCAAATGAACTTTTATTTATGAGGCATTATTCGAGATTATGGGTGTTCAAGAGGATATCGAGTAGCTTATTTGGTGGAAGTGCCTATTCTTGACACTGGGAAGGGAATGGATAGGACAGTATATTTCTGACCTTGACATTAATACCCTCCTTCAGCCAAAGATTCCATAAAGGACGGTCATGACCATCCACCTCAGTCCTAGTTTTATCAGAACCCGCTCTCTATGTATTTACCTTTTTTGGTGGCTCTCAAAATATTTGCACTAACTTGTATGTAGAAACTGAGAGTGAAAACTTATTTCTAACTCCAAGTATCGTTATCTCATTATCTAGAGTTTAAGATTCCTCATACTAGCCTTAGAGCACCAGTAGACTTTCTACTCTCACCTAACACTTGTTTGGTGGATCTATTAGAAGATAGTTTGGCTGACTCCCTAATTACTCTCCAAGGGTTCAATGCTTCTTAACAAACTAAAGATGTTTATCAGTCTTCACAGAGGATCCATTGCAAATTCTACGTGTAAGTGTGAAATTGTACTGAATTCTAAACTCAAGAATCAACTTAGGAATAAATCCCTAATAAAACCTTGTTGGAACATTTCTTTATGCCTAAATGTTTTTTTTTTGACATAAAAAATTAGACATGCAATGTCCACCCCCCCATGCCTATTCATTACAATGTCCTCATTGAAATGTATGCATGAAAATCAAAATATAATAAGCAAGAGGGGATATCACCTAACTATTTTTGTTAATCTAGGTTAGCATGGATGTAGAGGATGCAGAGCTACCTGTATAGAGTACTGGGTTGCTTCCCAGCCAGCACTAAGTTTAATGTCATTTGCCAGACTTAAACCCACATCGACACTGTGGGTTAAGAGAAGAAGTAATAACTATTGTAGAGAGATTCAAGATCAGTATAAAGATATGATCATTTGGTCTAAGAATTAGTGATCCACAAATGCGGACCAGTTGATGATGTAGTCCTACTCCAAAGAGTCTTTCTGATTTGGAATATGGACTAGGGTCAAGTAGATGAGGTTGAAGATGCAGAGCCTGTTCTTTAATCCAGTTCCATAGATCAAGAAGAGGTGGTAGAGGGTTTGGATTGAGATCATGATTGAGATTTAGATCTCATTCCGAATCAGAATCATAAGGATCCTCATATCGGTAGTTGATATCAAAACTCATTAGTTCTCCAGGCTCTGGGTCATATGAGAGCAAAGGTAGAGTTGTGGTGAATTCATCAAAATCTTCATTAGATATTACCTCTCTCTCATCCAAAGTAATTTCTCCCTCAGATTCAAGCCATCCATTTGAGCCAGTTGGTTTATAAATTCTTCCCCAGTCCATTATGTGTTGAACTTCTTCTGGGGTTATTTCCTGGTTCATGTCCTTAGATTGTCCACTCTCTTGAACTCCCTCAAACTTTAATAGTTCCTGGATCTCGAGGTGAGTGTAATGAGGATTCTTCACGTTATCATCTAACTCAAGAGTTTCTCAATCTCCTTAATGTCTTTTTCAATTTGAGTTTCTATGGGAGGGTGATGGGAAGACCATCATGAGTCATAACTAGATCAATTTAGTCATTATCAAGGAATAAATGCTCTTACATAACCGCTAGAGAGTCCTAAGTCACTACAAATCCATTCTGAGAGAAAGATAAGAAAATAGGGTTAAAATTATAATTTTACCATCATATCTTGAATGCAGATAATTATGGATTTTCTCAGGGGTTAATTAAGGGTCAAATGGCCTTAAATATCCAACAAGTGGGTTAATACAGATAGAAAAGGATTTTTGTATGTTTTGAGAATTAAATGACTTCTGAAACTCTAAAAATGGGTCCGCTTAATTAACTGAGGTTCTGGTCAGGATAAAATTCACCTAAACCCTCTAAAATTCATATAAAAATATTCTCTAGGGTTTGGTATGCTTGATTTGACCATTAGAACCCATCTTGACCCAAAATAGAGTCTCAGACTGATATTTGCCCTAATTTAGGTTTTTGCATAAATTACCTAGTCAAATGAGGTTAAAACCTAAATCTAACCTCACCATTGGATTCCTTGGGTCCAAATTAGCTTTGTACCAAAATTTGGACTCAATCTGAGATCATCTTGACCAAGTTTACATTTTGGTCCAATTAGACTCTTTTTATCTCATTCAGATCCTTAGCTTTTTGAATACCTTGCAAATGGCCCCTAACTTTGTCATCATCTTCACAGAAAGGTCCCTGCCGCCATGAATTTTAATCCTACAAACTTTGGCGACCTTAAAATGTCATGCTCTCCTTGATTCCTTGACGAATCCCTCTCAAATTTGAAAGGGAAGTTAATCAAGGAATTCCCTTCCTTTTGTGCCAATTCCCAAGTTCCAAATCTCGCCCAATCTCTCATGCAAATCCTTCAATGAGATGGGTCTCCTATTCGGGTGAACATTCCTAGTTTGAAAGCTTGGCTTCCAAGCTCAAATCGACCTCCTAAGCCATATATAAGCGCGCCCAGATCAGGTCGAACTTCCCAAACTTGATTCCGATCGTGAAATCCCCATATTCCTCCTTCCTCTTCCAGCCGCGAAGCTCCGCAAGCTCCAGCGACTCCTCCTGACCTCCTTTATCGTCCATCCACCATACCAGTGGTTAGATTCTCTTCCTCTCTCTCGTCTGCTCTTGGCTGTACCAACAGGAGCCCCTTTATCTCTATCGTCATTGTCCCCATCATCGGAGTGTCTTCTTCCCCGACGTCGGCCTACCAATGCCGATGCCGTTCTCCCCCCTTTCATTCATTTAGATTAGGTTAGATTAGTTAGCTTAGATTCCTAGTTTAGATTCCTACCCAAAACTCCCAAAAATAACTTGCGACTTGACATGCTCACCTCCGTCTTCCCCATCTTCGACCACTCCTCCAAAGAGTCCATCTCACCTCCACAAACCACCAATCAACTCGCCAACCACCTTATGACCTTCGCTGCATCACGCCCTACCAAACCCCTCTCCCTATTTGCCTTCCTGTCCACCCAAACCTACTGTCGACCAACCCACATTTTCATCACCATACCTGACTCCGATCGACCACCACACGCCCTAATTCGCCATAAGACCATCGCCATTACATTCACCGGTTCTTGGCGAAGCTCTTGAGCTATTCTAATATGGCCGTAAGGCCGTATTCTTCCTTTGCGGGTATCCTCAACAGAGCTTCGCCATTTCTGCCATCGCTGCCCTTGAGCTTGAATATCCAGGCATCGCGAGCCCTAGGTGAAGTCCTGATTGCACAGCAAAAATACACCAATAAATATGCCATCTCGTGTTATTTCCTACCACTGCCATTGCATATTAGGTAGCTATAGTTGCATTTATAAAAAAAGATACTTGCATGCATTTATTTGAGAGGGGAGGAGAGTGAATAATTGGCCATGCAATTAACGTCTTGATCAAGGGTTGCATCGCAATTTCACCTTCTTCATTTTTTTTTTATTTTGACTTTGAAATCGTCTCCCTCGCACGGGTCAGGGCATGGGGCTTGCATCTTCTCATGCCATTCCTCTGCCAGTAGCATGCTCTGCCGGCAGCATGGCTAGTCATGCCCACCTGCAGCATGGCTGTGGCAGCCTCCTTCTTCTTTAAAGAGCCCTACCATCTTCCTTGTGAGGGATCCTGGAATAGATAGTAGCAGCCACCTTCGTCCAGACCATCTTCCTCCCCTCTCCCCTCCACACGTAGTAGCTCTTCCACTGAAGAGACACACTAAGGGTAAGAGCAGGCTCACAGTGGTCCCACGACCACCACTGTGAGTTCCACCACCACCCAGCTCCTCCGAGAGCAGGTGGGCATGGTGGTTTCATTCTCTGTTTCCATCGCTGAAGCCCTTCCCACCATTGCTGAAGCTCCAAGCTCCAGAGCTCCAGCAGTAGCAGCATGGCACCAGCAGCAGCAGCAGCTGCTGCACACGCCCCTGCAGATCGACCGTAGGCTCCTTCTGCGCTCGCAGGCACCTTCCAGCGTGCCCACGCATGTAGAACCGACAGCAGCTGCTGTACACGCCCTTGCAGATCGACTGCAGGCTCCTTCTGCGCTCGTAGGCACCTTCCAGCGTGCCCACGCATGTAGAACCGACCGCAACCGATTGTCCATCATGCGCAGCACTGTAGCTACTGTTCATGCCTCTCAGCGCGACACTGTAGATACAGTGCGGTGACCGGAGAGTTTCTCACTTATCCGATCACCGTGCGCTCTCTCTCCTCGCCGCTACTGTCTCCAGCCAGTCGTCGTGTCAGCGCCAGTGCCCGTCTGGCTCGCTCCCATCCCAGCCCGCAGCGTAGTGCGCTGCGCTACGTAGTGCAATGCGTTGCGCTCTCTCTCATGCTCCCGCACCAGCCTGCATGCGACAGTAACACATGCGCCCGCTCCAACGCCTGCACGCACCCTTGCACACCTGCGTCTGTGCGCTCACGCACCAGCCGACGCCCACTGTCGCCAGACGCCTTAAACGCCATCTCCCGCTCTCTCTCACACCCACTCCCACTCTCATACGCACACACACACTCACTTGTACACACCTATACATACTTATATACTTATACATATATATATCTACATATTAATACCTATACAACTAAATATAAGTATATATACATATATATCTATAGATACAAATACATATATATATACATATACACATACATATATTACTATATATATATCTATATAGTTAAATATATATATACATATATATCTAGTTAAAAAAAAATATATATATATACCTATATATATATTTACATATCTATATATATATACATAACTACATATACACCTATATAGTTACAACCCTATCTATATATATACACACATACATATATATATATATATACATATATACATCTATATATATATTACATACATATCACCTACCTTCATCCATACGCACGAGTCACTCCACCATCCGTTATATCGCGGGAATATCTACACTAGTTGCTGATATTCCCCGATACCCGCGTAAAGAAAGCGCCTCTACACACACTCCCGCACATCCATCCTACACTCCACGAGGCACTTCGTCTTGTTGGTTGCGTCTTACTAGACATGGACCAACTCGATACTGTGCTACACGCCATTTCCACCTCCACCCCTACCCCTATATATAATATATATATCTATTTATATATAATGACTATATTTATTTCTTTACAAGCAACATATCTTGTTTTTTTCTTTCTCTTTTGTTTCCTGCTATTACAAAGATAAAAAAAAGAGTAAAAGAGAAAAGATAATCCTTGTCTTGCAAGTACTCGATCTTGCGAATAGCAAGACCAGTTTTGGAACCCTAAGTTGGCTCAAATCCAAGAATAGTTTGGCTCAAAGCCAAGGACCTGATTTTGAGGGTGTACCTCAAGGACAAAATTATCAGCAAAAAAATCTTAAATAGAAAAAAACCAAAAATACAATAAACGCACGGAAGAGATACGTTTTAGGAAAGGCATAGAAACTTCTTCACCTTTAATCCCCGCCTCCCTGAGTTCGACCTTGGGCCTAAAAGTGACCAAGATAAAATTAAGTAGGCCAGGTTAAAAATTTTGTAAAAAGATGGTTAGGCCCGATGTAGGTTAACCACTATACTCACTTCAACGATAATTTCACCATATTAACACAACCTATTTGAGTCCTAACACACACTTTTTCTGGCGCCGTTGCCGGGGAGGTGCGCATTGAGGTAAGTTTCTACTCCATTCCTTTAATTTTCTCTTCTCACACCCTTCTCTTCACAGGTGTTTTTGTTTGTTGGTGTGCAGGTAAACCAGTTGCAAGGAGGCAAGCAGAGGAAGTCGGAGATGTAGGCAGATTCAAGGCAAGAACGAGAGAGTGAAGTCATCGGCACCACACCGGAGCTTCGTCCACGTTGCTGAAAAGGTAGGTCTCTTTCTTAATAACTTAGGTCAACTTGTCACCTTAATAAAAAAAAAAAACTTCTTGGGATTTCTTGGGGCAAGTGGATTAAAAATCACTTGCTTGATTGTTTGCCATCACTCCCATCACCCCGGGATTTCCCGCCAAACTTCGCATAGCGAAGATCCAAGAATCTTGATTCTTGAATCTTTCATCGTGTGAAGTATTCTTTGAGGCAAGATTAAATAGATTGATTGCCATCCCTCCTTGACTCATTTATCTGCAATTCGGGATCACATTTTTGGTGGGGAGACTTGGAATTGAGTTGATTCCAACCCCACCATGACCTTTCACATGCCTTAGATTTGATGCCGAATACGTCAACCCCAACATTTTGATTTTCTCTTTACATTATCTTGTGGTTGAGTCTTGTGTGTGGAACATCATTTTGGTGACAGGGAGCACTTGAATTGAAGTGCTTTGGCTCCCTTTCACACTAACTTAAAATTGACTCGTGCATCCACACATAGAAATTTCCACCTAGGGAAGCCCATTGCATTTTTAGCATGCATTAACCAACTCACATTGAAGAAGGGTCTGTTGGGCATAGAAGAACTTGTATTTTCTCAAAAACCCGGAGATTGGTTGAATTGGTAACTCAGCGAAATCTTAAAATCCATACTACTTAAGGCTGAAATTCTTAAAACCATTCACCAACTAAAACTTCAATTCAGGGAGATTTCCCCATTGCATGCTTGGTTTACACACTTTCTAAAATCAACGCACTTGGGCATTATCCGTATACAACGCCCTTCACATTCCTGAAAGCACTTGATCCTAAGCCTCTAACTAAAACTGGTAGCAACTTCACCCTTATTAAGGATTGGAGGTCTAATTACCTGCGTGTAGTGCCTACGTGCTGGTGTAGGTTTCCACGTGCTATCGGGTGTCTAAGGCTGTGGCAAACGGCCTTTCAATCTGGCCTGGTGGTTCCGCGATGCTTTCATTTGGTTTCGTAGGTTGTGATAGTAGGTAACTTAGATCTTTAGGTCTAAGGGCACATTGTAGAGGTTAGGACTTTGATTGTCTTGATTTTTCATCAAGTGTACCTTTGCAGCGTCATTTCTCTCATTCCCTTTTCCTTTCTTATCTCCCCAATTCTTCCTGCGGTAGTACATGTTTGGGAAGAGGTCATAAAACCCTGAATTATTTGAATTGTCTGATAATTTTAGAAGGACAGAAATCAAATCGTCATCCTCCTCCACAAACATGGCTGCACGCCCACCCCTAAATCCCGAGGGAGGAAACCGCCCTCAAAACCCACCAGGTGGTGGAGCCATGGACCCCATAACCCACCTCCAAGCCTAAATGGAAATGTATAATGAACAGATTGAAGCCATTTGGGAAACCTTGGAGGAAATGTAGAACCCTCCTGAACGGGAGAAGCCTAGGTCTCTTAGCTCTTATCAAAATCCCGCTGCTACAGAGACCATAGGAAAAATTCGGGTCCCCATGGGCGGGGATGATTTTGAACTGAAACCCAATATAATTGGCCGAATTAACTTTCACTTCCATGGTCTTGCAAGTGAAGATCCTTTTCTCCATTTGGAAGACCTAACCCGATTGGTTGAAACAGTTAAACCAAGAAACATCGGGTTATCAATTGTCCTCATGAAAATGTTCCCATTTTCGTTGCGGGATAAAGCGTCACAATGGTTATGCACCCTTGGGAGAACCATCCATTCTTGGGAAGAGATGCGAATAATATTTCTCAAGAAATTCTTACCAATTGGGCGAACTAATGCGCTTCGCCGTGCTATAACTTCCTTTACGCAACAAAACGGCGAACAGTTTCATGAGGCTTAGGAGAGGTATAATGACCTCCAGAAGTGTCCGTACCACAGTCTGCCTAAGTGGCATATAGCCCAAATTTTCTATTACTGGCTAAATGAGACTTTGAAGCAGATTGCAGATGCTTCTTGCGGAGGGAATTTCATGAATAAAGATGAGAATGGAGCATTCGATCTATTTGAAAACATGAGCGAAAACTCAATGAACAATGCCTCCATCGTTGCCTTTAATCGTACCAGCCTGCCCCGTAATGTTCACGAAGTTGACACGAGACCCTCCCATTCATCCACCGATCTTAACCTTATTGCACAAAAATTGGATGAAGTCTCCGTCGTGCACAAGAAGCTGGACGAGCTTCTGACCAATCCCGCCCATTCTATGGCAAACACCCCCACCTCACCACTTCGTCACAATCCCAATTCTTCCAACACTAGGTTTATCTCCAGAAACCTCGTGAGATCTTCCTTACCGAGTGTCGCGTCGAGCTATTCGGTAAGTCATGTGGATCTGGCTTCTGCAAGCCAGTATTTTGACACAGAGGACCAAGCCTCCGTGTGCTCAGATGCATATTTATATGCAGACTCGTCTTCTGGCTTAGAAGATGCTTATGCCCTGGGGAACAACCCATTCTCTGCCACTTATAACCCAGGGTGGAGAAATCATCCTAATTTCGCATGGTCCAGCAACAAGCCGTGCCAAAACCCCGCAGGTGGGCCAATGCAATCGTCCGCACCCATCATCCCAAGGGCCCAGTCTAATCCTGTGGCAAATTCGCCATCGGGTCCTTGCATACCGCAAACAGAGCACGCATCAAGTCCTCTTGATAAATTGATGCGAATGATGACAGAAATGTCTAAGCGCCATGAAGAGAACATGACCTCTCTTCAGCACCAATTGGCGTAGCAGAATGATGAGATCAGTCAACTACACATGGCAACTAGATCTCAGGGCACTCTTCCAGCCCAACCTATTCCCAACCCGCGAAATTTCGTACCCTGTGGTCCTCAACCATAGGTATGACCTTCTCAGGGGCAGGTTCATCAGATTCTGCAAGCATCGAGCATTCCTCTGGGATTTCAGGCTAATCCCGCAGTAACTGCACCTCACCCTTATGTCCCTATTGCGAACCCTCCTCCGCCTTATGATCCCACTGGACCCACAACGTCCAATGCGATTACTACGAGGAGCGGTAAGCAAACCATCTATCCACCTCGACCTGATCCTAGCTCATCTTTTTCATCGCCCTCTCATTCCGGATGCACACCGCATTCACGAGAGGACGATACACCCAAACTAGCTCCGGAATCGGTCCCATTCCCTGAGGCTCTACTGAGGGAGCCAAAAGGCAAGAAAAAGGATACGCAGGCCTTCGATAACCTACGTAATTTATTCAGGGATGTTGAAATCAAGGTACCCCTGTTAGAGGCTATCGACCACATACCTACTGTTGCCCGATTTTTCAAAGACTACACTGCACCCAGGCGACAGTCAAAGAAAACAAAGAATCCGGTGGTTCTCTCACCTCATGCAAGTTGTGCTATACTGTCAAATCTACCACCGAAGCAGAAAGATCCTGGCACACTGCTTATTTCTTGTAGCATACAAGGCTGCAATTTTAACTGTGCCCTGCTTGATCTAGGATCTTCCATCAATCTTATACCAACCACCATGCTCGAGAAATTTACCTTAGGAAATCTAAAACCCACCCGTATCATGTTATAGTTGGCAGATCATTCTGTCAAAATACCAAAGGGTGTGGTGGAAGACGTGGTGGTTTGGGTCAACAGTCTCTGTTTTCCTGTTGACTTTCTTATTTTAGATATGGAAGTTCCTAGCTCACTTTCTGATTGTCTGATCATCCTTGGTCGACCTTTCTTGGCCATAGCCCGCGCCTGCATCGACTGCGAGTCAGGCTATATTGAGATTGCCGTTGGATCTGAGAAGCTCAAGCTTAACATCTTCAAGGCAGCCAAGAACTTCGATTGTGATTGCATCGAGGATGACACGTCTGACGAGGACATGGCTGTCAGCGCATGTATCGGACTAATAGGGACCTATTCTGACTGCTGTGGATTTCCTTTAAACACAGACGATTGCCTGACCGACACATATTGTGACGTTCCCCCATCCCTCCCTTTTCCCGTACCTTCTCCTGACCAGACTTCTGACGAGGTTTTCTCCGCTTCTCATACCTCATGGTTTGAGTCATATTCGAGCTACTCACCGTCGGTCCACACTCTTGAAGATCAGATTGCCCTTTCTTTCCTGCCAAATCATGCGGAATTACAACTCCACACTAGGACCTTGAGCCCACATACTACTCACTGGGGCTATCCCTTTTTGGATCCATCTATCCAAGATGCCCCTCTTCTTGGACAAACTGAGGGCCAACTTCTTCCTCCTGACCTATTTTCTTCTAATCCGCTTGGGAAAATCTCGTGCCAAGAAATGCTAGATCTTTCACCATCCTCTCCCGAGTTGAAAGAGTTGCCTGATACACTTAAGTATGTCTTCTTAGGACCAAATGAAACGCTCCCCGTAATCATTAGTTCAAAATTGACCAGGGAGCAAGAGTGCAAACTAACAAAGGTCCTTATGGAACACAAGGCAGCCATTAGATGGTCCTTATCAGACTTAACTGGCATTAGCCCCTCCTACTGCACTCACCGTATATATACGAAGGAGGAGGCTCGACCTTCCCGCGAGATGTAGCGACGTCTCAACCCTAACATGCGGGAGGTCGTTAAAAAGGAAATTATTAAGTGGCTGGATGCGGGTATAATCTACCCGATCAGCGATAGCCTTTAGGTGAGTCTAATTCACGTCATGCCCAAAAAGGCGGGACTCACCATCCGTGTCAATGACAGGGGCGAATCCATCCCTACACGCACTCCTACATCTTGGAGAGTGTGTGTAGATTATAGGAAACTCAATGCTACAACTAAGAAAGATCACTTTTCACTACCTTTCATTGATCAAATCCTGGAGCAGTTAGCAGGAAATAAATTTTTCTGTTTCCTGGATGGATTCTCTGGATATAACCCTGGGACCAAGAGAAAACCACCTTTACCTGCCCCTTCGGCACCTTTGCATTTAGAAGGATGCCATTCGGACTTTGTAACGCGCCAACAACTTTCCAGAGATGTATGCTGGTGATATTCCATGACATGGTGGGTGACTTTCTCGAGGTTTTCATGGATGACTTTTCGATCTTTGGACCCTCTTTTGATGACTGTCTTGCCAACCTGACCCGTATCCTTAGGAGATGTATTGATGTGAACCTCGTGCTTTCCTGGGAAAAAAGTCATTTTATGGTACACGAGGGAATTGTTCTCGGGCATATCATCTTCGATAGGGGGTATCGAGGTTGACAGAGCTAAGCTTGATGTAATTGCTGATTTACCTGTGCCTGGCTCTGTCAAACAAATCCGCTCCTTCTTGGGACACGTCGGTTTATATAGGAGATTAATCAAAGACTTCTCCAAGATTTCTAGACCTTTAACTCATCTCCTATCGACCGACGTACCCTTTGATATGGGCCCCGACTGCATACGAGCATTCACGCAGCTATGTGATGCTGTCACCAAGACCCCTGTTCTCCAGCCACCTGATTGGTCCCTCGACTTTGAACTCATGTGTGACACTTCCGACCTTGCAGTCGGAGCCATCCTGGGAAAAAAACGCGATAGACACCCCTTCGTGGTGTACTACGCCAGTAAGACGTTGGATGAGGCCCAGCATAATTATACTACCACTGAAAAAGAACTACTGGCGGTCATCTTTGGGCTGGAGAAATTCCACTCTTACCTTCTAGGCTCGCATGTTATCATATTCACTGATCACACGGCCATTCGCCATCTCATGCACAAGAAGGTTGCCAAGCCTAGATTGATTCGTTGGATCATTCTGCTCTAAGAATTTGACATTGAGTTATGCGATAAGGCCGGAGCCCAGAATGTTTTAGCTGATCATCTCTTTAGACTGGACCCTGACCACATTGGACTTACCCTACCGATTAACGAGATTTTTCCCGATGAGCACCTATTGGCAATTAATGTGGCAAGTGGACCTTGGTATGCCGACATTGCCAATTACCTTGCTTCTGGTTCCCTTCCACGTGGCTGGCTTAAAAACCAGTGCGAGCATCTCATTGTAGAAGCAAAGTATTATTTCTGGGATAGTCCACTTCTTTCTCGAATAGGTGCTGACCAGATCATCCATCGCTGTATTCCTAACAGCGAATTCCCTAGTGTGCTATCCTTCTGCCATGATCAGGCCTGCGGAGGCCATTTCTCTGGGAGGAAAACTGTAGCCAAGGTGTTGCAGTGCGATTTCTTTTGGCCCTCCCTTCACCAGGATGCACACAATTATGCCAAACATTGCACTAGGTACCAGTCGTTAGGGTCAATGTCACGTCATGATATGATGCCCTTGCAACCCATCTTAGCTGCTGAAATTTTCAACATTTAGGGAATCGATTTCATGGGTCCCTTTCCTCCTTCCAATGGTTTCAAATACATCCTCGTGGCTGTTGATTACATTTCGAAATGGATAGAGGCTATTCCCATGCACCATGCTGACCATGTCATATCCACTCAATTTGTTAAAGACCACATTTTTGCATGCTTTGGGATCCCTCAAGCCATTATCTTGGATGAAGCCTTTTTACCTATGCTTCTTTTCGGGCACTTCTGAGGAAATATGGAGTCCACCATCGTATTGCATCTCCGTATCATCCTCAGAGGAATGCCTAGGCTGAGATGTCAAACCGGCAAATCAAGCAAATTCTCCAGAAAACGGTTCGGCCTGACCGTAAGGATTGGTCCGACAATCTGATTGACGCACTTTGGGTGTATCGGACCGCCTTCAAGCCTCCCCTAGGTATGTCTCCTTATAGAATCATTTATGAGAAAGCCTTGTCATTTGCCCGTGGAGTTGGAGCATCGCACTTATTGGGCGGTTTGCCAATGTAACCTCGACCCAGACCTGTGTGGTCGAGAAAGGAAACTCCAACTCCAAGAGCTGGAAGAGCTCCGTCGCGAAGCCTGTGATTCTGCCTTAACTTTCAAGCAACGCACTAAGGCTTTTCACGACAACCGTATTCGGCGGAAAGAATTTGAGCCATCTCAGCAAGTTTGGCTCTACAATGCCCGGCTCAAATTCTTTCCAGGGAAATTGAAGTCCAAATGGACTGGTCCCTTCCTAGTCTTGAGACCATTTCCCAACGGGGCCGTTGAAATTGAAGATCCCAAATCTGGGCATAAATTTACGATCAATGGGCAGCGTTTAAAGCCTTATCTTACTCATGAACCTGTCCCGTTGGAGAAACTGTTGCCCTGTTGGAGGGTAACTAATTTCGTGCCTCATTCTGAGTCCAGCTGGGGACGTTAAATTCAGCGCTCGTTGGGAGGCACCCCAGCAGCACTCCTCCACTATCACGTACACTTCACTTCGTACCTTTTCACTTCACCACCCACCCACCCTACAACCCTACTATATACCTTGCACGTCAGTTCTCGTTCCCTGATCTTTGGACCTTCCTCTACCCTGCATGCATATGAGGACATAACATCGTTTGGCATGGGGGGGTGGATAGGCATCCATAGGATCTGGGTATTATATGGTATCATGCATCTTCCATCCATCTATAAATATGTACATAAAAAAAAAGTGTGTTTAGTTATGATCTAAAGGCTGAAACAAAAATACAATAAGTGTTTATGGATATTCAACCATTGTTTTGAAGACTTTCCAGACCACAGAAGCTTGATTCGCTCAGGCTCGGCTTAATTCACTTGAGCATTGGCAAGATAGACCAGAATCTCTCCTAACTAAGGACGTATTCTTGTACCTGAGACATCAGTACAGGATCCGTTGGTTTGCTTCTACTCGAGAGCCTAAGTAATCTTGGTTCACACTACACATAGCAAGAAAGACCAGGTGAACATAAGATCCAACCCTAGTGTTCATTAGGGAAGGTGGAGTCCTTACCTATGCACGCAGGTAGACTTTTTATCCCAGGCTTTAGTCTTGTGTCTAGGAGAAACTCTTTCCACCAAAAAGGAACTCTCCCACCAAAAGAAAAGTGTGCTCCTCCAAATAAAGTTGTAAGAGATATACTGACACTTGTTTAAAAAAAGAAAAACTATGCAAATAAATCAGTATATCTTGCAAATACCTGTAAAGTCTTCTCCCTAAAAAGTTTTTCAGGGCAAAGTTACAAATACCCTGTTTCTACCATATATTCTTTGAGCCACAAAAGAAAAAAATGAGGGTTAAGTTTTCCGTCATCTTTTTAAGGGTCAATCCGAAAACATGAGCTGTAACTGGGACCAACCTACACGTAAAGATTCGTAAAACCCTGGGCTTGAGTCTTAATGTTCATCTAGTCAGTCTTGATCCTTCACTATGCACAAGCCATAATCTCTTGAGCTCTCAAGTACAGCAAAAACATTCTGAGTCCTGGAAATCGTACTTAAGGTTTAAATATCAAGAGTCCAGGTTAGTCGAGAGATGGTCTATGTCACATAAAGACTTAAAGTACTGGTAGTCTTCTCTGCAATTAGTCCTCACAATATCCAACAAACACACCCATGTCGTCTCGGAAGAAAATCTTTAGCTTAAGATCATTTCTAAATACAATACAAAATGTTTTGCTAGGGACTAGCAAAAGATAGGCATCGGGGTATGATTGCAGAGCAAAAATACACCAATAAATAAGCCATCTTGTGTTATTTCCAAGCATTGCCATTGCATATTAGGTAGCTATAGTTGCATTTGTAAAAAAAGATACTTGCATGCATTTATTTGAGAGGGGAGGAGAGTAAATAATTGGCCATGCAATTAACGTCTTCATCAAGGGTTGCATCACAATTTCACCTTCTTCATTTTTTTTATTTTGACTTTGAAATCGTCTCCCTCACGCGGTTCAGGGCATGGGGCTTGCATCTTCTCACGCCATTCCTCTGCCAGCAGCATGCTCTGCCGGCAGCATGGCTTGTCATGCACACCTGCAGCATGGCTGTGGCAGCCTCCTTCTTCTTTAAAGAGCCTTCCCATCTTCCTTGCAAGGGAGCCTAGAACAGATACCAGCAGCCACCTTCGTCCAGGCCATCTTCCTCCCCTCTCCCCTCCATACGTAGTAGCTCTCCACTGAAGAGACACACTGCGGGCTGGAGCAGGCTCACAGTGGTCCCACGACCACCACTGTGAATTCCACTACCGCCTATCTCCTCCGAGAGCAGGTGGGCATAGTGGTTTCATTCTTTGTTTCCATCGCTGAAGCCCTTCCTGCCATTGCCAAAGCTCCAAGCTCCAGAGCTACAGCAGCAGCAGCATGGCACCAACAGCAGCAGCAGCAGCTACACATGCCCCTGCAGACCGGCCGCAGGCTCCTTCCACGCGCACAAGCACCTTCCAGCGTGCCCGCGCACATAGAACCGGCAACAATCGGTTGTCCATCGTGCGTGGCACTGTAGCTACTGTTCACGCCTCTCAGTGCGACATTGTAGCTACAGTGTGGTGACTGGAGAGTTTCTCACTTATCTAGTCACCGCACGCTCTCTCTCCTCACTGCTACCGCCTCTAGCCAGTCATCGCGTCAACTCCAGCGTCCGCATATGCCCACGCCCGTCTGCGCTCTCTTCCGTCCCAGCCCACAGTGAAGTGCGCTACGCTACGCAGTGCACTACGTTGCGCTCTCTCTCACGCTCCCGCACCACCCTACGTGCGACGGCAGCACGCGCGCCTGCTCCAGTGCCCACGCGCACCCTTGCATGCCTGCATCTGTGCGCCCACGCACCAGACAACGCCTACTACCGCCAGACGCCTTAAGCGCCCTCTCCTGTTCTCTCTCACACCCACTCCCACACTCATACGTATACACACTCTCACTTGTACACACTCACACACTCTCTTGTACACACCTATACATACTTATATATATACATATATACATATATACATACATATATACATATATATCTATAGATATAAATACATATATATATATATATATATACAAATACATGTACATATATTACTATATATATATATCTATATAGTTAAATATATATATGCATATATATCTAGTTATAAATATATATATACCTATATATATATTTACATATCTATATATATATAGATAACTACATATACACCTATATAGTTACAACCCTATCTATATATATATACACATACATATATATATACACATATACATCTATATATATATTTACATACATATCACCTACCTTCATCCATACGCACAAGTCACTCCACCACGCATTATATCGCGGGAATATCTGCACCAGTTGCTGATATTCCCCGATACCCGCGTAAAGAAAGCGCCTCTGCACACACTCCCACACATCCATCCTACACTCCACGTGGCACTTCGTCTTGTTGATTGTGTCTTACTAGATGTAGACCAGCTTGATACTGTGTTACATGCCATTTCCACCTCCACCCCCACCCCTATATATATAATATATCTATATATCTATATATATATAGACTATATTTATTTCTTTACAAGCAACATATCTTATTTTTTTCTTTCTCTTTTGTTTCCTGCTATTAAAAAGATAAAAAAAAGAGTAAAAGAGAAAAGATAATCCTTGTCTTGCAGGTACTCGATCTTGCGAATAGCAAGGCCAGTTTTGGAACCATAAGTTGGCTTAAAGCCAAGAACAATTTGGCTCAAAGCCAAGGACCTGATTTTGAGGGTGTACCTCATGGATAAAATTATCAGCAAAAAAATCTTAAATAGAAAAAAACCAAAAATACAATAAACACATGGAAGAGATACATTGTAGGAAAGGTGTAGAAACTTCTTCATCTTTAATCCCCGCTTCCCTGAGTTCGACCCTGGGCCTAAAATTGACCAAGATAAAATTAACTAGGCCAGGTTAAAAATTTTGTAAAAAGATGGTTAGGCCTGATTTAGGTTAACCACTATACTCACTTCAACGATAATTTCACCATATTAACACAACCTATTCGAGTCTTGACAAGTCCCAGGTGTTGTGGCCTTGCTCAAGGAATGCGCTTAGAACTCCAATTAGGGGGGATACCCCCTGCAGCAGGTGCAATTAGATGGAGAGGCATCAGCGCAGTGCACGCAAAGGAAGGGTGGGACTTTAGTTCCACCTCAAAAGCTGACGACCAAGCGACACCGCATAAATTATTTTTTTCCTATAGCCTTATCTCCTAAAGTACTCATAGGGGGTGAGGTTCCTGCGCCCCTCCATGCATGCCTCACCTGCGACACCTAACCCCTGGGTCTGACCGATCCAATAACCCACCTACCTAAGCACTCCTCGGCTGCCACTCACGGCTGGCAGCCCTGGTCCCGGGTGCGCTCTACTCATATACCCAACTACCTTGACTGTGGCCCTGGGAGGGCGAAACCTAAGAGGAAGCAAGAAAGAAAGAGAGTGCAGGGTAGGGGAGGGTTTTGCCCTATGCAACACTTAGCCAAATCTGAAAGGATGGCCACTCTCTATGCGTGAAGAAAGAAGAAGAGGAGAAGAGGCTGAAGATAGGTAAGAAGGAAAAGAAGAAGGCTTACAGTAGGAGGAAGAAAGAAGAGAAGAGAGAAGGCATAGCTAAAGAAGAAGAAGGGCTGAGAAGAAGAGGAAGCACTTAAGTTATCTGATTATTAAATCAGACGTCCAAGGCACTGTTCATTTACTTAATTACTTAAGTGATCTTGGATATTGTTGGTTTATTTAGCATTCCTACTTAACTATTATATGTTTATCTAGATTAAATAATTGGTGATCTAAATCACCACTATTTTTTTCTAGATTTCTTTTTGATATGCTAAACTCTTGTTAGACTTATATTCTACATTGATGATCAATTTTTGAGTAATTAATATTCATTGCTTAGCATTATTTGGCTCATTTTGTTGTGCTCATTTACATTATTGAGATTAGTGATTGAATTCCTATTTGCTCCCTATGTTCGACCTCATACTTCATTTCTGATATTCGAGTAATAAATATTATTTATTTTTCATGCTAATTTGATCTATACTACAATGTGACGATTTTAAAATCCATTTCAGAGTGATTAACAGAGGGGGTAGATCAAAATCATCCTTAAGTATATCCCCTTCTTGCCTTTTGTGCTGATCTTGAGCTTTGGTAGGATTTGGATCATCTTTAGTGTGAATTGTCAAAACTTGTTCAATTGTTCCTACAACCTCAATGGAACCACAATTCACCTTATTCTTTTGGGAAGCTTTAAAGATATTGAGTTGAAAATTTTTCCTTCAAGAGGTGATGTGCATAATCCCTATCTCACAATTGATTAGAGCCGTGGTAGTGGCCAATAAAGGTCTCCCTAAGATTATCGGGGTGTGGTATAAGTTTTCTGATGCCTCCATATCTAAAACAAGGAAGTCCACAGGATATTCAAAATCCCTCACTTTTATAATCACATTCTGTAGAAGGCCCTTTGGAATTTTGGTTGACCTATTAGCAAGCTGAAGGGTCACATCAGTGGTTGACCTAAATTTAGCTCTTCATATAAGTCTGTGGGGATTAAGTTAATGGAGGCACCAAGGAACAGTAAGGCTCAATCCAGGATGAAACCATCTATTTCACATGAGATTAAGGGGATCCCTGGATCTTTCTTTTTAGGAGGGATCTTATTTAGGAAGATGGCAGTGGCTTGTTAAGAAATTACGACCCTTTTTGATGATTTGGCCTGGCATTTTGGTGTGCATAATTCCTTTAGAAATTTCACACAGGCCAGGATGTTCTCCATGGCCTCTAGGAGTGGTATATTTACCTGGACTTGTTTAGAATCTCAAGCCACTCCTTAGATTGGTTGATTTTCTTTTCCTTGGGTTTTTTCAAGGCTTTAGGAAAAGATTCCTCAGAAAAATCATGAGTATTCAAATCTTGAGTCTTGTTTTCTAGATTAGTTTGGTCTCCTAGTTCAGATTCAAGTTCCTCAAGATCTTGGAAAGATTTTGACGTATAAGGATCTTGGATTTGTTTCCCACTTCTCAAAGTGACAGCAAAGGCATGTGCATTAGGGTTAGAAGGGTAAGGTGGGTTCTACAAGATGGGTTGAGCCTGGGTTAGGTTAGGGTTAGCAAAGCCTGGTGGGTGTTGGGGAGCAGGCTGAATTAGGTGTGCTTGTTGCTCTTGTGTGTTGTGCTGATTAACCCTATTGAAGTTCCTTGGGTTTGGGATGGGATGGGATGGCAACATCCCGTGTTCTCTAGCATCAACTAGCTGGTCTAATCGTCCCGTCAAATCTATCTTCAATTGATTCATTTCTTCTTTATGTCTTACATTTATTTCTGGCATTTCTTTGAGGACCAAACTTAGATCAGTGGGCTGGTTTTCCTGAGTAGGTTGTGGTTGGTATGTGCGCGGTTATTTGTACCTACTAGGTTGCCTATAAGTGTTTGGCTTAGTCAAGTTAGGACCTTGGGTGGGTTTCTAACTTGACTAAGAAAAGTTAGGATGGTTGCGCCATCCAGGGTTGTAAGTGTTTGAATAAGGCTCATTCCTAGTGTAACCCTGGAGTGCATTCACATCTTCACGATAACTAGGCATCGGGCTGCTTAGTTTAGAATTCAAGGGCATTAAGGTCCCTCCTTGGTACCCAGAAAGAGATGGGTCCAAGTACAGTTGCTCATAGGTGGAGCCATGGTTAGGTCATTATGTTGTGCACTGATTCCTGACCTAAAGGGTTGGGGAGTTGGTTGTGGGTTAACATATTCATTCCTTCAGTATGCATAGGGTTTAATCTTGATTGTGTACCTAAGGAACTCCTGCCCTTTAGATGGTTATCCAGCTTCTTATCCAAATTCTCCACATTCTTTCCCATGAGTTCCACCTTGTCTAATCATTGTGCAATTAATTCTAAATCAACCAAGTTTGAATTATCTTTCACTTCATAAACTCCATTCCTTGGTTGATTAGCTCTGTGAAAGTCGGACATTGAGGTATTATTGAGGGAATTTTCACTCATATTCTCAAACAATTGAAAGGCTCCCTCAGCATCTCGACTTAGGAAATTGCCCCCACATGCCACATCAACAAAATTCTTCAGATTGCACTTAACCCATAATAGAAAATATGGGCCAAGTGCCACTTTGGAATCCCATGATGGGGGCACTTCCTAGCTAAATCATTGAACCTCTCCCAAGCCTCATGTAGTTGTTCCTCAGGGTTTTGCTTAAAGGTTGTTATGGCACATCTAAGGGCATTAGTTTTTCCTACATGGAAGAATTTCTTTAGGAATGTACTTCTCAGGCCTTCCCAAGTTAGGATTGGTCTATCAGTTGTTCTCAACCAATGTGCAGCTCTATCTTTCAAGAAGAATGGGAACATCTTCATCATCAGGGTACCTTCATTCATGTTCCTAGGGCCAAAAGTTCTTCCTATGTGTAGGAGCTCTTCAAGGTGGTGGAAGGGGTCATCTGACTCACGACCATGAAAGTAGGGAATCAAGTTAATGATATAAGGTTTGAGTTCAAAATCTTCCCCATCCTGAGGTACCCTAACAAAGGGTTCAGGTTGGGCATTAGGAAGGTTATAAAAGTCACGGAGGGGTCGGTCTGCCCTTCCATTTTGGAGTCGAGTGATGGCTTGCACTATGACTTCCATTTGTCGGTCATGATGCTGGCCCTGCTTAATGATCTGCCTTTGTAAGAGAGTAATAGGATCCAAATTTTGTTCAGCAATCTCTTCTTCCTCGTGGTGACTAGCCATTGCAGAGGGTTCAGATTCTGGATGGTTCAGTCTTCAAGGAATTCTTTCTAATGGTGGTAGCAAATCAGAGTTTTGAGATCTTCTACCTTGAATTCACTAGAAGAATGTCTGTAGATGAGGAGAAGATAGATGAGAGAAACCTTGCCTGCTCAATCCAAGCAATCAAACTAGTCCTTAGAGTGTTATCCCTAAATAGACCTGATCTTGGCTCCCCAAAACACCACTGGGTTAGATCAACCCTTGAATTACTTAGCTGGCTAGAAGGGTGGGACACCTTAGGACATCCTGCACGGTGGGACACCACTAAGGGTTAGCGTGGTTACCGCACTGACCTTTCTTATCTCCAGTGGGTCCAAGTAGACAAGGCCTTAACCTTAGCCCAATCTAATTTCAAGTCCCTAAAACTATTTGTCCTACCTATGGCACGTCTACTCAATTTTAAGCTTGGGTTTGATGTGCCTTTGGAATATGATGGGCGTTAGGGTGGTGCTTGCCCTTAAAATTGGTTTTTAATTGTGTGAAGTGCTCAGGCAAAAGGGTTCACAAGCAATTTCATATGATGAACTAAATTTTAAGATTTGAATGCTTGTGTTAATGCATTTTAGGATTCACTTGATTTAATCTCTTCAGTCAAGGTTTTGATGAGGCACACAAGAGTTTTTGCAAATCCCAGTTTGTTTGATATATTTCCTTTAAGTATAAAAATGCAGGTGTGCTCTATCCTTAATGTGAAATCTTAAGCACATATAGTTCTTAGATGCTTCTTTTAAGTCCAAATTCAGGGAAGTGGTGTGACCCAAGCAATGCAATCAATTAGACCTATTGCACCACAAGCTAAGAACTCAAAAAATATTTTTTAAGAATTTTTAATGCACGTTTTCTATTTGTTTCTGATTTAAAGTATACTGGGGGTTTTGTAATATATTTTGACCCTCAGTTTGTGATTGAATAATCCGTGCAATCAAACGTACAAGAAATATTTTTTTTAGATTTTCCTAAATTCTTGATTATCACATAAATTCAATGCCGTAAATTTCAATTTAATTGGATTTGTATAAAAATTCTTATGATATTTTAAACTCCAAAAAATTAGGAACAATAACCATTTTGACAATAGATTAGTGTGTGGATGGTTAAATTTTTTTATAACTCCGATTTGTGTAAAATTTGGATATGTTGTTCTTGACTTCAAAACTCACATCCAGTAAAACTTTGAGAATTTTTGTACTTGTGGATCTTTAGGAATTAAATTGATAAGACAAGACCTTATTTCAGCTCAAAAATCAAGAGAGACTTCTTTTTTTGAATAATCAAGCAAATTCTAACTAATCTTAAGGTTCATGCAAATCCTAAATCTAACTAATCTAAACTATGGATACTTATCTAATGTTCGAACCTATAATTCCCATTGTGTTTTGTTCTGATTTCCTTACTTTCCTATACACATGAAATCAATGAAAATAGTAAGCTAGAAATCTCAAATTTGCACTAAAAAGGTTTTTTTAAAAAAATTTTCCATTGCCTCCTTAGCAACGGCACCAACTTATTAGGCATATAAATTACGTTTTAAAAGATTATTTAGTTGTAGTATAGTGCGAAAATACGTCGACAAATAAATTTGTAAGGACCAGTGAGTACTAGGTTATTTACAGGGAGGCAATCTCGATTTTAACAGAAGCTTTTCAATAAAACTAGTTCTAACAGGTATTTATATATGTATATATGTATAAAGAGGCATTAGATATTCACGAGATCAAATTTCATTGCATTGATAAAGAGTTTTTCACAGTAGCAATTAATATGCTAAATAGAAAAAGAGAAATAGCAAAAATATAGAAAGAGAGAGAGAGAGAGAAGGAGGTAGAGAGACGACGCCACTTGTAGGATGCTTGTGTGAGATGCGGCAACACCTCAGATCTTGAGCATCGGGACGAAGGTTTAAGCGGTGCTGTAGAGGGACGGAGAATCATAAAGAAGAAGGTGGAAGAGATGTCTGGAGTTTTTTTTTAAGGGGGGCTTTGGCCTTCTTTTATTATTTTTATGGAGGGAAAAAAGGATATTTTGGCCCTCCATCTCGTGCAGCAACCTTAGGTTAATCAAATCCGTCGATCAAGAGATCAACGAGCCTGATTTGGCCTTAAAACTCCTTCAAAATCGCCTTCTATGCCCTGGACGCATGAGATGATGACACGTGGCACACTCAGAGCCCTTGATCCACGATCACATGGATCCCGCTCCTCCGCGCGTGCCTACTTCTCTTCTTCGCATGCCTGTTTGCCTCGTTTTAGTGCCTAATTATTAGCTAATCAACGTGTTTCGTGTGTTTAAAATCGAGGTTAAGAGTAACCTGTCATCGTACTCGCAAAACTCGTTATTAAATAAAATTTTACCGAAACTCCATGGGAGTCCCAGATCAAACATAGGGAGGCGATATTTATTTTAATTGAAAATCGCGCTTTGTTTTGTTTGTTTTTGGTATTTTGAAGTTTTGTTTTTTTTTTTTGTTCTTCTGAAATAAAAAGACAAGCAGAATAAATTCACGATAGATGGAACAAATATGATATATTTCACAATTGTCTATTACAATAATATATGAAAGCATAAAAAGAGAGGGAGGTGAGAAGGAATCTCCTGAATTGGTTGTTCGGTGAGACAACGACACCTAGCGGAAGCTTGGATGGAGGTAAGGAGCGGGACGACGGAGATGAGATGCATCCCACATTGGGAGAGGAAAGCTTCAGTGTGGCTTTGAAATGGATGTGAGGAGAACAAGATGATTTATTATCAGAATGGTGGTGGAACGATGGCTCCAAGGTGACCTATGAATGGTGATGGGAAGAGGGAGGAATATTTGGTGGGATAGAGGTTTGCTACACTAATAGGAGACTTGGGAGCTTGGGAGTAAGCTCTAATGGAGCATTGGTAGGCTTGCTAGAGCTTAGGGTTAGGTAGGAGTAGAGTAGGTAGAGATGAAGAGGAATTGGGGGTGTAGGGGTGGTAATATAGTGATTGGGGGAGAAGCATCCCACACATAGACATTCAGCGACAGCTACAAGCATCACTAAAGGTTGCTCAAGTTTTCGCCAAAAGATTCGCACTTCTTCAATGCCTTGGCAGGTGCACGCACTGCGCAGGCCATTTAGTGACAGCTGCAAGTGTCACTAAAGGCTCGCTCTTCCGTCGCTGCAAATCCTGCACCCACCGCTCACGCTCGCCTGCTATCGCTGAGGTTGGATGCACCGCAGCCATTGGATTCAGAAGTGAATGGGTGAGATGGCACGGAGATCATGCCTCTTGATCAAACGTAAGATGGCGCGTTCTCGAGGAGCGTCGACGGCCGCATGTAGTATCCGTGCTCATCCAACTGTGCCACATGGTGACGCCTCTGCCGCTTGATTGCGCGCTGTGCTCATGCAACGGGCACAATTCGATTGCACCCGCTCTTCGGAAGATTGCTTCCCTCCATCGTGGCTCTAACTCATTCTCACGGTTTGCAAGCGTGTGTCTTCACCAATGCGCCAAGGCCACGGTTTGTCGAGTGCAGGGAGTGGTGCAGTCGCGCATCTCAACCGTTGAATGAAGATCCAATGGCCGAGATGAGGCCATCCTTGAGCTGCCTGAGGTCGGGTGAGGTGTTCAGCTGTGGAGCGCAAATCTCAGCCAATGGATTGAGATCCAACAGTTGGGATCTCATCTTACGGCAGGCTTGGGGACACCTTGGCAAAGGTGGGGCGGCCTGGATGGTGCCACATGGTGCCAACTAGGTCGTCCGTCTTCTTTTGCGGAGGGTGCTACAGAGCTCTGATCGGGGTGATTCTCGCGTTGACAGACTGCGATCGTCGCTCTGAATCCATTCGTACGGTCAGATTCTTCATCTGAAGCCTGTAAAGATGTCGCATTGCATCCTAGTCATGTAAAATGACGGAATTAATGTACATAATAAACAACTATCCTAAATGCAATGCAATGGATGTTTATGCAATATTTATATCATGATATGTAATGCTAGGCCTAGGAACTATCATAAATAAGCATTTTACGATAAATTTATGTGTGCTAATCATCATTCGTCCGATCTTATGATCGGACGGCTTACGTGCACACGCGCCTCACCTTCGCACTTCAAAAATCGTGTGGGATCATGCATTGGATCAAGCGTTCGACTGTGATCCGCTCTTGACTCGTCACGTGGCTACATCCTCATGCTTCGTACGTGATCAAACGGCACTATTAAATCCACGCTTGATTTTGCACGAGGCGCCACTCGAATGCGTGCCCATCGCTTCGCATCATAGGCGCTAACCAACATGCTACTCCGACTTGTTTGTTGCATTTAGGTTTTAAGGTAACTTATTCTCTGCTATTGGATGATGATCCAACGATCGAGATCTTCTTTCCTTTGATGAGCCGCGGTTGGATGGATGACGTGGCACGCTCATGGTGGTTGGGTGAAGATCCAATAGTCCACAGCGCGTGAGGGTAGCCTTCTCAGATGAGGTGGCTGATGAGCCCATATTTGTGGGCTAATTAGTTACTTAAGTGCTTAGGCATTAGATCAATATTATTGTATACATAGCTTGCATTAAGAAATAAATAATTTAGTTTATATATCATTGCTTGTATGCATTACATTTATATATATATTATTTAGCATGCATTAGAATAACATGCATTAGTCTTTAGGTTGCATTATATGCATGCATTAGAATTAACATTTTTTGGGAGGGTTTGAAGATAAATAAGTTATCATTTCATTTCTTATTTTATTAATCTTTCTTCTTCAACAGCTGTTGTAGCTACGTGCAATGCATGCAATCATGGCTGTAGTGAAGACGAGCGGAGAATGTGGATCTGCTCTCGCCTCTCCATTTCAAATCCATGCAGACGGCTACAAGAGAGGGGCAACTGCTACCGTGTTCGTGGAGACACCGCCCCACTCCACCACCATGTAGTCCACTCCAGCACCGTGGTCTCCAAGGCCAAACTCCACCACACCGTGGGCCGGCGAGGTGACAACTCACCGTGCCAAGCTAGTGGACTTGTGTCAACACCGTAAGCGTGTGTCCCCGATGGCCACGCATCCATCACCGTGCCTCACCAGAATCAACATCACCACCCTCACCGCCATCACCAGCAACTCCCATCGTAGACGCTACAACTCCACACCCTAAACATTCATCTCCCCTACCAGTTAAGACGTCCGGGAAGTTTCCCAAACATTTGATGCCCCCTTCGCTACACCTCTGCACGACCAGCAACACCCTCGCTCATCCCCGTGCATCCTTCGCCTCTCCTCCGTGCAACCAATGCCACCATCACCTTCATCCTCTCCTTCTTCCTCTATTTCTCTTCCACCTCAAGAGAACCCATCACCACTAGCACCACTTTCACCCTCTCCTCGCCATCTCTGTGCACACCAATGCATGCCCAACTCTGCGCCAATCTCCCTCATGTGCAGCAACACACCACACGTGATCTGCACACCTCCGCTCCACGCGTGGCCAGCTGCGCAAGCTCCCCTCCCCCATCGAGTCCCTGCACGCACAGCAGCAGCAATAGCCACCTCCACCGCGTGTGTGTGCCCCTACCCCCTTGTGCGTGCACCCAGCAGGGCAGGTGCTATCCTCCATGCTTTCACCTCCTGCATGCAGTCGGCAGCACACCTCTGCAAGCACTCCTCCCCTGCATCCGCTCCTGCCGACACAGCAGCAACCACCGCCATCGTGCTTGCAGCGTGAAGCAGCAGCAGCTGCGCTCCGCCAGCTCCTCACCCCGTGTGGCCAGCAACAGCAGCAGCTACGTTCCCCGTGCCTCCCCACATGTGTGCGCATGCCTCCACAGCAACAACCAACAGCCACCGCCAGAACCCACCTTCACCGTAGCTTTGTTCGGCCTGCTCTGGCAATCTTGCACGTCACCATGACCACCATCGTGAAGCCCTCGGTCTAGAGATCTTCCTCTGAGCTTCGCACCGTCGACCTTGGTCTCCTCCTCACGCACAAACAAGGGGAAGCCATTCCCCTATTTTGCTACAGTAAATGGGGTATTAGTTATTACTTTTACATGCCATTGAGAACTTCATTTTTTTAGTTAAATATTGGAAGATATATTGTGGCATTTGTCGGCCTGCCCCTCTACTCTTCTCTATTTCTCCTACATTCTTTTTATATCTCTTCCTCCATCATATTAGTCTCACCTAAGTTAAATGTTATACTATATTAGTGAGCAAATGTCTAGCAGTGATAGATTTACAAGAGGGGATTTTTGTTTTATGAATATTTTATTATGTTAAATTTATAATCATATCCTTCATCTTTCTCATAAATATGATTCCAATTTTATCTCACATTGATTTCTTAATCTAAAGGGGATTTTAGGGAGAAGCAAATAGTGAACATTTGATTTCAATAGTCTCAAGTTTTAAAAAGGCCATTGCTTCCCTGTGGATACGACTCGCTCTCCTGTGAGTGGTTTACTTCAATTATCTTTATTAATCGATTTTCCACCACTTAGAAATACAATAACAAATCATTTTAACTATCATCTTGTTAAGAGAAATCAACTCGTCAAATGGCACTATTGCTGGGGAGGCAACAAGCCTTTTAGACTCGCATTTATTTAATTATTTGTTCACATTTTATTTGAGGCATATTTCAATTCGATTATCTATTTGGTGTGAGGTACACATATTTGGAGACATCTTTTCGCACCGGCCTCAAAGATCAGGCGATCCTTGACATCATCGGTGGAGTTGCAACACTGGGAGAAGGAGCATCATGCCTGCCTCAGCAATGCCTTGGTGGACCTTGTTTCTACTGCTGGAGGAGATATCCGGAGGACCACATCTTCATCTCACCCATTTAGCTATACATAGCTTTTAGTTTTCTTTCTTCTTATTTTAGTACATTCATTTGGAAAACCCTTGTTATGGTGTACATTCTTGGGGGTTTGTTCCCCGATTTTGTTTTAGGCCCATGTCAGGTAATATTTTTTGGGAGCCTGTTCCCTTTTCTTTAGATCTAGGTTTTTATTTTATTTTGTGGTTGTTTATCCTTTTATTTGTCTGTGCATAAGTAGATATATATATAAAAGGGCACGAGATACCTGCTAGAAGCTGCCTGTTTAATCGAGATGAGATCAATGTTAAAATCAATGCGTCGTAGTATAGTTGAAATCGCTCGAAAACAAATAAATTTTATTACTTGAAATTGTAATCCGAGGTCAAACACAGGGAGCAAATTGGGGTCTAAAAATTAAGAACACAATTCTAAAATTGAATATAACATGTAATGAAAATTAAAGTATAGTGCAAAAACACAATGTCAATGTATAAGGGAGAAACATAAAAAATATGGACATCTGATTTTGAAAATCAGATGTCCTAAATATGAAGTTGCTACAGTGCTTCTGTCTGTCTCTGATCTCCTTCTTCTTTCTTTTCTTTCTTCTGTTCTTTATCTCTAACAGCCTTCTTTCTTCTTGGCTTCTTCTTCTTCTCCCTTCTGTAGCTGCTCTGGCCCTTGTCTTCTTCTTCTTTCTTCTCTGATTTCTTCTTTCCTTCTTTGATTTCTTCTTTCCTTCTCTTCTGCCTTCAGCTCCTCTTCAGCTTTCTCCTTTTCAGCCTTGCCTTCTCCTTCCTTAGCTTCTCTGGCTACCACCCTTTCCTTCCTTGGCTCCCTCTTCTTCTCCTATGAGCAAAACCTACCCCTACCCTCCCCTGCGATCTCTCTTCTTCCTTCTCTCTTAGGCTCGCTCTCCCAGAGCCTTCTCGAGTTATCGGGTTGGGTATGCCCACCCGAAACCAGGCCCATCGGCATGCGTGGTGGGCGAGGAGTGCAGGCTAATCGGGTATATGGGTCAGTGCCAGGTCCGTGAGCAGTGGGGTCGCGGATGAGGTAGTGAGGGCGAGTGGGACCTCACCCCGTGGTCAGGAGGCAATAAGCCTCTGTCACTTTTTCACTTTATTCAGCTGCTTCTGCTCTTCCACTTCCGAGGTGGGACTATGTTGTCCCACCTTCTTCGCAAGTGCCCGCAACAGATGTTCTCCTCTAATTGCAGCAGCTGTGTGGGCGTCAATGCCAATTGCTGGGTAATAGGATCCGTTCTCGCGCATTTTGAAATCATTGGATATCGTAGTATAGTTGCGCTAAAACGCTTGTCAAAAAATGATTTTGTAAAGATAACGAGACTTGAGTCTCAGTTGTTCGTCTCTGGGAGGCGTTTATCCAAATTTGAAATCAATCTTTTTTGCTCTACTTGTTTAAAATCGCACGTTGGTTTCTAATCGTCGGATCAATGTTTGGCAACTTTCATTATGAACCCTAATTACGTGCACATGTGTTATATAGATGACAAATGTGAAAGTGTGAGTTTCAGTATGCACGATTCTAGTTATGTGGTGGTTGTTTACAGAAAATGCGCTAATAGTTAGATCCTCAATATTTTCAGGTACCAACATGCTGGTTGCAATAGATAATAACTAAAAGCAGGTGATTGTGCAGCAATCATAGGTCTTAATTGACCTAAATTAGGCTAGAACTTAGCATAAGTTAGGGTAATCCATGCATGCATACGCATTATCTGCATCTTTACTACTTTCCTTTAGCTATGCATGAAATAATGTTATAATGTGTTGATTAAGTGCATTATGTCGATTATAGGCAATAAGCTGATCAAAAGCTAGATCTGGAGCTGGATCTGGAGTAGGATCTGAAGCTGGATTAGGAATAACGGGTGTTGCAGTAGAGCTGGAGAAAAGGACTTAGATTAGATGTAGGAATAATGATGTAAGGGAGTTAAGATTTGCTATTTTATTAAGTAGGAATAAAGCAGTAAAATGTGAAGAGCTTAGGTCCATCTTAGCCTTAGGATAGCCTAGAGACGTCCCCAAGCCTTAGCCACCCTTAGATTAGGTCACTGCACCCTAGGAAACCCTAAAATCCTAATTCCAACTTTTATCTGGATGTCCAGATGAGTTATAGAACATCCAGAACCCTTAGCCAACTCCTGCACACCTTAAACCTACTTCTGCAGTGTTATTGGATGTCCAGACACTTGGTTAGACATCCAATTTCTGCAGAATACCCAAAATAGAACCCAAAATCCCTCCTGACTCTAATTGGACGTCAAGAACTGAAGCCTGGACTTTTGATTTTTTAGTATAAGACATCTGACACTATTATTAAACGTCTGATACTGCTCTCCAGTTCTTGTTTTGAGATTTAATCCTTGATCTTGGATCTCTAGGTCCCTAAACCCAATTTCAACCCCATAGAAACCTAAATTAAGGTGCCCTAACCCTAGTACCTCACCTCTAGACCTCCCTAAGGGCCTAATTAGGTCCTCATTAAACCTAATTGACTTCGATCTTAGTCAATTCCATCAGCCCATTTAATTGGACTCATTGAGTCCAATTGAGCCCTGATCTCAGCACACACTATCCAATTGGACTCAGTGAGTGTCCAATTGACCTAGACCTAACTTAATTGAGTTATTTTACTCACAATTAAGTTTCCACACACACAATTAAACTTGTATTAAGTTTAATTGCACTTTACCTTAGTGAATTAGAGTTTACAACTCTAATTTGAGACCTACCTTGACCTAAACCCACTCGAACCTAACCTAATCAACCTAGCCACCTAAGTTTTGACCCACACACACCCACACACACCATCCACACGAAAATTTCTAGCCTAGAGTTCTCTAGAACTCTCTTCCATGTGTTGCTGCCTTGGTTGCCAAAATTAGCAACCAAGAGCCATTCAATTTTTAGATCCACATTTGGTGGATCTAAAAACCACCATCCACCCTCTCTCTCTCACTCACCCATGAGCTCCCATCATAGGCCTCTCTAGAGAATTCCATAATTCCCTAGAGAGCTTCCCTTAGGTCTATAAAAAGACCTAAGGGGTGGCGACTTGCACCCATCCACTTTTTGGCCATACTTGCTTGGCTCCATCCACCTCCACCTAGGCTAGCCACCACCATAGCCACCACCATCTCCATGAGCTAAGCACCGCCATGAAGGACACCATGCCAGGATGCTGGATCACTCCTCCAACCTCTCTCCAAGGGTTGGCCTAAGCTCCATTGGCCGCCCCTCTTTCTCCTCTCCACCACTCCAAGGCCATCGGAGCCCACCTCTGAATGCCCTCACTTCTGATAGATTAGTAGCTGCTCTTTACATTTACTACTTTTATTTACTGCTTAGTAGCGTAGCCCTTATTCTCCCCTAATGATGAATGCAAAATCCCCCCGTAGATTCTTGTATACAATCATTTTTTGATATCTAGCTTTACATTTTTTAGCATTCATGTACAAGCTTTCCTCTACAAGTTCATGTTGCAAACACACTCCAAATGAATGAATGAAAAATATATTTTCTATATATATATGTCTATGTGTTGAGAATCACCATGAGCTCATTGCAATATCTTTTGTGTGATTAATGTTGCCTGTTTTCAATTCTTGATATACTTGCAACTAAGCATGTCGTACTTCAATACATAATAATCAGAAATCGACGTGTGATTTTAAACAGAATAGAGCGGTAAAAGATCGAATTCAAAAGTAAAACAAATGCCTCCCAGAGATGAACGATCGGGACTCAAGTCTCGTTATCTTTTATTGAATATCTTTGTTTGATCGTATTATGCACTATACTACGACGTTTTCTAATAAAAAACATGCTCTACGATTACCAACAGCAAGCAACTTTAATCACACAAAATATATTGCAATCAATAAGCTCATGGTGATTCTCAACATAGATATATATATATATGTAAAATTCTTTCATTCATTCAGGAGGGTGTTTGCAACATGGAACTAGTGGAAAGCTTATAGAGGAAAGCTTGAAAACATAAATCTAACTAACATAAAATGATCACATACATGAAAGCTTATGGGGGGATTTTGCATGCATCATTGGGGGAGAATAAAAAGCAGCAATAAAAGCATGTAACTATGAAGAACTAAGCTACTAATCTAGCAGAAATAAGAGAATTCGGAGGCGGTCTCCGATGGCCTTTGAGCTTGTTGAGAGGAGAAGGAGGGGCGGCCAATGGTGCTTAGGCCAACCCTTGGAGAGAGGTTGGAGAGATGATCCAGCATCTTGGCATGGAGATGGCAGTGGCCATGATGAAGCAGCTCGTGGAGGTGGAGTGGAGGTGGATGTAGCTAACCTAAATGGAAGTCAAGTGTGAATGAATGCCAAGAATGGGATGGGTGCAAATGGCCACCCCATAGGTCTTTTTATAGACCTAAGGGAGACTCTCTAGAGAAGTGTGGAACTCTCTAGAGAGAGCTCCAAAAGTGGCCAGCCAAAGAGAGAGAGAGGTGGCTTTTAGATCCACCATTTGTGGATCTCCAATTTGAATGGCTCTTGGTTGCTAATTTTGGCAACCAAGAGTGATGCCACCTTGAAGAGGGTTCTAGAGAACTCTATATGGGTGTGTGTGTGCATGAATGGGTTTGTGTGTGTGTATGTGGCCATGCCCTATGGGCTTTGGGTTGGTGTAGGTCTTAAATTAGGGTTGCAAACCCTGATTGCTAAGGGGGAAATGCAATTAAACTTAACACAAGTTTATTTGAATGAGTGTGAACCTAATTGAGAGTGAAATAACTTAATTAGGTTGGGCTTAGGTTAATTGGACTTTCATTGAGTCCAATTAGACTTGTATGGGTTGAGATCTGAGCTCAATTGGACTCTATGAGTCCAATTGACTAGGCAATGGTAATTGACTATGATCTAAGTTAATTAGGTTTAGTGAGGACCTAATTATGTCCTTAAGGAGGATTAGAGGTGATGTACTAGGGCTAGGGTACCTTAATTTAGGTTCCTATGGGGTTAGAATTGGGTTTAGGGGGCTAGAGATCCAAGATCAAGGCTAGAATTCCAAAACAGGAATTGGAGGATAGTATCAGACATCTATAAAGTTGTCAGACGTCCTATAGTGAAAAATCAGAAGTTCAGACTTGTTGTCTAGACATCCAATCAGAGTCAGGAGGGTTTCTAGGTTCTATCTTGGGTATTCTGCAGAAATTTGATATCTGACTAAGTGTCTGGACATGCAATAACACTACAGAAGTGGGTTTATGGTGTGCAGGAGTTGGCTAAGGGTTCTGGATGTCCTATAACTTATCTGGACATCCAGATAGAGGCTAGAATTAGGGTTTTAAGGTTTCCTAGGGTGTGGTGACCTAATCTAAAGGTGGCTAAGTCTTGGGGAAGCTTCTAGGCTATCCTAGGGCTAGGATGGTCCTAAGTTCTTCATAATTTACTGCTTTATTCCTGCTTAAATAGTATAGCATACCTCAACCCCTTACATTATTGTCTACTACATCTTATTCTAGGTCTTCTGCTCCAGCTCTGCTGCAATTCCAATTATTCTTTACTCTTCAGATCCAGCTTTAGATCTACCTTCTGGTCAGTTTATTACCTGTAATTGACATAATTCACCTAATCAACACATTATAGCATTATTTTATGCACAGCTAAAAGAAAGCAGTAAGGATGTAAGTAATGCTTATGCATGCATGAACTGTCCTAACATATGCTAAGTCCTTGCCTAATTTAGGTCAATTAAGACCTATGATTGCTGCGCAATCATACCCCCATGCCTAAATCTTGCTAGTCCCTAGCAAATGCAAGACTAAATTATTCACAGAAGGGTCCCTGAGGGATTGATTATTTTATCAAGTGTATGCCTAGAGATTTTTCTCCTTTTTGTTTTCATCCTATGCTCTAGAAATCCTGACAATCGTGGAAGTGTAACTATGTGGCTTTTGCAATGGATTCGAGTGAAACACTAATTCACCTCTAAAGCCTATACTTGACCCCTAGTAAAAATTCTAGCAGGATAGGCGGACTTCTTCCCTCGGAGTGTTTAAGATATTCTATGAATTCCACCTGGCTTTAAACTTAGGTAGAGAATCTTAGAGGGAAAAGATTACATATTTGGTGGCTCACTCTCAACTAGTGCTACATAGAGATTAGTACTTTAGAATCTAGATTCCCGAATTATCAAGTAACTCAACTCGGTGAAAGACGAGAAAAACTATGCTCTCTTTTGGTTCCTTTATATTCATTCTATCTTACTCTTTTTCCTTTTCTTTTCTTTTCTTTCCTTTTCTTAGAGCTGACAATCTCACTAGAGTCACACATATGACTTGTATTTGGTAGTCTCATTTGGCATTAACACTTTAATTGAGTTCTCATAACTCTAACACTAAGTCAGAATTCCTCAACCAGTATTTGGGCGATCAGAAACACAAGAAAGGTGGGTTAAGGCCATATTTGGTAGATCTCAAATTTATTTGGTGGTATTGCCTCAATGCAACTGAAATAAACACTAAATATTCACACACTCTTTTTTCTTGCTTTTCTTCTTTTTCTCATTTTTCTTTCTTTTTTTTTTCTTTTTCTTCTTTTTTTTTCTATGTAAATTTTTTTCAACACAACACACGCTAGCATACATTCATGAACTTTATTAAGGAGGCATTATTAGGGATTGGTGGTACTTAAGAGACATTAGGTGGCTTATTTGGTGGAAGTGCCTACTCACGGCATCGGGAGAGATGGATTGAATGGTGTATTTCTGACCTTGACATCAATACCCTCCTTCAGCTGAGGATTTCGTAAAGAATGGTCGTAACCATCCACCTTAGCCCTAGTTTTATGAAAACTCGCTCTCCGTATATTTGCCTTATTTGGTGGCTCTCAAAATTTTGCACAAAAATGTATACGCAGGAACTGAGAGTGAAAATAATGCCTAATCTCTGAGTATCATCACCTAATTATCTAGGATTCTGGATTCCTTGCACTAATCTTAGAGCACTAGTACTCTCTATTCTCATCTCACACTATTTGGTGGATTTTTGGAAGAAAATCTACCTAGCTCCCAAAATACTATCCAGGGGTTCAGGAGAAGAAGCACTGCTTCTTCTCGACAGACTAAAGACATTTATCAGCCTTCACTATGAATCCGTTGCAAATTCTACGTGTGTGAAAAATTATATTGGATTCCAGGTTACGGGAATCAACTAAATGATAAAATCCCTAATGCATTCTCTTAATAAGATAATCTTATTCATTAATGCACTATGTATCTATGCTATAAACAAGTAACCTCTTATATTCAAACTTCATGAAATTTTCCTTTCGGGTTACATTCAGCTTGACTCTAAATTTAAAACAAAAGGGTGAGCGGGTGAGTCGAAAGTGGCTGTTGCGGATGATTTTTAGCTCCAATGCGAGCATTGGATGTGGAGTCAGTTGTTCTTTCATTTAGGGTCCTAAAGTACGTGTAACATGCAGCTCCGAGGTTTTCCTAAGGGTTGGCATAAAAATTTTTCGATTTTACTGTATCTACCCCCCCATGCCTAAGTTCTTTCATGTCCTGATGCATGAATAAAAAGAAAATAAATTTGACAGAGGATGAGTGGGTAGAAGTCACCTGGAATTGCTCCCAAAAATATACATTCAGCACCGGCCAACCTGACTGTATGCAATATGCAGAAAGAAAATATGCTATGTATAAAAATGAATATGTATAGGGTGATGGATGTGGAGTAGATGCTGAGTTTAACGCCTCCAGCTGGGCGAAAACTCAATCAGATGTATCAGTTCTAACATAGGAGGCGATCAAGATTAAGAGAAAGATATGCTCGTATGCTCCCAAAATCAGTGGTCCGGAGATGCGAACCAGTTGATTGTGTACCCCTACTCCAAAAAGTCTAGCTATAAGAAAGTGTGGAGTGGTGGTGGAAAATAGAGGATAATCAGAGGGCGGATCATGATGTTGATTCAGCTGATTTATCATGTCCTGCAATTCAGCAAGAAGTTGCTGAGGGAGTAGATCAACATGTATCTCAGAACCAAAATCTGAGTCATAGGGATCCTCACAATGATAATTGACATCAAAGATCATGCCCTCTCCAGGATTTAGATCGTATGGGGGTATCTGTGAAAATAGAAGATATGTGGGGAGGTCACTAAAATCCTCGTCAGAAATTACTTCATCCTCATTATTACTCATCTCTAATTCATCGAGGCTGACTCTTCAGGCTTGGAGTCGAGCCATCTATTAGATTGACTAGGATGGTAGGTGCGTCCCCAGCTCATTCTTCTCAAAGCTTCACCCTTGTATGCATTGGGATCCTTAGTAATTCCTGCCTTAGGTAGCATATCCATTTCTTCAATCAAAACATCCATAGCTAGTTCTGGTCTTCGGATGTTAGGGTCAGGGATAGAAAATGTCATCTCAGAATCTCTAGCATCTGAATTAGGGATGTAGGTGAAAGAAGAAAAGTGCAGATAAGAAGATGTTGGCTCTATCACAGGTTCACCTACAATGGGAAGTGGCTTAGGCTAATCAGTAGTGTCACATGTAATGTTTGCCTCAAGATGCATATCCTCAAATGGATCTACTTCCCTTATCATGGTTGGGTTATCTAACCCAAGAGGTATCTCCCAGGATTCAGGATAATCCGATTGTGGCTCAGTCCTGGAGATATCAGCCCTTTCCTCAGTTTCTTGAATGGAGTTCTCAGATGAACCCATTCGAAACATGTCCTGCTCTTGTCTCATATCCAAGCTAGATTCTTCTTCCCCTGAATTATCTTCCAGCATCTGCTCTGGAGAATCTCTTGTGTGTTCGTCCGGCATAGTCTTTTCAGATTCTTAGAGGTCTTCAAAGCTATTTTCCACTTGATATCTCAAAAGTAGTAGTTCTTGAGTTATCTGATTTTGTCCAATTAGCCTTGTTATCCTTGTTGTTCCTTGAAGGAGCATCATCACAGCTTGTTGATATGGAATCTAGCTTTGTCTTTGGTTCGGCTCAATGATAGCTTTGATTTCATGTAGATAGAATGTGGCCTTCTCCTTAGCGCTAACTATAGCTCTTTGTATTCTATAATGCAGTTGCATATGCACTGGTAGTTCTTTAGGGGTTCCAGGGGGTGAATCAGGTCTACCCATATTCCATGGGTGAGAAGCAAGAGTATGAAATCCATATCCTGGGTTATAAGATGCGATCCTTTGAGGGAACGACTGGTATGGGTCATAATATCCAGGGTTAGGATATGGGTTAACCTTTTCGGTAACCTGAGGAGAAGGATCTGGCGAAGCGAAAAGTCATCTTCACCACCTTGGGTTTTGATCCCAAGGTTGGACTGATTTAGTGACCTGGGCTCTCAGATAAGCTCATGGGTCCAGCTCTTCTGGATCTTGATTTGGTATAGATCCAGGGTTAGCCATTGTGGCTAATCAGATAGAAGAAGAGGGTGGGGGAGAAGATGGCCCCGGCGAAGTGACTCGCCTCCTTGGGAGCGGCTCCCAAGGTCCAACCAATCGAGGTCTGAGTGACCTCCTTCCTCGCATGCACCACCCAACCCCTAGGTTGGTGCATTTAGCCAGATGAGGCTAAGGCCCTATCAATCAGATGGTCCTTATGATCATGTGACCAGATTTTTAATTTAATGTTCTAATTCCTAAAGAGAAAATTCGTCGTGCAATCGACTGAAAGTGATTCCCACCTCTCAAGCTAACCCAGCCAGTCTGGTTACGAGGGGACTAAGGGGAAGGTTCTTCCTTTGGCTCAGGCCTTCGGTTTCATTACCCCTGAGCCATGGTCATTTGACACTACCCCGTAGACTTAGTCACCAGGTTTGGCAAGAGAGTTTAGTCACCAAGTTTGGCAAGAGAGTTTGAAAACACCCAATAGCATGACAATGAATTCGGGTTGATTTCATATTTTAAAATTAATTTTAACCTGTTTTTCTTCTGTTAAGGTTTGTGGTGAGTGGCTCACAAGGTGACCAATCTACTGGCTAAACACTAGACTTGAATAAGTCTAGGTTTGCCCAAATGTGGTCTCTAGAATGTAACCCTAAATGTATAACCTAGGTTTCATGCAATTCTAGAGCTCTTTTTTCAGTAGACCACGAAATAAAAATACTTCTCTAGAAAAAATTGGAATCCAAATAGGTTGAAAATTTTCAAGTAGATTCCCTTTTCAATTGTATTTTCAAGGAATATTTTTTTGTAATTTTTACTATTTCAATCGAATTTCTAGAGATTTTTGAATGTCAGAGGGTCAGATTTGGGATTTTGACCCATGGTCGATTTTTCAAATTGAAACAATATCGAATGACTTTCAAAAATTCAGGAAAAATATGAAATTAAAGCCAATGAGATCATCTTTCAAACCCCACTGATTTTAGTCAAAATAAATACGTGGATTGCTCAGAATTGCTTTTGGAATTTTGAAAATTTTCAAATATAGGTCAGTCTGACCCTCTTACACTTCACAAATTTTTTAGAATTTTGTACTTGAAATTTTTTTAAACGAATGGTGTCGTTTGAAAGATGGTTTGAAAATGAAAATCTACCCCAAATTTTAGAATTTTTCATTCTCTAATTTTTCGGAAATTGAATTTTTAAATCAGAATTTGAAGTCTAGCCGAAAATCAGAGGGTGGTGAGAAAGCTTTTAAAAGGTGTTTGAGTTTAAAATTCAACTTTCCACCAAAAAATAATTTTTTTTTTTCAAGAAGGATCTTCTTTTTCAAAGGATTTTCATTTTTTTTTCTTTTTCAAAACTAACCTAGGATTCAAAAAGAAACCTAATCTAACTACCTAGATTTTTTTTCTTTGATTTTTTTCTTTTTCACAAAAATAAATAGGCTTTTTTTTCTTTTTTTTTCAAATAAATCTAACCTAGGGTTCAGAAAGGGACATCTTAATCTAAGATGAGATGTGCACTTGATTTTTGTTTTAATCTACGCTCGTTGCGTGTGCAGATTCCCAATTTTCTTATTTTCCTGCACATCAAAAGACAAGCAGAGGAAGATTTGTCAGTGATAACTCGAAAGATCAAAATAAAAAATGGCGTTGCCTCCCCGGCAACTGTGCCATTTGTTGGGAATTGTAAAGCACGTATTTGATCAAAAAATGCATCGTAGTATAGTGCGTGATACGATCAAACAAAAATATTTATAAAGATAACGAGACATGAGTCTTAGTCGTTCATCTCTAGGAGGCGTTTATGCAAATCTGAAATCGATCTTTTTCGCTCTACTTGTTTAAAATTGCACACCAGTTTCTAATCGTCAGATCAATGTTTGGCCACTTTCATTATGAACCCTAATTATGTGCGCATGTGTTAGATAGATGACAAATGTGAAAGTGTGAGTTTCAGTACACACGATTCTAGTTATGTGGTGGCTATTTACGGAAATGCGCTAATAATTAGATCCTCAATATTTTCAGGTACCGACATGCTGGTTGCAATAGATAATAATTAAAAGCAGGCAACTTTAATGACACAAAATATATTGCAATCAGCTCATGGTGATTCTCAACACACACACACACACACACATATATGTAAAATTCTTTCATTCATTTAGGAGGGTGTTTGCAACATGGAACTAGTGGAAATCTTATAGAGGAAAGCTTGAAAACATAAATCTAACATAAAATGATCGCATACATGAATCTATGGGGGGATTTTGCATGCATCATTGGGGGAGAATAAAGAGCTACACTACTAAGAAGTAATAAAAGCATGTAACTATGAAGAACTAAGCTACTAATCTAGCAGAAATAAGGGCATTCGGAAGTGGTCTCTGATGGCCTTTGAGCTGGTTGAGAGGAGAAGGAGGGGCGGCCAATGGTGCTTAGGTCGGCCCATGGAGAGAGGTTGGAGAGGTGATCCAGCATCTTGGCGTGGAGATGGTAGTGGCCATGATGAAGCAGCTTCTGGAGGTGGAGTGGAGGTGGATGTAGCTAACCTAAATGGAAGCCAAGTATGAATGAATGCCAAGAATGGGATGGGTGCAAATGGCCACCCTGTAGGTCTTTTTATAGACCTAAGGGAGACTCTCTAGAGAAGTGTGGAACTCTCTAGAGAGAGCTCCAAAAGTGGCCAGCCAAAGAGAGAGAGAGGTGGTTTTTAGATCCACCATTTGTGGATCTCCAATTTGAATGGCTCTTGGTTGCTAATTTTGGCAACCAAGAGTGATGCCACCTTGAAGAGGGTTCTAGAGAACTCTATATGGGTGTGTGTGTGCATGAATGGGTGTGTGTGTGTGTATGTGGCCATGCCCTATGGGCTTTGGGTTGCTGTAGGTCTTAAATTAGGGTTGCAAACCCTGATTGCTAAGGGGGAAATGCAATTAAACTTAACACAAGTTTAATTGAATGAGTGTGAACCTAATTGAGAGTGAAATAACTTAATTAGGTTGGGCTTAGGTTAATTGACTTTCATTGAGTCCAATTAGACTTGTATGGGTTGAGATCTGAGCTCAATTGGACTCTATGAGTCCAATTGACTAGGCAATGGTAATTGACTATGATCTAAGTCAATTATGTTTAGTGAGGACCTAATTAGGTCCTTAAGGAGGTCTAGAGGTGATGTACTAGGGCTATGGAACCTTAATTTAGGTTCCTGTGGGGTTAGAATTGGGTTTAGGGGGCAAGAGATCCAAGATCAAGGCTTGAATTCCAAAATAGGAACTGAAGGACAATATCAGACATCTAATAAAGTTGTCAGACATCTTATAGTGAAAAATCAGAAGTCCAGACTTGTTGTCTAGATGTTCAATCAGAGTCAGGAGGGTTTCTAGGTTCTGTCTTGGATATTCTGCAGAAATTGGATGCCTGACCAAGTGTTTGGACGTCCAATAACACTGCAGAAGTGGGTTTAAGGTGTGCGGGAGTTGGCTAAGGGTTTCGGATGTCCTATAACTTATCTGAACGTCCAGATAGAGGCTAGAATTAGGTTTTTAAGGTTTCCTAGTGTGTGGTGACCTAATCTAAGGGTGGCCAAGGCTTGGGGAAGCTTCTAGGCTGTCCTACTTCTAGGATGGTCCTAAGTTCTTCATAATTTACTGCTTTATTCTTACTTAAATAGAATAGCATACCTCAACCCCTTACATTATTGTCTACTACATCTTATTCTAGGTCTTCTGCTCCAGCTTTGCTGCAACTCCAGTTATTCTTTATTCTTCAGATCCATCTTTAGATGTACCTTCTGGTCAGTTTATTACCTGTAATTGACATAATGCACCTATTCAACACATTATAGCATTATTTTATAAATAGCTAAAAGAAAGTAATAAGGATGCAAGTAATGCTTTTGCATGCGTGAACTATCCTAACTTATGCTAAGTCCTAGCCTAATTTAGGTCAATTAAGACCTATGATTGCTACACAATCACTGGGATGAGGTTGTGTGCAAAAGGAATCGGCACGACTCGAGACTTATTGCCTGGAGCGAGGAGTCTTGGATGAAGCTCCCAAGCAAGCTTCATGCTTCATCAATGGCGGTGAAGGCCTTAAACCCTATCAGTAAGAAAACGGCCTTGCAGCCTTGTCAAAAAACGCAGGGAGCTTCGCATGAACACAGCGAAGGTGGTATGGTGGTCGGCGTGGCATGGGGTGGCCTGAGCGTGCGTGCCTAGGTCACCCTGTGCTTGCGAAAGTGGGTGTGTTCAGGGGGCGTTCTGAGGGCTTGGCACGATGAGGATGTTAGGGGGGTTTCTACAGAAGTTTTCAAAAGTTAGGGGAGAAATGTAATTGGGCTAGACTTGTTTGCAAAGTAGGTCAAGGAGAATTCTCCATAGGTCCAAATTTTGGTACAAACCTAATTTTGACCTAAGGAATCCAATAGTGAAGTTGGATTTTAGGTTCGACCAAGTTTGACTAGGAAATTTACACAGAAACCCAATTTAGGGCAAACATTTGACTGAGACCTCTATTTAGGTCAAAATAGGTTCTAAAGGCCAAATTGAAGGTTCTAAACCCTAAAGGTTATTTTTTCATGAATTTTAGAGGGTTTAGATGAATTTTATCCTAATCAGAACCTTATTAAATTAAGTGGGTCTATTTTAGGGTTATAAAAAGTCATTTAATTCCCAGAATTCACATGAACCCCTTTCTTTTTGAACCAACCCACTTTGTATCTTGTTAAGATCATTTGACCTGTGTTTAGCCCACGAGAAAAATCATTGTTGTACTGCAATGCTAAAATTGTAGTTTTACCCCTTGTTTCTTGCTTTTCATTCAGAAGGGTTATTCATTGAGCTAGGACCTCCATTTGGTTATGTAGGAGCTTTTGTTCTCTTTTCTAGGTCAAAATGAGCTAGTTAGAGCTCACGATGGTGTTCCCATCGGATAAACGCCAGTTTATCATCATTCTTATGCATTAAAATAAACCTAGCTCTTAGTCTTTTACTCCGCAAATAGGTTTTTGGGCTACATTTAGGCATTAACTAGGTTAGGCATGCATTGCATTTTCTTTTGTTGTTTTAATGTTTTTTTGTGAGTGTTAGTGATGAACAGATATGCAGCTCTCTAAAACCTTAGCACTCAAGAAGGCAAATGGTGAAGGAGGAGCTTAGACTAGCTAGAATTCAGCTTGATCCAGCTCACCACAATTGGAACCTAGCTCACTTGAACTAGGGTTAGCTCATCCTAGCTCCATTCAGCTAATCTCATCTGAATGGCAGCTCAAGAGAGTTCATCTTAGCTCACCCTAGCTCAAGTCTGCTCAGATCTAGCTCAACCTAGTTGAGTCTAGCTCATTTTAGCTCCCACTAGTCCACAAGGAGCTCTAGCTAGCTCAGCTGAGTTGACTGGAGTTCACCCCAGCTCAAATCCAGCTACATCCAGCTCCACTCAACTCCAGCCAGCTGAAGAAGAACTCATCCCAGCTCAGGAAGCTCAAGTCCAGCTCCCGGGGACCGAGCTTAGCTTAAGCTAATTGAGCTAAGCTACCTTGCTGTCTCAACCAGCTCAATCCTCCTCGGGAGCACCAGACCCAGCTCACCTTAGCTCCATTCAACAGAAGCCAGCTCACTTTAGCTTGGGTTAGTAGCTAGCAAAGAACTAGCAAGCTAAGCCAGCTGGAGTAGCCCCATGTTGACCTCTTTAGCAGCTGCCAGCTTCAATTCAGCTCCGGACTCTTCAGAACCAGCTCCTCCCTCTAAACCCTAGCTCCAACACCTCCTCCTCTACTCCATCATTAGCTAAGCTAGCTTAGCTTAGCTTAGCTTAGCTTAGCTATGCTCCAACTTCCTTGTCTTGTACCTAACAACTCCACCAACTAGCTCCACCTAAGCTCCACATAAGCTAACCCTACTTGGCGCCAACCTAGCCTACCCACCACCTCCAAAAGACACCTAAAAGTGGTGCCAAAAACACCCTAACTACCACCTTTTTGGCACCACTTTTCCCTCCAAAAATCCCCCTCATCTCCACCACACATCTCCCCTTAAACCCATCTCCACCATCCACATAATCCCAACTTCTAGAAGCCTCAAAGTTGGTGCCAACCCATGACACCTCTCCATGGTTGGCGCCACTTTTAGGTGCCCCTTGACCAACCCTAACTACCCCCCTTACACCCCTTAGGTGGCGCCAACCATCCTTAACCCTAGGGTCAACAACCACCTCCATCTTCCCAACTTAGCCCTCCATTTCAAGAGTCACCTTAACCCCCCATCCTACCCTATAAAAAGACCACTACCCACCACCATTCAAACCATCCTTGGCTAGCAAATTCACTCTCATATTCTACCTAGAGCCCACGCCCAAGATAGAAGAAGAAGAAGAAAATTAAGGGGATATTCTGTCCCTTTGGTGCCTTCCCCTCTTCCCTTCTCTCTTGAGCCATGCCAGCCAAAGGAGAAGCCAGGCAAGGAAGATCTTTGGAGGAGATCTTGAAGGTGGTCCATGCCACCTTGGAGGAGCTTTTGAGGGTGGTGCACGCCCACCCCTTGGAGGAGAGCATTGAAGGTGGTAGCATCCACCTTGGAGGAGCTTTCAAGGAAGGAGAAGAAGGAGGCCCTCTTTTCAAGCTAAGGAGCAGCTAGGCTTGGAGCAAGAAGACTCCCTTCTTCACCAAATTTTACAAGAGGATTTGTGTTTCTTTTATTGCTTTTAGATTTTTTCATTTCTACTAGAAGCATTCCTCTACTTGTCTTAGAAAAGAACACAAATTCTAGTTAATCAAATTGCCTTCTTTTTACTTTCTATTGAAATTGTTGTTTTTGTTCTAGCACTTGTTTCACCTCTTCTTCCTAATTACTCTAGGCCTCCACTTGCCTAAAGTGAGATTAGGAAGAGGATATATCTATCTCTTAAGTTTTAGTTAAGTAATTATAGGTGTTAGTACTTTCCACCACAATTTGCATTTTTCCCTCGTCTTTTGAAAACAAAAAAATTACATATTTAAAATACCAAAAAGAAAGTTGAGATCTGTTTTGTAAGCAAGAGAATTAATTTTGCAAACAATTGGCCTCCTTAGATGAGCCTAGGTACTCCCCTATTTAGGATATAAATTTAAAAGCGTATGTGAATTCGCATGTTACAATAACATTAAAAACCTATTTTTATAAATCATGCAACTTTTCGCATCACCATCATACCCCCATGCCTAGCTTTTGCTAGTCCCTTAGCAAAATTTTAAGATTTTAACTTCTGTTCTAGACCATGAATTCCTTAATGTTCACAAATTATGATGAGTGCTCTTTTCCTTTTGATTAGGTTAGATTGTCGATAGTAGGCCTAGAGGTACTCAAGTACCAACCAAGATCCGGACCTGACCAGCTCTAGCCTCGGTCCTCCGCAAAGGCTTTTAAGGTCCACAGGAACTATCCTAAGGTTCGTTAGACTTTGCGGTTAAAGCACCCATGCTTGCAACATATTTAGCCTCGATTTAGTTTGCAGTGCATTTTTTGTAAGAGAGAGACAGAGGATTTTTTTATTTGGAGAGTTTTCTCTCTCTTTTATTTTTATTTCTAGCTTCAGATTGGCTTCTCAACACGATCTGTATCGAATTCCTCGTCCCCATCATCAATCCTCGAAGGGTCCCTGGCAATCGATGCTTCATGATAGCACCACCCATGGCAACCCCTAGAACCCTGGCTTTCGAGATTTCGAGATAATCCCACCCATGGTGTTCTGTAGCTAAATCCAGACCCTGGTAATCGACATTTCATGATAATGCCGTCCATGGCATCTGAACTAGAACAGGGTGCTTACGTGCCTCCGGTGGGATATGTAAATATCATAGGAGACAAACACCGAGGAGACGATATGTTATTACGCATCTTTGAGGGGAATTTTCCACCTCTCCATGCCGGGAACTCGTCCAGATCAACTTTTGTTGATCGGTCGCTCCTAATTTAGGCGACTTTTTCAGAACATTTAAACACTTTTGCGTGATTTTGATAATTATGCACACTGAACCAGACTGTGTGTGGATTGGGGTGCTTAGGTTACTGAATCCCGCAAACCAAAGGTCAGTTAACGAGGCCAAATACTCCCTAAACCTTAGACCTAATACTTAAGCTTCGCATTTTCTCTAATCTCTTGAGGACTATCCAAATCTTAGCGGATACTTGAAATTTTAAGCCTAAGAGTCTAGCCCAAGAGGCCTAAGATCAGTGTTCCTACTAATTTCTTTTGTGTCTCATTTAGCACTTTTTCCTTCATTTTTCTTTTTCTTGATATGGTCTAGAGCTTCAGTTAATCCCTTAATTTCTTACTAATGACTACCTCTCTTTTTTTCTTTTTCATTTTGTGCTCCTTTTTTGACATTTTTCACTTTTCCTCCTCAAGTTTTGTATGGCCTCAAAATTTTCTCTCCCCTCAGAATTTTTTGTTCTTTTTCAAGATTTTTTCATTTTTTTGGTGTTTTTGTGATATGTGATTTTTTTGTTGAAACCTTTTCTTGTGAGATGAGTTTTCATGGTGTTTTACACTTTCATACCCCCCCATGCCTACGATTTGCAATGTCCCCATTGTGAATTAGGTGGGTTTGAATTCAGCTTAGATCATTCATAAAAACAGGTTTTAGGTGGGTGAATAGGTTGAGGTGACTGTTTGCGAACGATTTCTAGACTCGGGTCTGGGTACCTGAGGTGGGGTCAGTTATTCTAATGGATGAACTTTAAAGTGCAATATGACTTCAGCATAGGAATGTCAAGAAAGGTTTCCGGTTTTCCAAGAATGATGGGTTGCCTCCTATTATGTACTGAGTTTTCCGCCATCGGCTGGGGGCAATGAGCTCAGGGAGAATGGAAGGTAAAGGATATCTCATCCAAATTTGTATCGGTCAAGTTAATGAACGGTTTGAGTCTTTGACCATTCATGACAAAAGGTTCGAAATCATGGCTGAGTGGACTGATCTCAATGGCTCCATTTCCAAAGATTCGTCAAACGAGGTAGGATCCGATCCATTTTGATCATTGTTTTCCTGGGAACAGTTTAAGCTTGGCATCTAAGAGTAGGACTTTTTGACCAGGATGGAAGATCTTTCTTGATATGTGCTTGTCGTAAAAGGCCTTAACCCACTCTTTGTAAATTCGTGAGTTCTCATATGTGTCATGGCGTAATTCATCGATCACGCTCATTTGAAGCTTTTTATGGGTTCTTGCCTTAGAAAGATCTAGGTTGCAGTTCCGTACTGCCTAATAAGCTTTGTGCTCCAACTTGACGGCAAGGTGACATGCCTTCCCGTACACCAATCTGAAGGGAGACATACCTAATTGGGTTTTATGGGCGGTCCTATAAGACCACAAAGCTTCTGAAAGCCGGGATGACCAGTCCTTCCTGTCAGGTCGAACAGTAACCTGGAGGATTTTCTTGATCTCCCGATTTGATAGCTTAGCAAGACCATTAGTTTGGGGGTGGTATGGAGTAGAGATTCGGTGTGACACCCCGTATTTGGTCATCAGTGACCTGAACTGAGCGTTAGTGCAATGGGTCCCTCCGCCAGAAATTATAGCATGTGGAATCCTGAACCATGAAAAGATGTTCTAATGAATGAATTTGATAACCACTTTATGATCATTGCTTCAGGTCAGAATGGCTTCGATCCATTTGGACACGTAGTCAACAGCGAGTAAAATGTACATGAAGCCGTCTGAAGTAGGGAAGGGTCCCATAAAATCAATCCCTCATATGTCGAAGATTTCGCATACAAGAATCGGCTGTAAAGGCATCATATCACGATGGCTCATGTTGCCCAAGGTCTGGCAACGAGTGTATGCCCTACAGTGATTGTACGCGTTGTTGAAAATTGTGGGCCAATAGAAGCCACACTAGAGGACTTTCGCTATAGTTTTATGACCTGAAAAGTGTCCACCGCATGCCTAGTCATGGCAGAAAGACAATATGTCTTGAATTTTCGCTTCCACGACACATCGTTGAATGATCTGATTAGCACCGATGCGGAAAAGATATGGGTCTTCCCAGAAGTAGTACTTGGCATCAGAAAGCAATTTGTCCTTCTTGGCCTTTGGCCAATCAGATGAGATCTAATGTGATGCTAGGTAGTTTACTATATCAGCAAACCATGGAAGCCCTATATTGATAGTCAGAAGGTGCTCATCAGGAAAATGTTTTGTGATGGGTCTGGAAGGGTCTATGACCTCAGAAGGAAGGCGGGACAAGTGATCAGCTACCACGTTCTATTTTCCTGCTTTGTCGCGAATCTTGATGTCAAACTGTTTCAACAGCAAGATCCAGCATATTAATCGAGGTTTCAAGTCCTTTGCAAGGAGATGCCTCACAGCTGTATGATCCAAGTAAATGATAACGCGGGAACCCAGGAGAAGATCTGAATTTTTCCAGGGCAAATACTAAGGCTAACAGCTCTTTCTCAGTAACTAGGTAGTTACATTGAGCCTCATCAAGTGTCTTGTTAGCGTAGTAGATGACCAAGGGTTTCCCGTGAATTTTCTACCCAAGTACCACTCCTACAGCGAAATCAGATGCATCGCACATGATCTCAAAGGGTTGAGACCAATCAGGGGACTGTAGGATCAGGGCTTGGGTAACTCGATCACAGAGGATTTCAAATTCTCGAGTGCATTCCTTGGAGATTTTGAAAGGTACATCCTTAGAGAGTAGAGAGGTCAAGGGGTACGTGATCTTTGAGAAATCAGGAATAAATCGACGACAAAAATCGACGTGCCCTAGAAAAGATCAAATATCCTTGATCGAGCTAGGCATCGAGAGTTTGAAAATCAAGTTCACCTTGGCTCGATCGACTTGGATGCCTTTTTCTGAAATAAGATGTCCCAGGACAATTCCTTTAGGCACCATGAAATGGCCCTTTTCCCAATAAAGAACCAGATTCACGTCAATGCACCGCCTGAGGATTTGGACTAAGTGCAGGAGACAATCGTCAAATGATTCTTCGAATACTGAAAGGTCATCGATGAATACTTTCAGAAAATCACCTACCATATCTGAGAATATGGCAAGCATGCACCGCTAAAAAGTAGCGGGTGCATTGCAGAGACCTAACGACATCCTTTGGAATGCGTACATCCTGAAGGGGCAGGTGAAAGTGATCTTTTCTTGGTCCTCAGGATGGATTGCCACCTGGTTATAACCGAAGTACCCATCCAAAAAGCAGGAGAACCTATTTCCTACTAGTTTCTCGAGGATCTGATCAATAAATGGGAGTGGGAAATGATCCTTCTTCATGGAGGAATTGAGTCTTTTGTAATCAATGCAGACTCTCCACGAGTTCGCCACACAGGTCGGTATGACTTCTCCGATTTCAGTCGTGATAACGGTGAGTCCTGCCTTCTTAGGCACAACCTAGATTGGACTCACCCACCGACTGTCGGAGATCGGGTAGATGATCCCTACATCTAACCACTTAATGATCTCCTTTTCACGACCTCCTGCAGATTAGGATTTAAATGTCTCTGCATTTCACAGGAAGGTCGTGTGCCCTCTTCGATGTAGATATGGTGTGTGCAGTAAGAAGGGCTGATACCAGTCAAATCATTGAGTCCATCCAATGGCTCTAAGATGTTGCTGGAGAATAGTAATCAGACGGGATTCCTGGTCAGGTGTGAGTCTGGAGTTGATAATCACAGGAAACGTATGATTGAAACCCAAAAAGATGTACTTCAGATGGTCGGGAAGAGGCTTGAGTTCCAGAATGGGGTTATCAGCAGCAGCGAGCGATTCAGGGTGTGTGTCAGGAGCAAGGGAAGGAGTTATGGGTGTATCTAGATTAGGGTCAGACTCCTCTGAATGCGGGTTTTTATCTTCTTGTGGTTGATCGGGAGTATCAGGTTGTCCTCTATACATGGTTCATCAACCACAGCCTTGATATCACATATCAAACTATAACACCCCAATTAATCCCTTGTTGGGCCGTAAAGATGTCAATTTTCAGTTTTTGGTTCCCAAATTTCAGTTCAATTTGACCCTCTTCACAGTTTATATTGGCCCTAGCAATGGCCAGAAAGGGTCTCCCTAGTATAATTGGTGTATCCCTTGGGTTTTCAGGTGCATCCATATCCAAGACTATAAAATCCATCGGGAAATAGAAATCCTGTACCCTAACGATGACACCCTCGAGTATTCCTTTAGGTGACTTAATGGATCGGTCAGCTAACTGCAATGTCACCTTTGTCGGTTTAAGCTCAGATTCTTCAAGGTGGTCAAGGAGGGATGTGGGTATTAGGTTTATGGAGGCACCTAAATCTAATAAGTCTTTGTCGAATTGGGTATCACCAATGGTACATGAAATCAGAGGAATACCTGGGTCTTTAACCTTAGGTGGGAGTTTGCTCAAAATTACAGAGCTGGCTTGCTCTGATAGTACGATCGGACTCCCACTTTTGGTTCGCAACTTACGCTTGGGTGTACATACGTCCTTCAGAAATCGTGCATAACCCGATATGTGGCAGATTGCATCCATCAAGGGGATGTTTATATGGACTTGTTCAAAGAGCTTAACCAGATCCTCCTCAGGAGCCACGAATTTGGTTATCCTCTTTCCCTTGGTAAAGGCCTCGGGAAATGGAACCTTGGTTGGTTCCTCTAGAATAGGTCCAGGTTCTTGATCTAGGACAGGGGTGTCCTGGATAACTATCCTAGTGCTTGGGTTACTACCAGGCTTAGAGTGGCTTGGATAAGGTGGGTCTTGAGTTGCTTTACCACTATGTGTTGTTACGGAGTTTAGTCATGCCTGGTTTTGGTTTGGGGTTAGTAAAATAGGCGGCTGCTATTGAAATCTCACATAAGATGTCGAAGCTTCCATCCCATCGGGTGATGGAACAGAAGGGGCTTGATAAATCATGTGGGCTTGGCCTAGATTTGGGTTCAGAACGCTCCTCTGGTTCAGCACGTTATTTGGATTCGGCAGAGGTTGCAAAGGGAGTGTGCTAGGTTGGCGGGAATTCTCCATCTGGGCGAGTTGATTGCGAACCTCTGTGATCTCATCCTTGTGCTATATTTGCATTGCCGCATTCATCTTTTGAATGTCAGCCAGAGTCTGAAGGATGAGAGTCATTTGATCTACTTGGGTTGGCCTAGATTGATAGATGGGGTTGGGCCAAGGCTGAGGCAGCTGATATGGACGAGGAGCTTGTGGACGGGGTTGATAAGGTGGTCTTTAATTATTTCCCACCCACAAGAAGTTGGGATGATTCTGCCATCTAGGGTTATAGGTATTAGAGAATGGGTCATTCTAGATGGCGTTGAGGTCCTCGCAGGTCTGAAGAACCTCAGGAAAATCAGAGTACGAGGGTCCAGAGTTCCCCCAACTAGAGTAGGTCGGATCAGAGTTTCCTCCGGTCCTGGAGTCAGATGGGGGTGGATACGGGTCCATCTCCTGAGAAGATTGGTTATAGATGTTATGCATAGTTTCCCTCCCAAGAGGTGGCTATGCAAACGGGTTTCGCGCAAAGGTGGCTCACTGCAGATGTCTAGTCAGCTCATCCACCTTCTTCTCTATGATAGAGACCTTGTCCAACTGACTGGCCATCAATTCCAAGTCGACAGATGCGGACATGCCCTGCGTCTCATGCCCTCCCCTTGGATTTGTTGATGCGCGGGCATTCGTCCGGTTGAATAAGCCCATGGAGTCATTATTGATGGAGTTCTCGCACGTGTTCTCGAGAATCTCCCACACAGTGTCTTCGTGTTGACCAATGGTATTCCTCCGTAGGTTGCATTAACGAATAAGTGGATGTCTTCACGGAGTCCCTGGTAAAAATACTGGATTTGTTCCCATTTAGGAACTCCGTGATGGGGGCACTTCCGTAAGAGATCCAAGAAACGGTCCCATGCCTCATGAAGAGATTCTTCAGATTGCTGAGTGAAGTGTGTGATCTGGTGGCGCAAGGCATTCTTCCAACCAACGGGGAAGAACTTTTTCAAAAATTTGGATTGCAGTTCAACCCACGTGTTGATTGGACGCATCTAAGTCTGATACTAATGAGCTGCCTTGTCCATGAGAGAGAAGGAAAACATCTTCATATGAAGAATATCCCGATTTTGTATATCTGACCCAAAGGTCTGGTCCAGATGTTTTAGTTGTTTGATGTGATGGAAGGGATCCTCGAAGTTAAGCCCATAAAACTTTGGGATAGCATGAATCATGTTGGGCTTGAGTTTAGAATTAGGACCTCCAACTGGGATTTGGACTCGAGGTTTGATCACCACCGCAGTGGGATTATAGTGATCTCGCATCATAGGACGCTACGGCAGGTTTACAAAGTTTTGAAATAGATCATTCAGGTGCTGGAGTTGGTGTTCAAGATTGTTCTCTTCTTCAACTGGTTGTGCCATGATGATGGAAGGAGAATTTGCTTCTGATGAATTAGAGGAGATGTCTATGTGGTGGGGTTGCTGCATAAACACGGACGTCGAGGCTTGGCCTCAACGGGAGTGGATCACTAAAGGAGGTCTTAAGGACCTCCTACCAAACATGCTCTGATGGTTTAGACAAGATTAGAATGTGTTGGACCCAATCAAGACACCCAAAAAATTTGGATGACTATAGAGGTTCGGGGCAGATGATACCCCTTAGTCAGAAAAGCCGTCCACCTGAGAAATACTTGGGTAGCCAGAGAGGGAGAGTCCCGCAAAGACCCCTACATGGTAGAGCGTCCCCATGAGTTACAAAGTTTCCCCCACACGACCTCTCTTGTCACTGAGATTCCAGGTAGACCAGAATGGGGACCTTGACCTCTGAAGTCTACCACTTTTATTTAAGATCAAAGGTGCTTAGAATTCCACTTGAACTTTTAGATGTTTTGAGTGCAAAAGTGACCTAATTTCAAGGTTGGTTGACCCAAAAAGAGGTCAACTTCACTTATTTGTCCTTTGAGAGCTTTAGGTCCTTTCTTTTAGGGTTCAAGTGAAATTAAGAGCTTGATTTTTTTAGGTTTTCTCTTGAATAAGTCTTTTCAATCAAGGTTTAGGCACACCACTTTTTGGAAAAGTTGATTCTTGCTTAGAAAGATGTGTCTCTAAAACCCTAAATTAGGATCCTTAATTTGGCTCTAATTGTGGTCCAATTTAGTTGCCACAGATATGGTATCTAGGGCTCAATCAAGAAGGTGGTAGCCCTAGTTACCTTAAATGGATGCACAATTCAATATTTGTTGAAATCAAAATCAGGAAACTTGGGTGAATTAGCTAAATATGGAAAGCAAGTAGCCCTAAATTCATTTTTATCTTGTTTTTCCTTTTCAAAATGATGGGATTAAGAGAAAGGGCTAATCAGAGATTATCTGCCCCGAGTGTGGTTGTTCTGCTACTATCTTCTTTTGAATCTTCTCCACTAAAGCAATCACAACAAAAGAGATGTATCAAGTTAGTATTGAATCAGAAGTTGTGATCAAGATTTCTAAATCGCGTGTTGCTCCCCGGCAACAGTGCCAAAATGTTTAATCGAGGCAAGATTAATGTTAAAATCAATGTGTCGTAGTATAGTTGAAATCGCTCGAAAATAAATGAATTTTATTACTTGAAATTATAAATCCAAGATCGAGCACAGGGAGTAACTTGGGGTCTAAAAATCAAGAACACAATTCTAAAATTGAATATAATATGCAATGAAAATTAAAGTATAGTGCAAAAACACAATGTCAATGTATAAGGGAGAAGCACAAAAAATATGGACGTCTGATTTTGAAAATCAGACGTCTTAAATATGAAGTTGCTATAGTGCTTCTGCCTGTCTTTGATCTCCTTCTTCTTTCTTTTCTTTCTTCTATTCTCTGTCTTTGACGGCCTTCTTTCTTCTTGGCTTCTTCTTCTTCTCCCTTCTGTAGCTACTCTAACCCTTGTCTTCTTCTTCTTTCTTCTCTGATTTCTTCTTTCCTTCTTTGATTTCTTCTTTCCTTCTCTTCTACCTTCAGCTCCTCTTCAGCTTTCTCCTCATCAACCTTCCCTTCTCCTTCCTTATCTTCTCTAGCTGCCACCCTTTTCTTCCTTGGCTCTCTCTTCTTCTCCTGAGGGCAAAACCTACCCTTACCGTCCCCTGTGATCTCTCTTCTTCCTTCTCTCTTAGGCTCGCTCTCCTAGAGCCTTCTCGGGTTATCGGGTCGGGTATGCGTGCCCGGGACTAGGCCCACTACCGTGCGTGGTGGGTGAGGAGTGCAGGCTAATCGGGTATACGGGTCAGTGCCAGGTCCGCGGGCAATGGGATCGTAGACGAGGCAGTGAGGGCGAGTGGGACCTCACCCTTTGGTCAAGAGGCGATAAGCCCCTATCACTTTTCCACTTTATTCGGCTGCTTTTGCTCTTCCACTTCCGAGGTGGGACTATGTTGCCCTACCTTCTTCGTAAGCGCCCGTAACAGACGTTCTCCTCTAATTGCAGCAGATGTGTGGGCGTCAATGCCAATTGCTGGGATGAGGTTGTGCGCAAAAGGAATCCACATGACCTGGGACTTATTGCTTGGAACGAGGAGTTCTGGATGAAGCTCCCAAGCAAGCTTCATGCTTCGTCAATGGTGGTGAAGGCCTCAAACCTTGTCAGCAAGAAAATGGCCTTGCTGCCTCATCAAAAAATGTTGGGAGCTTCGCCTGAACACAGCGAAAGTGGTACGGTGGTTGGCATGGCGTGGGGTGGCCTGAGCATCGTGCCTAGGTCACCCTGTGTGTGCGAAAGTGGGTGTGTTCGGGGGGCGTTCTAGGGGCTTGGCGCGGTGAATGGAACGAGGGTTTAGGGTCAATGAGGCGTGGCGGTGCTCGTGAGGTAGTTGGCTAGGAGGATGGTGGCATGGAGCGACAGGAACACCTCACTGGAGGTCTGGCTGGAGGTGGAGAAGGTGGTGGTGGTTTTGAGCGTCAAGGCGTGTTTGCAGGAATAAATGATAGAAAAACAATGAGAAGAGAGAGAGGACTTAATTGAGTGTGGATAGACGAATGGGGATGCAGAGGAGGTGGCCGGCTCGTACTGCCATTGCCAGAGACGAAGTACCTAGTGGGAGGAGGAGGACGACGACGAGGGGGTTGTAGGGATGTCGGTTGGTGTGGCACGACGCGGATGAAAGGGATAAAGGGAACCCTGCCACTGGTATTGTGGCAGAGTGACGAGAGAGAGAGAGAGAGAAGAGTCCTCGAAGCTTGCTAGGTTGTTGACCAGAGGGGGAAGAGAAGAATTAGGGGGTATCTCAGGCCAATTTCAATCTTGGGAGGTGCGGAATGATCTGGGAAGGCTTTTGTAGGCCCTTGTAGGTCTTGTGCTTGGAAGCTAAGCTTCCAAGCACGGTCATGTCGCCGAAGATGGAAACTCAGAGAGACCTAAATCTCTCATGCGTTCGCATGTGAGATTGGGTAGGAATTAGGGTTTGATAATGGGTTCACGTGAGAGGAGATTTCTCAGAGAATCTCCCTTTCAATTTTGAAAGGGATTCTCTGAGGAATCAGGGAGTTCTTTCCCTCGATACCTCATCGGAGTAGGATTCCCTCCGTTAGAATGGGGGAGGGACCTAATTGCAAAGAAGATGAGGAAGTTAGAGGGTTTCTGCAGAAGTTTTCAAAAGTTAGGGGTAGAAATGTAATTAGGCTGGACTTGTTTGCAAAGTAGGTCAAGGTGAATTCCCCTTAGGTCCAAATTTTGGTACAAACATAATTTGGACCTAAGAAATCCAATGGTGAAGTTAGATTTTATGTTTGACCATGTTTGACTGTTCAATTTACACAAAAAACCAATTTAGGGTAAACATTTTACTGAGACCCCTATTTAGGTCAAAATAGGTTCTAAGGGCCAAATTGAAGGTTCTAAACCCTAGAGGATATTTTTCCATGAATTTTAGAGGTTTAGGTGAATTTTATCTTGACCAAAACCTTATTAAATTAAGTGGGTCTATTTTAGGATTACAAGAAATCATTTAATTCCCATAATTCACATGAACCCTTTTCTGTTTGAACCAACCCACTTTTTATCTTGTTAAGACAATTTGACCTGTTTAGCCCATGAGAAATACCGTTGTTGTACTACAATGGTAAAATTACAGTTTTACCCCTTGTTTCTTACTTTTCTTTCAGAAGGGTTATTCATTGAGTTAGGACCTCCATTTGGTTATGTAGGAGCTTTTGTTCTCTTTTCTGGGTCAAAATGAGCTAGTTAGGGTGCATGTTGGTGTTCCCATCACTGCTTGTTCCTAGGACGACCATTTAGGTGTGAATGAGCAGCATCTAGACTTGATTTTCTACATTGCATGCATTCTTGCATCGTTGGTTGTAGGAGGCAAGGTACGTTTTCTGGACTTTGCATCCATATTTGTTCACGCATTGCATGTGGACCTTAATTTCAAAGACTATAAAGTTTGATTTGAATAGATCTAACAAGTGGTCATATTTAATTTTTTGAAAAAGGACTAATTAAAGGAAGGACATTTAGAAACCAAGGACCTGAATTTCAAACTTGGTGTGAGATTCAAAATTCAAAATCTTTTACAGTGTATGCACACTTATATCTCTTGCACCACGGCACACGTTTAGACACTCCTTAGGTTTCGAACAGCTAGGACTAGAGCCTCCTATTACTAGGGTCTAAAGTGACTCGAACTTTAGTTCGGAGGTGAAGTTGCCTCCAAACCTTGCAGATTAAGGGTAGTTAAGAAGCATTGTGAAAGCAATGCTTCAAAGGAAGGGCTTAACCCTACTTGCATCCCTCTTTGCCGTGTTTGGTGGTGACTAAACTTTTTAGGCTTTAGGGAGAATCACTAAGTCCCAGTTAGGTCCTCCTAGGCGTATTGTAGGTCGACAAGTAGGTGCGTAACTGTTTAGATAACTTGATTTGTCACCTACAAGTGGACTTAAAATCTCAAAAGCCTAACTGATTAAAGACCTAAAAAGTCCTCTGATTTGTGTTTTCTTGGGGAATCTGATTGTGGTGTGAGTTAGAATGGACCACGTTGACTTTCATCCTTTCACATCTTGCCTACATCCTTAACCCCATTCTGCAATCTTCGATCCCATACGCCGAGATGATCCATTTTTTAATGGACATAATGACAACCAGTGGGATCCCTTTTACTCCTATTATAGGAGTATTGGCCTGGTTAAGCCCCAAATCAGTGAGTAGAACCTAGGAGCGGGATTTGCCTTGCCCAATATCCCACACACTAAAGAAATACCCAACCCACCCACCCTGAATAATTGTAATGGTTGGACAGACACTCCTAGGTACTATAAGCCTAAGCTTGACTTCTCTCCTGATAGAAATGATGACCTCTCCTCTTTGAAGATGGAAATACAAAAAATGCAAGACGAAATGATTGAATTATTAGGAGAATCTTCTAGAGCAGGCCAACAAGAAAAGATGAGATTAGCCACCCAATCTACCCCATTGAGGATGAAGTGCACCCGTCTACGCTAGATGCATCTCCCGTGGAAGAGCCACACCCTAAGTTGGAGTGAAATTTTAGGGCTTATGTAAGGGAAAATAGCCATTTTTCGAGGATTGATTTTGAAACCTCCCTGCCAGATGGTACTTCCTTGAGAGGTCCACGCCTTAAGTGGGAGGAGAATATGTATGAAAGTAGTTATACATTGGATGAAGGAAGGTAGCAACCCGAGGAAGATGATGATCAGGTTGAGTATCCACCTGAATTATATTGGAGTCAAAAGAAGAGAATGATGGTACCATTAGAAGACCTTGACCCAGATGATAGTATTTTCATCACATTTGATGAAGTGGGCTGAAGTCAAGTTGTTAATCCCGCCCTCCCTTTTGATCACGAGATGGAGCTCAAGCCCACCGTTAGGGAACCTAACTCTAAAGAAATTCACCTATCTGAGGAGTTCGATGTTACTAGTGTAAACCATTTACCCCAGATAGAGTTCCCCAGGGGATCTGATGAGATTTTAGATGATTATAGACCTCGGGTATATGATGAATCGTATGATGAGGAGAAGGATGAATTATATGAGGAACCTACATTCAAGATTTGGAGTGACACTAAGGGTGATTATGTCTTTTTTGAAGAATTAGCCCTCGAGGATGTCAAAAAGTTGACCAAATTAGGTTTCCTTAGCACACCCATTGATAATATCCCTCCTCATGATGAAATAATGGAAAATGTGGACGCAACTTCTGAGATTTATGTGGGTTCACATATATACTCCAAGGAGGATTTGAGTAAAGAACAAGAACCTGGGAATGAGATTGATAGGATAATCCCTAAATCTATTGCTTCCAACCTGCCTTCATTTGATTCAGAGTCATCCTCTGATTTGCATATGTCTGAAGGCGAAAATTTGACTCCATGTGCAAAAATGATCACTAATGAAGAGCAGGTAGATACTTGTGATATTACCAGAGATGCTAGGGACACAATTGAAGAACTAAAAAGGTTGTTAGGCATGGACACTAAGCCGACTGGACCCACCATAGATCTTATGGCCATCCCATAACCTCCAAACTTAGACACCCTAGACAATCCTTGGCTTAAAGATATGCTCACTATTATTTTGATCGGGGGGCTTAACAGACCAATATTTCCTATAATGAGGTATCGGGTATGGGTTGATGATTTCTATGGTTAGTCCATTACCCTGGGGGTTTATCTCTGCACCATTCTTTCCCTATCTCTTTTGGAGGATACTTGTCATCCTTCCCCTACCCCTTTAGAGGTTATTATGTCAGTTTATCCTTTAAAACCTCCTTTGGTGACCTGGGAAGATTTCATTCCCATCTTGGTTGGGCGAGCATTTGCTATTGGGATTCATCATTAGCTCGCCAACATCCTAGGTTACCTATTTTCTAAGCCAGCATTACTTTTCTTATTTTTAGGGCCTATTTCTGTGATCCTTAAACCTGATTTGCAAGTTCTTTGGCTACTCAGCTGCTAACAAAATAATGGCAGCCCATCTCTGACCTAGGTAATATCTTTCTATGCAATGAGGATATTGCATATTGTAGGCATGGGGGGGTGTACTTGGGGATATACATGGAATTTATACATAGTGCATTCATGCATTTAGCTAAAGCATTCTGCATTGCATACATTTGCATTGAATAGCAAAAAGAAAAAAAAAACATTTTGCATTGAGCTTAACTAGCTGGACCCTGCATTCTTAGGCAGACCAGAGCTTTAGGTTAGACTAAGTTGACTTTAGGTGTCTAAATTTAGAAGCTAAGTAGAGATACTAGTTTTAGACTCTTAGGGTCCTTTGTGGACTTAAAAACTTAAGTAGGAGTTAAGTTGCGGACCATTCCTCAAGAGGTTGAGGAAGGAAAGCTAGGGTTTGAGTTAAAGGTTGGGTAGTACCTGATGTCTTTTTCTACCTTTTGGTTTATGGGTTCTCGTAACCTAAGCATCCACAATTCACACACACTTGGTCTTGTGTAAATAGTGATCACCCTAATCCATTTCTTGAAGAAAATCGGGTTCTCTTAGTTTTGACTTAGGAGAAGCTTGAAAGCACAATTTGATTGGAAGAGTTCCTGCTGCAGAAGAGGTGAAGTATATACTCACCTTGAGGATGAGATGATAACACTTCACTTCCTCGATGCTTGTCTCTCAAGATATCCATCATACTGGAGGCATGTAAGTGCATTGTACAGTTCAGGTACCATGGGCGACCCTATCTTTAAGTGTCGATTGCCATAGGCCTGAATTTACTTAAGAAATCCATGGGCGATACCATCTCAAAGTGTCGATTGCCAAGAGTTCTTGGGGTCGCTATGGGCATTGCTATCTCAAAGCATCGAAGGCTAAGCACCCTTCAAGGTTCGGTGATGGGGACAATGAATCTGACACAGGCCGTGTTGATAGTAGATCCAAGGTTAAATATAGAGGAATCTAATAAAAAAATATTTATTAAAAAAAAAATGTTCTTACTCTCTTTCTAGGATGGCAATCATACCAACCTTAAATAACTCAAACCAATGCACATGCATGAATGCATTAAACTCTGGGATTAATAAACCCTAGGGCAGAGTTAGAAATCAGGGAAATCTGTGCCTGCAACTTGTCTTTAGCTGACCTAGTCTGTAACATGGCAACTACTTGGGAACCTTAGGTCTAAAGTCTAAACTTAACATATTTCTAAAGGAAGACCGATTGGGTTGGCTAGTCTACTTGGAGAGCTGGATTATTGCTTAAATTTGGTAGGGACTCACAAAAACTAGGCATAGGGGCATTTGATGAGCCCATCTTTGTGGGCTAATTAGCTACTTACGTGCTTAGGCATTAGATTAATAATATCATATACATAGCATGCATTAAGAAATAAATAATTTAATTTATATATAATTGCTTGTATGCATTACATTCATATCTATATTATTTAGCATGCATTAGAATAACAAGCATTAGTCTTTAGGTTGCATTATATGCATGCATTAGAATTAACATTTTATGTGAGGGTTTGAAGATAAATAAGTCATCATTCATTTCTTATTTAATTAATCTATTTTTCTTCTACAACGGCTGCTGCAGCTGCGTGCAACACATGCAATAATGGCTATAGTGAAGACGAGTGGAGAATGTGGATCTGCTCCCACCTCTCCACTTCAAATCCATGTAGACAACTACAAGAGAGGGGCAGCTGCTACCGTGCTCGTGGAGACACCACCCCACTCCACCACCATGTACTCCACTCCACCACTGTGGTCTCCAAGGCCGAGCTCCACCACACCGAGGGCCGGTGAGGTGACAGCTTGCCACGCCAAGCCGGTGGACTCGTGCTAACACCATGAGCATGTGTCCTTGATGGCCACGCATCCATCACCATCCTTCACCAGAATCAACATCACTACCCTCACTGCCATCACCAACAACTCCCATTGCAGACGCTATAACTCCATGCCCTAAACTATCATCTCCCCCATCAGTTAAGATGTCTGGGAAGTTTCCCAGACGTCTGACGCCCCCTTCGCTGCACCTTTGCACGACCAGCAGCACCCCCACGCGTGCTCGTGCATCCTCCGACTCTCCTCCGTGCAGCCAACGCCACCATCACCTTCATCCTCTCATTCTTCTTCCTCTATTTCTCTTCCACCTCAGGAGAACCCATCACCACCAACACCACCTGCACCCTCTCCTCTCCATCTCTGCGCACACCAACGCATGCCCAACTTCGCGCCAATCTCCCTCACGTGCAGCAACGCACCACATGCGGTCTACACACCTCCCCCCCACGCGTGGCTAGCTGCGTAAGCCGCCCCCCCGGTCGAGTCCCCGCACACACAGCAGCAGCGATAGCCACCTCCACCGTGCGTGCATGCCCCTACCCCCTTGTGCGTGCACCCAGTAGGGCAGGTGCTATCCTCTGCACTTTCACCTCCTACGTGCAGCCTGCAGTACACCTCCGCACGCACTCCTCGCACGCGTCCGCTCCTGTAGACACAGCAGCAGCCATCGCTGCCATGCCTACAGCGTGCAGCAGCGAAGCTATGCTCCACCAGCTCCTCACCCCGCGCGGCTAGCAGCAGTAGCAGCTACGTTTGTTGTGCCTCCCCGCATGCGTGCACACGCCACCACAGCAATAGCCAACAGCCACCGTCGGAACCCACCTTCACCATAGCTCCGTCTGGTCGCCTCGCAATTTGCCATGACCACCATCGCGAAGCCCTCGGTCTAGAGATCTTCCTCTGAGCTTCGTACCATCGGCCTTGGTCTCCTCGTTGCACACGGACAAGGGGAAGCCATTCCCTTATTTTGCTACAGTAAATGGGGTATTAGTTATTACATTTACATGCCATTGAGAACTTCATTTTTTTAGTTAAATATTGGAAGATATACTCTAGCATTTGCTGGCCTACCCCTCTACTCTTCTCTATTTCTCCTACATTCTTTTTATATCTCTTCCTCCATCTTATTAGTCTCACATAAGTTAAATGTTATACTATATTAGTGAGCAAATGTCTGGTAGTGATAGATTTGCAAGAGGGGATTTTTGTTTTATGAATATTTATTATGCTAAATTTATAATCATATCCTTCATCTTTCTCATAAATATGATTCCAATTTTATCCCACATTGATTTCTTAATCTAAAGGGGATTTTAGTTGGATTTTTGGGAGCAGCAAATAGTGAACATTTGATTTCAATAGTAGCAAGTTTCAAATAGGCCGTTGCTTCCCTGTGGATAAGACCCACTATCTTGTGAGTGGTTTATTTCAATTATTTTGATTAGTCGATTTTCCACCACTTAGAAATACAACGACAAATCATTTTAACTATCATCTTGTTAAGGGAAAATTGACTCGTTTGTGGTGATGAGGGGGCGACTGTGATGGCACCACGTGGTGCCATCATGGCCGTCCATCTTCTTTTCCTTGTATCTGGTGATATAGACCTCTGATTGGGTTGATTTTTGTGCTGTTGGACTGCAATCGTTGATTCGGATCCATCTGTGCAGTTGGATTCTTCATCTAAGGCTCAGATCATTATCCTTTGGCTCCATGATCTCCATTCTTTTATGGACTACACACGATGCTCTGGTTTTCTGATTGAGATGATTTTGAAAGTGTTGGACTCCCATTGTCATTCTGATAAGATCTATCTGGTCTAATCTATCATTGACTCTTTGATTAAAATCAACTCTCATTAGTACATAAAGTGATGATTTTATCTATGTAACTAATTGAACTAACCATTATGCAAATTACGATGCTTATGCATGCATTGTCCCTAAATTATGCTAGAATCTAGCTTAATTCAGGTGTTTTAGGTTGGATGATTGCTTTGCAATCAGTCACCACCACCTCTTCAACCACCACTGCTACCTCCATGGCCACCAGCCACCACCCCCACCTCCACGACTGCCCGCCGCCACCATCACCTCCTATCGCCACCACCACCACCACCACTTCTCCTCCCCCTACCACCATAACCCCAATTTCCCCCCTTAGGTTTAGAAATTTAATTTTAGGTTAATTTAATTTTTTTTATGTATTCCTTTGGTTAGAAATTTAATTATGAATGCAATTAAATTGTATACTTCAATGTTTAGTTAAATTCAGTTTAAAATGTTTAACGTTTGTTTTAATGTTTAAATTAACATGAATATTTAGTTCAATTATTGTTCAATGTTAGGCATGAATGTTTGGTTCATTATTAGGCTTTGAGTTATGGATTTAGGTTATAGGGTTTAGGATTTAGTGTTCGATTATAGGGTTTAGGGTTTAGTGTTAAGGGTTTAGGTTATATAGTTAGTTAAGGGTTTAATGTTCTTAGAGTTTAGGTTTAAGTGTTTTTCGGGTTTAGGCTTTAGTGTTTTTGGGGGTTAGGTTTTAGTGTTTATAGGGTTTAGGTTTTTATGTTATAGGTTTTTTGTGTTTAGGGTCATGGGTTATGCGATGGGTTTTTTTATGGCTTAGAATTTAGGGCTTAGGATTTATGGCCTTGGGTTTAGGGTTATGAAGTGAATGTTTAAGTTCTAATTCCACACATGGAAGGTTAATGTAGTGGATATGATGCTATAAAGAATTTGCGCAATCACATGTTGCATGGAAAGTGGTCTTAATGAGCTAGAGAGTCAGATTGGTTAGCTTGTCAGATTCCACAAGGCTAGCTAGTCTTGGTGAGCTTCTTCCTAGAAACTTTCTCAACATGATAGGATGTGATGTGAGATTGGGCCAGAGAGTTGTTTAGTGAGATGGATTGTGAGGGCATTAACCTTAGACTTAGAATAGTAGCTTGTAGACCGAGGTTGGTTGAGGGACCAAGTAGGTCCATGATATAGACACATCTATTTAGGTTAAAATGCCAAATCATGTATGTTCCTAGGCTTAGATTTGCATTTCATGTTATAAATATTGCATAGCATGCATCAATCTGCATTTAGAGTAGTTGTATATATTTTAAGTTAATTAGGTCCTTTTTATGGTCAGGAGAGAAGTAGATTTATTTCAGGGCCTTGGATGGACGATCGGACCATACAGATCTGATCAGGGCAACGATTGGAGGCTAACGCCTCTAAAATCATCTAAATCGGAGTCCCGTAGCATCATACGAAGTCCGAGGAAGATCAACGGCTAGGGGGCAATCCGACATCCATATGGGTTTCGGATGGAAAATTCGACCGTATGGATGGATCCAGAGTGACGATCGCAATCCGGCAATGTGGGAATCATCTCGATCTGAGCACTGTAGCACCCTCTACAACAGGAAGAACATGGATGGCCCAGATGGTGCCACGTGGTGCCATCTAGGCCACCCAACACCAGCCAACACCTACTCTTCAACAAGGCATCACCATTCTCAACCGTTGGATCTTGATCCAATGGCGAAGGATTCATCTCCACCACATGCCCTTAAAACATCTTCGCAACAAACTCTTGGTTGCGACACATTGGTTGTGAAGGCGCCTCAAAAAGAGAGGGTGCAGGTTTAAAATCCGCTGCCCCCTCAATTGGATGCTTGAGGCGTGGTGTAGCAACGAAGCATGCATGCACGTGTGTGCACGGGAGCGTAGCTAAGCGGCAGCGTAGCTGTGCACAGGGCAATGCTAGCGCATGAGCATGCGTGCGCGACAAGGAGAGCACGATGCGTGCTAGCAGAGCATGAGCAGTGGGTGGATCTTCAGTGACAGCCTAGTGAACATTCAGTGACACTTACAGCCATCGCTAATTGTTCGCAGGTGCAAGGCCAGCTGCGTGCGTGAGCGGGTGTGAGCTGGCTACAGCAACACTTGCAGTGATGTGTAGGAGGTTGCCAATGGTCCCATGCCTATTCTAGTCTCTTCTCATCCACTATATAAGGACCTATACCCCCTCCCTTCCAAGCCATCTATACCTACTCCACTCCCACCTACTCCCAAGCTCTAGCAAGCCTACCAACGCTTTGTTAGATCTTGCTCTCAAAATCCGAAGGTGCCTATAAGTGTAATGAAACTTTGCACCACCAAATACTCCTCTATCTTCCCATCTCCATTCATAGGTCACCATGGAGCCTGATTACACAGCAATCATAGGTCTTAATTAACCAAAATTAGGCTAGGACTTAGCATAAGTTAGGGTAATTCATGCATGCATAAGCATTATCTGCATCTTTACTGCTTTCTTTTAGCTATGCATAAAATAATGCTATAATGTGCTGATTAGGTGCATTATGTCAATTACAGGTAATAAGCTGGATCTGAAGCTGGAACTGAAGCTGGATCAGGAATAATTGGTGTTGCAGTAGAGCTGTAGCAGAAGACTTAGACTAGATATAGTAAATAATGATGTAAGGGAGTTAAGGTATGCTACTCTATTAAGTAAGAATAAAGTAGTAAAATGTGAAGAACTTAGGTCCATCCTAGCCCTAGGGCAGCCTAGAAGCTTCCCCAAGCCTTAGCCACCCTTAGATTAGGTCACCACACCCTAAGAAACTTTAAAACCATAATTCCAACCTTTATCTAGACGTCCAGATGAATTATAGGACATCCAGAACCCTTAGCCAACTCCCACACACCTTAAACCCACTTCTGCAGTGTTATTGGACGTCCAGACACTTGGTCAGACGTCCAATTTCTGTAGAATAGCCAAGACAAAACCTAGAATCCCTCCTGACTCTGATTGGACATCCAGACAAGTCTGGACTTCTGATTTTTAAGTATAAGACATCTGATTCTATTTTTGGACGTCTGGAACTGTTCTCCAGTTCCTGTTTTGATATTCAAGCCTTGATCTTGGATCTCTAGCTCCCTAAACCCAATTCCAACCCCATAGGAACCTAAATTAAGGTAACCTATGACAGAAAGCATTCTCACGCATTTGTAAATCAACGGGATCGTAGTATAGTTGCGCAAAAATGTTCGTAAAAAAAAATGATTTTGTAAAAATAATGAGACTTTGAGTCCTAGTCGTTCATCTCTGGGTGGCTTTCATGCAAATCTGAAATCGTTCTTTTCGCTCTACTTTTTTACAGTCGCATGGCAGTTTATGGTTATTACGTATTTAAACACGACATGGTTAGTTGCAATAGATGATAATGAAAAGCAAGCAACTTTAATCACACAAAATAATTTGCAATCAATAGGCTCACGATGATTTTCAACACAAAGATATATATATCGAAAATGTATTTTTTCATTCATTCACTCTGAGGATGTTTACAACATAGAATGTAGAAGAAAGCTTATACAGGAAAGCTTGAAAACATAAAACTAGCTAGCATAAAATGATCGTATACAGGAATCTATAGGGGGATTTTGCATGCATCATTGGGGGAGAATAAAGAGCTAAACTACTAAGCAGTAGATATAAGTAGTAAAACTATGAAGAACTAAGTTACTAATTTAGCAGAAGGGAAGGACATTCTGAGGTGGTCTCCAATGGCCTTTGAGTGGCTGAGAGGAGGGGTAGCCAATGGTGCTTACGCTAGCCCATGGAGAGAGGTTGGGGAGATGATCTAGCATCCTGGTGTGGAGATGGTGACCTTCATGGTGGTGCTCAACTCGTGGAGGTGGAGTGGAGATTGAAGTGGCTAGCCTAAGTGTAGGTGGATGTGAATGGAGCCAAGTATGTGGATGGGTGCAAATGGCCACCCCTTAAGTCTTTTTATAGACCTAAGGGAGTCTCTCTAGAGAGAGCTCCAAGAGTGGCCGGCCAAGTGGTTTTGAGATCCACAAAAAGTGGATCCCAATTTGAATGTCTCTTGGTTGCTAATTTAGGCAACCAAGAGTGGTATCACTTGGAGAGAGTTCTAGAGAACTCTAGATGTGTGGGAGTGCATGAATGGGTGTGTGTGTGTGTGTGTGTGTGGTCGTGCTCTAGGTGGCTAAGAGGTATAGGTTATGTCCTAAGGGGTTTAGGTAGGTGTATGCCTTGAATTAGGGTTGCAAACCCTAATTGCTAAGGGGAATTTGCAATTAAACATAACCCAAGTTTAATTGAATGAGTGTGAACCAAATTGAGAGTGAAATAACTCAATTAGGTTGGGTTTATGTCAATTGGACTCTCACTAAGTCCAATTGGACTTGTGTGGGTTGAGATTTGAGCTCAATTGGACTCAATGAGTCCAATTGGCTTAGGTGATGGTAATTGACTTTGATCTAAGTCAATTGGGTTTGGTGGGGACCTAATTAGGTTCTTAGGGAGGTTTAGAGGTGGTGTACTAGGATTAGGGTACCTTAATTTAGGTTCCTATGGGGTTGGAATTGGGTCTAGGGAGCTAGAGATCCAACATCGAAGCTTAAATCTCACAACAGGAACTGGAGACCAGTTCTAGACGTCAAAAAATAGAGTCTAACGACTTATACTCAAAAATCAAAAGTCCAGACTTCAGTTCTGGACGTCCAATCTGAGTCAGGGGAAATTCTAGGTTCTGTTTTAGGTATTCTGTAGAAAGTGGACGTCTAACAAAGTGTCTGGACGTCCAATAACACTACAGAAGTGGGTTTGAGGCGTGCGGGAGTTGGCTAAGGGTTCTGGATGTCCTATAATTCATCAAGACGTCCAGATAAAGGTTGGAACTAGTGTTTTAAGGTTTTCTAGGGTGCGGTGACCTAATTTATGGGTGACTAAGGCTTGGGGAAGTCTCTAGGCTATCCTTGGGCTAGAATGGACCTAAGCTCTTCACATTTTACTGATTTATTCCTACTTAATAGAATAGCATACCTTAGATCCCTTACATCATTATTTACCACATCTAATCTAAGTCTTCAGCACCAGTCCTGCTGCAACACCAGTTATTCCTGATCCGGCTTCAGATCCAGCTCTAGATCTAACTTCTGATCAACTTATTGCCTGCAATTGACATCATGCACTTAATCAGCACATTATAACATTATTTTTTGCATAGCTAAAGGAAAGTAGTAAAGATGTAGATAATGCTTATGCATGCATGAATTACCCTAACTTATGCTAAGTTCTGGCCTAATTTAGGTCAATTAAGATCTATAATTGCTACTCAATCATACCCCCATGCCTAAATCTTTCTAGTCCCTAGCAAATGCAAGACTGAATTATTCATATAAGGGTCCCTAAGGGATTGATTATTTTATCAAGTGTATGCCTTGAGATTTTTCTCCTTTTTTGTTTTCATCCTATGCTCTAGAAATCCAGACAATCGTGAAAGTGTAGCTATGTAGCTTTTGCAACGGATTCGAGTGAAAAACTAATACACCTCTAAAGCCTGTGCTTGACCCCTAACAAAAATTCTAGCAGGATAGGTGGACTTCTTCCTTCGGGGTATTCGAGATATTCTATGAATTCCACCCTGCTTTTAGGCTTAGGTAGAGAATCTCTAAGGGGAAAGATTATATATTTGGTGGCTCACCCTCACTTGGTGCTACAAAGAAACTAGTACTACAGAATCTAGATTCCCGGATTACTAAGTAACTCAACTCAGAGAAAAACGAGAAAAACTATGCTCTCTTTTGGTTCCTTTGTATTCATTCTCTCTTTCTCGTTTTCTTTTTCTTTTCTTAGAGCTCACAATCTCACCAGATTCACACATATGATTTGTATTTGGTGGTCACACCTGGCATTAACACATTAATTGAGTTTCATAACCCTAACACTAAGTCAGAATTCCTCAGCCAGTATTCGAGCAGTTAGAAATAAAGAAAAATAGGTTAAAGACTTATTTGGTGGATCTCAAATTTATTTGGTGGTATTGCCTCAATGCAAATGAAATAAATACTAATATTCACAAAGTCTTTTTCTACTCTTTTCTTCTAATTTTTTTCCTTCTTTTTCTTTATCCTTCTTTTTTTTTCTTTTCTCTCTTTTTATTTCCATATTTTTTCTATGTAATTTTTTTTTCAACACAACACAAGCTAGCATACATTCATGAACTTTATTAAGGAGGCATTATTAGGGATTGGTGGTACTCAAGAGACATTAGGTGGCTTATTTGGTGGAAGTGCCTACTCACGGCACCAAGAGAGATGGATAGGACGGTGTATTTCTAACCTTGACATCAATACCCTCCTTCAGCTGAGGATTCCATAAAGAATGGTCGTAACCATCCACCTTAGCCCTAGTTTTATGAAAGCTCGCTCTCCGCGTATTTGCCTTATTTGGTGGCTCTCAAAATTCACACAAAATGTATACGTAGGAACCAAGAGTGAAAACTATGCCTTATCTCTGAGTATCATTACCTAATTATCTAGGATTCCGGATTCCTTGTACTAATCTTAGAGCACCCGTACACTCTACACTCATCTCACACTATTTGGTGGAATTTTGAAGAAAATCTACCTGACTCCCAAAACACTGTCCAGGGGTTCAAGAGAAGAAGTACTGCTTCTTCTTGACAGACTAAAGATGTTTATCAGCCTTCATCGTGAATCCATTGCAAATTCTATGTGTGTGGGAAAAGTTGTATTGGATTCCAGATTACAGGAATCAACAAGAGGATAAAATCCCTAATGCATTCTCTTAATAAGATAATCTTATTCGTGGATGCACTATGTATATATGCTATAAAAAAGTAACCTCTTATATTCATACTTCATGAAATTTCCCTTATCGGGTTACATTCAGCTTGACCCTAAATTTAGAACACAAGGTGAGCGGGTGAGTTGGAAATGGCTGTTGCGGACGATTTCTAGCTCCAGTGTGAGCATTGGAGGTGGGGTCGATTGTTCTTTTATTTAGGGTCCTAAAGTACATTTTACATGCAACTTCGAGGTTTTCCTAAATGTTGGCATACAAATTTTCAATTTTGTTGTATCTTCCCCCCATGCCTAAGTTCTTGCATGTTCTCATGCATGAATATAAAAGAAAATAAATATAGCATGGAGTAAATGGGTAGAAATCACCAGGAATTGCTCCTGAATTTTAACGTTTGGCACCAGCCAACCTAACAGTATGCAATATGCAAGAGAAATATGCTTAAAAGAAAAATATGCTATGTATAAAGCGAATATGTATAAGGTGATGGATGAATGTGGGGTAAATGCTGAGTTTAACGCCTCTAGCTGGGCGAAAACTCAATCAGATGTATCAGTTCTAGCATAGGAGTCGGTCAAGATTAAGAGAAAGATGTTCTCGTATGCTCCTAGAATTAGTGGTCCGGAGATGCGAACCAGCTGATTGTGCACCCCTACTCCAAAAAGTCTAGCTATAAGAAAGTGTGGAGTAGTGGTGGAGAATAGAGGATAATCAGAGGGGGGATCATGATGTTGATTCAGCTGATTTATCATGTCCCACAATTCAGCAGGAAGTTGCTGAGGGAGTTGGTCAACATGTATCTCAGAACCAAAATCTGAGTCATTGGGATCCTCATAGCGATAATTGACATCAAAGATCATGCCCTCTAGGTTATGGGTCATATGGGGATATCCGTGAAAGTAGAAGATCTGTGGGGAGGTCAATAAAATCCTCATCAAAAATTACTTCATCCTCATTAGTATTCATCTCTGATTCATCAGAGGCTGACTCTTCAAGCTCGTGGTCGAGCTGTTGACTAGGATGATAGGTGCGTCCCCAGCTCATTCTGCTCAAAGCTTCACCCTCATATGCATTGGGTTGCTCAGTAATTCCTACCTCAGGTAGCATATTTATTTCTTCGTTCTAGTCATCCATAGCTACTTCTGGTCTTCAGATGTCAGGATCAGGGATAGAAAGTGTCGTCTCAGAATTCATAGCATCCGAATTAGGGATGTAGGTGAAAGAAGAAGAGTACAGATTAGAAGATGTTGGCTTTAGCACAGGTTCACCTACAATGGGAAGTGGCCTAGGTTGATCAGTAGTGTCGCATGTAATGTTTGTCTCAAGATCCATATCCTCAATTGGATCTACTTCCCCTATCTCGATTGGGTTATCTAACCCAAAAGGTATCTCCCAGGATTTAGCATAATCTTGTTGTGGCTCAGTCCTGGAGATATCAATCCTTTCTTCCTCAATTTTCTGAATGGAGTCCTCAGATGAACCCATTTGGCATACTTCCTGCTCCTGTCTCATATCCAAGCTAGGTTCTTCTTCCCCTGAATGCTCTTCTAGCATCTGCTCCCGAGAATCTTCTGTGTGTCCTTCCGGCGTAGTTGTTTCAGATTCTTTGATGTCTTCAAGGCTATTTTCTACTTGATATCTCAAAAGTAGCAGTTCCTGAGTTTCCCAATTTTGTCCAATTAGCCTTGTTATCTCTGTTGTTTCTTGAAGGAGCTCCCTCATAGCCTGTTGATGCGGAATCCAACTTTGTCTTTGGTTCGGCTCAGTGATAGCTTGGATTTCATGTAGGTAGAATGCGGCCTTTTCCTTAGCGCTAACTATAGCTCTCTATATTCTGTAATGCAGTCGCATATGCATTGGTAGCTCTTCAGGGGTTCCAGGGGGTGAATCAAGTCTACCCATACTCCATGGGTGAGAAGCAAGAGTATGAAATCCATATCCTAGGTTATAAGATGCGGTCCTTCGAGGGACCGACTGGTATGGGTCATAATATCTAGGATTAGGATATGGGTTAACCATTTCGGTAACCAGAGGAGAAGGATCAGGTGAAGCGAAAAGTCATCTTCATCACCTTGGGTTTTTATCCCAAGGTTGAGCTGATTCAGTGACCCAGGCTCTTAGATAAGCTCGTGGGTCCAGCTCTCCTGGATCCTGATTAGGTCCTGATTCAGGGTTAGCCATTGCGGCTAAGCAGATAGAAGAAGAGGGTGGGGGAGAGGATGGCCCGGGCGAAGTGACTCGCCTCCTTGGGAACGGCTCCCAAGGTCCAACCAATCGAGGTCTGAGTGACCTCATTCCTCGCATATACCACCCAACCCCTAGGTTGGTGCAGCCAGCCAGACAAAGCTAAGGCCTTGTCAATCTGATGGTCCTTATGATTAGGCGACCAGATTTTTCATTTTAAGTTCTAATTCCTGAAGAAAATTCATCGTACAATCGGCTGAAAGTGATTCCCGCCTCTCGACTAACCCAGCCAAGAGGTTGAAAGCACCCAGTAGTACGACAACGAATTCGAGTTTATTTCATGTTTTAGACTTGATTTTTAGCCCATTTTTTCTTCAGTTGGGGTTTTCTTTTGGTGAGTGGCCCACAAGGTGACCAACTCTCCAGCTAAGTACTAGAGTTGACTAAGTCTAGGTTAGCCCAAATGTGGTCTCTAAATTGTAACCTTAAAGGTGTAACTTAGGGTTCATGCAATTCTAGGGTTTTGTTCTTTTGTCTTCAGAAAACCACAAAAATTAAATCAGTTCTCTGGCAAAATTTGCAATCCAATTAACTTGAAATTTGGCAAGTAGATTCCTTTTTGAATTATCCTTTTAGAGATTTTTTTTTGGAATTTTTACTATTTCAACTGAATTTTTAGAGATTTTTGAATGTCTGGGGGTCAGAGTTGGAATTTTGACCCCCGGTCGATTTTTGCTTTGAAACAGTATCAAATGACTTTAAAAAACTCGAAAAAAATATGGAAAATAAAACCAATGAGATCAGCTTTAAAACCCCACCATATTTACTCAAAACAAATTCATGGATTGCTCGGAATTGCTTTTTGAAATTTGAAAAATCTCGAATCTGGGTCAGTTTGATCCCCTTGCACTTCGTAAATTTTTAAAAATTGTATGCTTGGGATTTTTTTAAAAGAATAGTGCCATTTGAAAGATGGTTTGAAAATGAAGGTCTAGCCGAATTTCAAAACTTTTTGTTCACTAATTTTATGGCAAGTGAATTTTTAAAATGGATTTTGAATCTTGGTTGAAAATCAGAAAATGGTGGAGAATCTTTTAAAGAAGGTTTGAGTTTGAAATCCAACTTTCCACCAAAATTGTTTTTTTTTTTTTCAAAAACCTTTTGCAAATTTTTTCAAAAAGGATTTTTTTTCAAAGGATTTTCAAATATATATATATTTTTTTTTTTTTTGCTTTTTTCAAACTAACCTAGGATTCAAAAGAAACCTAGTCTAGATTTTTTTTTGAAATTTTTTTTTTTGATGTTTTTTTTTCTTCTTCACGAAAATGAATAATTTTTTTTTTTCAAAAGAAATTGTTGGAAGCAAATCTAATCCTAGGGTTTAGAAGAAAACCTAGCCTAAGAAGAGATGTGCACCTGATTTCTTTTTGTGTGCTCATTGTGTGCGCAGATCCCATTTTCTTCCTGTGTTGTCCTGCACGTCCAAAAACAAAGTAGTGGTGGATTTGTCAGTGATAGTTCAAAAGATCAAAATCAAGAAAAATGATGTTGCCTCCCCGGCAACAGCACCATTTGACGGAAAGTGTTCGTACGCATATGAAAATCGTCGGGATCGTAGTATAGTCGTGCAAAAACATTCATAAAAAAAATGATTTTGTAAAAATAACAAGACTTTGAGTCCCGATCGTTTATCTTTGGGTGGCATTTGTGCAAATCTGAAATCGATCTTTTCGCTCTACTTGTTTACAGTCGCATGGTAGTTTATGGTTATTACGTATTTAAGCACGACATGCTTAGATGCAATAAATGATAATGAAAAGCAGGCAACTTTAATCACACGAAATATTTTGCAATCAATAGGCTCATGGTGATTTTCAACACAAAGATATATATATATATATAGAAAAAATATTTTTTCATTCATTCATTCAGAGGATGTTTGCAACATGGAATGTAGAGGAAAGCTTATACAGGAAAGCTTGAAAGCATAAAGCTAGCTAGCAGAAAATGATTGCATACTGGAATCTATGGGGGATTTTGCATGCATCAACGGGGGAGAATAAATAGCTAAACTACAAAGCAGTAAATATAAGCAGTAAAATTGCTAAGAAGGGAAGGGCATTCAGAGGTGGTCTCCAATGGCCTTTGAGTGGCTGAGAGAAGGAGGGGTGGCCAATGGTGCTTATGCCGACCCTTGGAGAGAGGTTGGGGAGATGATCCAACATCTTAGCATGGAGATGGTGACCTTCATGGTGGTGCTCAACTCATGGAGGTGGAGTGGAGATGGAAGTAGCTAGCCTAAGTGTAGGTGGATGTGAATGGAGCCAAGTATGTGGATGGGTGCAAATGGCCACCCCTTAGGTCTTTTTATAGACCTAAGGGAGTCTCCCTAGAGAAGTGTGGAACCCTCTAGAGAGAGCTCCAAGAGTGGCCAGGCAAGTGGTTTTGAGATCCACAAAAAGTGGATGCCAATTTGAATGTCTCTTGGTTGCTAATTTTGGCAACCAAGAGTAGAGCCACTTGGAGAGGGTTCTAAAGAACTCTAGATGTGTGGGAGTGCATGAATGGGTGTGTGTGTGTGTGTGTGTGGCCGTGCCCTAGGTGGCTAAGAGGTATAGGTTAGGTCCTAAGGGGTTTAGGTAGGTGTATGCCTTGAATTAGTGTTGCAAACCCTAATTGCTAAGGGGAATCTGCAATTAAACTTAACCCAAGTTTAATTGAATGAGTGTGAACCTATTTGGGGGTAAAATAACTCAATTAGGTTGGGTTTAGGTCAATTGGACTCTCACTAAGTCCAATTGGACTTGTGTGGGTTGAGATCTGAGCTCAATTGGACTCAATGAGTCCAATTGGCTTAGGTGATGGTACTTGACTTTGATCTAAGTCAATTGGGTCTGGTGGGGACCTAATTGGGTTCTTAAGGAGGTTTAGAGGTGGTGTACTAGGGTTAGGGTACCTTAATTTAGGTTCCTATGGGGTTGGAATTGGGTCTAGGGAGCTAGAGATCCAAGATCAAGGCTTGAATCTCACAACAGGAACTAGAGACCAGTTCCAGATGTCCAAAAACAAAGTCAGATGACTTATACTCAAAAATCAAAAGTCCAGACTTTAGTTCTGGACATCCAATCTGAGTCAGGGGGAATTCTAAGTTCTGTTTTGGGTATTCTGTAGAAATTAGACGTCTGACAAAGTGTCTGGATGTCCAATAACACTGCAGAAGTGGGTTTGAGGTGTGCAGGAGTTGGCTAAGGGTTCTGGACGTCCTATAATTCATCTGGACGCCTAGATAAAGGTTGGAACTAGGGTTTTAAGGTTTCCTAGGGTGCGGTGAACTAATCTAAGGGTGGCTAAGGCTTGGGAAAGTCTCTAGGCTATCCTAGGGCTAGGATGGACCTAAGCTCTTCACATTTTACTGCTTTATTCCTACTTAATAGAATAGCATACCTTAAATCCCTTATGTCATTATTTACTACATCTAATCTAAGTCTTCTACTCCAATCCTACTGTAACACCAGTTATTCCTGATTCAGCTCCAGATCCAGCTTCTAATCAGCTTATTGCCTGTAATTGACATCATGCACTTAATCATCACTTTATAACATTATTTTATGCATAGCTAAAGGAAAGAAATAAAGATGTAGATAATGCTTATGCATGCATAAATTACCCTAACTTATGCTAAGTTCTAGCCTAATTTAGGTCAAATAAGACCTATGATTGCTGCGCAATCACCCTAACCCTAGTACACCACCTCTAGACCTCCCAAGGAGTTGGGGAGAAGTTGCATGAAGCCTGGGACCGATTCCACGACCTTCTTCGAAAATGCTTGCACCATGGTATACCCTGATGGCACCTAGCTGAAATCTTTTACCATGGGCTAGATGACACACATCGATATCTGGCCGACGCATCTAGTGGTGGGAATTTCCTCGCAAAAGATGAGAATAGCGCATTTGAGTTGTTCGAATCTTTGGCGGAGAGCTCGATGAATGCCGCATCCATGAACCAGTTCCAGTGGCCTGGTCAGCAGCGGGTTGGTGTCCACAAGGCTCACACCGAGTCTATTCGAGCCAACATGGATATCATCGTCAAGCAACTGGATAGAATAAACCTGATTGAGAAAAAGATTGACCAAATTAGTCAAGGTCAATCTAACCTGAACTCTGCTGCCCTAAGACCCTCCTATGCACCCCGAGCCCCCTGCTCGAGTTAATCTACTCACTCGGGAAGCATCTTCTACTTATTTACGAGATCCTGCATATCAGGATCCCATAAACAGTACCGATCTGGCACCATACGACCAGGGTTACGCACCACCCTTGAGGGATATACGTCTCAGACATCTTTGGCCTACGAGGACGTCAGTGCTATCCAAGGATACAGGCGTAATAACCCATATTCATAGACATATAACCCTGGTTGGTGCCATCATCCTAACTTCTCATGGTCAGGTAACTCACAGCGACCACATCAAGATCCACACTATCAGACCAGGCAATATGGGAATGTGCAAAACACATACCCTAAGCAGCATCCATTCCCATCTCAGCAACAGCAACCTTGTTCTTTATACCAGCCGATGCGCCAAGTTACCAGTCACCCTCCAAAGCGGGCTGACCCTTTGGAGGCATTGAAAGAGGAGCTGCAAGAATCAATGAGGAAATCTACACAGGATAGCTTGCAGATAATGAAGGCGATGGCTAACCAGATATAGACTATACAGAACATGCAGAACCAGCTATTGCAGGAGCATAGGACTTAGGGAGCCATGCCCTCCCAACCCGTCCCGAACCCTCGGTATGTGTAAGACCAAGGCACCCCACCAAGGTTTCAGGCACCACAGGGATAGGCACACGCCATATTACAGGTGCCTCCTACACCACCTGGTTACGCTTAAGGCTAGTCACCTTTGATGTAGAACCCTGCATACTCTGCCCCTTCCGCTCCCCCACCACCTCATGGATAGCAAGCCGATGCAAATGTTGTCTCTTTGAGGAGCAGAAGGAAGACATTCGACCCACCACATAGGCAGGCGGGTCTTGATTTTTCTCACCCTTCGCCGCAGGTGGGCTTGACTCCTTCATCTCAAGAGCCACCTACGGTAGATAAGGGTAAGAGGCCACTTGACCCTGAGATTCTCGTCCTTTTTCCTGAGGCTCTGACTTGAAATGTAGTACGGGAAAAGGACACGTGGAATTTTGAGGACCTGAAGTCAATGTTCAAGGAAGTACATATTTAGGTCCCCCTCTTTGAGGCAATTGATCACATCCCTACTGTCGCTAGGTTCTTTAAGGACTATTATACCCCGAAACGACAACCAAGAATTGGACGACAGGCGATACTGTCAAAAGAAGCTAGCACCATGATTCTAGTTGACTTGCCACCGAAAATGAAAGACCCTGGTACCCCACTCATATCCTACTTTTTGCAGGATTCTCCATTTGATCGGGCCTTTCTAGACCTGGGTTCGTCCATCAACCTAACTCTTACTACCGTATTTGATCGATTTCGATTTGGGGAGTTAAAGCCTACCTCGGTCACGATTCAGTTGGCTGATAGATCAGCAAAACACCGAGGGGGGTGGTTGAGAACGTGATCATAAAAGTCCACAGATTCTACTTTCCTGCAGATTTTTTCGTTCTCGATATGGAGGTTCCTCCTAATCTCCGAGTTGCACCAATCATTTTGGGTTGCCCATTTCTAGCAACAGCCCGAGCAAACATTGTGCATCCGGGTGTATGGAGATAGCCCTAGGTAATGAGCGACTTCGACTTGACATATTCAGGGCAACAAGGAATTTTGACTGTGATCGCATAGAGGAGGATGGTGAAGATGAAGATTCGGCATATTGTAGTAACATTGGGATCCTTTGTGACGACCCAATGTCTCATTCATCGAAACTATCAGGGTTCTTGGACCTTGATCCACACAGGACTGAGACCACTGCACTACACATATCTCTTAAAGGATCTAACTGTTTAGGGTGTGCTTCTAACCACAGCACCCCTGAATCTAGCTATCCTGATCCGCACACTACTGAATCGCCCCTATTGCTGTAGGAAAATCTGACCATAGCTAACGGGTTTCCTGTTAACGTAGTCACCACTGATTATCTCACAGGTTGCAAATCAGCGGGAATTCACATGCATACGGATCATCAGATTCCCACCTTCGAGTTTGCTCCTCCCACTCCCACTTCTGACTATGACCCACCCGTGATTTAATTGAAGCCCTTACCAGACTCACTTAAGTATGTGTTCTTGGGCGAAAGTGAGACATACCTAGTCATTATTAATGCCCACTTAACCCAAGAATAGGAGCATCAATTGATTTCTACGCTACAAGACCATAGGGCTGCTATAGGGTGGAGCATTACTGATCTCCGCGGTATTCGCCCCTAGTATTGCACTCATCACATTTACACGTATTGTTGGTGCTAGACCACCACGATCATTTGTTTTGATGATAACAAAACACGTGTTATTTAACATTTGCAATTTGAGTCCTAGATTTCAGGTCAATTGCAAATGTGGACGTGTTTAGACGGAGTTCGAGCTCGCATCCAGGATGGATTGGAGGAGCTTGACGGAAAACAGAGGAGGTTCGCGTGGAGCGACAGATTGAAGATAGAAGACAAGAAGAATAGGATAGATTCTTTTTAATCCTTTCTTGTATCTCTTGTCTTTATTTTCTTGCTCTTTTTATTTTTCTTAGAATATTATGTTAAAGAGCCTCAAAGTACCTTAACAGTAGTCCTAGGAACACCAGCACAACCCTAGGATACTTAGGCTTTCTGTAGAATACTTAGAAAACCAATATAGGGCTCAAACAGCACTTCCAGACGTCTAATTCCAAAATCAGACGTCTGATAATGTATTTTAAGACGTCTGACTGTTGTTTCAGACGTCTGATAACTGTTAGGCTGGACATAGTTAGTTCTGTCTGATGAAATCAGACGTCCAGACCTTAGACCAGACGTCTTAGGAGACGTCTGATGACTTTGCCAGATGTCCAATTAGTGGACCGCTAGCTGGCTTAGCATACACTCAAGAATATGACCGTTAGAGCCTTATCAGACGTCCTTAGGCCTTTCCAGACGTCTGATAATTGACCGTTTTGCCTCGGCTGATCCAAAATCTCTTCTCAGAGATTTTCTAGCCGTTGCAACGTTTGGAAATCAATTCCCACAGTAAAAGTAGGTTTCCAGACGTCCAAACATAGTGTCAGACGTCCTGTATGTCGTCTGATGGACTTGCGCAAAAACCCTGTTTAGATCTGATCCAAGTCAGGGAGAGACTCGCCCAAAATCAGACGTCTGACCTTGGAATCGGACGTCTTAAAGTGAAGTTCCAGACGTATGATGCCAGAATTAGACGTCTGATAAGCCTGTCAGAACAATGATTGTTCCTGATTTCGGGCTGATTCTCTTGGGCTTTGTCCCCAACGGCTATAGAACCTTTCCTAAGCCTTCCAAACCCTTCCTAAGGCCTCTATAAATAGAGGGGAGCCTTTGACACACCAACACACACTTGGATACACCTAAGCAACATACTTTCTACCCTTTTATGTCCAAGAAAAGATCTTGCTCTCGAAGCTTAAGTTCCATCACCTAGAGAGCTAAATTCCCTTTGCGCACTCGCTCTCCCGCCGTTGTTCACGAGAGCGACATTGCGCCATCGCGTGGCACACGCACCACGTCATCAACTCGACGCACTCCTTGCAAAGGGGAGTTTCCTATTTCCTATAGAAGCTAGGTTTAAATTCCTTTGTTGTTTCTATAGGATTACTTGTTTTATTTTATCTTTGTCTTTTGGTTGGGTATTTGCTTTGCGAATTCCCGTCTCCTTCGTAGGACAAAATCCTTCTCGTGGAGAAAAGGGGTTGAGGAACGCTACCCTCGTACTTGTAGCGTGGTTGTATTGAGGTTGAATCGCCCTCGTTTTAAGTGATTCGGTTTAGTGGATTTTGATCAACTTGGTTGATCGGAAAATCCTAACTCGAGAGGGTTAGGTGGTGGTTTTCACCCAGTTTGGGTTTCCACCTAAATATTCTTGTGTTCTTTGTGTGATTGTCTTTTTGTGTGATTGGTTTTCTTTGGTGAGATTACTTTATATTTTATTTCCGCATTTATTACGTCACCCCCTCCTAGTAGGGAAAACAACATTTGGTATCAGAGCAGGTCTCGTAAAATCGACGTTACAAACCGGCGAGGATCCAGATATGGAGGGAAAAGCATTCGTGTGCACCGAAGGACACGATACCTCGCGACCACCATACTTTGCAGGTATAGATTTCGTTTATTGGAAAAATCGTATGACTATGTGGTTGCAGGCCTACGACTTCCGGGTGTGGGAAAAGTGCGAATCCGCATTTTTTATTCCCAAGAAACCCGCAAAAGGTTACTCAGAAGATCAGGTTCGGAATCTCAACCTCAACGCAAAGGCAATGAATGCCTTGTATTGCGCATTGAGTCCGAAGGAATTCGAACGAATCCAAGAGTGCACCACCGCCCACGAAATATGGAGGAGGTTGGAAGGCACTCATGAGGAGACAAGCTCGGAAGAAGATCACGCGAAGGAGGAAACCGCTTGCTTTGGTTTCATGGCCAGAGGAAGCAACAGCGACAGCGAAAGCAGAAGCGACGACAGTGACAACGAGGTAAATTTCGATTTACAAGAAGCTTTTAATGAACTATTTGAGATTAGTAAATCACTTAAAATAGAAAACAAAAGTATTAAAAAGAACCTTAGTTTTCTTAAAAATGAAAATGATAGGTTAGAAAAACAACTTAAGGACATAGAAGCTAGTCCTAGAATTGATAACCTATTATTAGAAAATCAAGACCTCATCAATGAAAATAATAAATTGATTGAGGAAAATGACAGTCTAAAAATAGAAATCTCTAATTTAAAGACTAAGATGAGTATTATAGAAAAAGAAATTGCATGTCTTAGGGAAAACTCTAACAAACTAATAAACGAAGTAGATGATTTATATAGCCCTAAGATTGAGAAAGGATCTCCATCAAGAAGACCCGCTAACAGATCAGGATCCAAGCTCACTTGGATACCGAAGAAAAAATTAGAATCTTGTTTTGTAGGGTTCAGGGATAATTACAACACAAAGGACTGGACCTACAAACTCAAGGCTGGTCAACTCAAGTTGGGAGAACCAAGGAGTAGACCAAGGAGGAGAACAAGAAGACCGACGAGACGGCGAACAAACGACGGACCTGCCGCACGTCGACCACCAGACTGGAGACCGGCGCCGATGCCCAGGCCTCCAAGCTACGGATGGGAGCCCCATCCGATGTGGCATCCACCACCACCATTCGGGCCATTTTATTGGCCATGGTAGGTGAGGTAAAATTCTTAACCCTATCTTTTTATACGCATTTAGATAGGGGGAGTTAAAAAATTTATGAGCTAATTGTCAATTTTTAAGGGGGAGATATAAGTTAGCTAAATTTCCTTTAGTAAGGGGGAGAAAAATAATAGCTAGCTTGTTGTTAAAAAAAGGGGGAGAATATCACCTTTGTTAAAATAAATTCATAGAAGAGCATGTTTTAAGGGGGAGTTATATGAAATGTAAAATCAATCAAACCTTTTTGATAATGTCAAAAAGGGGGAGGATTTTATGCATTATTATTTACGGTTTTGTCATCATCAAAAAGGGGGAGACTGTTGGTGCTAGAGCACCACGATCATTTGTTTTGATGATAACAAAACACGTGTTATTTAACATTTGCAATTTGAGTCCTAGATTTCAGGTTAATTGCAAATGTGGACGTGTTTAGACGGAGTTTGAGCTCGCATCCAGGACGGATTGGTGGAGCTTGACGGAAAACAGAGGAGGTTCGCGTGGAGCGACAGATTGAAGATAGAAGACAAGAAGAATAGGATAGATTCTTTTTAATCCTTTCTTGTATCTCTTGTCTTTATTTTCTTGCTCTTTTTATTTTTCTTAGAATATTATGTTAAAGAGCCTCAAAGTACCCTAACAGTAGTCCTAGGAACACTGGCACAACCCTAGGATACTTAGATTTTCTGTAGAATACTTAGAAAACCAATATAGGGCTCAAACAACACTTCCAGACGTCTAATTCCAAAATCAGACGTCTGATAATATATTTTAAGACGTCTGACTGTTGTTTCAGACGTCTGATAACTGTTAGGCTGGACATAGTTAGTTCTGTCTGATGAAATCAGACGTCCAGACCTTAGACCAGACGTCTTAGGAGACGTCTGATGACTTTGCCAGACGTCCAATTAGTGGATCGTTGTCTGGCTTAGCATACACTCAAGAATATGACCGTTAGAGCCTTATCATACGTCCTTAGGCCTTTCCAGACGTCTGATAATTGACCGTTTTGCCTCGGCTGATCCAAAATCTCTTCTCAGAGATTTTCTAGCCGTTGCAACGTTTGGAAATCAATTCCCACAGTAAAAGTAGGTTTCCAGACGTCCAGACATAGTGCCAGACGTCCTGTATGTCGTCTGATGGACTTGCGCAAAAACCCTGTTTAGATCTGATCCAAGTCAGGGAGAGACTCGCCCAAAATCAGACGTCTGACCTTGGAATCGGACGTCTTAAAGTGAAGTTCCAGACGTCTGATGCCAGAATTAGACGTCTGATAAGCCTGTCAGAACAATGATTGTTCCTGATTTCGGGCTGATTCTCTTGGGCTTTGTCCCCAACGGCTATAGAACCTTTCCTAAGCCTTCCAAACCCTTCCTAAGGCCTCTATAAATAGAGGGGAGCCTTTGACACACCAACACACACTTGGATACACCTAAGCAACATACTTTCTACCCTTTTATGTCCAAGAAAAGATCTTGCTCTCGAAGCTTAAGTTCCATCACCTAGAGAGCTAAATTCCCTTTGCGCACTCGCTCTCCCGCCGTTGTTCACGAGAGCGACATTGCGCCATCGCGTGGCACACGCACCACGTCATCAACTCGACGCACTCCTTGCAAAGGGGAGTTTCCTATTTCCTATAGAAGCTAGGTTTAAATTCCTTTGTTGTTTCTATAGGATTACTTGTTTTATTTTATCTTTGTCTTTTGGTTGGGTATTCGCTTTGCGAATTCCCGTCTCCTTCGTGGGACAAAATCCTTCTCGTGGAGAGAAGGGGTTGAGGAACGCTACCCTCGTACTTGTAGCGTGGTTGTATTGAGGTTGAATCACCCTCGTTTTAAGTGATTCGGTTTAGTGGATTTTGATCAACTTGGTTGATCGGAAAATCCTAACTCGAGAGGGTTAGGTGGTGGTTTTCACCCGGTTTGGGTTTCCACCTAAATATTCTTGTGTTCTTTGTGTGATTGTCTTTTTGTGTGATTGGTTTTCTTTGGTGAGATTGCTTTATATTTTATTTCCGCATTTATTACGTCACCCCCTCCTAGTAGGGAAAACTACACGTATGAGGGGGTGAAACCTTCTAGACAACCTCAAAGATGACTTAACCCGAATATGCTAGAGGTGGTTAAGAAGGAGATCATCAAATGGCTGGATGTAGGTGTTGTATACCCAATCTCTGATAGCCAATGGGTGAGTTCGATCCAGATAGTGCCAAAGAAAGCAGGACTCACCGTAGTGAAAAATGATCAAGGCGAATCCATCTCGACCCGCACTGCGACATCTTGGCGGGTCTGCATCGACTATAGGAAACTGAACATGGCTACCTAGAAGGATAAATTTCCTTTGCCTTTCATTGATCAAATCCTGGAATGGTTAGCAGGGCGTAGTTTCTTTTGCTTTCTGGATGGATACTCTGGGTATAATCAAGTAGCAATTAGCCTGGAAGATCAAGACAAGACCGCATTCACATGCCCCTTTGGAACATTCACTTTCAAGCGGATGCCCTCTAGCCTCTGCAACACACCAGCCACATTTCAGCATTATATGATGACCATCTTCTCTGACATGATTGGGGACTATGTGGTGGTGTTCATGGATGACTTCTCCATTTTGGGAGATGATTTCGCATCTTGTCTTGATAACCTCACCAAGATCCTGAAACGGTGTATTGAGATAAACCTAGTACTATCCTGGGAGAAAAGCCATTTCATGGTGAGGGATGGCATAATACTAGGGCACAGGATCTCTAACAATGGACTCGAGGTCGATCGAGCTAAATCTGAGATTATTTCCCACTTGCCGCCACCTAGCTCGGTCAAGTAGATCAGATCATTCTTGGGTCACGTCGGCTTCTATTGGAGATTTATACGCAATTTCTCGAAAATTGCATGACCCTTGACGAATCTCCTTGTCGTCGATGCCCCATTTGAATTCGACACCTCGTGTCTTAGCGCCTTCAAGTCTTTACGAAGTGCTGTCTCTGATTCCCCGATTCTCCAATGACTTAACTGGTCGCTTGATTTTGAGATGATGTGCGATGCTTCTAACTTTGCCGTTGGTGCTGTTTTAGGCCAGTGTCAGGAAAAACAACCTTTTGTCATATACTATGCTAGCAAGATGCTGAATGAGGCTCAGCGTAATTATACTGTCACTGAAAAAGAGCTGCTAGCTGGTTGTTTCTTACCTCAACTCAGTTAATTAAGTTAATTTTAATTAATTATGAGTAGAGAAAAGTCACTTAGGTTAACTCGAAGTTATGTGGATTAGTAGTATAGGGTCGAATTAACCTAACATTTTAGAACATTTTTACTGGTTGAGTCCAGGCCGTTTGCTGGGAGGTATAATTCATTCTAAATTCACTAGTTATCTTTTATTTTTCTTTATAAGTATAGGAGGTATATTTAAGTTAATTATGGAAGCATGAATTTCGCCAAAAATTGATTTAAAAACATGCAAAATTCCATATAAACTCTCATTTTCAACATTTAAAACATGTAAATTCTCTATTTATTTCAAATGATTTAAGGCAAAGAAAAGTTTATTTAATCAATATATGCCTAAATACAACAATTAAGAGCAAAAAGAAATTAAAATATAATAAGAAAAACAATTAATCAATATTTATTTAATCAATATAAACTCTTTTCCTTATTCTTCAGCCTCTCTTCTTTCTCTTCTTCTCTTTATCTTCTTTCTTCCTTTCTTTCTCTATTTTCTTTTTTTTATTTATTCTTTATCTTTTCTCTCTCTCTTATTTCTTTCTTATTCTCCCGAGCTTCCTTTCTTCTCTTATGCTTCTGTTCCTGCCCTTCTCTTCTTTCTCTTCTTAAGAATTTCCTTATGCTCGCCTTCTTTTCCTTAGCTTCCTAAGCATTTATTTCCTTCAACTTTCTTCCCTTTGCGAGATCTTCTTCTTCCTCCTCAGCCTTCTTTCTTCAGCTCTCACTCTTCTTCGATACTTAGCCATCAGAGCCTTCAGCACTTAACTCTTTTTCTTAACCTTCTGCTAAACCAGGTTAATTTTCTTTTCAACCAAAAATTTGTTTGATATTTATGGCGAGGTCCTTTCGAGGATACACAGCACCCTGAGATCAGGGTGGGACCAGACCCTACTAGATCCTTGCCTAATTTCATTAGGGTTTATTTTTTTTTTTTTTTCTTTTGAGCCAAATCGGCCCTCTCTCGAGCCGAACCGGCTCAATGCCTCCCAGGCCTCGCCCTCCCAAGGCCAATCGCACACACACGCCCACTCGAGCGCACACCCGTAGGCGCACTCGCCCACACACACACACACGCATGCTCAGATGATCAGATGGTTTCTTTTCACATCGAGCGTTAACGACTGAATCGGCTATAACACAAAACACTTTTATACTAAGGTGCGCGCTCGAGGATTTCTGATGTGGGACTAATGTTCCCCCTTCTAGTACTGACTTCAATTGAGGATAACTCCTAGCTCAGAGCTCCAAACCAAGCGAATCATAGCTTGTTGGAGAGCTCTAAGGTAGCTCTACAGGATTCCAGGGTCAATTTGAGGTTTAGAGGATGATTTCCTCTCCGATTTGAAAAGTGAAGTTTGGGGGTTTCTACAGGTTAAACATGCGTGGAAAGTGAAATTAGCTTACTGTGTCTATAGGATGGACTTTCCAGCTTATCTAAGTGTCTGAATAGATCCTTCAGATGATTCCGTAGCTGTTTATGTAGGTTTTAAAGCTCTTGAAGCTTTAGGAAGCATAGGGAAGCTCAAAGCTTCAGTGAAAGCTTCAGGAAGAGGAATTCAGATGAAAGAAAGGTGCAACAGACAGTTAAGGACATTTCTAATTGATTTGAATAGACTCTAAGGAATGTAACAAGCTCATTTGGGCAGAATTTATGATCAAATCTCATCAGAAACTTACTGCCAACAGTTTGGGTTCGAAAGCAACCAAAACTGGCAGATTTGAATTTCAACCAAAATCACTCATCTGAGATCAATAAAGTCTTTCTAAAATCATCCAACAGATTCTCAAAAATAATTCTAACTCCTCAATTTCTTAGATTGAGCTCAGCATCAGAGTTTCCTCCTCAGGGTTGACTGTTAGGCATGAAAATTGACTTTCTGATGTAAGCCTTTTTACAAGGAATTAAAGCCTAGAAGAGAATCCTAACAACCTTAGGAACTTGTCCATACCTTTAAACAGATGTTCTATCCCTAGAAATTAGGGTTCCAGGCTCGTCGCTTGAACTTGAAAAAGTGTTTGTTCAACAAAAGGATTGGAAGATTGCTACACTAATTTGAAGACATAGCTTCAGTGTATTGCACTGAAGCTTCTAGACTTGTTAAATGTGGTTCTTAAGCTTATGTATAGGCTTCTCCAACTCTGTCGGAGTTGGAGAAGACGAATCACTAATCTAAGCTCCAAGTGATAAAATCTCAAATAAACAACCTCAAACAAATCAAAAATCAAAATTAAGTCATTCTGGAGCTTACTATCATCTTTTATAGGCTGAAGATCGAATTTCACTCGTAGGAGCTCGTCGGAGCTCTGGTGAGTCCAGAAAAAGATGAAAAATGTGTTCAGAATGAAGAATCGCACCATTTTTTATTTGAAAAGGTTTCTGAGGTTGCAAGGAACCTCAAGATCTCATTAAATTCCTTAATTTATCATTAGAATTAAGAATTAGCAATGAATTTAGTTTGAATGGATTTTTTGTGGGTTGAAGCACAGGACTTGTTCTCCCACTCAGAAGAGTGGTTGAGACAAGTCAAAAAGTAATTGCGATCATAATTATATAATTAATTAAGAGTTTCAACTACTCCTGAGCTGCCATTGACAGCGAGCTTAGGAGCTCGTTTAAAAGTTAGGCATTTAGATTATAGGTGGTAATTATACAAATTAAAGTATAAAATAGGATCCTTAGGTTGTGAATAGGTGGTGGAGGACCCTATGGAGGTGATCTAAGCTCAGATACTGTCTCCATGGACAACGGCAGTGTCTGTTGAAGGTGAAGGTGAATTAGGCGAACAGTGATTAAATTTGTGTTTTAATGAATTACAAGTGGTCGTGAGGGTTAAAGGAAGGTGATCAATGGCTTTAAAAGACAAGATCAGGACTCTGGCGAGATCAAGGAACTCGCCAGAGTTGAAGAAGATGAAGTCTGTAATCTGCAATTAACTAAGCTAACTAGCTACTTAACTACCTAAACTACTCCTACTCCTACTCCTACTCCTAATCTACCCCTAGCTACTGTTACCAGGATGAAGGGGTCAAAAAGATTCCGCCGATGGCTCATAGCGGAAGACGAAATCAGAGGGAAAAAGAAGAATCTCTAGCGGGCGAGTTTGGATGGAGTAGAGGATCTCCTTGGTCGTTGCCTTTGTCCAGAGACATGGCTGACCTCGGCGAATCTCCTCAGCTAATCAGGATGGACGGAAGAAGTCGGAGAATGGTGTGGAAGATCGCCGGAGTTGCAGATGAATAGCCTATTGGGTTGGCTGAGTGTTAGAAGAAGGAAGGGAGCCAACTTCAGAGAAATCGAGGGGGTGAAGGGGTATTTATAGTGAATGGCGATGAAGTTGACGAGGTCTAGATGAAGAAGAAGCTTGGGGAGCTTAACCTCCAGCATTGTCTCCGACGGCGGTGAGGTTAACTCCCACCAGAAATTGGGATTTCGAAGTAATCCAGACCGATGGATGAAGATCGGGTGGTGAGCGCAAGCTCCAAGAGCTTGGAAAATGAATAATGATGTCAGCAGGGCGGTGATTGCCTGGAGTCACTCTCCGCCTCCAGCCGTTCAATCGGCTTAAGAAGAAGAAGAAGAAGACAAAAGGGACCTAAGTGTAGTGAAACTTAAGGACTTGTACGGAAATTAAGGTCCCGATTACAATGAATAGTAAAGATCTAAATGTAAACCCAGGTTTTAAAGGTTTATTTTAACTTAGATCTTTTTCAACTTTTTATATATGTTAGTAAATAAGGTAATTATTATGTTTTCACCTTCAATTTACATTTTTGACCGTTTTAGGTTAATTTATTAGATTAAGTAAAGTTACTTAAGTTGTCATATACTTATGTATATATTATGTTTAAGCTGCTTAACTTATTAATTAAGGAAATGATTAATAAGATCTCGAGTCAATTATTAATTAAATTGTTAATAATATTAATATACTCATAAAATATCATTTTAAACTTATTTTAAGGTCCTTTACTAAATATCCCTTATTTTATAATTAACCTTATATATCCATATCCTTAGCCAATTAACTAGGAAGACTAGTTAATTAGGGGTAATTAGAGATCATGATGAGCCTTTCATCATACCCCCAAGCCAAAGTTTTGCTAGTCCCTAGCAAAATTAACTAAGACTATGATGATTTAAAGCGCTTGGGTTTAAATTATTATAAATAGTAACTATGTAGAGGAAAGCTTAGGTCAAAAATTTTTAAGTTCAGTATAAATGATTAATGTATAGAGCAATTGTGAAAATTTTCATACTTAGATTTATACTTATAACATTTTCAAAACACATTTAAAGCAATTGGTTAACAAGAATTTTATTCAGAATTATAATTCTTCAAAAATCTCTTAATCCTTGTAACTATTCTTAACTTAAATTAGAATACAGAGTGTTTTAAGGAAACAAAACTTAAGAATTGAGAATTAAATTTTAGTCAAAAACTCAATAGAATTAAGTTGATCCTTTGTTTATGATATTTGACTTTTATCACTTAAGTTTAAGCAAATTAACCAAATACTCATTATTAATAAAACTTAGAGTAGTAAAACTCTAATTTACTAGCCTACAGCACTAAGAATAGCTTCTAGACCTAGGATTCTGTCAATTCTTCTCCTTTAGGTCTCAACTTAAAATCTTCAAAACCTGATTTCTCAGGCTTCGCTGCCTAATACCAAGGTTCAGTAGCTATGATTTTAAAACATCTATGCTTAGTGAGGAGAATTGTCCTAAAGGCATCAAAAGTTGCAAAAATCCAGATCTTAAGACATCAATTTCCAATCTCAATTATTCCAATTCAATCCTTTGGCTTGGCCTTACTCAGGTTTAGTTGCTTTCTCCTCACCATTTTTCTATCCCGAGGTAAACACTTTTTGTGTATATCTCCCCGGTGGACCATTGGATCTCTTATTCCTAATATTTTTATCTCCATATTTTTTTACTTTTTCTATAGGTTAGAACACCCATTTGTAGCGAGGTGTTCTTTTTATTTGATGGAAGGAAGGGTAGCATCCATTTGTATTGAGATACTTTATTTATTATGTGGAAAAACTGCATAAGCACCCATTTTGAACGAGGCACTTAACTGCAGGGTATTTTATTATATATATTTTTTTCTTTTTCTTTTTCTTTTCCCCCCTTCTCATTTTTCTTACTATCATTATTCTCCAAATCCTTTTTCTAGGTGAGTGGCACATCCTTCACCCTTTCAAGAACCGCCCCACAGAAATCCTTGGACTAAAGAGGATTTAGAACCGATCGCTTAACCTCTGTGTTTTCATGGTCTCAGATGCCAACAAGACAATTCTATGTGTGTGAATTTAGATGTTTAGGTTACTTAGCTCTCAAACCAGATCTTGGACAACAAAGCCCTTCACTCTCAGGTTCTTCAAATTCTTTGTTTCCTCCTATAGGATCCGTCAAGACAAAATTTACCAAGTCTAGTTATTTATCTTTAGCCTGTAAGTCTTGTAAACTAAAATTCTACTAACTCTTTATCTAATTAACTCTAAATATGTGGCCTTTTTACTTAACTTTATGATAAAATCAAATTTTCAAAAAGCAAAAGGATTACTTAATCTAATAGATTAGAAAGTTATAATTTAATTCCAAAACTTAAGTTTAAATCTTAATACACTTAATTTCTTCATTCAAGGTAAGAATAGAAAAATAAATCTTTAAAAGATTTAAAGATTCCTAATTCAAATAAAATCTTGTTTTAAAAACAAAATTGTGTTTTTACAAAATGTTGTAAGTAAAAATCTAACTAAGAATTGAATGCTCTTAAATACTCTAAATATATTCTATATACATTTTAATTTCTGACCAAAAAGAAAATTAAGCTCTTAATTATAGTAAATATATATATATATTCTTCTTTTTGTTCTTTATTAAAAGATGAATATACCCCTCTTATTATTTTTATGGAATTTCATTTTCAAATTTTTGTATTTATATATTTTTGTTTTTATGTTTAAAAGATTTTCCATTTTTTATGAATTTTTCAAAATTTTTTATGAAATTTTTGATTTTTTGAAAATGTTTATCATTTTAGGAATTTCTATTTTTTTAAATTTCATGGATATTTAATTTTTATGTGTTTATATATATATATATATATATATATATATGTTTTTTTAACCCACACTTAAAGTGAAAATTTCACTTCATCACCGCCCAAGCCAAGATTTTACAATGTCTTCATTGTAAGAAGGGTGAAAAGATAATATACTTCATTTAGTATAGGGTGATGGAAGTTGTAGAATAGAGGAGATTAAAGATCTCTATACGGAAGATTTCAAGTCTGACCAAAGGTCATAGTGGTCAGTCAGACTAAATGAAGGTAATCAGTATAATATGAAGTGAAAGTTCAGAGTAAGTGTAGAAGAAATCAAAAGGTAAAAACAAGAAACAGCTATATACAAATGTGGTGGATGGATAGAAAAACCCTAGTGGAGCATGTAACATTCTCCAACAAGACCCAAAGGATGTGATTCCAAGAAAGATTTTAAACGTTGACCATTGACTTTGAAAGGTTAATCCTTGTTGGGTTCAGTGATTTTGACAGCTCCGTTGTCAAAGACTCTAACTACAACAAATGGCCCTTGCCATTTAGACCTAAGTTTACTAGGGAAGAGCTTCAAACAGGCATCAAATAACAACACTTTCTGACCAAGTGCAAAGGATTTATGGGAAATGAATTTATCGTGGAAGGCTTTAAGTTTCTCCTTACATAACTTTGAACTCTCATAAGAATCATGACGTAATTCCTCAAGTTTGCTAAGCTGCAACCTACGATTTTCACCAGCCATCACGAGGTCTAAATTACAAGCTTTAATTGCCCAATAGGCCTTATGTTCAATTTCTACGGGAAGATGACAGGGTTTCCCGTAAACAAGTCTGTATGGTGACATGCCTATTGGTGTTTTGTGGGTAGTCCTATAAGCCCACAAAGCCTCATCTAATCGGGAAGACCAATCCTTCCTATCGGGTCGGATTGTCATTTGAAGGATCTTTTTGATCCCCCGATTAGAGACCTTGGTTTGCCCATTAGTCTGGGGATGATAAGGTGTCGAATACAATTGTAACCCCATATTTTCTAAGTAAAGTTCTAAATTTTGCATTAATAAAATGGGAATTGCCATCAGAAATGATAGCACGAGGTACCCCAAAATGAGTGATAATGTGACTCTGTATAAAAGGAATGACAACTCGATGATCGTTTGTGCGTGTGGGTATGGTTTCAATCCAACGAGAAACATAATCTACAATAAGTAAAATATAATGGAAGCCAAAAGAGGATGGAAACGAACCCATAAAATCTATGCCCTAAATGTCAAAGATTTCACATACTATAATTGGGTTCAAAGGCATCATGTCGTTTCATGACATGCCACCAAGTGTTTGGCAGCGACTACATGCTTACAATAAGTCTAAGAATCAACAAATAACGTGGACCAATAAAACCCGCATTGCAAAACTTTTGCAGCGGTCTTTCTACAAGAAAAGTAACCACCACAGGCGTGGTCAGGTCGAAAAGATAGGATAGAATCAATCTCAGAAGAGGTGACACAACGCCTGATGATTTGATCAATACAGAGTCTAAAAAGATATGGATCTTCCCAAAATTAGTATTTGGCTTCAGCTTTGAGTCATGATTTGCGATTCCCATCCCAATCTGGTAGGAATTGATGTGTAACCAAATAATTAACAATATCTCCATGCCAAGGAAGATCTATGGATATAGTCAAAAGTTATTCATCAGGGAAGTGTTCTGTGATTGGTGGAGATGATTCAATTGTATCAGAAGGAAGACAGGAAAGATGATCTACAACAACATTTTGCCTACCCGCCTTATCATGAATTTCTAGGTCAAATTCTTGCAAAAGCAAGATCCATCTGATCAACCTAGGTTTCATGTCCTTCTTAGATAGAAAGTGTCAGATAGCTGAGTGATCAGAGTACACTATGATTTGAGATCCGAGTATGTAAGATCTGAACTTTTTTAATCCAAATACTATTGCTAGTAACTCTTTCTCTGTAACTTTGTAATTCGTTTGTGTCTCATTCAATGTTTTACTAGCATAGTAAATTACCACCGGATTCTTCTCAATTTTCTAACCCAAAATAGCTCCTATTGCATAATCTGATGCATCACACGTGATTTCAAATGGCAAATCCCAATTAGGTTGTTGCAAAATTGGAGCCTTTGTGACTCTATCTCTCAAAGTTTCAAATGCTAAAATACACTCCTCATTCATCTCAAAAATCGCATCCATTGTGAGGAGGTTTGTGAGTGGTTTGGCAATTTTGAAAAATCAAGGATGAATCTTCTATAAAATCCCACATGCCCGAGAAATGATCTAATGCCTTTGATCAAGTCAGGGATTGGAAGATTTGCAATTTGATTAATCTTGGCTCGATCTACTTGGATACCTCGCTCAGATATGAGATGACCAAGTACTATGCCCTCTGGAATCATAAAATGGCTCTTCTCCCAACTAAGGACAAGGTTTACCTGAATGCATCTTTTTAGAAGCTTCGACAAATTATCCAAGCAAATATCAAATGTCTCCCCGAAGACTGAAAAATCATTCATAAAGACCTCTATATATTCACCCACCATTTCGGTAAAAATGGCTAACATGCAACGCTGAAAAGTCACAAGTGCGTTGCAAAGCCCAAATGGCATTCTTCGGAAAGCAAAGGTTTTGAAGGGGCAGGTGAAAGTTGTTTTCTCTTAATCTTTGGGATAAATTGCAACTTGATTATATCCAGAGTAACCATCTAAAAAGCAGAAGAACCTATTACCAGTTAATCTCTCAAGGATCTGATCAATGAATGGTAAAGGAAAATGGTCCTTTGTAACAGTATTCAACTTATGATAATCAATACAAACCAGCCACGAATTCGCAATTTGTGTGGGAATGGTTTCTCCAGATTTAGTTTTGATTATGGTGAGTCCTGCCTTTTTGGGTACCACTTGAATTGGACTCACCCAAGGGTTATCAGATATAGGATAGATAATATCAGTATCAAGGCACTTGATTATTTCTTTCTTAACAACCTCTTTTAAATTTGGATTTAGGCGTCTTTGAGCTTCCCTTGAAGGTCATGCCCCATCTTCGACATAGATGCGATGAGTACAGAAATTGGGGCTAATCCCGGTGAGATCATGTAAAGTCCACCCAATTGCCTTCTTGTGATCTTGAAGAACTTGGATCAATTTAGATTCTTGTGATTCAGATAGATGAGAATTGATTATTACAGGATATGTTTGATCAGATTCGGGATATACATATTTAAGATTATCAGGCAATGGTTTCAATTCAAGCATAGGAGTAGAATCAACAGTAGGATTTGGGGTGGGATTTTAAATTGTGAAAAGTGAATTAGATGATTCAAATTCAGAGTCAGATTCGGGATTGAGTAGATATTCCAATAACATTTCGTTGCTTTGAGGGTATGGGATATCAAAAGATGTGCCTTCTAGTTCTAAAGAACTAATGTCATCCTCAAAAGCTTCTATAGATTTTATTTCCTCAATCCATTCACAATCAAATCCACTAGAAGCTCTAAATATATCTAACTTAATTGTCTTCTCCCTAAATTTCAGTTCAATCTTTCCTGATTCACAATCAATGTTGGCTTTTGCAATAGCCAAAAAGGGTCTCCCTAAGATAATTGGGGTGTGGCTAATGTATTCGGGTACTTCCATATCAAGAATAATAAAATCTACAGGGAAGTAAAAATCCTGAACTCTCACAATAACATCCTCCAACATTCCTTTAGGTGACTTAATAGATCTATCAACTAATTGTAAAGTCACATTGGTAGACTTAAGGTTTTCTATTTTAAAGTGTTTTACCAAAGAGAAAGGAATGAGGTTAATAGAAGCTTTTAAATCTAGGAGAACTCTATCAAAACACTGACCCCCAATTATACAGGAAATAAATGGAGATCCTAGGTCTTTCTTTTTCAAAGGAAGCGTACTTGAAATAATAGAGCTCAAATGCTCCGAAAGTACAACAGTGCTTCCTTTCGTCAACTTACGCTTAGGAGTACACAATTCCTTCAGAAATCTTGTGTAAGTCAAGATGTGTTTGCTAGCATCTAGGAGTGGGATATTAATGTGTACTTGTTCAAAAATCTTAATCAAATCTTCATCTAATGTAACAGGTTGTTTCTGTTTCCCAGTCTTCTTCAAAGCTTCTGGGAATGGGACGTGGATTTCCTGTTCTACTGAGGTATTACCCAGATCTCTGGAATTAGCGAGAATTGCAGGATCGGGTTCTGCACCTCTTCCAGGTGTAGAAATAGGGGTTGATCAAGATGTACGAGGGTCTTGGGATAGGTTCCTTGGAAAAATTGGATCTCTAGTGGAGGTTCCATGGCAGGTTGTAATAGAGTTAATACCCGCATGAGAAGAAGAAGTAGCTGATGAAGAAGAAGATGCTTGTGTACTTTGGAAAGCTGGATTATTGATTAATAGTTAATTCACAATTGATTGCTATTGATTTGGATATTCAAAATCAAGATTAGAAATAGGTGGATTCAGATTTGGATTTAGGGGTAATTGATAAAGAAGATGGACATGTCCCTGATTTGGATTTTGAACTCCCAGGTGTTGTCTTTGTTGGATATTCCTAGGGTTTGGAATTGGCTGGGATGGAAGGGTCCCTAGCTGACGAGATTCATCTAACTGCGTGATTTGACTCCTAAGATCAGCCAATTCTGCCAAACATTGTCATTGGACTTCAGCAAGAGCCTTAGCATTTTGTCGCTGGCTCTCAGTCACAGCTCTCAAAATCTGGTCTAGCTGTGAATCTCTATTTGGCCCTACGAGGTTTTGTGAACCCACCTAAAATGGCCTCGCATTGTGTTGCTGAAACGACAATGTAGGCGGGTTTTGTCTGGTCTAAGTCGGATATGATGGTCTTTGTGTATGGTCAGACTAATAGAAATTAGGGTGATTACGCCATCCAGGATTATAAGAATTTGAATATGGGCTTGATCTTGGTGTATATCCCTGAATGGCATTCAAATCAAGAGGATAAGACGTATTTTCTGCAACAGGAAGGGGTGGGGAAGATTGTGGGACAAAGGTCCCTCCTTGGGCTGGTGAAGGAGTAGATAGAAAACCCAAGGAAGATGGATCTCTAGAATCCAGATTATTCACAAATTCCCTCCCTGCGGCAATTTGCAAAACAGGTAGATGCGCGGGATTCGTAGCAAATAAAGGCGTAAGAGTCTTCATTGTGTTTCTAACCTCGTCAAGATGCTTTGCTATGATATCGACTTTGTCCAATTTTTCTGCAATTATCTCTAAATCCTTTGAACTGGACAGGTTACCGATCTCGTGAATGCCCTTGTGCGGATTCTGATGATTCGTGTTTGTGCCCCACGTAAATTGCGATATAGATGCATTATTGATCGAGTTTTCCACCATCCCTTCAAATAATTGTGAGGCAAATTCTGCGTCACGATTTAGGAAATTCCCTCCACAAGAGGCATCGACTAGATTGCGAATGCCCTCTTGTAAACCATAGTAGAAGATATGCATGAGTTGCCAACGAGGGATGTCATGATGTGGGCATTTCCTTTGCAATTCATGAAAACGTTCCCACGCTTCATGAATTGGTTCTCCTTGGTTTTGATTGAAAGTAATAATAGCTCGACTTAAAGCATTAGTTCAACCTATTGGAAAGAATTTCTTTAGAAAAGCAGATTCGAGTTCCGCCCAAGTTGAGATTGGTCTTGCAATAGTTCTATACCAATAAGCAGTTTTATCTTTAAGGCTAAAAGAGAACATTTTCATAAGTTGGATTTCCCTATTTTGATTTCGAGGTCCAAGAGTTTGAGATAAATTCTTTAGATCTTCTATATGATGAAATGGATCCTCGGATGCAAATCCGTGAAAGTGAGGGATTAGACAAATGATGTTTGGCTTCAATTTAGGATCATTTTGCCCAATAGGTATCCTAACATTAAGCTCTACTTGTGCATTAGATGGGTTGTAATAATCTCTAAGTAGAGGCCTTGGAAGAGGAATCGGTAAATCAAGGATATCAAAACTTGCCTCAGGTTGAGGTGGAGGACGGGTTTGAAGAGTCTGTAAATTATTTAGGGCTGCTATTAAAAGATTGATCTGTCTAGTCTGCTCAAGCATCCTAAGATTTTGATTCAGGAGTGCCTCATGAACATCAAAAGGCAGCATCTCCCCCTGACCAGAAGAGGAAGGGATCTTAGGATTTTGATTCTGCATCTAATCCATAGAAGTAGATGGATCAGATAGGAAAACCATTGGTTGCTTATCTGCAACCAGCCTGGGATCACCTGTCACGATGGTGCAAGAGGCGGATGCAAGGATCGCCTCCCGTCCATAAAATGGAAAATAATGTGCAAAGGCACACACACACACCACCGATAAAAACAGCGGCACAAAAACCCGCAAATCAGCGCAAAGACATGGGTTTTGCTCTACATTCAAAGGAAAGAAGAGATTCCTAGGATACGCAAAAGTAATTTGATGCAAACAAATAGAGTAACAGTATGAAAATATGCATCCTAATCTGTGTCTACGCAGGTGATGTAAAAATGGTTGTTGTTGACACCGATGCTCCCCGGCAACGGCGCCAAAATAATGATGATGATTGTTGTTGTAAATGTTTGTTGGTAATAATTGTTGATCATGTCGTTGTAGTATAAGGTGTATATTATAACATTAAGGATGTCGTATAGTGGTGAGTATGGGTGAGTACCAGTCATTACAACCATTATTATCATTTGCTTATTTATCTAATTTTTACTGGTTTTGTTCCAGGTCGTTCTCTGGGAGGCAATTTATTGAATTTAATTCGGTCACTCTTTGATTATCTCCAAAATTGTCTTCTTATTCAAAAAGAAACTCTACATTTAAAGAATGAATGAATGTTTTATTTACCTAGTTGCTAAGAAGTGCTTGCAAAAAAAATACTAACTATGAACAAGCATCAAACAATCTATTATTATACTCTAAACTATGTATTTACAAATTATACTATTAACACTAATATGTTAGTTCATACTACATTAGGATACCATAGTGTAAAAACTTAACTTACTAGTCATTTATTTATAGTGACATATATATCAGTTTTAGTGACAGATATAAACGTCGCTAAATCTCAGAAAACACTATATACAACCTAAAGAAGCAAACTGAGGTCTTTAGCGACATTTATAGTGTCGTTTTATTCTGTTAGTAATTATGTGGGTTTACTTATACGTATGTATATTTTACTTATTCTACTGCTGTATGTACAGAGTCTTTTCTATTGTTATTTCGTGTTCTCTCTTTTTTTTTTAAGTCGTCTGTCCTTTCATTTTCGTTCTGTGTGGTATTTCAGAGGCTGCGGTGGAGAGTCCTTAGTGTAAAATGTGTCTAATTAGCGGGCGCGCTTTTCGAGGGATACACAGCACCCTTCGGGTGGGACCAGACCTCTACTAAGCGCGCCCTAATCTCAGATTAGGTGGCTTAGTTACGTTATTCAAACTCAGCGCAGGGCCTCAGCCCAACGCCAGACATACTCGCACGCTCGGGCTCCCAGCCCCACACGTACATCACATATTCAGTATCATCACATATCAGAGTTAAGCCCAGATCGGGTTATCGGATCAGACAGAACAGGTGGTGTTTCGGGCGCCCTGCGCCTTGACGACTGGTTAACATATAACATAAATTATATTTATATGCTGCGTTTCGTTTGCAGCCCACGATGTGGCGCTATTCCAGCGCCACATCGTGCGCTGGAAACCAGACGCAGCTGCGTCTGTGTGCGTTTTTGGCCCTCTATTTGGGGGCCATAAATTATTAAAAAAACTAAAATAAAATATGGTAAATAAAATATTTACATAATACTACATAATTGATTAATTAATTTTGAATTTTAAATATATTTACTATATAAATAAATTCGCTAAACTAGGCTGATTATACAGGTTGATTTAGGTGATTAAATAGTTAATTACTTATAAAATAATTAGTAAATGGTCTAATTGACCTTAAACAGTTTTAACTTACATACTTAAGTATTTAATACATATTTTTATTGTATTTTTACGAATTTATTTATGTTTTATTTAGGCTAAAATAGCAATTCTGTGTAGTTTATAATTAAAACTAAGTTACAGTAAGTTATACTAGGTATAATTATACTTTGACTAACTTAAATTACTTAATATATATATATATTCCCAAGTTTATAGATTTATTTACTTGATTATTGCTCTAACTTATTAACTTAGCTACTAAATCAGTAAATATAAATCTGTACATACATATATACATAAATCAGTAAATACATACATACTAGATTAGTATATATACATATTTTTACATAGATTACATATGTATACAAATTTCTGTACAGGTTTTATACATATTTACAGTATAACTATGAATCTAACTGATATGCTATAGTTATAGTTATAATACTATGAATGGGTATATTTACAGTTTTAAAATAAGTCTATGCCATTAGGCTTTTGTATAAAGTTAGGGAATTAGAGTTGATTGATTTTTTTTTATTTGAGTTTAGACAGCAGCCGCAGCTACTGTCAGAGGAGATGGAGAAGAGAAGAATGTGCTGTTTTAGTGTTGTTTACAGTGGCAGTGGCTTAAGCCACTGTCAAATGGCTAACTGCTGCTGCAGTTAGTCCACTTGAAGAGGGGGGAAGTATTCTACAGAGAAGAGGGAAATTTAGAGAAGAAGGGAGTTTAGAGAAGAGGGGAATGTAGCTGCTATATGCAGCATGTTGCTGTATAACTGGGAACAAGATAAAATTCAAAACAAACTAAACATTGAAGAGATGAAATCCAAATCTGAAAGGGGTTTAAATCTCACGAAAATCTCATGTAAATTCAGCTCAAATACTCATTAGGAAAAACCTTATCAGAAGCATCCTTTCAGATCAAAACTCAAATGGCATTGAGTTAGTCTTCCTAATGCCATAGACAGCATGAAGGAAGACTTAGCTCGATCAATTAAAACCAAAGAAACACAATCCCAGTTTCTTGCAACCTTAAGGAGTATGGAAAACTCCTTAGGTTAGAGAATCACCATACAGAAATGATCATCAACACAAATAGTGCATGGCAGTTCTGAAATAGCAAAAAGAGACTAAGAATGCATTAAGGAAATTTAATGGAAGCTGGCGAATGCATTCAAAACAAAGTATAAACAGAATTATGAAAGGCTCTTCTGATTGGTTCTCTGTCACCAAAGAACTTCTCAGAATCCTTGCCTACAATGAAAACCAAAAATCCCTTCAATTTGTCAGATCTGTCAAAACATTTCAGAGAGTAAAAATCCTTTAAAATCCAGATCAAAAGTGCTCTGACAAACTGAGGCAATCCATTTAAAACAGAGGGGCTTTTATGAAACAAATGGAATGAATGAGAAGCCCCAAATGGTGCTTGTGACGCCACTTTCAGATCTGAGGCAGTGTGCCATCAGATCTGAAATTGGGTCAGGATGTGTGGGTGATTGGTGAAAAATTCGTCGTTAAAAGGAAAAAACAAGAATCAGAATCTGGATGATGGGAAAAACAAAACATGAAGAGGGAGATAAATTGAACAGTGAACAGATGATTCTTCCCCTCTGATCTGGACTGATCAGAGGAGGTGAGGGAGGGGATCTAATACTAATTCTACTCCTAAGACTAATCTAACTACAGCTAACATTAAACACTAACAATTAAAACTAAATCTATTCTAAACTACTGCAAACTAAATCTAACACTACTTGTGCAGAATTAAAAATTAAACTAAAAGGAAGAATGGGACCTATGGGTCCTTAGCCGGCGGCTAAGGAGGAAGAAAGGAGGAGGGTGACTCCAGCGGAGGGAAGAGTCTGCTAGTGAGACTCCAGGGTCGTCCTCAGGTGCTACGAGGTCCTTAGCGACGAGGAGGGTCGAGAGCAGGCGATGATTCCACAGCCGGTGGCTGTGAAATCAGGGTCTAGATGAGGAGGAGAGACTGGAGTGGAAGAATTGATCGCTAAGAGATGTAGGAGGGAGCGATCCTTTGCGCGCGACACCACTGAGGTGCTTAAATAGCAGCTCAGTGACTGAGATCACCGCAAGGGTGAGGTTAATCAAAATTAGGCCGGCGGTGAGGATGAGATGGGTAGAGCGCGCGGCGAGTCAAGAGAGAGATCTGACCATCAGATGAGATCTGGGAAGAGAGGTGAACGCACGCACCGAATCGCGCGAAGGTTCCATTTGATTCCAGCCGCAGATCGAGATCAAAAGTGCGATGGACGGTCGAGAATGGCATTTCAGAGAGAAGCCTGTGTTCTTCGCGCGCTACAGTGCGCGTGAAGAACACAGGCTTCTCTCTGAAATGAGGGAAAACTTGCAGGAAGACCCTTAAACGAAGGGGTAGAAGAATAGCGTGCAGGTCCAAAAGTGAGACGAACTATAACTGGAAGGGCCTTGCAGTCATACAGAAGGGTCCCTGCGGCTTGCAAAAAGGTCCAAGAAGGAGTTTTGAAGGGTAGAAATGTAATGCATGAAGGACCTAATTGTAATATATTTATTTCTAAGCCTAAATGATGTCCAATTGCTTTCAAATTTTTACATGTGCTTAATTGAACATTTAAGACATTGATTTTACTTCTGATTTATCTTTTCAAACTTGTTTATGTGTTCAATTGATGCATGGATCATCATTTGTTCTTTAGTTTTCAGAATATCTCATTTTTGTGACCTAATTAGGAGGTTTTAACACACATTAAAAGTTTTAGGTCTTTTCTTTAATTTCCACACTTAACCCTTTTTATGTGTTAATTTGATATTGTTTTGCTTAGTGTCTAGCTTAATTTCAGCCTTTTAGCTATGATGAGTAGCCACTCATCATACCCCCATGCTTACGTTTTGCTAGTCCCTTAGCAAACAATCTGTTGAAGTGTAAGGCAATTTAAGTATCAGCAAGGTAAGTGTGTAAAGATATCTTTTTCTTCTTTCAAAAATTTTTAAGTGTTTTATGATGATCTTTAAGCTGAAAAATTTTTTCAATAAACCAACTGTGTTTTTGGACATTGTGAGAACCTGGTTACTGAGGATAACCTATCAGAACTCGAGGCTTAAATGACATAGACCATCTCTCAACCAACAAGGGTTCTTGATATTTTAACCTTAAGTCGAATTCCAGGACTCAGGGGGTTTTTACAGAGACTCAGAATGCTATGAAGTTATGGCTGTGCTTTGTGATAAGTCAGGACTAACCAGGTGAATTCTAAGGCTCAATCCCGGGGTTTCACTTCTTTTTAAGTCCAGGTTGGTCCTAACTTCAGCTCATGCTTTCGGATGACTCAAAAATTGATGGTATTCAATCCCAACCCTTATTGTATTTGTGGCTCAGAGAAGAATTTTTTTTTTTTTTTTTTTTTTTTTTTGGTGGACAAACAGGGTATTATTTTGAACCCTGAAAACATTTTTGGTGGAAGGGTAGTTTTTCAGACTTTTTGGAGAACATACTTGACTTTTTTTCTTTTTTTTTTTTTTTTTTTTTTTAACAGTATGTCTCCGGAACTTATTTGGTAGAGCTCACTGTATTTGGTGGGTGGATTTCTTTTGTGGAAAGAGCTTCTCCTAGACACAAAACTAAAGATTAGGACAAAGAGTCTACCTGCACGCACAGGTAAGGACTCCACCTTCCCTAATGAACACAAGGGTTGAGGCTTAGGTTCAAGTCGTCTTTCCTGACACTGTGTAGTGTAAGCCAAGGTTACTTAGACTCCTAAGTCAAAGCAAACCAACGAATCCTGTACTGGTGACTCAGGTACAAGAATTATCCTAAAGTTAGGAGAGACTGTGGTCTATCTTGTCAAGGCTCGAAGTGTATTAAGCCTAAGCTTGTACCAAGCTTCTATGGCCTGGCAGGTCAAACTAGTAACGGTTGAATGTCCATAGACACTTATTCGATTATTATTATTATTTTTTCTTTTTTTTCTTTTTCTTTCTCTCCCTCCCCTCTTGAAATGAATGTCCTCCTTTGATAATGAAGTACATGTCTCTTATTGTATTTTTGGAATTTTTATGATTTGTTATTTTTTTTTGTATTTTTAGCTTTGTAATTTTTTTTAAAAAAAGTTTTCAAAATTTTTCATTTTTTTTTTTTTTTTGAAGTATATAATTTTTTTGATAATACTATATGTACTATAGTTGTGTCTACAATTGCATTTTGGTTTAAATGGTTTACCATTTACACCCCCCCATGCTTAAATGTTTCAATGTCCTCATTGAATGAAAGGGTGGATGCAAATGCATGCTCTGCTTTTCACTATCCTAGACTGGGTGATGAAAGGAAGTCGGAATGAGGAGATAAAATCTCTGTGCGGACGATTTTAAGTCTGATCTAGGATCAGAGTGAACAGTCGGGCTAGGAAGTGAAATGCATGACATGTGTGTCAATGAATGTATGCTCAGAATGCAAGGGTAGACACTATATGCAAATAAAGGCAAGAGTAAGAAAGGTGTAAAACAGCTATATACAAGGGTAGGTGTTTGCTAAGTTTAACGCCTTCAGCTAGGCGAAAACTTAGTTGGTAGCTCAAAATGTAGGAGCGAAATGGTGGAATTGACAAGTCTGAGATCATGCGGCTCAATGAAAGGTTTCAGTCTTTGTCCATTAACAATAAAGGGTTCAGATTTGTCAAGTTCAGTGATCTCAACGGCTCCATTATCAAATAATCTCAAGATCATGTCGATTCAGTGTTATGCACTGGTTGTGAAATGTCATGTGTTTGGTCTTGCAGTGCTGGTCTAGGTTGGACATACCTTTGAGCAGGTATGTTCCTAGGGTTGGGTTGCTCTTGTGATGGGAGTGAATGTGGTTGACGGGACTCCGTCAAGTGTGATAGCTGGGCTCTCATCTCAGCTAAGGCCGCGTCCTGTCTCTGCTGCATAGCAATATTCTGTTGTTGCATATCAGCAAGAGCTTTCATGATAGACCCCAACTGGTCATCTCGTGTAGGCCCAGATTGAGAGTATTGGGTGGGCCTGGGTTGGGGTTGCTGGTGGGTACGCGGTGGATAACCGTGTGATTGTGGAGGTGGTGCTCGGATCGGGTTGTGTAATGGTGGTGCAGAAGGTTGTTGAAAAGGAGGTCTTTGTGAATTTCCCGACCACGAGAAATTTGGATGATTACGCCATCCAGGGTTATAGGTTTGTGTGAAAGGATCATTGTGAATGGCATGAAGCTCCTCCGAAGCTCCAAAAGGTGCAGGGAAGTCAGTGAAGGGAGGAACAAGGGTTCCTCCAACCGGTGAAGGATATGGAAATGGAAAATCCGGTAATGCAGTTTGTGTCACAGAAAGGTTATTCACAGTTTCCCTTCCTGTGGGAAACTGAGAAGAAGTGTTTTGTGCTGGTGACTGAGAAGAAGAAGATGGGTGTTTTGAGAGAAATTTCCATACTTCATCTACTTTCTTCTCGATTAAGCCCATTTTATCCAGTTGACTAGCCACTATCTCTAAGTCTTTGCTACTGGATTGGGCTTCATGTACCCCCGTGTGTGAGTGGGAATGTGAATAGGATTTTGAGACTCAGGAGGTAAGGGATTAGAAGTGGAAGGCAAAGAAGATGATGCAGTAGCTTGGGTAGCAGTACCCAAGGGGAGTACAAGTTCTGGGTTTTGGGATCTCCTACCTTCCATTGAGTTGGTTTTTTTTTTTTTTTTTGAAATCCCGTTAACTCTAATTCGATCCAACTCAATGGGAAAAAATTTTTAACGTTCACAATAAAACAGAAGAATCCCAATAAAATCTCAATTCAAGAAGACCAATCAATCGAAATGAATTGGAGAAAATTTTTCCTAGAGGCTGCTACGCAAAGTATGTTATACGCAAACAATTGTTTCAAACAATTATACGTATCCTAAGATAAACCTAGCGAAGTGCAGACCTCTAAAATCCACTGGGAATCTGGATAAGACTGAGCGTGCGAATCCAGATCCTGTGGTTGCAGAAAGATGAGGTAGAAACCCGTGTATTGTGGCCTTAAGTGATCGTGCTGTGTGCACGATAACATTCAACACAAGGCGATTAAAATCTCAAACATGGTTTCACCCAATTTTGCTATCTCCTTTTTGATTTAATTGAAGTGATTAAAATGTGTTTTCTATGCTGCTCGTTTCACTTTTTAATAAATTCAGAACAAGTAGTGGTCTTCTTTAATTTAAGTCAAATGCAAATATGGCAGGAGTTAGAGTTAGGTAAGAAATGCGTACCTGACTCCAGCAATCTTCTAATGCAGATTTGACTTGAATTAAAATCTAGCAGGAATGAAATGCAATCCTAAAATGGATGCCTAAGGTTATGCTGCTGCTAGATAAGTATGAGGTCTTTTTGATTTTTTTTGATTTTTCTGAAAAAATTTTATATGCAATTCAAAAGTAAGGAAAGAAATTAAGAAGATAAAGAAATAAAGTCCAGATAGTCCAGAATTATTACAAAAATTGTGTGAGAACAAGCTCTCACAACTTATGACTAACAATTGTTCCTAATTAATAAACCTAAAACTATCTATACTAAAACTAATACTAAAATCCTACAGCTACTTCGAGGCAAAACTCCACCAGGAAGACGGATCTGGAGCGCAGCGACTCCACCAGGAAGACGACACTCCTCCTCAAGTGCTGTGGGAAAACAAATGATTAGTAAAAGAATAAAGGAATGTATACACAATTAATTCAATGGAAAATAAAAGCAATTATAATGAATGAATGAATGAAATAAAGAATTTCTATATACAAAAGAATAAAAAGAAAATTTTGGTGCAAAGAGCGTTGCCTCCCCGGCAACGGCGCCAAAAAAATGATGATGTGAAAATGGTTGTTGTTGACACCGATGCTCCCCGGCAACGGCGCCAAAATAATGATGATGATTGTTGTTGTAAATGTTTGTTGGTAATAATTGTTGATCATGTCGTTGTAGTATAAGGTGTATAATATAACATTAAGGATGTCGTATAGTGGTGAGTATGGGTGAGTACCAGTCATTACAACCATTATTATCATTTGCTTATTTATCTAATTTTTACTGGTTTTGTTCCAGGTTGTTCTCTGGGAGGCAATTTATTGAATTTAATTCGGTCACTCTTTGATTATCTCCAAAATTGTCTTCTTATTCAAAAAGAAACTCTACATTTAAAGAATGAATGAATGTTTTATTTACCTAGTTGCTAAGAAGTGCTTGCAAAAAAAATACTAACTATGAACAAGCATCAAACAATCTATTATTATACTCTAAGCTATGTATTTACAAATTATAATATTAACACTAATATGTTAGTTCATACTACATTAGGATACCATAGTGTAAAAACTTAACTTACTAGTCATTTATTTATAGTGACATATATATCAGTTTTAGTGACAGATATAAACGTCGCTAAATCTCAGAAAACACTATATACAACCTAAAGAAGCAAACTGAGGTCTTTAGCGACATTTATAGTGTCGTTTTATTCTGTTAGTAATTATGTGGGTTTACTTATACGTATGTATATTTTACTTATTCTACTACTGTATGTACAGAGTCTTTTCTGTTGTTATCTCGTGTTCTCTCTTTTTTTTTTAAGTCGTCTGTCCTTTCATTTTCGTTCTGTGTGGTATTTTAGAGGCTGCGGTGGAGAGTCCTTAGTGTAAAATGTGTCTAATTAGCGGGTGCGCTTTTCGAGGGATACACAGCACCCTTCGGGTGGGACCAGACCTCTACTAAGCGCGCCCTAATCTCAGATTAGGTGGCTTAGTTACGTTATTCAAACTCAGCGCAGGGCCTCAGCCCAACGCCAGACATACTCGCACGCTCGGGCTCCCAGCCCCACACGTACATCACATATTCAGTATCATCACATATCAGAGTTAAGCCCAGATCGGGTTATCGGATCAGACAGAACAGGTGGTGTTTCGGGCGCCCTGCGCCTTGACGACTGGTTAACATATAACATAAATTATATTTATATGCTGCGTTTCGTTTGCAGCCCACGATGTGGCGCTATTCCAGCGCCACATCGTGCGCTGGAAACCAGACGCAGCTGCGTCTGTGTGCGTTTTTGGCCCTCGATTTGGGGGCCATAAATTATTAAAAAAACTAAAATAAAATATGGTAAATAAAATATTTACATAATACTACATAATTGATTAATTAATTTTGAATTTTAAATATATTTACTATATAAATAAATTCGCTAAACTAGGCTGATTATACAGGTTGATTTAGGTGATTAAATAGTTAATTACTTATAAAATAATTAGTAAATGGTCTAATTGACCTTAAACAGTTTTAACTTACATACTTAAGTATTTAATACATATTTTTATTGTATTTTTACGAATTTATTTATGTTTTATTTAGGCTAAAATAGCAATTCTGTGTAGTTTATAATTAAAACTAAGTTACAGTAAGTTATACTAGGTATAATTATACTTTGACTAACTTAAATTACTTAATATATATATATATTCCCAAGTTTATAGATTTATTTACTTGATTATTGCTCTAACTTATTAACTTAGCTACTAAATCAGTAAATATAAATCTGTACATACATATATACATAAATCAGTAAATACATACATACTAGATTAGTATATATACATATTTTTACATAGATTACATATGTATACGAATTTCTGTACAGGTTTTATACATATTTACAGTATAACTATGAATCTAACTGATATGCTATAGTTATAGTTATAATACTATGAATGGGTATATTTACAGTTTTAAAATAAGTCTATGCCATTAGGCTTTTGTATAAAGTTAGGGAATTAGAGTTGATTGATTTTTTTTTATTTGAGTTTAGACAGCAGCCGCAGCTACTGTCAGAGGAGATGGAGAAGAGAAGAATGTGCTGTTTTAGTGTTGTTTACAGTGGCAGTGGCTTAAGCCACTGTCAAATGGCTAACTGCTGCTGCAGTTAGTCCACTTGAAGAGGGGGGAAGTATTCTACAGAGAAGAGGGAAATTTAGAGAAGAAGGGAGTTTAGAGAAGAGGGGAATGTAGCTGCTATATGCAGCATGTTGCTGCATAACTGGGAACAAGATAAAATTCAAAACAAACTAAACATTGAAGAGATGAAATCCAAATCTGAAAGGGGTTTAAATCTCATGAAAATCTCATGTAAATTCAGCTCAAATACTCATTAGGAAAAACCTTATCAGAAGCATCCTTTCAGATCAAAACTCAAATGGCATTGAGTTAGTCTTCCTAATGCCATAGACAGCATGAAGGAAGACTTAGCTCGATCAATTAAAACCAAAGAAACACAATCCCAGTTTCTTGCAACCTTAAGGAGTATGGAAAACTCCTTAGGTTAGAGAATCACCATACAGAAATGATCATCAACACAAATAGTGCATGGCAGTTCTGAAATAGCAAAAAGAGACTAAGAATGCATTAAGGAAATTTAATGGAAGCTGGCGAATGCATTCAAAACAAAGTATAAATAGAATTATGAAAGGCTCTTCTGATTGGTTCTCTGTCACCAGAGAACTTCTCAGAATCCTTGCCTACAATGAAAACCAAAAATCCCTTCAATTTGTCAGATCTGTCAAAACATTTCAGAGAGTAAAAATCCTTTAAAATCCAGATCAAAAGTGCTCTGACAAACTGAGGCAATCCATTTAAAACAGAGGGGCTTTTATGAAACAAATGGAATGAATGAGAAGCCCCAAATGGTGCTTGTGACGCCACTTTCAGATCTGAGGCAGTGTGCCATCAGATCTGAAATTGGGTCAGGATGTGTGGGTGATTGGTGAAAAATTCGTCGTTAAAAGGAAAAAACAAGAATCAGAATCTGGATGATGGGAAAAACAAAACATGAAGAGGGAGATAAATTGAACAGTGAACAGATGATTCTTCCCCTCTGATCTGGACTGATCAGAGGAGGTGAGGGAGGGGATCTAATACTAATTCTACTCCTAAGACTAATCTAACTACAGCTAACATTAAACACTAACAATTAAAACTAAATCTATTCTAAACTACTGCAAACTAAATCTAACACTACTTGTGCAGAATTAAAAATTAAACTAAAAGGAAGAATGGGACCTATGGGTCCTTAGCCGGCGGCTAAGGAGGAAGAAAGGAGGAGGGTGACTCCAGCGGAGGGAAGAGTCTGCTAGTGAGACTCCAGGGTCGTCCTCAGGTGCTACGAGGTCCTTAGCGACGAGGAGGGTCGAGAGCAGGCGATGATTCCACAGCCGGTGGCTGTGAAATCAGGGTCTAGATGAGGAGGAGAGACTGGAGTGGAAGAATTGATCGCTAAGAGATGTAGGAGGGAGCGATCCTTTGCGCGCGACACCACTGAGGTGCTTAAATAGCAGCTCAGTGACTGAGATCACCGCAAGGGTGAGGTTAATCAAAATTAGGCCGGCGGTGAGGATGAGATGGGTAGAGCGCGCGGCGAGTCAAGAGAGAGATCTGACCGTCAGATGAGATCTGGGAAGAGAGGTGAACGCACGCACCGAATTGCGCGAAGGTTCCATTTGATTCCAGCCGCAGATCGAGATCAAAAGTGCGATGGACGGTCGAGAATGGCTGTGTTCTTCGCGCGCTACAGTGCGCGTGAAGAACACAGGCTTCTCTCTGAAATGAGGGAAAACTTGCAGGAAGACCCTTAAACGAAGGGGTAGAAGAATAGCGTGCAGGTCCAAAAGTGAGAAGAACTATAACTGGAAGGGCCTTGCAGTCATACAGAAGGGTCCCTGGGGCTTGCAAAAAGGTCCAAGAAGGAGTTTTGAAGGGTAGAAATGTAATGCATGAAGGACCTAATTGTAATCTATTTATTTCTAAGCCTAAATGATGTCCAATTGCTTTCAAATTTTTACATGTGCTTAATTGAACATTTAAGACATTAATTTTACTTCTGATTTATCTTTTCAAACTTGTTTATGTGTTCAATTGATGCATGGATCATCATTTGTTCTTTAGTTTTCAGAATATCTCATTTTTGTGACCTAATTAGGAGGTTTTAACACACATTAAAAGTTTTAGGTCTTTTCTTTAATTTCCACACTTAACCCTTTTTATGTGTTAATTTGATATTGTTTTGCTTAGTGTCTAGCTTAATTTCGGCCTTTTAGCTATGATGAGTAGCCACTCATCAGCAGGTGCGTAACCTTAAGGTTCAAAGGTCTAAGGTCTAGGATCGAGACCGCTCACTACTGTCTCCCCGGGGCTCTAATAGTGAGATAGACTTATTGATCTTCGACTAAAGCCCTAAGAGGTGCAAAGAGGAGAGTTAGAAAACTAGACTTGTGTGACTCTAGTGATCGCGCTGTGTACGCTATAGCATGCAACAAACAATAGCGATAAAACCTGCATGCATTCTGCAATCAGATTTAGTCACAATTTTTTAACTTCCACTTTTTAGTTAATCTTTTACAAAAATATATCAACTAAAATTCAATGGCTGCTTTTTAAGCCTTTTCAAACAAAATATATGGTCTTTCTAAAGCTTAAAGGACAAGGATTTACACGGATTTTCTTGTGTTTTCCCACTGATGCGAGAAAAATAGTAAAAATTTCCCGAGTCAGATTCGTACTAATACTAGCAGGAAATGCACTCCTAAGAGAGTATTGATTAGCCTATATTTGTGGGCTATTTAAGTATTTAAGTGCCTAGACATTAAGTTAATTCTACATTTATTTAGCATAAATTAGGACGTAAATATATTAATTCATATTTCTGATTTAATTACATAATTCTTGCATTGGATTCATATTTAAATGCATTTAGAATTAACTTAAAATTGCATTCATTTAATTAGTTAACCAATTAGGTGCATTGCAAGCATTAATTTAAGTTAACATAAAAGTTGAGGGTTTGTATATAAATAGCCATAATATTTTATCATTATTTTTATTCTTCTTATACGAGCATCGGCTGCATTTCTTCCTTCAGCTGCCGCAGTGAAGAACCCAATCAAGGAGTAGCGCCAAAAGTGGATCTGGTCTCCTCGACGGGGATAAGGAAGAGAGGGAGGTTGCCATGCACAGGAGACACCACCCCACTCCACCACCGTGTACTCCATTCCACCACCGTGGTCTCCAAGGCCGAGCTCCACCACACCGTGGGTCGGTGAGGTGACAGCTCGCCGTGCCAAGCCGGTGGACTCATGCCAACACCGTGAGCGTGTGTCCCTGGCCACGCTTCCATCACTGTGCCTCACCAGAATCAACATCACCACCTTCACCGCCATCACCAACAACCACCATCGCAGCTGCCGCAACTCCATGCCTTGCATTTTCATCTCCTCTGTCAGTTAAGACGTCTGGGAAATTTCTCGGACATCTGAAGCTTCGTCCCCACGCACAACAGCAATCGGCCTCTCCTCTAGCCCGCGCCATCACCAGCAGCTTCTCCCCGCTCCATCAGATCCACCCTCTCCTCCAACCATGCACGCAGCCGGCGCACCCCTCCGGCTGCACGCACCCTCCAGCGTGCTACATCGTCCACAGCTTCACCACACGCACTCATCTCCTGCAGCACCTCCATCCCCACGCACGCCCTTGCTGCGTGCACCATCCTCCATGCCCCAGCTCCTAGCGCACGCCCACCAGCTCCCCTCGGTGTGCCTCACCTCCTACAGCAGCGCCACTCCAGCCCACACGCGCCCCTGCTACACACCTGCAGCAGCAAATGCCCTCCAGCCGCGTGCGTAGAGTGCGCTGCACTTCCGCCGCACTCCCTGCAGCACACCGTTGACACTTGCAGCGTGCGGTCAACAGCATCCAACAGTAGCAGCTGCGGCTTTCAACACTTGCAGCGTACGGCTTGCAGCACGCAGCAGCAGCGGCTGCGACCGAGCTCAGCCTCACCCACGCATGCCTGCACGGTCTGCGCATTCATCACGTGAAGCACTTCAACAGCCACCGGAACCCACTACCACCGACCCTCCGTCCGGCCACCTCGGGGCACCTCGCACTTCGCCGCGACCGCCATCACGGAGCCCTCGGTCTAGAGATCCTCCTCCGAGCTTCACACCTCCGGCCATTCCCTCCTCCTCGCACACGGACATGGGGAAGAAGTTCCCCTATTTTGCTACAGTAAAAGCCTCTATTAATATTTACATTCTATGCCATTGTCAACTTTTATTATTATTGTATTAAGCTGCATTGCAAAATATATCCTTTAGTTGTGCAAAGTTGCCATTTCAGCATGTTCTCTTGATGTTTTCTTAATCTGAAGGCAAATTTGGGTCGATTCTCGTTGAAGCTAACTGTGAACATATGTTTTTAATCAGTGCGAGTTTAAATGTCATTACCTCCCTATGGACATGACCTGCTCTTCTGCTAATGGTTATTTTAATTATTGATTAGTCGATTTTTCAACCACATAGAACTACAAACAACGCGTCATTTTTTAAAAGCTAAGAATCGACTCATCAAATGGCACCATTGCTGGGGAGAAAACAGATGCAATAATTTCACCTGATTTTATTTTTGATTATTTCTTATTGCACAGTGATCTGACCATTTATTATTTTTTCTGTCCGAGAAATTTGTGCGAGGAATTAGAGAGAGGCGAGTGCAATGATTTACGACACATATTCTACAGCTCGCAATCATACCAGCCATCGTGAGAGGCGATCCTTGACATCTCCAGAGGAGAAATTGATCGAGCTACCTTGCAAGGGAGGGGAAGGACGAGGACGCGGCGATCATCTCTGTACATTTAGTCGCTGATTTGGTTAAAGTAGGTTTAAGACTTTAGACTTAATTTTTCATTGAATATTTGGTTTGAAACTCTTGTTCTGGGGTACAGGTGAGGGGTTTGTTCCCCGATTTTATTTTAGGCCCTTGTTGGGTAATTTTTGGGAGCTTGTTCCCTTTTCTTTAGATTTAGGTTTTTAATTTATTTTGTGGATTGTTTACCCTTTATTTGCTTGTGCATAAGTTGCTAAAAAAAGAAAAAAAATAATAATAATAAAAAAGAGCTGCTTACTAGAAGCTGCCTGCCCCTAGGATGAACCATTTAGGTCTATATGAGCAGCCTCTAGATTTATTTCTCTGCATTGCGTGCATTCTCGCATCATTGATTGTTGGAAGCGAGGTACGCATTCTCTTACTTTGCATCCTATTCTTGATCACGCATTGCATTTGGACTTAATTCGAAGACCACCTAATCTGTATTGAAGCGATCTAACAAGTGGTCACATATATTCTTGAAAAAGGACTAATTAAAGGAGGGACATCTAAAAATCAAGGACTTGATTGTCAAACGTGGTGTGCAATTCAAAATTCAAAATCTTTTTGCGGTGTATGCACACTTATATCTTTTGCACCACGGCACGCATTTAGACACTCCTAAGTCTTGGAACGACTAGGATAAGAGCCCTCCTAGCATTGGATTTTGAAGTGTTCGAACTTGAGATCAAAGGTTTTGTAAATCCAAAGAGGGGGATACCTTGTCACGGACTTTTGGTGGTAGTTGAGAAGCACCGCGAAAGCACAGCTTCAAAGGAAGGCTTAGGCCTACTTGCATCCCTCGATTTTCTATCTTTGGATTTGCTTTACCACTTGAGATTTAGGGAAGAACACCTAAGCTCCAACTAGGTCTTCTTAGGCGAGCTGTAGGTCGATAATAAACACATAAATTGATTGAACAAATTGTATTGTCACCTACAATTTGACTTAAATCAAAAGCCTAAATTGGGAAAGACCTAAAAAGTCCTTTCTGAATTGTGTTTTGCTTGGGGAATTCTGATTGAGGTGTGAGTTAGAATGGACCACATTGATTTTAATCCTTTCACATCTTGCCCACACCCTTACCCCCACTCTGCACTCTTCGATCCCATACGCCGAGATGGTCCATCCCTTGATGGACATAATGACAATATTAGGATTCGTTTTACTCCTATTATAGGAGTATTAGCCTGGTTAAGCCCGAAATCAGTGAGCAGAACCTAGGAGCGAGATTTGCTTTGCCCAATATCCCACACACCATAGAAATACCAAACCCACCCTCCCTGAATAATTATAAAGGTTGGCAAACACTCCTGGGTACTATAAGCCTATGCCTGACTTCTCTCATGATAGAAATGACCTCTCCTCCTTGAAGATGGAAATACAGAAAATGCAAAATGAAATGATTGAATTGTTAGGAGAATCTTTGAGAGCAGGCCAACAAGAAAGAGATGAAATTAGCCACCCAATCTAGCCCATTGAGGATGATGTACACCCCTCTACAATTGATGCATCTCCCGTGGGAGAGCTACACTTTAAGTTGGAGGGAAATTTTGGGGATTATGTAAGGGAGAATAGCTACTTTTCGATGATCGATTTTGAAACCTCCCCATTAGATGACACTTCCTTAAGAGATCCACGCCTTAAGTGGGAGGAAGATACATATGAAAGTAGCTATGCATTGGATGAAGAAAGGTGGCAACCCGAGGAAGATGATGATAAGGTTGAGTATCCACCTGAATTATATTAGAGTCAAAAGAAGGGAATGATGGTACCATTGGAAGACCTCGACCCAGATGATAGTATTTTCGTGACAGTTGATGAAGTGGGTCGAAGTCAAGTTATTAATCCTACCCTCCCTTCTGATCATGAGATGGAACTCAAGCCCACCCTTAGGGAACCTAACTCTGAAGAAATTGACCTATCTGAGGAGTTCGATGTTACCAGTGTAAACCATTTACCTCAGATAAAGCACCCTAGGGGATCTGCTGAGATATTAAATGATTCTAGACCTCAGGTACATGATGAATCATATGATGAGGAGAAAGATGAATTATATGAGGAACCTACATTCAAGATTTGGAGTGACAATAAGGGTGATTATGTCTTATTTGAAGAGTTAGCCCCTGAGGATGTCACAAATTTGACCAAATTAGGTTTCCTTAGCACACCCATTGATGATATTTCTCCTCATGATGAAATGATGGAAAATTTGGAAGCAACTTCTAAGATTTATGTGGATTCACATATAGACTCCAAGGAAGATTTGAGTAAAGAACAAAAACCCGGGGACGACATTGACAGGATAATCCCTAGATCTATTGCTTCCAACCTGCCTTCATTTATTTCAAAGTCACCCTCTGATTCGCTTATATCTGAAGGTGAAATTGTGACTCTTGATGAAGGGCAGGAAGATACATGTGATGGTGCAAGGAATGCTAGGGATGCAATTGAGGATTTGGAAAGAGTGTTAGGGATGGACACCGAGCTTATTAAACCCAACCTAGATCTTATGGCCATCCCGCAACCTCGAAACTTGGACACCCTAAACGATCCTTGCCTTAGAGAATTGCTCACTTTTATTCTAACCGGGGGGCTTAACAAACCAATATTTCCCGTAATGGAGTATCGGGTATGGATTAATGATTTCTTTAGTCAGTCCATTGCACTGGGGGTTTATCTCTACACCATTCCTTCCCCATTCCTTTTAGAGGATCCTTATCATCCTCCCCCTACCACTTTGGAGGTTGTTATACCAGTTTATCCTTTCGAACCACCTTTGGTGACCTGGGAAGATTTTATTCCCATCCTGGTTGGGCGAGCATTTGCTATCGGGATTCATCATCAGCTCGCCAACATCCTAGGTTACCTATTTTCTAGGCCGGCATTACTTTGCTCATTTTTAGGGCCTATTTCTACAATCCTTAAACCTGATTTATAGGTTCTTTGGCTTCTCGGCTGCTAACAAAAGAACTGCAGCCCAGCTCTGACCCAGGTAATATCCTTCTATGCAATGAGGACATTGCAAATTTTAGGCATGGGGGGTTGTACTTAGGGATATACATAGCATAGTGCATTCATTGCATACATTTGCATTAAAAAAAAATTCTAAGTAAAAAAAAATTAAAAAATAATTAAAAATAAAAAAAGTTTTGAGCTTAATTGGCTAGGTCCTGCATTCTTAAGCAAATCAGAACTCTAGCGTAGGCTAAGTTAATTCTAGGGTCAAACTTTAGAAGCTAAATGAGCTATTAGCTTTAGACCTTTAGGGTCCTTTGTGGACTTAAAAACTTAAGTAGGAGTTAAGTTGTGGACTATTCCTCAAGAGGTTGAGGAAGGAAAGCTAGGGTTTGAGTTAAAAGGTGGGGTAGTACCTAGAGTCTTGTTCTACCTTTTCGTTTATGGGTCCTTGTAACCTAAGCATCCAAATTTCACACACTTGGTCTGGTGTAAGTAATCAACTTAATTCCTTTCTTAAAAGAGATTTGGTTCTCTTAGTTTTGACTTAGGAGATGCTTGAAAACACAATTTGATTGGAAGAGTTCTCACCGTCGAAGAGGTGGAGTATATACTCACCTTGAGGATGCGATGATAACATATTACCTCCTCGGCGCTTATCTCTTAGGATATCCATCCTACTGGGGGCATGTAAGCGCATTGTGCGGTTCAGGTACCATGGGTGGCCCTATCTCGAAGTGCCGATTACCACAGACCTAAATTCGCTTTAGAAATCCATGGGCAATACTATCTTGAAGTGTCGATTGCCAAGAGTTCTTGGGGCCACTTTGGGCGGTGCCATCTCGAGGCATCAAAAGCTAGGCACCCTTCGAGGTATGGTGATGGGGACAATGAATCTGACAAAGACCGTGTTGATAGCAGATCCGAGGTTAGACTTAGAGGAATCAAACAATAAAAAAAAAAAACTTTTTCCTTTAACTCAAATAACTTAGACCAATGCACATGCACGGATTCTTTAATATCAGGGATCAATAAACCTTAAGGTAGAGTCAGAAATCAGAGAAACTTGTGCTGCAACTTGTCTTTAGCCAACCTAGTCTGTAACTTAGCAACTACTTGGGAACCTTAGGTCTAGAGTCTGAACTTCATATGTTTCTAAAGGAAGACCGATTGGGTTGACTAGTCTACTTGGAGTGCTAGGTTTTGCTTGGATTTGCTAGGGACTAGCAAAAATTAGACATGGGGGTATTTGATTAGCCCATATTTGTGGGCTATTTAAGTATTTAAGTGCCTAGACATTAAGTTAATTCTAACATTTATTTAGCATAAATTAGGACATAAATAGATTAATTCGTATTTCTGATTTAATTACATAATTCATGCATTGCATTCATATTTAAATGCATTTAGAATTAACTTAGAAATGCATTCATTTAATTAGTTAACCAATTAGGTGCATTGCATGCATTAATTTAAGGTAACATAAAAGTTGAGGGTTTGTATATAAATAGCCATAATATTTTATCATTATTTTTATTCTTCTTCTATGAGCAGCGGCTGCAATTCTTCCTCCAGCTGCCGCAGTGAAGAACCCAATCAAGGAGTAGCGCCAAAAGTGGATCTGGTCTCCTCGACGGGGATAAGGAAGAAAGGGAGACTACCATGCACAAGAGACACCACCCCACTCCACCACCGTGTACTCCATTCCACCACCGTGGTCTCCAAGGCCGAGCTCCACCACACCGTGGGCTGGCGAGGTGACAGCTCGCCGTGCCAAGCCGGTGGACTCGTCCCAACACCGTGAGCGTGTGTCCCTGGCCACACTTCCATCACTGTGCCTCACCAGAATCAACATCACCCCCTTCACCGCCATCACCAGCAACCACCACCGTAGCCGCCGCAGCTCCATGCCCTGCATTTTCATCTCCTCTGTCTGTTAAGACGTCCGGGAAATTTCCCGGATGTTTGACGCTTCGGCCCCACGCACGACAGCAACCGGCCTCTCCTCTAGCCCGTGCCATCACCAGCAGCTTCTCCCCGCTCCATCATATCCACCCTCGCCTCTAGCCACGCACGCAGGTGGCGTGTCCCTCCGGCTACATGCGCCCGCCAGCGTGCAGCACCGTCCACAGCTCCACCGCGCGCACTCATCTCCTGCAGCATCGCCATCCTCGCACATGCCCTTGCTGCGTGCACCATCCTCCACGCTCCAGCCCCTAGCGCACGCCCACCAGCTCCCCTCGGCGTGCCTCACCTCTTGCAGCAGTGCCACTCCAGCCCACACGGGCCCCTGCCGCACACTTGCAGCAGCAAATGCCCTCCACCCGCACGGGTAGAGTGCGCTGCACTTCCGCCGCACTCCCTGCAGCGTGCCGTCGAAGCTTGCAGTATGCGGCCAGCAGCATCCAGCAGCAGCAGCAGCGGTCTTCAACGCTTGTAGCGTGCGGCTTGCAGCACGCAGCAGCAGCGGCTGTGGTCGAGCTCAGCCGCACCTGCGGACGCCCACACGGCCTGCACGTTTATCGCGTGAAGCACTTCAGTAGCCACCGGAACCCACCACCACCGTACCTCCATCTAGCCACCTCGGGGCACCTCTCACTTCGCCGCGATCACCATCACGGAGCCCTCAGTCTAGAGATCCTCCTCCGAAATTCACACCTCTGACAATTCCCTCCTCGCGCACGGACAAGGGGAGGAAGTTTCCCTATTTTGCTATAGTAAAAGCCTCTATTAATATTTACATTCTATGCCATTGTCAACTTTTATTATTATTTTATTAAGCTGCATTGCAAAATATATCCTTTAGTTGTGCAAAATTACCATTTCAACATGTTCTCTTGATGTTTTCTTAATCTGAAGGCAGATTTGGGTCAATTCTCGTCGAAACTAACTGTGAACATATGTTTTTAACCGATGCGAGTTTAAATATGTCATTACCTCCCTATGGACATGACCCGCTCTTCTGCGAGTGGTTATTTTAATTATTGATTAGTCGATTTTTCCACTACATAGAACTACAAACGACGCGTCATTTTTTAAAAGCGAAGAATCGACTCATCATGTATGCCTATTGTATGCTACGGCTAGTCAGATAGAATGTATTTTTGTATATACATACATATATATTTTTAATGCAACAGAACAAAAGTATAGAAATACTCACAAAAGAAGAAACAACAAAAACAGCAATAGATTCCCACCTCCTGAGATCACCCATAAAGGTAAACCTGAAAAGAAGACAGAAAACAAAAATAAAGCAAAATAAAATACAACTAATTAGAAAAAAAATTACTAAAAATAGAAATATAATTACAAATACCTCCTAATTATACAATTAAACCAACTAAATTTTAGTGAATTAAAGATTGCCTCCCCGGCAACGACGCCATTAAAATGGTTGTTTCTTACCTCAACTTAGTTAATTAAGCTAATTTTACTTAATTATGAGTAAAGAAAAGTCACTTAGGTTAACTTGAAGTTATGTCGATTAGTAGTATAGGGTCGAATTAACCTAACATTTTAGAAAATTTTTACTGGTTGAGTCCAAGACGTTCGCTGAGAGGTATAATTTATTCTAAATTCACTAGTTATCTTTTATTTTTCTTTATAACTATAGGGGTTATATTTAAGTTAATTATGGAAGCATGAATTTTGCCAAAAATTGATTTAAAAACATGCAAAATTCCATATAAACTCCCATTTTCAACATTTAAAACATGTAAATTCTCTATTTATTTCAAATGATTTAAGGCAAAGAAGAGTTTATTTAATCAATATATGCCTTAATACAACAATTAAGAACAAAAAGAAATTAAAATATAACAAGAAAATTAACTTCTTTTCCTTATTCTTCAGCCTCTCTTCTTTCTCTTCTTCTCTCTATCTTCTTTCTTCCTTTCTTTCTTTCTCTATTTTCTTTTTTTTTATTTATTCTTTATCTTTTCTCTCTCTCTTATTTCTTTCTTATTCTCTCGAGCTTCCTTTCTTCTCTTATGCTTCTGTTCCTACCCTTTTCTTCTTTGACTTCTTAAGAATTTCCTTATGCCTACCTTCTTTTCCCTAGCTTCCTAAGCATCTATTTCTTTTAGCTTTCTTCCCTTTGCGAGTTCTTCTTCTTCCTCCCCAGCCTTCTTTCTTCAGCTCTCACTCTTCTTCGATACTTAGCCATCAGAGCCTTCAGCACTTAACTCTTTTTCTTAACCTTCTGCTAAATCGGGTTAATTTGCTTTTCAACCAATAATTTGTTTGATATTTGCGGTGAGGTCCTTTTGAGGATACACAGCACCCTAAGATCAGGGTGGGACCAGACCCTACTCGGTCCTCGCCTAATTTCATTAGGGTTTATTTTCATTTTTTTTTTTGTTGAGCCAAACCGACCCTCTCTAGAGCCGAACCGGCTCAACGCCTCCCAGGCCTCGCCCTCCCAGGGCCAATCGTGCACACACGCCCACTCGGGTGCACACCTGCAGGCGCATTCGCCCATACACACGCACGCATGCTCAGATGATCAGATCGTTTCTTTTAGCGCCGAGCGCTGACGACAGAATCGGCTATAACACAAAACACTTTTATACTAAGGTGCGTGCTCGAGGATTTCAGATGTGGGACTAATGTTCCCCCTTCCAGTGCTGACTTCAATTGAGGATAACTCCTAGCTCAGAGCTCCAAACCAAGCAAATCATAGCTTGTTGGAGAGCTCTAAGGTAGCTCTGCAGGATTCCAGGGTCAATTTAAGGTTTAGAGGATGATTTCCTCTCCGATTTGAAAAGCAAAGTTTGGGGGTTTCTACAGGTTAAACATGCGTGGAAAGTGAAATTAGCTTACTATGTCTATAGGATGGACTTTCCAGCTTATCTAAGTGTCTGAATAGATCCTTCAGATGATTTTGTAGCTGTTTATGTAGGTTTTAAAGCTCTTGAAGCTTTAGGAAGCACAGGGAAGCTCAAAGCTTCAGTGAAAGCTTCAGGAAGAGGAATTCAGATGAAAGAAAGGTGCAACAGACAGTTAAGGACATTTCTAATTTATTTGAATAGACTCTAAGGAATGTAACAAGCTCATCTGGGCAGAATTTATGATCAAATCTCATCAGAAACTTACTGCCAACAGTTTGGGTTCGGAAATAATCCAAACTGGTAGATTTGAATTTCAACCAAAATCACCCATCTGAGATCAATAAAGTCATTCTAAAATCATCCAATAAATTCTCAGAAATGATTCTAACTCCTCAATTTCTCAGATTGAGCTCAGCATTAGAGTTTCCTCCTTAGGGTTGATTATTAGGCTTGAAAATTGACTTTCTGATGTAAGCCTTTTTACAAGGAATTAAAGCTTAGAAGAGAATCCTAACAACCTCAGGAACTTATCCAGTCCTTTAAACAGATGTTCTACCCCTAGAAATTGGGGTTCCAGGCTCGTCGCCTGAACTTGAAAAAGTGTTTGTTCGACAGAAGGATTAGAAGATTGCTACACTAATTTGAAGACATAAATAGCTTCAGTGTACTACACTGAAGCTTCTAAACTTGTTAAATGTGGTTCTTAAGCTTCTGTATAGGCTTCTCCAACTCAGCTGGAGTTGGAGAAGACGAATCACTAATGTAAGCTCCAGGTGATAAAATCCCAAATAAATAACCTCAAGCAAATCAGAAATCAAAATTAAGTCATTCTGGAGAATCCTATCATCTTCTATAGGATGAAGATCGAATTTCTGTGGTTTCAAGGAACCTCAGGATCTCATTAAATTCCTTAATTGATCATTAGAATTAAGAATTAGCAGTGAATTCAGTTTGAATGGATTTTTAGTGGGTTGAAGCGCAGGACTTGTTCTCCCACTCAGAAGAGTGGTTGAGACAAGTCAAAAAGTAATTGCAATCAAAATTATATAATTAGTTATGAGTTTCAACTAATCCTGAGCCGCCATTAACAGCGAGCTCAAGAGCTTGTTTAAAAATTAGGTGTTTAGATTATAGGTGGTAATTATACAAATTAAAGTATAAAACAGGGTCCTTAGGTTGTGAATAGGTGGTGGAGGACCCTATGGAGGTGGATCTAAGCTCAGATATTGTCGCCATGGACAATGACAGTGTCTGTTGAAGGTGAAGGTGAATTAGGCGAACAGTGAAATTTATGTTGTAATGAATTAGAAGTAGTCGTGAGGGTTAAAGGAAGGTGATCAATGGCTTTAAAAGGCAAAATCAGGACTCTGGCAAGCTCAAGGAACTCGCCAGAGTCGAAGAAGATGAAGTCTGTAATCTGCAATTAACTAAGCTAACTAACTACTTAACTACCTAAACTACTCCTACTCCTAGTCCTAATCTACCCCTAGCTACTATTACCTGGACGAAGGGGTCAAAGGGATTCTGCCGATGGGTCATAGCAGAAGTTGAAATTAGAGGGAAAAAGAAGAATCTTCGGTGGGCGAGTTTGAACGGAGCAGAGGATCTCCTTGATCGTCGCCTTTGCCCAGAGACGAGGCTGACCTCAGTGAATCTCCTCGGCTAATCAGGATGGACGAAAGAAGTTGGAGAATGGTGTGGAAGATCACCAGAGTTGCAGATAAATAGCCTATTGAGTCGGCTCAGTGTTAGAAGGAAGGGAGCCAACTTGAGAGAAATCGAGGGGGTGAGGGGGTATTTATAGTGAATGGCAACGAAGAAGGTGACGAGGTTTGGACGAAGAAGAAGCTTGGGGAGCTTAACCTCCGGCATCGTCTCCGACGACGGTGAGGTTAACTCCCACCAGAAATTAGGATTTCAAAGTAATCCAGACCACTGGATGAAGATAGGGTGGTGAGCGTAAGCTCCAAGGGCTTGGAAAAGGAAGAATGATGTCGGCAGGGCGGTGACCGTGCGGTGAAGTCACTTTCCATCGTCAGCCATTCAATCGGCTGAAGAAGAAGTAGACGAGAGGGAAGTGCAGTGAAACTTAAGGACCTATATGAAAATTAAGGACCCGATTGCAATGAATAGTAAGGACCTAAAAGTAAACCTTGGTTTTAAAGGTTTATTTTAACTTAGATCTTTTTCAACTTTTTATATATGTTAGTAAATAAGGTAAATATTATGTTTTCACCTTGAATTTACATTTTTTAGCTTTTCAGGTTAATTTATTAGATTAAGTAAAATTACTTATGTTATTATATACTTATGTATATATTATGTTTAAGTTGCTTAACTTATTAATTAAGGAAATGATTAATAAGATCTCCAGTCCAATTATTAATTAAATTGTTAATAATATTAATTGACTGATAAAATATCATTTTTAACTTATTTTAAGGTCCTTTACTAAAATCCCTTATTTTATAATTAACCCTTATATATTCATATCCTTAGCTAATTAACTAGGAAGACTAGTTAATTAAGGGTAATTAGAGATCTTGATGAGTCTCTCATCACAAGTAGTAGTATTTGGGTTGGAGAAATTCATATCTTATTTACTAGGGTCCAAAGTTATCATCTTCACTGACCACTCCACCCTCCAGCATTTGTTGGCAAAGAAGGATGCCAAACCCTGACTAATCAGATGGATCCTTCTATTACAGGAATTTGATATTGAAATTCACAACAAAGTTGAAAAGTAGAATGTTGTGGTAGATCACCTATCCAGACTAGACCTAGGCTACATTCCTTATTCCTTGCTTATCCACGAGAAATTTCCAGATGAATCTCTTCTGGCAGTTCACTCTATTTAGTTCCCCTGGCACGCGGATATCGCGAACTACCATGCCATAGGCAAGATTCCCATGAACCTATCCAAGGACCAGAAACTCAAATTTACTGCGGAGGTTAGATTCTACCTCTGGGATGACCCACTGCTCTTCCGCATTGGAGCGGATAAGATTATTCGATGATGCATCCCAGATTCTGAGATCCCTAGTGTGTTATCTTTTTGCCACAATGATGCTTGTGGTCGTCATTTCTCAGGACGGGAAACCCCTGCAAAAATCTTGCAGTCAGGATTTTTCTAGCCAACCATTTTTAGAGATACACACGAATATGCCCAACACTGCAAACGATGCCAGTCGGTCGGTTCTATGACCAAAAGAGACATGATGCCACTCTAGCCCATCATGGTTGTAGAAGTGTTCAACATCTGGGGCATTGATTTTATGGGCCCTTTTCCGAACTCGCATGGCTTCGAGTACATATTACTAGCTGTTGACTATGTCTCAAAGTGGGTCGAGGCCATCCCGGTGAGATGGGTTGATCATAAGACTGTCATTTCTTTCGTATGGCAATACATCTTCGCAAGATTCGGAATACCCCGTGCTCAGATTAGCGACGGGGGAAGCCACTTCATCCATGCCCACTTTAGGTCATTATTAAAGAAATACGGGGTGCATCACCTTATAGCCACCCCGTATCACCCGCAGACCAATGGGCAGGCTGAAGTGTCTAACCGTCAGATCAAGCTAATTCTCCAAAAGACGGTTAGACCAGATAGGAAGGACTGGTCCGATAAATTAGTTGATGCACTCTGGGCATATCGGACAGCATACAAGGCCCCACTCATATTGTCACCATATCGTATGGTATATGGCAAGGCCTATCACCTTCCTGTAGAGCTGACACCACGCCTTCTGGGCGATGCGAAAATGTAACCTTGACCTCGATGCAGGAGGTCAAGAACGGAAAGTCCAGCTCAGCGAATTAGAAGAGATCCGACGAGAGGCCTATGAGAATGCATTGATATACAAGGACAAGACCAAGTCCTTTCTTGATCACCACATCCGAAGGAAAGCATTCACACCCAACTAGCAAGTCTGGTTGTTCGATTCACAATTAAAACTTTTCACAGGGTAGCTCAAGTCCAAATTGATCGGCCCATATGTTGTGATTCATCCATATCCTAATGGGGCAGTCCAGATCAGGGACCCAAAATCTGGGCATATATCTATGGTAAATGGCCAGTGCTTCAAGCCATTTTTGTCCCAGGAACCTCCTCCACCTGATGAGATTATTCATCTTATTGAGGACGTATGATTCAGTTTTCGCCCAATTGGAGGTGTTAAACTCAGCACGTATAGTTAGCATATCCCACATTCCACCATCATCTATACATAACCATTTTTATACATAGCATATTTTTCCATTTAGCATATTTTCTTTCTACATATTGCATACTGACAGGTTGGCCAGTGGTGAATGTATAATTTTAGGAACAATTACAAGTGATTTCTACCCATTTTCTCCCTGCTGTATTTATTTTCTTTTATATTCATGCATGAGGACATGCAAGAACTTAGGCATGGGGGGGTAGATACAGTAAAACTGAAAAAATTTTTATGCCAACATTTAGGAAAACCTCGGAGATGCATGTCAAGCATACTTTAGGATCCTAAATAAAAGAACAACCAACTCCACCTCCAATGCTTGCATTGGAGCTAGAAATCGCTCACAACAGCCATTTCTGACTCACTCGCTCACCTTTTGTTCTAAATTTAAGGTCAAGTTGAATGTAACCCGAAAGGGAAATTTCATGAAGTATGAATATAGGAGGTTGTTTATAGCATATATACATATTGCATTCATGAATAAGATTATTTTATTAAGAGAATGCATTAGGGATTTTATCCTTTAGTTGATTCCTGTAATCTGGAATCCAGTACAATTTTTCACACACACGTAGAATTTGCAATGGATTCATAGTGAAGGCTGATAAATGTCTTTAGTCTGTCGAGAAGAAGTAGTGCTTCTTCTCCTGAACCCCTGGACAGTGTTTTGGGAGTCAGGCAGATTTTTCTCCAAAATCCACCAAATAGTGTGAGATGAGAGTAGAGTGTACTGGTGCTCTAAGATTAGTGCAAGGAATTCGGAATCCTAGATACTCAGAGATTAGGCGTAGTTTTCGCCCTCGGTTCCTGCATGTACATTTTGTGTGAATTTTGAGAGCCACCAAATAAGGCAAATACGTGGAGAGTGAGTTTTCATAAAACTAAGGATAAGGTGAATGGTTATGACCATTCTTTACGAAATCCTTAGCTGATGGAGGGTATTGATGTCAAGGTCAGAAATACGCCATCCTATCCATCTCTCTCAGTGTCGTGAGTAGGCACTTCCACCAAATAAGCCACCCAATGTCTCTTGAGTACCACCAATCTCTAATAATGCCTCCTCAATAAAGTTAATGGATGTGTGCTAGATGTGTTATGTTGAAGAAAAAAAAAGAAGAAAAAGAAGAAAAAAAATGATGAAAGAAAGAAAAATTGAAAAAAAAATTATAAAAAGAAAAAAAAGTGAATATTTAGTGTTTATTTCAGTTGCATTGAGGCAATACCACCAAATAAATTTGAGATCCACCAAATATGGCCTTAACCCACCTTTCTTGTGTTTCTGACGGCCCGTACACCGGCTGAGGAATTCTGACTTAGTGATAGAATTATGGGAACTCAATTAAAGTGTTAATGCCAATTGAGACCACCAAATACAGATCATACGTGAGAATCTGGTGAGATTGTGAGCTCTAAGAAAAAAAAAATAGAGTAAGAGAGAATGAATACAAAGGAATCAAAAGAGAGCATAGTTTTTCTCATCTTTCTCTGAGTTGAGTTACTTAATAATTTGGGAATCTAGACTCTATAGTACTAATCTCTATGTAGCACCAGTCGAGAGTGAGCCACCAAATATATAATCTTTTCCTTCTAAGATTCTCTACCTAAGCTTAAAGTCGGGGTGGAATTCGTAGAATATCTTGAATACCCCAAGGGAAGAAGTCTACCTATCCCACTAGAATTTTTACTAGGGGTCAAGTACAGGCTTTAGAGGTGAATTAGTTTTTCACTCGAATCCGTTGCAAAAGCTACATAGTTACACTTTCATGATTGTCTGGATTTCTAGAGCATAGGATGAAAACAAAAAGGAGAGAAATCTCTAGGCATACACTTGATAAAATAATCAACCCCTTGGGGATCCTTTCTGTGAATAATGTAGTCTTGCATTTGCTAGGGACTAGCAAGATTTAGGCATCGGGGTATGATTGCGTAGCAATCATAGGTCTTAATTGACCTAAATTAGGCTAGGACTTAGCATAAGTTAGGGTAATTCATGCATGCATAAGCATTATCTGTATCTTTTCTACTTTCTTTTAGCTATGCATAAAATAATGCTATAATGTGCTGATTAGGTGCATTATTTAAATTATGGGTAATAAGCTAGATCTGAAGCTGGATCTGAAGCTGGATTAGGAATAATTGGTATTGCAGAAGAGCTGGAGCAGAAGACTTAGATTAGATATAGTAAATAATGATGTAAGGGAGTTGAGGTATGCTACTCTATTAAGTAGGAATAAAGCAATAAAATGTGAAGAACTTAGGTCCATCCTAGCCCTAGGGCAGCCTAGAAGCTTCCCTAAGCCTTAACCACCCATAAATTTGGTCACCACACCCTAGGAAACCTTAAAACCCTAATTCCAACCATTATCTGGACGTCCAGATGAATTATAGGACGTCCAAAACCCTTAGCCAACTCCCGCACACCTTAAACCCACTTCTGCAGTGTTATTGGCATCCAGACACTTGGTCAAATGTCCAATTTCTGCATAATAGCCAAGACAGAACCTAGAATCCCTCCTGACTCTGATTGGACGTCCAGAAAAGTCTGGACTTCTTATTTTTGAGTATAAGGCGTCTGATTCTATTTTTGGACGTCTGGAATTGTTCTCCAGTTCCTGTTTTGAGATTTAAGCCTTGATCTTGGATCTCTAGCTCCCTAAACCCAATTCCAACCCCATAGGAACCTAAATTAAGGTACCCTAACCCTAGTACACCACCTCTAAACCTCCCTAAGGACCTAATTAGGCCCTCACTAAACCCAATTGACTTAGATCATAGTCAATTACCATTGCCTAGTCAATTAGACTCATAGGATCTAATTGAGCTCAGATCTCAACCCACACAAGTCCAATTGAACTCAGTGAGAGTCCAATTGACCTAAGCCCAACCTAATTGAGTTATTTTACTCTCAATTAGGTTCACACTCATTTAATTAAACTTGTGTTAAGTTTAATTGCAATTCCTCCTTAGCAATTAGGGTTTGCAACCCTAATTTAAGGCCTACACCAAACTAAACCCTTTAGGACCTAACCTAAACCATTTAGCCACATAGGGCACGACCACACACTCAGACACACACACCCATTCAAGCACACACACTCATCTAGAGTTCTCTAGAACTCTCTTCCAAAGGTGGCGCCACTCTTGGTTGCCAAAATTAACAACCAAGAGCCATTCAAATTGAGATCCACAAATGGTGGATCTAAGAACCACCACTCTCTCTCACTTGGATGGCCACTTGTGGGGCTCTCTCTAGAGAGTTCCACACTTCTCTAGAGGGTCTCCCTTAGGTCTATAAAAAGACCTAAGGGGTGGCCATTTGCACCCATCCCATTATTGGCACTCATTTACACTTAGGTTAGCTACATTCTTCTCCATTCCACCTCCACGAGTTGTGCACCATGGATGCCACCATCTCCAAGCCAGGATGCTGGATCATCTCCCAAACCTCTCTCCAAGGGCTAGCCTAAGCACCATTGGCCACCCCTCCTCCTCTCAACCATTCAAAGGCCATTGGAGGCCCCACCTCCAAATGCCCTTAGTTTCTGCTAGATTAGTAGCTAGTTCTTCATATTTACATGCTTTCACTTATTGCTTAGTAGTGTAGCTCTTATTCTCCCCCAATGATGCATGCAAAATCCCCCCATAGATTCCTGTATGCGATCATTTTCTGTCAGCTAGATTTATATTTTCAAGCTTTCCTTTATAAGCATTCCTCTACATTCCATGTTGCAAACACCCTCCTAAATGAATGAAAGAAATATTTTATATATATATATATATATATCTCTGTGTTGAAAATCACCATGAGCTTATTGATTGCAATCTATTTCGTGTGATTCAAGTTGCCTGCTCTTCATTTTTATATATTGCAACTAGCATGTCGATACCAAAAGATATTGAAGATTTAACTATCAATGCATTTTTCGTAAACTGCCACCATATAACTAGAATTTTGCATACCAAAACTCCTAGTTTCACCTTCATTATCTATCTAACACATGCACACATAATCAGAGTTCACAATGGAAGTGGCAAGACTTTAATCTGAAGATTAGAAACCGGTGTGCGATTTTAAACAAGTAGAGCAGAAAAGATCAAATTCAGATTTGCATAAATGCCTCCCAGAGACGAATAACAGGGACTCAAAGTCTTGTTATCTTTAGAAATCATTTTTTGATGAACGTTTTTGTGCGACTATATTACGATTTCCGATGACTTTAAAATGCGTGAGAATGGCCTCTGTCAGAGCCATCCTCCCACCTCCATTCCAGTAGCAGATCATCTCCACCTTCTCACCTCCATTCCGGAGATGCGTTGAAGCTTTCCTCTACCCGACGTCCTCCCGAATCTCACCTCCGTCGTATTGCTTCCCAACTCCTTCATCTGAGCTTCCGCCGGACACCATCATCTTGCCGAACAGTCACTTTGGGAGATTTCTTCTCACCTTTCCCTCTTTTTATGTTTTCTAGATTATTGTAATTGACATTCATGTAGTATATCATATTCGATTCCATCTCTCTCTTGTGATTGCTTGTCTTTTTTATTTCAAAAATAAAAAAATAACAAAACTTCAATCAACCAAAAACAAACAAATCGAAGTGCAGTTTTCATAAAAAATAAACGTCGCCTCCCTGTGTTCGACCTGCGACACCCTTGGAGTTTCGGTATAAATTATATTTGATTACGAGTTTTGGAACTACGATGACGGGTTACTCATAACCCTGATTCCAAACATGTGAAACCCATGCAATCATTTTGGCGCCGTTGCCAGGGAGGCAATGGAATCTACTTTATTATTTTCTATGCTTCTATGCATTTACATAGCACTAACCCCGCTTATCTCTGATCTATTGTCTTGTAGGTACTCTAGCATGGAGATCCAAGTGCGGTAGACCGGAGTAAAGTATGGGTAGAGTGCTTTGTAAGTGTCCCCCACTTCCCCACCCACTAGTTCATTTCACCACACTAATAACTCAAACCCAAATCAACTTAGGTCCTTTTATAATTCCTAGGATAGATTTGGATGTTTGTTTGCCACCTCCACTTATCTCACCCCTGCATATATATAAAAAGGAAATATATATATATACTCTTCTCTTATGGGATTTTCTGAAAGCAACACACTTAACACCCACAACTTCTCACCCTAAGGCACATAATTACATCGATTCTACCACTTAATCAGGATTTGACCTATGGACTCGATACACTTAACACACAAATAAGTGAGTAGAAATCTGATTAGGTTAAGACTTTTTGTGTGCCTTAATCAAGTGGAGCAATAGGCCAATTACTTGAACTGTTTGGGCCACACCACTCAATCTGAAATTGATCCATCAAGTAGCTTGCCACTTAGGGTTGATTCTCAGGGTTGAACCAGGCACTCCACATTATTTTTGATTTTAAAAGGAACATATCATCACCCATGTTTTCAAAACTTGGAGTGTTCTACTAAACCTTGATTGAACCAACTTAAGAATTAAACCCTAAAAGCTACCAAGCAAGGTTAAACCCTAAAAGGCACATCATCAAATAACCTTGTTTGCAAACCCTGGTTGTCTACGCACATACATTTCAACTGATCATTAAGGGCACAACCCATCTTAAGGGTCAATCACACTCCAAGCGCACAATCATCACAAGCCTAATTAAAATTGAGTAGTCGTTGGCCTTAAGGATTGATTCGATCTTCGGGGCTCAGACTGAGATTTTTTTATTAATCTGCTTTTGCTAGTCCATCAGATGTCTAGCTAGAGGAGTAGCGTCAAACGACCGTGGCTCGGGGCTAGACTAGGAATCAGAGGCATAAGCCAAAGAAAGAACCTTCTCCCCAGTTGTTGACAAGGTGAAGCCGGGGTTTTAAGAGATGTTACGTTGTAGTATAGATGAAATCGCCTTGAAAACAAATAAGAATTTATTACTCAAAAACCTAGGTATCCGAGGTCGAACACAAGGAGCAAATGGAATTTATTCACTAATCTCAATGTAATTGAACACTTAAAGTTACTCAAAACCTAATTCAGAGTATAAATGCAAGAGTTTAGGAGTTAAAATTGTAGCAAAAATAGAAGAATTTGACGTCTGATTCTATAATCGGACATCTTAAAAAGATATCTCTCTTTTAGCTCTTACTTCCTTTCTTCTTCTTCAGCCTTCTCTTTTCTGCTTTCTTGCTTTCTTTCTTCTTCTCTTTGCCTTCTGCCTTTGGCCGTCTGCCCCTTCTTCCTTATCTCTTTTTTGCAGCTCCTTTCTTTGCTTTAGCCTTGCCTTTCTTCTTTCTCTTTCTTCTCTCACACAGTGCCTTTCTCCTTCCTTTGCGATCTTCTTCTTCTGCCTTATTCTTTGGCCTTCTTTCTTCTTCTACTCTCTTTCTCTAACTTTGATTTCTTTCTTTCTTCTTTCTTCTTCCTCTGCAGTCCTCTTCTTATGCGAAGTCCTTCCTTAACTTTGGCCTCCTTTGCCTTCAAGTCTTGCCTTCAGCAGCTGCCTCCTTCTTTTCTTCAGCCTCTGCCCTTGGTCTTCTTCTTCAGCCACTCCTCTTCTTACTTCTTAGCTCCCTTAACTTTGGCTGCAGTTGCACCTTCAGCTCCCTCTTCTTCTTCCTCGCGCACGCACACAGGAGCAAAACCTACCCCTACCCTCCCCGCATCTCTATCTCTCTATTTCGCTCTTAGTTACGCTCTCCCAGAGCCAGGTAATTGGGTCGAGTTTTGCGTGCCCGGGTCCAGGTGCACCGGTGTGGTGTAGTGCGCGAGGAGTGCTAGGTAATCGGGTCGGGTGCCAGGTCTGTGGGGGCAGGGGTGGCGGATGAGGTGTGGTATGGGCGAGGGACCTCACCCCGTGTCACTTGACGCTAAGAGACAAAAATAGAAAATCAATTTAAGTAACTCCACTCACCCTTGAGTTTACCAGTTGGGACTAAAAGTCCCACCCGCTTCTGCTGGCACCCACAAGAGGAAAGTCCACGCAATTGGAGTAGCTAGGAGCTTCGCGAAATCTGGTCTCAGGTTGGATATGTTCGTACACTCAACGTGCGTCGCCTGGAGCCCTTATGCTTGGAGAGTGCGGCCTGGAGCTCTTTGCAAGCTTGCTTGCTTCAGCGTCAATGGCGGAAGGGGGCTCAGACCTACATGACACAAATATGGCCTTGCGGCCCCGTCAAACAATGGGAGAAGCTTCGCCGTGTCACGGTGAAGGTGAGGCAGGGTTTTGCGTGACGTAGAATGGCCTAGGCGTGCATGCCTAAGTCAGACTGTGACCGTGCTTATGGGTTTGTTCAGTGGTTGTTTAGGGAGGTGATGGCAGTCAATGGATGGGCGGAAGGTGATCAATGGGTGATGGCGGAGGTGATGAGGTGTCTAGCGAGGTGTGTGGAGGTGCAGAGCAGTGGATGCGCCTCGCCGGTGGTCAGCCGGAGATGAGGGAGACGAAGGTGGATGGTGGCTGTCAAGGGGTGTTTGCTGAAATTAAATGGAGGGAAATAGAGAGTGGAAAGAGAGAAAGTTATCTACAGGTATTAGGATGAAGGGGAGGCAGAGGAGATGAGTGGCACATGTGTGCTGTCATCGGGGAAGAAAGCCCTGAGGTGAGGATGACGACGATAAGGAGGAGGTCGGAGAGGCACGTGCGGGTACGGCGTAATGCAGAAGGATGAGATGAAGATAACTCTGCCACTGGTATGGTGGTAGAGCAACGAGAAGAGGGAGGAGAGATCACCGGAGCTTGCAAGTGATTGACCGAAGATGAGGAAGGAGGAAATTGAGGGGGTAGCTCTGGCCAAATCAAGCTTGGAAGATGCGTCAAGGACCGGGGGTCCTTTTATAGCCGCTGGCCGAACCCTTTGTGCTTGGAAGGCAAGCCTTCCAGCGCAAAAGCCTCACTGGAGATGGAAGGTGCTCAAGACACCCAAATCTCTCGAGCATTCATATGAGAGATTTGGTGTCAATCAGATCTAGAGATCCTGTTCAGACGATGGAGAAATCCTCAGAGAATCTCCTTTCCAAATTTGGGAGATCTCTGAGGATTCGAGGAGATATCCTCCTCAAATCCTCGCCGGAGTGGGATTCCTCCACTGTAATGGCAAAGGGACCTGAATGTAAGGGTGGCGAGGAAGTTAGGGAGGTCTACGCAAGGGTTTACAAAAGATAAGGGCTAGAATGTAATTGGGTGGACCATTTTGCAAAGTAGGTCAAGATGGCCTTCCCTTAGGCCCAAAATTTGGTACAAACCTAATTTGGACCTAAAGAATTTAATGGTGAAGTTGGATTTTAGGTTTGACCATGTTTGATTGGACATTTTGCATAAAAACTAAAATTAGGTTAAATACTAAGCTAGGACCCCAATCAAGGTCAAAATAGGTTCCAAAGGCAAAATTGAAGGTTCTGAACCTTAGGGCATAATTTTCCATGAATTTTAGAAGGTTTATTCAATTTTACCCTGACCAAAACCTTGTGAAATTAAGTAGGTTTGTTTTAGGGTTATAGAATGTCATTTAATTCCTAGCTCTCACAATAACACATTTCTGACTGAATCAACCCACTTTTTATCTTATTCAAACCATTTGACCTATGTTTTACCTTTTATAAATTTCATTTATGTACTGTGATAGAGAGAGTTTCACTTAATTAAAATAGCAATAGAATGATACGTCGTTGTAATTAATGTGGTGGAAATCTCTCAATCAAAGATTCAAATAGATATGAATTTAAACCATGAAAAGGATGTCGTATCCACAGGGAAGAACAGATTAATAATTTCATAAAATATTTTTCCTTTGTATCTATTCAATCATGTGCACAATCCATGTCAAATCTGATGCAAAACAAGGTGAAAAGAAGGAACATGCCATAATTTAGAAATGCAGGGGTATGAATGTAATTTTCCTTTCATGAAATAACTTGTAATTGCATGTAACATAGTCAAATTTCAAGACATGGGGCTTTCTCTTTTAGGTCATGTGAGTGTCTGGATGAGATTTTATGCATTTATTAACATCAACATATAAGAGTTAAGTGCATGAAAGAAATACTATAACACGTAAGGGCATGCATGCAATTTCACTCAAATATATTAATCAACTAAATATTGTAATTGGGTTTTTGGCAATGGCACGGATGGGTTTTTGGCAATGGCAACTAAATATTAATCAACTAAATTTTAATTTCACCTCTAATCCTGCTTCCCTGAGTTCGACCCTAGGCCTAAAAGTGACCAAGATAAAATCAAGTAGGCCAGGTAAAAAATTTTGTAAAGAGATGGTTATGCTCGATTTAGGTTAACCACTATACTCATTTCAACGATTAAATCACCATATTAACACCACTTATCTGGGTCTACACCACACTCTTTCTGGTGCCGTTGCCGAGGAAGTGCACTCCATTCCTTTAATTTTTCTCTTCTCACACCCTTCTCTTCACAGGTGTTTCTGTTTGTTGGTGTGCTGGTGAACCAGTTGCAAGGAGAAGGTAGGCAGACGAAGTCGGAGACGTGGGCAGATCCAAGGCGGGAACGAGAGCACGAAGTCACTGGCATCGCACTGGAGCTTCGCACACGTTGCTGAACAAGTAGGTCTTTCTTTCTTAGCAACTTAGGTTAACTTGTCACCTTAATAATAAAAAAAGAAATAAAAAAAAATACTTCTTGGGATCTCTTGGGGCAAGTGGATTAAAAATCACTTGTGTGATTGTTTGCCATCACTCCTACCACCCTAGGATTTCCCGCCTAACTTCGCATAGCAAAGATCCTATAATCTTGATTCTTGAATCTTTCGCTGTGTGGAGTAGTCTTTGAGGCAAAAATAAAAAGATTGATTGCCATCCCTCTTTGCCTCATTTATCTGCAATTCGTGATCACCTTTTTAGTGGGGAGACTTGGAATTGAGTTGATTCCAACCCCACCACGACCTTTCATGTGCCTAAGATTCAATCCTGAATAGTTCAACCCCAACAATTTGATTTTCTTTATCTTATGGTTGAGCCTTGTGTGTGGAAATCATTTTGGTGATTGGGAGCACTTGAATTGAAGTGCTTTGGCTCCCTTTCACACTAATCTAAAATTAACTCGTGCATCCACACATAGAAATCTCCATCTAGGGAAGCCCACTGTATTTTAGCATACATTAACCAATTGACATTGAAGAAGGGTTTGTTGGGCTTAAAAGAAAACTTGTATTCTCTCAAAACCTGGAGATTGGTTGAATTGGTAATTCAGAGAAATCTTAAAATCCATACTATTTAAGGCAGAATTCTAAAAACCATTCAGCAATTAAAACTTTAATTCTGGGAGATTTCCCTGTTGCATGCTTGGTTTACACACTCTACAAAATCAATCACTTGGGCATTACCCATAAATAACGCCCTTCACATTCCAGAAGCACTTGATCCTAAGCCTCTAACAAAAATTGGTAGCAACTTGACCCTTATTAAGGATTGGAGGTCTAACTACCTACGTGTAGCGCTTACGTGCTGGTGAGGGTTCCCGCGTGCTATTGGGTGTCTAGGACTAGGGCAAACGGCCTTTCAATCTGGCCCAGTGGTTCCGCGGTGCTCGCATTCGGTTCCGTAGGTCGTGATAGTAGGTAACTTAAATCTTTAGGTCTAAGGGCACACTGTAGAGGTTAGGAATTTGATTGTATTGATTTGTCATCAAGTGTACCTTTGCGGTGTCATTTCTCTCATCTCCTGTTCCCTTCTTATCCCCCCAATTCTTCCTGCAATAGTGCATGTTTGGGAGGAGGTCACAAAACCCTGAACTGTGTGAATTGCCTGATAATTTTAGAAAAGAAGCTGCATCATCCTCCTCCTCCACAAACATGGCTAGACGCCCACCCCCAAATCCCGAGGGAGCAAGCCACCCTCAAAACCCACCAAGTGGTGGAGCCTTGGATCCCATAACCCACCTCCAAGCCCAAATGGAAATGTATAATGAACAAATTGAAGCCATTAGGGAAACATTGGAGGAAATGCAGAACCCTCCTGAACGGGAAATATCGGGTTACCTATAGTCCTCATGAAAATGTTCTCGTTTTCATTGCGGGATAAAGCATCGCAGTGGTTACGCACCCTTGGGAGAACCATCCACTCTTTGGAAGAGATGCGAACAGCGTTTCTCAAGAAGTTCTTCCCAATCGGGCGAACCAATGAGCTTCGCCGTGCTATCACTTCATTTACGCAACAAAACGACAAACAATTTCATGAGGCATGAGAGAGATATAATGACCTCCTCAGGAAATGTCCGCACCACGGTCTTCCTAAGTGACATATAGCCCAGATTTTCTACTATGGGCTAAGATAGACTTTGAAGTAGATTGCAGACACTTTCTGTAGAGGGAATTTCATGAATAAATACGAGAATGGAGCATTCGAATTATTTGAAAATATGAGCGAAAACACAATGAACAATGCCTCCATTGTCGCCTTTAATCATACCAGCTTGCCCCGTAATGTCCACGAAGTTAACACGGGACCCTCCCATTCATCCACAGATCTCAGCCTTATCGCACAGAAATTGGATGAAGTCTCCATCGTGCACAAGAAGCTGGACGAGCTTCTAGCCAACCCCGCCCGTTCTATAGCAAACACCCCGACCTCACCACCTCGTCACAATTCCAATTCTTCCAATACCAGGCTTATCCCGAGAAACCCCGTAAGACCTTCCTTACCAAGTGCGCACTGAGCGATTCAGTAAGTCATGTGGATCTGGCTTCTGCGAACCAGTATTTCGACATGGAAGACCAAGCCTCTGTGTGCTCAGAAGCATATTTACATGCGAATGCGTCTTCTAGCATAGAAGACGCTTGCACCCTAGGGAACAACCCGTTCTCTGCCACTTATAACCCAGGGTGGCGAAATCATCCGAACTTCGCATGGTCTAGCAACCCACAGTGCCAAAACCCCGCGGGTGGACCAATGCGACCGTCCGCACCTGTCATCCCAAGGGCTTAGTATAATCCTATGGCGAATCCACCATCGGGTCCTTGCGTACCGCAAATAGAACACGCATCAAGTCCTCTTGATAAATTGATGCGAATGATGATGGAAATGTCAAAGTGCCATAAAGAGAACATGACCTCTCTTCAGCACCAATTGGCGCAGCAGAATGCTAAGATCAGTCAACTATGCATGGGGACCCGATCTCAGGGCACTCTTCCAGCCCAACCTATCCCCAACCCATGAAATTTCGTACCCCGTGGTCCTCAACCACAGGTACGACCTTCTTAAGGGCAAGTTCATAAAATTCTGCAGGCTTCGAGCATTCCACCGGGATTTCAGGCTAATCTCGCTGCAGCACCTCACTCTTATGTCCCTATTGTGAACCCTCCTCCGCTTTATGATCCCACTGGACCCGCATCGTTCAATGCAATCACTACAAGGAGCGGTAAGCAGACTGTCGACCCACCTCGACCTGATCCTGGCCCATCTTCATCACCCTCTCATTCGGGATGTGCACCGCATTTGGAAGAGGACGATACACCCAAATTGGTGCCAGAATCAGTCCCATTCCATGAGGCTCTACTGAGGGAGCCAAAAGGCAAAAAGAAGGATACGCAGGCCTTTGATAACCTGTGTAATTTGTTCAGAGATGTTGAAATCAAGATACCCCTGCTCGAGGCTATCGACCACATACCTACTATCGCCTAATTTTTCAAAGACTTCACAACACCCAGGCGACAGTCAAACAAAACTAAGAATCCGGTGGTTCTCTCACCTCATGCGAGTTGTGCTATACTATCAAATCTACCACCGAAGCAGAAAGATCCGGGCACACTGCTTATTTCCTGTAGCATCCAAGGCTGCAATTTTAACCGTACCCTGCTTGATCTAGGATCTTCCATCAATCTTATACCAACCATCATGCTCGAAAAATTTTCCATAGGAAATCTGAAACCCACCCCTGTCACGTTATAGTTGCCAGATCGTTTTGTCAAAATTCCGAAGGGTGTGGTGGAAGACGCGGTGGTTAGGGTCAACGTCTCTATTTTCCTGTTGACTTTCTTGTTTTAGATATGGAAGTTCCTAGCTCACTTTCTGATTGTCCGATCATCCTTGGTCGACCTTTCTTGGCCACAGCCCGCACCCATATCGACTGCGAGTCGGGCTATATTGAGATTGCCATTGGATTTGAGAAGCTCAAGCTTAACATCTTCAAGGCAGCCAAGAACTTTGATTGCGATTGCATCAAGGAGGGCACGTCTGACGAGGACATGGCTGTCAACATGTGTATCAAACCAATTGGGACCTATTCTGACTGCTGCGGATTACCTATAAACACTGATGATTGCCTGACTGACACATATTGTAACGTTCCCCCATCCCTCCCTATTCCCGTACCTTCTCCTAACCAGACTTCTGACGAGGTTTTCTCCGCTTCCCATACCTCATGGTCTGAGTCATATTCGGGCTACTCACTGCCAGTCCACATTCTTGAAAACCGGATTGCCCTTTCTTTCCCGCCAAATCAGGAGGAGTTGCAACTCCACACTGGGACCTTGAGCCCATATAATACTCACTGGGGCTATTCCTTCGTGGATCCATTTATCCAAGAAGCCCCTCTTCTTGGCCAATCTGAGGGCCAACTTCTTCCTCCTGACTTGTTTTCCGATCCGCCTGGGACACTCGTCCCAAGAAATGCCAGATTTTTCACCATCCACTCCCGAGTTGAAAGAGCTGCCTAGTACACTTAAGTATGTTTCCCTGGGACCAAATGAAACACTCCCTGTAATCATTAGTTCAAAATTGACCAGGGAGCAAGAGTGCAAACTAACGAAGGTCCTTATGGAACACAAGGCAGCCATTGGATGGTCATTATTAAACTTATCTGGCATTAGCCCCTCCTACTGCACTCACCGTATATATACGAAGGAGGAGGCTTGACCTTCCCGCGAGATGCAGCGACATCTCAACCCTAACATGCGGGAGGTCGTTAAGAAGGAAATTATTAAGTGGCTGGATAATGGTATAATCTACCCGATTAGCGATAGCCCCTGGGTGAGTCCCATTCACGTCATGCCCAAAAAGGCAGGACTCACCATCCGTGTCAATGATAGGGGCGAATCCATCCCTACACGCACTCCTACATCTTGGAGAGTGTGTGTAGATTATAGGAAACTCAATGCTGCAACTAAGAAAGATCACTTTCCGCTACCTTTCATTGACCAAATCCTGGAGCGGTTAGCGGGAAATAAATTTTTCTGTTTCCTAGATGGATTCTCAGGAAATAACCAGGTGGCAATTGACCCCCAGGACCAAGAGAAAACCACTTTTACCTGCCCCTTCGGCACCTTTGCATTTAGAAGGAAGCCATTCGAACTTTGTAATGCGCCAGCAACTTTCCAGAGATGTATGCTGGCAATATTTTATGACATGGTGGGTGACTTTCTCAATGTCTTCATGGATGACTTTTTGGTCTTTGAACCATCTTTTGATGACTGTCTTGCCAACCTGACCCGTATCCTTAGGAGATGTATTGATGTAAACCTCGTGCTTTCCTGGGAAAAAAGTCATTTTATGGTACACGAGGGAATTGTTCTTGGACATATCATCTTCGATAGGGTTATCAAGGTTGACAGAGCTAAGCTTGATGTAATTGCTGATTTACCTGTGCCTGGCTCTGTCAAACAAATCCGCTCCTTCCTAGGACACGTCGATTTCTATAGGAGATTCATTAAAGATTTCTCCAAGATTTCTCGACCTTTAACTCATCTCCTATCAACTGACATACCCTTAGATATGGGCCCCAATTGCATATGAGCATTCACGCAGCTGCGTAATGTTGTCACCAAGGCCCCTGTTCTCCAGCCACCTGATTTGTCCCTCGACTTTGAACTCATGTGTGACGCTTCTGACCTTGCAGTCAGAGCCATCCTAGGACAAAGATGCGATAGACACCCCTTCGTGGTGTACTATGCTAGTAAGACGTTGGACGAAGCCCAGCGTAATTATACTACCACTGAGAAAGAACTACTGGCGGTCGTCTTTGGGTTGGAGAAATGTCTCTCTTACCTTTTGGGCTCACATGTTATTGTTTTCACTGATCACGTGGCCATTCGCCATCTCATGCACAAGAAGGATGCCAAGCCCAGACTGATTCATTGGATCCTTCTGCTCCAAGAATTTGACATTGAGATCCGCGATAAGGCCGGAGCCCAGAATGTTGTGGCTGATCATCTTTCTAGACTAGACCCTAACTATATTGGACTTACTCCGCAGATTAATGAGATTTTTCCCGATGAGCACCTATTGGCAATTAATGTGGCAAGTGGACCTTGGTATGCCGACATTGCCAATTACCTTGCTTCTGGATCACTTCCACGTGGCTGGCCTAAAAACCAGCGCGAGAGTCTCATGGCAGAAGCAAAGTATTATTTCTGGGATAATCCACTTCTTTTTCACATAGGTGTTGATCAAATCATCCGTCGCTGTATTCCTAACAGTGAATTCCTCAGTGTGCTATCCTTCTGCCACGATCAGGACTGTGGAGGCCATTTCTCTGGGAGGAAAACTGCAGCCAAGGTGTTGCAGTGCGGTTTCTTTTGGCCCTCTTTTCACCAGGATGCACACAATTATGCCAAACATTGCACTAGGTGCCAGTCGTTAGGGTCAACGTCACGTCGTGACATGATGCCCTTACAACCCATCGTAGCTGCGGAAATCTTCGACATTTGGGGAATTGATTTCATGGGTCCCTTTCCTCCTTCCAACGGCTTCGAATTTATCCTCATAGCTATTGATTATGTTTCGAAATGGATTGAAGCTATTCCCACGTGCCGTACTGACCATGTTATATCCACTCGATTTGTCAAGGACCACATCTTTGCGTGCTTTGGGATCCCTCGAGCCATTATCTCGGATGGAGGAAGCCACTTTACCCATGCTTCTTTTCGGGCACTTCTCAGGAAATACGGAGTCCACCATCGTATCGCATCTCCATATCATCCTTAGACAAACGGCCAAGTAGAGGTGTCAAACCGGTAAATCAAGCAAATTCTCCAGAAAACGGTTTGGCTTGACGGTAAGGATTGGTCCGGCAAGCTTATTGACGCACATTGAGCGTATCGGACCGCCTTCAAGGCTCCCTTTGGTATGTCTCCCTATAGAATCATTTACGGGAAGCCTTGTCATTTTCCCGTAGAGCTAGAGCACTGCGCTTATTGGGCGGTTCGCCAATGTAACCTCGACCTAGACCTGTGTGGTCGAGAAAGGAAACTCCAACTCCAGGAGCTGGAAGAGCTCCGTCGTGAAGCATATGATTCTGCCTTAACTTTCAAGCAACGCACTAAGGCTTTTCATGACAACCGTATTCGGCGGAAGGAATTTGAGCCATCTCAGCAAGTTTGGCTCTACAATGCCCGGCTTAAATTCTTTCCTGGGAAACTGATGTCCAAATGGACTAATCCTTTCCTGGTCTTGAGACCATTTCCCAACAGGGTCGTTGAAATTGAAGATCCCAAATCTGAGCAAAAGTTTACGGTCAATGGGCAGCGTTTGAAACCCTATCTTACTCATGAACCTGCCCTCGTTGGAAAAACTGTTGCCCTACTGTAGGGTAACTAATTTTGTGCCTCATTCTGAGTCCAACTGGGGACGTTAAATTCAGCGCTCGTTGGGAGGCACCCCAACAACACTCCACCACTATCACGCTCACTTCACTTTTCACTTCACCACCCACCATCCACCCACCCTACCACCCTACTGTATACCCTGCACCTCAGCTCTCGTAACCCGATCTTTCGTACTTCCTCTACCCTACCCTGCATGCATATGAGGATATAGCATCGTTTGGCATGGGGGGGTGGATAGGCATCCTTAGGATCTGGGTATTTTATGGTATCATGCAGTTTCCATCTATCTATATATATAAAAAAAATGGTGTTTAGTAATGATCTGAAGGCTGAAACAAAAATACAATAAGTGTTTATGGATATTCAACCACTGTTTTAAAGACTTTCTAGGCCACAGAAGCTTGATTCGCTCAGGCTCGGCTTAATTCACTTAAGCATTGACAAAATAGATTGGAATCTCTCCTAACTTAGGACGTATTCTTGTACCTGAGACACCAGTACGGGATTCGTTGGTTTTCTTCTACTCGAGAGCCTAAGTAATCATGGTTCACACTACACATATCAAGATAGACCAGGTGAACATAAGATCCAACCCTAGTGTTCATTAGGGAAGGTGGAGTCCTTACCTGTGCATGCAGGTAGACTTTTTATCCCAGTCTTTAGTCTTGTGTTTCGGAAAGACTCTTTCCACCGAAAAGGAACTCTCCCACCAAAAAAAAGAAAAGTGTGCTCCTCCAAATAATGTTGTAAGAGATATACTGACACGTGTTTCAAAAAAAAAAAAAGGCAAATAAGTCAGTATGTCTCACAAATGTCTGTAAAGTCTCCACCCTAGAAAAGTTCTTCAAGGCAAATACCCTATTTTCTTTGAGCCACAATTGTCATAAAATGGGAGTTGAATTTTCCGTCATCTTTTTAAGGGTCAATCTGAAGACATGAGCTGAAACTGGGACCAACCTACACTTAAAATTTCGTGAAACCCTGGGCTTGAGTCTTAATGTTCATCTGGTCAGTCTTGATCCTTCACTAAGCACAAGCCATAATCTCTTGAGCTCTCGAGTACGGCAAAAACCTCTTGGATTTTGGAAATCGTACTTAAGGTTTCAATACCAAGAGTCCTGGTTAGTCGAGAGATGATCTATGTCACATAAGACTTAAAGTACTGGTAGTCTTCTCTACAATTGGTTCTCACAATATCCAACACATAAACACAACTTTGTCGCCTCAGAAGAAAATCTTCAGCTTAAGATCACTTCTAAATACAATACAAAAATGTTTTGCTAGGGAGTAGCAAAAGAGAGGCATGGGGGTATGATTGCACAGCAAAAATGCACCAACAATTGAGCCATCTTGTGCTATTTCCTAGCATTGCTAGTGTATATTAGATAGCCATAGTCGCATTTGTAAAAATAAATGCATGCATGCATGTATTTCAGAGGGGAGGAGAGTGAATAAAATGGCCTTGAAATTTACGTATTCCTCAAGTGCTGCCTTGCAAATTCACCATCTTTATTTTTATTTTCATTTTGGCTTTGAATTTCTTCTCCGCAGCTGCAGGGCATGGCGTGCTCTTCGCGCCACTCTCTGTGTCAGCTTGCCCTGCACAGCCATACATAGCCCAGGGCATGGCTGTGCTTGCTTCCATCCTTTTTATAAAGCTCTCCTCACTTCCTTATGCGGGAGCCTGGTCCACACAAACAAAACATACAGCAGCTCCTTCTCCAGGCCGTCTCCTCCCCTCTCCCCTCCATACCCAGCCTCTCTTCTTCTTAAGGAGCCACGCTGTGGGCAGGAGCAACTCATAGTGGTACCAACCACCACTGTGAGTCCCACCACCACCCAGCTCATCAAAGAGCCAGTGGGCGTGGTGGTTCTCTTCTTTGTTTCGTCGTTCCAAGCCATTTCCGCCATTGACAGGAGCTTCAAGCTCGGAAGCTCAAGCAGAAGCAGCGGCAGCCAGCAGCAGGCAGGCTGCCACGCGCCTCAGGCGCCTGTCCCACGCGCGCCAGCAGGTCACCCTCGCCCCTCTCCGCGCACCCTGTCGCAAATCTCCGCCCGCGGCCCAGCTGGTTTCTCATGCAGCAGCCGATGCAACTCCTTCCGAGCGTGCCCCAGCTCGCTCTGCGATGCCCGCACACGCAGAATCGCCAGCAGTCGGTCACGCGAGTCGAGCGCGCACTGTAGCTAGTGTTCACACGTTTCAGCGCAACACTGTAGCTACAGTGCGGTGACCGGAAAGCTTCTCACTTATCCGGTCACCGCGTGCTCTCTCTCCGCGCTGCAACTGTCGCCAGCCCGTCCGCGCACGCCTGTGCCCGTGTCTCTCCTCGCACCCGCTCTCACATCTACACCCGCCCGCTTCTTCACCTGCATTCACCTTAGCGTGCAGCGCGGTGCGCTGCGGTCTGCAGCGAGCTGCGCTACACCTTTCTCCCACGCCTGCTCCCTCCAGTGCCCGCCTGCATTTGCACGTGCCTACGCATGCGCGTGCATGCTCCTGCATGCACCATCAGACGATGGCTGAAGCCTCCAGATGGCTTAACTCGCCTGCACCTTCTTCACTCCAACAGACGCTCTCTCTCTCTCTCTCTCATAGCACTCTCTCACTCCCTCCTGCAGACACATACACACACACACACTCTCGTACTCACACCCACTCACTTGTACACTACTATATACTTATATATATATACATATATATATATATATACATATATCTATACATATATTAGTACCTATATGACTAAGTATATGTATATATACATATATATACACATATATTTATACATATATATATATATATACAAATATACATACATATATACATATATCTATAACTATAAATACATATATATCTATATATAGATATATATCTACATAATATACATAGATACTTATACTAATATATATATATACATATACACATATATATAACTATATACATATATTACTATATATATATATCTATATATAGTTATATATACATACATATATATCTAATTATACATATACACATACATCTACCTATATATATATATTTACATATCTATATATATATATATATACATACATAACTACATATACACCTATATAATTATAACCATATATATATATACACATATAGATATATATTTACATATATACATATATATTTTTTTTTTCATATCACCTACCACATGTTGTGTCGCGGGAATATCTGCACCAGTTGCTGATATTCCCCGATACATGCGTACAGAAAGCGTTTTAGCACACATCTTCCACCCATCAATCCTACACTCCACGCGGCACTTCGTCCTGTTGGTTGCATCTTCCTAGACGACGATCAACTTGACACCGTGCTACATGCCATTTCCACCTCCACCCCCACCCCTATATACATATATAATATATACACATATATATATATTATATTTACCTTATTTCTATTTCTCTTTCCTGCCATTAAAATAAAGATAAAAAAAATACACAAAAGAGAAAAGATAATCCTTGACTTGCAGGTACTCAGTCTTGCGAATAGTAAGACCAGTTTTGAGACCCTAATTTAGCTCAAAGCCAAGAACCTGATTTTGAGGGTGTACCTCAAGGACAAAAATTATCAGAAAAAATATTAAATAGAAAAAACACCAAAAACATAATAAACGAATAGAAGAGATTCGTTGTAGGAAAGGCATAGAAACTTATTCACCTCTAATCCCGCTTCCCTAAGTTCGACCCTGGGCCTAAAAGTGACCAAGGTAAAATCAAGTAGGCCAGGTAAAAAATTTTGTAAGGAGATTATTAGGCTCGATTTAGGTTAACCACTATACTCATTTCAACGATTAAATCACCATATTAACACCACCTATCCCGGTCTACACCAAGTACCTATCAAGAAAATAGAAGTACATGTTTCCTGCCAATAGTTCCAAAATTTGATCGATAAACGGTAAGGGGAAATGGTCTTTCTGGGTAGCCATGATCAAATGGAGTAATCAATCCAGACCCTCCAACCAGTTGAGGGTCTAGTGGTCACCAACTCTCCTTGGTCATTCTCCTCCACAGTGATTCCTGCCTTTTTGGGAACTACATGAATAGGACTGACCCATTTACTATCTGAAATGGGATAGATAATCCCTACATCCAGCCATTTCAGAATCTCCTTTTTAACAACCTCCCGCATATTTGGATTGAGCCATCTCTTCATGTCTCGGAAAGGCTTCATGGACTCATCCTTGTATATATGATGCATGCAAAGAGAGGGATCAACACCCATAATATCAGCAATTGACTAAGAAATTGCTTCCTTGTGCCTTTATAAACACTCAAGAAGAGCTCCCTCCTACAATTCAGATACTGCAGATGAGATAATAACGGGGAGCGTGTTATTAGGGCCAAGGAAGGCATATTTCAATGTGCTCGGGAGGGGTTTCAACTCCAACTCAGGAGCCTTTTGGATTAGAGGTTTTAGTTGAGATGTCCCCGCCTCAGGTAGCGAATCTACCTTCACATTCCAGGGTAGGGATAGAGACTCAATGTGTATCCCCAGCAACTCTTCTAATTCGGGCATTTCCCTTTCAGTTTCTTTAATAATTGAGGGATGGTCCTTAGATATGACCTTCTAAAGGGGATCTCTACATAAGAGTGCTAGAATAGTCTCTTCAATTATTTCATCAACGACCTCAATCTGAGAATAATCTTCAAATTCGGATTGCTTGTAAGTATCAAAAACATTCAACCGGATCTTCTTGTTCTTGAAGCCCATCTTAAGTGCCCCAGATCTACAATTTATAGAGGCATTGGCTGTGGCCAAGAAGGGGCATCCCAGAATAATAGACAGCTTTGTGGGCTTATTTGATGGGTCAGTATCAAGCACCAGAAAGTCAACAGGGAAGAAGAAATCCTCCACTCTCACAAGGACATCTTCCAACAATCCCCGTGGTGTCTTAAGTGATCTATCTGCAACCTGGAGGATTACTGGACTAGGCTTTAGCTTGCCTCCTCCCAAAAGGTCATAGATAGAGTTCAGTAAAATATTCACCCCTGCACCCAGATCGAGCAGAGTCTCGTCAATGTGTTGGTTACCTATAACCACTGAAATATACGAGGCCCCTGGGTCTTTCATTTTCGGGGGTGTTCCATGCTGAAGAACCGAGCTAACATGGTCAGGTAGGATGACCTTGGTTCGGACCTATTTCCTAGATCGGCGCTTCTGGGTGCACAAGTCCATCAGAAACTTGGCATAGGATGGGCTCTGTTTAATAGCCTCCAACAGAGGCAAGTTAATCTGGACTTGCCTAAAAGTATCCATAATCTCTTCCGTCCTATCTTTGGCTCCAGACGAGACAACAAAAGATTCCCCAGGAGCAGATAGGCACTCTGGATACGGCACCCTCGGCTTCTGGGTAGAGGGGTCGTCATGGCGAGAAAGGGGTGGTGGAAGGACGACATACTCATTATGGGTGATTTTGTGCGAGGGAGAGCAGTGTGGCTCTTCCTCGGTGGAGATGTGATATAGACACATTTATCTAGGTTAAAATGCCTATTCAAGCATGTTCCTAGGCTTAGATTTGCATTTCATGTCATAAATATTCCATAACATGCATCATTGTGCATTTAGAGTAGTTGTATATATTTTGGGTTAATTAGGTTCATTTTATGGTCAAGAGAGGAGAGGATTTATTTCAGGGCCTCGGATGGACGATCAGACCATACAGATCTAATTAATACGACGATCGGAGTCTAACGCCTCTGAAATCATCCAGATCGGAGTCCCGTAGCATCACATGAAGCCCGAGGAAGATCAACAGCCAGGGGGCAATGTGACATCCATAAGAGTTTTGGATGGAAAATCTGACCGTACGGATGGATCCGGAGTGACGATCACAATCCGACAACAAGAGAATCATCCCGATCTGAGCATCGTGGCACCCTTTACAAAAGAAAGAAGAATAGGCAGCCCAGGTGGCACCACATGGCACCATCCAGGTCACCCAACGCCGGCCAGCAGCAGTAGCGCACGCGCACAGCCACAGCCATGCGCAGCGCATGCACACAGCCACAGCCGCGCGCAGCAGTAGCACAGTGTATGCCGCGCGAGGGCGCACAAGGCGCGTGATGCACGCAAGCAAAGCGTGCCAGCGGACAGCTGCAGCGACGTTTATGGATGTCAGTAATGACCCAGTAGCGAATTTGTTCTTCCTCCACTATAAAAGGACCTACCCACCACCACTCCAAACCATCTCTTCCTTTCTTCCTCTCACCACCTCCAAGGCTCTAGAGAGAGCTTATCCCAAGCCCGGGATGCTCCTATAGAGTAAAACCAAGTAGTTTTTCGTCCTCTCACCCCCCCTTCGTGAAGCATCCCGTGGCCGTCCTCTCACCGCCCTTCGAGAAGAATATCCTCGCCGCAACGTCGTCCTACCCCATCCTTTGTCCTCTGGCTCCATCCTCCTTCGTCTCGCTCCTCACCACCTTCCTCCAGGCGACGTCAAAGCGAGTCGTCCTCCGAGCAACCATCAACGGGGATTTCTCTCACCTCATTCTATCCTTTTATGCTTTCATAGTGTAGATTTTTCTTGTTTTCGTAGTGTAACAAACAATTCTTGTTGAATAGATGATTGTTTCTCTCTCTCTCTCTCTCTCTCTTTTATATTTGCAAGTAGATTAGCTAGATAAGCATTTGTCGATCTGATCTCTTGCTTCCTAAAAATACCAAGAAAATTAGAAAAGAAAAAAATGACCAAGAACAAATAAAAATGAAGCACGGTTTTCAAGTAAAGTAAACGTCGCCTCCTTGTATTCAACCCAGGACTCCCTTAGAGTTTCAGTATAAATTTTATTTGATCGACGTGTTTTGCAACTACAATGACAGGTTACATGTAAGCTTGATTTCTAAACACGCGAAACACGACGCGACCATTTTGACGCCATTGCCAGGGAGGCAACGGAATTTACTTTAATTTTTTTTATTGCATTTCTTTGCATTTACATAGCATTAACCCTACTTGTCTTTGATCTACTGTCTTGCAGGTACCCTAGCATGGAGATCCAAGTGCGGTAGACCGGAGTAAAGTGCGGGTAAAGTGTTTTGTAAGTGTCCCCCACACCACCCCCACCTTAGTTTTCATTCCATAACCTAATAACTCAAACTCAAATCAACTTAGGTGCTTTTTATAAACCCTAGGAAAGATTTGGTTGTTTGTTTGCCACCTTCACTCACCTCGCCATTCGCATATATAAAAAAGCTAAAAAGAAATATTCTTCTCTTGTGGGATTTAACTGAAAGCTACACACTTAACACCCACAACTTCTTATCATAAGGTGCATAATCACTTTGACTCTACCACTTAACCGGGATCTGACCTGTGGACCTGGTACACTTCAACTCAATACACATAAGTGAGTAGAAATCTGAATAGGTTAAGCATTCTTGTGTGCCTTAACTAAGTGGTGCAACAAACCAATTGATTGAGTTGTTTGGGCTGCACCACTCAATCTAAAATTGATCCATCCAGTAGCTTGCCACTTAGGGTTGATTCTTAGGCTGAACCAAGCACTACACATTATTTTTTATTTTTAAAGGAACATATCATCACCCGTGCTTTCAAAATTTGGAGTGTTCTACTAAACCTTGATTGAACCAACCTAAGAATTAAACCCTAAAAGCTACTAAACAAGGTTAAATCCTAAAAGACACATCATCAAATAACCTTGTTTTAGAACCCTGGTTGTGCACGTGCACACATTTTAACTGATCATTAAGGGTATAACCCATCTTAAGGGCCCATCACATTCCAAGAGCACGATCATCCCAAGCCTAGCTAAAACTAAGTAGACGTTGGCCTTAAGGATTTATTCGCTCTTTGGGGCTCAGATTGAGATTTTTTTTTCGATTAATCTGCTTTTACTGGTCCATCTGATGTCTAGCTAGGGGAGTAGCGTCAAACGACCGTGGCTGGGGGGTACACTAGAAACCGGAGGCATAAGCCAAAGGAAGAATCTTCTCCCCAATCCCTCCTTCTAACTGGTTGGATTGACCAGATAAAAGTAGACTAAATCATTTATAATCTCAAGATGGGTCCTGGGAGTCTGTAACTCTTTAGGCTACCCACATAAGGATAGGTTTGGTTGATTGTACTGCAGGGCACCTTTCTCTCTTCTATTTTCCCTCCTACTTCACCATGTACCTTTCCACTTCTTACATGCATTTCCCATCCTATCCTCCTACCACCACTTATCCCTAAGATGATTACTATCCCGACTTCACTTGTAATTACCCATCCTCTAGCTGGGATGACTTTGATTAGGGATATGAATCCTAACCTCAGTGTCCAAGGCTTAACCCTGGATAAGAAGATTATGATTATTATCCTTCTCAGAGCTACAATGATTATAGATCTTCATCCTTTGATCACCAAACCAACCCGATCTACAATTAGGAAGGATATAATGATTATAACACCTACCCTCCCCAGTATTCCATCGAAAATAGGTCATCACCCTTCTTTGAACAACCCAAGACGACCTACTACCTGGGAGGAACCCGAGAACCTCGACATCTTGACTCCCTTAGATTTAACCTAAACCCACCCAAACCTGAATCGAACCAGTTGGTTCAGGTGAACCAGATCCAGGATAGGGTGTTGGCTAATTTGAGGAACACTATACAATCTTTAGAAGCTCAGCAAACACCATGCACTAAAGAACTAGAGCCTAAGATCAAAATGATTGATGAACTTAAATATTCTCTATTGGATTTGCTTCAAAGTGTTAGGGATATGGACTTGGATGAGTTTCTTCTTGGGAAATTGTCAAGGTTGAGGATGAAATTTGTGGTTGCACTAGTTAAATCTTGGGATTATTCTCAAGATGAACCCCCTTCAAGAGAGCCAATGTCTGAACCCGCTCAGGCGCCTGTCGAGGGGGATACATTTTCTGAGACTGGGGATAACCAAGATGGGCAAGAGAAACCATTTGAGGATGAACCGATTGACTCACCCGAGATCCCTGAGCCAGGGAGCGAGGAAAAGTATGTCTCCACGGACCATGAAATGACATATGATTTTGAGACATATATAAATGAGGATCATGGATTCTTTGACTCTGAGGGTGAAGAATCTTCTGGTGAAGTCTCACTTGAACTTAAGGAAGAGGATTTTAGTGAGACAAATGGCCTTGAGGAATCTGAGAAACCAGTTGATAGCCCAATTATTGAAGATTTGGATTCGATTGGGGCTAACTTGGAGGATTTGAATCCTCATTTACTAGAAGATTCAATCAATAGCCCCATTCCTCAACCACACCCCAAGGGGATTGATTTTGATTTGGAAATCATTGTACCTAAGTCAATCTTGAGTCAGCCATGATTTTTGGACTTAGGAGAATCTTATGGGGTGAATGATATGTTAGAGGTCCCGAAACCTGACCACCTAATGTTGGAGGATGGAATTGTTGAAATAAAAATTTGGGAGGCTAATTCTTAGGGAAGTTTGATTTTGGATCTAAGGGTACCTATTGACCTAAAACCACCTACTTTCTACTAGGGTAACTGATTATTTTTCTGAGTTAGATGTTAAGTGGACAACCGCACCTATTGAACCATCTTTACCTGTTGTCCAACACTTTGGTCTTGGGTTGCACACCCCAAAACCGCAGGTCCGACCCCACAAGCTTAACAACCTTCAGTTCTGGGTGATTTTCATCAAGAACTTGAGAACCACTCGACCCTGGGGCATGGGTCTGCACCATAATCTCATCCACGTCTGTGGACATCTTCTGCTGGTAGGTTTCAGGATCAATATTTTGATTTTGATTCTGAACCGCACTTGTGAATTCTCAATTTCTTCTTTGTATGTATGTTATGCCTAGCTGAAGGAATTAAACTTAGCGCGTGTGTATACACTCCTCTCTGCGGAGCTGACCAGATTTTCACGACACTCAGGTGATATTCTGTTTACTTCGCCCTTTTCATGTCTTTATTTTTTCAATGAGGACATTGCATCATTTAGGCATGGGGGGTGGATAATCAATTCCTGAAATCATTATGTTAACTCCATAGAATTTCTTTTAGTTTCTTATAAAATTAAAAAAGAATTGAAAATTTGAAGAAAGATAAAAAAAAAGAAAGAAATTAGGAAAAGAGAACTTAGGCATTTGGAAGTTATTAACTTTAGGAAATGATACGAGAGGACCTAAACACTTAGACTCTTCAGGTCTTCAGCCTTAATTCGCCCGGGTGTCCACTCGAATGTGGATTTAGTCTCAAGTCCTCGCCAATTAAAATTTATTTTAATTTGGTAAATAATTTCAGATGATAAGTATGTGACTTATCAACCCGCCCTCTGATTTGGGGGGACTGTAAGCCTAAGCATCTACACACATTTTTTTGCACTAACTAACTTTCTGGAAGTTTTTATGGAAATTGAGTAGCTAAGAGATCGACTTGGGTGGTATGGCTGGCAAGTTGTCGGTGGTAACAGCTCATTGGCCGGTTGTCCAGAGCCCATCCACAAGACCATTTTCGTTGTACTGCCTTTAGGTAAATCTTAGACCATGGAAGCCACCTACTTATAAAAAAAGAAAAAAAAAAGAAAATGAAAAAGGAGAAAAAATAAATAAATAAAATCACACTTCACCGCACCAGTATGGCTGGCAAGTTATCGGTGGCAACAACTCATTGGCAGGTTGTCCAGAACCCAGCTCACAAAAAAAAAAAGCTTAATAATTCCCAAAACACTTAGGTAAGAAGTGGGGAAGTAGAATAAACCAGGGAGATATACACTAGGTTTGTACTTGTGTTAACCCCATAAATAAAAGAAGTAGGGAAAAATCTACCGATCGTAAAGATAAACCTTTAGGCAAGGTCACCTAGGGTCGTAGAAGCTCGAAGTCTGTCTTAACGGCCGTTTTGTGAGTCTCACTTTTTCACAAAGATGCTTAGTGCTTAGAGTCCTTTTCAAGTCTTAGGCGGGTCAGGTAGCCGTAAAAAGTTATCCCGTAACTCTCAAACTCCAAAAGTACAAAAAAATTAGAAAAGAAGAAAAATAAAAAAATATATGTACCTTCCATTTTCAAATAAGGCGAGGACTTAGGCGGTTTGCATTCTGGCAGACACCCGGGTACTGTTTAGTCTTTGTAGTTCAGAACCTTAATTGAAATTTTCTATTGTTAGTAAACGACTTAGGCCTAAGTAATCTAATCCTAATTTTGATTTTATACATAGCATGTAGTTTACTTTTGCTAGGGACTAGAAAAAGATAGGCAAGGGGGTATGATATAGATAATCTATCTAGGTTAAAATGCCTATTCATGTATGTTCTTAGGCTTAGATTTCCATTTCATGTTATAACTATTGCATAACATGCATCATTGTGCATTTAGAGTAGTTGTATATATTTTGGGTTAATTAGGCTCTTTTTAGGGTCAAGAGAGGAGAGGATTTATTTCAAGGCCTCGGATGGACGATCAGACCATATGGATCTGATTAATATGACGATCGGAGTCTAACGCCTCTGAAATTGTCCAGATCAGAGTCCCGTAGCATCACATGAAGCCCGAGGAAGATCAACAGCTAGGGGGCAATGCAACATCCATATGAGTTTTGGATGGAAAATCCAACCGTACGGATGGATCCAGAGCGACGATCGTAGTCCAACAGCGTAAGAATCATCCCGATCTGAGCACTGTGACACCCTCTACTAAAGAAAGAAGAATGGGCAGCCCAAGTGGCGCCACGTGGCATCATCCAGGTCGCCCAATGTCGGCCAGCAGCAGTAGCACACGTGCACAGCAGTAGCCACGTGCAGCGCATGCGCACAGCCACAGTCGCACGCTGCAACAGCACAGCGTATGCCATGCACGCTCGCACAAGGCGCGTGATGTGCGCAAGCGAAGCGCGCCATCGGGGCGGGTGCCAGTGGGGCGGGCGTGGATCTTCAAAGATGCACCTTTAGTGACGCTTGCAGCTATCACTAATGGTCAGCGCACACCAGTAAGTGGATTTGAAGGGCGGATCTTCAGTGACAGCTGCAGCGATGTTTATGGACGTCAGTAATGACCCAGAAGCTAATATGTTCTTCCTCCACTATAAAAGGACCTACCCACCACCACTCCAAACCATCTCTTCCTTTCTTCCTCTCACCACCTCCAAGGCTCTAGAGAGAGCTTGTCCCAAGCCCAGGATGCTCCTCTAGAGTAAAACCAAATAGTTTTCCGTCCTCTCACCCCCCTTCGTGGAGCATCTCGTGGTCGTCCTCTCACCACCCTTCGAGAAGAAGATCCTCGCCGCGACGTCATCCTGCCCCATCCTCTGTCCTCCGGCTCCATCCTCCTTTGTCTTGCTCCTCACCACCTACCTCCAGGCACCGTTTGATTGGTCGGCCCTGATAGGTTGTTAATATGATGATTTTATCGTTGAAATATGTATAGTGGTTAACCTAATTCGGACCTAACCATCTCTTTACAAAAATTTTTAACCTAGCCTACTTGATTTTATCTTATCACTTTTAGGCCCAGGGTCAAACTCAAGGAAGTGGGGTGCAAGTCGAGTTTCTACACTTTTCCTACAACGGGTCTCTTCTGTTCGTTTATTGTGTTTTTGGTGTTTTCTTATTTAGATTTTTTTTCTGGTAATCCTTGTCCTTGAGGAACTCCCTCAAAATTGTGTCCTTAACTTTTAGCCAAAACAGAATAAAAAATGGGTCTTGCTATTCGCAAGACGAGATACCTGCAAGTCAAACATTATCTTTTCTCTTTTATATATATTATTTTTTCTTTTTACTATTAGGAAAGCAACAGAAATAAAGTAAATATAGTATATATATATAGGTATATATTATGTATATAAAGGGGTGGGGGTGGAGGCGGCGATGAAGTGTAGCACGATGTCGAGTTGGTCGTCGTCTAGAGAGATGCAACCAACAGGACTGGGTGCCACGTGGAGTGTGGGATGGATGGTGGATGATGTATGTAACCACACTTTTTATGTACGCGTGTATCGGGGAATATCAGCAACTGGTGCAGATATTCCTGCGATATAGCGTATGGTAAATAATGTGAAAATATATATGTATGTATGTATATAAGTAAATATATCTATATGTATATATATATAGTTATAAATGTATTGGTATATATGTATATGTCGATATATATATATATATATATATGTATATATATATAGGTGTATATGTAGATATATATATATGTATGTATATATGTATACAGCTATATATGTATATATGTATATGTATATAAATATATATATAATACTATATAGATGTATATATATATATGGATATATATGTATAATAATAATATATGTATATGGGTATATGTATCTAGATATGTAGATATATGTACATAGTTATATAGATATATATATGTATATATGTATGTATATATATATATATAAGTATATGTATAAGTATATAGATATATATATGTATATATATATATGTATGTATACTATTACATAAGTATATAGATACTACTATGTATATAAATATAAGTATATATATATAGATATATGCATGTATATATATATATGTATATATATGTTACTATATATAAGTATACGTATATATATATAAGTTTATAATAGTGTTTATGTGTGTGTGGGTGTGTGTAAGTCTTGGTGAAGGTGTGTGTGTGCGTCAGTGTAATGTGTGCTGTGAGTGAGTGAAAGAGAGAGAGAGAGCGGGAGAGAGAGAGCTGGAGAGAGAGCACCGGAGAGAGAGGGCCGCACTACAGAAGGAGAACGCAAGCAGTCGCGAGTTAAGTCGTCTACAGATGGCGGCCGACCTTTGGAAGTCGCGTGCACGTGGGCGCGTACTCGCTCCGAGGAGATGAGGTGTCTGCGTCGCCGGCTGCGAGCACGGAGGCTCGCGACAGCGTGCGGAAGTGGACGCAGAGAAGGTCTGCAGGCGCACGTGGATGCTTGCAGAGGTTGGCAGGGAGGCGGAAGACGCTTGGTCGGCCGATGGCGGAAGACGCTTGGCCGACCGCTGCAGAGGCGTGCAGCGGCCGGTTGCGAGCACGGAGGCGGGCGACAGAGCGGAGGAACGGACGCGGAGAAGGTCCTGCAGGCGTGCGTGGAGGAGCTGAGCTCCTGCAGTTGCTCGCGGAGGCTGCAGGGGCGGCTGCTGCTGCTACTGCCACTTGGCTGCTGCTGCTGCTGCTTCAAGCTTCAGACCTTGAAGTGACAGCCATGGCGGGAAGGAGCGGGAATAAAAAAAAATGAAAAAGAGGAGAGCCACCACGCCCACCGGCTCTTTGAAGAGCTGGGCAATGGTGGTCTCACTGTGGTGGTGTGCGCCACAGTGAGCTCCTGCCCACCGGGTGTCGCCTTGGAGGAGAGCCGGCGTATGGGAGGGTAGAACGATGGTGGTGATGAGCTGAAGGTGGAGTTTCTTCTCTTGCTGCAACCTGCCTGTCCTTGAAGAAGAAGAACCCGTGGCTTTAAATAAAGGAAGAGAGCATGGCTGCATGCATGGATGCTACAGGGAGAGGGAGAGAATGGCAGCCGCAGGGAATGGGTTTAGCAGCTGCGGGGCATGGCGTGAAGAAGAAATTGTAGCAGCCGTTGGAAAAATAAAAATCAAGTGGAGATAAAAATATAGGTGGTGATTTTTGCAAAGAGGCACTTGAGGAAAAATGTAATATGCAAGCCACTCATTTCATTCTTCTTCCTCTTACTAAAATGCATGAATGCATGTATAGTTACAAATGCAACTACGGAATCCTAATATGCACAGGTAATGCTAGGAAATAGCATAAGAAGACATTATTGCAGGCGTATTTTGAGGTGCAACCATACATCATGCCTATCTTTTGCTAGTCCCTAGCAAAACAGTATTTAGAAATGATCTTAAGCTGACGATTTTCTTCTGAGGCAATATAGGTGTGTTTATTGTTGGATATTGTGAGAACCAATTGTAGAGAAGATTACCAGTCTTTTAAGTCTCACATGACAAAGATCATCTCTCGACTAACCAGGACTCTTGATATTTAAACCTTAAGTACGATTTACAGAACCTAGGAGGTTTTTGCCGTACTCGAGAGCTCAAGAGATTATGGCTTGTGCTTAGTGACGGATCAAGACTGACTAGATGAACATTGAGACTCAAGCGCAAGGTTTCACGAATCTTTAAGTACAGATTGGTCCCAGTTTCAGCTCGTGTTTTTGGATTGACCCTTAAGAAGATGACGAAAAACTCAACTCCCATTTTCTGATTTTTGTGTGGCTCAAAGGAAAACAAGGTATTTGCATCCAACCCTGAAGAACTTCTTGTTGGGCGAAGACTTTACAGACATTTATGAGATATACTGACTCTTTTGCAACATTTTTTTTTTGAAATACGTGTCAGTATATCTCTTACAACATTTTTTTTTTGAAGGAGCACACTTTTTTTTCTTTTTTGGAGGGAGAGTTTCTTTTTGGTGGAAAGAGTCGCTCCTAAACAAGACTAAAGCATGGGATAAAAAGTCTACCTGCGCGCACAGGTAAAGACTCCACCTTCCCTAATGAACACTAGGTTTGGATCTTTTGTTCATCTGGTCTTTTCTGATATGTGTAGTGTGAACCAAGTTTACTTAAGCTCTCAAGTAAAAGCAAACCAACGGATCCTGTACTGGTGTCTCAGGTACAAGAATACGTCCTTAGTTAGGAGAGATTCCAATCTATTTTATCAATGCTTAAGTGAATTAAGCTGAGCCTGAGCGAATCAAGCTTCTGTGGCCTGAAAGTCTTCAAAACAGAGGTTGAATATCCATAAACACTTTTTTCTTTTTTGTTTCAGCTTTTAGATCATTACTAAACGCCATTTATTATTATTATCATATATATATATTTTTTTCTTTTTTCTTTTTCTTGCATATTTATAATGGGTGGAAACTGTATGATACCATAAAATACCCAGATCCTATAGATGCCTATCCACCCCCCCATGCCAAACAATGCTATGTCCTCATATGCATGTAGGGAAAGGCAGAGAAAGGACGAAAGATAGGGTAAGGAGAGCTGAGGGTCAAGGTATAGAGCAAGGTGGTAGGGTGGGTGGATGGTGGGTGGTGAAGTGAAGAAGAGTGAAGTGCTTGTGATAGTGGAGTGAAAAGTGATGGTGGATGGTGAAAGGTTTGGCATTTCTTGGGACGAGAGTATCCCAAGCGGATCAGAAAACAGATCAGGAAGAAGAAGTTGGCCCTTAGATTGGCCAAGAAGAGGGGCTCTTTGGATAGATGGATCCAAAAGGGAATAGCCCCAGGGAGTAAGATGTGGGCTCAAGGTCCCAGTGTGGAGTTGCAAATCCGCCTGATTTGGCGGGAAAGAAAGGGCAATCCGATCTTTAAGAGTGTGGATCGGTGGTGAGTAGCCCGGAGATGACTCAGATCACGAGGTATGGGAAGCGAAGAAAACCTCGTCAGAAGTCTGGTCAGGAGAAGGTACGACAATAGGGAGGGATTGGGGAACGTCACAATTTGTGTTGGTCAGGCAGTCGTCAGGTAATTCACCGTAGTCTGAATAAGTCCCAAATAGTCCGATACATGCACTGACGGTCATGTCCTCGTCAGACGTGTCATCCTCGATGCAATCGCAATCAAAGTTCCTGGCTGCCTTGAAGATGTTAAGCTTGAGCTTCTCAGATCCAACGGCAATCTCGCAGTCGATAAGGGCACAGGCTGTGGCCAAGAAAGGTTGGCCGAGGATGATCGGACAATCAGAAAGGGAACTAGGAACTTCCATATCTAAAGCAAGAAAGTCAACATGAAAGCAAAGACTGTTGACCCTAACCACCACGTCTTCCACCACACCCTTCAGGATTTTGACAGAACGATCTGCCAACTGTAACGTGACAGGGGTGGGTTTCAGATTTCCTAAGGAAAATTTTTCGAGCATGATGGTCGATATGAGATTTATGGAAGATCCTAGATCAAGCAGGGCACGGTTAAAATTGCAGCCTTGAATGCTACAGGAAATGAGTGGTGTGCCTGGATCTTTCTGCTTCGGTGGTTGGTTTGACAGTATAGCACAACTCGCATGAGGCGAGAGAACCATTGGATTCTTAGTTTTCTTCGACTGTCGCCTGGGTGTTGTGTAGTCCTTGAAAAATCGGGCGACAGTTGGTATGTGGTCGATAGCCTCCTGCAGGGGTACTTTGATTTCTACATCCCTGAATAAATTATGCAGGTTATCAAAGGCCTATGTATCTTTCTTTTCGTCTTTTGGCTCCCTCAGTAGAGCCTCAGGGAATGGGACTGATTCTAGCAAGAATTTTGGTGCATCATCCTCTCGCGACTACGGTGTGCATCCAGAATGAGAGGGTGATGAAGAAGAAGATGGGCCAGGATCAGGTTGAGGCAGATCGATGGTCTGCTTGCCACTCCTTGTAGTGATAGCATTGGACGATGCGGGTCCAGTGGGATCATACGGCGGAGGAGGGTTCACAATGGGGACATAAGAGTGTGGTGCTGCAGCGGGATTAGCCTGAAATCCCGATGGAATGCTCGAAGCATGCAAATTTTGATGAACCTATCCCTGAGAAGGTTGTAGCTGTGGTTGCGTACCACGGGGTACAAAGTTTCGCGGGTTGGGAACAGGTTGGGTGGGAAGAGTGCCCTGAGATCGAGTCGCCATGCGTAGTTGACTGATCTCAGCATTCTGCTGCGCCAATTGGTACTGAAAAGAGGTCATGTTCTCTTCATGACACTTTGACATATCCGTCATCATTCGCATCAATTTGTCAAGAGGACTTGATGCGTGTTCAGTTTGTGGTATGCAAGGGCCTGATGGCAGATTCGCCATAGGATTAGACTGAGCCCTTGGGATGACGAGTGCGGATAGTCGCATTGGTCCACTCGCGGGGTTTTGGTGCTGCGGGTTGTTGGACCATGCGAAATTCAGATGATTACGCCACCCTGGGTTATAAGTGGCAGAGAACGGGTTGTTCCCCAGGGCGCAAACGTCTTCTATGCCAGAAGATGTGTCCCCATGTAAGTATGTGTCCGAGCACACGGAGGCTTGGTCCTTCGTGTCAAAATACTGGCTCGTAGAAGCCAGTTCCACATGACTTACAGAGTCGCTTGGCGCGACATTCGGTAAGGAATGTCTTACAGGGTTTCTCGGGATAAGCCTAGTGTTGAAAGAATTGGAATTGTGACGGAGTGGTGAAGAGGTGTTTGCCATGTTTGTGGAGGATGATTCGGCTTGTTTTCTAGATTTAGCAGTCAATTCAAACAGTTCGAGGTTGTGTGACCTCTTCCCAAACATGCACTACAGTAGGAAGAATTGGGGGGATAAGAGGGGAAAAGAGATGAGAGAAATGACGCCGCAAAGGTACACTTGATTACAAATCAATACAGTCAAGTTCCTAACCTCTACAGTGTGCCCTTAGACCTAAAGATCTAAGTTACCTACTATCATGAACTATGGAATCGAATGCGAGCACCGCTGAACCACCGGGCCAGATTGAAAGGCCGTTTGCCCCAGTCTTAGACACCCGATAGCACGTGGGAACTCTCACCAGCACGTAGCCGCTACACGCAGGTAGTTAGACCTCCAATCCTTAAGAAGGGTCAAGTTACTACCAATTTTAATTAGAGGCTTATGATCAAGTGCTTTTGGAATGTGAAGGGCATTGTTTACGGGTAATGCCCAAGTGATTGATTTTCAGAGTGTGTAAAAACAAGCATGCAACGGGGAAATCTCCCCGAATTGAAGTTTTTGATTGGTGAATGGTTTTTAGAGTTCAGCCTTAAGTAGTATGAATTTTAGGATTTTACTGAATTACCAATTCAACCAATCTCTAGGTTTTTGTGAGAATTCAAGTTTTCTTTCTAAGCCCAAGAAACCCTTCTTCAATATCAGTTGGTTAATGCATGCTAAAATGTAATGGGCTACCCTAAATGGAGATTTCTATGTGTGGATGCATGAGTCAGTTTTAAATTAGTGTGAAAAGGAGCCAAGCACTTCAATTCAAGTGCTCCCAATCACTAAGAAAAAATGTCCACACAAGGCTCAACCAATAGATAAAGAAACTAAAGTTGTTGGTGTTGAAATACTCGAGATCGAATCTGAGGCAAGTTAAAAGGTCGTGGTGGGGTTGGAATCAACTCAATTCCAAGTCTCCCCACCAAAAAATGTGATCCCAAATTGTAGATAAGTGAGGCAAACGAGGGGTGCAATCAATCATTTTATTTGCCTCAAAGAATACTTCCCATTGCGAAAAATTCAAGAATCAAGATTCTCGGATTTTCGCTATGCGAAGTAGGGCGGGAAATCCCGGGGCGGTGGGAGTGAAGATAATCAATCAAACAAGTGAATTTTAATCCACTTGCCCCAAGAGATCCCAAGAAGTTCTACTTTTTTAGTTTTTTAGTTTTTTTTTTTTATTAAGGTGGCAAGTTAACCCTAGTTTGCTAAGAAAAGAAAACTTACTTGTTCGGCAACATGTGCGAAGCTCCAATGCAGTGTTGGTGTCTTCACTCTCTCGTTCCCGCCTTCGATCTGCTCACGTCTTCGACTTCGTCTGCCTTCCTTCTCCTTACACCAGGTTCACCTGCACACCAAAAACAAAAAATACCCGTGAAGAGAGAAGAGAAAAATTGAAAGGAATTGAATAGAAACTTACTTGAAGGCGCACTTCCCCGGCAACGGCGCCAGAAAAAGATGTTTGGTCGACCCTAATAGGTTGTTAATATGATGATTTTATCGTTGAAATATGTATAGTGGTTAACCTAATTCGGACCTAACCATCTCTTTACAAAAATTTTTAACCTGACCTGCTTGATTTCATATTGTCACTTTTAGACCAGGATTGAACTCAGGGAAGTGGGGTGCAAGTCGAGTTTCTATACTTTTCTACAACGGGTCTCTTCCATTCGTTTATTATGTTTTTGGTATTTTTCTTATTTAGATTTTTTTTCTGGTAATCCTTGTCCTTGAGGCACTCCCTCAAAATTGTGTCATTGGCTTTTAGCCAAAACAAAATCAAAAATAGGTCTTGCTATTCGCAAGACGGGATACCTGCAGGGAAAAGATTATCGTTTCTCTTTTATATATATTATTTTGTCTTTTTACTATTAGGAAAGCAACAGAAATAAAGTAAATATAGTATATATATATATAGATATATATTATGTATATAAAGGGGTTGGGGTGGAGGCAACGATGAAGTGTAGCACAATGTCGAGTTAGTCGTCGTCTAGAGAGATGCAACCAACAGGATTGGATGCCGCGTGGAGTGTGGGATGGATGGTGGATGATGTATGTAACCACGCTTTTTTTGTACGCGTGTATCGGGGAATATCAGCAACTGGTGCAGATATTCCCGCGATACAGCGTATGGTAAATAATGTGAAAATATATATATGTATATATGTAAATATATCTATATGTATATATATATAGTTATAAATGTATAGATATATATGTATATGTATATATATATATATGTATGTATATATGTATATAGCTATATATGTATATGGGTATATGTATCTAGATATGTAGATATATGTACATAGTTATATAGATATATATATGTATATATGTATGTATGTATATATATATAAGTATATTTATAAGTATATATATGTATGTATGTATACTATTACATAAGTATATAGATACTACTATGTATATAAATATAAGTATATATATATATGTATATATATGTTACTATATATAGGTATACGTATATATATAAGTTTATAATAGTGTTTATGTGTGTGTGGGTGTGTGTAAGTGTTGGTGAAGGTGTGTGTGTGCGTCGGTGTAATGTGTGCTGTGAGTGAGTGAGAGAGAGAGCCGGAGAGAGCGGGCCGCACTGCAGAAGAGAGAACGTAGGCAGCCGCGGGTTAAGTCGTCTGCAGATGGTGGCCGACGTCTGGAAGTTGCGTACGCGTGGGTGCATACTCGCGCAGAGGAGATGAGGCGTCTGCGTCGCCGGCTGCGAGCTCGGAGGCTCGCGACAGCGCGCGGAAGCGGACGTGGAGAAGGTCTGCAGGCGCGCGCGGATGCTTGCAGAGGTTGGTAGGGAGGCGGAAGACGCTTGGCCGGCCGCTGCGGAGGCACGCAGCGGCCGGTTCCGGGCGCGGAGGCGGGCGACAGAGTAGAGGAACGGACGTAGGGAAGGTCCTGCAGGCGCGCGCGAAGGAGCTGAGCGCCTGCAGTTGCTCGCGGAGGCTGCGGGGGCGGCTGCTGCTACTACTTCAAGCTTCAGACCTTGAAGCGGTAGCCATGGCGAGAAGGAGCGGGAATAAAAAAAATGAAAAAGAGGAGAGCCACCACGCCCACCAGCTCTTTGAAGAGCTGGGCGGTGGTGGTCTCACTGTGGTGGTGTGCACCATAGTGAGCTCCTGCCCGCCGGGTGTCGCCTTGGAGGAGAGCTGGCGTATGGGAGGGTAGAACGGTGGTGGTGATGAGCTGAAGGTGGAGTTTCTTCTCTTGCTACAGCCTGCCTATCCTCAAAGAAGAAGAACCCGTGGCTTTAAATAGAGGAAGAGAGCATGGCTGCATGCATGGATGCTGCAGGGAGAGGGAGAGAATGGCAGCCGCAGGGAATGGGTTTGGCAGCTGCGGGAGGCATGGCGTAAAGAAGAAATTGTAGCAGCCGTTGGAAAAATAAAAATCAAGTGGAGATAAAAATATAGGTGGTGATTTTTGCAAAGAGGCACTTGAGGAAAAACGTAATATGCAAGCCACTTATTTCATTCTTCTTTCCTCTCACTAAAATGCATGAATGCATGTATAGTTACAAATGCAACTACGGAATCCTAATATGCACAGGTAATGCTGGGAAATAGCATAAGAAGGCAATATTGCAGGCGTATTTTGAGGTGTAATCAATGTCAAAGCGAGTCTTCCTCCGAGCAACCGTCGAGGGGGATTTCTCTCACCTCATTCTATCTTTTTATGCTTTCATAGTGTAGATTTTTCCTGCTTTCGTAGTGTAACAAACAATTCTTGATGAATAGATGATTGTTTCTCTCTCTCTCTCTTTTATATTTGCAAGTAGATTAGCTAGATAAGCATTTGTCAATCTGATCTCTTGCTTCCTAAAAATACCAAAAAAATTAGAAAAGATAAAAACGACCAAGAACAAATAAAAATGAAGCACGGTTTTCAAGTAAAGTAAACGTCGCCTCCCTATGTTCGACCTGGGACTCCCTTAGAGTTTTAGTATAAATTTTATTTGATCGATGTATTTTGCAACTACGACAACAGGTTACTTGTAAGCTAAATTTCCAAACGTGCGAAACACGACGTGACCAAGATGGAAGTCGGGTCAGGTGTAGAAGGGAAATTCTGAGACGTAACCGTAGGTGTGTTATCAGGCTTGTTAATCTTTCTTCCACTCCTCAACACGGTCACCACTTGGGGGTGTTCCATGAATACAACCCCCTTGCTCTTAGTGTTCTCCTCAGAAGAGCTAGGCAGCTTCCCCGGATCACATTGCCTAACTACCTCACTAAGATGACCAATTTTGGATTGCATATCAGTAATCATCTTATTTTGAGATTGGATGACCATATTCTAGTGCTCTTTCATTGCTTTCATCATGGCTTTCAATTCATCCATCTCAGAGGGCTTATTCTGAGGAGGGTTTTCATGAGATGGTTGGTATATGGGTTGGGGAGGTAAGGGTCTTGTATTCCTTGAGTTAGAAGCATCACCTTGCTTCCAAGAGAAGTTTGAATGGTTCTGCCACCCCGGATTATAGGTATTGGAATAAGGGTTATTACGAGGAGGGCGGAAACCTTAGGCCGCATTCAAATTGGCCTGAATCAACTCAGGGAATTGATTTGCCTGATGGCACTCCACATTGGTGTGCGTTGTACTTTGGCAAATGGAGCATTCTCTTGAAGCCTAAAAGATAGAGGCTGCTTACATGTTCATGTTGAGGTTTGCTAAAAGCCTCTCAAAGTTTTTATTCAATAGTTGAATTTGATAAGCTAAATCCTGAGAAGCCCCAACTTCATGGGCCTCTATCTTCCTCTGCAAGATTGATGGTTTTCTTTCTTGATAAGCAGAGGACAGATGTATGGAGTTGTCGCTTAATGTTTCAAATAATGCCAAGGCTTCATCCTCAGTTCTGGTCATGAAGGTTCCTGCACAAGCTGCATCGATGGTTTGCCTATGCCTTTCAGATAATCCGTTATAGAACTTTTCGACCAACTACCATCTTGGCACCTGATGGTGGGGGCATAACCTAAGAAGGTCATTAAAGCACTCCCAAGTCTCATGAAATTGCTTCCCTTCCTGTTGAGTAAAACCCATAATCTCTCTTCTGTAATGGTTGGTCTTACTCATAGGAAAATACCTTTTCAAAAATTCTCCCTTAAGGGTGGCCCAATCATTTACCCTCGCATCGAGGGTATGATACCAGTGCATGGCCTTATCCTTTGGGGAGAAAGGAAATAGAGTCCTCATCAGAGCTTCATCAGTAAAGCCCTGGAGCTTCACCGTGGAACAGACCTCGGTGAATTCCTCCAAATGCTGGTAGGGGTCCTCCCTAGTAGTACCATAAAAGGAGGGTAATAAAGATATGGTACTGCTCTTAATCTCATATGGATTATCCCCTACTGGTCGTCTTAGTGCTTGTGCGGGTTGGTTAGTTGGAATAAAATAGTCCCTTAGGGTCCTTTGTTGATTTTCTCCTTGATCAACCATTCCTTCTCTTTTCTCTCCTAGGTGAGCTCTCCTAAGAATTCTCTCGGGCTCAGGATCAAACACTAGACTACCCTCAAGAGAGCGTCTACCAAGCATACAATATCAATCACAACTTAGGTCCTTATTAAGTGAAACCTCCACTCTAAAGATAAGTCAAAAGGTCAAGGCTTATTCCTCTGTTCCCATGTAAGTGGTATAAGAGGGGTGCTGACTTGAAATCTTAACCTTCTTTGTTGTGGAGGTCGAATTAGTTGATATAAATGGCCAAACAAGTTTTCACTGCAATTACGTGCCTTAATTCAACCTTCGAGTGCCCTAGGACCTATACTTTGCTTGGATGATACTCCCAGGTGATCAAGTGAGCAGTTACTCCAAGGATGAATAAAGGGATGCAAGTAGGGCAAACCCTTCCTTTGAGGCGATGCGTATGCGGTGTCCCTTAACTACCCTTTTGTTCCTTTAAGGGGTGTCCCCCTCCGTGAAGTATCAAAACACTTGGTCAAAGATAGTGCCACCACCACCACAAAGCACAATAGGAGGGTTTGCACCGATAAAGAGATTGGTGCCTATAGCCTTAAGGGATCGAGTCTTAGTGCAGTGCCTAATGTGCATGCTCAGTGTCAGAAGTATGCAACACACCGCAAATCTTTTTAATTTTTTTTTTAAAACGTAGTCAAGTCCCTTAAAATCAGATCAAATGTGAATTGATTTGAGGGTTGAATCTGATTATCAGTCCCACTTTTAGTTATACGACCACTAAATTAGTAAGTTCAAACAACTTGGTGGTCTTGAATTTGAATTTGAATGCAAATGTGTGAATAGGAGCTGGATGCAAGAGTTAGAAAGGTGTACCTGTCTCTATCAATCTTCGTGCTAATATGGTTGCAATGCAATAATAAGATCTAATGTGCTGCTCAATCACCCCTAAATGCACCAACCTAAGGGTATGCAACTTCTAAACAGGCAGCTCGATATTTTCTTTTGTTGGTTTTAAAGGAGAGCAGGCAAAAAATGGAATCACGCATGCAAAAAAAGAAATGTAAACCGTAGTAGCTAAAGAATGTGGGGACAGACCCCCAAAAATTTAGCCCCAATTACTACAAGGGCGCAAAGATAGAAATAAATTCTGTGACGACAGAGAATCCCTTGTGAAAGTGGGATCCAGGTCTCTTACGTCTTTTCCTTGTGTGGCTTAGCTTGTGGTTGATGTCGCTGCTCTGTTGCACCTTGTCGCCTCGTCAGATTACTCATACAATAAAAAAAATGATCAGAAGATTGCTCAACTCAGAATATTAAAAAATAATAGCATGAATCTATTGTATCTGTTGCCTCCCCAACAGCGGCGCCATTTGATAGAGAGAGTTTCACTTAAAATAGCAATAGAATGATGCGTCGTTGTAATTAATGTGGTGGAAATCCCTCAATCAAAGATTCAAATAGATATGAATTTAAACCACGAAAAGGATGTCATATCCACAAGGAGGAATAGATTAATAATTTCACAAAATATTTTTCCTTTGTATTTATTCAATCACGTGCGTAATCCATGTTCAAATCTGTTGCGAAACAAGGTGAAAAGAAGGAACATGTCATAATTTAGAAATGCAGGGGTATGAATGTAATTTTCCTTTCATGAAATAACTTGTAATGGCATGTAACATAGTCATATTTCAAGACATGGGGCTTTCTCTTTTAGGTCATGTGAGTGCTTGGATGAGATTTATGCATTTATTAACATCAACATATAAGAGTTAAGTGCATGAAAGAAATACTATAACACGTAAGGGCATGCGTGCAATTTCACTCAAATATATTAATCAACTAAATATTGCAATAGGGTTTTTGGCAATGGCATGGATGGTAAATTTTAATGTCACCAAAAACAGAGGAAATTTCCTCTCTCCTCTTTGCGCACGTGAAGGCTTGGTGGCTGGCTAACTGAGGCTCGACGACGGTGCGTGGGAGAGAGGTGATCGCAATGGCAGGGGAAGCATGGCTGGAGGTGGTAGGTGGCAGTCAGCTAGAGAGCTTGACGCCGACGGAGCTGGCTGTAGGAGAGGACGAGGGTTGCTGCTGTCGCATGTGTACGGGGCAAGGCACCGTGGCCGGCTGACTGTTGGTCGCGTGAGGGGTGCACCACACGTAGGGAAGTTGGGCTGGCTGGAGGTGCATGCTGGTTGCCTGCTGCACACGGAGGAGAAGTGATGAGGCTCGCGTTGCTGCTGCAGAGAAGCAGAGGAGGAAGAAGGCGGTGCGGCATAGGCGCGCGCTGCTGCATAGGAGAAGATGAGGCACCGCGCAAGGCTACTGCGTGCGCGCACAAGGGCTGCTGCGTGGAGGTGAGATGGAGGTGCGCAGTGGAAGTGCGGTGGAAACTTGGCGTGGTGAAGGAAGTGCAAGGGCGCGGTGAAAGCGCTAGTGTAGCACCTGCAGGGCTTGCGGGTGTGGCTGCGCACAAGGTCGCTTGCAAGGGCCCTTGGCTGCCTCTTGCGCACGGTGGGTGGCTTGGGTACAGCGCCTGTAGGACTGCAAGGGAGGCGGTGGAGGGCGTTGGCACAGTGCTTGCTGGTTGCACAGTGCACGCAGTACTACCATGGATCTCCCCCAAGCCCCTCCACCTATCGCTCTATATCTCCTCTCTTCCACCCCTCAAGGGCTTTTCAAAATCCCTTACTAAATATGGCCAGCACTGTTTTCTTCTATTGAGGGAGGACGGCCGTAGGATAGATATTTGTGGGGAGGTGTTGAGGTCGACCAGAGGTTGAGGGAGGTGTTGAGGCGGCCATTTGTTGGGGGAAATTTATCCCCTCCCCCTGTTCTTTTCCAACATTATTCCTACAATCAATAAAGCATAAAATAATTACATACTAAGTTATAGAATGCGATAAAATAGATAAAAACTCAAGTAATGATACATGCACTTATTTAATGACCTAATGTGATTATTAACAAACATACTATGTTAAAATTGAAATACTTAGGCGTAACAATAGTCCATTAAAATGGACTCACCATACTGCAATGTTAAAATTACAGTATTAACCTTTGTTTCATATTTTCTTCTCGGAACATTAATTCCTTGAATTAGGCCCCTCTCTAGGTTATGTAGGTGCTCTTATTCTCCTTTTTAGGTCAAAATGGCCTAGTTAGGGCTCATGATGAGGCTCTCATCATACCCCCATGCCTAGCTTTTGCTAGTCCCTTAGCAAAATTTCAAGTTTTTAACATCTGTTATAGACCATGAGTTTCTTCTACAAGTTGTGATAGGTGCTTTTTCTTTTGCTCTGGTGATTAGGTTAGAATGCCAATAATAGGCTTAGAGGTACTGAAGTACCAACCAAAATCTGGACCTGACCCGCCTTAGCCTCAGTCCTCCACAATGGTTTTTAAGGCCTGCAGAAACTATCCTAGGGTTCGTTGGAGTTTCGTGGTTAAAGCACCCATGCTTGAGACATTTTTAGCCTTGGTTCAGTTTGCAGTGCATTTTTGTAAGAGAGAGAGACAGAGGATTTATTTGTTTGGAGAGCTTTCTCGCTCTTTTCTTTTTATTTCTAGCTTTGGATTGGTTTCTTAACACAGTCTATATCGGATTCCTTGTCCCCATCATCAATCCTTAAAGGTCCCTGACAATCGATGCTTCGTGATAACACTGCCCATGGCAACCCTGATGTCAGACCCGAATAGGTTGTTAATATGATGATTTTATCGTTGTAGTGTGTATAGTGGTTAACCTAAATCGGACCTAACCATCTCTTTACAAAATTTTTAACCTAGCCTACTTGATTTTATCTTGGTTACTTTTAAGCCCAGGGTCGAACTTAAGAAAGTGGGGTACAAGTCAAGTTTCTATGCCTTTCCTACAACGAATCTCTTCCGTTCATTTATTGTATTTTTTGTGTCTTTTCTATTTAGATTTTTTTTTCTGGTAATCTTTGTCCTTGAGGCACACCCTCAAAATTAGGTTCTTGGCTTTGAGCCAAATTAGGATTCCAAAATGGGTCTTGCTATTCACAAGACAGAGTTCCTGTAAGTCAAAGATTATCTTTTCTCTTTTATATATTTTTTTATCGTTTTATGGGCATGCAAGAGAAATAGAAATAAAGTAAATATAGTATAAATATATATGTATATACCATATATGTATACAGGGGTGGGGGTGGAGGCGGAGATGGAGTGTAGCACGGTGTCGAGTCGGTCGTCATCTAGAAAGACGCAACCAACGGGACAAGGTGCCGCGTGGGGTGTAAGATGGATGGTGGAAGATGAATGTGACCACGCTTTTTGTACGCGGGTATCGGGGAATATCAGCAACTGGTGCAGATATTCCCGCGATACCACGTACGGTAAATAATGTGAAAATATATATATATATATGTATGTAAATATATCTATATATATATATGGTTATAAATATATAGGTATATATATGTAGTTATATATGTACATATGTATATGTATATATATATAAGTATATGCATAGATAGATATATGTATAGATATATATGTATGTATATATATATGTATAAGTATGTATATATAACTATATAGATGTAAATATATATATCTCTATATATGGTAATATATGTATAAATATATGTATATATATGTATGTATAAGTATATGTGTATATATATGTATATACATATATAAGTATATAGATGTATATATATATATGTGTGTGTATGTATATAGACTAATGCATATTTTTATAAGTACTAATATATGTATAGATATAGGTATAAATATATATATATATATATATATGTATATAAGTATATGTATATATGTAAATATAAAAGTATATATATATATATAAGTATATAGATATATGTATATATATATATGTATACTAATAGTTAGTTATATAAATACTATATATATATTGATATAAGTATATATATATATAATTATATGTATATATATCAATATATATATGTATACGTATATATATATATATATATATATATATATATATATATATATATGTATGTATATAATAGTGTATAGCTGTGTGTGTATGAAAGTGTGAGTGTATGTGTGTGCAAGCGTCGGTAAAGTGAGTGAGAGAGTGTTGTGAGAGAGAGTGAGAGAGAGAGAGAGCGGGAGAGTGCTCGGTTCTGCTGGAGCTGGAGTTAAGTCGTCTGCAGCTTCCAAGCGCCGTCTGGAGGCTCCCATGCATGCGCACAAGTGCGTATGCGCGTGGAGAGGGGCGTGCTGGGAGGGAGTGATCGCGAGGAGAGGAGAGACGCAGTGCACCGTGCTACGCGAAGGGCTGGAGCAGGCGCTGGCAGGCGCGTGTGGGCGAAGAGAGTGGGCGAAGCAGGCGGGTTCAAGCATTGGCAGACGCACGGGCAAGCGCTGGCAGAACGTGGGGCAAGACGCGTGCGTGGGCGACAGGCGGTAGCGGTGCGTCGGGTGACTGGTTAAGTGAGAAATGCACCGGTCACCCCACTATAGCCACAGTGTTCCGCAAAAACTCGTGAACAGTGGCTACAGTGGTTGGGCGAGCCGCGCAACCGCCAACTGCAGGTGCTGTGAGTGCGAGCGGCTTGCGGCTGGCACGCATGGGCTGGCACGCGAGGAAGAAGGTCTGCGTCGGCCGGTTGCAGGTGCAGAGAAGTTCGCGACAGAGCGCACGGAGAGGAGGCAAGGGCGCTTGCAGGTCGCGCGGAGGCTTGCGGGTGCTGGCAGGGGTGCACGGTGAGGCTTGGCTGGCTGCTGTAGAGGAACGCAGTGGCCGGTTGTGGGTGGAAGAGAGAGTGCAATAGGGCGCTTGTGCGAAGAAGTTGGAGGCGGAGGCGCCTACAAGCACACGCGGAAGGCCAGGGCGGCCTGCAGGCTTGCGTGGAAAGGGGTGGTGCGGCTGCTGCTGCCGCCTTGCTACCGCTGCTGGAGCTTTGCTACCGCTGCTGGAGCTTTAAGCTTCAAGCTTCAAGCTTTGCTCCAATGGCTGAAGGTGTTTCAAATGGTGAACCAAGAAAAGAGCCACCACGCCCACCGGCTCTTTGATGGGCTGGGCGGTGGTGGACTCACGGTGGTGGTTGTGCACCACCGTGAGGTGCTTCTGTCCGTCAGGTGTCTCCTCAAAGGAGGAGGGCCGACGTATGGAGGGAGAGGGAGGAGACGGTGGCCTGGAAGGAGAAGTGTCGTGGGTTCTTTTGGCGTGGAGGACCAGGATGCTCATGAAGAAGAAGCCGCCCACTTTATATAGAAGAAGAAAGCCATGCACAGCCATGCCCTGGCTGTGCATGGCTTGCGCTTGGCTTGGCAGGGAGTGGGCTGCTGCAGCTGGCAGGGAGATCTATGAGCAAGGAAGCCTGGCGCGAGGAGGAAGAAGTCAATCCATACACAGTAGCTGCGGGAAGAAAGATTTTCAAATCAAATGGAAATAAAAATAAAAATGGGAGTTTTGCGAAGCAGCAGTTGAAGAAAATGTAAATTGAAAGGCCATTTTATTCACTCTCCTCCCCTCTCAATTAAATGTATGCATGCATGTATTTTTACAAATGCGACTATGGAAACCTAATATTCACAGGTAATGTTAGGAAATAGCACAAGACGGCACAATTGCAGGTGTACTTTTGTGGTGCAATCATACCCCCATGCCTATCTTTTGCTAGTCCCTAGCAAAATAGTATTTAGAAATGATGTTTAAGCAGAAGATTTTCTTCTGAGGTGACAAAGGTGTGTTTATTGTTGGATATTGTGAAAACCAATTGTAGAGAAGACTACCAGTACTTTAAGTCTCACATGACATAGATCATCTCTCGACTAACCAGGGCTCTTGATATTTAAACCTTAAGTATGATTTCCAGGACCCAGGGGGTTTTTGCCATACTCGAGAGCTCAAGAGATTATAGCTTGTGCATAGTGAAGGATCAAGACTGACCAGATGAACATTAACACTCAAGCCCAGGGTTTCACGAATTTTTAAGTATAGGTTGGTCCCAATTTTAGCTTGTGTCTTCGGATTGACCCTTAAAGAGATAGTGGAAACTCAACTCTCATTTTCTAATATTTGTGGCTCAAAGAGAACAGGGTAGAACCTTTTTTAGGGTAGAGACTTTACAGACATTTGCGAGATATACTGACTTATTTGCATCTTTTTTTCTTTTTTGTTTTTTTTTTTAAACACGTGTCAATATATCTCTTAGAACATTTTTTGAAGGAGCACACTTTTCTTTTTGGTGGGAGAGTTTCTTTTTGGAGGAAAGAGTTTCTCCTAAACACAAGACTAAAACCTGGGATAAAAAGTCTACCTGCACGCACAGGTAAGGACTCCACCTTCCCTAATGAATACTAGGGTTGGATCATATGTTCACCTGATCTTTCTTGATATGTGTAGTGTGAACCAAGTTAAGCTCTCAAGTAGAAGCAAACCAACGGATCTTGTACTGGTGTCTCAGGTACAAGAATACGTCCTTAGTTAGGAGAGATTCCGATCTATTTTGTCAATGCTCAAGTGAATTAAGCCGAGCCTGAGCGAATCAAGCTTCTGTGGCCTGAAAAGTCTTCAAAACAGAGGTTGAATATCCATAAACACTTATTGTATTTTTGTTTCAGCTTTCAGATCATTACTAAACACCATTTTCATTTTTCATCATTTTTTTTTCTTTTATATATATATATATATAGGTGGAAACTGCATGATACCATAAAATACCCAGATCCTAAGGATGCCTATCCACCCCCCCATGCCAAACAATGCTATGTCCTCATATGCATGCAGGGAAAGGTAGAGAAAGGACGGATGATTGAGTAACGAGAGTTGAGGTGCAGGGTATACAGCAGGGTGGTAGGGTGGGTGGTTGGTGGGTGGTGAAGAGAAAAGTGAAGTGATCGTGAAAACTGATGGTGGATGGTGAAGGTTCTGGCATTTCATGGGACGAGAGTGTCCCAAGCGGATCAGAGAACAAGTCAGGAGGAAGAAGTTGGCCCTCAGATTGGCCAAGAAGAGGGGCTTCTTGGATAGATGGATCCAAGAAGGAATAGCCCTAGTGAGAAGTATATTGGCTCAAGGTCCCAGTGTGGATTTACAAATTCGCCTGATTTGGCGAGAAAGAAAGGGCAATCCGGTCTTCAAGAGTGTGGACCGACGGTGAGTAGCCCGGATATGACTTAGACCATGAGGTATGGGAAGCGGAGAAAACCTCGTCAGAAGTCTGGCCAGGATAAGGTACGGGATGAGGGAGGGATGGGGGAACGTCACAATATGTGTCGGTCAAGCAATCATTAATGTTTTCAGGTAATCCACAGCAGTCAGAATTGCTCCCAATTAGTCCAATACACGCGCTGACTGCCATGTCCTCGTCAGACAAGTCATCCTCGATACAATCGCAATCAAAGTTCTTGGCTGCCTTGAAGATGTTAAGCTTGAGCTTTTCAGATCCAACGGCAATCTCAATACAGCCCGACTCACAGTCGATAAGTGCACGGGCTGTGGCCAAGAAATGTCGACCAAGGATGATCGGACAATCAGAAAGTGAGCTAGGAACTTCCATATCTAAAACAAGAAAGTCAACAGGAGAATAGCGACTGTTGACCCTAACCACCACGTCTTCCACCACACCCTTCGAGATTTTGACAGAACGATCTGCCAACTGTAACATGATAGGGGTGGGTTTCAGATTTCCGAAGGAAAATTTTTCGAGCATGATGGTCGGTATAAGATTTATGGAAGATCCTAGATCAAGCAGGGCACGGTTAAAATTGCAGCCTTGGATGCTACAGGAAATAAGCAGTGTGCCCGGATCTTTCTGCTTCGGTGGTAGGTTTGACAGTATAGCACAACTAGCATGACGCGAGAGAACCACCAGATTTTTAGTTTTCTTTGACTGTCACCTAGGTGTTGTGTAGTCTTTGAAAAATCAAGTGACAGAAGGTATGTGATCGATAGCCTCGAGCAAGGGTACCTTGATTTCTACATCCCTGAACAAATTACGCAAGTTATTAAAGGCCTGCGTATCTTTCTTTTTGCCTTTTGGCTCCCTCAGTAGAGCCTTAGGGAATGACACTGATTCTGACACTAATTTGGGTGTATCATCCTCTCGCGAATGAGGTGCGCATCCCGAATGAGAGGGCGATGAAGAAGAAGACGGGCCAGGATCAGGTCGAGGCGGATCGATGGTCTGCTTGCTGCTCCTCGTAGTGATACCATTGGATGATGTGGGTCTAGTGGGATCATACGGAGGAGGAGGGTTCGTAACGGGGACATAAGAGTGAGGTGATGCAGTGGGATTGGCCTGAAATCCCGGTGGAATGCTCGGAGCCTGCAGAATTTGATGAACCTGTTCCTTAGAGGGTTGTACCTGTGGTTGAGGACCACGGGGTACAAAATTTCGCGGGTTGGGGACAGGTTGGGCGAGAAGAGTGCCCTGAGATCGAGTCGCCATGCGTAGTTGACTGATCTCAGCATTCTGCTGGGCCAATTGGTGCTGAAGAGAGGTCATGTTCTCTTCATGGCGCTTTGACATATCCGTCATCATTCGCATCAATTTGTCAAGAGGACTTGATGCGTGTTCTGCTTGCAGTACGCAAGGGCCTGATGGCGGATCCGCCAAAGGATTAGACTGGGCCCTTGGGATGATGGGTGCGGATGGTTGCATTGGTCCACCTGCGGGGTTTTGGCGTTGCGGGTTGTTGGACCATGGGGAGTTCGGATGATTACACCACCCTAGGTTATAAGTGGCAGAGAACGGGTTGTTCCCTAGGGCGCAAGCATCTTCTATGCCAGAAGACGTGTCCACATGTAAGTATGCGTCCGAGCACACGGAGGCTCGGTCCTCCGTGTCGAAATACTGGCTAGTAGAAGCCAGTTCCAAATGGCTTACCGAGTTGCTCGGCGTGACACTCGGTAAGGAAGGTCTTACAGGGTTTCTCGAGATAAGCCTGGTGTTGGAAGAATTGGGATTGTGACGAAGTGGTGAAGTGGGGATGTTTGCCATAGAATGGGCAGGGTTGGCTAGAAGCTTGTCCAGCTTATGTGCACGACGAAGACTTCATCCAATTTTTGTGCAATAAGGCTTAGATCAGTGGATGAATGGGAGGGTCCTGTGTCAACTTCGTGGATATTTCGGGGCTAGCTGGTACGATTAAAAGCGACAATGGAGGCATTGTTCATTGAGTTTCCACTCATATTTCAAACAATTCGAATGCTCCATTCTCGTCTTTATTCATAAAGTTCCCTCCGCAGGAAGCATCTGCAATCTGCTTCAAAGTCTCATTTAGCCCATAGTAGAAAATCTGGGCTATATGCCACTTAGGCAGAGCATGGTGCGGACACTTCCTGAGGAGGTCATTATACCTCTCCCATGCCTCATCAAATTGTTCGCCGTTTTGTTGCGTAAATGAAGTGATGGCACGGCGAAGTGCATTGGTTCGCCCGATTGGGAAGAACTTCTTGAGAAATGATGTTCGCATCTCTTCCCAAGAGTGGATGGTTCTCCCAAAGGTGCGTAACCACTGCGACGCTTTATCCCACAATGAAAATGGGAACATTTTCATGAGGACTATAGGTAACCCGACATTTCTTGGTTTAACCGTTTCAGCTAGTCGGGTTAGGTCTTCCAAGTGGAGAAAGGGATCTTCACTTGCAAGACCATGGAAGTGAAAATTTATTAAGCCAATTATGTTAGGTTTCAATTCAAAGTCGTCCTCGCCCATGGGGACCTTGAATTTGTCCTATGGTCTCTGTAGCAGCGGGATTTTGATAGGAGCTAAGAGACCTAGGCTCCTCTCATTTTGGAGGGTTCTGCATTTCCTCCAATGTTTCCCGAATGGCTTCCATTTGTTCATTATACATTTCCATTTGGGCTTGGAGGCGGGTTATGGGATCTAAGGCTCCACCACCTGGTGGGTTTTGAGGGTGGTTTCCTCCCTTAGGATTTGGGGTTGGGCGTGTAGCCATGTTTGTGGAGGAGAAGGACGATTTAGCTCCTTTTCTAAAATTATCAGGCAATTCAAATAGTTCAGGGTTTTGTGACCTCCTCCCAAACATGCACTACCGCAGGAAGAATTGGGGGGGGATAAGAAGGGAAAAGAGATGAGAGAAATGACGCCGTAAAGGTACACTTGATGACAAATCAATTCAATCCAATTCCTAACCTCTACAGTGTGCCCTTAGACCTAAAGATCTAAGTTACCTACTATCACGAACTACGAAACTGAATGCGAGCACCGCGGAACCACTAGGCCAGATTGAAAGGCCGTTTGCCCAAGTCATAGACACCCGATAGCACGCGGGAACCCTCACCAGCACGTAGACGCTACACGCAGGTAGTTAGACCTCCAATCCTCAGTAAGGGTCAAGTTACTACCAATTTTAGTTAGAGGCTTAGGGTCAAGTGCTTTTGGAATGTGAAAGGCGTTGTCTACGGGTAATGCCCAAGTGATTGATTTTCAGAGTGTGTAAAACAAGCATGCAACGGGGAAATCTCCCCGAATTGAAGTTTTTAATTGGTGAATGGTTTTTAGAGTTCAGCCTTAAGTAGTATGGATTTTAGGATTTCGCTGAAATACCAATTCAACCAATCTCCGGGTTTTGAGAGAATACAAGTTTTCTTCTAAGCCCAACAAACCCTTCTTCAATTTAAATTGTTTAATGCATGCTAAAATGCAATGGGCTACCCTAAATGGAGATTTCTATGTGTGGATACACGAATCAATTTTAGATCAGTGTGAAAGGGAGCCAAAGCACTTCAATTCAAGTGCTCCCAATCACCAAAAAGATGTCCACACACAAGGCTCAACCAAAAGATAAAGAAAATCAAGTTGTTGGGGTTGAAGTATTCGGGATCGAATCTTAGGCAAGTTGAAAAGTTGTGGTAGGGTTGGAATCAACTCAATTCCAAGTCTCCTCACCAAAAAGGTGATCCCGAATTGCAGGTAAGTGAGGCAAAGAGGAGTGTAATCAATCGTTTTATGTTTGCCTCAAGGAATACTTCCCACGGCGAAAAATTCAAGAATCAAGATTCTTGGATTTTCGCTATGCGAGGTAAGGCGGGAAATCCCAGGGCAGTGGAGTGAAGACAATCAATCAAACAAGTGAATTTTAATCCACTTGCCCCAAGAGATCCCAAGAAGTTTTTCTAGTTTTTTTTGTTTTTAGTTTTTTTTTTTTGTTAAGGTGACAAGTTAACCTAAGTTTCTAAGAAAAGAAGACCTACTTGTTTGGCAACGTGTGCGAAGCTCCAATACGGTGTCGGCGTCTTCACGCTCTCGTTCCCGCCTAGGATCTGCCGATGTCTCTGACTTCGTCTGCCTTCCTTCTCCTTGCAACAGGTTCACCTGCAGACCAAAAATAGAGACACCCGTGAAGAGAAGGGTGTGAGAAGAGAAAAAAATTACAGGAATGGAGTAAAACTTACTTGAAGGTGCACTTCCCCAGCAATGGCGCCAGAAAAGGTATGGTGTCGGACCAGAATAGGTTGTTAATATAATGATTTTATCGTTGCAGTGTGTATAATGGTTAACCTAAATCAGACTTAACCATCTCTTTACAACATTTTTAACCTGGCCTACTTGATTTTATCTTGGTCACTTTTAGGCCCAGGGTCGAACTCAGGGAAGTGGGGTACAAGTCAAGTTTCTACGCCTTTCCTACAACGAATCACTTCTGTTAGTTTATTGTGTTTTTTGTGTTTTTTCTATTTAGATTTTTTTCTGGTAATCTTTGTCCTTGAGGCACACCCTCAAAATTAGGTTCTTGTCTTTGAGACAAATCAGGGTTCCAAAGTGGGTCTTGCTATTCACAAGACGGAGTTCCTGCAAGTCAAAGATTATCTTTTCTCTTTTATATATTTTTTTATCTTTTTATGGGCATGCAAGAGAATTAGAAATAAAGTAAATATAGTATAGATATATGTATATACTATATATGTATAAAGGGGTGGGGGTGGAGGCGGAGATGGAGTGTAGCACGGTGTCGAGTCAGTCGTCGTCTAGAAAGACGCAACCAAGGGGACGAGGTGCCGCGTGGGGAGTAAGATGGATGGTGGAAGATGAATGTGACCACGCTTTTTGTACGCAGGTATCGGGGAATATCAGCAACTGGTGCAGATATTCCCGCGATACCACGTTTGGTAAATAATGTGAAAATATATATATATGTATGTAAATATATCTATATATATGTATGGTTATAAATATATAGGTATATATATGTAGTTATATATGTATATATGTATATGTACATATATATATACGTATATGTATATATATATATAAGTATATGTATAGATAGATATATATGTATGTATATATATATGTATAAGTATGTATATATAACTATATAGATGTAAATATATATATATATGTATCTATATATGGTAATATATGTATATAGATATATGTAGTTAGATTTGTATATATATATGTATATATAGTTACAGATATATATATATGTATGTATATTTATATATATGTATATATGTATAAATATATGTATATATATGTATGTATAAGTATATGTGTATATATATGTATTTACATATATAAGTATATAGATGTGTATATATATATATATATATATAAGTATATAGATATATGTATATATATATGTATACTAATACTTAGTTATATAAATACTATATATATATAGATATAAGTATATATATATATAAATATATGTATATATATCAATATATATATGTATACGTATATATATATATATGTATATAATAGTGTATAGGTGTGTGTGTGTATGAAAGTGTGAGTGTATGTGTGTGCAAGCGTCGGTAAAGAGAGTGAGAGAGTGTTGTGAGAGAGAGTGAGAGAGAGAGCAGGAGAGCACTCGGTTCTGCTGGAGTGGGCGAAGCAGGCAGGTGCGGGCACTGGCAAATGCTCGGGCGGGTGCTGGCAGAATGCGGGGCGAGACGCATGCGCTGGCGACAGGCGGTAGCGGCGCACCGAGTGACCGGTGAAGTGAGAAACTCACCGGTCACCCCAATGTAGTAACAGTGTTCCGTAGAAATGCGTGAACAGTGGCTATAGTGGTCGGGCAAGCCACGCGACCGCCTGCTGCAGGTGCTGTGAGTGCAGGCGGCTTGTGGCTAGCGCGCGTGGGCTGGCGCGCGAGCAAGAAGGTCTGCATCGGCCGGTTACAGGCGCAGAGAAGTTCGCGACAGAGTGTGAGGAGAGGAGGCAAGGGCGCCTGCAGGACGCGCGGAGGCTTGTGGGTGCTGGCTGGGGTGCACGGTGAGGCTTGGTTGGCCGCTGCAGAGTTGTGCAGTGGCCGGTTGCAGGCGGAAGAGAGAGCGCGATAGGGCGCTTGCGCGAAGAAGCTGGTGGCGGAGGCGCCTACAGGCACACGCGGAAGGCGAGGGCGGCCTGTAGGCTTGCATGGAAAGGGGTGGTGCGGCTGCTGCTGCTGCCTTGCTGCCGCTGCTGAAGCTTTGAGCTTCAAGCTTGAAGCTTTGCTCCAATGTCTGAAGGTGCTTCAAACGGTGAACCAAGAAAAGAGCCACCACGCCCACCGGCTCTTTGATGAGCTGGGCGGTGGTGGACTCACGGTGGTGGTTGTGCACCACCGTGAGGTGCTTCTGTCCGTCAGGTGTCTCCTCAAAGGAGGAGGGCCGACGTATGGAGGGAGAGGGAGGAGACGGTGGCCTGGAAGGAGAAGTGTTGTGGGTTCTTTTGGCGTGGAGGACCAGGATGCTCATGAAGAAGAAGCCGCCCACTTTATATAGAAGAAGAAAGCCATGCACAGCCATGCCCTGGCTGTGCATGGCTTGCGCTTGGCTTGGCAGGGAGTGGGCTGCTGCAGCTGGCAGGGAGATCTATGAGCAAGGAAGCATGGCGCGAGGAGGAAGAAGTCAATCCATGCACAGCAGCCGCGGGAAGAAAGATTTTCAAATCAAATGGAAATAAAAATAAAGATGGGAATTTTGAGAAGTAGCACATGAAGAAAATGTAAATTGCGAGGCCATTTTATTCACTCTCCTCCCCTCTCAATTAAATGTATGCATGCATGTATTTTTACAAATGCGACTATGGAAACCTAGTATTCACAGGTAATGCTAGGAAATAGCACAAGACGGCACAATTGCAGGTGTATTTTTGCGGTGCAATCAAACCCCCAGAACCCTGGCTTTCGAGATTTCGAGATAATCCCGCCCATGGCGTTCCATGGCCGAATCCAGACCCTGGCAATCGACATTTCGTGATAATGCCGCCCATAGTATCTGAACAAGCAGAGTGCATACATGCCCCCGGTAGGATATTTAAATATCCTAAGAGACAAGCACCAAGGAGACGATATGTTGTTATGCAACTTCGAGGGGAATTTCCCGCCTCTCCGCGCCGAAACTCGTCCAAATCAACTTGTGTTGATCGGCCTCTCTTAATCTAGGCAACTTTTTTCAAAACATTAAAACCCTTTTGCATGATTTTGATAGCTATGCATACTGAACTAGACTGTGTGTGGGTTGGGGTATTTAGGTTACTGAGTCCTGCAAACCGAAGGTCAGTTAACAAGGCTGAATACTCCCTAAGTCTTAGACCTAATACTTAAACTTCGCATTTTCCCCAACCTCTTAAGGATTATCCAGATCTTAGTAGGTACTCCAATTTTTAAGCCTAAGAGTCTAGCCCAAAAGGCCTATGATCAGCGTTCTTGCTAATCTCTTTCTGTGTCTCATTAGCATTTTTCTTCATTTTTTATCTTCTTGATGAGGTCTAGAACTTTAGTTATTACCTTAATCTCTTACTAATGACTATCTCTTTTGCTTTTTCATTTTATGCTCCTTTTTGTCATTTTGCTCTTTTCCTCCTCCTCATGATAATGTGGCTCACCAAATTTCCTCCCTCCTCCATTTTTTTGTTCTTTTTCATAATTTTTCAAATTTTTTGTGTTTTTGACACATGTGAATTTTTTTGTGAGAATCATTCTGACTTTTTCTTGGTTCTATATGTATGTACTTTACCACCCCCCCATGCCTAAGTTTTGCAATGTCCTTATTGTAAATGGAGGGTGTGAAACAGTGTTGGGTTCAGGGGCTTAGAACAGGATAAATCAGGTGGGTGAATGGGTCAGGAAGTGACTGATGCTGAGGATCGACTGTCTAAGGCTGAACTCAAGGTGCAATAGACGTGGAGTACAAATGGATAATTAGATGGATCTCGGGTTTTTGGAATGACGGGTTGCCTCCCGTTAAGTGCTAAATTCAATGCCTTCAGTCGAGCGGAACATGGAATGGAGAGGGAGTGGTCAAATCAGTGGAATTTTGTAAAACAAGCACCTTGATTAAGAGCCTGGTTGGTCTAACCAAGTGCTTGTTAAGATCAGAGGGCTGATGATGCAGCCCAAACCCAATCGGTCTAGTGGGTTGATAGATATAGATCAACAGATGTGGAACCCACCATATGCAATGGAGCTCTGATGGATGTGGAAATGAAAACTTGAGTTTTGGCTGAGTCAAATCAGCCTGGTCAGAGTAGGGCTCCGAAAAATGAGCAGTGAATGGTGTGGAAACCCTACATGGGAGATCATAGAATGATGGATCATGATTTTCAGTCTGATCGATGTCCGATGCCCAGTATAGATGTGGAGTTGAATCATCTGCAATCGGCTCAATGAGAGGTGAATCAAAATAGAAATTGAGTTTGGTTGCGAATCAGGGTGGAGAACAGGTTTTGATCAATTCTGCATGTGTGGAAGAGGTGGCTTCAATGAGAATTGTATATGAGGGCTCTTCTAGAAAGGAATGATAGGTGGTCTCATATAGAGAGTCCTCATAGTAACTTTCAAAATCAAAAATGAATGCCTGGAGAGTGTCTATAGGATGCAGGAAATCTGAATTGAAAAAAGATTCATATTCTAGGTTGCAATCACTCGGTATTTTCTGGTTTTGGTTCCTGAGAATCGAAAGGAAATGATTCGGTGTCACTGGAACCTGAACTGAAATCAGTGATCTCGGGAACCGGGACCTCAAAAATGGAGTTAGAGAATGAGTCATGTGAGCTAAGGTTGTAGATTGGCTTGTTATAATCAGGAAGCAGATTTTCTCTGATGTTATGGTTAGATTCGAAATCGTCAGAGAGTTTGCAAAAATCAAAATCTAAATGAGATTCAAGATAATGAGTTCCACCATAGAATAAATCATATGATGTGGATTCAGCAGCCTAACTGGGGTCTAGCCTAGATGTCAATTCAAAGGTGTACTTATTTGTTCTAGGCTCAAGTTTTAAGCTGGTAGGATAGACCCAATTGAAACCCCACTCGTCCAACTCCTCGGTTTCTGTATCGTAAATTGGCGTGACTTCCGAAAAATCAATTTGTCTTTATGAGAATGTTGGCTAGGGTTATTCATCAAATAGAGGCCCAAAATAACATTCTTCATTGCAAGATTGATCTTCCTCATATGGGCCTCGAAATCTTCCCAATAGGTTTCAGATCCAGGTTCTAGGCTTAGGATGTGGGTTAAATCACTAGGATCTAGGTCTGAATTACCTTCGAGGGTCACCTTATTAGAATAAGGGGCAGAATTTACACCCTCGAGAGGTTCAATTTTAACCTCATTATTGCAGGAGTTTTGGAATTCTAAGCTTGGTGATCCAGGGTCTAGGGTTGGCTCAACCTTGTATTCTCCTGCAATTGGAACTTTCCAACCTTCTTCAATATCAGGCACATTGAACTCCATCTAGGTTGGGAATCCATAACCATTCTGTGCCTCAAACCTGAGATCTGGGAAATCAGATTGATCCTTGATATTGTTCCAAGATGGTTCATCCTCTGTTTGTGGCATATACGGGTATTTCTGGTCGATAATTTATTTTAATAATCTCATTATCTCTTCCCATTTTTCAAGATCATCTTGGTGTTGTTCCCAAAGTACAGAATTTGTTATGCATTGGATGTATTCAAGGTTGTGCAACTTTTCTATCTCAATGTATCCTGTGATGAGCATGTCTCAGGTTGACCCTTTTGTGGCTTCTGCCAATAACACCTGGGCACAGGTTATGATGAAGGTTGTAGTTGTTGGGACATCAACCGGAATGTTTTTTACTGGTGTTGAGGTTTTGTCTTCATTTTTATAGAATTTCAGGGCATCCTCAATCATCCTATCTCTCATGGATCTCTGGGATTCAGGTTTCTTGAATGGTAGTCCTAAGTGGTTTGGCTGCATATTTGGATCAGGTGGTGGAATCAAGATGTAGAATTAGAGTTTGAATCAAGATGTAGAATCGAGTTGTTGAGCAAATAGATCTGAATAAAGAGTCCCATTGAAGTTTTATGTGTGTGCTCTAAAGAGAAAAGATGAGGGACTGGAAATGTTTTTGACCCAATCAAGGCACCCAAACACGTTTGGATGACTATGGAGGTTCAGGGCGGATGATACCCCTGGATCGGAAGGTCATCCACCTGAGAATTACTTGGGCAACCAGAGAGGGAGAGTCCTGCAAAGACCCCTACACGGTAGAGCGTCCCTACGGGTTACAGGGTTTCCCCCACCCGACCTCTCTTGTCACTGAGATTCCAGGTAGACCAAAATAGGGACCTTGACCTCTTAAGTCTACCACTTTTAAGATCAAAGGTGCTTTTTAGGGTTTTCACTTGAACTTTAGATGTTTTGGTTTTGTGACCTAATTTGGAGGTTAGTTGACCCAAAGGGTCAACTTCACCTGACCTACCCTAAAAGATGGCAGAATGAGTCTAGGTTAAGATCTAGAATCACCTTGATTTGACTCCTAGGTTATTAGGTCCAAGATTTTTAAGATTCAAGTGATTTTAGAGCTCAGTTTTAGGGTTTATCTTGCTTAGATCTCTTCAATCAAGGGCTTGGGTAGCACACTGATGCGGGAGGGTTTATTTTCTTTTTAAATAGGCATGTGTGAACTAGCACTCCAAAAACCCTATTGTAGAAACCCTAAGTTGGTTCTACTTCCAATCCTCTTTTCTTTTCACAAGAGTTCTCTTTGGACTTCAAAACAAGAAATGTGTTGTCCTCGGAGATTTAAGCGTGATTTCTATTAGGCACAAGAATTTTGTGGGATAGGATCTCTAAAAAAAATCACTTCTACTTCAATAGGTTTTGAAAAATTTTCGCAAAATCAGGAAACTTTGCCTTAAAGATGGTAATTACTATAAAAAGAAGGCTATTAATTCCTAATTGATTACTTCCTTTTGTCTTCCTAGGATTAGGAGGTGGATTTTAGGGAAGAACAAAGATTACCTGCCCTGAAGTGGTTGACTTGTGCGGGAGATCTTCTCGTGAAATACCTTGCAAGATCACAGCAAAACAAATAAGGCAAGTTAGTGTTCAAATATAACCAAAAGGAATGCAGAGATTAGTGATAAATTGCGTGTTGCTCCCCGGCAATGGCAGCAAAATGTTGACGAGGCGAAGCTGGGGTTTTAAGAGATGTTACGTTGTAGTACAGATGAAATCGCCTCGAAAATAAATAAGAATTTATTACTTGAAAACCTAGGTATCCGAGGTCGAACACAGAGAGCAAATGAAATTTATTCACTAATCTCAATATAATTGAACACTTAAAGTTACTCAAAACCTAATTCAGAGTATAAATGCAAGAGTTTAGGAGTTAAAATTGTAGCAAAAATAGAAGAATTGGATGTCTGATTCTATAATCGGACGTCTTAAAAAGATATCTCCCTTTTAGCTCTTATTTCCTTTCTTCTTCTTCAGCCTTCTCTTTTCTGCTTTCTTGCTTTCTTTCTTTTTCTCTTTGCCTTCTACCTTTGGTTATCTGCCTCTTCTTCCTTGTCTCTTCTTTGCGGCTCCTTTCCTTGCTTTAGCCTTGCTTTTCTTCTTTCTCTTTCTTCTCTTGCACAGTGCCTTTCTCCTTCTTCCTCTGTAATCTTCTTCTTCTGCCTTGTTCTTTGGCCTTCTTCTTTCTTCTTCTACTCTCTTTCTTTGACTTTGATTTCTTTCTTTCTTCTTTCTTCTTCCTCTGCAATCTTCTTCTACAGCTAAGTCCTTCCTCAACTTTGGCCTCCTTTGCCTTCAAGTCTTGCCTTCAGCAGCTGCCTCCTTCTTCTTCTTTTCTTCAGCCTCTGCCCTTGGTCTTCTTCTTCAGCTGCTCCTCTTCTTCCTTCTTAGCTCCCTTAACTTTGGCTGCGACTGCACCTTCAGCTCCCACTTCTTCTTCCTTGGGCTCGCACATAGGAGCAAAACCTACCCCTACGCACCCCGCGTCTCTCTCTATTTCACTCTTAGGTATGCTCTCCCAGAGTTGGATAATCAGGTCAGGTTTCGTGTGCCAAGGTCCAGGTGTACTGGCGTGGTGTAGTGATAAACGCCAGTTTATCATCATTCTTATGCATTAAAACAAACCTATCTCTTAGGATTTTTACTCCGCAAACGGGTTTTTGGGCTACATTTAGGCATAAATTAGGTTAGGCATGCATTGCATTTTTTGTTGTCTTTTAATGTGTTTTTGTGAGTGTTAGGGATGTATAGATACACAGATCCCTAAAACCCTAGCACTCAAGAAGGCAAATGGTGAAGGAGAAGCCCATACTAACTGGAACTCAGCTTGATCTAGCTCACCACAGCTGGAACCTAGCTCACTTGAACTAGGGTTAGCTCATCCCAGCTCCATTCAGCTAATCTCAGCTGAATGGCAGCTCAAGAGAGTTCATCTTAGCTCACCCTAGCTCAAGTCAGCTCAGATCCAGCTCAACTTAGCTGAGTCTAGCTCATCGCAGCTCCCACTAGTCCACAGGGAGCTTTAGCTAGCTCAGCTGAGTTGACAGGAGTTCACCCCAACTTAGATCCAGCTACATCCAGCTCCACTCAACTCCAACTAGCTGATGAAGAACTCATCCCAGCTCAGGAAGCTCAAGTCCAGCTCCCGGGGACTTAGCTTAGCTCAACACAAATATGGCCTTGCAGCCCTGTCAAACAACAGGGGAAGCTTTGCTGTGTCATGGCGAAGGTGAGGGGGGGTTTAGCATGGCACAGACCGGCCTAGGTGTGCGTGCCTAGGTCAGACTGTGACCGTGCTTATGGGTTTGTTTGGTAGTTGTTTAGGGAGGTGATGGCGGTCAGTGGATGGGCAGAAGGTGATCAATGGGTGATGGCGGAGGTGATGAGGTGTCTGGCGTGGTGTGTGGAGGGTGTGGAGCGGTGGATGCGCCTCACTGGTGGTCAGCCGGAGATGAGGGAGATGAAGGTGGATGGTGGCTGTCGAGGGGTGTTTGCTGAAATTAAATGGGGGAAAATAGAGAGTGGAAAGAAAGAAACTTATCTGTGGGTCTTAGGATGAAGGGGAGGCATAGGAGACGAGCGGCGCGTGTGTGCCTTCGTCGGGGAGGAAAGCCCTGAGGTGAGGATGACGGTGACGAGGAGGAGGTCGGAGAGGCACGCGCAAGTACGACGCAACGCGGAAGGGCGAGACAAAGATAACTCTGCCACTAGTACGGTGGCAGAGTGATGAGAGGAGGGAGGAGAGATCGCTTGAGCTTGCGGGCGATTGACCGGAGATGAGGAAGGAGGAAACTGAGGGGGTATCTGTGGCCAAATCAAGCTTGGAAGATGCGTCACGGATCGGGGGTCCTTTTATAGCCGTTGGCCGAACCCTTTGTGCTTGGAAGGCAAGCCTTCCAGTGAAAAGGCCTTGTCGGAGATGGAAGGTTCTCAGGACATCCAAATCTCTCGAGCGTTCACACGAGAGATTTGGTGTGAATTAGATCTGGAGATCCTGTTCAGGCGATGGAGAAATCCTCAGAGAATCTCCCTTCCAAATCTGGGAGAACTCTGAGGATTCGAGGAGATATCCTCAAATCCTCGCCGAAGTGCGATTCCTTCACTGTAATGACGGAGAGACCTGAATGTAAAGGTGGCGAGGAAGTTAGGGGGTCTGTGTGAGGGTTTTCAAAAGTTAGGGGCCAGAATGTAATTGGGTGGACCATTTTGCAAAGTAGGTCAAGATTTTGGTATAAACCTAATTTGGACATAAGGAATCTAATGGTGAAGTTGGATTTTAGGTTTGAAATCGTTTGACAAGACATTTTACCCAAAAACCCAAATTAGGTTAAATACTGAGCTAGGACCCCAATCTAGGTCAAAATAGGTTCCAAAGGCCAAATTGAAGGTTCTAAACCCTAGGGGATAATTTTCAATGAATTTTAGAGGGTTTAGTTGATTTTTGCGCTGACCAGAATCTTGTGAAATTAAGTGGATTTGTTTTAGGGTTACAGAATGTCATTTAATTTTTAGCTCTCACAATAACCCATTTCTGACTGAACCAACCCACTTTTTATCTTATTCAGACAATTTGACCTATGTTTTGCCTCTGAGAAATCCCGTTTATATATTACAATGGTAAAATTACAGTTTTAACCTTTGTTTCATGTTTTCCTCTCAGAACATTAATTCCTTAAATTAGGCCCTTCTCTAGGTTATGTAAGAGCTCTTATTCTCTTTTTTAAGTCAAAATGAGCTAGTTAGGGCTCATGATGAAGCTCTCATCACCAGTCCCTCCTTGTAACTGGTTGGATTGACTAGATAAAAGTAGATCAAATCATTTATAATCTTAAGATGGGTCCTGGGAGTCTGTAGGTCTTTAGGCTAACCCACCTAAGGACAGGTTTGATTGATTGTACTATAGGGCTCCTTTCTCTCTTCTGATTTCCTTCTTACTCCACAATGTATCCTTCCACATCTTTCACATATTTCCAATCCTACCCTCCTACCACCACTTATCTCCAAGATGATTGCTATCCCGACCTGACTTGTAATTACCCATCCACTAGTCGAGATAACTTTGATTGGGGATATGAATCCAGACCTCAGTGTGCAGGGTCTAACCCTAGACAACCAAACTATGATTTCTATCCTTCCCAAACCTACAATGATTATGGATCTCTATCCTTTGATGACAAAACCAACCCGATCTACAATCGGGAAGGATATGCTGATTATAACACACCCTCCCCAATATCCCATTGAAAATAGGTCATTACCATTCTTTGAACAACCCGAGATGACCTACTATCAGGGAGGAACCCAAGAACCTTGACATCGTAACTCCCCTAGATTTAATCCAAAATCGCCCAAACCTGAATCGAACCAATTGGTTCAGGTGAACCAGATCTAGGATAGGGTGTTGGCTAATTTGCGGAACACTATACAATCTTTAGAAGCTCAACCAACACCATGTACTAAAACACTGGAGCCTATGTTCAAAATGATTGATAAACTTAATAGTTCTCTATTGGATTTGCTCCAAAGTGTTAGGGATAGGGACCTAGGTGAGTTTCTTCTTAGGAAATTGTCGAGGTTAAGGATGAAATTTGTGGTTGCCCTAGTCAAATCTTGGGAGGATTCTCAAGAAGAACCCCCTTCAGGAGAGCCAATGTCTGAACCCGCTCAGGCGCCTATCAGGGGGGATACATATTTTGAGATTGGAGATGACCAGGTTGGTCTAGATTAACCCTTTGAGAATGAATCGAGTTTCTCATCCGAGATCCCAAAGCCAGGGAATGATGAAAAATATGTCTCCACAGACCATGAAATGACATGATTTTGAGACATATACAAATGAGGATCATGGATTCTTTGATTCTGAGGGTGAGGAATCTCTTAGTGAAGTCTCACTTGAACATAAGGAAAATGATTTTAGTGAAACAAAGAGCCTGAGGAATTTGATGAACCATTTACAGCCTGATAATAGAGGAATTTGATTCGGTTGGGGTTAACTTGGAGGATTCAAATCTGGATGATTCAATCAGTGACCCCATTCCTCATCCGCACCCCAAAGAGCTGACTTCTGAGATAATTGTGCCCAAGTGAATTTTGATTTAGCCATAATTGTTGGACTTGGGTACTTTAGATGGCGTGTACAACGATTTAGAGGTCTCGGAAACATTGATTACGAAGGATAGGAAGTTGGAATTAAAAATTTGGGAGGCTAATTCTAAGGGAACTTTGATTTTGGATCTAAGGGTACCTATGGACCTGAAATCACCTACTTTCTACTAGGACTCTTACGATATCTTTCACGTGCAACCTAAGCTCAAAATAACTGATTATTTGTTTGAGCTGAACGTCAAGTGGACATCAGAACCTATTGAACCATCTTTGTCCACTGTCCGACACTTTGGTCTTGGGTTGCACACCACAAAATCGTAGGCCCGGCCTTGCAAACACAATAATCTCAGGTTCTAGGTGATTTTCATCCAGAACCTTAAGACAACTCGATCCTAGGGTATGGGTCTGCACCATAATCCAGTCCACGTCTGTGGACATTTTTGCTGGCCGGTCAGAGGATTAATCTTTTGATTTTGATTCTGACCCGCACTTGTTAATTCTCAATTTCTTCCATATATGTATTTTATGCCTAGCTGAAGGCATTAAATTTAAAACGTGTTTATATTTCATGTTCTCTGTAGAGTTGACCGGATTTCTCACGATGTTCAGGTGATATTTTGTTTACTCTACCATTTTCATGTCTTTGTTTTTACAATGAGGACATTGCATCATTTAGGCATGAGGTGGTGGATAATCAATTCCTGAGATCATTTCTTAACTCCATAGAAGTTCTTTAGTTTCTTATAAAAAAAATTTTGAAAATTCAAAAAGATAAAAAAAGAAGAATTAGGAGAAGAGAACTTTGGCATTTGGAAGTTATTAACTTTAGGAAATGATGCGATAAGACCTAGATACTTAGACTCTTCAGGTCTTCGGGCTTAATTAGCCCGGGTGTCCACTCGAATGTGGACTTAGTCTCGAGTTCTCGCCAATTAAAATTCAGTTTAATTTGGTAAATAAATTAGGATGACAAGTATGCGACTTATCAACCCGCCCTCTGATTTGGAGGGACTTTAAGCCTAAGCATCTACACACCTTTTTGCACTGACTCACTTTTCAATGGTTTCTTTGGAAATTGGGTAGCTAATGAACTATCTAAGGCGGTATGGCTGGCAAGTTGTTGGTGGTAACAGCTCATCGGTCGGTTGTCTAGAGCCTAGTCATAAGATCATTTTCATTGCATTGCCTTTAGGTAAATCTTAGACTAGGGAAGCCACCTACTTAAAAAAAAAATACAAAAGGAAAAGAAAAGAAAACAAATATATATAGAAAAAGGAGAAAAAATAAAAAATAAATAAAACCACACTTCACCGCATGAGTATGGCTGGCAAGTTGCTATGGGTAACAACCCATTGGCCGATTATCCACAGCTCAGCTCACAAAAATGCACAATAATTTCCAAAACACTTAAGGAGGAAGTAGGGAAGTAGAATAAACCTGGGAGATATACACTGGGTTCGCCCTTGTCTTGACCCCATAAATAAAAGTAGGGAGAAAGCTACAAAGTGAAAAGATAAATCTTTAAGCAAGGTCACCTAGGGTCGTAGAAACCCAAAGTTTGTTTCAACGGCCGCCTAATGAGTCTTTCACTATTTTCACAAGATGCTTAGCACTTAGAGACCTTTTCGAGTCTTAGGCGGGTCGAGTAGCCGTAAAAAGTTATCCCGAAACTCTCAAACTCCAAAAGTACAAAACAATTAGAAAAGAAGAAAAATAAAAAAAAAATGTATCTTCCCTTTTCAAATAAGGTGAGGACTTAGGCAATCTTCATTCTGGCAAACATGTGGGCATTGTTGAGTTTTTATTGTTTAGGACCTTAGTTGAGATTTTCTATTGTTAATAAATGACTTAGGCCTATGCGATCTAATCCTAATTTTGTTTATTATACATAGCATGTAGTTTAATTTTGCTAGGGACAAGCAAAAGATAAGCATGGGGGTGTGATATAGACACATCTATTTAGCTTAAAATGCCTAACCATGCATGTTCCTAGGCTTAGATTTGCAATTCATGTTATAAATATTGCATAGCATGAATCATTCTACATTTAGAGCAGTTGTATATATTTTAGGTTAATTAGGACCTTTTTATGGTCTGGAGAGAATATTTATTTTAGGGCCTCGGATGGACGATTGAACAATGAGGTTCTAATTAGGATGACAATCGGAGTCTAACACTTCGAAATTGTGTAGAGTGGAGTACCGTAGCATCATATGAAGTCCGGGGAAGATCAATGGCCATGAGGTAATGTGACATCTGACCATACAGATGGATCCAAAGCGACGATCGCAGTCCGGGAATGTGAGAATCATCTCAATCTGAGCATTGCGGCACCCTCTACAACAGGAAGAAGATGGACGACCTAGACGGTGCCACGTGGCGCCATCCAGGCTGCCCAACATCGGCCAGCAGCACCGCTCAACTCCATCCGCGCCCTTCAATCCTAGCTGTTGGATCAAGATCCAACGGCTGGGAAGCAGTTGCACCAAGCCACTCTACACGACACAAGGGAAGGTTTGGTGCAATGGTTGGAGCACTGGTTTGCCAAGGGGGGGCGCGGGATCGAATCCTCGCAGCCCCTCCAATTCGCAATTGGGCGGGAGCATGGCAGCGCACATGCGCACCTGCACGATAGCACATAGCAAGCCTGCATGCCAGTGCATGGCAAGCGCGCACATGGTAGGGGCACGCGGTCAGCACGCGTGATGAGCGGGGCAACGCAGCACGGGCGCAAGGGCGGTTGGGTCCAACTTTCACCGACAGCTAGACTGACCTACAGCGACGCTTACAGCCGTCGCTATTTCATTGTAAGCCAACAGAGCTAGCTAAGGGCATGAGTCGAGGTGAGCTGTCTACAGCAACGTTTCCAGCGATGGTCTGGAAGTCGCTAAAGGTCCTTTATCCATTTTTAGCCTCTTCTCCACTATAAAAGGACCTACACCCCCTCCCATCCAAGCCATCTCTACCTACTCTACTCCCACCTACTCCCAACCTCTAGCAAGCCTACCAACGCTCCGCTAGAGCTTGTTCTCAAGCTCCCAAGGTGCCTATTAGTGTAGCAAACCTCTGCCCTACCAAATACTCCTCCTACTTCCCATCTCCCTTCATAGGTCGCCTTGGAGCCGTCCTCCCACCTCCATTTCGGTAGTAGATCAACTCCATCTTCTCACCTCCATTCTGGAGCTACGTTGAAGCTTTCCTCAACACGAAGTCCTCCTGCATCTCACCTCCATCATTCTACTCCTCACCTCCTTCGTCCTAGCTTCTGCCAGGCACCGTCGTCTCACCGAACAGCCGATTCAGGAGATTTCCTCTCACCTCCCTCTCTTTTTATGCTTTCATAGTTCATTGTAATTGACATTGGCTTGATATATATATCATATTTGTTCCATTTCTATCTTGTGATTCATTCTACTTGTCTTTTATTTTAAAAATAGAAAAAAGAATAACAAAACCCCAAAATACCAAAAAGAAACAAAACGAAGCGCAGTTTTCAAGTAAAGTAAATGTCACCTCCCTGCGTTCGACCCGAGACTCCCTTGGAGTTTCAGTATAAATTTTATCTGATCGACGTGTTTTGCAACTAGAATGATGGGTTACTTGTAACCTCGATTTCTAACACGTGAAACACGCCCGACCATTTTGGTGCCGTTGCCGGGGAAGCAACGGAATTTACTTTATTGTTTATTGCATTTCTTTGCATTTACATAGCACTAACCCTACTTGTCTTTGATCTACTATCTTGTAGGTACCCTAGCATGGAGATCCAAGTGTGGTAGACTGGAGTAAAGTATGGGTAGAGTGTTTTGTAAGTGTCCCCCACACCACCCGCACCTTAGTTTTCATTCCATAACCGAATAACTCAAACCAAAATCAACTTAGGTGCTTTCTATAAACCCTAGGATAGATTTGGTTGTTTGTTTGCCACCTCCATTCACCTCGCCATTGATAGAGAAATACACATGATTTGTAAAAGTAGGTTTTTAACGTCGTTGTAACACGCGAATCCGCTTTCGCTTTTAAATTTATATCCTAGATAGGGGAAGTATCTAGGGTTGTCCAAGGAGGCCAAATGATTGCAAAATTAATCCTCTTGCTCACAAATAGATCTAAACTTTCTTTTTGGTATTTTAAATATGTAATTTTTTTTATTTTGAAAAGACGAGGGCAAAATGCAAATTGTAACGGAAAGTACTAATACCTACAATTGCTTAACTAAAATTTAAAAGATAGAAATATCTTCTTCCTAAGCTCACTTTAGGCAAGTGGAGGCCTAGAGTAATTAGGAAGAAGAGGTGAAACAAGTGCTAGAACCAAAAGTAACAATTGCGATAAAAAGCTAAAAGAAGGCAATTTAATTGACTAGAATTAGTGTTCTTTTTAAGGACAAGTAGAGGAATGCTTCTACTAGAACTAAATAAATTTAAAAGCAAATAAAGAAACACTAATCCTCTTGCAAAATTTGGTGAAGGGAGTCTTCTTGCTCCAAGCCTAGCTGCTCCTTGGCTTGAAAAGAGGGCCTCCTTCTCCTTCCTTGAAAGCTCCTCCAAGGTGGAAGCTACCACCTTCAATGCTCTCTCCAAGGGGTGGGCGTGCACCACCCTCAAAAACTCCTCCAAGGTGGCATGGACCACCTTCAAGATCTCCTCCAAAGATCTTCCTTGCCTAGCTTCTCCTTTGGCTGGCGTGACCCAAGAGAGAAGGGAAGAGGGGAAGGCACCAAGGGGACAGAATATCCCCTTAATCTTCTTCTTCTTCTCTCCTGGACGTAGGCTTCTAGGTGGAATATGAGAGTGAATTTGCTAGCCAAGGATGCCTTGAATGGTGGTGGGTAGTGGTCTTTTTATAGGGTAGGATGGGGGGTTAAGGTGCCCCTTGAAATGGAGGACTAGGAAGGAAGGATGGAGGTGGTTGGTGATCCTATGTCCAAGGGTGTTTGGCGCCAACCCAAGGGGTGTTAAAGGGGGTGGTTATGGTGGTGTTGGTGGCTTTTGGTGGTGGAGAGACACCACCATTTTGGCGCCAACCTAGGGTCTTCTAGAAGGGGGGTTAGGTGGTTTTGGTGCCACTTTTAGGTGTCTTTTGGAGGTGGTGGGTAGGCTAGGTTGGTTCCAAGTAGGTTAGCTTATGTGAAGCTTAGGTGGAGCTAGTTGGGTGGAGTTGTTAGGTGGGTTTTTGGGGTGGTACAAGCCAAGGAAGTTGGAGCATAGCTAAGCTAAGCTAAGCTAAGGTAAGCTAGCTTAGCTAATGGAGGAGTAGAGAAGGTGTTGGAGCTAGGGTTTGGAGGGAGGAGCTGAGGAGAAGTCTGGAGCTGAAATTGGAGCTGGCTGCTGCTGAAGAGGCTGGCATGGAGCTACTCTAGCTGGCTTAGCTTGCTAGTTCTTTGCTAGCTGCTAAGCCAAGCTAAAGTGAGCTAGCTTCTACCATAATGAGTTGAGGTAAGCTAGGTCTGGTGCTCCCAGGGAGGATCACGCTGGTTGAGGCAGCTAAGGTAGCTTAGCTCAACTGAGTTGAGCTAAGTTGAGTCCTCGGGAGCTGGACTTGAGCTTCCTGAGCTGGGATGAGTTCTTCTTCAGTTGGCTGGAGTTGAGTGGAGCTGGATGTAGCTGGATCTGAGCTGGGGTGAACTCCTGTCAACTCAGCTGAGCTAGCTAGAGCTCCTTGTGGACTAGTAGGAGCTGAGATGAGCTAGACTCAGCTAAGTTGAGCTAGATCCAAGCTGACTTGAGCTAGGGTGAGCTAAGGTGAACTCTCTTGAGTTGCCATTCAGCTGAGATTAGCTGAATGGAGCTGGGATGAGCTAACCCTAGTTCAAGTGAGCTAGGTTCCAGCTGTGGTGAGCTAGATTAAGCTGAGTTCTAGCTAGTCTGAGCTTCTCCTTCACCATTTGCCTTCTTGAGTGCTAGGGTTTTAGGGATCTGTATATCTGTTCATCCCTAACACTCACAAAAACATATCAAAAAGACAATAAAAAATGCAATGCATGCCTAACCTATTTTATGCCTAAATGCAGCCCAAAAACCCATTTGCGGAGTAAAATCCTAAGAGCTAGGTTTGTTTAAATGCATAAAAATGATGATAAACTGGCATTTATCAGCCACCCACATAAATAAAATAAAAAATAAAAAAAGTGTTATCTGATTGTGGTATTTTCTGAAAGCTGCACACTTAACTCCCACAACTTCTTACCCTAAGGCGCACAATCACATCGATTCTACCACATAACCAGGATCTGACCTGTGGACCCAGTACACTTAATTCAACACATAAATAAGTGAGTAGAAATCTGAATAGGTCAAAAATTTCTGTGTGCCTTAACTAAGTGGTGCAATGGGCCAATTGATTGAACTGTTTGGGCCACACCACTTAAGATAAAAGTGATTCATCAAGTAGCTTGCCACTTAGGGTTGATTCTTAAGGCTGAACCAGGCACTCCACATTTTTTGTTCTTTGATTTCTAAAGGAATATATCATCACCAGTGCTTGCAAAACTTGGAGTGTTCTCCTAAACGTGATTGAATATACCTAAGATTAAACCCTAAAAGCTACTAAACAAGGTTGAACTATAAAAGACACATCATCAAATAACCTTATTTGCAAACCCTGGTTGTGCACACACACACATTTTAACTGATCATTAAGGGCACAACCCATCTAAAGGGCCCATCACATTCTTGAAGCACCATTGTCCCAAGCCTAACTAAAATTGATTAGACGTTGGCCCTAAGGACTAGTTCGCTCGTCAGGATCTAGAATGAGATTGTTCACGATTAACCTACTTATACTAATCAATCTGATGTCTAGCTAGGGGAGTAGCGTCAAACGACCGTGGCTGGGGGGTACACTAGGAACCAGAGGCGCAAGCCAAAGGAAGAACCTTCTCCCCAGTCCCTCCTTCTAACTGGTTGGATTGCCTGGAGATAAGTAAAGTAAATTGGCTATAATCTTAGGACAGATTTTGAGAGTCTGTAGACCTTTAGGCTACCTAAATTAAGGACAAGCTTGTATTTTTGTATTGCAGGGCTCCTTTCTCTTCGGATTTCCCTCCTTACTTCACCACGTTCCCTTCTACATCCTACACACATTTCACATCCTATCCTCCTACCACCAGTTATCCCCAAGATGATTACTATCCCGACTTGACTTGTAATTACCCATCCACTAGTTGGGATGACTTTGATTGGGGATATGAATCCGGACCTCAGTGTCCATAGCCTAACCCTAGACAACAATACTATGATTATTATCCTTCTCAGAGCTATAATGATTATGGATCTCCATCCTTTGATGACCAAACCAACCCGATCTACAACCAGGAAGGATATCATGATTATAACACCTACCCTCCCCAATATTCCACTGAATATAGGTCACCACCATCCTTTGAACAACCTAGAATGACCTACTTTCAGGGAGGGACCTGAGAACCTCAACATCTTGACTCCCTTAGATTTAACCCAAACCCACCCAAACCTAAATCGAACCAATCAGTTTAGGTGAACCAGAACCAAGATAGAGTGTTGGCTAATTTGAGGAACACCATACAATCTTTAGAAGCGTAGCCAACACCATGCACTAAAGCACTGGAGCCTATGATCAAAATGATTGATGAACTTAATAGTTCTCTATTGGATTTACTCCAAAGTGTTAGGGATAGGGACCTGGGTGAGTTTCTTCTTGGGAAATTGTCGAGGTTGAGGATGAAATTTGTGGCTGCACTAGTCAAATCTTGGGATGATTCTCAAGATGAACCCTCTGCAGGAGAGCCAATGTCTGAACCCGCTGAGGTGCCTATCAGGGGGGATACACATTCGAAGATTGGAGATGACAAGATTGGTCTAGAGCAACCCTTTGAGGATGAACTGATTGATTCACCCGAGATCCCCAAGTCAGGAAACAAAGAAAATTATGTCTCCTTAGATGATGAAATGACTTGTGATGTTGAGACATATACAAATGAGGATCATGAATTCTTTGATTTTGAGGGTGAGGAATCTCTTATTGAAGTCTCACTTAAGCTTGAGGAGAATGATTTTAGTGAGACATACGGGCTCGAGGAGTATGACAACCAATTTGGTAGCCCGACTACTAAAGATTCTGATTTGATTGGGGCTAACTTGGAGGATCCGATACCCGACGACTCAATTAGTAGCCCCATTCCTCAACCACACCTCGAAGAGCTAAATGAACATACTTTTGAGATCATTGTGCCCAAGTCAATCCTAATTCTGCCACAATTGTTGGACTTGGGTACTTTAAATGGGGTGTACAATGATCTAGAGGTCCCAAAAACCTTGATTTCAGAGGATAGGAAGTTGGAAATGAAAATTTGGGAGGTTAATTTTGAGGGAAAAACAAGTGTGGATATAAGGGTACCTATTGATCTGAAACCACCTATCTTCTATACGAACCCATATGATATCTTTCACGTGTGACCCAAGCCTGAATAACTGATTATTTTTCTGAGCTAGATGTTAAGTGGACAACTGCACCTACTGAACCATCTTTACCCGTTGTCTGACACTTTGGTCTTGGGTTGCACACCACTAAACCGCAGGCCTGGCCTCGCAAACACAACAACCTTTGGTTATGGGTGATTTTCATCTAGAACCTGAGAATGGTCTTGGGTTGCACACCACTAAACCGCAGGCCCGGCCTCACAAACACAACAACCTTTGGTTATGGGTGATTTTCATCCAGAACCTGAGAACCACTCGACCCTGGGGCACGGGTCTGCACCATAATCTCGTCCACAGCTGTGGACATCTTCTGCGGACGGGTTTCAAGATCAACCTTTTGATTTTGATTCTGACTCGCACTTGTGAATTCTCAATTTCTTCTTTGTATGTATGTTATGACTAATTGAAGGCATTAAACTTAGCACATGGGTATACACTCTTCTCTCTACGGAGCAGATCAGATTTTCACGACACTCAGGTGATGTTCTATTTAGTCTGCCCTTTTCATGTCTTTAATTTTACAATGAGGACATTGCATCATTTAGGCATGGGGGTGGATAATCAATTACTGAAATCATTATGTTAACTTCATAGAATTTCCTTTATTTTCTTATAAAATTTAAAAAAAAATTTGAAAATTTGAAAAAAAGATAAAAAAATAAAGAAATTACGAAAAGAGAACTTAGGAATTTTGAAGTAATTAACTTTAAGAAATGATACGAGAGGACCTAAACACTTAGACTCTTTAGGTCTTCGGACTTAATTAGCCCGGGTGTCCACTCGGATGTGGATTTAGTCTCGAGCCCTCAACAACTAAAATTTATTTTAATTTGGTAAATAATTTGGGATGATAAGTATGCGACTTATCATCCTGCCCTCTGATTTGGGGGACTTTAAGCCTAACCATCTACACACATTTTTTTGCATTGACTCACTTTCCAACCGATTTTACGGAAATTGGGTAGCTAATGACCGACTTGGGTGGTATGGCGAGCAAGTTATCGGTTTTAACAGCTCATCGACCGATTGTCCAAAGCCCAGCCACAAGACCATCTTCATTGTACTGCCTTTAGTTAAACTTAGATCAGGAAAGCCACCTACTTTAAAAAGAAAAAGAGAAAAACAAAAAAAGAAAAAGGAGGAAATAAAAAAAAATAAAACCACACTTCACTGCACGAGTATGGCTAGCAAGTTGTCGGTGGTAACAGTTCATCGGCCAGTTGTCCAGAACCCAGCTCACAAAAGAAAAAAAAATACACAATAATTCCCAAAACACCTAGGGAAGAAGCAGGGAAGTAGGATAAACTGGGGAAATATACACTGATTTCGCCCTTGTGTTGACCCCATATAAAAGAAAGTAGAGAGAAAGCTACCGATCATAAAGATAAACCTTTAGGCAAGGTCACCTAGGGTCGTAGAAATCTGAAGTCCGTTTTAACGGCCGTATAGTGAGTCTTTCACTATTTTTACAAGATGCTTAGCACTTAGAGTCCTTTTCGAGTCTTGGGTGAATTAGGTAGCCGTAAAAAGTTATCCTAGTTGTCCCGTAACTCTCAAACTCCAAAGTACAAAAAAAATTAGAAAAGAAGAAAAATAAGATTTTTTTTTATCTTCTCTTCTCAAATAAGGCGAGGGCTTGGACGGTCTGCATTTTGGCAGGCACCCGGGCACTATTGAGTTTTTATAATTAGGTCTTGGGGTTGAGATTTTCTAAAGCAATCAATGAATTTTGCCTAATTACTCGAACGCTAATTCTACTTTTATACATAGCATTTGGGTTAATTTTGCTAGGGACTAGTAAAAAGTAAGCATAGCGGTATGATGAACACACATAAATTGATGATAAATTGCTTATTTTTTATAGTTCCTAAGCTTAGCATTGCATATCATGTTATAAATATTGCATAACATCCATTGCATGGCATTTAGGGTAGTTGTATGTTTTGTATATTAATTCCTTCATTTTATATGGCCAAGGGGGCAATGCGACATCCATACGGGTTTTGGATGGAAAATCCAACTGCATGGATGGATCCGGAGCGACGATTGCAGTTCGGCATCGTGGGAATCATCTCGATCTGAGCACCATGGCACCCTCTACAAGAAGAAGGAGATGGATGGCCCAGATGGCACCACGTGGTGCCATCCAGGCTGCCCAACACCGGCCAGCAACACCGCTCAACTCCTTCATCCGCACCCTTCAATACCAGCCGTTGGATCAAGATCCAACAGCTAGGAAGTAGTTGCACCAAGCCGCTCCACACGACACAAGGGAAGGTTTGGTGCAATGGTTGGAGCACTGGTTTGCAAAGGGGGGGCGTGAGTTTGAATCCCTGCAGCCCCTCCAATTCGCAATTGGCCAGGCGCATGGCAGCACGCGCGCACACGCGCATGACAGTGCATAGCAAGCACGTGCACAGCAAGGTGTGCGCGGTCAGTGAACGTGATGAGTGGGGCAGTGCAACGTGGGTGCAAGGGTGGTTGGCGCCAGCTTTTAGCGACAGTTGCGCTGACCTACAGCGACGCTTACAGCCGTCGCTATTTCATTACAAGCCAGCAGAGCCAGCTAAGGGCGTGAGTGGAGGTGAGCTATCTACAGCAACGTTTCCAGCGATGGTCTAGAGGTTGCTAAAGGTCCTTTAATCCATTTTTACCCTCTTCTCCTCCACTATAAAAGGACCTACACCCCCTTCCTTCCAAGCCATCTCTACCTACTCTACTCCCACCTACACCCAAGCTCTAGCAAGCCTACCAACGCTCCATTAGAGCTTGTTCTCAAGCTCCCAAGGTGCTTATTAGTGTAGCAAACCTTTGCCCCACCAAATACTCCTACTTCCCATCTCCCTTCATAGGTCGCCTTGGAGCCGTCCTCCCACCTCCATTCTGATAGTAGATCAACTCCGTCTTCTCACCTCCATTCCGGAGCTACACCGAAGCTTTCCTCAACACGAAGTCCTCTTGCATCTCACCTCCGTCATCCCGCTCCTCACCTCCTTCATCCATGATTTCACCAGGCACCGTCGTCTTGCCGAACAGCAGATTCGGGAGATTTCCTCTCACCTCCCTCTCTTTTTATGCTTTCATAATTCATTGTAATTGACTTTGGCTTGATATATATATCATATTTGTTCCATTTCTATCTTGTGATTCATTATACTTGTTTTTTATTTCAAAAATACAAAAAAAAATAATAAAACCCCAAAATACCAAAAGGAAACAACATGAAGCGCGGTTTTCAAGTAAAGTAAACATCACCTCCCTATGTTCGACCCAGAACTCCCTTGGAGTTTTGGTATAAATTTTATCTGATCGACGTGTTTTGCAACTACGATGACGGGTTACTTGTAACCCCGATTTCCAACACGTGAAACATGCCCGACCGGATCAAAAGTAGTACGATATCCTTGTTGCCCTTTTTTTATGGTACTACTAGGGAAGACCCCTACAAGCATATAGAGGAATTCACTAAGGTTTGTTCCACGATGAGCTACAGGGTGTTACTATTGATGCCTAAATGCGGACCCTCTTTCCTTTTTCCCTCGAGGACAAAGCAAAGTATTGGTATCATATCCTAGATGGTATTAACATTTGGGATGCCTTGAAGGAGTTTCTGAAGAAGTACTTCCCCATGAGTAAAACTAATCACTTTTGGAGGGAAATTATAAGTTTTGCTCAAAACGATGGGGAAGCTTTCCATGATGCATAGCAGCACTTTAATGACCTTTCAAGACTTTGTCTGCATCACCAGGTGCCCAAGTGGCAATTGGTTGAAAGGTTCTACACTGTACTTAGTGATTCGCACAGGCAGATTGTGGATGGTGCTTGTGCAGGAACCTTTCTGTCTATGACTGAGGATTAAGCTTGGAGCCTGTTTGATACATTGAGTGATAATTCTATTCACTTGAATTCTGCCTACTTAGATAGAAAACCCACTCTCATGCAAAGAAAGTTGGAGGTAAATGAGGCTAGGGACACCCAAAATTTAGCCTACCAGATCCAATTGCTGAATCAAAATATGGAAAGGCTTATGTCTAGCCTAGGCTAATTCATGCATAGTACCTCCACATCCCAAGCTTTAGAATGCTCCATTTGCCAAGGCAATACAAATGCCACTATGGATTTCCACTTGGCCTCCCAATTCCCTGAGCTTGTATAGGTGGACCTGAATCACTACTAGGAAAACAAGAATTGGTGACAGGTATTTGGTGATGATTTTGGGAACTGTCACCAAAAGTAACTTATGGTGACGGTTCCACTCAAAACCGTGACTATTGTGGGAGAGAGATTTATTTTTTATTATAACGTTTTGTTATGATTTTGAGAACCATGACAAAAGGCTTTGGTGATGGTTCCAAGTGGGATCGTGATCATAGGCTTCCTTTGGTGACGGTTCCAAGTGGGACCGTGACCATAGCCTTCCCTTTGGAGATCGTTTCTTGTGGAATCTTGATCAAAGCCTTCCCTCTAAAAATTTCCCCTTCCCGCTCCCGACTCCCACAATCTCCGATGGCATCACCTCCTCCCCTCTCCCAATGCAACAGTAGCACCTAGACAGTGGTGGCGACAACAGTGGCACCTCCCCTTCCCCCACGACAGCAGCGACGACAACAGCGATGCCTCCCTTCCCCCTTCAACTCCACTGCCTCCCTCCCATCCTCCTCTTCCCTCTGTTGAGTCCCTCCCCTCTCACGACCACCCCAAACTTTCCCCAAAATCCACTCCCTCCCCCATCACCTTCCCCGTCCCTCGACTCCCCAGTGAAAGAATCTAAAGATAGGATTGCTATGTGCACAAATACTCAAGCACAACATTAGTAATAACAAGAAACATTTGCACAATCAATTCAAACTACAAAGGACACAAAATGTATAGTGGTTCCCCACTCACTTTGGTACTCCACTACCTAAGCCTCCCAGCTTAGGGTTTTTAACTCGATTCCCTCAGCCCCAAGGAAATCAATCTACTAATCCGAGGTAATTAACAAGTTACCTCAACCCAAATACAACAGCGGGTTTTTTACAACCCAATGAGCAGCAGGCTCAAATACAAAAGTATAGGTGTAAGAACGACAAATCTTACAACTAAGTTCCTAATCCTCTCAACAATATGTAAAATAATATTACCGATTTAAGAGCCTAGCGAAGATGTGAATGCCTTAAGAATGCATGAACAAAACACATCGATGTGTTTGCTAAACTCGTAGTGAGATTGGAAAGCAGCAAACTATTTCTTCCTCTTTGAATATGGTGGAATGTATGAAATATAGCTCTAGGATTATTTTCTTATCTCTCTTGTATCTCTATTATACAAACAAAGAGTCATAGGATCATTTTATAGAGTTTAGGACCTAGGATACTCATCTACTAGGCGTTGGGAGTTAATTCGCAACGTTCACATTATCAGAATTAATATTCCAGCAGTTCTGTTTTGAACCAACGGCTAGCTGGTACCAATACTAAAGTACCTGTACCGGTACTAGCAGCTCACTGCCACCAGTACATGAGTCCTGGTACCGGTACTCATAATGGGTACCGGTAATTGTGACTCCTAGGTTTGAAATTCCTTGGGCACAATAACCTACCTATACCGGTACTCATCATGGGTACCGATACATGTAAGGTTCAGGCTAGAAGAAAAGCTACAACCTGTGGCCAACATGTACTGGTATTCATGATTGGTACTGGTACTTGTTCACAATTTGAGACAAATTCTCAAACCTGTGCCTTGCAAATACCAGTACTGATGAACAGTACCAATACTTGCTTACAAGTACTTATTTTAAGTATTTTAATCCATTACATACTTTGAAAATGTTCGCAATATTAATCCTGATTTATCTCTAATTATTCTTACGATCTAAGTTATAATTCTTTTAAGAGGCATACATTCTATAAATAAGAAAAACCTAAATTAAAAAACTAAAGGTTGAAGATGATCTTCTTCTCCTTGACTCATCCTTATCATCATCATGCCTCCATCACTTCCTGTTTGCCTTGATCTTCACCTAATTCTTAAAAGAACTCAATTGCAAACATTAATCCATAATAATTTTGTTAACATCAAAATAAGATGTTGAACATGGTTCCAACAATCTCCCTCTTTTTGATGTTGACAAAACTATCTTGCAAATAGAGAATTATAAGAAGCAAAATAATTTTTAACAATGTTATATGGAGAAACTTTTACTTTAATCCTCCCCCTCAATATATGCTCCCCCTAAAAATATTACTATTTGCCCTTTATTTTTCTCCCCCTTTTTGTCAATCATCAAAAAAATGAAGGGGTAAAAAAAAATATCATATCAAAAAAAATTACCAGTAGTAGAATGGTGCCTGTTGATACCAAGCTCCACCAATCCACCTTTCTTGATCTTCATATAATTTGTAGAATGGTCAGTGTGTTCCATTTTTCACCTTGAACACCCATTGATCGTGTTGATCCCAGCGATCTAACCCTACAAAATAATGAAAATATTATTTTTAGGTACCCATTTTCTTATGGATCCTTTTGGGTTAGTACCTTTCAAATCCTGAGATTTATAGACCTTTCTTGTGTTAGATCTATAATTCTTGGGATTTTTGGCCTTTTGGTACATCCATGCATGTCTAGATGCATGTGATTCATTTTGTGTATTCTTTTTACTTTGAAAGTTTGATTTTAGTGCATCACAAAATTCAGTATTTAACCTAGTTGTTGTTTTAAGATTATTTAAAGTTCTCTCAAAATGCTTATAAATATCTTCTAGCTCTACTATTTTTGCATGCAACTAATTATTAGTCTCTTTTGACATTTCTAATTTCATTTCTAAACATGATTTTTCTAATTCTAATGTTTGATAATTATTCTTTAAAACCTTATTTTCCTTTTTAAATGACTTAGCTTTATGATATAGCTCTTCATAAGCTTCTAATAATTCTTCAAAAGAGAAATTAGGGTTTACTTCATTGTCCGTATCTTCCGTAGTTGCTACCAAACATAGATGAGCAACCTCGTCGTCATCCATTTCACTAGAGTCGATGTCCATGTCGGAGTTGTTATCATCCCATGTTGCTTTAAAAGCTCTCCTCTTCTTCTTCTTGACTTCTTTTGTATCTTTCCTTTTGTCTTCTTTCTTCTTGTTCATAGGACAATCCATTCACAAGTGGCCCTTTTTCTTGCACTCATAGCAAATAACATTAGCTGAAATTTTATTGACTTGCTTACCTTGTTTCTTGAGGAATTTCTGGAATTTCCTATTAAGCATTTCCATCTCCTCGTCTTTGAATTCCGATGTTGTTGAGTCTGAGCCCTCTGTGATTGCTCTAAAAGCAGTACTTTTCGTCCTACTTGCTCACTCTTCTTTATGTTCTCCAATTGAACTTCATATGCCATGAGGCTTCTAATCAGATCATCCAAGGGGAGAGTGGATAGATCCTTCGCCTCTTAGATCGTTGTGGTCTTTGGAGACCAATCACTTGTAAGTGATCTCAAGACCTTTCTTACAAGCTGCTCCTCCTAGATTTTTCATTAGATTCATGATCTCTCCAAATCTTGTGTACAAGTCCTTGATTGTTTCTCCTTTTTCCAACCTGAAACACTCATAATTTTCTGTTAAAATAGAAATACGTGTTTCTTTTACCTTGCTTGTACCTTCGTAGGTGACCTCGAGAGTGTTCCATGTATCAAATGTTGACTCGCACAGTGAGATGTGGTTCAATTTCTACTTCGATAATGCATAATACAGTGCATTCATCACCCTTGCATTGCTCATGATATTTTTCTTCTGATCGGTTGTCCACGCTACTCCTTGCAACTCTGGATCTGAGTATTTTTCTTGAATGAGGGTCCAAGCCTCCTCATTCATTGCTTTGAGAAAGACTTGTATCCTCCTCTTCTAATACCCATAGTCCATCCCATCAAAATTGGGAGGATGGGTAGAAGACTATCCTTCGATGAGCCTTGATGTAGATGCCATCGTGAGTTGAGTTGTTACGTCTTCTCGCAACTAGGCTCTGACACCACTTGATAGAATCTAAAGAAAGGATTGCTATGCGCACAAATACTAAGGGGAATAAAGACTGGAATGATTGGATTGACTTTCCTTGAATTCAAGAGCTAGGTCACTTCACTAACTAGAATCCACTTCCTCTGAACTTACCACACCGGGGGAACTCTCAACTGCTGAATCTGACCTGCTTTTGTAAGGTTTCTAGACTTCTGGAGCTGGGGAACTAGACACTGAATCGGACCTCGAATACCGGTCCAATCATGTCCCTAATTCCAAATAAATCCAAGGGTATTGCTAGGAACATACCTGTACTTTACTTCCCTTCTCTTCCCTTCCCTTACCTTACCTTACCTTACCAGGGAATATCATTAATCAGATATATCCCGAGCAGCATAACTCATGGGGGAAATTGAAATCATGTCCCCAATGAGCAACACTCACAGGGGGAACTCCATACACTCTTCCTCAATGAGATGACCTGGAATACTCCACTTCTAGAGCTGGGGAATGAACTCTCCTTACTTTACTGAACTTACCACAACGGTCGGCACACTCTTCATTCTGACTTCAGTTTCACTTCGGGCTTTGCCAAACCACGTTTCCTTACTCCCCCATGCGGTCACTCAGTCAAAGTAACTACACTAATATTAGTAATAACAAGAAAGATTTGCACAATCAATTCAAACCACAAAGGACAAAAAATGTATAATGGTTCCCCACTCACTTGGGTACTCCACTACCTAAGCCTCCCAGCTTAGGGTTTTTAACCCGATTCCCTCAACCTTGAGGAAATCAATCTACTAATCCGAGGTAATTAACGGGTTACCTCAACCCAAATACAATTTCAGGTTTGTTACAACCCAATGAGCAGCAACCTCAAATACAAAAGAAGTACAAGTGTCAGAAAGACAAATCTTACAACTAAGTTCCTAAGCCTCTCAACAATATATAAAATAATATTATTGATTTGAGAGCCAAGTGAAGACGTGAATGGTTTGAGAATGTGTGAAAAAACACATCGATGTGTTTGCTAAACCCGTAGCGAGATTGAAAAGCAGTAAATTATTTCTTCCTCTTTGAATATGGTGGAATGTATGAAATATAGCTCTATGATTATTTTCTTATCTCTCTTGTATCTCTATTATACAAACAAAGACTCCTAGGATCATTTTATAGAGTTTAGGACCTAGGATACTCATCTACTAGACGTTGGGATTTAATTCCCAATGTTCACATTATCAGAATTAATATTTCAGCCGTTCTGTTTTGAGCCAACGGCTAGCTGGTATCGGTACTAAAGTACTTGTACCGATACTAGTAGCTCATTGCCACCAGTACATGAGTCCTAGTACCGATACTCATCATGGGTACCAATACTTGTGACTCCCAGGTTTGAAATTCCTTGGGCACAGTAACCTACCTGTACCAGTACTTATCATGGGTACCGGTATTTGTAAGGTTTAGGCCAGAAAAAAAGCTACAATCTTTGGCCAACATGTACCGGTACTCATGGTTGGCACTGGAACTTCTTGTTCACAATTTGAGACAAATTCTCAAACATGTGCCTTGCAAATACGAGTACTGATGAATAGTACCAGTACTTGTTTACGAGTACCTATTTTAAGTATTTTAATCCATACGTACTTTGAAAATATTCGTAATATTAATCCTAATTTATCTCTAATTATTTTTACGATCTAAGTTATAATTCTTTGTTAAGAGGCATACATTCTATAAATAAGAAAAAACTAAACTAAAAAATTAATGGTCGAAGATGATCTTCTTCTCCTCGACTCATCCTTGTCATCTTGCCTCCTCGTCATCATCATCATGCCTCCATCACTTCCTGTTTGCCTTGATCTTCACCAAATTCTTAAAAGAACTCAATTGCAAACATTAATCCATAATAATTTTGTTAACACCAAATAAGGTGTGGAATAAGGTTCCAACACCCCGTCCCCTCCCCGACGGCATCAGCTCCCCTGACCATCGCCTGCCCCTTCACTCTCCCAATGATGGTGGTGCCTCCCCTGACTTCCCCTCAAGATCACCAGCAGCACCTCTTCGACCCCTCAAGATCACCACTGAAAACCAACTCCCACTGCCATTACCTTCCCCCTTCCTCGACTCTACGACTGCCTCATCGATGACGTCACCTCCCCCGACCATCCCCAACCCCTTCCCTCTCTTGACAAAGGCACCTCCCCTAACCATCCCCTCCCCAGCAACACATCTCCTTCCCCTCAAGATCACTACCTCTCTCCCTCCCTCATCTTCCCCAACAGCACCTCCATTACCACTGCTGCTGCTACAACTAGGGTTAATCCACCACTCTTCCTTCTTTTTATTTATTTGTTCACTTCATTCCTCCTCCTCCAACTCCACTTCTCTTAATCTTCTATTATTATTGTTGTTGCAGTACTTGGTGGATCTATTGGTTGCAGAGTGGCTCAAGGAAATCTACTGACCTCGGATTGGCTTAAGGGTTAACATGCACGCTAGATGTTTGATGACATGCCAACAAGTTTTGAAACTAGGAAGCTTTTTTTGGTCATAGACAATAAGCAACTGGGAAGCTTCTTAGATAATCTTATCTACATCATGGTAGTTTTTCCATAAACTAGACAATTATTAGATGGTTAAACCAAAGACCATTATTACAACAATAGAAGAATCACAATACAAAATCTAATAAGTATGGGGCATAAGTTTCATTTTATATGGGTTTGTGCTTCCTTCCCAAGTTATTGAATCCTTTCATCAATCCATTTCCTCCTATGAAGTGGGTGGAATAATATGTAGGGAAATGAGTTAAAAAAAAGTGTTAATTCAAACTATATAGTAGGAAAACAAATAAAATCAGTAGACTACCACCTTTTATGCTTGTGCTTGTACCTATCTAACCACTAAAAATAAATGATGCAATTTCTGTACATGTACAGAAGAACTTTAAGTAATGAAGCAAACAATGGAATTATGGCTAACAACAAAATAAAACAGCTTTGACAATTTGACCAAAAAGGAAAAGTCTACTCTCTGACTTTTTTTTTTCAAAAGATGACTTCTGATTAGAACTAGAGAGTGGGGGGAACAAGCTCAATGCTGGCTATGCCCTCTACATTAGAGGAACCACCATAACCTTCTAGCTGGAGATAACCCATAAATCGGTAGAAATAAGGATCTTCCTATGATTATGCTTGGCATTAAAGGGAGTTTATGATGATGGGCCCTTTATTACATCCTCAGGAGTTTGTTGCGTTGTATTTTTTCACTAATTCTTGCACTACTAGGAAAATGAGAATTTGTGACGGGTATTTGGTAATGGTTTTTGGAATTGTGACCAAAAGTAACTTATGGTGACGGTTCCACTCAAAATCGTGACCATTGTGGGAGAGTGAGATTTTTTTTCTATTATAACCTTTTGTCATGGGTTTGAGAACCGTGACAAAAGGCTTTTGTGACGGTTCCAAGTGGGACCGTAACCATAGCCTTCCTTCCAAAAATTTCCCTCTCCCTCCCGCTTACCCTCTCCTAAATTTCCTCTCCCCAATCCCCTCCCTGAATCCCCAACAACTTTCCCCTTCCCTCTCCCAAATCTTCAATGATATCACCATCCCCTTCCCTTTCCCGACTCCCCCAATCCCCAATTGCATCACCTCCCCCGTTTCCTTTCCAAACGCAATAGTGGCTCCTCGACGGCGGTGGCGACAATAGTAGCGCCTCCCCTTCCCCCTCGACGGCAGCAGCGGCAATAGCAGTGCCTCCCTCCCCCTTGAATCCACTGCCTCCCTCCCTTTGACCTCTTCCCTTTGGCGAGTCCCTCCCCTCTCGCGACCAAGACAACACCTCACCTCCAAGGACTACAGCATCGCCTCATTCTTGCTTCCACGATGGATATAAGCACTCCTTATATCTTATGCTTACTAGGTTATTGTCTTTCATGTATTCTTTTACCATCCTAAACATTCAAGAAAGTACATATAATTTTTTATTACCGGCAAAGGTTTTGTTGCAAGTACCATCCTAAAAATTGGCAATGGTTTTGTTGCATGATTACAATATCAAATGAGATGATTGAATCCCCCAAACAACGGTGATGTTTAATTTTTGAAGATTTTTTAATTTTGGAAAGAAATGGATGGAAGTACAAGGATCTTTCACTTTGCTTTAAGATTTGCACATGATTTTTATCTCCACTAACATAGTCACTAGTGCAGCTTCGTTGAGGGCTATTTTCTCGTGGAGGATAATATTTCGAGGTAATGTGGTATTGACCTTTCTACAAGGGGCATCAAAATATTCATACTTCATGCTGGTACGATCGATCTTTCAAGGGTTTCAGTCCTGATGAAAAGCACAAAAATGAGAAGGGAATTGACTTCAAATACAAACCCTGAGTCAGACCTTGTATTTTTACTCTTTAAGCTATTTGATTTCTAGAGTCTAAACAATGGCATTTATATTATGTTTATTGGGTTCTTTTCTCTGTGAAGAATAATCATTTCATTTTACTTCATGGGAATGTGTTGGAACCTAGTTCCACTTCTCTTTTATGTTTTGGTGTTAACAAAACCATTTTAAATCTAATGAGTTGTCGAAGTATTATTTTCAGGAAATAACATGATCTAAGGATGGATGAAAGAAGTAATGATGGCATGAAGATTGAAGACTTTAGTTTTGCTTAGTTTGTTGTATCTTAGAACTTTTGTATATCTCCTAACAAGAAAAAGATAACTTAGGAGTTAAAATCAAAGCAGAGAATTTGGGATCAAAATCATGTTCAATCATTCATTTTATAACTAAAGATCGACTCTTTGAAAATATTATCGTATAGCTAAGGTAGGATTTCCTTAAAACTTGGTTTAAACTTATAAAACAAGGTACTTGTAGCAAGTACCGGTACTAGTAATAAGTACTGGTACATGCTAAGCATAGGTTTGGGCTAAGTCCCAAACTGTGAACAACAAATACTGGTACTCATCATGAGTACCAGTATTAAGTGTTCACAGCCCTGTTGCCTGTGAGTCACAAGTACCGGTACCAAGTGACTTTGTTGGTACTCAACAAAATGCACTGAGTATCGGTACTAGTGATCAGTATCGGTACCCCAAGCAATGCTAGGCTAACTATGAGCAGTCAATATCGGCACCAACTAGCTGTTGTGCCTAATTAGAATGGCTATATTGCAATTTATGTTAATTCTAATCTTCCCAAATTGCCCCTAACAGCTAGTAATCGTAGGAGAGGTGTTTAGTGGCTTATATAAACACTTCTTGAGTATCATTTACAAAAAATCATTAAGCTAAAAATACTCTCCTTGCCTACACCTTCATTTCTCAATTTTCTAGCTGCAAAAGAACTTGACTTGTTGCATTCTTCTCAAGGCTATTCTTTGCTTGCAACAAATCTTCAAAGGTGATTGTGCATTTCTTTGTTTTATCGTTCACTTTCAATTTAGTATTCTCATTAGATTAATTCATACACTTTTAAGAAATACACTTGTTGGAGACTTAGGAACTATAGTTGTAAGCCTTTTATATCTTGCTTATACCTGTACTTTTGGTCATTTCTTTATCTTGTAATTGGGTTGAGCTAACCCATTAATTACCTAAGGTTATTAGTAAATTGATTCCCTCTAGGCTAAGCGAATCGGGTTAAATATCCTAAGTCGGGAGACTTAGGTAGTAGAGTACCCAAGTGAGGGGAACCACTATATATTTCGTGTACTGATTGCGCAGCAATCATAGGTCTTAATTAACCTAGATTAGGCTAAAACTTAGCATAAGTTAGGGAAATTCATGCACGCATAAGCATTATCTACATCTTTACTACTTTACTTTAGCAATGCATAAAATAATGTTATAGTGTGTTGATTAAGTATATTATGTTGATTGCATGCAATAAGCAGATCTGGAGCAGGATCTGAAGCTGGATCTGAAATAACAGGAGTTGTAGCAGAGTTGGAGCATTAGGCCTAGTTTAGATGTAGGAATAATAATGTAAGGGGGTTAAAGCTTTTCTATTCTATTAAGTAGAAATAAAATAATAAAATGTGAAGAGCTTTGGTCCATCCTAGCCCTAAGATAGCCTAGAGACCTCCCAAAGCCTTAGCCACCATTAGATTAGGTCAAAACACCCTAGGAAGCCCTAAAACCCTAGTTTCAACCCTTATCTGGCGTCCAGATAGGTTATAGGACGTCCAGAACCCTTAGCCATCTCCCGCACACCTTAAACCCACTTCTACAGTGTTATTGGACGTCCAGACACTTTGTCAAACATCCAATTTCTGTAGGATACCTAAAACAAAACCCAAAATCCCTCCTGACTCTGATTGGACGTCCAGACAACAAGTCTGGACTTCTAAGTTTTGAGTATAAGATGTCTGACACTATTATTAGACGTCTGATACTACTCTCCAATTCCTGTTTTGAGATTTAAGCCTTGATCTTGGATCTCTAAGTTTCTAAACCCAATTCCAACCCCATAGGAACCTAAATTAAGGTGCCCTAACCCTAGTACATCACCTATAGACCTCCCTAAAGACCTAATTAGGTCCTCACTAAACCTAATTGACTTGGATCTTAGTCAATTACATCAACCTATTCAATTGGACTCATTGAGTCCAATTGAGCCCTGATCTTAGCACACACTGTCCAATTGGACTTAGTGAGAGTCCAATTGACCTAGACCTAAATTAATTGAGTTATTTTACTCTCAATTAAGTTTTCACACACCCAATTAAACTAGTATTAAGTTTAATTTCACTTTACCTTAGTGAATTAGGGTTTATAACCCTAATTTGAGACATACCTTGACCTAAACCCACTAGAACCTAACCTAATCAACCTAGCCACCTAAGTTTCGACCCACACACACCATCCACATGAAAGTACCTAGCCTAGAGTTCTCTAAAACTCTCTACCATGTGTGGTTGCCTTGGTTGCCAAAATTAGCAACCAAGAGCCATTCAATTTTTAGATCCACATTTGGTGGATCTAAAAACCACCATCCATCCTCTCTCTCTCACTCTCCCACGAGCTCCCACCATAGGCCTCTCTAGAGAATTTCATAATTCTCTAAGGACCTTCCCTTAGTCTATAAAAAAACCTAAGGGGTGGCCATTTGCACCCATTCACTTCCTTGGCAAATTCACCCCATTGGTGCCATTCACGCCACCTCCACTTAGCTAGCCACTCCACCTCCACGAGCTCACTACCACCACCATGGAGGACATCATGCGGAGATGCTGGATCAACCCTACCTCTCTCTAAGGGTCGGCCTAAGCTACATTGGCCGCCCCTCATTCTTCTTCCGACACTCCAAGGCCATCAAGGACCACCCCTGAATGCCCTTTACTCTGCTAGATTTAGTTTATGCTCTCCATAATTTTTACTGCTTTTATTACTACTTAGTAGCGTAGTCTTAACTTCTCCCTCAATGATGCATGCGAAATCCCCCCATAGATTCTTGTATGCAATCATTTTCTGGTAGCTAGATTTACATTTTTAAGCATTCATGTACAAGCTTTCTTCTACCTTCCATGTTGCAAACACTCTCTTGAATGAATAGAAGATATATTTTTATATATATGCTTATGTGTTGAGAATCACCATGAGCTTATTGCAATATCTTTCGAGTGATTAATGTTGCCTATTTTTAATTCCTGATATACTTGCAACTAAGCATGTCGTACTTCAATACGTAATAATCTCAAACCGGCGTGTGATTTTAAATGAAGTAGAGCGGCAAAAAGATCGATTTCAAAAGTAAAAGCAACGCCTCCGAGAGACGAACGACTGAGACTCAAGTCTCGTTATTTTTACAAACTTAATTTTTTACGAACATTTTTGCGTGACTATACTACGATTTCCGACGACTTGCAAAACGTGCGAAAATGCCTCTTGTCATGTACTTTTTGTAGTTTGCTTTTTCTTGCAATTTTTATTTATATACCACACTATTCATACCCCCTTCTAGTATGCTTGTGCTCTACAAATCAACAGGTGGTATCAGAGTGGGCTACGATAAGAAGAAGTAATTTTTCTCTCTCGCAATGGCATCATCAGGTAAGCGCATTGAAGGTCAGTCATCCACATGTCCTCCCTGCTTTGATGGGATGGACTATGGATATTGGAAGAGGAGGATGCAAATCTTCCTTAAGGCCATGGATGAAGACTCGTGGACTCTCATTTAAGAGAAGTACACAGATCTGGAGCCGCAAGAAGGAGTTGTTTGGATAGTGGATCAAAAGAAGATCGCTGGGAATGCAAAGGCAATGAACACATTTTATTGTGAGTTATTAAGGGAGGAGTTCAACCATATCTCCACGTGTGAGTCTGCGTACGAGATATGGAATACTCTTCAAGTCACATATGAAGGTACAAGCAAGGTAAAAGAAACATGAATCTCAATTCTAACCGAGAGTTATGAGTGTTTCAAGATGGAAAAAGGAGAAACAATCAAAGTGATGTACACGAGATTTGGAGATATTATCAACCCCTTGAAGAACTTATGGAAGAATAACTTGTAAGGAAGATCTTGAGATCCCTTACAAGTGATTGGTCTCCAAAGTCCACGATGATCCAAGTGGCGAAGGATTTATCAACTCTCTCTTTGGATGATCTAATTGAAAGACTCATGGCATATGAGGTCCAAATGGAAAACATGAAGGAGGAGAGATCTATGAGCAAGAAGAAGGAGCTTACTTTCAAAGCCATGAAAGAGGATTTGGACTTCAACAATTCCAACTCCAACGAAGAAGAGGAGCTTACTCTTCTAACAAGAAACTTTCGAAGATTCATCCGAAAACAAGGTGAGTCAATAAGTTTTCAAATGACATTGTTTGTTTTGAGTGCAAGAAGAAGGGACATGTACGAAAAGATTGCCCTATGATCAAGAAGAAGAAAGAAGAAAAGGACAAAGAACTTGATCAGAAGACGAAGATCTCAAGAAAAGCATACAAAGCAACTTAGGATGACAGTGATTCCGACACGGGATCATCTTCCAAAGAATCTGAAGAAATAGAAGTTGCACATCTTTGCTTAATGGCGAACGACGGATCTGAAAATGAGGTAGATTTTGAAATTACTTTTGAAGAATTGTTACAATCTTATGAAGATTTATATCATAAAGCTAGGATGATTAAAAAGGAAAATAAGATCTTGCATGATAGTTATAAGACACTAGAAATAGAAAACTCTTATTTAGAAATAGAATTAGAAATGTCAAAAGCAACTAACAATCAATTGCATGCAAAAATAATAGAATTAGAAGATATTTATGAACACTTTGAGGGAACTTTAAATAATTTAAAAACAACAACAAGGTTGAATATAGAATTTTTTAATAATTTAAAAGTCAAGTTCATTAATAAAAAGAACACACAAAATAAATCACATGCATCTAGACATGCATGAATTTATCAAAAAGTCAAAAATCCTAAGAATTATAGATCAAACACCATGGTGATCTATAAACTTAAGGATTTAAAGGGTACTAACCATCAAGGACCCAAAATAAAATGGATACCTAAAATAGATTTGATAAACTATTTTGCAGGTCAAGAAGGACAAATGGATCCTAGATAGTGGGTGTTCCAAGCATATGATGGGACACTTCAACCACTTTATCAATTGGATGAGAATACAAGATGGAGGAGACAACAAGTTGGGCAACAACAAACATTGTCGTATTATTGGTGAAGGAACAATAGGTAATTCATTTAAGCAGGTACGTAATGTTCTTTTAGTAGAAAACTTAAAACATAACCTTCTTAGTGTTAGTCAAATATGTGATAATGGATGTGATGTATTATTTACTAAAGTTGGTTTAAAAATATTAAAAGAGGGAACAAATACGATTTTAATTGAAGGGTTTAGATATGAAAATATCTATTCACTTCATTTTTCACAAGAGAAATTTGTAAACTATCTGCTTGCATCCCATGTTGAAGTAGATCTTTGGCACCCTAGGCTAGGTCACATAAATTACAAACATCTTAATAGGTTAGCTAAAAATGAGTTAGTAAGGGGCCTACCCAAACTAACTTATAAAAAGGATGCTTTGTGCAAATCTTGTGAACTTAGAAAAATGAACAAGGCTTCTTTCAAACTTAAAGACTTAGTTTCAACCACACGACCTTTAGAGTTGTTACACCTTGATCTATTTGGGCCAACACGATTTAAGAGCTTAAATGGATCAGAATTTTACCTAGTTATTGCTGATGACTTCTCTAGGTTCACTTAGGTCATCTTTTAGAAACATAAGGATGACTCATTTGATTCCTTCCTAAGTCTTACTCGAAGACTCCAAAAGGAAAAATCATCCTCAATTCTTAGACTTAGGACTGATCCTGGGGGTGAATTTGAAAATGAAAAATTTTCAAGTTTTTGTGTCAATTCTAGATAACCCATGAATTTTCATTTCTTTAGACACCATCTCAAAATGGTGTTGTAGAGTGTAAGAATCATGCTCTACAAGAATGCGCCCGAACTTTGCTCTTAGAGTCTAGGCTTCAAAAATATTTCTAGGCTGAAGCCATTAATACGGCATGTTATGTTCTTAATAGAACTCTCTTAAGGCCTATTATTAAGAAAACTCCATATGAGCTTCATTATGAGAAATCTCCTAGGATTTCATATTTTAGGGTGTTTGGAGGTCGATGTTATTTATTAAACACCTGTGATCGGCTTGATAAGTTTGATGCTAAAGGTGATGAAGGCATCTTTATTGGCTATTCAACAAAAAGCAAAGCTTATCGAGTCTTTAATAAAAGGACTTTTGTTATAGAAGAATCCATGCATGTTTCATTTGATGAAACAAACTTAGGAGAACCTAAACTAAATCATTTATATTCTGATGATGAAGAAACCCCCTTCATCGATGTATCAAAAATGGAAGATACACTAAATGTACATGATCTTCCAAAAGAATGGGTACGCCATAAGGATCACCCTCAAGAAAAGATTATAGGTGATATTGAACATGGTGTAAAAACCTGATCTCATTTTAGAGTTGATTTTGTCCTTAATGCCTTTGTTTCTCAACTTGAACCCAAGAAGGTTGATGAGGCATTAAAGGATGAATCATGGGTTGTAGCTATGCTAGAGGAGCTACTCCAATTTACAAGGAACCATGTATGGGACTTGGTACCTGCTCCTGAGGGTAATTCCATCATTGGAACCAAGTGGGTGTTCTGAAATAAATTGGATGAATCTGCTTCAATAATCAGGAATAAAGCTAGATTTGTAGCTTAAGGCTATAACCAATGGGAGGGTATTGACTTTGATGAGACATATACTCCTGTTGCTCGCTTAGAGTCCATATGGATGCTACTTGCCTTTGCAAGTGCAAAGGATTTCAAGCTTTATCAAATGGATGTCAAGAGTGCTTTTCTTAATGTATATATTAAGAAAGAAGTTTATGTTCATCAGCCTCTCGGGTTCGAGGACCTAGCACACCTAGAGCATGTATACAAGATTAATAAGGCATTATATGGACTTAAACAAGCTCCCAGGGCCTGGTATGAGAGGCTTAGGTCCTTCCTTCTCCAACATGGATATAGAATTGGGGTTGTTGATTCAACTCTTTTTGTAAAGGAAGAAGGAGATGACATTCTGTTGGTTCAAATATATGTCGATGATATTATATTTGGATCAACCAAGGGGTCCCTATGTTAGCATTTTTGTGAGACTATGAAGACTGAGTTTGAAATGAGTATGATAGATGAACTCAGATTCTTTTTAGGTTCCAAATTCAACAATTAGACACAGGTATATACATTAGTCAAACTAAATATGTTCTTGAAATTCTCAAGAATTTTGATTTTGAAAAAGTAAATGGAAAAGAGACTCCAATTGCTTTATCTGCTTCTCTTGATGAAGATTTATCCAATAAGAGGGTAGATGAAAAGAAATTCCGAGGTATGATAGGTTCACTACTATATCTTACAGCTTTTAGACCTGATATTCTTTTTGTTACATGTCTATGTTCGAGATTCCAATCTGAACCCAAAAAATCTCATTTTAATGCAGTAAAAAGAATATTTAGATACCTAAATAGCACAAGAGACCTTGGTCTTTTTTATCCTAAAGCACAAACATTAGACCTATTATCCTATAGTGATGTAGACTATGCAGGGAGTCAGACAAACCGAAAGAGCAATAGTGGCACATGTCATTTTATTGGAGAATCCTTGGACTCATGGTTCTCTAAGAAATAGACTTGTGTTTCACTTTCTACAACTGAAGCAGAGTATATTGCTACTTCACTTGCTTACTCTCAGGTCATTTGAATAAGACAGACTTTGTCCAACTTTGGATTGATTTTTGCGCAATCCAAAATTTAATGTGATAATACAAGCGCAATAAATTTATCCAAAAATCCAGTACATCATTCACGTACCAAACACATAGATGTTAGACATCATTTCCTTAGAGATAATGTGCTTCAAGGTTCCATTCAATTAGAATTTGTAGACACACAAAATCAATTAGCTGACATCTTTATAAAATCTCTTGCAATAGAGAGATTCTGCTTTACAAGAAGAAAGTTAGGGCTTTATATAATAAAAGAAATTCAAAATTAACAAATTGTTTGCTTAATAACTTGATTGCAATTACAAAATTCCCTGAGGGTCTAACTGCAATTTACCCATTATTGCTAAAAAAGGGGTAAATTGTAATATTTCCATATGAATGGAAATATCAGGGTATTGTTTGCAATATGGTTTCTTAACTTAAGTTATTGACTACATTTTTCAACACTAATGTTGTTGATTGAAATATTTTTCTTAACCACTTAAGTGGTCACGTGGCTAGCGCATGACCCATCCCACATAAAAGAGGCAAAGTGCAAACACTTGCCTCATTTCACACTTTGCAAACCCTAGTTCTCCTCTCTAGAGCGACTCAAAGCCCTAGCAAAGAAGAAGAAGGATCACCTCCAGGCTTCTACTCTAGGTATATTCATATCTCCTAAGTAGATCTTGATATCACGAGTCATTCTACATCTTGTCATTTTCTTTTTCTTAAGTCCATTCCTGCTGCTGCACTTGTTTCTGGTTGGGTAATAGATGGTACTGGTACCCATCATCGGTACAGGTACTAGCTAGGCACAGCAGTGCTTGCTTTAGCGAGCAGGTACCAGTATTGAATATGAATACCGGTACTAGCTCAAATTTTTGGTTGGAACAGAAACCAACCAGTACCGGTACCAATCACTTGTACCGATACATGCAGGCTTAAATGTGTTATATGCACACATGAAAGGAAATATTCTGAATTTCTAATTATGTTTTCTACTTTGTTTTGCTACATGATTTCATATGGCACCTAAATTTAAGAGTAAAGAAAAGGCACCTCAAGATGCATTTCATAAATTTTGCATTAATGAGGATGCTAAATCAAAGTTTGATTGGTATAAGGGCCTAAAGCTTCACCATTGTAGGCCAGTTGAGTGGAAAGATTTCTCTCTACAGATCTTTAATTTCACCACCCATCTTTCTGAGCAAAAACTCATGCATTTATTTGATGAGTCATTTTTTGCTGATGTTCTTGGAGTATATCCTGATGTCAACTGCTTATTTTTTGCCAATCTCCAAGAATAAGAAAATCGAGGTCATCTTGTCCTAGCAACAAATGTATTCGGTCAAAAAATCACCATCACGCCAAAATTCTTATCAACCATCACTGAATGTCCAAATGAAGGTCATGCTTTCAACACTCTTAAGGAGCAATTTCCTACATATAAAATTCATGAAACTCTCTTGCTCCCTAACTGTCAGGGGAAAGCATTGGCTGCCCCGAACATGATCTTGTTTGCTCATGTTCTTTTTTGAATTTTAGCATGGAACTTAAGGGCTAAAAATTCAGGATTCCACAAAATTCCCATTGACATTTTACCCTTGATCTATGCTATTATAACAAGTTTTCCTGTAAATTGGAAGACGATATTTATTCACTTTGTAAGACCTCATTACCATGGTTCAACTCTTCCTGTTGATATTCTTGTATCTCACATTCTTATCAAGAGTAAAATTGATCTCTCTAACTCTACTCTGCTTAGAAAAGTGATCTATTTCAAGTGGTCCACTCTCCGAAAAATGGGAGTAAAACCCTCTAGAGAGGAATCCTCTAGTGATAATGAAGAAGAAGTTGATCCAAATGATCAATCTTCTTCTCATCCACCTCCTGATTCATCCTCCGCTTTTGTTCTTATAACCTATCCATATCTAGAAGCTGAAACACCTTGGGTAAATCTGTCAATATGATTAATACATTCAATTATATTGGTAAAATTTTAACCAATCTCAATTTTACCTTCCGTCACATGGAACGCAAGTTTCATGATCTTTCTCTTTTCATTGAGTCTTCCCATGTTGCAACTTCCACTCAACAACCTAAACAAAGGAAGATGACTCAACCAAAAGTGCCTCAAGAATACAGTTAAAGAAGGCAAAAGCACTTTCAAGACCTATCTCATGTTTCATCTCCAATGGTGGAAGAAGATCTATTCTTCATGATGATGAAGAGGAAGAAGACAATGAACATGAAGAAGAGGTTTCTTATGATGATACTGATGATGAAGATGCTAAAGATGAAGATGATGATGATAAAAATGATGATGAAGATGATGATGATAGTGATGATGGAGGACATGCTGAAAAGTCTACCAGAAAATGTCCTCGCAATTAGTTTTTTAGTCTATATTTTCATGTATTGAACATTTCAACATGTTTTTGCTTGGTTATTATGTCTTTTAATGATGTATGACTTTAATTATGATTGTTATGACTTTTTATATGCTTGTTCTCTTCTCATGATTGTTTTACTACAATATTGCTTCATGCCTAATCATTGTCTATGCATATTGATATATTTTTAGTTTGACAAAATGGGGGAAAAATGGTAAATACACTGTATTTAAAATAAAGAAACTTAGTTTGAGGGGGAGGTTTCACTCCTAGCAGAGTTTTTTTGTATTCCTTCTCTTATGAGGTTTCTACTATTTTAAATATAGGTATTTCTATTATTTTGTCAACACCAAAAAAGGGGAGATTGTTGGAACCTAGTTCCACTTCTCTTTTATGTTTTGGTGTTAACAAAACCATTTTAAATCTAATGAGTTGTTGAAGTATTATTTTCAGGAAATAACAGGATCTAAGGATGGATGAAAGAAGTAATGATGGCATGAAGATTGAAGACTTTAGTTTTGTTTAGTTTGTTGTATCTTAGAACCTTTGTATGTCTCCTAACAAGAAAAAGATAACTTAGGAGTTAAAATCTAAGTAGAGATAATTAGGGATCAAAATCATGTTCAATCATTCGTTTTATAATTAAAGATCGACTCTTTGAAAATATTATCATATAGCTAAGGTAGGATTTCCTTAAAACTTGGTTTAGACATATAAAACAAGGTACTTGTAGCAAGTACTAGTATTAGTAATAAGTACTGGTACATGATAGGCATAGGTTTGGGACGAAGTCCCAAACTGTGAACAAGTACTGGTACTCATCATGAGTACCGGTATTAAGTGTTCACAGCCCCATTGCCTGTGAATCACAAGTATCGGTACTAGTGATAAGTACCGGTACCAGACTTTGTTGGTACTCAATAGAATGCACTGAGTACCACTACTAATGATCAGTATCGGTACCCCAGGCATTGCTGGGCTAACTGTGAGCAGTCAGTACCCGTACCAACTAGCCGTTGTGCCTAATTAGAAAGTATATTGCAATTTATGTTAATTCTATTCTTCCCAAATTGCCCCTAACAGCTAGCAATCTTAGGAGAGGTGTTTAGTGGCCTATATAAACACTTCTTGAGTATCATTTGCAAAAAATCATTAAGCTAAAAATACTCTCCTTGCCTACGCATTCATTTCTCAATTTTCTAGTTGCAAGGGAGCTTGACTTGTTGCATTTTTCTCAAGGCTATTCTTTGCTTACAACAAATCTTCAAAGGCGATTGTGCACTTCTTTGTTTTATTGTTCGCTTTCAATTGAGTATTATCGTTAAATTAATTCATACACTTTTAAGCAATATACTTGTTGGAGACTTAGGAACCATAGTTGTAAGCTTTTTATATCTTGCTTATACCTATACTTTTGTTCATTTCTTTATCTTGTAATTGGGTTGAGGTAACCCGTTAATTACCTCAAATTATTAGCAAATTGATTTCCTATGGGTTGAGGGAATTGGGTTAAAAATCCTATATCGAGAGACTTAGGTAGTGGAGTACCCGAGTGAGGGAAACCACTATATATTTTGTGTGCTTTTTGTAGTTTGCCTTTTCTTGCAATTTTTATTTATATACCACACTATTCATCCCCCCTTCTATTGTGCTTGTGCTCTATAGATTTGATAATAAGGCTAAGAGGGGTAGAGGGTAGCTGTCTTGCAATCATGTATTGGACGCGAATGAAAAATTGGTCTTGCCTATAAGGGCTGAATACAATTTGCCTTGAAGTTCACGTAATATGATCCAAATTTCCAATATTCTCAAAAACTTATTCTATCATTTGATACAATTCAAATACTTCTTGACTTGATTGGATTTTTTTGGTCAATTAAAACAAAATAACTGGTTTCCTTTGTTTTCTTTCCCTAATGTATATCATGAACTTTTGAAAGTTTATGAATGTTATTGCTACATTTATATTATCCCTATAGAATAGTAAATGTAGAGAAGAGAGGGTGGAAGAGAGGGATAGCATTATCCAGGCTAAGTAGGATAGGTTGAGATAGGCAAACTAGTGGCTCAACGTGGATGGGCAAACTGGCATGGGAGGTGTTAAGCATCAGAGGCTTAAGCAATCTTTGATGTTTTAATTTAGGTCTAATTGCCATATTATTCTTTTTTTGTTTGTGAAACATTGAGGATTGCTATCATGATCCGATAGCAATCCGGAGGGTAGTATATTCCATATCAAAAAAGCAATTACAGGTAAGAAGCCCAACTATGTATGAGAGACCAGCACTCCTTTACAATATTCTCACATCTCACCGATCTCTCCTGAAAGAGCTTATCATTACGCGCCCTCCACACACACCACAACACAGCTGCCATAGCCCCCAAGGGTCGACCAGGAGTGATGAGCCTCTGCCACATTGAATCCCAGGAGGGGAGGGGTTCTAAACAAACCAAACTCCAAATCTTATCCGTGATCAAATAGGAAGAGAAAATGTGTGATGCACTATCAGAATGAAACCCACAAAGAGGGCAAACATTTAGCACAGTCCCCATCCTTCTATGTCTCAGATCACCAGTGATCAACCCTTCATGTCTGTAGAGCCACAGGAAGATCTGAACCTTTAGAGGAACTTTTAGGAGCCAAATCTTTCTGTCAATAGGGTCCCATTCCCCCTCACTATTGGCTCTAATCACTTTCTCATATGCTTGCTTCACTGAAAAGTTACCCTACCAGCAGTAAGTATCTATCCCATTATTCACAAGTTGCAGCTACTGCAAACTCACCATCATTTTCTGCCTCTCCTCCCACAGACGAGTGTCTGGCCTACACTACTGCAGTCCTTCCAGCCGCCAGCATCCTTCTTCCTGAGACCACAGACTGCTAACTGTGGCTTCCTTATCTGTAGCAGCATCATACACTCTTGGATAGACCTCTTTCAGCAGGCCCAAGTCAGGCCATCACTCATTCCATATGCTGAAGCCTTTGCCATCTCCGAGCTTAGGTTGCAGCAGATGCCAATAGCTGGTGACTGCAGAAATCACTGAACGCCAAAAAGGAGAAGTCTTCTTCGACTGAAGCCTTTGCAAACTACTGTTAGATTCACTATAGCGGTCCCTGATCAGGTTCTCCATCAACCCCTCCTTGCCATCCAGAATCCTGATGGCCCATTTAGCAACAAGGCTTCATTGAACTCCTTAGGAGCTTTAATTCCCAGCCCCCCAATCTCCTTAGGTCTGCAGATACAATTCCATCTGATCGGCTGCATGAATCCGCCCTCATGACCTGCACCCTTCCAGAAAAATCTCTTCCTCATAGTGTCCAATATCTTCCAAATACATTTAGGGGCCTTAAAAATGCTGAAGTAGAAAATCGGTATGGCTGTTATGACTGAATTGAGTAGGATTAATCTTCCACCTTTGGATAGGAATCTACTACTCCATCCCTTCAGCCTACCAGACACCCTCTCAAAAAGAACATTCCAATCTGACTTTTTCAATTTTGTGGCCCTCAGAGGTAGACCAAGGTATCTCAGCGGCAATTTAGCACGGGTTGACCCCAAGACACCCTCCAACTCCCTCTACTGTTGTTCATTCATGCCAAAGTAAATCAAAATCGATTTATCCTTGTTCAGACATAAGCCTGAAATGTCACCAAAAATCTTTACCAGTAACCCCAGAGCATGTGCCTCAGACCTGGATCACTCAACAAAAAACACCGTGTTGTCTGCATACTGTAATTTGGGGGCAGGTTTCCCCTGTTAGACAGTGAGTATCCTTTAACAAATCCCACCTCAGCCAATTTGCAAGCATACCTTGCAAGCCCATCCACCGCAAGGTTGAAGATCAATGGGGCTAAGCGGCATCCTTGTCTAACCCCGCTGAGGTTGGATCCATGCTCCACATGGCCTACCATTGACCAAAGGCGAAAAAGAAGCCATAGTGATACATTGTTTCATCCATTGGACCCAAAGAGGAGGAAAACCTCGTCTTCTAAAAATCTCCCACAGGTACGACCAAGAGATCGAATCATAGGCCTTCTGTAAATCCACTTTCCACATGAATGCCTTGCACTTCCTTCGATGCCAACCATTAACCATTTCCTAAGCCAAAATGAAGGATTCTTGAAGAGATCTGTTGGGCAAGAAGGCAGCCTGCACTGGATGAATCAGATCCTATAATACAACCCTCAACCTATTAGCCAAGGTCTTGCTGATGATAAGATAGATGGAGTTTGAGAGGGAAATCGGCCTGAACTCAGAGAAGTGCTCTGCTCCCATTAATTTAGGCAAAAGAAACAGGTAGGACTTGTTAATCCTCTCAAAACCCGCATTCCCCACCTCAAATTCTCTGATAACATCCATCACCTCCTTACCCACCACACCCCACATCTCCTTGTAAAAGAAAACCTGTACTTCATTCGGGCCCGGAGAGCCTTCCACATTTAATTTACTGATTGCTTGCAAGGTCTCTTATTCAGTAATAGGTGCCGTCAAGAGCTTAGCCTGTTCACTCAACACCCTAGGACCCTCATTTCCTGCCATTCTCTAATTCCCCCTCTTAGAAGCCCGAGATGCCTCTCTAAAATATTTGATGGCTTCAGATTTAATCTCCTGATCAGAAGAGACTCTATGTCCACCACAAAGAACAGAGGATATAAAATTAGCATGTCTCCGAGAGCTAGCTACAAGATGAAAAAACTTTGTATTGGCATCCCCCTCCTTAAGCCATAGCTGCCTGGATCTCTCCCTCCAATCGATTTCTTGTTTTAGGTCTTCATCAAGAACCACACCCTGCCACATTTTTCTTTCAGCCAACTCATCTTCAGACAACCGGCCAGCTTCTTCCTTGGAGTCCAGCTCCTGAATTTTACTTGGAGCTTCCCTTCTCCTCTGTCCCCTCAGCAAACCAACCGTAGATCCATACTCTTTCAAGATCATGCGCAAACCAGCCAACTTGGCTGATAGCCTAACAGTGGCAGATCCCTGGACCTCTTTAGCTCTCCACCAAGAGCTAATCATCTGGTAGAAACCCAGTTCAAAAAGCCATGAGCATTTCATTATGAAGTAAGATCCAATCTGGTTTTCTTCCCCACTGTCCCATACCAGCGGGGTATGATCTGAAAAGGGTTGGCTCAGCCCACTCACATTCGACAATTGAAATCTAACAAGGATGTCCACATTCCCGAAGAATCTATCCAGCCTGGAAGCCATCCCATTCCCATTGAGCCAAGTAAATTCCACGCACGAGGAGGGATATTCATTCAACTGTAGAGATTGAACCATCATTTGAAACCCAATACCCGAACTGTCCATGCTGCCATTTGGCCTGTCAACCCCTGTCAACACACAATTAAAGTTGCCACCTGTCAACCACATTCCCCCCTGCACCAAATCAGCCACCTCAGACCACGCCTGGCAGCTGCATTACAAGGACCATAAACACCAGTAACCCAAATATATTCCTGCCCCTGTTGAATCTGGAATTTGCATGTCAGCATATGTCTAGCTTTGTGAACCTCCAAACATTGAGCCCACCTCTTCCTCCACCAAAAAACAATGCCACCCAACCTCCCATTTGCATTCATATGCACACAACTATTCATCCCTGAGGCTATCAAGTCGGACCACAGCCTATCAGAATTCCCTTCAATGTGTGTCTCTTGAATGAGCGCACAATCGATTCCCCATTCTCTCAAATATCTCATCAAGGACGCCCTCCGGCACTTATCACGCAACCCACGCACGTTCCAAGTGAGGACCCTCATCAATCCTCATTGGAGCCCTCTCTCCTGAGGGAATGGCATTTGCACACTTGCATGACCTTCTCAACCTCATCTTCGTCCACCAGTATAATAGCCTTTGATTTTCTCTACCGTAGACTATACGATGATCTCCCCTTGCCATACCTTGCGCAAGATCCCCCTTCACATTTACGGTTTCCATTCTCCTACAGGTCCTGCTGATCCCTTACAGACTCAGACTGCGCACCCAAATTCCCCTGCTCCTCATTCTCCACACCAACCGACAATGCTTCCCCTACCATTGTGGGCGACGGTTCTACCGTTTCCTCTCCGCCCATTTCCTCCTTTTCTTCAATCTGAAGCCCCCTCATCTCCCCTTCACTGCAGCCCTTCCCAGCTTCGGCAATTAGAGGTTCATCGCCATGAGCTGTGCACAGCTCCTGAACCATCGCCTCCCCATCATGCAAATCCAAACGACTTAAATCACTCTGCTACAGTATCACCCACCATAAATTTCAGCCTCAGCATCCAGGAGCTGCCACCGCACCTCAAAATCAGATTGTCAGGTATGGAACCAGCAATGAAGACAACAACCTTCACACTCAGCAGACATCCATTCCCCTGCAGCACTCCAACGTTCGCATCCTCTGCCACTGTTGCGAAGCCAGAAATCATCGTCAACACAACCTCCATTGACCTCAAGTGCAGGGGAAGACCTTCGATCTCTAGTTTTCCCGTCCTGTTCCCCACTCTCTGGGGAGGTCTCTCCGGCAGTGCTCCATCAAAAGGAGAAACTAGTCTCCAGATCACTGTGCAGCCATCGTTGCAAGATGTTTGAAACTGCAGCTTCTCGACGTCCCCCATACCCAACCTAAAGAGAACAAAGCGTGTATCTGATAGAAAAGAAATCTGCCACGAGTTGGTCGAAAGGGATAGAGAGGTTACCAGGGTGCGAACACGCTCCGCCGACGGACTTTCAGACAAAACTCTACCACCAATGCTCCACGCAGGGCCATCTCCGTAGCTTTGATGTTCTCCGTCATCGGTACCTCCACATCAACCACAAGCCCCCCGGTTGACGCAGAGCTGGGGGCGGAGGCAGAATCTTCGCAGCCCTAAAATTCAAATTTCCCGAGGGCAAGAAGGGGCGAGCACCCCTCGGTCCCCCCCACCTCCTACATGAATCCCTTTTGTGACTGAAACCCCCGCATCCCAGACAGACCACGGGGAATCGGCAGGTGGTAGCCATGTGTCCCCGCCGCCGGCATCGGAAACACATAACCTTGCCGAGCAGCTTTGCGCCTCTTCTACCATATCACCTCTCCTCCATCCCCCTATCGCCGCGAGCCACAGACACCCCCCGCTCCTTCCTCCTCCAGCCCTTAGGTCTCCAAATCTGCCAACCTTCCCCCACCCTACTTCCGCTCGCCATCGCCCCAAGACCGCCTACCGTCGTGACAGCCATCAACCCTTAGGGTTAAGGATGTTTTCCCCTTTTGACAACTTTTGACCAAGGGTTCCTTATTATTCTAAATAAGAATCCTTATAAATCATCATTTTAACAAGCAGATCTTGATCGAATCTACTTCAAATTGACTAACAAGATATTCTCAATTGCCATTGACGTCAAAGATCAACCAGTGGGAATTCCTAACTTTGGTAAAAGGGACTTGGGTTTCCATCAATGCATTCGAGAGATAAGATGGTAATTTTTTCCCTTACTTTACTCTCACCATCACGAAGCAGTGGTGGGCCCAAGGTTCTAAGTTATAAACAAGGGCTTATTTATGAGTGAGTTCATTTGATAATATAATTCAATCTCTAACAATAATTCAAATCCCACAAGATATCCTTAAATAGGATGGGGTCATAGACGCAAAGAACTTTCTCGATTCATGTACATCCTTGGCAGTGGAAATAGTAGTGATGAGTGATATCCACCTAAGAGTCATTTAGTCATTATTAATGGCAAAGAGAATTACAATATTTTACTAATTTTGATATATGAAAGTTGTAAACAAGCTAGACTTGGTTATATTGATCTTTAAAATTAACTAAAAAATGACCACCTAACTTTTATATTGTAATATATCATTTCCTCCACCAAGTTTTCTATCTAAATGCTACTATCTACATCGAAGATAATTACATATATGCCTATGGGGACATTACAAAAGACATATATACCTTCAAATGTGATAAACACGCTTGAATTCATGATAAAATGCTTATTTATGATAGTTCCTAAGCCTAGCATTGCATTCCATAAGTATAAATAGCACATAACAAGCATTACATTGCATTTAGCATAATTTGTGTATGTTGTATAGTAATTTTGACATTTTATGTCCTGGAGGCAATACACCATCTTTACGGGCTTCAGATGAAGAATCCGACCATATGGATGGATTTGGAGTGATGACCGCAGTCGGTGGTGGAAATCACCTCGATCCGAGCACCGTGGTATCCACTGCAAGTTAGGAAAGGTGGACGGTCCAGATGGTGCCACGTGGCACCATCTAGAGAGCCCAAGGTCGCCCAGCATCCTTCCAAAGGCCATCCAACAAGTAATCCTCCACTTGCATCTAACGACTGAGAGCCCTCCTCCACCACACGCCCACAACACATCATCTCGACACTTCCATCAGCTTGGCGCATCGGTTGAAGACCCAGCCTCCAAGGGAGGGGCGTGGGTTTGAGACCCGCAGAGCCCCCCCAATTCGCTAATTGGGTGCATGCCAGCGCATGCCAGCGCGCACGTGCACCCATGCTAGCATGTACGACTGCACGCATGCCAGCGCATGCCAGCCCGCACCAGCAGCGTGCACAAGCACGATCCACATGCATGATGGAGGGCTAGCGTAGCTCACACGTGAGTGGGCATGAGGTGGCTACAGCGACACTTGAGTTAGACCTACAGCAACATCCTAGAGGTTGCTAATTACCCTATGTCCATTTTTACCCCATCCCATCCACTATATAAAGACCTACACATCTCCCTTGCTATGGCATCTCTACCTATGCTATTCCCACCTACTCCAAAGCTCTAGAAGCCCCTCAAAGCTCCCGTAGAGCTCACTCCCAAGCTCCAAAGGCCTCCTACTAGTGTAGTGTTCCTATACCCCACCAAATATTACTCCTCCATCTCACCACCTTCATACGAAGCCTTGGAGCCATCCTCCCACCTCCATTCTGGTAGAAGATCATCTCCACCTCCTCATCCCTGTTCTGTGCCTTGGTGAAGCATTCCTCTACCTGGCATCCTCTAGCATCTCATCCCCATCGTCCAGCCTCTCACCTCCACCGTCCAAGCTGCTGCCAAGCGCTGTCGTCTCGCCAAACAGCCGATTTGTGAGATTTCATCTCAACCCTATCTCTTCTATATTTTCTTAGCATATTGTAATAAACATTTGCATCACATTGTGATATATCAAATTTATTCTTTCCACTTTGTGAAGTTATCTTGCTTGTCTCTTTATTACAAAAACACAAAAAAAAATAACAAAACCCTAAAGTACCAAAAAGAAACAATACGAAGCGTGGATTTCAACGGAAACAAATGTTGCCTCCCTGTGTTCGACCTAGGACTCCCTTGGAGTTTCGGTAAAAATTGTGTTTGATAACGTGTTTTGTGACTACAAGGATGGGTTTCTCCTAACGCCAACTTTCCATTCATCGAAACACGTCGATCATTTTGGCGTCGTTGGCAGGGAGGCAATGGAATTTGTTTTTCATGTTTCTTTGCATTTACTTATTACTAACCTCGCTTCCCTTTGATTTATTGTCTTGTAGGTACCCTAGCAAAGAGATCCAAGTGCGGGAGATTACAGTAAAGTGCGGGTAGAGTGGTTTGTAAGTGCCCTGACATTCCCCCCCACTGCTTTCACTTTCGCCACATCAATAACAAAGACCTAATCTACTTAGGTGTTTACATAAACTTTAAGATAGAATCTATTTGTCTTTTTTGCCACCTACACTCATCTCAGCCCTGCATATAAGAAGGCAACAAAAAAAATATTATTATCTTCTGATTGTGGGACAAATCAACATACACACTACATACACCCACATTGGAGGCACATAACCTTTTGTGATTTTATCTACTCAACCGAGATTCCGACTTGTGGAACCGTACACATACAAATCAACACATAACGGAGTAAAAATCAGACTAGGTTAATCACCTTTTGTGTGACTCAATCGATGGAGCATCTGGGCCAGTTGATTGAATTGTTTGGGCTGCACCACCTAATCTAAAAGAAATTCAACTTGTAGCTGCTCTTTAGGATTCAATAGTTAGGTCAAACCAGTGACTATTTTTTTTGGTCCATAATGGAAAATACTTCAACGCATCTTTCAAACTTGGTTTGCCTCTCGAACATTTGGTTGAATATACTTAATAATTGAATCCTAAACGCTACTAAGCAAGATCTGAATCTTAAAACTCACTTCATCCTCAATAATCTTGCTTGAAAACCTTTTGGTTGTGCAGATACACACATTCTCAAATGAATCATTAAGTGCACAACCCATTAAGGGCCTATCACATTTCGAAAGCACTACCATCCCAAGCCTAACTAAAATTGAGTAGACGTTGGCCCTAGGATTCACAAGTTCGTTTCAGGGTACTCTCTTGAATGCACTTCGAATTAGTGATGTTTTCTTACTCCAAAAGGTGCTAAGTTTGGGGGCCTGATTGTCAAACGACTTATGTAAGTAGGGGTTTGGCATAATTAACGACCTTCGAGACACTCTCTCCCTACTTCGCCGGCCCAACTTTACCACCTTTGAGAGTAAGGACAACAACAAATTCGTTGTGTGGTCAGAGTTTATTCCTAGGACAAAGGTCCTTAGGCTACCCAATCTAAGGACAGGCTTGCTTTTTTTTTTATGCTGCAGGGCTCCTTTTCCCTATCCTTCTGACTTCCTTCCAGTGTATGCTTGGAAGGAGGGCATTGAACCCTCGCTTGGAAGGACCTATAGACCTTTCTCGAAGGCGGAGGTTGAGTTATAGCCAAGCAGATCCCATGACTGATCAACAACCACCTCCCCTGCCCTTGAACCAATAGGAGCTAATTCAGAGGTAGTTGGAAGACTTGCAACAGATGCAGCAATGGTTCTAACAAATGAATGGTCACGGCACTCAGCCCTTGAAGGATTTTTATGATCCTTCAAATTACAAGGAATGTTTTGGTGTCATGATTCCCGCTGGAGATGTAAAAATCAAGTCCCAAGTCTTATGTTTGATTATGCATTTCCATGGGCTTGGCTAGGAGGACCCATTCCAGCACTTGGAGGATTTGAGCACTTTGGTTCAGACCACCAAATCTAGGAATGTAAACGAAGAGCAAATGGTCATGAGGCTCTTTCCCCACTCTCTCAGGGATAAGGCCGCACTAGGAATGTGAATGAAGAGCAAATGATCACGAGGCTCTTTCCCCACTCTCTCAGGGATAAGGCCGCACATTGGTACTAGACAATGGAAGGCCAATAGAAACATGGGCTCCTCTTAAGTCGGCTTTCCTGAAGAAATTCTTCCCAATTGGATGGACTAATGTCTTGTGTTGGGCGATAACTACTTTCGCCCAGCCGCTGGGAGAACCATTTCATGGTTCCTAGAAGCGATTCCGAGATCTTTTGAGGAAGTATCCATACCACAAGGTGCCGAAATGGCAACTCGTGTAGATATTTTATCACGAGTTGGTCGAACAACTCTGTAATCACGTGGACTCCTCTTGTGGAGGTAATTTCCTCAACAGGGATGCAGATAGAGCATATGACCTATTTGAGGAAATGAGCAATAATTCAATAAATCATGCCTCCATGGATACCTTCAACTACTCCCAACAACCCTGGTCAAATGCTAATGAGATCCAAAATTGTCATTCTTTTCACATGGAATTGATTTGCAACAAACTAGATAAGGTGGACTTGGTTGCGAAAAAGGTGGAAGAGTGGATTGATGGAAACTCAAGAAACACTTCTACACCCACTCAATCCCATAATGCGGGATTCCATTCTTCACGAGCTTCCACGGGGTAGGAGTTCGTGAACTAACTAGAATCGGCTCAACATATGAGCCAAGATTTCTCGAAACCTTATGGGTTCTAAACTGGGGCCTTTGATCCCAGTTTTTCTGATCCTTCTTTCTCTCCATCCTCACCCTATGAGGATGTATATACGATACAAGAGAATGCTAGGTCCAACCCATATTCCAACACTTATAACCCGAGTTGGAGGAACCACCTTAACTTCTCCTAGAAAAGTCAGGGGCAACAGACCCAAACATGACCCAACAATTATGCATCTCAAAGACCTATGGGTCAGGGTTAAGTATACATCCAGTTTCCCCCAAGACTAGTTACTCAACCACCTTGGAATGCCCACCAATCTACAGGGTTGGCTGATTTAAACTAGCAGATGGTAGAAATGCAAGGGTTCATACTTCAGCTTATGCAGCAAATGAAGACATCATTGGACAACTAGCAATACGAGTTTATTGCTAACACCCGATAGCCCGAATCTCTACCATCCCAACCCGTACCCAACCTGTGTAATGTGCAAAATCAAGGCAATAGAGCCCAAGGGTGCGAAAATCAAAGAGAACCATATGCACATGCTCAGGTGGTTAAGAAGGGTCCTGCCTCTTCTACTCTTGGATATTTGAGCAATCAAGGCCCTCCAATCTTTCCTACCCCACCTTAAGAATCGAACCCATATGCCTCAACAAATTCCATCACCTTGAGTAGCGGGAAGTAGACCCAGGACCCTAAATTATCTTCTAGAAACCAAAACCTTGGGGAGCCTGAGAGAGGAAAGGATGAGATTGAAGAAGACAATAAGGGCCAGGGACCTGAAATTGAGGACACCACCCACTTCCCATTCCCTGAAGCCTTATTGAAAACCAAAATGAAGAAAATCCTAGATAGCAACGAGGAGCTCCTGAATTTATTCAAGAGTGTAGAGATCAATATCCCGCTCCTCGATTCTATTAAGTACATTCTGGCTTACGCTAAATTCCTAAAAGATCTATGTATCCAAAAGCGTAAGCCAAAAGAACCCACCCCGAGGAAGGTGATTCTCTTTAAGTAGGTGAGTTCTGTCATCCTACACCACCTTCCTTAGAAGAAGAGAGATTCAGGTGCCCCCTTGACTTCATGCATCATTGGAGATTATACTTTTGATAGGGCACTATGGGATCTAGGTGCATCCATCGACCTAATCCTGACCTCTCTTTATGAAAGGTTTAGGTTGGGTGAACTTAGGGCAACCTTAGTAATGCTACAGTTAGTGGACCGTTCGGTCACCACACTGAAAGATGTTATTGAGGACGTTATTGTCAAGGTCAAGGACTTCTATTTTCCCGTAGATTTCTTGGTCCTTAACATGGATGTACTTGAAGACTTGAGGAACACGCCCATCATTCTGGAGCATCCATTCCTAGCTACCACCAAGGCCAACATAAATTATGAGAGCAGTAGTATGGAGATTGCCTTTGGGGATAGGAAGTTGACTCTTGATATTTCAAGGCGATAAAAGGATTTGAGGATTGTGGATTCATTGAGGAGCTCGAGGATCATGATTTTAATGTTGAAACTTGTATGATGATCAGTGTACTCAAGGACTCCACCAGCTTTAGCAAACCCAACCCACAACCCTCTGTGGTAGACTCACCACACTCGGAAGAGGTTGTTGATTTTGTTCATTCCTAACCTCTTCCACTGGACCATCTTGATGAATTTTCATCAGCATCCTCCTTACCCTTTATACTAAATCCACGTCAGCTGGAATTGAAACCGTTGCCGGAAAGTTTAAAATATGAGTTCTTAGGACCTAAGAATACTCTTCCTATGATTATTAGTGCCGATTTGACTAAGAAGCAAGAATTGAGATTGATTAAGGTCCTTAAAAATAATAAAGAGGCAATTGGTTGGACCATCCATGACCTTGGGGGGATCGAGCCATCTTACTGTAATCACTGTATTTTCATGGAAGATGGATCTCACCCTTCTTGCAAAATGCAAAGGAGACTAAACCCGAATATGCGAAAAGTGGTCAAAAAGGAGATAATAAAGTGGCTCGATGCAAGCATTATTTACCTGATCTCGAATAGTTTGTGTGTTAGCCCCATTCAGATTATACCTAAAAAGGCAGGAATAATCGTTACGACTAACAAGAAAGGTGAATCCTTTACCACTCATTTAGCTTCTGCCTAGAGAGTTTGTATTAACTATAGGAAGCTGAACACAGCCACCAAAAAGGGTCATTTCCCCTTGCCATTCATTGATCAAATCCTAGAAAGGTTAGCTGGGCAAAAGTACTTTTGCTTCTTGGACAGTTATTCGGGATATTAGCAATTCCCTATACATCCCGAAGACCAGGAAAAGACAACTTTCACATGTCCCTATGGAACCTTTGTATTCCATAGAATGTCGTTCGGGCTTTGCAATGCACCCACGACTTTTCAAAGGTGCATGCTGGCCATCTTTTCAGACATGGTGGAAGATTGTCTTGAGGTGTTCATGGATGATTTCTCCATTTTTGGAGATTCCTGCGAGTCAAGCCTAGCTAACTTGGAATTGATCCTCTAGAGATGCATCAAGACACAGCTGATCCTTAGTTGGGAGAAGAGCCACTTCATGACCCAAGAAGGCATTGCCTTGGGTCACGTGGTTTCTAATTTGGGTATTGAAGTTGATAAGGCTAAGGTGGATGCTATCTTTAGACTTCCTCCACCCACATCCGTGAAATAGATCCGATCATTCCTTGGGCATGTGGGTTTTTATTGAAGATTTATTAAGTACTTCTAGAAGGTTGCTCAACGCTTGAGTAACCTTCTGGCCAAAGACACGGTGTTTATGTTTGATGAATCATGTCGTAGGGCATTTGATTTATTAAAAACGATAGCCACCTGAGCCCCGATGTTGCAACCACCGATCTAGACAACCCCATTTGGGATCATGCCTGACGCATCTAATTATGCTGTCAGGGCTATCTTAGGTTAGAAAGTAGATAAGAATCCCTTTGTGATCTACTACGCTAGCAAGACTCTAGTTGAGGCCCAGAGGAACTACACCATTACTAAAAAGGAGTTGCTAGCAATAGTCTTCGCCTTAGAAAAATTCAGGACTTATCTTTTAGGTTCTCACGTTATCATTTACACCGACCACTCAACCTTGAAACATCACTTGGCCAAAAAGGATGCCAAGCCCCAGCCTATTCACTGAATTCTTTTACTTTAAGAATTTGACCTTAAAATCAGGGACAAAGTCGAGACACAAAACGTAGTGGCGGATCACCTTTCGAGAATCCTAACTGATTCTCCTCATCCAGATATTCCTATCTCGGACACTTTTTCGGATGAGACTATCCTTACAGACTCAAGTATTCGAACCCCCTGGTTTGTGGATATCATCAATTATTTGGTTGTTGGTCAAATCTCGAAGGATTAGACTAAACAAAAATGGGGCAGACTTATGTCCGAGGCCAAATATTATTTTTGGGATGATCCCGAGCCGTACCGTATTAATGTCAACCAGATTATTCATTGATGCATCTTGGAAAATCAGTTCCATAGTATACTTGAGTTCTGCCATGCATCTACGTGTGGTGGACACTTTTCTTGGAAAAAGACGACGGCAAAAATTTTGCAATCCGGATTATATTGGCCATCATTGTTTAAGGATGCTCAGGAATTCTCAAGGTTGTGCGCCTGATGCCAGATACTTAGGAACATGGCTAAGAGAGACATGATGCCCCTAAACCCAATACTTCCATTCAAAATTTTTGACATTTTGGGCATCAACTTCATGGGACCGTTCCTTCATTTGTACACCAATATATTCTGGTAGTTGTAGATTACGTGTCCAAATGGATTGAGGCAATTCCCACCCGGACCAATGACCACAAGGTGGTCATCGATTTTGTGAAGAGAAATATCTTCATTCCATTCAGGATTCCTTGGGCTATTATCAGTGATGGTGGCATGCATTTCACTCATGCCCAGTTCAGGAATTTACTGGCAAAATACAGGGTCAATCATTAAATTTCCACACCCTACTACCCCCAGACGAACGAATAGGTCGGGGTCTCCAATCGGGAGATCAAGAACATTCTATAGAAAATTGTAAGGCCTGATAGGAAGGATTGAACCCAAAAGCTAGATGTTGCACTTTAGGCCCATTGTACGGCATACAAAACACCTCTCTCTATGTCTCCATTCCATCTGGTGTTTGGTAAGGCGTGTCACTTACCCGTAGAGTTAGAACACTAGCCATTTTGAGCCATCGGGAAATGCAATTTTGACCTAGACTTGGCCAGGAAGACAAGGAAACTCCAACTATCTAAGTTGGAGGAGCTTAGAAATGATGCCTATGAGAATGCTAGAATCTATATGGCAACGACCAAAGCTCTTCATGACCAGATGATTTCATGTAAGAGCTTTGAGCCAAACAAGATGGTCTGGATTTTTGATTCTCAACTGAAGCTCTTCCCTAGTAAGCTTAGGTCTAAGTGGAACAACCCATTCATTATTGAGTGGATTTTTCCTAATGGGGCCATTGAAATCTCTGACCCGAAGATGGGTAATTCCTTCAAGGTCAACGGACAACGCCTTAAACCCTATGTTGACCATGTGCTCCCTAAACCCGTCTCGGACAAGGTTGCTCTTACCATGCCTTAACCATTGTTGGCCGGACATCGCCCAATTGAAGGCACTAAACTCAGCACGTGTAAAGACTATTTCGAGTTGACCAAAATCTCATGAAAATCAAGTGTTATTCTTCCAATTCTGCCCTCCTATATGCTTTTATTTTTACAATGAGGACATTACATTAGCTAAGAAGGGGGTGGATATTTTATGAAATATCATTTTGTCAGCCCATAATAAGTAATCTCTTGTTATTCAAAAAACAAAAAAAACATAGAATCAGGAGAAGAGAACTTAGTCATTAGGAGTTGTGAACTTTAGGAATTGATACTTTGGGACCTGAATACTTAGACTCTTCAAGTCTTCGGGCTTAATCAGCCTGGGCATCCACTTAAATGTGGACATAGTCTCGAGTCCTTGCCAAGTAATTTTTCTTTAATTTGGTGAATAAATTAGGATGATAAGTACACGACCTATCAACCTGCCCTCTGATTTGAAGAGATTTTAAGTCTAAGCATCTACACACTGTTTGCACTGACTCACTTTTCGACAGTTTTACGAAAATTGGGTAGCTAATGAACCATTTAGGGTAGTATAGTTGGTAAGTTGTCGTGGGTAATAGCTCATTGACCGATTGTCCAGAGCCCAGCTACATGACCATACTCATTCTACAGCTTTTAGGTAAATCTTAAATCAGGGAAGCTACCTACATAGGAAAAGAAAAAAAAGAAGAAAAAAATAAAAAATAGAAAAATAGAAAAAGGAGAAAAAAATAGAAAAATAAACCATACTTCACCACATGAGTATGGTTGGCAAGTTGCCGTGGGTAATAGCCCATTGGCCAGTTGTCCAGAGCTCAGCTCCCAAAAATGCATAAATAATTCCCAAAATACCTAGGGAAGAAGCAGGGAAGTAGAATAAATTGGAGAGATATACACCGGGTTCACCCTTGTGTTGCCCCAAAAAAAGATAAGAAAAACTAGGGAGAAAGCTACTGATCGGAAAGATAAACCTTTAGGCAGAAACACTTAAGGTCACCTAGGGTCGTAGAAACCTGAAGTCCATTTTAACGGCCGCCTAGTGAGTCTTTCACTCTTTTCACAAGATGCATAGCACTTAAAGTCCTTTTCGAGTCTTAGGAAAGTCAGGTAGCTGTAAAAAGTTATCTCGAAATTCTCAAACTCCAAAAGTCCAAAAAAAACTAGAAAAGAGGAAAAAAATAAAAAAATGTTTCTTCACTTTTCGTATAAGGTAAGGACTTGGGCAATCTGCACTTTGGCAGACACCTAGACACTGTTGAGTTTTTATGACTAGGTCTTTGGTTGAAATCTTCTAAAGCGACCAACAAATCATGCCTAAGTGATCAAATCCTGATTCTACTCTTATATATAACATTTAGGTTAATTTTGCTAAGGACTAGCAAAAGATTAGCATAGGTGTACGATAAACACGCATAAATTCATGATAAAATACTTATTTATGATAGTTCCTAATCCTAGCATTGCATTCTATAAGTATAAATAGTGCATAACATGCATTACATTGCATTTAGGATAATTTGTGTATGTTGTATAGTAATTCTGACATTTTATGGCCAGGAGACAATGCAACATTTTTACGAGCTTTGGATGAAGAATCCAACTGTACGGATGGATTTGGAGTGACAGTTGCAGTCCGATAATGCAAAAATCACCTCAATCCGAGCACCGTGGTATCCTCTATAAGCAAGGAAAGGTGGACGATCTAGATGGTGCCACGTGGCACCATCTAGAGCTCCAAAGGTTGCCCGACGTCCTTCCAAAGGACATCCAACAAGCAATCTCAGTCATTGGATGCAAATCCAATGGCTGAGAGCCCTCCTCCACTACGTTCCCAGAACGCATCATCTCGACACTTCGGTCAGCTTGGCGCATCGGTTGAAGACCCGGCCTCCAAGGGAGGGGTGCGGGTTCGAGACCCACAGAGCTGCCCTAGTTCGCTAATTAGGCGCACGCCAGCGCATGACAATGCACATGCGTGTGCATGCTAGGGCACATGACAGCACACACGCCAACACATGCCAGCGTGCACAAGCGTAATACGTGCACGTAATGGAGGACCAGTGTAGCTTGCACGTGAGCAGGTGATGTAAACACATTTACACTACTTAAGATGTCTATTTATGAATGTTCTTAAGCATAGGATTGCATTTCATGATATAAATATTGCATTACATGCATCATCTTGCATTTAGAATACTTTGAATAAAATGGAGGTTAATTGTCTCCTTTTATGTGCTTGGACAGGGCAAATATTTTATCAAGGCCTCGGATCAAAGATCCAACCGTATGGATGTGATCAGGACGACGATTGGAGTTCAACGACTCCAAGATAGCCCTAATCAGGCATCCGTAGCATCAGATAGTGACCTGGGAACCCTAGAAGATCAAGGGCCAGGATGGTGTAAATCCGCACTTCAGATGATAAATCCGATCGCAAGGATGAATTCGGATCGACGATCGCAGCCCAACGACACAAAAATCAAGTAATCCGACATCCGTGGCACCATCGACAACTTCCAGAAGATCGACGGCCAAGATAGCGCCATGTGGTGCATCTCAGCCGCCCAAGCGACCGCTTCATCTTGTGAAGGCCCCGCGCCCGATCGCTCTCTGCTGTTGGATCTTAATCCAACAGCTGTGGGAGCTCGCATTTAAAAATGCCCGCTCGACCATTCGCTCCCCATAGCGCAGCGGTCGAGTGCGCTATCACGAGCGCGGGGCGCGGGTTCGAGCCGTGGCGAGGAGCGGCGGGCGCGAGCGATTGGGCGCGGGTGGAGTGTCGGATGGACATCGGACAGCCGCGCGCGCTCAATAGAGTCGACCCGCAATTGGACGCGCGATTGAATGCACAATCAGACGCGCGCAGCGCGTGGGCGCGGACGCATCTTAAGCCGTCCGATCTCGCGATCGGGCAGCTGGAAATCAATGGACGTGCACGGGCGTTGCGCCCGCGAGCAGCCGAGGAGGCGCGCGTGGGCGCAGAGGCGACGGTCACGTCGGGGCTTTAGTGACGGATTTATCCGTCACTAAAGACCCCTCTTTTATTATTTTGAAGTTATAATGTCCATTTTGCCCTCACTCCTTACAACTATAAAAGGAGACCCCCTCCATACGAAATTCTCATCCCTTCTTTCTCCTCTCTACCCCTCCAAAGCTCAAAAGAAGCTTGTCCCACACCCGGGATGCTTCTTGCGAGATAAAGTCCAATTTTCGTTCCCCTTCAGAAGTGGATCCCGCGACGACGACGGCGTGCTGCTCCGTTCCCATTCTTCTGCTACGTCCTACTTCGTTCTCCTTCATCCAGGCGTCGTCCCGTCCGGCTCGTCCTCCAAGCAATCGTCGAGGAGGATAATTTCTCTCTCCCATTCTTATTTACAGCTTTTCTAGTGTAGAATTTTCCTGCTTTATAGTGTAATTGATTTTCCGCTTTCTAGTGTAACTTTTATAAACAATTGAAATATTGAATGCATGTTCTCTTTCTCTCTCTCTCTCTCTTTCTCTCTCTCTCTCTCACATAGTTTGATAGCTCCATTGTAATTATATCGCCTTGCTTAACAAAAAAAATCTTAAACAAATATAATTGCGAATATAGATCAACGTAGCCTCCCTGTGTTCGACCCGAAATTATTTTCGGTATAAATTTTATTTGTTGAACACGAATTCTTCGCTTTTTGAACTACAATGACAGGTTTTCCAAAACCAATCTCATAAGCGTAGCGATTCGCAAAACACGTTCAACAGCAGGTGTAAGGTCGCTACAATGACGCTTGAGTTGGACCTACAGCGACATCTTGGAGGTTGCTAATTTCCCTGTGTCCATTTTTAGCTCCCTCCCATCCTCTATATAAAGACCAATACAACACACCTCCCTTGCTAAGGCATCTCTACCTATGATATTCCCACCTACTCCAAAGCTCTAGAAGCCCCTTAAAGCTCCCCTAGAGCTCATTCCCAAGCTCCAAAGGCCTCCTACTAGTGTAGTGTTCCTATACCCCACCAAATATTCCTCCTCTATCTCACCACTTTCATAGGAAGCCTTGGAGCCATCCTCCCAACTCCATTCTAGTAGAAGATCACTTCCACCTCCTCATCCCCATTTCGTGCCTTGGTGAAGCATTCGTCAACCCGGTGTCCTCTGTCATCTCATTCCCATCATCAAGCCTCTCACCTCCTCTGTCCAAGCTGCCGCCAAGTGCCGTCATCTAGCCGAACAGCCCATTTAGGAGATCTTATCTCATCCCTATCTCTTTTATATTTTCATAGCATATTTTAATAAACATTTGCATCACATTGTGGTATATCAAATTTTTTCTTTCCACTTTATGAAGTTATCTTTCTTGTCCTTTTATTACAAAAACACAAAAAAAAATAACAAAACCCTAAAATACAAAAAGAAACAACACGAAGCACGGATTTCAATGAAAATAAAATGTTTCCTCCCTATGTTCAACCTAAGACTCCCTTGGAGTTTCGGTAAAAATTATATTTGATAACGTGTTTTGCAACTATAGCAATGGGTTTCTCCTAACCCCAACTTTCCATTCGCCGAAACACGTCGATCAAAATGTATATTCCTATCAAATGACATATTACAATAATCCTATTCTTCAGAGAAATGTATTAGAGATAATATATCATTTGTTACATTTACAAGTTCTTTAACCCCATGAGTGACAAAACTCAACTTGAATGCACCAAGACTAATAGGTTGTTGCTCTTAGTGTGTTCAATATCTTTACAACTTTGTAAACCAGCAATTCATTTCTCTATAAGGGTGTGGGATTCAAACATGTTTGTGTACTCACTCATTTTGATTCCATTCTTGGTAGTAGCTATCCAATAATCATCGCTATTCTTTGCAAAAATTTCTAAAGATAATCAACATTATTCCTTGATTAGTGAAGCATTAGGAGCTATAACTATCTTGTTTGTTGTAAAACACCTAGTACCTAGCAACTTGAAAATCGATATGATTCTAAGTTAACACTTTTATGGGGATTTCTGAAAAACTCATTTTTTTTGGGGGAGAAGGAATTTGTGGATTGCAATTGTTATGATTATGGATTTTGTGAATTTTTATAACATAATGTTTGACTTATGTTGTTACTGTTCTTTTCTTTATTAGTATTTATTTATGCAATTTGTAGATATCCACACTTGCACAACCTTAGATGCACTCGATGACAAATAATAAAAAATATAACCCTTAGGGTACAAGTTGAAAAGGTAGGTAAATTCGTATTAATATACTTGCTCATTCAAGACTTATGATCATGTTATACAGACAATGCATTAATGTATGTATATCTCACATACATGCATGAAGTGTTGTCTTTATAACATGCCATAAGGACGATAAAGTTCCAAACTAAGGAGGGTTCTTGAAGATTTGATCATAACTTACGTGTTACTTGTTACATGTAATCTGTGTTTGGAGAAATCTTGATGACATCTTTCTACTCTTCTCTAGTATATTAGCTAAACTTATGCAGGTTTCTTAAGTATCTTAAATTGGGTGTTAAAGGAATTTAGTTGAGGTTAGTCTTAGGGGTATACTTGAAAACTGTAAGGAGATGCTGCCAAAATTTCTCCAGGCACGGGTTGCATATAACAAGTAATGTTATGATCGAATCTTCAAGGATGAACTATCAAGTGAAAATAATAACTAAAATATACAAATATCTAATGTTTCTTTATGCAACTTACTTTCATTATTTGTGGGTTTATTTGATTATAGGTTTCCATGGATAAGTCTTGGATTGGTTTGAAGATTTCTGATTATTTTTTATATAAGAGTGAAGTGATTTCATTATTAGATTGAACATTCCATGAAGATAGGAAGCAATATAGAAGTGGAGACTTCTATGAGATAATTTGTTGTCCATGCAAAAGTTGTTTGAATGGATTTATGCATGATCTTAACACAGTATTTGAGCATCTAATTTGTAACGGTTGGTGGCCTCACTACACAGTCTAGACTTGAATGGAGAAGAAAGCACTCATCCTTCTATTGATAATGTTGAGAATCATATTGTAGATATTGGAGGTGTTAATGTTGCAGAGATGTTAGAAGAGATGAGGGCTGCAAATGCTAATAATATAGATAATGATAATATGTTTGGAGATTGTAATCATTTTTATGATGCACTGAAGAAAGCAAAGGAACCCATTGATCCTGGAATTAATTCCATGTCAAGGTTGTCATTTCTTTTAGGAATGTTTCAAATTAAAGTGATAAATAAGGCAACATCTAAGTTAATGTCTGATGTCCTTAAGGTCATAGAAGAGTTGATAGATAATCCCAAATATTTTCCTCAGTCATGGTATGATGCGAAAAATTAGTTTCGCGTACTTGCCTTGAAGTGTGAAAAGATTAATGCTGGTAGGAATGACTTATGCTGTACACTAAAGAAAATGCATGCTTGAATAGTTACCTGCAATGTGGAGGAGGATATGAAGAAAATACCAGTTCAAATACATGAGGGAAGAAATGATCAAGAAAGGTACTGTGTTACTTTTCTTTGATTCCTAGGTTACGTCTTTTTATGTCGAGTAAAACTGCAAAGTGGATGACATGTCATCATAATAACAAATCACGAGATGGACTTATGCATCATCTGACAGATTCTGACGAGTGGACTACATTTGATAACAAACATGCTCTATTTGCAGAGGAAACACGTAATGTTAGGCTTGGTCTTGCAAGTAATGTATTGAACCCTTTGAAAAATATGCATCTATCATATTCAATATGATCAGTGGTGATCATTACATATAATTTGCCACTATGGATGTGTATGAAATATTCGTTTATGATGCTGACGCTTCTCATCCCTGGGAAAAAGGCACTAGGAAATGCAATCAATGTTTACATGCAACCACTCATCGACGAGTTGAAATTGCTATGGTATAATGGGTTTGAAACATGTGATGTAGCTAAAAAATAATTTTTTAAGATGCATGCAGCACTGTTGTAGACTACTAATGATTTTCCAGCTTATGCAAATTTATCTGGTTGGAGCACTAAAGGCAAGTTGGCATGTCCTATATGTATGGATGATATTCATTACTTCGTTTACCGGAAAGCAGTAAATTGTGTTCTTTAGGGCATCATAGATTCCTACCAATTGAACATAGATGGTGACAATCCAAGTTTAAAGATAATTTTGATGGTAAACCATGCTATTATTTATCCAAGAATCCAAAAAATTTCTAATAACATATACAATTAGGCTGTCAGGATACAAATAATGGAGAAGTTACAATAGATTGGTAATATCCGATTGGGTTGTTTGTTTCAGAAAGATCTTAAAGATTTATGTAATTCTAGATTTAAAAGGAAGAGCATATTCTAAATGGAGCACCCTTATTGCCAAGATCTCATAGTTTGTTACAATCTTGATGTGATGCATATCGAGAAGAATGTTATGGATAACATTTTAGATATGCTAAACTTAATGGACAATCCAAAAGACCGTTGAAGACCCATAATGATTTGAAGATGTTGGGCATTCATCTTGAGTTGCACATAAATCATAAAGATGATGGCAGTTATGACTTTCCTATGGCATTATGTACTTTGAAGGATGAGCAACATCTGAAGATATTATCTTTTCTAAAAAATATCAAGGTTCTAGATGGATTCTCGTCACAACTTTTTACATGTGTAAATGAAGCATTGAAGAAGGTAAGTGGGTTAAAGAGTCATGATTGCCATGTTTATATATGAGCTAATTATCGATCATGTTCAGACATTGGTTTAAATTCCGTTCGTATGATTGGCCTTCCTCGGATATCAAATACAGAAAAATAATCTTCCACATTTTTACTATTTTGTCTATCATCATCCCTTTACAATTGATTGAATCGATTATCTAGACCATTCATATACATCACACAAAAGTTGATGCATTCCTCTACAAGATACCCTTCGACAATTGAACATTCAACTTTAGCCTTATTGAAGATGTAGTGTTTCAATTTTTTCAAGAAGCACTCAACTGGATACATCCACCTATACTGAGCTGGTCTAGTAATCTTTGTTTCATTCGCTAGGTGGAGTATAAGATGGACCATGACATCAAAAAATGCAGGATGGAAAATTCGCTCCATCTTACATAGTGTGATCACAATTTGCTTGTCATAATAGTCTAACAATTGAGAATCCAATGTCTTTGAACATATAACCTCAAAGATCGGCTTATCTTCGTCACAGAGTCAACCACTGGTTGAGGAAGTACTCCACAAATTGCTAATGGGAACAAGATTTGCATATTCCCTATCTTAGACGGCTTCGAGTATATTTTTCTCGCTGTTGACTACGTGTCCAAATGGATCGAAACCATCCCAACCCAAACCAACGATCATAAAGTGGTAATCAAATTCATTCATCAGAACATCTTTTCACGGTTCGGTATCCCACGTGCCATTATCTCTAATGGAGGGACCCATTTCATGAATGCTCCGTTCAGATCATTGATGACCAAGTACGAGGTGTCACACCGAATCTCTACTCCTTATCACCCCCAAACCAATGGTCTAGCTGAGCTATCAAATCGAGAGATCAAGAAAATCCTTCAGGTCACTGTCTGACCTGACATGAAAGATTGGTCGTCCCGACTTCCAAAAGCCTTGTGGGCCTATAGGACCACCCACAAGACCCAAGTGGGCATATCTCCCTTTAGATTGGTGTATGGGAAGGTGTGTCACCTCTCCGTCGAGTTGGGGCACAAAGCCTATTAGGCTATACGAAAGTGTAATCTAGATCTTTCCAAGGTAGGAACCCACAGAAAGCTTCAAATGAGCGATATCGGTGAACTACACAATGATGCATATGAGAAGTAGCGAATTTACAAAGAGCAAGTTAAGGCCTTTCATGACAAGCACATATCCAGAAAGATCTTTCACCCTGGTCAAAAAGTCTTACTCTTTGATGCCAAACTAAAACTCTTCCCGAGAAAACTCAAATCAAAGTGGATTAGACCATATCTAATTCGACAGATTTTCGAAAATGGAGCGATTAAAATTAGTCAACCCAACCTTGATTCTGAACCTTTTATTGTGAATGGCCAGTGACTTAAGCTGTTCATTGAACTCACCGATACAAACTTGGCTGAGGTATCTTTTCATCTCCATTCTCCCAGAGCATATTGCTCCTGGCTGATGGCATTAAAGTCAGCGCTTAACGAGAGGTAACCCATCATTTTTTTAAAAAAATCAAAACCCTTCTTGACATATCCTATGCTAAACTCATATTGCACTTTAGGATTCGTCCAGTAGAACAGCCAACTCCACCTCTAGTACCCGTACCAGAGCTGGAAATCGTTCGAAACAGTCATCCCAACCCGTCCACCCACCTAAACTTGTTCTAATGTACGATCTAAGTTGAATTTGAACCCAGCTAATATACAATGAGGACATTGCAAATCGTAGGCATAGGGGATATTAAAGTGTAAAAAGCTATGAGAATCACTTCGCAAGAAAGGGTTTCATCAAAAAAATACATATGAAAAAAGAGAAAAAAAAAGGAGGTTGAGGAAAAGGAAGAGCCATTTTTGAAAAGGAGAAATGAAAAATAAAAAGAGAAGAAAGGAGCACAAAGAAAAATAAAAGAAATTTGTGTCCCTTAGAAATAATCTGCAACATACCTACCTTCTAGGCTAGATCGAATGATGAACTAAGACCTGAAAGGCTAAAACTTAAGGGATTAGTGGCGAATACCGACCATAGGCCTCTTGGATCTATATTGGATTTAAACATTCACGTACTTGTCAAGATCTAGATTAATCCTCAAGAGGTTCGGGAAAATGCAAAGCTTATGTATTAGGTCAAGGCTTAGGGATTATTCGGCCCCGTTAACTAACCTCTGGTTTGTGGGACTCGGTAACTTAAGCACCATAAATCACACACAGTCTGGTTCAGTGCACCTTAAAGTTAAAACTGTGAAAAAAGGCATTTAATCTATTCTGAAAAAGGTCCTACGATCTATATTAGGAGTGACTCTAAAACACAAGTTAATTTGGACGAGTTCCCAACGTGGACAGGAAGGAAATTCCCTTCAAAAATGTGCAATAACATATCGTCTCCTCGGTGCTTGTCTCCTAGGGTATCTAAATATCCTACTAGGGGCATGTAACCACCTTGTGCTGGTTCAGTGCTATGGGCGGCATTATCACGAAATGTCGATTGCCAGGGTCTGGATTTAACTACAGAACGCCATGGGCAGGATTATCCTAAAATCTTGAAAGCCAAGGTTCTGGGGGTTGCCATGGGTGGTGCTACCTCGAAGCATCGATTGCCAGAGACCCTGCAAGGATTGATGGTAGGAGCAATGAATCCGATACAGACCATGTTTAGGGCTAATCCGAGGATGGATCTAAGGAAAAACATAATGAAAAGGAAAGAGAGAGAAAGCTCTCCACAAATCAAATTCTCCTTCTATGTCTCTCTCAAAATGCACTGGCAAACTGAACCCGACAAGCCATGTTTCAAGCACGGGTGCTTTAACAGTTAGGTCAAACAAACCTTAGGATAGTTCCTGCAGGCCTTAGAAACCTTCATGGCGGACCGAGGCGAAAGCCAGTCAAGTCTAGATCTGGACTGGTACTTGAGTACGTCTAGGCCTATTGTTGGCATTAAGATCTGATTCCTAGAGATGCGACCTAGTAGGGCATCTTGACGGTTAAAATCCGACCTGGATAACTGGTTCGATTTAGATGGTTTTGCTAAAGGACTAGCAAAATCTTGGCATGGGGGTATGATGAAAATACCATCATGAGTCATAACTAGCTTAGTTTAATCTGATTAAGTCAATAAAAGCTCCTACATATCCATCAAAAGGTTTTAACGGCACAAAATAATGATTTGAGAAGAAAATAAGAATATAGGGTTATTTTTACAAATTTACCATTCTATCACAAAAATAGAATAACCGTGGGTTCTCTTAGGGGTTGAACAAAGGTTAAATGGTCTCAAGAGACTAATAAGTGGGTTAGAATAGATAGAAAAGGATTTTCATGTGTTAAAGGAATTAATGGACATCTAAAATCTTAAAATCAGACCTGCTTAATCTATTGAGATTCTGGCCAGGACAAAATTCCCCTAAATCTTCTAAAAATAATAGAAAAATATTCTCTAGGGTTTGGTACCTTCAATTTGACCATTGAAACCCACCTTGACCTAAAATAGAGTCTTAGACAAATATTTGCCCTAATTTAGGTAATTGTGCAAAGTATCCAGTCATAATAGGGAAAAACTAAAATCTAACTTCACCATTGGATTCCTTAGATCCAGATTAGGTTTGTACCAAAATTTGGACCCAATCAGAGATTGTTTCAACCTAGTTTGCACTTTGGTCCAAGTCTGATTTTCTTTATTTCACATGGGCTCTTAGCTTTTGAATTTCTTACAAAAAGGTCCTTATCTTTATCATCATTTTCTTCCAATAGGTCCCTCTCGCCATGAAATCCTAATCCTACAACTCTGGTGAGCTTGATTCCTTGACGAATCCCTCTCAGATTTGAAAGGAAAGTTCGTCAAAGAATTCCCTTTTGAGCCAGATCCTAAGCCCTAAAATCTTCCCAATCTCTCATGCGAACACATGAGAGATTTGGGTATCATAGAGATTTCCAACTCCGACGACATTCCAAGCTTGAGAAGCTTGCTTCCTAAGCTCAAAACACCCTCTAGAGGATTATAAAAGAACCCCTAGATCAAACCGAATTCCCCATGCTCGAATTCGGCCGGATTGCCCTCTGATTTTACCTCTCCTCATCCGACCAAAGCTCCTCGACGTCTGGAGAGCTCCTACAACTCCTTCCTTCATCTGACCACAATACCGACGGTAGATCCTCCTTCGCTACCTTCCTCCCCTTCGCGCCATACTAGCGGGTGTTTCTATCTCCTTCATCCTCGCCGTCCTACCCACACTGGAGTGCCTTCTTCTCCGATGCCAACCACACTGCAACCGGTGTCGCCTCTACTCCCCATCATCTTCCAACAACCTAGATAAGTTCCCTAACTCCTCTACGTCATTCACACACCACCACACTTCGATTCAACCACCGACTCGCCCTAACATTCTCCGTCTTCCACCTTGCCAGCGTACCTCCGGTGAGCTTGCACAGCCACTACTCTCCATTAAATTGGCCACCGTTCATCCCTGCACCTTCGCCTCGACCCAAGGAACAAAAACCCTCTATCTATTTCATTGATTGCTCCTTCAAACACACCCCCAAACACCCCACCTTCGCAAGACCATCTCTATCATAGTCTGACTACCACACACGACCATCCACCATACAACCACCACCAATGCACTCCAAGCCCTACGGCGAAGCTCTTGAACCTATTTAACAGGGTCAAGAGGCCATATTTTGGATTTCAGGTGTTCGTTCCTCCGCCGCCATTGACAGAGCTTCGAAGGAAGCTTGAAGCTATCTTCGACACCTACAGCTCCAGGCGACACCTCCAGGTGACGCAGCTACGCTCCAGGACTTGTTCCAAGGCCTCGATTAGATGCTACACCCTCAACAGTTGCCCCAATTGAGCATGCAATCCAGCCACAGATGCTTGTGTGATGAGGGTGGGACATTTTGTCCCACCTCAAAAATTTGTGACGGTGCGACACCGCATAAATTGAAAAAGTCATACGGGCTTATCGCCTCAACTAAACACAGGGGGTGAGGTCCCCACTCACTCTTCACACGTGACTTGCCCATGACCCATCCCCCGCGAGCCTGGCACTGACCCAACTCGTCTAAGCTGCCTTCACTCCTCAACTATGATATCATACCCGCAACCCTGGTCCTGGGTACACTTATATCCGAATCCAATTGCCCGAGGCTCTGGAAGAGCGGATCCCAGAGAGAGAAAGAGAGAGACCACGTGGGGGCAGGGGGTTTTGCTCTGAGGATCAACGGCTGACATTTAGCCGCTTGAAAAAGAAACCCTTCCCCTTGTGCAAGAAGAGAACAAAGAAGAAGAGAAGCCTGAGAAAGAGAGGAGTTGAAGAAGGAGAAAGAAGAAACAGTACCTCTGAGTAGATGTATGAGATTCTACAGAAGTGCACAGTGTACTTATCCTATGTGGATTTAAATTGATTAATACTATTGAGATATTTGGTAATTATTGTGAGGGGTAATTGGTGATTCAAATCAGCATTTTACCATATTCTTTTGGCACTATTTGACATTTGCTGTCAATTATATTCATTATTGCTTGGAGTTCTATTATAAATTATTTATATTGTGCTTGAATTACAATCTTAAGAATCATTTTGCTAATTGCTCCCTGTGTTCGACCTTGGACTTCCATTCAAGTATAAATTCTATATGTTTTTTGCGTTAATTCAATCTATACTGCAACATAACGATTTTTAAATCTAATTCAGAGCGACTAATGGTCAGCATTCCCAAAGAACTTGTCTATCTTTGACATCAGGCTATTTCCATTCCTCCATGTAAACTCTACTCTAGACGAAGGAAACTCACTTAAGCCTAAGTTTTGTATCGTTAGCTAGAACCCAACAGAGGCACTATCCGTCACTCCACTAGGTCCGTCCAAGCCTGTAAGAACACAATTAACGCCCCTACCTGCTAGCCAAGGCACCCCTTGTGTACGATCTGTTATTGCACATAGGTCCTCCCACAGCTCGTGCCTAGCAAAGGCAGCACAAGGACCATAAACTCTTGTAATGAAGCATTCAACCTCCCCTTGAGTCCTCTTGTACTTACAAGTTAACATATGTCTGGCTCTATGGACCTCCATCACTTGTAGACATGCCCTTCTCCACCAAAAGGCAATACCACCTGATCTGCCATGTGATTTGAGAGCCACACAGTCAGCAGTCCTTGACATTAGTAACTCATTCCATATCCTATCATCTTCCCTCTCGACATGCATTTCTTGAATAAGTGCATAGTCGATCTCCCACTCCCTCAAATATCTCAAGAGGGAGGCCCTCCGAACACTCTTGTGTAGCCCACGCACTTTCCAAGAGAGGATTCTCATCTCCCACTTTGTACACGCCCACTCTCTGAGCTCTGAACTTTTCCAACTTTTAGAATTGTAGCAATGGCATTTTCATCCACCTTCACAGGGTTAACAGGCCTTCGTTGCCTGAGCTTGTATGGAGATCTTCCAACCCCTGATTTAGCTGATGAGCCAACTCCGAACTTCAGCCCTTCCACAGCCTGTAGGTTGGAGTGAATCCTCATGGAGTTGGTAGAGATTTCTTGCTGACGATTCGATTGTTCGCTTTAAAGTCGTTTGTAGTTTTATATGGTGGAAAAATCGACTAATCAACAATCAATATAACCACTCAATTAGGAGCGGGTCGTGTCCACAGGGAGGTAATGATGCAATAATATCTCAATTAATTCGAATTCGTTCAATCTCGTGAGAAATCCATAGTCAAATCTGACATGAAATGCGATGGAAAGAAGATGCACAATATCTTGAAAACATAAGGGTAGATGTGCAATTTTTCCTCACTGAAATATTCAATAAACACGTGATGATTTTATGCAATTTTCCATTGACATGTATTAAAGAAAATTTATGCACATTTAAATTCCAAAAACCAATGTCAAACAATGTTAATTACAAAAGCCACGCAATTATAAGAGAACTTGAGTATGAAGTTGTAAATTTTACCACAATAAAATATTCATAAACAAAAATTCTTTTTTCTGGCAATGGCATGAAATGTAATAACTAATTAAGACCATAATATAGCATTTTACCTCTCTCCTCCTCGCGATCGGGAGAGAGGTTCAATCGAGGAGAGGTTCGCACAGGCGGTTGGCTGAAGCGAGGCTGTTGTGGTGGTGGCAGTCGCACGTCGAGTGGTGGCCAGAGTCGGCCGGATGGAGCTCCGGCGAGAGTGGTTGCCAACGGTGTCTGCAGCTGCTGGAAGAGGGGTGGCTGTGCACGCACGTTGAGCGCTGCTGCAAATGGTGCGCGCACACGTACTAGTGTTGCGGGCGTGCTAGAGTTGATGCTGCTGCAAGCAGCATGTGTGGCACGGGAAGGCTGCAACTGCTGCTGGAAGGCGCGGGCGCGCTGCAGATGAGCGGGGAGCGTTGCAGCAGGCGGTAGGAGTGAGCGCATTGGAGAAGTGCTGCAAGCTGTGCGCGGTCTGCAGGCACACTTGTGCAGCCAGATGCATGCTTAGGGAGGAGCGCGCGCCTGCTGCGTGCGTGAGTGGTGCACTGGAGGCAGTGCTGCTGCAGGCGGTGTGTGGTCTTGAGCAGCTAGGGCGCAGCAGGGTGTGCAGGAGCAGCTGGTCCTACTGCTGTGTGCGCGGGTGGTGTGATGGAGGCGTGAGCGGTGAGGCACAGAAGGAGCGGGCGCGGCTGCAGGCTGCAGATGATGCAAGTGTGCGTGGGCTGGTGGTTGGCACTGGAGCGGACGCTGCAGGAGGTGGGGCGGAAGTGTGCAGGCGATGCACGCGTAGAGAAGAGCATGCGGTGCTGGCGGGCTTGGCGCTTAGGCGCAGCAGGGTGTGCGCGTGGCTTCTACAGGAGGTGACGCAAGTGTGCAACCGGAGGGGAACGGGCATGGAGGGACCGGCCGGTTGCTGTTGGAGTGTGGGTCGAAGCTTCAGACTGACCGAGAAGATGAAAATGCAGTGGCTGTGGCAGTGGTTGTTGGTGACGACGGCGAGGGAGATGCACACTGAGGTGCTCACGGTAATGCGAACGATCTCCGGATGGCGGTGTGGCTTGTCACACCACACGCCCACGATGGTGGAGGGTCGTCGCCGCGGTTGAGGCCGACGGTGTGGAATGGAAGAGATGGACTCTGCACAATGTGGGTTGGGGGTGGAGGCCTCGTGAGCTCGGCTGCCTCCTCTTCTCTTTTGAAATCAGCTACCCGACCAGATTCAACACATCCGCTCCTCCTTGATTGGGTTATTCACTGTGGCAGCTGGAGGAAGAAATGCAGCCGTTGCACGTAGAAGAAGAATAAAAAAGTAATGATAAAATATTATGATTATTTATATACAAACCCTCAACTTTTATGTTAACCTAAATTAATGCATGCAATGTACCTAATTAGTTAACTAATGCAATTCTAAGTTAATTCTAAATGTATTTAAATATGAATAAGATGCATGAATTATGTAATTGAACTAGAAATATGAATTAATATATTTACATCCTAATTTATGCTAAATAAATGTTAGAATTAACCTAATGTCTAGGCACTTAAATACTTAAATAGCCCACAACTATGGGCTAATCACTTACCCCCATGCCAAGTTCTTGCTAATCCCTATCAAAATTAAGTGAAACCTAGCACTCCAAGTAGACTAGTCATCCCAATTGGTCTTCCTTCAGAAACATATTAAGTTCAGACTCTAGACCCAAAGTTCCCAAGTAGTTGCTAAGTTACAGACTAGGTCGGCTAACGACGAGTTGCAGGCACAAGTTTCCCTGATTTCTGACTCTACCCTCAAGTTTATTGATCCCTGAGATTAAAGCATCCGTGCCTGTACATTGGTCTGAGTTATTTGAGTTAAAGGAAAAAGTTATATATATATTTTTTTTTTTTTTGTTTGATTCTTCTAAGTCTAATCTCATATCAGCTATCAACACGGTCTGTGTCGGATTCATTGTCCCCATTACCATACCTCGAAGTGTGCCTGGCTTTCGATGCTTCGAGATAGCACCGCCCATAACGACCCCAAGAACTCCTGCAATCGACACTTCGAGATAGTATCGCCCATGGATTTCTTAAGTGAATTAAGGCCTATAGCAATCGGCACATCGAGATAGGGCCGCCCATGGTACCTGAACCGCACAATGCGCTTACATGCCCCCAGTAGGATGGATATCCTAAGAGACAAGCGTCGAGGAGGTAATATGTTATCATCGCATCCTCAAGGTGAGTATATACTCCACTTCTCCTGCAGCGGGAACTCTTCCAATCAAAATGTGTTTTCAAGCCTTTCCTAAGTCAAAACTAAGAGAACCAAATCTCTTTTCAGAAAGAAAGAAATTAAGTTAATTACCAGACCAAGTGTGTGAAATTTGGATGCTTGGGTTACAAGGACCCGTAAACCAAAAGGTAGAACAAGACTCCAGGTATTACCCCACCTTTTAATTCAAATCCTAGCTACCCTTCCTCAACCTCTTGAGGAATGGTCCGCAACTTAACTCCTACTTAAGTTTTTAAGTCCACAAAGGACCCTAAAGGTCTAAAGCTAGTAGCTCATTTAGCTTCTAAAGTTTGACCCTAGAATTAACTTAGTCTACCCTAGAGTTCTGATTTGCTTAAGACTGCAAGATCTAGCCAGTTAAGCTCAAAACTCTTTTCTTTTTTTTTATGCAAATGTATGCAATGAATGCACTATGCTATGTATATCCCCAAGTACACCCCCCCATGCCTAAAATCTGCAATGTCCTCATTGCATAGAAGGATATTACCTGGGTTAGAGCTAGGCTGAATAACAAAGAACCTGCAAATCTGGTTCAAGAATTGCAGAAATAGGCCCTAAAAATGAGCAAAGCAATGTTAGCTTAGAAAATAGGTAACCTAGGATGTTGGCGAGCTGATGATGAATCCCAATAGCAAATGCTCGCCCAACAAAGATGGGAATGAAATCTTCCTAGGTCGCCAGAGGAGGTTCTAAAGGATAAACAGGTATAACAACCTCCAAAGGGGTAGGGGGAGGATAAGATGGATCCTCCAAAAAGAATGGGGAAAGAATGGTGCAGAGATAAACCCCCAAGGTAATGGACTGACTAAAGAAATCATCAATCCATACCCGATATTCCATTATGGGAAATATTGGTCTGTTAAGCCCCCTGATCAGAACAAAAGTGAGCAATTCTCCAAGGCAAGGATTGTCTACGGTGTCCAAGTTACGAGGTTGCAGGATGGCCATAAGATCTAGGTTGGGTTTAATCAGCTCGATGTCCCTCCCTAACACTCTTTCTAAATCCTTAATTTCATCCCTAGCATTCCTTGCACCATCACATGTATCTTCCTACTTTTCATCAAGAGTCACAATTTTGCTTTCAGATATAAGCGAATCAGAGGGTGACTTCGAAATGAATGAAGGTAGGTTGGAAGCAACAGATCTAGGGATTATCCTATCAATGTCATCCCTGGGATTTTGTTCTTTACTCAATTCTTCCCCAAAGTCTATATGTGAATCCACATAAATCTTAGAAATTACTTCCAAATTTTCCATCATTTCATCATCAGGAAAAATATCATCAATGGTTATGCTAAGAAAACCTAATTTGGTCCAATTTGTGACATCCTCAGGGGCTAACTCTCCAAATAAGACATAATCACCCTTAGTATCACTCCAAATCTTGAATGTAGGTTCCTCATATAATTCATCTTTCTCCTCATCACACAATTCATCATGTACCCAAGGTCTATAATCACTTAATATCTCAGCATATCCCCTAGGGTGCTCTATCTGAGGTAAATGGTTTACACTGGTAACATCAGACTCCTCAGATAGGTCAATTTCTTTACGGTTAGGTTCCCTAAGGGTGGGCTTGCGTTCCATATCGTGATCAGAAGGGAGGGTAGGATTAACAACTTGACTTCGACCCACTTCATCAAATGTCACGAAAATACTATCATCTGGATCGAGGTCTTCCAATGGTACCATCATTCCCTTCTTTTGACTCCAATATAATTCAGGTGGACACTCAACCTTATCATCTTCCTCGGGTTGCCACCTTTCTTCATCAAATGCATAGCTACTTTCATGTGTATCTTCCTCCCAGCTAAGGTGTGGATCTCTCAAGGAAGTGTCATCTAATAGGTGGGTTTCAAAATCGATCCTCGAAAAGTATCTATTCTCCCCAGAATTTCCCTCCAACTTAAATTGTAGCTCTCCCACAGGAGATGCATCTATTGTAGAGTGGTGTACGTCATCCTCAATGGGGTAGATTGGGTGGCTAATTTCATCTCTTTCTTGTTGGCCTGCTCTCAAAGATTCTCCTAGCAATTCAATCATTTCAATTTGCATTTTCTGTCTTTCCATCTTCAAAGAGCAGAGGTCATTTCTATCATGAGAGAAGTCAGGCTCAAGCATATAGTACCTAGGAGTGTCTGGCCAACAATTATAATTTTTCAGGGAGGGTGGGTTGGGTATTTCTATGGTGTGTGGGATATTGGGCAAAGCAAATCCTGCTCCTAGGTTCTGCTCACTGATTTGGGGCTTAACCAGTCCAATACTCCTATAATAGGAGTAAAACGGATCCCAATGATTATCATTATGTCCATCAAGGGATGGACCATCTCTATGTCTGGGATCGAAGGATGCAGAGTGGGGGTGAGGGTGTGGGCAAAATGTGAAAAGTTGAAAATCAATGTAGTCCATTCTAACTCACACCTCAATCAGAATTCCCCAAGCAAAATACAATTCAAAAAGGACCTTTTTGGTCTTTCCCAATTTAGGCTTTGATTTTAAGCCAGATTGCAGGTGACAATACAATTTGTTCAATCAATTTACACGCCTATTGTTGACCTACGACTCGCCTAAGAAGACCTAGTTGGAGCTTAGGTGTGCTTCCCTAAATCTCAAATGGTCAAGTAAATCCAAAGACGGAAGATTGAGGGATGCAAGTAGGCCTAAGCCTTCCTTTGAAGCTGTACTTTCGTGGTGCTTCTCAACTACCCCCAAAAATCCGTGACAGGGTATCCCCCTCTTTGGATTTACAAAACCTTTGATCTCAAGTTCCGAACACTTCAGAATCCAACGATAGGAGGGCTCTTGTCCTATTTCCAAACCTGAGTGTCTAAAAGCGTGCTGTGGTGCAAGTGAAATAAGTGTGCATACATCGCAAAAGATTTTGAATTTTGAATCGCACGCCAAGTTTGAAAATCAAATCCTTGATTTTTAAAATGTCCCTCCTTTAATTAGTCCTTTTTCTAGAAAATATGTGACCACTTATTTAATTTATTCAATACAGATTAGGTGGTCTTCACATTAAGTTCAAATGCAATACGTGATCAAGAATAGGATGCAAAGTAAGAAAATGCGTACCTTGCTTCCAGGAATCAGCGATGCGAGAATGCACACAATGCAGAGAAATAAATCTAGAGGCTACTCATACAGACCTAAATGGTTCGTCCTAGGGGCAGACAGCTTCTAGTAGGTAGCTCTTTTTTTATTTTATTTTTTTTTTAAACTACTTATGTACAAGCAAATAAAAGTAATCAATAAACTAAAAATCAAAATCTAAAGAAAAAGGAACAGGCTCCCAAAAATTGCCCAACACGAGCCCAAAACAAAATCGGGGAACAAACCCCTCAAAATATACCCCAGAACAAGGGTTTCAAACCAAATGCAATGAAAAATTAAATCTAAAGTCTTAATTCTACTCTAATCAGATTAACAACTAAATGTACAATGATGACCGTCACGTCCTCGTCCTTCTCCTCCTTTTCAAAATAGCTCGACCAATTCTCCTCTAGCGACATCAAGGGTCGTCTCTCAATATGGTTGATTCCTCTCACAAATTTCTCACACAGAAAAGAAAATAATAAATGGTCAAATCACTGTGCAATTGACAAATAATCAAAATAAAATTAGGTAAAATTATTGTGTCTGTTGCCTCCCCGGAAACGGCGCCATTTGACGAGTCGATTGTTTACTTTAAAGTCGTTTGTAGTTTTATGTGGTGGAAAAATCGACTAATCAATATTTAAAAAGAAATAACCACTCGTAGAAGAGCGGTCGTATCCACAAGGAGGTAATGACGTATTTAAATTTGCACTGGATAAAAACGTTTGTTCGTAGTTAGTTTAGACAAGAATCAAGCCAAAATTACCTTCAGATTAAGGTTGAATTAAGAAATCATGCTGAAATAGCAATTTTTAATAACTAGAGGATATTTGTTGCAATGTAGAATCAATAAAATATCATTAAAAGTTGACAATGGCAGAAAATGTAATTATTAATGGCATGGATTATGTAGCAAAATAGGGGATTTATTCCCTTGGTCGTGCGTAAAGAAGAGCGGATGGCCGGACGCGGGAAGCTTGGAGGAAGTTCTTTGGACCGAGGGCTTCACAGTGGTGGTGGCAGCGAGTCACGCGATGGTCGAAGCCGACCGGACAGAGCTCCGGCAAAGGTTGCTGCTAATGGTGCTGCAGCTGCTGTTGGCGGGAAGCGCTGCAGGCGGGAGGCGCCGATGAGTTGCTGTTGGCGGAAGGCGCTGCAGGCGAGTGTGCGCACTGGAGCATAAGCGGGCTTGACGCTACTGCAGGCTGCTAGCGGGCAGTGCGAGCGGCCTGTTGTTGCGTGCACAGGCGGGAGGCATTGCAAGCGCGGGAAGGCTGCAGGCGAAAGGCGCGCAGGTGCGAGAAGGCTGCAGGCGGGTGCGCGTACTGTTGGCGGTGGGTGCAGGTGCACACGAAGGCTATAGGGAGTATGGATGAGGGCTGGCGCTTTAGGTGTGTGAATGAGGGCAGGCGGTTGGCGGTGAAGTGGGCGAGTGTGGATGTTGCTGGAGTGGGGTGGTCGAAGCTTCAGACATCCAGGAAACTTCCCTGACGTCTTAACTGGCTGAGGGGTGATTGTAGTACCTGCGACGGTGGTTGTTGGTGACGACGGCGAGGGAGGTGCACGGCGAGGTGCTCACAGTAATGCGAACAACCTCCGGATGGCGATGTGGCCTGTCACACCACACGACCACAGTGGTGGAGGGTCGTCGCCGCGATTGAGGCCGGCGGTGTGAAATGGAAGAGATGGACTCTGCACAGTGTGGGTTAGGGGTGGAGGCCTCGTGAGCTCGGCTGCCTCCTCTTCTCTTTTGAAATCAGCTGCCCGACTAGATCCAACACATCCGCTCCTCCTTAATTGGGTTGTTCACTGCGGCAGCTGGAGGAAGAAATGCAGCCGTTGCACGTAGAAGAAGAATAAAAAAATAATGATAAAATATTATGGTTATTTATATACAAACCCTCAACTTTTATGTTAACCTAAATTAATGCATGCAATGTACCTAATTAGTTAACTAATACAATTCTAAGTTAATTCTAAATGCATTTAAATATGAATAAGTTGCATGAATTATGCAATTGAATTAGAAATATGAATTAATCTATTTACATCGTAATTTATGCTAAATAAATGTTAGAATTAATCTAATGTCTAGGCACTTAAATACTTAAATAGCCCACAACTATAGGCTAATCACTTGCAGTACCCCAACCGCTACTGCTTCCTCATCAGCAACTTGCTCTACCGAGGCCACTTCCATCTCCTCTTCACTGATCCCCAGGTGGTGGTGGTCCTTGCGTTTCTTAGGTTCTGGAGCCTCATTAGGTTTCTCACACCCCATCTACTCCAAGCTTCCTTCTTCTCTCATGACTTAAGCATAAGTCATCTTATCTTGGTACCTCTGCCCAACTGTATCTCCAAGCGTAAAGTTCACTTGCAGCAACCAAGAACTACCTCCGCATCGAAGAATAATTTTCTCAGGCATAGATCCCCCCTTGAAAACGTCCACCATCACATTCAATAGTCGACCATCTCCTTCCCTCAATCCAACCTCTGCGTCCTCTGCCAATATGGCAAAGACTGCAATCATGGACGCAACCACCTCCTTTAATCTCAGATGTAGTAGTAAACCTTTAATCCCCAGACTCTCCGACCTAGATCCAACCCTCTGAGGTCGCCGCTCCAGCAAAGACCCATCAAACAGCAAGACCAACCACGAGATCACTGTTAGACTCTCAAAGGCACTCAATCGAAAATGCAAGCATTCGACATCCATCATCCCCAAACCAAAAATCACAAACCGCATGCAGGACAAAATAGCGATCTTCCAACCTTCATTCAATAAGGATAAAGAATTTACCAGTTGATGAGGCTTTCCAATGGCTGGGTTACCAGTCATCACCTCTCCAATCAAGGCCCCTCTTAGCACCAATTCAGCAACCTTAAAGTCCTCAGTCATGGGCACTTCAACATCCACCGTATGACCCCCATAGGTGGGCGGTGGACCCTCATTATATGTCCCTCTGTAGTGTGTGAATGCCCTTCCTCTTGACTGCCCTCTACTTGACATACATGAATCTCAATTATGGCCATGTCCACCACATGCCAGACATACAAGAGGGGACTGGCACACTGCCGCTACATGCCCCCGTCTTCGACACCGAAAGCACAAGATCTCCTTGTTAACCGTAGGCCAGCCTCCCTTCGCACACCTCATGCCCGTCTCCCTACCTCTAGCGGCAGACTTCACCCTTCGCTCTCTTCTCCTCCATGCCTTAGACATCCATGTTGTCCACCCTTCCTCGCCATTTCTTACGACCCGGTTCCCGAATCCCTACAGGACTTGAGACCGGCTCAACTCGACTAATCCCAAGACCCAGTCACCCAATAAGAAAGTAACCAAAAAGCAGGAAAGTAAACCACATTCACTAAACTAAGCAACTAACAGTAAAAAGGTACAGCAGTAAAGAAGTAAAAGTTGCTACAGTACATATCACCACCACAACAGTAGAAAGTAATAAGGTACAGGAATATAAAAGTACAGAATGTAAAGGTACAGGGCATAAATTATAAGAGTCTGAACTCACTAATACAACAGAGGTACAACAAAAGAAGCTACCACTACTGGGCTCTACTGGGCCCAACACCCTCTGCAGCCATAGACACGAGCTGCTCAACACCTGGACCTGAAAAGGGTTATGAGCACATAAAGTCAGCGAACGTTGAGAAGAGTGGCAACCAACTACCTAAAGCAGTAAAGCTAACAGGTAAACTAGCTATTCCAATTTCTTTGACTTACAATTTATTTCTTTTTACCCATTGATTTATATATATATTTCCAAATCTCTTTCTTGATCTCGAATGTTCCTCTTGGGAACGATCTTGATTGCAGTCGTTTCCGACGAGTAGAAGGCACACGTGGTGCTCTCCTGGCCAGGAGAGTCCCTCGTGATAATCCTACACCCAGTCAACCACCCCGGGGTCACTATCCAGACGTAGCGGTGACTACGGCACGCGTGATAAGCGTACGGGTAGCTACCCCGTATTGGCACACGGTCAGTCGTTTCCCCGAGCGGGTACACCCAATGTATAGCATGGAACAATATAGGGCTTAGCCCTCACAGTAACAAGGGTCTACCCCTCAGAACCAAACAGGGGTCTCACCCCTCCACAGTCCGCGCACCATCGTCTTACTACCCCAGTTTGCCTAGAGGGCCAAGAAAAGTTGGTGTAGGTTGGCTAGCTTATCCCTAAGCCCCGTGGGGTGGCTATCTCCCTCTCTACACTAATAGCTCTCCCTGGTACTGTGTATGTGAGAGCCAATAGATTTCGGTGTAAAGTGGCCAAACCCACCCCGGGTCAGAACCCGAAAGGCGGCAAGCTCCCCTTTACACTAATAGGGAACATGCGCTCCCCTTGGTACCACGTAATCAAGGGCCAGCGCACTCCCCGTCATCTTTCCAAATCCATTTATTTATTTCCAGGAGCTCTACTCCTAATTTCCCCGTAGGGTTCTACCTCATATTCCTCATGCCATTCCATACCAGGTTTCCGCATTCACATTTCCATTCTCAAGTTCTACACATACAGCTCATATTTCTACCATTCACATTTTCATTCTCACGTTCTACACATGCAGCTCGTATTTCTATCATTCACATTTCCATTCTCAAGTTATACACAAGCAGCTTGTATTATATAATTCACATTTCCATTCTCAGGTTATACACATGCAGCTAGTATTTCTATCATTCATATTTCCATTCTCTGGTTATACACATGCAGCTCGTATTTCTATCATTCACATTTCCATTATCAGGTTATACACATGCAGCTTTTATTCATTAACAGGTAGTTGTTAATATTTCTATCCACTCATTCAAGACTGCAATTCAATCATGCATACAGACAATCCAAGTACTTCTCATCCTAGGATTCATGCCACATCCTAGGTTCTAATCATTCATTCCACACATGCATTTAGGTTTATAATTAGATTAGGGAAAGCTACTCTACCAGTCAACCCAAGAGTATTGGGGGCTCGAACGGCAAGCTCACGTGCCTCAGCAAGTCCCAAATTCGCAATAGAACGAAGACCTGTAACAAGGAATAAACACAATGGAACATTCAGAATAGGGTAGAAAGCCTTCTAACAAGTAGTGGAACTTGTAAGGAAAACACCGATATCTTATTTGCGTAAAACGGACCCTAAACGGGTCAAAAACAGGGTTACAGACTCAAATCAGACGTCTGGAACATCTTCCAGATGTCTTAAAAGTGTCCAGACATGCACATGAAGCTCTGCGTCATCCTCAAACGTCCAGGAACCCTTCTGGGCCTTCTAGACCCAGCTCCAGACGTCCGACCTCATCTTCGAATATCTAGAAGTGCTTCTATTCATCTGGCAAGCTTCTCAGATGTCTGATATGCATGGGAAGGCATGTCCCTTGACTTCCCGAAGCAAATCCTGCACGAAACCACCAAATCTTCTCAAAATAGCCACGCAAAGAGTACCTGCAGAGCAGCCTGCATGGCCATATCCGCAAAGAGAACGTACCTTCACGAAGCTCTCTCCTCAGATGTCTGGAACTGCCTCTAGACGTCCGCTACGTCGTCTGGACATCACTCCAAATGTCTGATTCTGTGAAAAACCCAGAACCAGAACCTGCTCCCGCTCGCTCTCGCCGTGCGCGGTCGCGGCTCGCTTCCTCGCCTGCAGCTCTAGCTGCAGCAGTGTTGGGAATGACTTCCTCGACACACTCCTCCCCCTGCACGCGTTGCTCCAGTCGTGCGCCCTCCGGTGAGCTCCCACACGAGCTCGCGAGCTCAACTCCTCTTCTCCTCACCCAGCTCCTCCTCGTCGCTGCCCTCGCGCTCTCTCGTACGCGCTGGGTGATAAGGAAGGGAAAAAGTGGCTGGAGTGGGGAGAACGAGAGAGGAGGAAGGCGGGTTTATAAGGATGAGGGCTAGGGTTCGCTGGAGGGGGAAAAAGAAAAGAGAGAGAAGGAAAAAGAGAGAGTACTGTCTACGCGCAACCCACGCGCAGACGCGAGCTCGTACTCAAAATTTTTGATTTCCAGGCATCTGGGAAGGTGTCCAGACGTCTGACTAGACGTTTGACCGACAGTCCAGATGTCCTAAAAGGCTTTGAACAACACAGGTCTTTACATCATAACAAACTTAAAGAAGGTTTCATCCCCGAAACTTGAGCTAGCTAGGGTGCAGAAAAAGAACTATATACGCATAACAAACTTAAAGAGGATCGAACTCGGTCCGAAAAGACGTACCCTCAAAAAGCTCTAGGTACCGCTCTCGCATCGTCGCCTCAAGCTCCCAGATAGCCTCCTCGTACCACTGGCTCCTCCACAAGACCTACACTAGGGGTACCTGCTTCCGTCTCAAACTCCGGATGGCTCTATCTAGTATCTGTACTGGTCACTCAGGGTAGGTCAGATCGTTACCTACCTCGACACTCTCGTGGCTCAGAACATGACTAGGATCGACGACATACTTCCTGAGGTTGGACACGTGGAACACGTCATGCACACCAGAAAGCTGGGGGGAAAGGGCAAGCCTGTAAGCAACGGGTCCTACCCACTCCAGGACATCAAAAGGCCCCACAAATCTCGACGTGAGCTTCCCTTTCACCCAAAAACGCTGCAGGCCCTTCATGGGTGAAACGCGAAGAAAGACGTGATCCCCAACCCTGAATTGCACCTCTCTGCGTTTCCGATCGGTATAACTCTTCTGTCTGCTCCTGACAGTGCGAAGTCGCCTGTGAATCAGCTCTACCACCTCTTGACTCTGCCGGATCAACCGGGAGCCAACCTCCCACTTGGTCCCCACCTTTAACCCAACTCAAGGGCACCGTACACCTCCGTCCGTACAAAGCCTCGTATGGTGCCATGCCGATACTTCAAGTGATAGCTATTATTATATGCAAACCTTGCCAGAGGTAAGTGCTCCTCCAAAGAACCCCTCTAGTCCAGTACACGGGCACGTAAAAGGTCCTCAAGCGTCTGTATCGTGCGCTCTAACTGTCTGTCCATCCGGGGGTGGTACGTCGTATTGAACCTCAACCATGTCCCCAAAGCCTGCTGAAACTCAGCCCAAAACTAGGATGTAAAACGGGTATCCCGGTCAGATACAATCCCATGCGGAACTCCGTGCAGACATACCACATCATGAATATATGTCTCTACCAACTGTGCTGGTCCCAAGGTGACTCGGATCAGTACGAAACGTGTCGTCTTAGTCAATCTGTCTACAATCACCCAGATTGCATCGTGTCCTCGCTGGGCAACGGGCAAACCCACCAGCAAGTCCATGGTGATGCTCTCCCACCTCCACTCTGGCACGAGAAGTGGCTGCAACGGTCCTGTAGGCCTCTGATGCTCGGCCTTCACCTGCTGACACACCAAACACTGCTGCACAAACTCACCTACATCCCGCTTCATCCCCCTCCACCAAAAGTCATGTTTCACATCATGATACATCTTCATGTTCCCGGGATGAATGGTGAACCTGAAACCGTGTGCCTCAGTCAGGAGCTCTCTCAACAACCCCTCGTCCTTGGGAACACACAAACGCCCCCTCATACGCAGCACCTTGTCTGTAAAGGAGAAGTCTCCTAGGTCCCCTAACAGTACCCTATCTCGAAACGACTGCAGATACGGATCTATCATCTGTCCTGTGATGATGCGGTCTATCAGCTCTGGTCTCATATGTCGTGTCACTGTCACTGTCCCACAATGCCCTTGTAACTCTAGGGGTCACCAACTGCCCTACTCCTCCATGAGTCTCCAACTCTGTGCCTGTAAACTGGCCAACTGGGCGGGTGCCTTCTGGCTCAAGGCGTTAGCCACCACGTTGGCCTTCCCAGGGTGGTAGGAGATGCTGCAGTCATAGTCCTTCAAGAGCTCTAACCAACGTCTCTACCTCATGTTAAGCTCCTTCTGATCAAAGAAGTACCTGAGGATCTTATGATCCGTGGTTATCCCAAAAGTCTCACCGTATAGGTAGTGCCTCCATGTCTTCAGTGCGAAGACGACAGCCTCCGGCTCTAAGTCATGGGTAGGGTAGGTATGCTCATGGGCTTCAGTTGCCGCGAAGCGTAAGCGACAACGTGACCCCGCTGCATGAGCACACCCCTTAACCCTGCAACGAAGCATCCACATACACAACAAAACCGCCACTGCTATCTGAGATGGTAAGCACAGGAGCCGAAGTCAACCTCTCCTTCAACTCCTGAAAACATGCCACACAAGCATCTGTCCAAGCGAATGGCAGGTCCTTCTTGGTCAACTGAGTCATAGGACGTGCAATCTACGAGAAACCCCTGATAAACCACTGGTAGTAGCCTGCCAGTCCCAAGAATCTGCGGATCTCTGTCATTATATGAGGTCTCTCCTACTTGAGCACTGGCTCTACCTTTGCTAGATCCACAGTCAAGCAATCCCCTGTGATAACACCACACAAGGGGGTAATAATTAGGTTGAATATGGCCCATCATTAGAATAAAAAGCACAACATAAGTAGAATAGGAGCATTGACTGCATCAAGTACCAAGATTGCTTATAAACTGTATTAATAGCCATTTGCGTAAAGCATTTGTCAAAGCAGGCCTAAGATGAGCAATCGGACAGCACGGATGGATTCAGAACGACGAACGGAGTCCAACAGACTCAAGATCGGCCAAATCCGACATCTGGAGCTCCCACAATGGGCCCAAGAAATTCTAACCGTTGATCTAGAGATCAACGGCTCAGATAGCGCCACATCAGCCCGCCTCCACCGCACGCACGCCTTCAGCCAACCGAGGACGAATCTCAGCCGTCGATCATCGATCGAACGGTCGAGATCCACGCGCCCGCCCGCCGTCGCCGCGACAAAGCGCGGGCGTGGCGCAATGGTTAACCAGTACACCCGCATCCACGCAACGCGCGTTCGAGCCGCGCGGAGTGGATTTTGAAGGCGAGCGAAGGGCAAGGAAAAATTGGGCCGCCCGATCAGTAGCGGGCGGCCAGGATCTCTCCACGCGGCGCAACGGCAGCTCACGAGCGCCCACGTGCACGCGCACGCCGGGCGGAAACACGCGCGCCCAAGGCACGATCTCAGCACGGGCGAAGAAGGCTCTCAGCCGTCCGATCTTCGATCGGACGGCTCTCGTTCAGCGACCACGGATCGCGCGAGGAGAAAGAACGGGGCGGGCAGCTGACCGGCGGTAGGAGGGCTTCACCGACGCTTTTGGAAGCGGTTTTAGCGACGCTCTGGATGTCGCTAAAGTCCATTCTTCTTTTAGGAAGGGCTTAACTCTATTTAAACCCCCTTCTACCACCATTCAATGCATACACTCCCCCTTGCAACTACTCCACTCCTCTCTTAGCTAGCTTTAGCCACTCTTGTAATCGCCGGAGACGACGAGCCGCCGACGAAGCCTTCTCCACCGCCGTGGCTGCCTCGTCGCTCTCCACTCTCTCTCTCTCTCTCTTTTAAGCTTTCATTTACTTTTGTTGAAGCATGTATTTAATGTTGTAAGTTATGAACTATGAATGCATGTTTAATGAAGTTATTTTCCGTTCAATTGCTATTTTAATTCCTATCCAAGTTGCATGATCAAAACAAGAACTTTCTAACCCTAAACTCTCTCTCGCTCTATCTCTCTCGCTCGCTTTTCAAAACCGCATCTTTCGCAGGCAAAACTCCGCATTTCCGTGACAAGTGATAAACAAAAATCCGATTTCCACACCTCCCTGAGACCAGTACTCGGACTCACCTCCGTTTACTTATTTTAAAACCGACGTATCAAGTGCGACTATAACGACACCTCTTAACACACACTCAAAAGAGCACGTCAGTTTTTGGCGCCGTTGCCGGGGAGGCAACGGATTTGTTTTATCACCTCCATTCCACATTCATTCTCACATCGTCTAATGCCCTATTCTCTTTTTTTTTCTTGACGGTTGCAGGAATTCGATGCATGGACGGCGAAGCGACGCAACCCACGACGGTAGCAAGGGAGTAGGCGCCTCGAGGACCGATAGTGAGTAACCTTTCTCTCATTGGTTGCTTGCGTGAAAAAGCTAAAAAAAATTGTAAAAACTGAAAAAAATTGGCATGGTGTATGATTGCTTGACCCACATTCCTAACACATCACCCCACAAAAAAAAAATACGCTCTAACATTCTGAACAAATTCTTGAAGTGTTCTTTTCCTTTTCTTGAGTGGTGTTTGCGAAGCCACCATGAGTTGACCTGGGCCGCACCACTCAACCCTAAAAACTGACTCATCTAATAGAAGCTGCACGATCATTAGGATGAGTACACTAGGATTTTAGAGCCTCTACAAAATAAAAAGGAAATCTACTTTAATCGAATTGTGTGCAGAACTTGACGTGCCCATTGAAACTTGGTTGAAAACATTAAGACACGTCAACCCTAAAAAGCACTAAAGTAAGGATGAAATACTAAAAGACACCACACCTTAAAAATCCTTGCTTGAAAACCATGTTTTGCTAGAAACACACACCTTGAAAGTGGAAAATTAAGAGGCACCACCCCAATCAACGCCTCATCACATCACCCTAAGCACAAGCACTATCCTAACCCTTTAAAACTGAGTAGACGTGCCCTAGGCAGGACTGAGTTAAGTCTCAAAAGGTGAGGTTTTGTTCGCTAGGCACTTGGCTTTCATTCCCTTGGTAGAATCTGGTGACTAGGCTGCGTGGCAGTGTCAAACGACCGCGGTTGTGGGGTCTACGGAACCGGAGGCGCAAGCCAAAGGAAGAACCTTCCCTGCAATCCCCTCGTAATCAACCTGGCCAGATTAGCCTTGGGAAGGGGAGTCCAATGTTTACGGACTTAATCACCCTTTGCAAGATTTCTAGGTCTCCTAAGGAATACACCATAAGGACTAGGCTTGAGCGCTTGATTGAAACACACTTCTCTCATCTGTCGCCCTCCGCATCCCCTCCTGTTCTTCTCTAGTGTATGCACGGGAGACGCTCACTACGTCCCGAGTTGCGTGTTTTGGAGCAGGAATCTAGGCGACGTAATTCTGTTAACATGGTTGAACCTAGGGTAGATAAGGTTGAGGATCAACCCCCACCAGATGCTATGGCCATCATCCAAGCTCAAATCAATGCTAACCATCGGCTGCAGCAACAACAAATCCAAACCATCATGCAAGCCACACAACGGTTACAGAACCCACCAGAACAACCACCACCACCTTTCCAAAACATACCAGGGCAACCACCACTTGATTTACCGCCATTTCAGGAGCAGCCAAAACCCCTCCATGATTTCTATAACCCCTCTGCTATTAGAGTCGAGCCACACCTTAGGATCCCCGAAGGGGGAGTTGATTTTGAGCTAAAACCGAATGTATTAAGTCTGATCCAGAGCCACTTTCATGGAAGCTCAAATGAGGATCCCTTTCAGCACCTAGAGGATCTCGACCGCATAGCAAGAACAGTAAAACATAGGAACATTAGCCTTGACATTGTTCTAATCAAGATGTTCCCTTTCTCATTAAGAGACAAGGCTTCTCATTGGCTTAGAACCCTAGGAAGACCCATCACCACCTGGGAAGAACTGAGGCATGCGTTTTTAAGGAAATTCTTCCCAATAAGAAAGACCAATGCCCTCAGAAGAGCTATCACGACCTTTACACTCCAGGGTGGGGAACAATTTCATGAGGCATGGGAAAGATTTAATGAACTTTTGAGGAAATGCCCACACCACGAAGTTCCAAGGTGGCAATTGGCCCAGATCTTCTACCACGGTCTGGACAGCAACCTACGGAACTTCGTTGATGCCTCATGCGGGGGAAACTTCCTGAACAAAGATGAGGAGAGCGTGTTCGAGCTCTGAGTCTATGAGCGAGAATTCGCTCAACAATGCCTCCATGAGGGCTGACATGAACCACAAAACCAAATGCATACCCTAATAAAGATGATGGCTGACATGAACCAGAAACATCAGGAAGAAATGGCCTTGGTAAAGGGACAGTTAAGCCAACTCTTGGACTGTAAACAACAAGGATCCCTACCTTCCCAACCACAACTGAACCCACAAAACATAATTAACAGAGGCCCCCATTCGCAAGGGTTCCAAGGAAACCCCGGGCAGGCTCACATGGTCCAGCCAGCCCCACAAACACCTCCTGGGTTTGGCGCTTCTTCATCCTCGTCTTCTCAAGGATCACCCCATGGCCCTAATGCCTCTACGAATGCTGTGACCTTGAGAAGCGGCACCAAAACCCAGGATCCCAAATGGCCGACTCTCCCCGAGACTTTACCTGCTGAAATACCCAACTCAGAAGAGGCACCAACCAAGGACCCAGACATGGAACCAATCCACATTCAGGCATCCTATCCTGAGGCCTTGGAAACAATTAAGAAAAAGAAGAATACTGTGGAAACTGAGCTGTTGGAAATTTTTAAGCAAGTACAGATTAATATTCCGCTCCTAGAAGCCGTCAAACACATCCTTGCTTACGCCAAGTTCTTAAAGGATGCCTGTACACCCAAGCGTAAGCCGAGACCTCAAGCACCTAGGAAGGTTGTACTCTCTGAGCAAGCAAGTTCCGTGATATCAAGCAACCTTCCACTCAAACAAACTGACCAAGGAGTGCCCCTGATTTCCTGCAATATCGGGGACATGACATTTGATAGAGCGCTCCTGGACCTAGGTGCTTCTATCAACCTAATTCCAACAACCTTGTACCACCAATTTGGTTTTGGGGAGCTGGCACCAACCCCCGTCACCATCCAACTGGCGGATAGATCAGTGAAAACCCCAAAGGGGGTTGTCGAGGACGTGATTGTACGGGTCAAGGACTTCTATTTCCCGGTCGACTTTTTGGTGCTCGACATGGAAGTCCCTTAAAAATTACAGAACGCACCCATAATCTTAGGCAGACCTTTCTTAGCTACGGCTAAAGCAAACATTGATTGCGACACGGGGTGTATGGAAATCGCCTTCGGGGACAGAAAAATGCAATTGGATATCTTCCGGGCGACAAAAGTCTTTTGATTACGATTACATTGAGGAACATGATCCCGTGGAAACTTTAATCGAGGAATGCCTTACCCTCAGTTCTGTCTCAAACCACCAAACCTATAGTGACTGTTCTGACTCGTCACCATCATTACCCATGGACCTCTGTAAGGCTGAGTACCATCACATGACACCATTTGAAGAGATCGATGTTGATCAACTCCCGCCATTTCCCTTCCCATCGACTGTGGTCCCACCCGCACCCGAACTTAAACCATTGCCCGAGAATCTCAAGTACGTCTTCTTGGGACCTGACCAGACCTTCCCAGTGATTATTAATTCTCATCTAACCAAGGATCAGGAACTCAGGTTGACTGCAACCCTTTGAGAACATCGGGCCGCCATTGGTTGGACCATTTCGGATTTAAGAGGAATTAGCCCCACCTATTGCACCCACAAGATTTACCTGGAAGACGGGGCCCGACCTTCCCACCAGATGCAGAGACAGTTAAACCCTAACATGCGGGAGGTCGTTAAAAAGGAAATCATCATGTCGCTTGACGCCGACATCATCTACCCTATCTCCGATAGCCCCTGGGTGAGCCCCACTCAAGTGGTTCCAAAGAAAGCTGGGCTCACCATTGTCACCAATGATCATGGCGAATCCATCCCCACCTGCACCACCACCGCATGGCGGGTGTGTATTGATTATAGGAAGCTTAATGAAGCCACTAAGAAGGACCACTTCCCCTTGCCATTCATTAACCAAATCCTTGAAAGATTGGCGGGGCAGAAGTATTTTTGCTTCCAGGATGGATATTCAGGATATAACCAAGTCGCAATTGCTCCGCAAGATCAGGAAAAGACCACATTCACTTGCCCGTATGGCACGTTTGCATTCCGTCGAATGCCGTTCGAGTTATGCAACGCACCTGCAACCTTCCAGCGTTGCATGCTAACCATTTTTTCAGAAATGGTGGGTGAATAATTAGAGGTCTTTATGGATGATTTCTCTGTATTCGAGAATTCATTCGACCATTGTTTGAGCAACTTGGAGAAAATCTTGAAACGATGTATCGAGGTTAACTTGGTGTTAAGTTGGGAAAAGAGCCATTTTATGGTTCAAGAAGGAACTGTCCTTGGTCACATCATTTCGCATAGGGGCATCGACGTAGATCGAGCTAAGGTTGATTTAATTTCCAAACTTCCTCCCCCTAGTTCGGTCCGGCAGATTCACTCTTTCCTAGGACATGTTGGCTTCTACCGAAGGTTCATCAAAGACTTTTCCAAGCTTTCCAAACCCTTGACTGACCTTCTAGCCAATGACACCACATTCCACATGTCTCCTGATTGCATCCAGGCCTATCACACCCTCCAAGACTTAGTCTCCTCCGCACCTGTACTTCAACCCCCAGACTGGTCCCAGGACTTTGAGATTATGTGTGATGCATCAGATTTTGCCATAGGCGCTGTCCTAGGACAACGGCAATACAAGAAGCCTGTGGTGATCTACTACTCGAGCAAAACGTTGGACGAGGCCCAACGTAATTATACGGTCACAGAAAAAGAGTTGCTCGCTATAGTCTTTGGACTTGAGAAATTCCGATCATACTTGCTGGGATCCCACGTGACTATTTACACTGACCATTCAGCCACCCGGCACTTGTTGGCCAAAAAGGACGCAAAACCCAGGCTCATCAGATGGATCCTGCTTTTGCAGGAATTTGACCTGGAAATCCGAGACAAGGCCGGATCGAAAAATGTGGTGGCTGACCACTTGTCAAGACTTCATCCAGACCACATTGGACCCTCCCTACCTCTATCTGATACCTTCCCTGATGAACACATCCTAGCCGTGCAAGACAAGAAAATGCCATGGTATGCTGACTACGTCAATTACCTAGTTATAGGACAAACCCCGCAAAGCTCGTCCAGACAGCAACGGGACAGGTTCTTGGCTGAGGCCAAGCACTATTTCTGGGATGATCCCATGCTGTTTCGCCTCTGTGCTGATCAGATCACCAGGAGATGCATCCCAAAGATGAAGTTCAGAGTGTGCTTTCCTTTTGTTATGACCAAGCGTGTGGTGGCTACTTCTCTGGAAAGAAAACAGCTGCAAAAGTTTTGCAGTCTGGATTTTACTGGCTGTCCCTATTTAAGGAAGCACACATCTTTGCCAAGACTTGCTCACGCTGCCAAACACTAGGGACCATGACCAAGAGAGATATGATGCCCCTTCAGCCCATTTTGATTGTCGAAATCTTCGACGTTTGGGGTATCGATTTTATGGGCCCCTTTCCACCATCCAACGGCTTCAAGTACATCCTAGTCTCGGTGGACTATGTTTCCAAATGGATTGAAGCCATCGCCACCCGACGATGCGATCACAAGACTGTCATGGACTTTGTGAAGAAGAACATCTTTTCCCGATTTGGAATACCCAAGGCAATGATCAGTGACGGTGGAAGCCATTTTATCCATTCCCAATTCCGTGCCCTACTTAGAAAATACGGGGTAAACCACCGCATTGCCACCCCGTATCATCCACAAACAAATGGGCAGACTGAGGTCTCAAATAGACAAATCAAGCACATTTTACAGAAGACTGTGAGACCTGACAGGAAGGACTGGTCCACACGACTTGACAATGCCTTGTGGGCATACAGGACCGCTTTTAAGACCCCGATAGGCATGTCGCCTTATCGCTTGGTCTTTGGCAAAGCTTGCCATCTCCATGTCGAATTGGAACATCGGGCTTACTGGGCTGTCAAGCAATGTAACATGGATCCCCAGTTAGCCGGTGCGCAGAGGACGCTTCAACTATCTGAGCTCGAAGAAATTCGTCGGGATGCCATTGACAATAGTCGACTATATAAGGAGAAAATGAAAGCCGTCCACGACCGACTCATTCATTGAAAAACCTTTGAGCCTAACCAGCAAGTTTGGCTTTTTGATGCACGCCTGAAACTCTTCCCAGGGAAACTCAGGTCCAAATGGATATGACCATTTCGGGTGGTTAAGCCCTATTCTAATGGGGCAGTTGAAATCGCAGACCTTAACACTGGGCACACTTTTACAGTTAATGATCAAAGATTGAAGCATTTTCTGGCCTAGGTACCCCCAAGGAAAGTGTCACCCTCGTTGAGGGCTGACACTAAGCACCGCCCAGCTGGAGGCGTTAAACTCAGCGCTTCCTAGGAGGCAACCCAGCAAATTCAGACTGATCTGGTAGTTTACGGCACTCAGGTACTATCTTTTTGAACCCTTCTACATCCATGAATCTACCAATGAGGACATTGTCCAACTTAAGCATGGAAGTGTGATAAATTGCATAATCCTGAGTTCAATTAATCAGTCTGAATAAATAATTAATAAAAAAAAAATTGAATTTAGGAAGAAAACTTAGGCATTAGAAACTTGTCAATAGTGGGAAATAATACAAAAAGAACTTAAACACTTAGACTTTTCAGGCCTTCAGGCTTAATCAGCCTTGGTGTCCGTTAAAATATGGATTTAGCAGCGAATCCTTGCAACTTTAAGCTATTCTAATCCACTTACTAAATAAGGTAATAAGTATACGACTTATCAACTCACCCTCTAACTCAGGAAAACTTTGAGTCTAAGAATCTGCACACATTTTTGCACAAACTCACTTCTCGGAGATTTTGAAAGAAATTGGGTAGCTAATGAACTCTCTAGGGTGGTATGGCTGGCAAGTTGTCGTGGATAACAGCCCATTGGAAGGTTGTCCAGAACCCAGCCACAAGCCATTTCTTTTTCATTGCCTCTAGGTACATTTGAGATTAGGGAAGCCACCTACGAAAAAAAAAAAAAAGGGGACAAGAAGAAAAGAAAATAAACCACACTTCACTGCACAAGTATGGCTGGCAAGTGATCATGGGCAACAGCCCATTGGTTGGTTGTCCAGAACCCAACCTAATAATTGCACAAAAAAGGACAAAACACCTAAGGAAGAAGCAGGGAAGTAGTACAAGCCGGGGAGATATACACTGGAAAATCCTTGTGTTGACCCCAAGTAAAACGAACGTAGGGAGAAAGTTACCAATCGAACAAATACACCTTCAGGCAAAAATTTATTTTCTTTTTCGGTTACCTAGAGGCGTAGAAACTCGAAGTCTGTCTCAATTATCGTTAAGTGAGTCTATCACAACATTCACACCAAGATGCTTAACACTTCGGGTTTTAACCGAGTTTTGGGTGGGTTGGGTAGCCGTAAAAAGTTACCAACCCATACTGAATTCCAAAAAAATTCTAAAAAAAAAAACAAATAAATATATATATACGTATACAAAGCAAGGATTCGAGCGATTCGTATTTTGGCAGACACCAGGGCGCTGCTTAGCCTTTGTAGATTAAGATCTTCGTATATTTCCTCTTATTGACAAGTAACGAATTGCCTAAGCAATTACTTCTTGAATTCCCCAAGGAAATAAAGGCCAGAATAAACCTTGCTAGGGACTAGCAAGGAGTAAGCGTGGGGGTATGATAACACCACACAAGGGGGTAATAATTAGGTTGAATATGGCCCATCTTTAGAATAAAAAGCACAACATAAGTAAAATAGGAGCATTGCATGCATCAAGTACCAAAATTGCTTATAAACTATATTAATGGCCATTTGTGTAAAGCATTTGTCAAAGCAGGCCTCAGATGAGCAATTGGACCGCACAGATGGATTCAGAACGACAAACGGAGTCCAACGGACTCAAGATCAGCCAAATCCTACATCCGGAGCTCCCACAATGGGCCCAAGAAATTCTGACCGTTGATCTGGAGATCAACGGCTCGGATAGCGCCACGTCAGCCCGCCTCCACCGCACGCACGCCTTCAGCCAGCCGAGGACGAATCTCGGCCGTCGATCTTCGATCGAACGGCCGATATCCGCGCGCCCGCCCGCGGTCGCCGCGACAAAGTGCGGGCGTATCGCAACGATTAGCGCGCACACCCGCATCCACGCGACGCATGTTCGAGCCGCGCAGAGCGGATTTTGAAGGCGAGCGAAGGGCGCGGAAAAATTAGGCCGCCCGATCAGCAACGGGCGGCCAGGATCTCGCCACGCGGCTCGACGGCAGCTCGCGAGCGCCCACGCGCGCGCGCACGCGCGCCCAAGGCACGATCTCAGCACGGGCGAAGAACGCAAAGATCGGACTGCTCTCGTTCAGCGGCCACGGATCGCGCGAGGCGAAAGAATGGGGCGGGGAGCTGACCGACGGCAGGAGGGCTTCACCGACGCTTTTGGAAGCGGTTTTAGCGACGCTCTGGATGTCGCTAAAGCCCATTCTTCTTTTAGGAAGCCCTTAACTCAATTTAAACCCCCTTCTACCACCATTCAATGCATACACTCCCACTTGCAACTACTCCACTCCTCTCTTAGCTAGCTTTAGGCACCCTTGTAATCGTCAGAGACGACGAGCCGTCGACGGGGCCTTCTCCACCGCCGTGGCTGCCTCGTCGCTCTCCACTCTCTCTCTCTCTCTCTTTTAAGCTTTCATTTACTTTTGTTGAAGCATGTATTTAATGTTGTAAGTTATGAACTATAAATGCATGTTTAATGAAGTTATTTTCCGTTCAATTGCTATTTTAATTCCTGTCCAAGTTGCATGATCAAAACAAGAACTTTCTAACCCTAAACTCTCGCTCTATCTCTCTCGCTCGCTTTTCAAAATCGCATCTTTCGCAAGCAAAACTCTGCATTTCTGTGACAACAAGTGATAAACAAAAATCCGATTTCCACGCCTCCCTGAGACCGACACTCGAAGTCACCTCCGTTTACTTATTTTAAAATCGACGTATCAAGTGCGACTATAACGACACCTCTTAACACACACGCACAAGAGCACGTCACCCTGAAATCACATGATCTAAGAAGGTCACCTGCCTCAACCAGAACTCGCACTTGCTGTATTTGGCATACAGCCTACGTCGTCTCAACGTGTCTAGAACCATCCGCAAGTGTTGTCCGTGCTGCACCTGATCTCGCGAGTAAATGAGCACATCATCGATAAATACCACCACAAACTGATCCAGATACGGTCTGAACACTCAGTTCATCAAATCCATAAAAGCAGCGGGGTGTTGGTCAGCCCAAATGGTATGACCAAAAACTTGTAGTGTCCATACCGAGTGCGGAAAGCTGTCCTGGAGACGTCGGTCTCCCTGATCCTCAACGGGTGGTAACCAGATCTCAAATCTATTTTGGAGATAACGGTGGCACCTTGCAACTGATCAAACAAATCATCAATCCTCGGCAGCGGATACCTGTTCTTGATGATAACCCTATTCAGCTGTCTGTAGTCCATACCAAGGCGCAGGGTACCATACTTCTTCACGAATAAGACCGAGGCTCCCCATGGAGACGCACAGGGCCTCACAAAGCCCTTCTCCAATATGTCCTGCAGCTGGGACTTGAGCTCTAGCAGCTCAAGTGGTACCAACCTGTAAGGTGCTGTAGAAATGGGGCTAGTCCTCGGTACCAGTGAGATCTCAAACTTGATCTCACGCTCAGGCGGCAGTCCGGGCAGCTCCTCTGGAAACAAGTCGGGGTACTCTTGGACCACTGGGATGCTCTGAAAGTCTGCCACGGGACTGGGCTCTGCCACTACACAAGTCAGGAAGCCCTCACACCCCTGGCACAAAAGTCTCGCCGCCCGAAGTGCAGAAATGCACCTAAAGCCTCCGTCCATCGGCTGTCCGTGAAACTCAAAAGAAGGCATCTCCAGTACGGAGAAGACGATCTTCCTCTCAAAATAGTCCACCAGAGCATGGCAAGCGGACAATCAATCCATCCCCAGAATCACTCCAAAAACCTCCATCGATATCACAATCAGGTCAGCAGGGAGGCGGTGTGCAGTGTCCTTCAATACTGACCTCACAGTCTGCGTAGACCCCTCAGCTACAAACAACTGACCACTCGGACCTCTGATCACAAATGGGTCCCCTAATAGAGTGCTATCGGACCACAAGGTAGCGATAACTTGTGGAACAAGAAAGTACGTCGTACTAGAAACAAGAAATACGAATTTCAAAAAGACCAAAATTGTGACCATACCTGTCACCGCAAAAATTAAAGCTATGACGTCCCCGTGAGTCAAGACATCGCAATGCCTTACAGTCCTAGGGGCAGGAAAAATAGTTCAGCCTGGGGCTGGGCTAGTGACAGCTGACCGGTACCTTCCTCGCGACTGCTGTCCTCCCCCACGCACCTGGGAACCGCGGCCACCTACTCACCTCCAACGCTCGGTGCAGTGAGCATCTATTGCGCTCTAGCCATAGACGGGCAGTCCCTCCTAAAGTGGCTCGACTGGCCACACTGGTAGCAAAGGGGAACTCAACTCCCGCCCTCGGGGGGTCCCTGCTGACAGCTGGTCGGGGGTCCAGTGCTGGCAACTGACTCCTATCGGAGGCCTCCAAAGGCCATTGACGGTCCCATAAAGCGTGACGGCTCTTCTGCGGGCGCCGCGTGCCTCCTTTGAGCTCTTCTGACTCGCCTAGTGCTATGGTGACATTGCCGTCCCACGAAAGATTCCCCCTCCATACCCTCAGGAGGAAGATGAGGGGGCGGCGGAGTAGGCGGAAGCTGAAATTTTTCTCGAACGACCTCTTGGATCAACTAGACAAGGTCCTGGGACTGTACACTCAGGAGGAGAGAAGGGGTAGCATAAAATCCAAGCTCAACACATCTGCCCCTCCGGCCTCGTCCACGGCCACGTCCATGACCTGTCTTGGGAATTCTTCGACAAGGCATCTCCTACAAAGAGATGCGGAAGACAAAACAAAAGAAGTCAACTCTAACAGTCTTTGGCAAAAGAACCTCAGAACAGATGTCAAAAGGTACATTGTGGTGGTTACTCTAGTTACACGCACGTGAATTAGTTATTCTCAAGCTAGTTAGCTCATTTCTCGGGACAACCTTGCTCTGATACAATCTTGTTACGACCTGGTACCTGAATCCCTATAGGACCCGAGATCGGCTCAACTCAACTAATCCCAAGACCCAATCGTCTAACAAGAAAGTAACCAAAAAGCAGGAAAGTAAACCGCATTCACTATGCTAAGCAACTAACAGTAAAAATGTACATCAGTAAAGAAGTAAAAGCAACTACAGTACACATCACCACTACAACAGTAGAAAGTAACAAGGTACAGGAACGTAAAAGTACAGAACGTAAAGGTACAGAGCATAAATTACAAGAGTCTGAACTCACTACTACAACAGAGGTACAACAAAAGAAGCTACTGCTACTGCACTCCACTAGGCCCAGCACACTCTACAGCCATAGACACGAGCTGCTCAACACCTGAACCTGAAAAGGGTTATGAGTACACAAAGTCAGCGAATGCTGAATAGAGTGGCAACCAACTAACGAAAGCAGTAAAGCTAATAGGTAAACTAGCTATTCCAATTGCTTTGATTTACATTTTATTCCAAGTTACCCATTGGTTTATATATATATTTCCAAATCTCTTTCTTGATCTCGAATGTTCTTCGTGGGAACGATATTAATTGCAATCATTTCCAAAAAGTAAAAGGCACAAGTAGTGCTCTCCTAGCCGAGAGAGTCCCTCGTGATAATCCTACACCTAGTCAACCACCCCGGGGTCACTATCCAGACGTAGTGGTGACTACGGCACGCGCGATATGCATATGGGTAGCTACCCTGCAAGGGCACGCAGTCAGTCATTTCCGCTAGCGGGTACGCCCAAAGTACAGCAAAGAACAGTATAGGGCCTACCCCTCTCAGTAATAGGGGCCTCACCCTTACACAGTCCGCGCACCCTCGTTTTACTACCCCGTGATTGCACAGCAAAAATACACCTACAATTGTGCCATCTTGTACTATTTCCTAGCATTGCCAGTGCATAATAGGGAACCACAGTCGCAATTGTGAAAATACGCGCATGCATGCATTTATTTGAGAGGGGAGGAGAGTGAAATAAATGGCCTTGAAATTTACGTTTTCCTCAAGTGCTGCCTTGCAAAATTCACCATCTTTATTTTTATTTTTATTTGACATTTAAATTCTTCTCCGCGACTGCAAGGCATGGCAGCTTCCTCCTCGTGCCATTCTCTGCAGCAGCTTGCCCAGCAGCCGCATGCATAGCCATGCACAGCCAGGGCATGGCTGTGCATGCCTTCTTCCTCTTTAAAAGGGCACGGATTTCTTCTTTGAAAGAGAGCCTGGCCCACACACCCAACACAGCACCTTCCTTCCCTTCCAGGCCATCTCCTCCCCTCTCCCCTCCAAACGCAGCCTCTCTTCTTCTTGAAGAGCCACGCTGCGGGTAGGAGCAGCTCACAGTGGTGCACAACCACCATTGTGAGTCCCACCACCCCCCAGCTCATCAAAGAGCCGGTGGGCGTGGTGGTTCCCTGCTCTGGTTTCACCGTTCAAAGCATTTCCGCCATTGCCACAGGAGCTTGAAGCTTTGAACATCAAGCTCCGCAGCAGCAGTAGCAAGGCGTCAGCAGCAGTAGCGCAGGCCTCAAGCGCCTTTTCTGCGCCCTCTGCGCGCGCCAGCAAGCCAACCTCGCCCCTCCCCACGTGCCCTGTCGCGAAGTTCCGCCTGCGGCCCAGCCCTCTCCGCTCTCACCAGCAGCCGACGCAGTCCTTCCGCGCGTGCGCCAGCTCGCTCAGCGGCGCCTACACTTACGGAACAGGGCACAGGCGGTCGCACAAGTCAAGCGTGCACTGTAGCCACTGTTCACACGTTTCAGAGGAACACTGTGGCTACAGTGCGGTGACCGGTAAGTTTCTCACTTATCCAGTCACCAAGCACTCTCTCTCCGCGCCGCTACCAATGCCAGCCCGTCTGCACACGCCCGCGCCTGCTCCTTCGCCCGCACCCACCCGCTTCAGTGCCCACTTCGCATCTGCACCCACCTCACCGCGCAGCACAGTGCGCTACGGTCTCTCCCTCGCGCTCACTCCTTCCTGCATGTGCGTGCGTCTTCGCACGCCTACGCGCCTGCACCTACGCCTGCATGTGGCATCAGACGACGACAGCTACGTGCGGACGACTTAACTCGCCCGCACCTTCTTCCCTAGCAGACACACTCTCTCTCTCTCTCTCACAGCACTCTCTCACTCTCTCTGCAGACACATACACACACACACTCTTACTTATACACTACTATATATATATATATATATATATATATATATATATATATATATATAAATACATATATCTATACACATATTAGTACCTATATAACTAAGTATAAGTATATATACAAATATATATATACATATATATACACATATATTTATACATATATATATACATACAAATATACATACATATATACATATATCTATAACTATAAATACATATATACACATATATGTATATCTATCTACATATATCTATATACATAGATACTTATACATATCTATATATACATATACATATACATATATATATAACTATATACATATATTACTATATATATACATATATATATATATATACATATCTATATCTATATATATAGTTATATATACATACATATATATACAATTATAAATATATATATATATACATATACATGCATCTATCTATACATATATTTACATATCTATATATATATACATATATAACTACATATATATAGCCATATATATATTTATACATATAGGTATATATTTACATATATACATTTTTTTTTTTTCATATCACCTACCATACGTTGTATCGTCGGAATATCTGCACCAGTTGCTGATATTCCCCGACACATGCATACAGAAAGCGTTTTTTGCACACATCTTCTACCCATCCATCCTACACTCCACGCAGCACTTCGTCCTATTGGTTGCGTCTTCCTAGACGATGACCGACTCGACACCGTGCTACACGCCTTCTCCACCTCCACCCCCACCCCTATATACATATATAATATATACATATATATATATACTATATTTACTTTATTTCTATTTCTCTTTTTTGCCATTAAAAAGATAAAAAAATATACAAAAGAGAAAAGATAATCCTCGACTTGCAGGTACTTAGTCTTGTGAATAGTAAGACCAATTTTGGAACCCTAATTTGATTCAAAGCCAAGAACCCGATTTTGAGGGCACACCACAAGGACAAGAATTATTAGAAAAAAATCTAAATAGAAAAACACCAAAAACATAATAAACGAACGGAAGAGATTCGTTGTAGGAAAGGCGTAAAAGCTTATTCACCTCTAATCCTACTTCCCTGAATTCGACCCTGGGCCTAAAAGTGACCAAGATAAAATCAAGTAGGCTAGGTAAAAAATTTTGTAAAGAGATGGTTAGGCTCGATTTAGGTTAACCACTATACTCATTTCAACGATAAAATAACCATATTAACACAACCTATCCGGGCCCAACCATACCTCTTTTTAATGGGGCCGTTGCTGGGGAAGTGCGCATTCAAGTAAGTTTCTACTCCATTCCTTTAATTTTTCTCTTCTTACACCCTTCTCTTCACGGGTGTTTTTGTTTGTTGCTATGTAGGTGAACCTGTTGCAAGGAGAAGACAGGCAGACGAAGTAGGAAACGTGGGCCGATCCAAGGAGGGAACGAGAGCGTGAACACGTCCGCACCGCATTAGAACTTCACACACGTTGCTGAACAAGTAGGTCTTTCTTTCTTAGCAACTTAGGTTAACTTGTCACCTTTATAATAAAAAAAAAACTAAAAAAAACTTCTTGGGATCTCTTGGGGCAAGTGGATTAAAAATCATTTGTTTGCTAGTTTGTCAACACTCCCACCGCCCCGGGATTTCCCGCCAAACTTCGCATAACGAAGATCCAAGAATCTTGATTCTTGAATCTTTCACCATGTGAAGTCTTTGAGGCAAAAATAAAAAAGATTGATTGACATTCCTCTTTACCTCATTTATCTACAATTCGGGATCACCTTTTTGGTGGGGAGACTTGGAATTGAGTTGATTCCAACCCCACCACGACCTTTCACGTGCCTAAGATTCGATCCCAAATACTTCAACCCCAACAATCTGATTTTCTTTATCTTATGGTTAAGCCTTGTGTGTGGAAATCATTTTGGTGATTGGGAGCACTTGAATTGAAGTGCTTTGGCTCCCTTTCACACTCATCTAAAAATTGATTCGTGCATCCATACATAGAAATCTCCATCTAGGGAAGCCCATTGCATTTTAGCATGCATTAACCAATTGACATTGAAGAAGGGTTTGTTGGGCTTAGAAGAAAACTTGTATTCTCTCAAAACCCGGAGGTTGGTTGAATTGGTAATTAAGTAAAATCATAAAATCCATACTACTTAAGGATGAATTCTAAAAATCATTCACCAATTAAAACTTCAATTCAGGGAGATTTTCCCTTTGCATGCTTAGTTTACACACTCTTTAAAAATCAATCACTTGGGCATTACCCGTAAAAAATGCCCTTCACATTCCAGAAGCACTTGATCCTAAGCCTCTAACTAAAACTGGTAGCAACTTGACCCTTATTAAGGATTGGAGGTCTAACTACCTGCGTGTAGCGCCTACGTGCTGGTGAGGGTTCCCGCGTGCTATCGGGTGTCTAAGACTGGGGCAAACGGCCTTTCAATCTGGCCCGGTGGTTCTGCGGTGCTCGCATTCAGTTCCGCAGGTCGTGATAGTAGGTAACTTAGATCTTTAGGTCTAAGGGCACACTGTAGAGGTTAGGAATTTGATTGTATTGATTTTTCATCAAGTGTACCTTTGCGACGTCATTTCTCTCATCTCTTTTCCCTTCGTATCCCCCCAATTCTTCCTGCGGTAGTGCATGTTTGGGAGGAGGTCACAAAACCCTGAACAGAGTCAATTGCCTGATAATTTTAGAAAAGAAGCCGAATCATCCTCCTCCACAAACATGGCTACGCGCCCACCCCCAAATCCCGAGGGAGGAAACCGCCCTCAAAACCTACCAGGTGGTGAAGCCTTGGATCCCATAACCCGCCTCCAAGCCCAAATGGAAATGTATAATGAGCAAATTGAAGCTGTTAGGGAAACATTGGAGGAAATGGAGAACCCTCTCGAACGGGAGGAGCCTAGGTCTCTTAGCTCCTATCAGAATCCCGCAGCTACAAAGACCATAGGACAAATTCGGTCCCCATGGGAGGGGATGACTTTGAATTGAAACCTAACATAATTGGCCCGATAAATTTTCACTTCCATGGTCTTGCAAGTGAAGATCCTTTTCCCCACTTGGAAGACCTAACCCGGTTAGCTGAAACTGTTAAACCAAGAAATATCGAGTTACCTATAGTCCTCATGAAAATGTTCCCGTTTTCATTACGGGATAAAGCATCACAGTGGTTACGCACCCTTGGGAGAACCATCCACTCTTGGGAAGAGATGCGAACAGCGTTTCTCAAGAAGTTCTTCCCAATCGGGCGAACCAATGTGCTTCGCCGTGCTATCACTTCATTTACGCAACAAAACGACGAATAGTTTCATGAGGCAAGGGAGAGATATAATGACCTCCTCAGGAAGTGTCCGCACCACGGCCTGCCTAGGTGGCATATAGCCCTGATTTTCTACTATGGGCTAAGTGAGACTTTGAAGCAGATTGCAGACGCTTCCTACAGAGGGAATTTCATGAATAAAGACAAGAATGGAGCATTCGAATTATTTGAAAATATGAATGAAAACTCAATGAACAATGCTTCCATTGTCGCCTTTAATCGTACCAGCCTACCCCGTTATGTCCATGAAGTTGACACGAGACCCTCCCATTCATCCATAGATCTTAGCCTTATCGCACAAAAATTGGATGAAGTCTCCGTCATGCACAAGAAGCTGGACGAGCTTCTGGCCAACCCCGCCCGTTCTATGGCAAACACCCCCACCTCACCACTTCGTCACAATTCCAATTCTTCCAACACCAGGCTTATCCCGAGAAACCCCGTAAGACCTTCCTTACCGAGTGTCGCGCCGAGCAATTCGGTAAGTCATGTGGATCTAGCTTCTGCGAGCCAGTATTTCGACACGGAGGGCCAAGCCTCCGTGTGCTCGGATGCATATTTACATGCGAATGCGTCTTCTGGCATAGAAGACGCTTGCGCCCTGGGGAACAACCCGTTTTCTGCCACTTATAACCCAGGGTGGCAAAATCATCCGAACTTCGCATGGTCCAACAACCCGCAGCGCTAAAACCCCGCGGGTGGACCAATGCGACCGTCTGCATCCGTCATCCCAAGGGCCCAGTCCAATCCTATGGCGAATCCGCCATCGAGTCCTTGCGTACCACAAACAGAACATGCATCAAGTCCACTTGATAAATTGATGTGAATGATGATAGAAATGTCAAAGCGCTATGAAGAGAACATGACCTCTCTTCAGCACCAATTGGCGCAGGAGAATGCTGAGATCAGTCAACTACGCATGGCGACTCGATCTCAGGTCACTCTCCCAACCCATCATGTTCCAAACCTGCGAAATTTCATAACCCGTGGTCCTCAACCACAGGCACGACCTTCTCAGGGGCAGGTTCATTAGATTCTGCAAGCTCCGAGCATTCCACCGGGATTTCAGGCTAATCCCGCAGCAGCACCTCACTCTTATGTCCCTATTGCGAACCCTCCTCCGCCTTATGATCCCACTGGACCCATATCGTCCAATGCAATCACTACGAGGAGCGGTAAGCAGACTGTCGATCCGCAGCGACTTGATCCTGGCCCGTCTTCTTCATCGCCCTCTCATTTGAGATGCGCACCGCATTCGCGAGAGGATGATATACCCAAATTGGTGCCAGAATCAGTCCCATTCCCTGAGGCTCTATTGTGGGAGCCAAAAGGCAAGAAGAAGGATACGCAAGCCTTTGATAACCTGCGTAATTTGTTCAGGGATGTTGAAATCAAGGTACCCCTGCTCGAGGCTATCGACCACATACCTACTGTCGCCCGATTTTTCAAAGACTACACAACACCCAGGCGACAGTCAAAGAAAACTAAGAATCCGGTGGTTCTCTCGCCTCATGCGAGTTATGTTATACTGCCAAATCTACCACCGAAGCAGAAAGATCTGGGCACAACCGCTCATTTCCTGTAGCATCCAAGGCTGCAATTTTAACCGTGCCCTGCTTGATCTAGGATCTTCCATCAATCTTATACCAACCATCATGCTCGAAAAATTTTCCTTGGGAAATCTAAAACCCACCCCTATCACGTTACAGTTGGCAGATCGTTCTGTCAAAATTCTGAATGGTGTGGTGGAAGACGTGGTGGTTAAGGTCAACAGTCTCTGTTTTCCTGTTGACTTTCTTGTTCTAGATATGAAAGTTCCAGCTCACTTTCTAATTGTCCGATCATCCTTGGTCGACCTTTCTTGGCCACAGCTTGCACCCATATCGACTGCGAGTCGGGCTGTATTGAGATTGTCGTTGGATCTGATAAGCTCAAGCTTAACATTTTCAAGGTAGCCAAGAACTTTGGTTGCGATTGCATCGAGGATGACACGTCTGACGAGGACATGGCCGTCAGCGCGTGTATCGGACTAATTAGGACCTATTCTGACTGCTGCAGATTACCTGTAAACACTAATGATTGCCTGACAAACACATATTGTGACATTCCCCCATCCCTCCCTATTCCCGTACCTTCTCCTAACCAGACTTCTGACGAGGTTTTCTCCGCTTCCCATACCTCGTGGTTTGAGTCATATCCATGCTACTCACCACCGATCAACACCATTGAAGACCGGATTGCCCTTTCTTTCTCGCCAAATCAGGCGGATTTGCAACTCCACACTGGGACCATGAGCCCATATACTACTCACTGGGGCTATTCCTTTTTGGATTCATCTATCCAAGAAGCCCCTCTTCTTGGCCAATCTGAGGGCCAATTTCTTCCTCCTGACATGTTTTCTGATCCACCGGGGACACTCTCATCCCCAGAAATGTCAGACCTTTCACCATCCACTCATGAGCTGAAAGAGCTACCTAGGACACTTAAGTATGTTTTCCTGGGACCAAATGAAATGCTCCCCGCAATCATTAGTTCAAAATTGACCAGGGAGCAAGAGTGCAAACTAGCTGAGGTCCTTATGGAACACAAGGCAGCCATTGGATGGTCTTTATCAGACTTATCTGGCATTAGCCCCTCCTACTGCACTCACCGTATCTATACGAAGGGGGAGGCTCGACCGTCCCGCGAGATGCAACGACGTCTCAACCCTAACATGCGGGAAGTCATTAAGAAGGAAATCATTAAGTGGCTGGATGCGGGTATAATCTACCTGATCAGCGATAGCCCCTGGGTGAGTGCGATTTACGTCATACCCAAAAAGGCAGGACTCACCATCCGTGTTAATGACAGGGGCGAATCCATCCATACACGCACTCCTACATCCTGGAGAGTGTGTGTAGATTATAGGAAACTCAATGCTGCAACTAAGAAAGATCACTTTCCGCTACCTTTCATTGACCAAATCCTGGAGCGGTTAGCGGGAAATAAATTTTTTAGTTTCCTGGATGGATTCTCAAGATATAACCAGGTGGCAACTGACCCCCGGGACCAAGAGAAAACCACTTTTACCTGCCCCTTCGGCACCATTGCATTTAGAAGGATGCCGTTCGAACTTTGTAACGCACCAGGAACTTTCCAGAGATGTATGCTGCCGATATTTCATGACAAGGTGGGTGACTTTCTCGAGGTCTTCACGGATGACTTTTCGATCTTGGGACCATCTTTTGATGACTGTCTTGCCAACCTGACCCGTATCATTAGGAGATGTATTGATGTAAACCTCGTGCTCTCTTGGGAAAAAAGTCATTTTATGGTACACAAGGGAATTGTTCTCGGGCATACCATCTTCGATAGGGGCATCGAGGTTGACAGAGCTAAGCTTGATGTAATTGCTGATTTACCTGTGACTGGCTCTGTCAAACAAATTCGCTCCTTCCTGGGACACGTTGGTTTCTATAGGAGATTCATCAAGGATTTCTCCAAGATTTCTCAACCTTTAACTCATCTCCTATCAACCGACGTACCCTTCGATATGGGCCCCGACTGCATACGAGCATTCACGCAATTGCGTAATGCTGTCACCAAGGCCCCTATTCTCCAGCCACCTGATTGGTCCCTCGACTTTGAACTCATGTGTGATGCTTCCGACCTTGCAGTCGAAGCCATCCTGGGACAAAGACGCGATAGACACCCCTTCGTGGTGTACTACACCAATAAGACGTTGGACGAGGCCCAGCGTAATTATACTACCACTGAAAAAGAACTACTGGCAATCGTCTTTGGGCTAGAGAAATTCCGCTCTTACCTTCTGGGCTCACACGTTATTGTTTTCACTTATCATGCAGCCATTCGCCATCTAATGCATAAGAAGGATGCCAAGCCTAGACTGATTCGTTGGATCCTTCTGCTCCAGGAATTTCACATTAAGATCCGCGATAAGGTCGGAGACTAGAATGTTGTGGCTGATCATCTTTCCAGACTGGACCCGGACCATATTGGACTTACATTGCCGATTAATGAGATTTTTCCCGATGAGCACCAATTGGCAATTAATGTGGCAGGTGGACCTTGGTATGCCGATATTGCCAATTACCTTACTTCTGGATCCCTTCCACATGGCTGGCCTAAAAACCAGCGCGAGCGTCTCATGGCAGAAGCAAAGTATTATTTCTGGGATAATCCACTTCTTTTACGAATAGGTGCTGATCAAACGATCCGTCGCTGTGTTCCTAACAGCGAATTCCCCAGTGTGTTATCCTTCTACCACGATCAGGCGTGCGGAGGCCATTTCTCTGGGAGGAAAACTGCAGCCAAGGTATTGCAGTGCGGTTTCTTTTGGCCCTCCCTTCACCAAGATACACACAATTATGCCAAACATTGCACTAAGTGCCAGTCGTTAGGGTCAATGTCACGTCGTGACATGATGCCCTTGTAACCCATCCTAGCTGCGAAAATCTTCGACATTTGGGGAATTGATTTCATGGGTCCCTTTCCTCCTTCCAACGGCTTCGAATTTATCCTCATGGCTGTTGATTATGTTTTGAAATGGATCGAGGCTATTCCCATGCACCATGCTGACCATGTTATATCCACTCGATTTGTCAAAAACCACATCTTTGCGTGCTTTGGGATCCCTCGAGCCATTATCTCGGATGGAGGAAGCCACTTTACCCATGCTTCTTTTCAGGCACTTCTGAGGAAATACGGAGTCCACCATCGTATAGCATCTCCATATCATCCTCAGACGAACGGTCAAGCAGAGGTGTCGAACCGGCAAATAAAGAAAATTCTCCAGAAAACGGTTCGGCCTGACCGTAAGGATTGGTCCGACAAGCTGATTGACGCACTTTGGGTGTATCGGACCGCCTTCAAGGCTCCCCTTGGTATGTCTCCTTATAGAATCGTTTACGGGAAGCCTTATCATTTGCCCGTGGAGTTGTAACACCGCGCTTATTGGGCAGTTCGCCAATGTAACCTCGACCCAGACTCATGTGGTCGAGAAAGGAAACTCCAACTCCAAGAGCTGGAAGAGCTCCGTCGTGAAGCCTATGATTCTGCCTTAGCTTTCAAGCAACGCACTAAGGCTTTTCACAACAGCCGTATTCGGTGGAAAGAATTTGAACCATCTCAGCAAGTTTGGCTCTACAATGCCCGGCTCAAATTCTTTCTTAGGAAACTGAAGTCCAAATGAAATGGTCATTTCCTAATCTCGAGACCATTTCCCAACAGGGCCGTTGAGATTGAAGATCCCAAATCTGGGCATAAATTTACGGTCAATGGGCAGTGTTTGAAACCCTACCTTACTCATGAACCTGCCCCCATTGGAGAAACTGTTGCCCTGCTGGAGGGCAACTAATGTTGTGCCTCATTTTGAGTCCAGCTGGGGACGTTAAATTCAGCGCTCGTTGGGAGGCACCCCAACAACACTCCGCCTCTGTCACACTCACTTCACTTGTCACTTCACCACCCACCATCCACCCACCCTACCACCCTGCTATATACTTTGCACCTCAGCTCTCGTTACCTGATCTTTCGTCCTTCCTCTACCCTTCCCTGCATGCATATGAGGATATAGCATCGTTTGGCATGGGGGGGTGGATAGGCATCCATAGGATCTGGGTATTTTATGGTATCATGCAGTTTCCTTCTATTTATAAAAAAAAAATGGTGTTTAGTAATGATCTGAAGGCCACAGAAGCTTGATTCGCTCAGGCTCGGCTCAATTCACTTGAGTATTGACAAAATAGATCGAAATCTCTCCTAACTAAGGACGTATTCTTATACTTGAGACACCAGTACATGATTCGTTGGTTTGCTTCAACTTGAGAGCCTAAGTAATCTTTGTTCACATTACACATATCAAGAAAGACCAGGTGAACATAAGATCCAACCCTAGTGTTCATTAGGGAAGGTGGAGTCCTTACCTGTGCGTGCAGGTAGACTTTTTATCCTAAGCTTTAGTCTTGTGTTTAGGAGAGACTCTTTCCACCAAAAAGGAACTCTCCCACCAAAAAGAAAAGTGCGCTCCTCCAAATAATATTGTAAGAGATATACTGACACGTGTTTCAAAAAAAAAAAGAAAATAAGTCAGTATATCTCACAAATATCTGTAAAGTCTTCCCCTTACAAAAGTTCTTTAGAAAAAGTTACAAATACCCTGTTTTCTTTGAGCCACAAATGTCATAAAATGGGAGTTGAGTTTTCCATCATCTTTTTAAGGGTCAATCCGAAAACATGAGCTGAAACTGGGACCAACCTATACTTAAAAATTCGTGAAACCCTGGGCTTGAGTCTTAATGTTCATCTGGTCAGTCTTGATCCTTCACTATGCACAAGCCATAATCTCTTGAGCTCTCGAGTACGGCAAAAACCTCCTGGGTCCTGGAAATCGTACTTAAGGTTTAAATATCAAGAGTCCTAGTTAGTTGAGAGATGGTCTATGTCATGTGAGACTTAATGTACTAGTAGTCTTCTCTGCAATTGGTTCTCACAATATCCAACAATAAACACACCAATGTCACCTCAGGAGAAAATCTTCAGCATAGGATCATTTCTAAATGCAATACAAAAAAGTTTTGCTAGGGACTAGCAAAAGATAGGCATGGGGGTATGATTGCACAGCAAAAATACACCTACAATTGTGTCATCTTGTGCTATTTCCTAACATTGCCAGTGCATAATAGGCAACCATAGTCGCATTTGTGAAAATACGCGCATGCATGCATTTATTTGAGAAGGGAGGAGAGTGAAATAAATGGCCTTGAAATTTACGTTTTCCTCAAGTGCTGCCTTGCAAAATTCACCATCTTTATTTTTATTTTTATTTCACTTTGAAATTCTTCTCCGCGGCTGCAAGGCATGGCAGCTTACTCCTCGCGCCATTCTCTACAGCAGCTTGCCCTGCAGCCGCATGCATAGCCATGCACAGCGAGGGCATGGCTGTGCATGCCTTCTTCCTCTTTAAAAGGGAACGGCTTTCTTCTTTGAAAGAGAACCTGGTCCACACACCCAACACAGCACCTTCCTTCCCTTCTAGCCCATCTCCTCCCCTCTCCCCTCCATACGCAGCCTCTCTTCTTCTTGAAGAGCCACGCTGTGGGCAGGAGCAGCTCACAATGGTGCACAACCACCACTGTGAGTCCCACCACTGCCCAGCTCATCAAAGAGCCGATGGGCGTGGTGGTTCCCCGCTCTGATTTCACCGTTCAAAGCATTTCCGCCATTGCCACAGGAGCTTCAAGCTTTGAACCTCAAGCTCTGCAACAGCAGCAGCAAGGCGTCAGCAGCAGCAGCGCAGGCCTCAGGCGCCTATTCCGCGCCCTCTACGTGCGCCAGCAGGCCACCCTTGCCCCTCCCCGCGTGCCCTGTCACGAAGTTCCACCCGCGACGTAGCCCTCTCCGCGCTCGCCAGCAGCCGGCGCAATCCTTCCGCTCGCGTGCCAGCTCGCTCAGTGGTGCCCGCACTTACGGAACCGAGCACAGGCGGTCGCACGAGCCGAGCGTGCACTATAGCCACTGTTCACACATTTCAGCGGAACTCTGTGGCTATAGTGCGGTGACCGGTAAGTTTCTCACTTATCCGGTCACCAAACGCTCTCTCTCCACGCCGCTACCAGCGCCAACCCGTCCGCACACGCCTGTGCTTGCTCCCGCGTACGGCCGCGCCCGCTCTTCGCCTGCACCTACCCGCTTCAGCGCCCACTTCTTCATGTCCGCACCCACCTCACCGCGCAGCGCAATGCACTGCGGTCTCTCCCTCGCGCTCACTCCTTCCAGCGTGTGTGTGCATCTTCGCGCACCTACGCGCCTGCGCCTACGCGTGGCATCAGACGACGGCAGCTACGTGCGGACGACTTAACTCGCCTGCGCCTTCTTCCTCAACAGATGCCCTCTCTCTCTCTCTCTCTCACAGCACTCTCTCACTCTCTGCAGACACATACACACACTCACACTCTCACACACACACACTCTTATACACTACTATATACTTATATATATATATTTATTTATATCTATATATATTTATATACATATATATACGCATATATTTATACATATATATATATATACACAAATATACATACATATATACATATATCTATAACTATAAATACATATATATACATATATGTATATCTATCTACATATATCTATATACATAGATACTTATACATATATATATATATATACATACACATACACATATATATATAACTATATACATATATTACTATATATATACATACATATATATATATATACATATCTATATTTATATATATAGTTATATATACATACATATATATACAATTATAAATATATACATATATATATATACATATACATACATCTATCTATACATATATTTACATATCTATATATATATACATATATAACTACATATATATAACCATATATATATTTATACATATAGGTATATATTTACATATATACATACATATGTTTTTTCATATCACCTACCATACGTTGTATCGTGAGAATATCTGCACCAGTTGCTGATATTCCCCGATACACGCATATAGAAAGCGTTTTTCGCACACATCTTCCACCCATCCATCCTACACTCCATGCAGCACTTCGTCCTGTTGATTGCGTCTTCCTAGACGACGACCGACTCGACACCATGCTACACGTCATCTCCACCACCCCCACCCCTATATACATATATAATATATACATATATATATACTATATTTACTTTATTTCTATTTCTCTTTCTTTCCATTAAAAAGATAAAAAAAATATACAAAAGAGAAAAGATAATCCTCGACTTGCAGGTACTCAGTCTTGCGAATAGCAAGACCAGTTTTGGAATCCTAATTTGGTTCAAAGCCAAGAACCTGATTTTGTGTGTGTACCTCAAGGACAAGATTTATCAAAAAAAAATCTAAAGAGAAAAAGCACCAAAAACATAATAAACGAACGAAAGAGATTCGTTGTAAGAAAGGCGTAGAAACTTATTCACCTCTAATCCCACTTCCCTGAGTTCAACCCTCAGCCTAAAAGTGACCAAGATAAAATCAAGTAGGCCAGGTAAAAAAATTTGTAAAGAGATGGTTTGGCTCGATTTAGGTTAACCACTATACTCATTTCAACGATAAAATCACCATATTAACACAACCTATCCAGGCCCGACCATACCTCTTTTTCACCCCAGTTTGCCCAGAGGGCTAAAAAAAGTCGATGTAGGTTGGCTAGCTTAACCCTAGGCCCCGTGGGGTGGTTAGCTCCCTCCCTGCACTAATAACTCTCCCCAGTACTGTGTATGCGAAGGCCAAAAGAAGTTGGTGTAAAGTGACCAAACCCACCCCAGGTCTCAACCCGAAAGGCAGCAAGCTCCCCTTTACATTAATAGGGAACATGCGCTCCCCTTGGTACCACGTACTCAAGGGCCAGCGCACTCCCCGTCATGTTTCCAGATCCATTTATTTATTTCCAGGACCTCTACTCCTAATTTCCCCGTAGGGTTCTCACTCATATTCCTCATGCCATTCCATACCAGGTTTCATCATTCACATTTCCATTCTCAGGTTCCACACATGCAGCTCGTATTTCTATCATTCACATTTCCATTCTCAGGTTATACACATGCAGCTAGTATTTCTATCATTCACATTTCCATTCTCAGGTTATACATATGCAGCTCGTATTTCTATCATTCACATTTCCATTCTCAGGTTATACACATGCAGCTTTTGTTCATTAACAGGCAGTTGTTAATATTTCTATCTACTCATTCAAGACTGCAATTCAATCACGCATACAAATATTTCAAGTACTTCTCATCCTAAAATTCATGCCACGTCCTAGGTTCTAATCATTCATTCCACACATGCATTTAGCTTTATAATTAGATTAGGTAAAGCCACTCTACCAGTCAACCCAGGAGTATTGGGGGCTCGAACGACAGACTCACGTGCCTCAACAAGCCTCGAACCAGCAATAGAACAAAGTCCTATAACAAGGAACAAAGATAATGGAACGTTCAGAACAGGATAGAAAGCCTTCTAATAAGTAGAGAAACTCGTAAGGAAAACACCGATATCTTATTTGCGTATAACGGACCTCAAAGAAACCCTAAACGGGTCAAAAATAAGGTTACATACTCAAATTAGACATCTAGAACATCTTCCAGACATCTTAAAAGTGTCCAGACACGCATCTCAAGCTCTGCGTCGTCCTCAGATGTCCAGGAACCCTTCTGGGCCTTCTGGACCCAGCTCCAGACGTCTGACCTCCTCTCCAGATGTTTGGAAGTGCTTCCAGTCACCTGACAAGCTTCCCAGATGTCTGAAATGAGTGGGAGGGCGTGTCTCGCTCCTTCCCGAAGCAAATCCTACATGCAACCACCAAATCTTCTCAAAATAGCCATGAGAAGAGTACCTGCAGAGCGGCCTGCATGGCCGTATCCACAAAGAGAACGTACCTTCACGAAGCTCTCCTCAGATGTCTGAAATCACCTCCAGACGTCCGCTCCGTCATCTGGACGTCACCCCAGAAGTTTGATTCTGGGAAAAACCCAGAACCAGAACCTGCTTCCGCTCACTCTCGCCGTGCGCGGCCGCGGCTCGCTTCCTCGCCTGCATCTCTGGTTACAGCATTGTCGAGAATGACTTCCCCGACACACTCCTCCCCCCTACATGCGTCGCTTCAGCCATGCAACCTCCTGTGAGCTCCCACACGAGCTCGTGAGCTCAACTCCTCTCCTCACACCGCTCCTCGTCACCACTCTCGTGCTCTCTCGCTCACGCTGGGGTGGTGAGGAAGGGAAAAAGTGGATGGAGTAGGGAGAACGAGAGAGGAGGAAGGGGGGGTTTATAAGGATGAGGGTTCGGATTTGCTGGAGGGGGGAGAAAAAAAGAGAGGAGGAAAAGGAGAGAGAGTACTGTCTGCGTGCAGCCCATGCACAGACGCATGCTCGTACTCAAAATTTTTGATTTCCAAACATCTGTGAAGGTGTCCAGACGTCTTACCGACAATCTAGATGTCTTAAAAGGCTCAGAACAGCATGGGACTTTACACCATTGCTCTTCCCTCCTGTCGCCATTCCTGCCACCCCTTCTTCCCTGTTGAATTGCTTTTGTTCTATTTTGAGATATTTACATAGTTATAACCTGAAAATATTATGGAATGTATCATGTGGGAAATGTTTTGCCATGTTTCTTGCTTATTTGACAGAATGTACACTTTTGCAACTTTACATTTACGTAAAAGTAAATTGATTGTTGAAAATTATGTCATTTGTGATTACAGCTGTATAACACATTTTTAGATTCTTATCATAGAATTGCCGTCATAGAACTTGTAGAATGAGAGGGATGAGTCATGGAGGTTCCCAACAAATTAGCCAAGAGAAAGAGCAAGTTGACTCCAGTAGGGTCAGGGTTAAGAGAGTTAAGAATTACACCCTAGAAATGGACTTGAAGTTGATGTCCATTTTCAAGGAACACTACACTAACAAAGATTAGGAGGGAGGTTCTTTTACTAAACATGGTTGGCAGGAAATTGTAGTTGAGTTTGATAGAGACACGCATCTTGGTAATGACCAGCATAAGCTCCTTCATAGGTGGAGGGGTTTGAAGAAGAAATTTCGAGCTCACCATCGTCTCATAAACATGAGCAGGTGGGGTATGGATTCAGTAACCATGTGTCCTGTAGCCCTAGCCCTGAAGCTTGGTTAGAGGTATCTCCGTACACTTCTATTCTTATGTGTTCCTTCATCCATTACTTTAGGTTTTCACGATACTTATATTAGATTGGTTTATTTCATTAGTTGCCTCCAAAGCTATGGAAGCTAAAGGGCAAAGCATTTCCCTTCTATGATGACATCAACAGCATTATTGGTAAGGACCTAGCTACGGGAAAGCATGCGATGTCTTCTAATCATGCATTTGATTTATCTAATGAGGACACACCCGACCATTATATCCCCTCCGCTCTAGCAGTGGAGAAGGAAAGCCCTCAGTTGTTTCATTTTAGGGATCACGAATATGATAGGACTTTTAATTATTAGAATTACACATTCGAGGAACTCCTATCTTCAGGTCCCCCTCCACCTCCTAAAGCATTTGATATGGGTAGTTCAATCCACCCTTCTCAGGGTCAGTATTGTCCTGAAGTCCCTTCACAATCCAGCCCCCCCCCCCCCCCCACGTACTAGTATGAGTGTTGATACCGGGAAATGCCCAAGTGCCAAAGGGAGTTCTAGCACTGGGAAAAGGCATCGCACCAGCTCGAGGACTGTAGTACCAGAAGGCATTTAGGAGACAAATGAGTTGCTGAAGAAAATTGCCGATCATCACATTTCGAAATCTGGCAAAGCTAACACAAGTGATGAGATTGGTTATTGCCTTAATATGGTGAAGGTGAGAGTTGCCTTCCTCTCCCCTTTTGATATTGTCTTCTTGGAGCAACACTTCTCCAGGAGTTGCAATCGAGTAGTGTTCATGAACGTTGTTGACAATCCCGAAGCGTTTTATGATTGGATGCAGCAAGTTCTTCAAGGCTGAGACGAACATACTGATCTTATTTGTCTGCCATAGCAATTGTTGGCAAATCTATCATCCTCTCACATCACCATCTTCGACTACGACATGACTCCAATTTGTTTTGTATTTACTTCTTTACTCTCGTTACTATCTTGCTTTCTTCTATTGTAGTGGTTATGTAATAAATTTGAACAGTTGATCGTACATTTTGATAAGTTGGACGGTAGGGCATTAAATTTATGGTTTATTTGCCACATTCATTCCATGTTATGGTAAGCATGTTATGGAAGATACAATTTCATCCAATATATAAAAATTCTTATGCGGTAGGTTATCATTACCTTCAAGTTTAGTTTCAGGAATGTCGAATTCTAATACTTCGAACAATACTAGGACCTCATTAGAGTCATGCGATTCGTCGAGTGAGGACTCTGTACGAGATAGTCATAATTTCTCATCAGAGGAAGAGATGGCGACTGTGGAGTTGCTCCTGCCAGCAGTTGTAATGGCATAGTGCTACCCCACTATCTCTCAAAGAATTCCTCGCAATACGAACTCCATGACAAGACACAAGTGGATCCATGACATCATGTTCCACCCTAATCCGAAACATTGTAGGGATGAATTTCAAATGTCGAAGGAAGCATTCTGGATATTTGTCGATTTGCTAAAAGAACGAAGAAGCTGAGGAACACATGAAACACAACTGTGGAGCAGCTAGGAATTTTCTTATCCATATTGGGATACGGTGGATCGAATCGCCATCTGATGGAGAGGTTTCAATACTCTGGTGAGACAATAAGTCGCTATGTTGACAAAGTTGTAAGGTAGATTATCAAGATGAAGCGACTTCTCATCAAATTACCTAATGCTGATGCACCAATCCCAATTGGGATCACTAGGAACCGAAAGTTCTTCCCTTACTTTCAGGTAATCCCACAATTTATTAACTTTTGTAAGGAGCGTACATATAATTTGCCTTCTTATTTAAGCTACTTCATTATCAATTAATAGGATGTTCTTGGAGCTATCGATGAATGTCATATTAAAGCCACGATTAGAGGTGACCAACAAGCACGTTATCAGTGTCGGAAGCAGTATACATCTCAGAATGTGATGGCTGCAGTTAACTGTTCGATCATCATATATCGCGTTTTTGATAGAAAAGGAATGAGTCGTAGTATAGTCGCGAAATACGATCCAACAAAGATATTGTTTTATAAAAATAACGAGACTTTGAGTCCCGGTCGTTCGTCTCTGGGAGGCGTTGTTTTCGCTTTTGAAATCGATCTTTTATTTAGCCTCTCTACTTTGTTTAAAGACGCACGCCAGTTTCCAATCTCCTAACTAAGACTTCACCGCTCCTGTTATTAACTCGGATCACATGCGCATGCGTCAAGTAAATCACGAAAGTGAACATGTGAGTTTCTGTGCGCACGATTCTAGTGAGGTGGTGATTAGTTATGGAGAAAGCATCTATTGTTACATTTTCAGTATCCTCAGGAAACAACATGCTGGTGCGTAATATATAGACAGTTAAAGAACAGGCACTTAATCACACAAATATGATAATCATTCAGTTCGTGGTCATTTCAAACACATAAAGAGATATATATATATACATAAATGTGTTTTCATTCATTTATTTGGGAGTTGTTGCAGAAGGAATCTAGAGGAAAGCTTATACATAAGTACTTAAAAAGGTAAATCTAGCTATCAGAAAATGATTGCATACAAGAATCGATGGGGGGATTTCGCATGCATCATTGGGGGAGAAGAATACACTACTAAGCAGTAAATGAAAGCAGTAAATATACGAAGAGCTAAGCTACTAATATAGCAGAAGGAACGGCATTCGGAGGTGGTCTCCGATGGCCTTTGAGTGGCTGAGAGAAGGAGGGGCGGCCAATGGAGCTTAGGCCGGCCCTTGGAGAGAGGTTGGGGAGCTAATCCAACTTCCTAGCGTGTTGATGGTGGCCTCCATGGTGGTGTACAACTCGTGGAGGTGGAGTGGAGATGGGAGTGGCTAGCCTAAGTGGAATGAATGCCAAGGAAGTGAATGGGTGCAAATGGCCACCCCTTAGGTCTTTTTATAGACCTAAGGGAAGCTCTCTAGAGAATTATGGAATTCTCTAGAGAGGCCTATGGTGGGAGCTCGTGGGAGAGTGAGAGAGAGAGGGTGGATGGTGGTTTTTAGATCCACCAATTGTGGATCTAAAAATTGAATGGCTCTTGGTTGCTAACTTTGGCAACCAAGACAACAACAAATGGTAGAGAGTTCTAGAGAACTCTAGGCTAGATATTTTCGTGTGGATGGTGTGTGTGGGTATGTGTGGGTGTGTGTGGGTCAAAACCTAGGTGGCTAGGTTGATTAGGTTAGGTTCTAGTGGATTTAGGTCAAGGTAGGTCTCAAATTAGGGTTGTAAACCTTAATTCACTAAGGTAAAGTGCAATTAAACTTAATACAAGTTTAATTGGGTGTGTGAAAACTTAATTGAGATTTAAACAACTCAATTAAGTTAGGTCTAGGTCAATTGGACTCTCACTGAGTCCAATTGGACAGTGTGTGCTGAGATCAAGGCTCAATTGGACTCAATGAGTCCAATTGAATAGGCTGATGGAATTGACTAAGATCTAAGTAAATTAGGTTTAGTGAGGACCTAATTAGGTCCTTAGGGAGGTCTAGAGGTGATGTACTATGGTTAGGGCACCTTAATTTAGGTTCCTATGGGGTTGGAATTGGGTTTAGGGACCTAGAGATCCAAGATCAAAGCTTGAATCTCAAAACAGGAACTGGAGAGCAGTATCAGACGTCTAATAATAGTGGCAGACGTCTTATACTAGAAAAATCAGAAGTCCAGACTTCGATTCTGGACGTCCAATTTGAGTCAGGGGGAAACCAGGGTTCTGTTTTGGGTACCCTGCAGAAATTGGACGTCTGATAAAGTGTCTGGACGTCCAATAACACTGCAGAAGTGGGTCTGAGGTGTGCGGGAGATGGCTAAGGGTCTTGGACGTCCTATAACTTATCTAGACGTCTAGATAAGGGCTGGAACTAGGGTTTTAAGGCTTCCTAGGGTGTTGTAACCTATTCTAAGGGTGGCTAAGGCTTGGGGAGGTCTCTAGGCTATCCTAGGGCTAGGATGGACCTAAGCTCTTCACATTTTACTGCTTTATTTCTACTTAATAGAATAGAAAACCTTTAACCCCCTTACATTATTATTCCTACATCTAAACTAGGCCTTCTGCTTCAGCTCTGCTACAACTCCCGTTATTTCAAATCCAGCTTCAGATCTTGCCCCAGATCCATCTCCAGATCTACTTATTGCCTGCAATCAACATAATGCACTTAATCAGCACATTATAACATTATTTTATGCATAGCTAAAGTAAAGTAGTAAAGATGCTGATAATGCGTATGCATGCGTGAATTACCCTAACTTATGCTATGTTCTAGCTTAATCTAGGTCAATTAAGACCTATGATTGCTGCGCAATCATTAACTTTGATATGGAATTCATCCACGTGGTCACTAGGTTTGACGGATCTGTAGCTGACATGCATGTCCTTAATTGGGCATTGGATGTAGGTAAATTTCGCATCCCATAAGGCAAACGATACCTGGTTGACCTAGGGTATGCAATTACCAATAGGTTCTTAGCCCCCTACTGAGGTGGTACATACCATTTGAAGGAGTATAGGGGTCGTGCATATCAAAATGCAAAGCAGATATATAATCACTGCCACGCATCTCTGCATAATGTTGTCGAGCGCACATTTAGGGTCCTTAAGGGTCGGAAATTGCTGGACCAACGACCATTCTACAAATTTAAGAATCAATGTCGGATGGTTATGGCAGCATGCATACTACACAACTTCCTCTGTAGATTTGACCCAAACGATGACTTACTACAGGAGTTAATTCAGGAACAAGGAGAACCTGAAGTAGACAATGATCACAAGGACCTCACTTGTGAGGTTGACGAAGCTGCTGTACATGTAGACTCCACGATTCATGATCATATTGCTAAACAACTTTGGGCCGACTACGGCAGTGTTGCATCTAGGTGCCATAGAGCATGATCCAATCCAACCCGTTCCTTCTGGTGCTTTTCGACCATGTTATGTTGACCCCATCATGATGTTAGAGAACTGTCTGGTGTTTTGTATATATGTTTGCTTTCATCATGTACTACTTTCATATATGAAAATTACTTCTCTATGTACTGTTGTAATTTTTCAGGGAAATTGTCGAAATTCTATCCTGAAAATGGAGATCGCACCACAAGGCCTTTTGTAAATGTTTTTCTTTATCCACATTAAATATGACATATCGGGTTGTAATTAACTAAATTATCTTCGTTATGATATACCATTAAATATTAACCCTCAATGAAAAATCAATTTCCAATACATCTATTTCCTAAAATTCAAATTCACTGGATATGGAGATTGCACCAAGGTGTGGACCCATCTGGAGCCACGGCTGGAGGTGCTCAAGTAATGATCTTTTCAATCTAGTGTTACAGAAGTGCATGGGTGGCGACGAGACTACACTGCGTAGGTTATATTATGTTTGTCCTAGGAGTATTGGGTTAAGTATGGTAAGGGAATTTTCCATTCACAAGATTTCCTTGTATGTTTTAGGTAATAGCCCCATTTATCTGGGTTACAAGGATGCAGCTATTGGGTCCGTTGTGCTGATCATGAGCCTACAATTCAGTCCTCCCAGGCAGAGATGACCTTCATGTCTACGCTATATGGGAAGTTGTAGAAGAAGGTTTCTAGAATCATTCGAAGGGGGGATGCATCCGAGGAGTATGTCAAGTGGCTTATTGATCATGTCACTGATCTCAAGAGTAAGTTGCAGGAGAAGAATGACGAAGCAAGTAGGTTAGCAATGGAGATTCTTTCTTATGAGTCTCACGTTGCGAAGCTGCAAAAGAGGGTATCGAACCTGGAGATAGAACTCGAGGTTCGTCGCATGGAAACAAGCTACGACGGGATCATCGACCAATTCAACAACATCTCCATGTAGACCTACATCTTTGACTACTATAGCTTCAAATATGTTGATAAAGCTTACCGGGGTAATTTCTTCGTTCACTTCTTTTGCTATTTGTATGTCTTATCTGGAGAGAAGACATTTATGAGTAGTCTTGGCTGTATCTTTATTTATCAATTGAATGGTTACCTTTGTAATTCCGTAGTTATTAAGTACATACTTCTTTTAAGTCCTATTATAGAAATGTTGTGCTCGTTTCTAAACACACCATTGCTCATCGCATGATTACGAAGGCTGCATTACAGCAACATTGTCTTAAAAACAAGGAGTACAAACACATCTACGATGCAAATAGAGCAAGTACAAATGACTATGATCATCGAGCCAATTATGCGTTGAATAAACTTTTTCATGCTCTGAATAATGTTACAATTGTCAAGTATATGTCACTATTGTCATATTATAGCTGGGAACATTTTCTTCTATATGGATAGTATCATACCATGAGCATGGAGGACGTCCTATCTGACGAGCATTAGTGGTTAATCCTCCATTCATTATTGCAAAGGAAACAAGAGGGCCAATATGGAGGCAGACACTTCACCCATGCTGCCTGGCAAACAACATAGGAGGAATTTATCCAATAGACCAATTTCCACGTTGGCCTGAAATGATTCTATAAGTGCTTTGCTCATTATCGTGATACATATCTCCTTATTAGTCGGTTGGTGGACTCTAGAGATTGGGTATGGGATAGAGATTCATGCATGCTCATTCCATTACGTTATGCAAGTCAATGGAACCATGTAAGTATTTATACTACTGTTGCCTTTCCTTTTCGTCTCTATGTTTGTTCCATACAAGTAACGAAGATTTTCGTTCAACAGCTTCATGGCCGTGATAGATGGCTCCAACACTGCTGCTTCCCCCAGTATACTTTAGTAGGGTTGATTTTGAGTTGGTGCTTCTACAACCTTGTTGGCCAACTTACTTTTTTCGTTGAACCTTTCCTTATGCTACTAATATGTAAACCTAATCATTAAACTTTACAATAAGCGTAGGATCATTTTTTCATAACTACCCTATACGTTATTTCAGTACCCATTTCTTCCTTGTCTAACTCATGCACACATACTTGTTTATATCCTATGATGTATTTATTGTTACATTTTGGCTAAGCATTCATGTGCAGATGGTAATATCATCATGTCCCTTTGAGTGCAATGACGGCTATGATGAAAGCTTCTTTTATAATTAATACTTATATCAAGGATTAGTTTTTGGTAGTTAATGATGGAGATTGTGATGCTGGCTATGTAGGCAAATTAACTATATTTGTACGCATGGCACAGATGGCTACGTTATAGCAACCACATGTGATACAAATACGAGGTTAAATTGTATTGCTTGCACGATGTGGATGGCTGCTTTGCAACAACCTCATACAACAAAATGAGAAACAAATATGACATATTACCATCGATAACTACTAAACTCTAATCCAATGACATTTATCATTTATATATGAAGCAACCTGAGCCTAGCACAAATTTAATATCACCACATTTCAATGCTTAATTTATGGATGTCAAGTTCTTTTTTACATGCTTGTGGTAGATACTAATTTCTTACATTGCAATTATTCGTTAACTTGTACAAACAGTTATGCTTGGAAGTTAATTGTCTGCTAGTACATGTTCTATATTCATATCTTACTCCAAAATTTCTTATGTTACCTTTCAAGTTTGTTTTTACTTGTAGTAGTTATACATCTCTTAATTATACCTGAAACTTGTGTATTTTTCCACATTTCCCTAACATTGTGTTAATTTTGTTCAAGTTGTGGACTTCTTTATTGCTTGCATCTGAAATTACACTCACCTTTTTGCCTTTCCATACTGCTTTCTTACTTTGTACGTTCTAATGTTATGATTTCCATCCTATTTATGTGCAAACATTGCATGGTTTCTATTGTATGACTATTGCTGCAAATTTGGTACTAGGATATTGTTTAGATATATGTCTTATTTATGTATGAAACTTGTGTAGCTTGTCTCACACCCTACTACTCTATTAATTTTATTGGAGTTGTCGACTTTTTTATTGCATGCATCCATAAGTACAACCACTTTTTCCCATTTCCTATTGCTCTGTTATTTATGTTACCGAAATCTTCTCATTTTCAACCAAGTTATGCACAAACATGTTATTTATGTGTACTGTTGTGATTTTGCTAGAAGGGTACTGCAAAAGATGTATCATCTTATTTATGCATCAGACTTGTTTAGTGCTTGCAGGTGATACAACTACTATCCTTTTTACCATTGGTTAGACTTGAATTTGTTACCTCTGTTTAGTACTTGCAGCTATTACCTCTATTTAGTGCTTGCAGCTGATCACACTTGAATCTTTTGATTCCCATCTATTTATGCTCAAAGATACTACATTTTGTATCCAATGCCTATTGGTTTAATTTCGATACTAGGGTACTGTATGGATTGATCTGCTGTTATTTCTGCATGAAACTTGTTTTCTTTCTATCAACTCAATATTCTTGTGTTAATTTAGTATGAGGAAACATACTGCACTACTAATGATGAAATTCTTTCAAAAGTCACCGTGTCATGCCATCTTGGTTTCAATCTTTAAATATATTTTCGATCATTCTTTAAAAAATTTAATTGTAATGATTTCAATATGAGTGACTAAAAACATGAAGAATGCACTTTGTGCTAAGATTTCACTATCATGGCACATTAGTTTGGAAATTAAAACACATTACTGTCATGTTTCCATTACTGTCTTATTTTCATAAATTAAGGTAGTGACTGCCTTATTTCCATTACTGTCTATCTATACTGCCATGTTTCCCTGTTGACAATCCGACATTCAATAAAACACTGACATTTTTATTTGCCATGCTACTATTTGAGTAAAATTTACCTCATGTCTATGTGTACATCTTCGAATTTGCATATGTCGAAGCAGGGATTCTGATATGGTCTTTAAGTTCTGTCTGTATTGTGTACAAGTTAAGGACTACGTATCTTCGATGTTGTTGATCATTACTTTACCATACTATATGTTTGTCATATGCCCCTTCTACACCAATCATGCAAACATGGACTCATTAAACATATGCTGCCTCATCATTTTTTATAGTTACTGCAGGTGTCGACTATGATAAAATGCCTATGTACTACAATCCTCTAAATTGACATCTATATTTGCATTCTGATGGTGATAACCATTATATTTGTCATCATTCGTACTGTTGTGTTAATTATGTGCTAGTTATAGAAATGGTTGTCTCTTGCAGGTCAAATTGCTAGCACTTTTACCCTCTCTATACTAATGTGTTTTTTATGTTTGTAATTAAGCATCAAACTATTTGAGTTTATGTCCTATCCTTACGGCTGTGATTTTTATGCAGGAGAAATGTACAGGTTTGTCTCCTATTTTTGCATGAAAGTTGTGTTCTTCTATGAACTCCCTATTTTGTATGATGGTGACAACTATTTCTAGGTTGTGCTTTTTGTTCTCATACTATTACAATTTCTTAACTTTGTATGCTACCAAGTGCTATAATTCCTATCATCTCCCATTTCTTATCATGAAACATGTGGAACTGCTCCTATATTCGACCATTTACTTTTCAAGTCAAATGGTATTTCATGAGATTCTTTATTGGTGTGTGTGTGTGGTGTCGCTCTTTGCCTGCTTTCTTTTACTGCTACACTTCCATTTTAAATGCCAATGATAGCCACATTTCCTTCAAACCTACCACTCCACATTGTCGTTAGCAAGCGACATTTTCTTCTTTCAAAAGTGGGCCACTTCTAAGGTATGTGTAATTTGTCTTCATGAGAAATAAGGGTGTTTATTAGCATTTTGATTTATGGGATGTTTGCATAAGGTTAAATCACAAATGAAGGATACAATCCAAATATTATGGCTAAAACTCCCTCAGATGCATGATTTTTGCTCTTGCTATGGTGCTTGGGAAGTGATATATAGACCAATTATGGAGGGGATTTGGGGATGATGGGTTTGAAGACGAGTCAGCCAGTCAAGTGCTTTTGACAAGTGGAATATAAGGATGACAGGAGTGATAGGAATTTGTTTCCAACATGTTATGAAGAAAGCTCAATTGGGGAACTGGTTGGAGTTTGTGAGAGATGCATCTTCCTTCCAAAGGAGCTTGGTGAGATTGCAGCAAGTATCATGCAATTCTTCTTTAAAAAACTATTCTCTTTACTATCAAGTGATTGTTGCAGGAAGGAGCTTCAACTTGATGCAAGTTTCTACCCACTGATATGTTCAAATGTTATCTACTATTTGTGTGATTGGTTTTTAAGTAGGTCGAATGGTTTTAAAGCACATCTTACTTGTCAACGCTTAATCGATCTTGTATAGCCAGCTTTCTACGTACTTATCCAATTTGTTTTCTTCTTGCTTTGCATGCTATATCAAGTTTGCTATGTATACTTATGGCATGTCTGGATTTACTTCTTGTAAATTCCAACAAATTACATTGTTTGGATTTAGTTATGCCATGTATACTCCAGTTCCAGCCATTATAGTCAATTTCGGTACGTTCTTTGTGATTCAAATTGGGTTTCTTACTATGCCAGCTACGTCGTGAAAATGACCTTGCCTTTTCCATCTGTACTCATTGCCTATCTTCTCCTACATTTAATTCTATTTCTAATTATGTATTGACAACTTTATGAAGGTCATTGTGCAATGATGACACCTCTCACAAAGAACTTGCGTTCTATTCGAGAGGTCTTCTGATCACACTTTTCTCAGGTCATTACGATTATGTAGATCTTCTCTCTATCATGGCCTACCAAGCATCAGCAAGTTACACACTGCTTCAACTTCTTCAAAGCCTTTCATCTAGAAGACATTTTCTATTTTTCTAGTAAAGTGCTACTTTCAACTTTGTAAATGTCATGTTGTTTCAATTTTCCCACGTACATTTTGACAACTTATAACATATCAAATGCTTCCAATAAAATCAAACTTTGGCATATTCTTATAGCTTCCCAATTTCAATTCCATTCATGTGTTTCTTTCGTATCGTAGATGATGTTTAATGAAGGGATTGATAATTTCAGTTATGTACTCGATCCATGCAATTTCCATATTGATTATTTATACCGCTATTTTTCTCATCCACATTACAATACCTAAAACTATAACATCAACAGTAATGACAACTTATCTTTCCTTCTATAATTGTCATATTTACATCTAATTTCAAAACATAAAATCACTTTTTTTTTATTCAATATTACACATTTCTATCTTCCATATATACATTATCCACATACCTTTCATACTCAACTAACCACACATGAACAAACAAAACTACTTACACTCTTTCATCAATGTAACACAGCGCACGATTACTTCATATTCATTTATGTCGAAATCGATTATATATACATTTCAATTTTTCATCCCTTATATATATAAATGCTTCTACTACCAAAATAAGTTCAATAATCCTTAACTTCAATTTCACATTCGTTGCTAATATTTAAATATTCCATCTTCCCCTATTTCTCATTTTCATTCCATAAGAATTTCATAAGTTACATGTAGACATACTCATATCTAGAAAGACAACGATAATTTGGAAAATAATATATTTCAAAACAATACATTCAACACTACTCCTTTTAAGCAAATATAAAATAACATAACTTACAACTTATTCCATAAACATTCTCTACAAACCAAACACATCACTTTGTATATTCCCAAATTCTTACAAAATAAAGTTCACAATGTTGAATAAATTAGTTCATGATGTACTTTAAAATTTATGCCTTACTACTATCTAATCAAATCTGAAAAAGGAAAACATATAAATTATTTCCGACCTCACTACATCGGCAAGGGGCAAAAACATCATTTGCCATAATCTCACCTACATAAAATTACATCACCTACTATTTATTCCACCAATTTATTCCGCTAACCAAACACCTAATTGGAATAACTCAACTTTATTCCTCATCTTATTCCACTAACCAAACACCCAACCAGAATAACTCTACTTTATTCCACCACTTATTCCACTAACCAAACACCTCAGGTGGAATAACTTTACTTTATTCCTCCACTTATTCCACTACCAACCAAATACCAAAACACACCCCACCAATTATTCCACGCCATCAACTTATTCCATGAACTTATTCCATTTACCGAACGGGGCCTAAGTATTTAGCACATGGGCACAAATATGGAGGCAAGACCTACCCCTGCCCTCCGTGGACCTCTTTCTCTTTCTTCCTGACCTAGGTATTTAATTGGGTAATCGGGTTGTATAGTACCTGGTAGGGGATCAGACCCGCATGGTGTGTACCACGGGTTAGGTGTGCATGAGCGAGTGAGGAGGGACCTCACCCCAATGATTTGAGGCATTAAGGCAATAGCAGCATTTGATTTTATGCTCTGCTGTGAATATGTCCCACACTATGTGGGACTAAGCTTTCGCTCCTCTATGCGTAAAGCTGTTCGTTATCACTACGTTGAATTGGAGTAGATGCCATGGCATTTTGCTTCAAGTGAAAGCTTGGGAAGCTTCGCGATTGTCGCCCGTAGCTGTTGGGTGAGGTATCAGGATGGATAGTCATCAGAGTACGACAAACGTGGCAACGACGAAAGTATGGTCACCATCTAAGGGCTTGAAACACAAATATGGGCTCAAAGCCTCAGTTAGAACATTCAGTAGGATTGCTGTGAGGCAAAGAGTTCAACAGTGGTGTTCTCATGGTGTTTAGGGGTGTATGTTGGTCTGCCGAAGTCATGGATGAAGTTGGGAAGGTGGGTTGGTAGGTCGAGGGCTTAGGTGAGTGAAGATGTCAATATGGAGAGGGGTTTTGGTCTGCGAATCGAGGAGAAGGTTTGGATGGCGGCGACGTGTGGTTTGCTGGAATTTAGTGGGCACACGAGTTTGCAGAGCTACACCGATGTTGGATAGGATGATGGGGGAGGCTGTGCAATGGTAGTCGAATCGAGGTGTTGAGGGCTAATTCTTAATATAGGGAGATAGAGAAGGAGATTGAACCTAAGTAGGAGACGAACAGAGGAAGAATTCTTCGTCGGTGCGATGGCCAAACGCAAACGTGATGAAAACCTCCAGTGAGAGGAGCAGCGAGGAAGAAGGGCCAAGGAGGCTTCAACTGCGACTGGAGAGAAGAGGAAGTTGAGGGAGAGATTGGGCCACTTGATGGTAATTACTAGCTTAAATTAGTGGAAATCAAGTGACAAATGCTCGTACATGATCGCTAGAGTGCCATAATTCCACTCAGATCCATTTTGAGAAGAAAACATTAAAATAGGGTTAATTCTAAAGTTTTAACATCACATCATGAAAGCAGAGAAACCACGGGATTTGCTAAGGGTTAATTAAAGGGCTAATGAGCATTAAAGTCCTAAGAGTAGGTCCATATAAATAGAAACAGGGTTTCACACATGTCAAGAACCGCTACAGCACAGAAAAACCTAATTTCAGACCCACTTAAATTAAAGAGGTTCCAATCAGGATAAAATTTATGTAAATCCCCTAAAATTCATATAAAAATATTCTGAGGGGTTTGGCATTCTTGGTTTGACCATCTGAACATATTTTGACCTAGAATAGAGTCTCAGACGGAATTCTACCTTAATTTGGGCTTTTGTGCAAATTGCCCAGTCAAACGTGGTCAAAATTGAATCCAAGTTCACCACTAGATATCTTGGGTACAAATTATATTGGTACCAAAATTTAGGCCCAATCAAAGTTCATCTTAAACTATTTTACAATTTAGCCCTTCAAAACTCTATTTTTTACATTTACCCCCTCAAGTTTTGAAATCTTTGCATCTAGCCCCTAACTTCTCATCGTTCTCTTCAAAATACTCCTTGCTACCATTACTAATGTGAACCCAAAGCAGCCGACCTTCAATCTGGGATTTCTCCCTGATTTCTCGACCAAATCCCTTCAAATTTGGAGAGATTGATCTTGAGAGATTTCTCTATCACCTGAACCAAATCTAGGACCCTAATTTACACCATAAAGATCATACGAACGCTCAAAATTTTGAAGATTTTCTTCCCTAAAACTTCGAGCTCTTCGAGCTTCTTGCCATGCTTAGAGCCTGCCCTGAGGCCTTTAAAAGAACCCCCCTCGCAAGGCCTTGCTCCTTAGCGAGTTTTTGGCCTAGAAACCTCCTACCTCCGACTTGCTCCAAGCTCGCTCTGGTGACCTCCTTCTACCTCACCCGCTGCCACATACCATAGGCAGCAAGAGAAGTTTCCTCTCTTCCTTCTGCACCTCGCCATACCTGCGAGGAGCTCTCCAATCCCTTCCTCGTCGCCATTCTCATCTCCAAGCTTCTACATCTCCAGCGTCAGCCAATCATAGTCAGCGCCGTCTCCACTCACACCTCGTCTGCAACCACTCTTCAACTCCTCTCCTCCCCTTGACTCGTTTTACGCCTTCATCACTTAAGATCGCTCACCGCTACGCCCGTCCCACCGTCGCCTTCCCCAGCGCTGACGTACCTCTGGCAAGCATGCATGCCCGCTCCACTAAGTCAAACCACCTGCCACCACCTCGAGAAGCTTTGCCAGCACCACGATCAGAAGTCCTAACCTCGTTAGGGCTATTGATCGCTCCACGCCACTACCGAACACCCTTACCTACACGCACCTTCTCCGCCCTCGCCATGCACGCACATGCCTCCTTACCGCACACAACACCCATGAGCACACTCACCACCTTCAGGCAAATCCCCTGAATTGCTCTGACAAGGCTGAGAGGCCGTACTCCTTTCAGGTAACAGCCGCAGCTCTGTCACTGCCATCTCCTCCAACTTTGTCTACCAATTCCCAACCGTGTTCATCCGTGCTACTAGCTTCAGACTCTGCGGATCAGTCCCATGTGTATCTCAAGGTCATTAATTGAGGCAACCAGGAGCTCCTTCGACCTCAATTGCAGCAACTTAACCTGCAGCTACCATGTGAAGAAGAGGCAGGTCAGATAGTCCCACATTATTTGCGGCAACGCCTACGACCGAGCATAAGAGGAAAAGTTGCCGTAGCCTCTTCGCCTTCGAAAGCACGGGGGTTACATCCCTCACGTGCCACGACGCACGTGCTTGTCCACACCCTCGCCCTCGCTCACACCTCGCGGGTCTAGGTGGTGGGTCGGTTTAGCTGGGAAGCTAGGTCTGGTCTGATTTGATCTGAGAGAAAAGAGAATTAGAGAGAGAAGGGATAGTGGGATTTTGCTCTACTGAGTAAGGCCAACCCTCTCTCTCAACATTTGGTCGCTAAAGAGGCCCTTGCACCTCTGATTGGTACTCTATTGCTGCTATGCCTCTGTTGGTTCTATGAGGCTTTAGGAAAGGATTCGTGCCTTGTGAGCTCTGCTGGTTTAAGATGTTCGAAGCCTTGTCTTGACATCTGATAGGTCACTTGCTTTGATTTTGATTGATACATCTGCTGACGTGGAAATTGCTCTTAAAAGTGCTTGAGAAATATTGTTAAAATATTTGAGATAATTGTGAGGTTAAACATTAGGGTTAATTTGGTGATTCAAATCACCATTTTAACATAATCTTTTTGCATTCTCATACTTAGTTTCATTGATATATTTTTCTGATTTATTTTGAGTAAAGTTTTGATCATATTTACATATCTTTTTGAAGTAAATTGTGATTAATGAATTGAATTGCCATCTTTGCTCCCTACAAACGATCTCAGACTCCAAAGTGATTTTGAGTTTATAAATTTAAGTGTTTTGTACGATTTGTCGACTATACTATGACGCATATATTTTTTAACACTTGACGAAAGTATTAAACATTTTGGCACCGTTACTGCGGAACACACAGTTTCAGTCACTACTTACAATTATGATCTGATTCTAACTTTCTCTATCAGATTTGTTGTGGTTGTGCGAGGTATATGGGATAAGATCAGTCGTACAACAGCCACTCCAAGGGTAGGTAATCTCGTTTCCTCCTTTTTAAGCCCCTATTTCTGGAAGGAATTAAAAAAAGAATCAATTAGGATCAACTCGCATTCTTTCTTAAACGTAATCACTTGAGTTGCCTGATCTGATTTATTTAGACATCCTCAATCAGATATCTACACCTACTAGGGACTTAAGTTGCCTAGGGCTATTCACCTTCTTGATTAAACCTTAGGTGCCCAATTTGGAAAGAATTTGACCTAGAAAAGAGCTAAATTACGATTTCTATTTTAGGGTTTGAAGAAAGCACACTTGTTTGTTTTAAAAGAGAATTAATTTCCCGCATTGTGTGTCTCCCAAGCCTTAATTGAATTGATCTAATCAAGAGGACTCTAAAAGAAGGTTCTAACATTCACTTGAATCCTTAAAATTTGGACTTAATAACCTTCTTGCAAACCACTTAGGGTGATTTTGGGTTCATTACCCAACTCATCCTAAACTTTAGGATAGGTTAGGTGAAATTGACCCACCTTGTGGGTTAACCAACCTTCAAATTAGGTCAAATCGCAATCAATTCTAAAGTTCAAGTGAAATTCAAAGCACCATAATTCAGGACTAAAATTGGTAGACTTAAGGGGTCATGTTTCTCATTCCGATCTACTTGGATTCTCAGTGACATGGAAGGTCAGGTGGGGGAAACCCTATAACCCATGGGGACACTCTACTGTGTAGGGGTCTTCACGGGGCTCTCCCTTCCTAGTTTCCCAAGTACTTCTTAGGTGAGAGACTTTCTGATCAAGAGGTATCATCCACCTCAAACCTCCATAGTCATCCAAAGATTTTTGGGTGCCTCGATTGGATCCATCACACATTCTATCCCTCATCTGGTAATATAGTGCATGTTCGAGAGGAGGTCCTTAAGACCACCCCTGAGGCCTCCATTAGCAGTCCATTCTCGTCGAGGCCAAGTCTCAACTCACTTGTTTGTGCTACCACCCGACCAGATTGATATCACTTCTGACTCATCTACTTTTGAGCCCAGATCTCCTTCATCCACATCTATGGAGAATTGCGAAGAAGACCTCGATTTCTAGAATCAGCTATAGCACCTCAATGATCTAGTCCATGCACACATCAATCCACTACCGCGTCCTCAGATGCGAGATCACCACAATCCCGCTATGGTGGAGATCGAGCCTAGGCTACAAATCCCAGTTGGATGACCTGATGTTGAACTCAAGCAAAATATGATAACATGCCATCCCAAATTTTCATGATTTGAACTTCGAAGATCCCTTCTGACACATTAAGCAGTTGAAACATCTGACCCAAACCTTTGGGTCTGCCAAATAAAATCGGGACATCCTGCTCAAGAAGATGTTCCCCATCTCTCTCATGGATAAAGCAGCCAATTTGTTTCAAGCTCTGACCCATCCAATCAACACATGGGGGGTGATGGGAACACTATCATGAGCTATAACTAGCTCATTTTTATCCAATTAAGTCAGTAAATTGTCCTACATAACTACCAAAGAGTCATAAGTCACTACATAATCATTCCGAGGGAAAAATAAGAAACTACGATTAAAACTACAATTTTACCAGCATATCATGAATGCAGTACAATCACAGGTTTTCCTTAAGGTTAATTAAGGGTCAAATGGTCCTAAAAGACTAACAAGTGGGTTAGAGCAATCAGAAAAGGGTTTGCACATGTTCTGATAATTAAATGACTTTTGAAATCCTAAAAATAGACTCGCTTAATTAACTAAGGTTCTGGTCAGGATAAAATTCACCTAAACCTTCTAAAATTCATAGAAAAATATTCTCTAGGGTTTGCAATGTTCAATTTGACCATCAAAATCCATTTTGACCCAGAGTAGAGTCTCAGATAGACATTTGCCCTAATTTAGATTTTTGCATAAATTATCCAGTCAAACGTGATCAAAACCAAAATCCAACTTCACCATTGGATTCCTTAGATCCAAATTAGGTTTGTACCAAAATTTGGACCCAAGATAAGGTTTTCTTGACCTAATTTGCAACTTAGTTCTGTCTGATTACATTTCTGCCCTTAACTTTTAAAATCTTTTCAAACAAACCATTAACTTTGTCATCATTCTCACAAAAAGGTCCCTACCGCCATTAAACCTATTCCTACTTGCTCCGGTGACCTTAATTTGGAAAGAACTCCTTGATTTCTTGACAAATCCTTTTCAAATTTGAAAGAGAAGTTCGTCAAGAAATTCCCTTCCATTTGAACCCAATCCCACGTCCTAAAAATTACCCAATATCTATGCGAACGCATGAGAGATTTGGGTATCAAAGAATTTCCCAACTCCGATGAGCATTCCAAGCTTGGGAAGCTTGCTTCCCAAGCCCAAAACCTCCTCCTGAGGTCTATAAAAGAACCTCATGATCATACCGTCCTCACGCTTGAAATCGACCAAGAATTCCCACTAATTCCTCTCTCTCTCTCGGCCGAAAGCTCCTCAACGTCCGACGAGCCCCTCCGTCCATCTTCATCCTCCGTTCGCTATACCGACAGCAGAGACATCTTCCTCGCTTCTTCCCACGTCGAGCCGTACCAGCCAACGCCCTAACCTCCCTCTTCCTCGTCGTTCCTCTCTCTCTGGAGTTATTCTCTTCTCCGATGCCAGCACCACCACAACCAGTGCTGTCTCTTCCCCAGTTCGTCTATTAGTCCCTTCTACTCATCCCTAACCTCTTCCTCATCATGCCAACACAATCAACACGCCATCTCAACCTCGACCACACCTCCACAACTTCGTCTTCCACCGCTCTGGCCACACCTTTGGTGAGGGACATCTCGCTCCACACGCCACCAAACTCCTCGCTGACTACCTCAAAACCTCCGCCACATCTCTCCAATCATTTTCCCTCTCCTATTTCACCCCTATTGCCTCCTCCAATGCTCCACCAAACAAACCCACTTTCGTTCATCTACTCCGTCACCGACTGCCCCCCACACAGCCTCTCACGCCACAAGACCATCACCCACACATTCGCTGTGGTCCAGCGAAGGTCCTGAGTGAGTTTAATTGGGCCGCGAGACCATATTACTGATTTCAGGTACCGACCCCTCGTCCGCCATTGACGCAGCATGCCTCGAGCTTGCTTGAAGCTCTAATCAGACCTGCAGCTCCAAAACCTCGACTCCAGACAGAGCGGAATTAGCCCAGGAACGTCTTCATGAGATTCAATTGGAGCCTTTGACCAGTCCTAATGCTCGAATTGGGTGAAGGAAGCAATAGCAGCGTGCGCAAGCAAAGTGGGAGTAGATAGTCCCACATTCGAAGCAATTGAAGCAATGCACACGCATATACTGAATTTGTCAATAGGGCTCTTCGCCTCCAAACACGGGGTGAGGTCCCTCCCACCCACGCACACCTGTGCCTCGTCCGTGACACATTACCCGCGGACCTGGTACACCTGACTCGCCTAAGCCTACATTCCTCGACTGTGACCACGCCACAGCCCTGGACCCGGGTACATGCCTACCCGATTACCCGACTATACCCTGAGAGGCCCTAGGAAGGCGGAGCCTAAAAAAGGAAGAGAACGAGAGACTGCACGGGTAGAGGGGGTTTTGCTGCAGAGAGAAACGGCTGACACTTAACCATTTGAACGACCTTCCCACTCTATGTGAAGAAGGAGAACAGAGAAAGAAAGAAGAAAAGAAGGGTTGAAGGAAGAAGAAGAATTGAAGAAGCAAGAAAGACAGAGAAGGAAAGAAAGAAGAAGGCCTGAGTAGAAGAAGAAGAGGTGTCGCACAGGAAGTGAAGAAGAGCAAGGAGCAGAAGAAAAAGAACAGCAGAAGCCTAGAGAAAGAAGCAGAGAGACCCTTAGGTCTCTAGCACTGTAGCACAGGGCTATTTAAGATGTCTGATTGCATATGCTTGAGGCTTGATTTAAGTGTTATTTGTGAGGAGTAATTGGTGATTTAAATCACCATTTTACTCCATTCTTTTTGCATATTGATCCTGACATTATTTTTATTGCAATCTCTATTCTTGATTGAAATTGTGATATGGAGTTTTGAAGTCCATATTGCTTCCTGTGTTCGACCTAGGAACTTTTTCGAATAATAAAATTATTTGTTTGAGCGCTATTTTGACTATACTGCAACACGACAATCTTAAAACACCGATTTAGAGACCCAAACATTTTGACGCTGTTGCCGGGGAGCAACGGACAATTTAGAACTCTTGATTGCAATCCTTGATTTAGATACTAACTTATTATATCTCTTTTTGCTGTGATTATTTCAAGGAAGATCAGCCGCACATTAAACACGCCAAGGGCAGGTAGGTTATGATTACTCTCTCTCTCTTAAGCTCCTGATTCTGAAAATGATAAAAGAAAGAAATCAATTAGGGCTACTTACAATCTATCCTTAGATAATTCATCAAGTTGCCTATGCATTTTTAGACAACAAATCTTGATCTGTGCACCCACTTAAAACTTAAGGTATCTAGGGCTATCACATTCTTACTTGAGCCCTAAGTACCACATTTTGACCAACTAAATTATACCAAATTAGAGCTAATTAAGGATTCCAGTTTAAGGTTCTTAGAGACACACTTGCTTAATCAAGAAATTATCTCTCCAAAACAATGTGTGCCTAAGCCTTGATTGAATTGATCTATTCAAGCAAAACCTTAAAATTAGGCTCTTAAATTCATTTGAACATTAAAAGAGGGACCTAAATTTTCAAGGACAATACAGATGAAGTTGACTCACCTTGTTGGGTCAACCAATCTTCAAATTAGGTCACTTTTTACACTCAACATATCTTAAAGTTCAAGTGAAATCTTAAGAACCCTTGCTCTTAATTAAAACTGGTAGACTTAAGAGGTCAAGTCCCCATTCTGGTCTACCTAGAACATCAATGACAAGAGAAGTCGGGTGGGGGAAATCCTGTAACCCATGGGGGCGCTCTACTGTGTAGGGGTCTTTGTGGGACTCTCCCTCTCTAGCTACCCAGGTAATTCTCAGGTGGATGGCTTTTTGACTATGGGGTATCATCCGCCCCGAACCTCTATAGTCATCCAAAATTTTTTGGGTGTCTTGATTGGGTCCATCACATTCTACCTCTCATCTACTCCATCAGTGCATGTTCGAGAGGAGGTCTTTAAGACCATCCTTGAGGACTCCTTTAGCTACTCATTCACGTCAAGGCCAAGCCTCGACCTCCTTGTCTGTGCGACAACCCAATCCTATTGATATCTCTTCTGATTCATCTGAACCTGATTCTCCTTCATCCATCATCATGGCATAACTAGCAAAAGAAAATAATCTTGAAAATCAACTTCAGCGCCTCAATGATCTATTCTAAGCCTTTGTAAACTCACCGCAACATCCAATGATGCGAGATCATTACAATCCTATTGCGGTGGCAATCGAACCTCGAGTACAAATCCCAGCTGGAGGTCCTAACACTGAACTCAAGCCCAACATGATTCATGCCATTCCCAAATGCCATGGGCGTAATTTCGAAGATCATTTTTAGTATATCAAGCAACTCAAGCACCTGGCCCAAACCTTCGGGTCAGAAGCTCAAAATTGGAATATTCTACTCATGAAAATGTTCTCTCTCATGGATAAAGCTGCTCAATGGTACCAAACCCAAATGCGTCCAATCAACACATGGGCAGAACTTCAATCCTAGTTTTCAAGAAAGTTCTTCCCTGTTGGTCGGACAAATGCTTTACAGCACCAGATCACACATTTCACACAGCAAGCAGGAGAACCACTTCACGAAGCACGGGATCGTCTTCTGGTTCTCATGCGAAAGTGCCCCCACCACGGAGTTCCTAAATGGGAATAAGTCCAATCTTTTTACCATGGACTCCGTGAGGATATTTGATTATTCGTCAATGCAACCTACAAAGGAAACATTATGAGTCAACATGAAAACACCATATGGGAGATTCTTGAGAATATGTGCGAGAACTCCATCAATAATGAATCCATGGGCATGTTCAACCGGAAGAATGCCCGTGCAATGACGAATCCAAAGGGAGCACATGAGACGTAGGGCATGTCCTCTTCCATCGACTTGGAACTGATGGCCAGTCATCTGGACAAGGTCTCTATTATTGAGCAGAAGGTGGATGAGCTAACTCGACATTTGTAGCGAGCCACCTCTGTGCAAAACTCGTTCACGTAACCACCCTCCAGTAGGGAGGCCGTGCACAACACCTATCACCGACCTTCTCAGGGGATGTTTCCGTATCCACCCCTGTCTGATTTTGGTTTCGGAGGAAACTCAGGACCCACCTACTCTAGTTGGGGGAACTCTAAACCCTCGTATTCTGATTTTCCCGAGGTTCCTTAGACCTGCGAGGACCTCAACGCCATCAAGAATGATCCATTCTCCAACACTTACAACCCTAGATGGCGTAATCATCCCAATTTCACATGGTCAGGCAATAATCAAAATCAGAGACCTCAATATCCACCTCGACCACAAGCTCCTCGTCCATATCACCCGCCTCAGCCTCGGCCTAACCCAACTTATCAATCTGGGTCGACTCAAATGACTCTTATCTTTTAGACTCTTGCTGACATTCAGAAGACGAATGCGGCAATGCAAAAACAGCACAGAGACAAGATCACAGAGGTTTGCAATCAACTTGCCCAGATGGTAAATCCTCGCCAACCTGATGCACTTCCTTCACAATCTCTGCCTAATCCGAATAACGTGCTGAACCAAAGGCACGTTATGAACCCAAATCCGGGCCAAGCTCACTTTTTTTATCAAGCCCCTTCTACTCCATCACCCGACGAGATAAAGGCTTCGACATCGTATACGGGTTACCAACAGCAAGCACCTCTTCTACCCACACCAAACCAGAACCAAGCATGATTGAATTCTGTTACTATTCGCACTGGCAAAACAACATAGGACCCACCTTATCCAAGCCAAACTGAGCCTGGTAATACAAACCCTAACCCTAGGATAGTCATCCAGGACACCTCTAGCCCAGATCAAGAACCTGGACCCATTCTACAGGAACCATCTAAGGTTCCATTTCCTGAGGCCTTGACCAAAGGAAAAAGGACAACCAAAACCGTGACACCTGAGGAAGACCTGGTTAAGCTCTTTGAGCAAGTCCATATAAACATCCCCTTAATGGATGCGATACGCCACGTACCAGCCTATGCACAATTTCTGAAAGACGTATGTACACCTAAGCATAAGCCGCAAACCAAAGACGGAAATCCGATCGTACAATCAGAGCAAGCCAGCTCTGTCATTTTGAGCAAACTCCGGCCTAAGGCAAAAGACCTAGGCACCCCTTTGATCTCCTGTGAAATCGGTGGTATATGATTTGACCGAGCTTAATTAGACTTAGGAGCCTCCATAAATTTGATACCTACATCCCTACTAGACTACTTCGAGGAATCTGAACTTAAATCGACAGAAATGACTTTACAATTAGCCGACCAATCAATTAAGTCACCAAAAGGAATTCTCAAGGATGTCATAGTTAGGGTACATGATTCTATTTTCCAGTGGATTTCATTGTCTTAGACATGGACGCTCCTGAGAATGTGAAGAATACACCGATCATACTAGGGAGACCCTTTCTAGCCACTGCTAGGACCAATATCAATTGTGAGGAGGGTCAAATTGAATTAAAATTTGGAAGCAAGACACTAAAGATAGACATCTTTAACACCCAACAAGAAATTAATTACGCAGTCATAGAACAAATTTGCGATATTGAAGCTGTGGTTGACGACTTTATCGAGGAAAAATCAACTATTTCTGATCAACCACAAGAGGATCAAAACCCACAATTAGAGGAGCCTAAACTCAACCTAAACACACTTATAGCTCCTTCCTTTACTCCCGACACCCATCCTAAACCACCCACTGCTGCTGACAACCCAGTTTTGGAATTAAAGCCTCTTCCCGATCATCTCAAGTACATCTTTTTGGGTTCCAATCAAATGTTTCCTGTGATTATCAACTCCCGACTCACACCTGATTTCTGTTCTCCAGCAATATCGAAGGGCCATTGGATGGACTCTCGATGATTTGACTGGTATCAGCCCTTCATACTGCACACATCACATCTACCCTAAAGATGGCTCACAACCATCCCGTGAAATGCAGAAATGCCTGAATCCAAATCTATAGGATGTCATGAAAAAGGAGATTATCAAATGGTGGTTAGATGCAGGAATCATCTACCTGATCTCCGACAGTTGGTGGGCGAGCCCAATCCAAGTTGTGCCCAAAAAGGCAGAACTCACCGACATCATGCCTGAAACCAGAGAAACCATACCGACCCGTATAGCAAACTTGTGGAGAGTCTGCATTGATTACAAAAGACTCAATTCCTCCACGAAGAAGAATCATTTCCCACTACCATTCATTGATAAGATTCTCGAGAAACTAGCAGGAAATTGATTCTTCTGCTTTTTGGACGGGTACTCCAGTTACAATCAAGTCACAATCTATCTCGAAGACCAAGAGAAGACCACCTTCATCTTTCCCTTCGGAACTTACGCATTCCGAAGGATGCCGTTCGATCTCCGTAATGCACCCGCTACTTTTCAGCGGTGCATTCTTGCCATATTCTCAGATATGGTAGGTGAGTATCTTGAAGTCTTCATGGATGACTTCTCGGTATTTGGTGAATTATTTGACGATTGCCTCATGCACTTGGTCTAAATCCTCAGATGACGCATCGACGTGAACTTGGTTCTTTCCTGGGAAAAGAGCCACTTCATGATACCTAAGGGAATTGTCTTAGGACATCTCATCCTTGAAAAGGGCATCCAGCTGATCGAGCCAAGGTGAATCTAATTTCCAAACTCCCTATGCCTAGCTCGGTCAAAGACATCCGATCCTTCCTAACGCACAACGATTTTTACCATCGATTCATTCCCGATTTCTCGAAAATCGCACGCCCCCTGACTAATCTTCTATCTAAGGATGTCCCTTTTGAAATCACCAAGGAGTGCACTTAGGCATTTGAAGTCCTCCATGATCGAGTTACCCAAGCACCTATCCTACAGTCCCCTGATTAGTCTCAACCCTTTAAGATCATGTGCGATGCATCTGATTATGCTGTATGAGCAGTACTTGGGCAAAAAATAGATGGGAAACCTGTGGTCATTTACTACGCTAGCAAGACACTTGACGAGGCTCAGCGTAACTACACAGTTATTAAGAAAAAGCTGCTAGCCACAGTATTTGCCCTGGAAAAGTTCATATCGTATCTTTTGGGTTCCCATATTATCATTTACTTAGATCACACTGTTGTAAGGCACCTCCTTGCGAAGGACGCAAAACCTCGGCTAATCCGCTGGATCTTGTTGTTGCAATAATTTGACCTCAAAATTCACAAGGCAAGAAAACAGAATGTGGCAGCTGATCACTTATCTCACCTTCCTTCCGGCATTATCGACCCTTCCAGACCCATTACTGAACATTTTCCCGATGAGCACCTCCTAAATATCAGTGTGGAACTTCCATGGTTTGCTGATCTAGTAAACTACTTGGCATTACATCAGATCCCGTCCGATTGGCCAAAAGCCAAGAGGGACAAATTACTTTCCAATGCCAAGTACTACTTTTGGGAAGACCCATATCTCTTCTGCATTGGTGCTGATCAGATTATCCGACAATGTGTTCTAGAAGTAGAAATTCAGGACATTTTGTCCTTCTGCCAAGACCAAGCTTGCGGTGAACACTTCTCTGGTCATAAAACCGCAGCAAAAGTCCTCTAATGCGACTTCTATTGGCCCACAATTTTCAAAGACGCATACAATCACTGTAAGGCATGCACTCATTGCCAGACCTTAGGCAACACGAGCTGCCACGATATGATGCCCTTACAGCCGATTCTCGTATGCAAAATCTTCGATATCTGGGGGATTAATTTTATGGGACCCTTCCCTATTTCGAATGGCTTCGAATACATTCTTCTCACTGTTGACTACGTGTCCAAATGGATTGAAGCAATTCCGACCCGAACCAACGATCATAAGGTGGTTATCAAATTCATTCATCAGAACATCTTTTCTCAGTTTGGGATTCCACGTGCCACTCTCCGATGGAGGGACCCATTTCACGAATGCTCAGTTCAAATCACTGATGACCAAGTACGGGTTGTCACATAGGATCTCAACTCCTTATCACCCCCAAACTAATGGTCTAGCTGGGTTATCAAACCGAGAGATCAAGAAAATCCTCCAGGTCACTATTCGACCTGACAGGAAAGATTGGTCATCCCAACTTCCAGAAGCTTTGTGGGCTTATAGGACCTCCCACAAAACTCAATTATCATGTCTCCCTTCAGATTGGTGTACGGGAAGGCATGTCACCTCCTCGTTGAATTGGAGCACAAAGCCTATTGGGTAGTACGGAACTGCAATCTCGATCGTTCTAAGGCAGGAACCCACAGAAAGCTTCAAATGAGTGAGATCGATGAACTACGCCATGACGCGTATGAGAACTCACAAATTTACAAAGAGCGGGTTAAGGCCTTTCACGACAAGTACATATCCAGAAAGATCTTTTTCCCTAGTCAGAAAGACCTACTCTTTGACGCCAAACTTAAATTGTTCTCAAGAAAACTCAGATCAAAATGGATTGGACCATACCTTGTCCGATGAATCTTTGGAAATGGAGCTGTCGAAATCAATCAACTCAGCCACTACTCAGAACCTTTTGTCGTGAACGATCAAAGACTCAAACCACTCATTGAACTCACCGATACAAACTTGGCTGAGATATCTTTTACCCTCCATTCTCCTAAAGCTCATTGCGCCCAGCTAATGGCGTTAAACTCAGCGCTTAAACGGAGGCAACCCATCATTTTGTAAAACCCGAAACCCTTCCGGACATACCTAATGCTGAACTCATATTGCACTTTAGGGCTCATCCATTAGAATAGCTGACTCTACCTCTGGTACTCGTACCCGATCTTGAAATCGTCTACAACAGTTACCCCGACCCATTCACCCACCCAACACCTGTCCTAATGAATGATCTAAGCTGAACTCGAACCCACCTAATTTATAATGAGGACATTGCAAATAGTAGGCATGGGGGGTATTAAATTGCAAAACACCGTGAAAATCACATTACAAGAAAGGGTTTTATCAAAAAAATCACATATTCCAAAAAACCAAAAAAATATTAAAAATATGAAAAAGAACAAAAATAGGAGAGGGGAGGAAATTTTGAATTGATTGCATATCATTTGAGGAGAAATGGGGTGGAGATAAAAATGTCAAAAAGGAGCACAATTTGAAAAGAAAAGAAAAAGAGATAGTCATTAGTAAAGATTAAGGAATTGACTTAGTTCTACACCAAATCAACAGAAAGAAAATGAAAGGCAAAAAGTGTTAAAGAAACAAAAAAGAAATTAGTAGGAACGTTGATCTTAGGCCTCTTGGGTTACGATCCTAGGCTTAAAAATTCAAGTATCTGCTAAGATCTGGATAGCCCTCAAGAGGTTGGGGAAAATGCGAAGCTTAAGTATTAGGTCTAATGGTTTATGGATTATTCGGCCTCGTTAACTGACCTCTGATTTGCGGGACTCAATAACCTAAACACCCCAATCCACACACAGTCTGGTTCAGTGTGCCTAAGTATCAAAATCACGCAAATGTGTTAAGTCTGTTCTGAAAAAAAAATTACCAAGATTAGGAGCGACTAATCAACACAAGTTGATTTAGACAAGTTCTCGGCATGGAGAGGTAGGAAATTTCCCTTGAAGATGCGCAATAATATATTCTCCTCGATGCTTGTCTCCTAGGATATCTAAATACCCTACCGGGGGCATGTAAGCACATTGTGCTGGTTCAGATGCCATGGGCATCATTATCTCGAACTATCAATTTCCAGGTTCTGGATTTAGCTACAAAATGCCATGAGTAGGATTATCTTGAAATCTCGAAAGCCAGAGTTTTGGGGGTTGCCATGGGCGATGCTATCTCGAAGCATCGATTGCCAGGGACCCTGCGAGGATTGATGGTGGGAATTAGGAATCTGATGCAGATCATATTGTAAAGCTAATCCGAAGCTAGCAATAAAAAGAAAAGAGTGAAAACCCTCCAAAAACAAAGCCAAGTTCTTCTATCTCTCTCTGATAAAAATGCACTGCAAACTGAACCTGGGCTAAAACATGTTACAAGCACGAGTGCTTTAACTGCAGAGTCCAACGAACCTTAGGCTAGTTCCTGTGGGCCTTAGAAATCTTCGCGGTGGACTGAGGCTAGAGCTGGTTAGGTCCGGATCTTAGTTGGTACTTGAGTACCTCTAGGCCTACTATCGGCATTCTAACCAAATCTATAAAAAAAAGCACACATCAGAGTTTTTAAGCATCAAAAGACATATGGTCTAGAATCAAAGATAATACCTTAAAATTTTGCTAAGGGACTAACAAAAGATAGGCATGGGGGTATGATGGGAACACCATCATGAGCCATAGCTAGCTCATTTTGAACCAATTAAGTCAGTAAATGCTCCTACATAACTGCCAGAGAGTCATAAGTCACTGCATAATCATTCTGAGGGAAAAATAAGAAACTAGGGTTAAAACTATAATTTTACCAGCATATCATGAATACAGTACAGCCACAGGTTTTCCTTGGGATTAATTAAGGGTCAAATGGTCCTAAAACACTAACAAGTGGGTTAGAGCAATCAGAAAAAGGTTTGCCCTTATTCTGAGAATTAAATGACTTTTGAAACCCAAAAAATAGACCCACTTAATAAACTGAGGTTCTGATCAGGATAAAATTCACCTAAACCTTTTAAAATTCATAGAAAAATATTCTCTAGGGTTTTGAACCTTCAATTTGACCATCAGAACCCATTTTAACCCAGAGTAGAGTCTCAGGTAGACATTTGCCCTAATTTAGATTTTTGCATAAATTACCCAATCAAACGTAATCAAAACCAAAATCCAACTCAACCATTGGATTCCTTAGATCCAAATTAGGTTTGTACCAAAATTTGGACCCAAGATGAGGTTTTCTTGACCTAATTTGCAACTTGGTTCTGTCTGATTACATTTCTACCCTTAACTTTCAAAATCTTTTCAAACAAACCACTAACTTTGTCATCATTTTCACAAAAAGGTCCCTACCGCCATTAAACCTATTCCTACTTGCTCCAACGGCCTTAATTTGGAAGGAACTCCTTGATTTCTTGACGAATCCCTTTTAAATTTGAAAGAGAAGTTCGTCAAGAAATTCCCTTCCATTTGAACCCAATCCCACGCCCTAAAACTTACCCAATATCTCATGCGAACGCATGAGAGATTTGGGTATCAAAGAATTTCCCAACTCTAGCAATAAAAGAACCTCCTGATCATACCATCCTCCTCATGCTCGAAATCGGCCAAGAATCCCCACTAATTCCTCTCTCTTGGCCGAAAGTTGCTCAACTTCCGGCGAGCCCCTCCGTCCATCTTCGTCCTCTATTCCCAATACCGGCAGTGGAGACATCTTCCTCGCTTCTTTCCGCATCGAGCCGTACCAATCGACGCCCTGACCTCCCTCTTCCTCGTCGTTCCTCTCTCTCTGGAGCTATTCTCTTCTCCAGCGCCGTCTCCTCCCCACTTCGTCTGTTGGCCCTTTCTACTAATTCCTAACCTCTTCCTCATCACACCAACGCTGTCAACAAGCCGTCTCGACCTCAACCATGCCTCCACGACTTCGTCTTCCACCGCTCTGGCCACACCTCTGACGAGGGACATCTCACTCCACATCTCTCCGACTACCTCAAAACCTCTGCCACATCTCTCCGATCATTTCCCCTCCTATTTCACACTATTGCCCCCTCCAACGCTCCACCGAACAAACCCACACGACCTCTCACGCCATAAGACCATCACCCACACATTCACCGTGGTCCGGCAAAGGTCTTGAGCGAGTTTAATTGGGCCGCAAGGACGTATTACTGATTTTAGGTACCAGCCCCTGCTCCGCCATTGACGCAACATGCCTTGAGCTTGCTTGAAGCTCTAATCAAACCTGCAGCTCCGTGACCTCGACTCCAGACAAAGCAGAATTGGCTCAAGAACGTCTTCACACGATCAATTGGAGCCCTTGACCGCTCCTAATGCTCGAATTGGGCGAAGGAAGCAATAGTAGCGTGCACGAGCAAAGTGGGAGCAGATAGTCCCACATCGGAAGCCACTGAAGCGGCGCACACGCATTTATTGAATTTGTTAATAGGCTCTTTGCCTCCAAACATGGGGTAAGGTCCCTCTCACCCACGCACACCTATGCCTCGTCCGTGACACATTACCCGCGGACCTGGTACACCTGACCCACCTAAGCCTACACTCGTCGGCTGCGACCACGCCTGCAGCCCTGGACCCGGGTACACACCTACCCGATTACTCGACTATATCCTAAGAGGCCCTGGGAAGGCGGAGCCTAAGAAAGGAAGAGAACGAGAGATTACGCGGGTAGAGGGGGGGTTTTGCTGCAGAGAGAAATAGCTGACACTTAGTCGTTTGAAGGGCCTTCCCCCTCTGTGTGAAGAAGGAGAACAGAGAAAGAAAGAAGAAAAGAAGAAGGGCTGAAGGAAGAAGAATTGAAGAGGCAAGAAAGACAAAGAAGGAAAGAAAGAAGAAGCCTTGAGCAGAAGAAGAGAAGGTGCCGCACAGGAAGTGAAGAAGAGCAAGGAGCAAAAGAGGAAGAAGAACAGTAGAAGCCCAGAGAAAGAAGCAGAGAGACCTATGAGTCTCTAGCACTGTAGCACAAGGCTATTTAAGACGTCTGATTTCATATACTTGAGGCTTGATTTAAGCGTTATTTGTGAGGAGTAATTGGTTATTTAAATCACCATTTTACACCATTCTTTTTGCATATTGATCCTGACATTATTTTTATTACAATCTCTATTCTTGATTTAAATTGTGATCTCGAGTTTTGAAGTCCATATTGCTCCCTGTGTTCGACCTCAGAGCTTTTTCGAGAAATAAAATTATTTGCTTGAGTGCTATTTTGGCTATACTGCAACGCAACAATCCTAAAACACCGATTTAGCAACCCGAACAAGGGAAACTCCAAACTGAATTCTTACATAAATTCCTCCCCGTTGGTCGAACAAATGCTTTAAGGCACCAAATCATGCACTTCTCGCAAAATGCGGGAGAACCACTTCATGAGGCATGGGACCGCTTTTTGATTCTCATGTGGAAATGCCCCCATCACGGAGTTCCTAAGTGGGAACAAGTCCAGTCTTTTTACCATGGGCTCCACGAGGATATCAAGCGCTTTGTCAATGCAACCTGTGCTGAAAGCATCATGGGTCAACATGAAGATACAATTTGGGAGATTCTCGAGAACATATACGAAAACTCCATAAATAATGAATCGCTGGGTGTGTTTGATTGAACGACCACTCATGCATTAACAAACATACAGGGGGCACATGAGACTCGAGGCCTATCCGCATCCGTCAATCTGAAATTGGTGGCCAGTAGCTTGGATAAGGTCTCAATCATCGAGAAAAAGGTGGATAAATTGACTTGACATCTGCAGAGACCACCGCTGCACAGCAAAACACGTATGTGCAACCGCACTTAGGTAAGGGGGCTGCGCATAACATTTACCACCACGCTCACCAGGGGATGGATCCATATCCACCCTCGACTGATCCTAGTTTCAGAGGAAACTCTAGACCCACCTGCTCTAGTTGGGGGAACTCTGAACCCTCGTACACTAACTTCTCTGGAGTTCCTCAGACCTGCGAGGATCTCCACGCCATCAAGAATGATTCATTCTCGAACACTTATAACCCTGGATGGTGTAATCATCCCAACTTTGCGTGGTCGGGGAATAATCAAAATCTGAGATCTCAATTTCAATACCGACTACAGGCCCCACACCCATATCAACCCACTCAACATAGGCCGAACCCAAATTACCAATCCCAACCGTCAAGGGAAGATCAAATGACTCTTATTCTATAATTCCTGGCCAACATCAAAAAGACCAATGTGGCTATGCAAAAACAGCACAAAGACGAGATCACAAAGGTTCAAAATCAGCTTGCACAAATGGCATGGACTCGCTAGCCTAGTCCACTTCCTTTCCAACCTCTTCTAAATCCAAACAACATGTCGACCCAAAAACATGTTGTGAATCAAATCTAGGGCCAATCATGATACACTCAGCCAGGCCCATCGACTCATAACTGCGTGTTTGGAACATCCACCTCAATTGCTCCGAATCATACCATGACTTATCCTACTGTTCAGCAACAAGGTCCAATTATCTCTCCTTCGCCTCTGCATCATGACTGTGCTATGATCAATGTTGTGGCCATGAGAAAAGATCACAAGACCAGGCCCCAAGGTCCATCCCCCAAATCTCACCCAACCCACGATTAGTGCAACAAGGTTGAGGACATAACCAAGAGGGGGCAATAGAAACCCAACTCTCAAGATAGCCAATCCAATCCATTCTCCTATCCCAAATTTTACCCCACCTCCACACTAGAGGATTATTTGAATCTGACATAATAGGACCATTGAGGAATGCACAAGTCACTATCCCATTACTTGATATCCTTACTCTCAACTCCACCACACTTGACTTATCTAAAAAAGAGGTGGAAGAACCATCTCAAGGGAAGGTAGTACTGTCTGAAAGTGTGAATGCCATAATCCAAAACAGTCTACCTCCTAAGAAAACTAACCCAGGCACCCCGTTGATCCCCTACAAAATCGGTGGTACAAATTTCAAGTGGGTTGTACTGGACCTTGGCGCTTCAAGCAACCTAATCCCAACCATCCTATTTGAGAAACTACGGATAGGACAGCTAAAATCCACTAATGTTACTCTGCAATTAGTTGACCGAACCGTAATCACCCCAATTGGGTTGGTAGAGTATGTGGTAATTAGAGTCAAAGATTTCAGCTACCTAGCGGATTTCTTAGTTCTTGACATGGATGAGCCACAACAAAATCAAGACATGCCATTGATTTTGGGTAGACCTTTCCTGGCTACTGCAGAAGCAATAATCAACTATGAATCAGGGAACATGATAAATGCCTCTGGAGATAAGCGAACTAAGATCAATATTTTCGAGGCATCATCTAAATGAAAAGGAAAATGCTTGGCAGAGCAACTAGGTTTGATTCAGGATCTCATGACCATTTCAATAGTAGAAAACCTAGAGCTAGAATTAGAAGTTTTCCACATGGAGGATCTCGATTTAGCCGAGCATGGTTCCAGTGAATTGAGAGTAGCGGAGGCTTTCACCTTTGATCTTGAGGACAAACACATGGATTTCAGGGAATAGGATAACAATCGATGGGATTCGGATTTTTATTCCACTGATCTGGAGGCATTCCATTATGATGATTATTTTGAGGATCTCCAGGAATTGGGCATGGTAGATACTGAGAGTGACCACAACTCAAAATATGAATCCTTTACAAATTTGAAGTTGGATGATCCAAAAGGCACTCTCTAGACATTCACTTTTGATTGAGATGAAAACTATAGAGAAGAATCACTAGACGTCCCAATCTTCGAGTCATTTCTTAAGGAATTGATCTTACACCCATTAGAGAAGAATCAAGATGACTCATTAGAAAAGGATCCATTAGGTCACATTGCACAAGAGGAACCACACATCTGGGACATGCTGACTAGATTCACCTCTATTGGGTCCTAGACGCATGACGATCTTACTTCAGAACCCCATAATCACTACATCTTCCAAGTGATTCCTCCGTAGAAACTCCATAAGAACCATCCAAAAATGAATCAACTTGACCCATATCTTAAACCTTCTGGAATGACTCTTCATCATAATTTGATACTGATTTGTGGCCATCTAATTCTTATCCACCACGATGTTAACGGGCTATCGAGGAGTTTTAAGGAGTAATCATCGTAGCAAAGCCTCAATCGCTCGAAAATAATTAAATTTATAACGCAAATTCTAATTAGAGTCTGAGGTCGATCACAGGGATCAAATATAGAATTCACAACACTAATCTTGAATTGAAATGAATGAGCACAATAAACTAATGCTATAGAAGATATTCAATGAATCAAATACTCAGAAATATATACAATAAGAAGCAAAAGTATCTCAAACACTCATTGGGATAAAAAGAAAACAAGAAGACAAAAGAATGGTGATCTAAATCACCAATTATTCTAGTTTATTTAAGTATATATCCCAATCATTCAATGTAGCCAAATAAGTCAAGAGTGTTTTCAATACTACAGTACTCAATATCAAACATTGGTTTCATTCCTCAGATGGCTTAAGTGTCTCAACACTTAGCCTCAGTAGCACAAGTCTTCTCCCTCCTCTCTCTTCAAAGCTTCTCCTTCTCAAGCCTTCTTGAGCAGAGGCTTCTCTCTCTTTCCTTAATGCACGACCTTTTTCTTCAGCATAGAGAGTAAGTGGTAGCATCTCTCAAAGGGCACGCATCTTGAAGCACTGCAGAGCAAAACCCTCCCCCCTCTTTCTCACAAATCCCTCCTCTCTTCTCTCTCAAAGACCCAGTTATAGGTTCGGGTAATCGATCGGGTAAATGGATCCTTAGATTTGGCCAGACCCGCAGGCGTCATCATGGGTGAGGCATGCATGGGCTCGTGAAGCGGGGACCCGACCCCCGATGCTTGGGCGAAGAAGCCATAGCATAAATTCGTGATATATGATTCCAAAGAGTCTGTCCCACACAATGTGGGACTATCCTTCCTGCCTTCTTCACGCAAAGCTCCAGCAGGAGATGCTTCGTCAATTAGGGCAGTGCTAAGGCTGGAGTCTTCAATTGAAGGACGTGGGAAGGGTCGTACGAGTGTTGCGCACCACTTGGAAGTGGAGTTTGGGGGGATTATAGCCGGAGAACAGTGGCCGAAGTCGGAGATGACGAAGGCGATGGCGAAGGATGGCAACTACCTGAAATACAAAGAATGACCTTGCGGCCATGTTAGGATAGCTCAGGACGATCGTAAAGTGATGGCGAAGGCGTTGGTGGTGGTTTCGTGGAGAATTAGGGTGTGTGGTGACCAGACGGAGGTGGAAGGGGTGAACAGAGGAGGTGTCCAATGGAGGCATTGAGTGCACGAGAGCCCAAATCAAGTTGGGGCTTTTGATGTGTGAAGCATGGCGATGCTTATAGGAGTCATGGCAAGGCGAGCGGTGCAGTGTAGCAAGCTCACGACCTCGCCGAAGCTTGGCCGTAGCGAAAGAAGATGAAGGGGGAGAAGTGTGGTCATTGGTCGATTTAGGAAAAGAAAGAGATAAGGAGGTTTAGGAGAAGGGGGAGAAGTTTGACCTAATTATAGGATGAAGAGGAAGAAGATTCCCACATCGGTGTGATGGCCAAACGTAGAGAAGATGAACTCTCCATTGAGGGAGATGGTGGCAAGGAGAGGGAGAGGTAACTCTCGTTGTGGCTGGCACGGAGGAAGATGAGGAAGAAGAAAGACAGGCCAATTTCCCCATTGGCCGTTCGTAGGATGATGGGGAAGGAGACCACCGAGGCCGAAGATAGGGAAAGAAGAGGGTTTTTGGCCTTGTACCTAGCTAAGGAGCTAGGAATCTTGTCCTGGGTCCTTTTATAGGCCTAAGAGAGGAGTTCCGAGCTTGGAAACAACCTCGTGAACAATGGCTATTTTGCACAAATCGGATACCCACATTTTGCATGCGTTCACATGAGAGAATGGGAAGGAGTCAAGGTCCATGGCCGGGTTCATTTGGAAGGGAATTCCTCAAGAAATCTCCCTTTCAATTTTGGGAGTGTTTAATTGATAATCGAGTGAGAAATCCTCACTCGAATCTTGACGAAGCTTGATGTGTTCACACCAATGGTGGTAGAGACCCATTTGCAAAGAACGATGACAAGGTTGGAGACCTAATTGCAACGATTCAAAAGTTAGGGCATGAATGAGAAAGAAAAAGTCAGACTGGACCAAAATGCAAACTAAGCAAAAATGGACTCTGATTAGGCCTAAGTTTTGGTACAAACCTAATTTGGACACACAAAATCTTATGGTGAAGTCAGATTTTAGTTTTGACCAAGTTTGATAGGGTAATTTGCGTAGAAACCCAAATTAAGGAAGAATTGTGTCTGTGGCTCTGTTTAAGTAAAAATAGGTTCCAATGGTCAAATCGAGGGTACCAAAACTCATGAAATATTTTCTATAATTTTTAGAAGGTTTAGATAAATTTTATCCTGACCAGAATCTTAATATTTCAAGCAAGTTTGAAATTAGGGCTTTAGGTTATGAATTAGTTCTTGGAATGCGTGAAACCCCATTTCTATCTGTGTGGACCCTCTTAGTAGACTTTAATGCTTATTAGACCTTAGATTAATCCCTGGGAAACCCCATAATTATTCTACACTCATGATATGCTGTTAAAACTACAGAATTAAGCCTGATTTAATGTATTCCCAGAAAAAATATGTAAAAATTACGACTCTCAGGTGATTATGCAGGAGCATTTGTCAATTGATTCTGTTTAATTAAAGCTAGTTATGGGTCATTATGATGTTAAATTGCGGCAGATGACATATCTTGAACTCGTTGCGCCCAGCCGATGGCATTGAACTTATGCTTAACGAGACGCTACCCATTTTTTCTTCAAAAACCTGAGACCCTGCTGATCATCTTTTTGATCTACACTCCTATTGCACTTTTGGTTCAACTTTAGAGTAGTCGACTCCACCTTTGGTACTCTTATCAAAGTTTAAAATCGTCCGCAACAGTCATCCTGACCCGTTCACCCACCCTTTGACCTTGTTCTAAACCTTGAACTAAGTTGACTACATACCCTCCTAGTTTACAATGACATTGCAAAACTTAGGCATGGGGGGGTGTTAAAGTACAAATCAATTGGAAATTCAAGTCTTTGAGGAGTTCTCACAAAAAAATACATATTCAAAAAATAAAAAATATAAAATAAAAAAAATAGGGGAAGGGGAGGAAAATTTTGAGAAATGATTGCAAATCTTTCTTGAGGAAAAGAGGAAATGCAGAATGCAAAATGGAGCAAAAATCAGAAAACATTGATAGTTATTGCAATTGATTATGGAATTTACTTAAGTTCTAGACCTAATCAAAAGAAAGATTAAGTCCTGAAATGCTAGAGACAAGGAGATTTGTATGAGTGCTGATCTTAGACCTCTTGGACTTATTTTAGGGTTTAAACACTCACGTATTCGTTAAGATCTAGATTACTCCTCAAGAGGTTGAGGAAAGTGCGAAGCTGATGTAGTAGGTTTAAGGCTTAGGGATTATTCGACCCTGTTGCATGTCCTTTTGTTTGCGGGACTTGGTAACCTAAGCTCCCAAAATCATACACTAGTCTGGTTCAGTGCACTTAATAAAGAAAATCATGCCAAAATTGTCCTATTCTGAAAAGCTATCCTAAAGATCTAGCTTAGGAGCGGCTCGAAAACACAAGTTGATTGGGCGAGTTCCCAACGAGGAGAGGTGGGAAATTTCCCTCGAAGATGCGTAATAACATATCATCTCCAAGGTGCTTGTCTCCTGGGTTATCTAAATATCCTACCGGGGGCATGTAAGCACCTTGTGCTAGTTTAGGTGCCATGGGCAGGATTATCCCGAAATGTCAATGGCCAAGGCCTAAATTTCGCTACAAAACTCCATGGGTGGCACTAACTCAAAGTGTCGAAATCTAGGGTTCTGGGGGTTGCCATGGGCGGTACTATCCCAAAGCATCGAAAGCCAGGAACCCTTTAAGGATTGATGGTGGGGACAAGGAATTCGATACAAGCCGTGTTTAAGGTCAATCCGAGGAAAGATTTAAGAAAAATAAAAAGAAAAGCGAAAACTCTCCAAATAAAAAAATCTCTCTCTTATAAAAATGCACTAGCAAACTGAACGTTGACATGATACGTCTATGCATGGGCGCTCTAACCATTGGGGTCAACGAGCCTCTTGGAGTTTTTGCGAGCCTTAGAAACCTTCGCTGCAGATCCAAACTGAAGCTGGTCAGGTCTGGATCTTGATTGATACTTGAGAACCCGTATGCCTATTGTTGGCATTCAAATATGATTTCTAGAGAGCATCACAAATCAGGCATCTGAGCATAAAAGCATGGTGTAGAGATCTAGTTTTTTCCATAAAATTTTGCTATGGACTACCAAAAGTTAGGCGTTGGAGTATGATGGTAACATCATCATTAGTCATAACTAGCTTAAATTAGTGGAAATCAAGTGACAAATGCTCCTACATGATCGCCAAAGAGCCATAATTCCATTCAGATCCATTTTGAGAGGAAAACATTAAAATAGGGTTAATTCTACAGTTTTAACATCACATAATGAAAGTAGAGTAACCATGGGATTTGCTAGGGTTAATTGAAGGTTTAATCAGCATTAAAGTCCTAAGAGCGGGTCCATATTGACAGAAATGGGATTTCAGACATGTCGAGAACCGCTACAGTACATAAAGCCCTAATTTAAGACCCACTTAAATTAACGAGGTTTCAGTCAGGATAAAATTTATCTAAACCTCCTAAAATTCATATAAAAATATTCTGAGGGGTTTGGTATCCTTGGTTTAAACATATGAACATATTTTGACCTAGAATAGAGTCCCACACAGAATTTTACACTAATTTGGGCTTCTGTGTAGATTTCCTAGTCAAACGTGGTTAAAAAAAAAAATCCAAGTTTACCATTACATTCCTTGGGTTCAAAATAAGTTGGTACCAAAATTTGGATCCGATCAGAATCTATGTTGACCTTGTTTGCAATTTAGCCTTTCAAAACTCTATTTCTTACATTAGCCCCTCAGGTTTTGCAATATTTGCATCTAGCCCCCTAAATTCTCATCGTTCTCTTCAAAAAGGTCTCTACTGCCATTAATAGTGTGAACGCAAAGCAGCCGACCTTCAATCTGCGATTTCTCCCCGATTTATCGACGAAATCCCTCCAAAGTTGGAGGGATTGATCTTGAGAGATCCCTCTATCACCTAACCAAATCTGGGACCTGATTTGCATCGTAAAGATAATGTCAATGCTCGAAATTTTGGGGATTGTCTTCCCTTAATCTTTGAGCTCTTCGAGCTTCTTCCCATTCTTAGAGCCTACCCTAAGGACTTTAAAAGAAACCCCCTCGCAAGGCCATGCCTCTTAGCGAGTTTTTGTCCTAGAAACCTCCTTCTACCTCTGGCCTACTCCAACCTCGCTTCGGTGACCTCTCTCCAGCATCCTCGCCCGCTGCCACATAGCATAGGTAGTAGGAAAAGCTTCTTCTCTTCCTTCCTCACCACACCATACCTGCGAGGAGCTCTCCGATCCCTTCCTCGTCCCTATCCTCATCTCCGGAGCTTCTTCGACTCCGGCACCAGCCAATCATAGTCGGTGCCATCTCCGCTCTCACTTCGATCACAGCCACTCCTCTTTGACTCCTCTCCTCCCCCTAACTCGTTTTACGCCTTCAGCACTTAGGATCGCTCACCGCTACGCCCGTCCCACCGTCGCCTTCCCCAACGCCAGCATACCTTCGACGAGCATGCACGGCCGCTCCACTGAGTCAAATCACCTTCCACCACCTCCAGAAGCTTCGCCAGCACACCATGATCAAAAGCCCTAACCACATTAGGGCTATTAACTGCTCCACGCCCCTACCGAACACCCTCACCTTCACGCACCTTCTTCGCCCTCGCCATGCACGCACACACCTCCTCACCGCACACAACACCCACCAGCGCACTCACCACCTTCAGGCGAATCTCCTAAACTACTCTAACAAGGTCGAGAGGCCATATTCCTCCTTTCAGGTAACTGTCGAAGCTCCGTCACCGCCGTCTCCTTCTCCGACTCCATTCACCAATTCCCAACCATGTTCATCCATGCTACTAGCTCCAGGCTCTATAGATCGGTCGCAGGTGAATCTCCAGGTCATCAATTAAGGCAACTAGGTGCTACTTCGACCTCAATTGCAGTAGCTTCACCTGCAACTGCCACGTAAAGAAGAGGCAGATCAAATAGTCCCACATCGTTAATGGGAGCACCCGTGACTGAGTATAAGAGGAAAAGCTATCGCAGCCTCTTCACCTTCGAAAGTACAGGGGTTAGGTCCCTCACATGCCCCGACGCATGCACTTCACACATGCTTATCCACACCCTCGCCTGCGTTCATGCCTCACGGATCTGGGTGGTGGGTCTAACTACCCAGGATGTCGGGTCTAGTCCAATCTGATCTGAGAAGAAAGAGAATCAGAGAGAGAAGAGGTAGGGGGTTTTGCTCTCTTGAGTAAGGCTTGCCCACTCTCTCAACACTTGGTCACTGAAGAGGCCCTTACACCTCTAATTGGTACTCTACTCCTACTGTGCCTCTGTTGGTTTTCTGAGGCTTAAGGAAAGGCTTCGTGCCTTGTGAGCTCTACTGGTTTAAGATGTTTGAAGCCTTATCTTGACATCTGATAGGCTACGTGCTATGATTTTGATTGATACATCTACTGACGTGGAAATTGCTCTTAAAAGTGCTGGAGAAATACTGTTGAAATATTTGAGATAATTGTGAGGTTAAACATTAGGGTTAATTTTGTGATTCAAATCATCATTTTAACCTAATCTTTTTGCACTCTCATACATGGTTTCATTGATATATTATTTTGATTTATTTGGAGTAAAGTTTTGATCATACTTACATATCTTTTCGAAGTAAATTATGATTAGTGAATTGAATTGCCATCTTTGCTCCCTACTAATTGCACAGCAATCATGCAAAGTAAATCACCTGAATTAAGCTAGATTCTAGCATAACTTAGGAACAATGCATTCATAAGCATTGTAATTTGCACAATAACTAGTTTATTAGTCATATAGATAATATTGTCATTTTATATACTGAAAGAAAGATGAAATAAATTGCAGATGATTTAAAGCCACGGATGATAGATCAGACTGTATAGATCTGATCAGGACAACGACGGGAGTCCAACGCCTCCGAAATCATCTAGATCAGACAACCAGAGCATCTTGTGCCGTCCAGAGAAGAACAGAGGCCACTGAGCCATATGACAAAGATCAAAGCCTCAGATGAAAAATCTAACCGCATAGATGGATCTAAATCAACGATCACGATCCAACAGTGCAAAAATCAACCCGATCGAAGCTCTGTAGCACCAAATACAAAGAAAAGAAGATGGATGACCATGATGGCACCACGTGGTGCCATCACAACTGCCCCTCACCGCCGGCCATCTCTAAAGACCATCCTTCGCCCGATCTAGACCATTGGATGCCCATCCAACAGTCCACAAGCCGCCATGTCGCAGCTCCAACCATGTCTCATCAAAGAAGGAGAAGATCTCGACCGTTGGATCTTCATCCAACAGGTAAGAATAAGTTGCCTTAAAACATAAATACAAGGAAAAGGCATAGCGTAGCGGTTAAGGCCTTCGCGCTTAAGCAACCGACGCCTGTTTGATCCACATCTCGCACGAAATTAAAGGGGCATTGGGTGCGAGCGCAATTGTGCCATCAGATGGCGATCGAAGGATGCAGTGGTGACCATGTGGAGTGAGCAGAGCGCGCCACGACCAATTGCTAGATCCAACGCACGCGTAACGCACGAAGTCACACGTTTCCTTCATCACGAAGGAGATGCGAGCGCGAGTTAAGGCATCCGATCTGGTTGAGGCACTCAAATTGAGCAAGTAGAGAGCGAAGGAAACGAACAGGTGCGCGCGGACGAAGCAGATCAGTCTAATCTTGATCCAAAGCTTTAGAACGTGCCACGTGTCACCACGAGGTTGAATCCGAGTATAGAAGGAGATTTTAAATGTTTTTTTAGGCCAAATTAGGTCCGCTGATCTCCCGACCGACGGATCTGATAATTCAGAGGTTGTTGCATGAGATGGAGGGTTAAAATACCCTCCTTACCCTCCATAAAAACTATAAAAGAAGACCCAAGGCTCCCCTTTGTGGATCATCAACTTTATATCAACCCCTTATTAGCTTCTCTTCCACATTCTTCTATGATTCCCACCTCTCTGCAACTCCGACTTTCGTCTCGGTGCTCTTGATCTGAAGTACTGCCGCACCTCGCACAAGCATCCCACAAGCGACGTCGTCATCTATCTACCTTCTCTCTCTCTCTCTAGTTACTATTTAGCATAGCAATCTCTATTTTGAAAGATTGCTTCTAAATGCAATACAATTCTGATTATATATCTGAATCCCATACATATACACATATATAAATATCTGCTAGAACTAGTTTTCTGAAGAGCTTCGGCATAAAATCGTGATTGCCCCACTGCAAATGACCCAGTACTCACCAGATCTTATAAATTTATTTGTCGACATGTTTCGCGCTATACTACAACTAAATCATCTTTTAAAACGTGATTTACGCATCGAACAAGTTAGCATTGTTGGCGGGGAGGCAACAGAAATTCTTAAAGCTTATTGGTGCGAAGTTGAGATTTATAGCTTTCTATTTTCATTGAATTCATGTGTGCAGGAAAGCGAGGAACTCAGAACGAAACACGATAATGGGAATTGCGAGTTTGAATCTCAGGTAAGTACCCGCAGGTTAGTTAGATTAGAAAAAAAAATCATCAAAAAAGAAAAGGATTTGCTTGAACCTTAGGATTAGTTAGAGTTGCTTGCCTAATAACAATAAATATATATATATATCTCGATTTTCAGGCTGAAATAAATTCTCATCTTAATAATTCAATTCCTAAAGATATGCATGTCCAAAAATTCTCAAATTTTTACTGGACGTGAGATTTGAAGTCAGGAACAACATATCCAAATTTCACACAAATATGAGTTATAAAAAATTTTGAAAAATTTACGCACTGATCTGTTATCAAAATGATTATTGTTCCCGATTTTTCAGAGTTCAAATTATCATAAGAATTTTTATACAACTCCGATTAACTTGAAATTTATGGCACTAAATTTATGAGATAATAAAGAATTTAGGAAAAATTTGAAAAAAATATTTATTACATGTTTGGTTGCACGAATTATTTAATCACGAACTGAGGGTCAAAATAGACAATAAAACCTCCAGTACACTTTAAATCAGAAAAAAAAAGAAAACGTGCAGTAAAAATTCTTGAAAAATATTTTTTGAGTGCCTAGTTAGTGGTACAATAGGACCAATTGATTATATTGCTTGGGTCGCACCACTCATCAAATTTTTAGACTTAAAAGAATCGTCTAAATCTATCTGTGCTTAGGGTTTCACATTAAGGATAGAGCACACCTGCATTTACATACTTAAAGGAAATATATCCAACAATTAGGATCTGCAAAACTCTTGTGTGCCTCATCAGAACTTTGATTGAAGATATTAAATCAAGTAAACCCTAAAATTCACTAACACAAGCATTTGAATCCTAAAATTCACTTCATCATAAAAAAATTACTTATGAACCCCTTGTCTGTATACTCACACATTTGAAATCAATCTTAAAGGAAAACACCCCCTAACGCTCATCATATTCCAAAAGCACATCAAACCCAAGCTTAAAACTGAGTAGACGTGCCGTAAGCAGGACTAATAGTCTTTGGGACTTGAAATTAGATTGGAATAAGGTTAAGGCATTGTCTACTTGGACCCATTGGTGACAAGAAAAGTCGGTGTGGTAACCGTGTTAACCCTTAGTGGTGTCCTGCCATGCAGGGTGTCCTAGGGGGTCCTATCTTTTTGGCCAGCCAAGTAATTCAAGGGTTGAGCTAACCCAGTCGTGTTTTAGGAAGCCAAGATCAGGTCTATTTAGGAATAACACTCTAAGGACCAGTTTGATTACTTGCATTGAAAGGGTATTCTCTCATCTGTCTTCTCTCTCTCGTCTATAGACATTCTTCTGGTACATGCAAGGTAGAAGATCTCAAAATCCTAATTTGTTATCACCAATAGAAAGAAATCCAAGGAGAAGACCTATTTATCTAGAATCTGAATTTGAACCCTCTGCAATGGTTAGTCACCACGAGAAAGATGAGATCGTAGAGGAAGAACAAAATCTAAATCCAATGACCATCTTACAAAGGCAGATCACTAAGCAAGGCTAGCACCATAACAGGCAGATGTAGGTCATCGTGCAGGCCATCACCCGACTCCAAACTAGGAGAGCTGACCAGCCTCTTCATGACTTTTACAACCATCCTAATGCCCAACTTGAACCCTTTGTTAGGGTACCTCGGGATGGGGATGATTTTGAACTCAAACCTCAGAATATCAACTTGATTCCCTACTTCCATGGCTGTGAGTTAGATGACCCCTTTCACCACCTTCAATAGCTGCTACATATAGGAAGGACCTTTGGCCAAAGAAACATGAATGAAGGTCCCATGATGATGAAAATGTTCCCATTCTCCTTGACGAATAGCTGCTCATTTGTTGAGAATGATTGGTAGACCAATCCTAACCTGGGAAGATTTAAGGAGCACATTCCTAAAGAAATTCTTTCCCGTAGGAAAAACCAATGCTCTTAGATGTGCCATAACAACCTTTAAGCAGAACCATGGGGAACAACTACGTAAGGCTTGGGAGAGGTTCAATGATTTACCTAGGAAATGCCCCAATCATGGGATTCCGAAGTGGTACTTGGCTCATATTTTCTATTATGGGTTGAGTGATAATCTGAAGAATTTTGTCGATGCAGCATGTGGGGGCAATTTCCAAAGTAGAGACGTTGAGGGAGCCTTTCAATTATTTGAGAATATGAGCGAGAATTCCCTCAACAATGTCTCAATGTCTGCCTTTAACAGAGCTATTCAACCAAGAAGCAGAGTTTATGAAGTTAACAATAATTCACACTCGGTTGATTTAGAGCTAATTGCACAACGATTAGACAAGGTGAAACTCGTGGGAAAGAAATGTGGAGAATTTGGATAAGAAACTGGATAATCTTCTGAAGGGCGGGAGTTCCTGAGGTACAAAATCTAGAGTAAATCCTATGCCTACCCAAGGAGTGCCTATGTTAACCCACAACCAATTCCCCAACCCTCCAGATCAGGAATTAGTGCACAACATCAATAACCTAACCATGGCTCCACTTATGAGCCAACTGTACTTGGACCCATCTCTTTCTGGGTACTAAGGAGGGACCTTGATGCCCTTGAATTCTAAACTATGTAGTCTAATGCCTAGTTATCCTGAGGATGTGAATGCACTCCAGGGTTACACTAGAAATAAGCTGTATTGAAACACTTACAACCTTGGATGCACAACCATCCCAACTTTGCTTGGTCAAGTCAGAACCGACCTAGGGTCCTAACTTGACTAAGCCAAACACTTATGGGCAACCTAGCAGGTACACACAACCATGCACATATCAGCCACAACCTACTCAGGAAAGCCAACCCTCTGATCTGAGTCTAGTCCTCAAAGAAATGAGAGAAATGAATCTAAGGCAGAAGGAAGAAATGAATCAATTGAGGACAGAATTGACGGGACGACTGGACCAACTAGTTGATGCTAGACAACATAAGATGCTGCCATCCCAACTCATCCCAAACCCAAGAAACTTCAATAGCATTAACTAGCACAACACACGGGAGCAACAGGCACATATAGTTCAACTTGCTCCCCAGCGACCACCTGGTTTTACTAACCCTAATCAGGCTCCACCAATTTTGCAAAACCCACCTCAACCTTCTAACCCTAATGCCTTTACTAGTGCGGTAACCTTGAGAAGTGGGAGACAGATCCAAGATCCTTACCCCTCTAAATCTAAACCTAGACAAGATCTTGAGGAGCCTGAATCTGACCTAGGAGATCAAGAAAACAAGGATCAAGACCCAAACACATGATTTCTCTCAAGCTCCCTTTCCGAAAGCCTTGAACAAACCTAGGAAAAAGAAAACCAATTCATCTGAGGAGTGGCTTGATATTTTTAAACAAGTCCAGGTGAACATACCACTCCTAGAGGCTATTGAGAATATCCCAACCTATGTGAAATTTTTAAAGGAAATGTGCACACCTAAACGCCAGGCCAAATCAGCTAAAAGGGTAGTATTATCCGAACAAGCTAGTGTAGTTATCCTTAGAAACCCACCTTGAAAACAAAAGGATCTAGGAGCTCCTCTGATCTCATGTGTTATTGGAGATACTATTTTTGATAGGGCCCTGTTAGATTTAGGTGCCTCTATAAATTTGATCCCCACTATGTTATACGAAAAATTTAACTTTGGAGAGCTAAAACCTACTGAGGTCATGCTACAACTGGCCGATTGATCTGTGACCACACCACGAGGGATTGTTGAGGATATAATTATCAAGGACCATGATTTTTATTTTCCTGTGGATGTCTTGGTCCTTAACATAGAGGTACCAGAGAACTTGAAGAACACCCCGATAATTCTAGGAAGACCATTTTTTGCTACTACCAAAGTAAATATTGACTGTGAATCTAGCAGTATGGAAACCAAATTCGGGGATAAGAAGATAAAATTAACATCTTTAAGGCCATCAAACAATTTGAGGATTATGGAATGATAGAAGATTTTGATGACCATACTGTTGAATATTGTATAGAATTAGGAATAACCCAATCTGATCCTACAAGCCTTGACACCCAAACTAATCAAGAGGTCAACCCACCAATCACTAACTTGATTCCAAGACCTCTTGAGGGCAATTGTGATCCACCACTGGACCCTTTATCCCAAGGACCCAAACCTAATCTTAAACCTCTTCTAGATCATCTAAAATATGTTTTCTTGGGATCTGATCAGACTTACCCATTAATCATTAGCTCTCATCTAACCCCAACTCAGAAAATGCAATTGATTCAAGTTTTTTGAAGAAACAATATAGCAATTAGTTGGACATTAGATGATCTAAAGGGAATCAGTCCCACTTACTGCACCCACAGATTCTATACCGAGGACGGATCGAGACCCTCTCGAGAAATGCAGAGACGATTGAATCCTAACATGCGGGAGGTAGTGAAAAAGGAAATAATCAAGTGGTTAGACGCGGGAATAATCTACCCAATCTCTGATAACCCATGGATCAGTCTTGTACAAGCGATTCCTAAGAAAGCCGGGCTAACTATGATTATTAATGATAATGGGGAATTGATTCCAACCTACACAGCTTCCTCTTGGAGAGTCTATATCGACTACAGGAAGCTGAATGGTACAACCAAGAAAGACCACTTTTCACTTCCCTTCATTGATCAAATCCTGGAAAGGCTAATCAGCCAACAATTTTTCAATTTCTTGGATGGCTATTCTGGCTACAATCAAGTAACTATCCACCCCAAGGATCAAGAGAAAACCAGCTTTACATGTCCCTACGGAACATTTGCCTTATGTAGAATGCCTTTTGGATTATGCAATGCACCAGCTACCTTTCAAAGGTGTATGCTTACAATCTTTTCAGACGTAGTGGGTGATTTCATGGAAATCTTCATGGATGATTTTTCTATGTTCAGGGACACTTTTGAATCATGTCTGACCAATCTTGGAAAGACTTTACAAAAATGCATTGAGGTGAATCTTGTTCTATCTTGGGAAAAGAGTCACTTCATGGTCAAGGAGGGCATAGCCCTTGGCCATGTTGTGTCTGTAAAAGGAATTGAAGTGGATAAAGCCAAGGTGGACACTATAATCAAGCTCCCACCACGTTCGACGGTTAAGCAAGTAAGATCGCGATGAGTGGGTTTTGGTGAAGTAAAATCAGGGTTTCAAGAATCCTTCGTTGTAGTTTGCAAAACACATTATCAAATAAGATTTTTAATCGAAACTCCAAGGGAGTCCCGAGTCGAACACAGGGAGGCGACATTTACTTTTATTGAAATCTGTGCTTCGTGCTATTTCTTTGTAGTGTTTTAGGGTTTTGTGATATTTTTTATTTTTTTTTGTATAAATATGATATATCACAATGTCATTCAAAACGTCTATTACAATATGCTAAAATATAAAAGAGATAGGAGTGAGAAGAAACCTCCCAAATCGGCTGTTTGGCGAGACGATGGTGCTTGGAGGCAACTTGGACGAAGAGGGTGAGGTGCTGGACGATGGAGGTGAGATGCAGGAGGATGCCGGGTAGAGGAATGCTTCATTAAGGCTTCGGAATGGGGATGAGGAGCCGGAGGTGATCTTCTACCAGAATGGAGGTAGGAGAACTGCTCCAAGGCTTCTTATAAAGGTGGTGAGATGGAGGACGAATATTTGGTGGGGTATAGGAGCATTACACTAATAAGAGACCTTTGGAGCTTGGGAATAAGCTCTAAGGGAGCTTTGGTAGGCTACTGGAGCTTAGGAGTAGGTGGAAGTAGAGTAGGTAGAGATGGTTTGGAAGGAAAGGGGTCATGGTGTTTATATAGTGGTGGAATGGAGGTGTTTTGCGTGCACGAGTCTTCAGCAACATTTCAAACATCGTTAAAGATCCGTCAGGGGTGTCGCTATACATTCAAGCTCCTTGGCTGGCGTGAGGAGGCACGGCTATAGCTGGTGTAGTGGGAGGAGATTGTCAGCTGTTGGATCAGGCGCGGATGGATGAGATCACAAGGAGATCGTGCGTGCTCGCAGATTCAAACACGCATGCATCGCTGGTAGCTGTTGGATGAACCATCGTACGACTAGGGGTGCCCGCAGATCGCGCCTTTGCAATCATTCAAGTCACACGCCCACTGGTCGAGGAAGCATCTACACCGTTCAATCTTGATCATGTGGCTGAGGAGCGAGCGCAGATCATGCCTCTCGTGAGATTTGAATCATGCTAATTGCGTGATTGCGAAGATTGGACAACAGATAATAAGCTTCGTTGACTTAAATGAGCGCTCCAAATGGCGTGCGTCTACCTGAGCATGCGTCTAGACCTCTTCGAGCGACGTTTCCTCGCACATGTGCAACGCTGGCCGCTCAATCAAGATCGAGCAGTCCAATTTCTTCGAGCGCTGAAGAGGGCGCAACGAATTGCCACTCGATCTTGCGTCCCCTCTTTGCGAAACAAGTGCGCTGCCACTATGACAAGGGTACCCGATTGTCATGTGGAGGGATGGGTGCAGTTGTGGCTCGATTGTTGGATGAGGATCCAGCAGTCGTGATCAGATCTTCCTTAAGGTACTTTTGGAGGAGGCCGGGTGATGTTTGGACGATTCTCAGCCATTGGATTGAGATTCAACGACTAGAATTCTCTCCTTGAGGCGAGGCTGGGGGCTGCAACTCATGTAGGGAGCTTGGATGGCGCCACGTGGCACCATATGGGATGTCCATCTCCTTCTTGGAGAGGTTGCTATGGAGCTCTGATCGAGGTGATTTTTACACTGACAGACTGTGAACATCACTCTAGATCCATCCATATGGTCGGATTCTTCATCCAAAGCCCATAAAGATTTCGCACTACCTCCTGGTCATATAAAATGTTGGAATTAATATACAAAATATACAAACTATCCTAATTGCAATGCAATGAATGTTATGAAATATTTATACTATGATATGCAATGCTAGGCTTAGGAGCTATCATAAATAAACATTTTATCATGAATTCATGCACGTTTATCAGATCATTTCTCGAACATGTGGGATTTTATCGTCAATTAATTAAGGATTTTTCTAAGGTGGCGAGGCCCTTCAGCAACTTGTTGGTAAAAGATCAATCCTTTGATTTTGATTCAAATTGCTTGAAGGATTTCAATCAGCTGAAGGAGGCTATTACATAATCACCCATCTTACAACCTCCTAATTGGGATCATCCTTTCGAAATCATGACCAACGCCTCTGATTATGCCATTGGGACAGTCTTGGGACAAAAGGTAGACAAGAAACCGTCTGTGATTTACTATGCTAGTAAAACTCTGGATGAGGCTCAAAGAAACTACACCACCGCAAAAAAAGAGTTGCTACCCGTAGTGTTTGCTCTGGAGAAGTTTAGACCTTACCTACTGGGATCTCATGTCACAACCTTCACTGATCACACTACATTAAGACACCTGATGTCTAAAAAGGATGCAAAACCCAGATTAATCAGATGGATCCTTTTGATGCAAGAATTTCATTTAGAAATCCAAGAATAATCTGGTGACCAAAATGTAGTAGCAGCTCATCTCTCCAGAATCCTTATAGACTCTACAACTCCTCAACTCTGTGATTCTTTCCCTGATGAGACTCACTTGACTGTTTGCAAACTACCTTGGTTTGTAGATATTGTCAACTATTTGGCCATTGGAAAACTACCCATGGATTGGCCTAAGTATAAGCGGGATAAGTTGATTTCCAATGCCAAATACTACTTTCGGGAAGACCCAGAGCCATTCAAAGTTTGCAAGGATCAGGTTATCCACCACTGTATTCCAAATGAGGAAATCACAAGTGTACTAGAATTCTACCACACTTTTGCTTGCGAAGGTCACTTCTCAGGAAAAAAGATGGCAACCAAGGTACTATAGAGTGGATTATATTGGTCATCTTTATTCCGTGACTTCTACAACTTCTATAGGTCATGTATCAATTGCCAAACTCTAGGAAACATAAAGAGGAAGGACATGATGCCCCTAAATCTAGTCCTTGAAGTCAAAATCTTTGATGTTTGGGGCATTGATTTTATAGGACCTTTTACCAATTCATTTGGGTACCTATATATTCTGGTTGTAGTTGACTACATATCTAAATGGATTGAGGCTATCCCAACCTGAACCAATGACCATAAAGTGGTCATAGACTTTGTAAAGGAAAATATCTTTAGTCGATTCGGTGCACCCAAAGCCCTGATCAATGATGGCGGGTCCCATTTCACTCACAATCAATTCAGGACCTTACTAACCAAGTATGGAGTCACTCACAGAATCTCTACTCCATACCATCTGCAGACCAATGGATAAGCTAAAATCTCCAATCGAGAAATTAAGAAAATCCTTCAAAACACTGTCTGCCCGGATCGAAAGGATTGGTCTATCAAATTGGATGATGTTCTCTGGGCCTACCGGACAGTGCATAAAACTCCAATTGGAATGTCTCCATTCCATCTAGTCTACAGAAAATCTTACCATCTGCCCGTTGAACTTCAACAAAAAGCTTATTAGGAAATCAAAACACTTAACGTGGATCTTGTCTGGACGATAAAGAAAACTCCAGTTGACTGAATTGGATGAAATATGAAATGATGCTTATGAGAGCATGAGAATCTATAAGAATAGGACAAAAGCCTTACATAAGTACATCTCCAGAAAAAGCTTTGTCCCTAATTAAAAGGTTTGGTTATTTGATGCGTGCTTAAAGCTCTTTCCGGGAAAATTAAGATCGAAGTGGACAGGTCCCTTCATTGTAAGAAAAGTCTACCCTCATGGAGATGTGCTTATCCTGAATCCCAAGACCGACCATGAGACAAAGGTGAATGGTCAGAGGTTGAAGCCTTATATCACGCAGAATTGCCGATGGTCACACTACCCTTCTAGAATCTTCTTAGAGCTGAACTAAGTTTGGCAAATAACGTTAAACTTAGTGCTGGCTGGGAGGCAACCCAGTATTCTTTACAGATAGTTTTGCATCCTCTGCATCCATGCTAACCTTGATCAACAAGCATAGTCAGGTGATATCCCCTCCTCTTGCTTATTATATTTTGATTTTCGTGCAAACATTTAAATGAGGATATTGTAATGAATAGGCATGGGGGGCTAGACATTGCATGTCTTCTTTATGTGTCCAAAAAAAAAAATTGCATTTAGGCATAAAGAATTTTTATTAATGTTTTATTGGGGATTTATTCTTAAGTTAATTCCTGAATTTAGAATCCAGTAAAATCACACTTACACATAGAATTTGCAATGGATCCTCTATGAAGATCGATAAACATCTTTAGTTTGTCGAAAAGAAGCAATGCTTCTTCTCTTGAACCCTTGGAAAGTAATTAGGGAGTCAGGCAAACTATCTTCTAACAGATCCACCAAATAAGTGTAAGGTGAGATTAGAAAGTCTACTGATGCTAGTATGAGAAATCATAACTTCTAGATAATCAGATAATGATACTCAGAGTTAGACATAGTTTTTGCACTCAGTTTCTACGTACAAATTCTTATTGTGAATATTGTGAGAGCCACCAAATAAGGCAAAATGCGTCAAAAGCATGTTCTGATAAAAGTAGGACTAAAGTAGATAGTCACGACCATCCATTATGAAATCCTCAACTGAAGGAAGGTAATAATGTCAATGTTAGAAATATGTTGTCCTATCCATCCCCTTCCCGATGCCAAGAATAGTCACTTCCACCAAATAGGTCACCTGATATCCTCTTGAACACCCCTATTCCCGAATAATGCCTCGTAAATGAAAGTTCATATGCTATACTGCATTGCGTTAGTAGATATTAGGATGTGGAAAAAAAAAGAAAAAGAAAAAAACATAGATGAAAGAAAAATATATATATTTAAAAAATAGATGAAAAAGAAAAGAAAAGAAAAATATATACATAGAAAAAATTAGAAACAAAAGAAAAAGCAGAAAAAAAAGAGTATGAGTTTAAAGTTTATTTCAATTATAATGAGGCAACACCTACCAGTCTCGCATTCCACCAAATACAGCCTTGACCTACTTTTCTATATTTCTGGCCGTTTGAATACGGGCTAAGGAATTCTAACTTACGTAGAGTTATTAGAACCTAATTAAAGTGATAATGTCAGGAGATACCACGAAATATACTGACAAATCTAGAGAGGTTGTAAACTCTAAAATAAAGAAAATAAAAAGAAAATGAAAGGAAGAGAAAGATAGAGAATGAGTACAAAGGAATTAAAAAGAGCACAGTTTCTCCACCTCTCTTTGAGTTGAATTATTTAATAGTCTGCAAATTTAAGTTCCAAAGTACTAGCCTATATGTAGCACCAGATGAGTGTGAGCCACCAAATACAAATATACTTGACTCAGAAATCTTCTACCTAAGCTAAAAATCGGGGTTGAATTTACATATTATCTTATAACCCTGAGAGGAGAAACCTGCCTATCTCAATAGATTTTTACTTAGGGTCAAGTACGAGCTTTAGATGTGGATTGACTTTTCACTTGGATCTATTGCATAGGCTACAACAAAACACGTTCACGAATTTCTGAATTTCTAAAGTTTTGGATGAAAATAAAAGAAATAAATCTCTAGTCAAATTCTTGATAAAAATATGTCATGTAGGATCACTTTGCATTTAGTCTTGCATTTGCTAAGGACCAGCAAGATTTAGACATGAGGGTGTGATTACGCAACAATCATGTACCTAAATCACCTAAATTAAGCTAGATTCTAGCATAACTTAGGAGCAATGCATTCATAAGCATCACAATTTGCACAACAGCTAGTTTATTAGTCATATAGATAATATCATCATTTTATGTACTAAAAGAAAGATGAAATAAATTGCAGAAGATTCAAAGCCGTGGATGATAGATCAGATCGTACAAATCTGATCAGGATGACGATGGGAGTTCAACGCTTCCAAAATCGTCTCGATCAGACAACTAGAGCATCTTGTGTATTCCTGAGAAAAACAGCGGCCACGAAGCTAGATGACAAAGATCAAAGCTTAGATAAAAATCCAACTGCACAGTAACAATGAAAATCAACCCGATCGGAGCTCAGATAAAAATCCGATTAATGATCGCAGTCCAATGGTACAAAAATCAACCCGATCGGAGCTCTATAGCACCAAATACAAAGAAAAGAAGATGGACGGCCACAATGGCGTGACGTAATGCCATCACAGCCGCCCCTCATTGCCGTCCCATCTCTAAAGACCATCCCTCACCCGATCTCAACCGTTGGATGGCCATCCAATGGTCCACAAGCCGCGACGTCGCAGCTTCAACCACGCCTCATCAAAGAAGAAGATCTCGACCGTTGGATCTTCATCCAACGGTCGAGAATAAGTTGCCTTAAAACGTAAATGCAACAAAGCAAAGGCACAACGCAGTGGTTAGCGCCTTAGCGCTTAAGCAACTAGCGCCCGTTCAATTCGTGCCTCACAAGAAATTGAAGGGGAGTTGGGCACAAGCGCAATTGCACTATCAAATGGCGATCAGAGGACGCAGACGCAACCACGTGGCATGATCATAGCATGCCGTGGGAGAACGTTGGATCCAACGCATGCGTAACGTGCGAACTCATGTGTTTCCTTTGTCGCGAAGGAGATGCGAGCGTGAGTTAAGCCATCCGATCTCGATCGGACTGCTGAGGATGAGGCGCTCAAATTGAGCTAGAGGCGAGTGAAGGAAATGAATGGGTGCACGTGGGCGAAGTAGATCCGTCTGATCTTGATCCAAAGCTACAGAACGTGCCACGTGTCGCCACGAGGTTGAATCCGGGTATAGGAGATTTTGAAGGTGTTCTGAGGCCAAATCAAGTTTGTTGATCTCCCGGTCAATGGATCTGATTATTTAGAGGTTGTTGCATGAGATCGAGGGCTAAAATACCCTCTTTGCCCTCCATAAAAACTATAAAAGCAGACCCAAGGCCCCCCTTTGTTGAACATCAACTTCATATCAACCTCTTATTAACTTCTCTTCCACCTTCTTCTATGGTTCCTGGTTAGACTTGAATAAGTTGTGTTAATATGGTGAAATTATCGTTGAAGTTATTATAGTCGGTTAACCTAAATTGAGTCTAACCATCTTTCACAAAATTTTTAACCTGGCCTACTTGATTTTTATCTTGGTTACTTTTAGGCCTAGGGTCGATCTCAGGGAGGCGGGAATTAAAGGTCAAGGAGTTTCTACGCCTTTCCTAAAACGTATCTCTTCCTTGCGTTTATTATGTTTTTGATTTTTTCTATTTAAGATTTTTTTGTTGATAATATTATCCTTGAGGCACACCCTCAAAATCAAGTTCTTGGCTTTGAGCCAAATGGTTCTTGGCTTGTAGCCAACTTGGGGTTTCCAAAAACTGGTCCTGTTATTCGCCAGACCTAATACCTGCAAGACAAGAATTATCTTTTCTTTTTTACTCTTTTTTTCATCTTTTTAATAGCAATAAACAAAGGGTAAATAAAAACAAGGTGGGTTGCTAGCAAAGAAAGGAATACCTAGCTTAATATATGTATAGATATATAATAGATACAGTATCAATATATATATGTATATATTATATATAGGGGTGGAGGTGGAAGTGGAAATGGAGTATAGTACAGTGTCAGGTTGGTCCATGTCTAGTAAGACGCAACCCACAAGACGAAGTGCCGCGTGGAGTGTGGGGCGGATGTGTGGAGTGTGTGTGGAGGCGCTTGCTTTGCGCGGATATTGGGGAATATCAGCAACTGGTGTATATATTCCCACGATATGATGCGTGGAGTGACTAGTGCACGGGCGTATGGGTGGTGAAGTGTATATATGGATGCAGGTAGATGGATGTATATGTAAATATATATATATATATGTAAACATATATATATGTATATATGTATGTATATATTTATAAATATATATATATGTATATATATATAGTTGTATATGTATATAGATATGTATATGTATATATGTATATATGAATATATATTTATATATGTATATATATATGTATATATGAATATATATTTATATATATGTGTGTGTGTGTGTGTGCGCGTGTGTGTGTGGAGGTGTGAGTATATAAGGGCGTGTGTGAGTGTGTACAAGTGTGTGTGAGAGAGTACAAGTGCATGTACAAGTGGGTGTGTGTGTGCGCGCTGGCGGATGAGGGGGAGTGTAGCAGATAAGCCGTCTGCTGCGTAGCCCCGTCGTCTGACGCATGATGGGGCGCGGGCACAGGAGGACGAGCGTGCGCGGGGCACTGGAGGGAGCGCCTGCGCTGTCTTCGTGCGCGGGCAGGTACGGGTGAGCGCAGCGCAGCGCACTACGTAGCGCAACGCGCAACGCTGTGGACGGTGCAGGCCCGGGCGCGGATGCTGGAGACCGGCTGGAGCGGGTGACACGGAAGAGAGAGAGTGCCAAAGCCACCGAGGAAGTGAGAAGTGAGCCAGTGGCACAGTGTCACGCAAACCGCGTGCTACAATGTGCTACAGTGCGCGTGCGGTCTGCCGATCGGCAGCGGCCGGTTTCGCGTGTGCGAGCGCGCTAGGAAGCGCCTGCGCACGTGGAAAAGAGCTGCGCAGGCCTGCTGGTGGGAAATCAAGGGGCGGTGGGGGTGATAGAAAATAATCAATCAAGTGGTTTTTAATCCACTCGCCCCAAGAAATTCCCAAGAAGTGTTTTTAGATTTTTTTTATTTTTATTTAGGTGATAAGTTAACTTAAGTTGCTAAGAGAGGGAGAGACCCACCTTGTGGGCTACGCTCCAATGCGGCACCGACTACTTCATGCTCTCGCTCTTGGAGTCGCCCACATTTCCGACCTCCTCTGCTTGTCTCCTCCTTGCAACCGGTTTACCTGTACACAAGCAAACAAAACACCCGTGAAGAGAAGGGTGTGAGAAGAGAAAATCAAAGGGATGAGAGTAGAAAACTTACCTCAATTTGCGCCTCCCCGGAAATGGCGCCAGAAAAAGCGTGGTTAGACTTGAATAGGTTGTGTTAATATGGTGAAATTATCGTTGAAGTTATTATAGTGGGTTAACCTAAATCGAGTCTAATCATCTTTCACAAAATTTTTAACCTGGCCTACTTGATTTTATCTTGGTCACTTTTAGGCCTAGGGTCGATCTAAGGGAGGCGAGAATTAAAGGTCAAGGAGTTTCTACGCCTTTCCTAAAACATATCTCTTCCTTACGTTTATTATGTTTTTGGTTTTTTCTATTTAAGATTTTTCTGTTGATAATATTGTCCTTGAGGCACACCCTCAAAATCAAGTTCTTGGCTTTGAGCCAAATGGTTCTTGGCTTGTAGCCAACTTGAGATTTCCAAAAACTGGTCCTGTTGTTCGCAAGATCGAATACCTGCAGGACAAGAATTATCTTTTCTCTTTTACTCTTTTTTTTTATCTTTTTAATAGCAATAAACAAAGGATAAATAAAAACAAGGTGGGTTGCTGGCAAAGAAAGGAATACCTAGCCTAATATATGTATAGATATATAATAGATACAATATCAATATATATATATGTATATACTATATATAGGGGTGGAGGTGGAAGTGGAAGTGGAAGTGGAAATGGAGTATAGCACAGTGTCAGGTTGATCCACGTCTAGTAAGACGCAACCCACAAGACGAAGTGCCGCGTGGAGTGTGAGGCGGATGTGTGGGAGTGTGTGTGGGGTACTTGCTTTGGGCAGATATTGGGGAATATCAGCAACTGCTGCAGATATTCCCACAATATGATGCGTGGTGGAGTGACTAGTGCACGGGCGTATGGGCGGTGAAGTGTATATGGATGCAGGTAGATGGATGTGTATATATATATATAGTTGTATATGTATATAGATATGTATATGTATATATGTATATATATATGTATTTGTATATATATATATATATGAATATACATTTATATATGTATATATGTGTGTGTGTGTGGAGGTGTGAGTATATAAGGGTGTGTCTGAGTGTGTACAAGTGTGTGTGAGAGAATACAAGTGCGTGTACAAGTGGGTGTGTGTGTGTGCGCTGCCGGATGAGGGGGAGCGCAGCAGATAAGCCATCTGCTGCGCAGCCTCGTCGTCTGATGCGTGATGAGGCGTGGGCGCAGGAGGACAAGGGCACGCGGGGCACTAGAGGGAGCACATGCGCTGTCTTCGTGAGCGGGCGGGTGCAGGCGCAGGCGCAGATGCTGGAGAGTGGCTGGAGCAAGTGACACGGAAGAGAGAGAGCGCCAATGGCACCAGCTAAGTGAGAAGCGAGTCGGTGGCTACAATGCCCCGCAGACTACGCGCTACAGTGCGCGCGCGGTCTGCCGACCGGTAGCGGCCGGTTTTGCGTGTGCGGGTGCGCTAGGAAGTTCCTGTGCGGGCGGAAAGGAAATGCGCATGCCTACTGGTGCGCGCGCGGTGGCTGACAGCTGCTGGTGGCTGACGGACGTGCTGCTGGAGCTTCTGAGCTTGAAGCTCTGGTGATGGCGGAGAAGGTGATTAGCGATGAAAACGAAAGGCGAATCCACCACGCCCACCTGCTCACGAAGGAGCTGGGCAGTGGTGGAACTCATAGTGGTGGTTGTGGGACCACTGTGGGTTTTCTCCTACCTACAGTGGTCTCTTCTCAGCGAGAAGAGCTACTGTGTATGGAGAGGGAAAGGGGAGGAGGTTGGCCTGACGGTGGATGAAAGTGCCTGTGTGTGTCTGTAAGGGCATGCCCGCACGAGGGAGAGGGCCAGGGGTTTTAAAGAGGAAGATGTATGCCAACACCATGCTGCTGGCAGCACACCTCTTGCCACGCTGTTGGCAGGAGGTGTGGCGTGAAGAGGCGCGCATGCTCACTGTCCTGCAGCTGCGAGAAATTCAAAATAAAAAATGAGAAGATGGTGAAATTGCGATGTCGCACTTAATGAAGATGTTAATTAATGGTAGTAGAATGGATGGCCAATTATTCACACTCTCCTCCCCTCTCTATAAATGCATCCAGTCGTCTTTTTACAAATGCAATTATAGCTATATAAGATACAATGGCAGTGCTAGGGAAATACTCAAGATGGCATTTTTACTGGTGTATTTTTGGTGTGCAAACATACCCCCATGCTTATCTTTTTCTAGTCCCTAGCAAAACATTTTGTATTATATTTAGAAATGATCTTAAGCTGAAGATTTTCTTCTGAGATGTGTTTATCTGCTAGATATTGTGAGAACCCATTACAGAGAAGACTACCAGTACTTTAAGTCTTACATGACATAGACCATCTCTCGACTAACCTGGACTATTGATATTTAAAACTTAAGTACGATTTCCAAGACTCAGAGGGTTTTGCTGTACTCGAAAGCTCAAGAGATTATGGTTTATGCATAGTGAAGGATCAAGACTGACCAGATGAACATTAAGACCCAAGCCCAGGGTTTCACGAATTTTTAAGTGCAGGTTGGTCCCAATTTCAGCTCATGTCTTCGGATTGACCCTTAAAAAGATGATGGAAAGCTCAACCCCCATTTCATTGCTTTTATGGCTGAAGGAATATATGGTAGAAGCAGGTATATATGACGTAACCTGAAAACCTTTTGGAGAGGAGAATTTACAGACATTTGAAAGATATACTAACTTATTTGTAAGATTTTTTTTTTTGAAATAAGTGTCAGTATATCTCTTACAACTTTATTTGGAGGAGCACACATTTTTTGTGAGAGAGTATCTTTTTGGTAGAAAGAGTTTCTCTAAGACACAAGACTAAAGCCTGGGATAAGAAGTCTACCTGTGCGCACAGGTATAGACTCCACCTTCCCTAATGAACACTAGGGTTGGATCTTATGTTCACCTGGTCTTTCTTGATTTGTGTAGTGTAAACCAAAATTACTTAAGCTTTCAAGTAAAAGCAAACCAACGAATCATGTACCGATGACTCAGGTACAAGAATACGTCCTTAGTTAGGAGAGATTCTGGTCTATCTTGTCAATGCTTAAGTGAATTAAGCCAAGCCTGAGCGAATCAAGCTTCTGTGGCCTAGAAAATCTTCAAAACAGTGGTTGCATATCCATAAACACTTTTTTTTTCAGCCTTCTGATCATTACTAAACAAATTTTTTTTTTTGCTATATACATATTTATAGATGGATATATATAATGGAAGCTGCATGATACAATATAATACCCAGATCCTATGGATGCCTGTCCACCCCCCCATGCCAAACGACGCTGTCCTCATATGCATGCAGGGTAGAGCAAGGTCCAAAGATCAAGGAACGAGAGCTGATGTGCATGGTATATAGCAGGGCGGTAGGGTGGGTGGATGGTGGGTGGTGAAATGAAAAGTGAAGAAGTGCGAAGTGAAGTGACATGAAATTGTATAAGTGATAGTGGGGGAGTGTTGCTGGGGTGCCTCCCAACGAGCGCTGAATTTAACGACCCCAGTTGGACTCAGAGTGAGGCACAAAATTAGTTACCCTCTAGCAGGCAATAGTTTCACCAACGGGGGTAGGTTCATGAGTAAGATAGGGTTTTAAACACTGCCCATTGACCATAAATTTATGCCCAGATTTGGGATCTTCAATTTCAACGGCACCATTGGGAAATGGTCTCGAGACTAAGAAGGGACCAGTCCATTTGGACTTCAATTTCCCTGAAAAGAATTTGAGCCAGGCATTGTAAAGCCAAACTTGCTGAGATGGCTTAAATTCCTTCCGCCGAATTCGGCTGTCATGAAAGGCCTTAGTACGTTGTTTGAAAGTTAAGGCAAAATCATAGGTGTTATAACCAGGGCATCAAGCATCGTTTAAGACGTCTAGGAAGTGGTCCAAACGTCTGGTCAGACGTCTGGAAGCCTTCCAAGATGTTTGGAATTAAATTTTTTTGGCGTACGGGTTCGCGTCTGCGCACATGCGCGCGCAGACTAAACCCGCCGCCCTCTTTCCTCCCTCCCTGTAGATGCAGCCTTTTCCTCTCTCCCCGCGGCTACATTCAAATACACCCCTCTCTCTCCCTCACCCTCACTCCACCGCCTTCTTCTTCTCCCTGTTAGCGAGAGCGTGAGCGGGCAAGGGCGGCAGCAGCGGTTGCTGCGAGTGTGTGGGGAGGAGGGGCTGCTGCGAGAGGAAGAGAGAGCTTGGCCACGAGGGAGCAAGCTCGCCGGAGCAGCCAGAGCCGACCGGTGGGTGCGCAGCAAGCGTGTGGTGCTGGGGAGGAGCTGCTGCAACTCAGGCAGCAGGCGGGCGCAGCGCGGCACGGTCGTGCGCAGCGGGCGGAGAGCGAGAAGGTCCTGATTCTGGGAAAATTTCCCAGAATCAGACGTTTGGACATACGTCCAGACGACGTAGGAGACATCTGGAGGAAAGTCCAGACATCTGAAAGGTACGACATTTTACCTTCCTCCTTTCGCGTGTACGACCACGCAGCCGTTCCGCCGAAGGTTTCTGCATCGCTTCATGTTGAGGATGACCGCGTGTGCGTGCAGGTATCATTCGGGAAGGCGCAAGGGCACGCCATTCCACACAGATCGGACATCTAGGCACAGCACCAGACGATGAAGAGGGTCTCCAGACGTCCGGAGTGATAGTCAGACGTCTGGAAACTAAGTCCAGATGGTTCAGCGGGCTTCTGGACATCTGAAGAATCGCGTAGATCAAGGCATGACCTAAGCTATCATTTAAGACGTCTGGAAGATTTTCCAGATGTCTGATTTTAGGCAGACTTGTCGTTTTTGACCCGTTTAGGGTCTATTCGGAGTTCGTTTTTCGCATTTCAAGTTTCATTCTTCTCAGATTTAGTTCCTCAACATGTTTACACTAATTGTATACTGTTCTGAGTAGCTCCTTGTAATTGATCCTTGTGTTAGGACCCCATTCCTTTGCGGCTCTGGGGGTTGCGGAGGCACGCGGGCTTGCCGATCACGCCCCCATAAATCCCAATTTTGTAGGTAGAGTGGCTTCCCTTAGTTAATTACAAACATTAATGCATATCTAAATTAAATTATAGATCCTAGGGTATGGTGTGAATCCTAAGACCTGAAAACTAGACTGAATGGTAGATCTTAGGGTATGGCATGAATCCTAGGACCTGAAAACTAAATTGAATGATAGATTCTAGGGTGTAGCACAAATCCTAGGAACATAAAACATGGAAACAAATGTCTTAAATGCCTGAATTGCAGTCTTGGATAAGTGGATAAAATAATGATAATTGCCTGTAATTGGATAACAGCTGCCTGTGAAATGTAGAGTACTGTTACTAGTAACTGTTGCATGTAATTTCTGTTGGGTGAAATTAAATACGAGCTACTTGTATACAAATTGGAAAGAAAAAGAAGTTGAATGTTGGAACACATACTATATGCGAATAAACTAGAAATGATGAAACCTAGTATGGCTTGGCCTTAGAAACATAAACATGAACCCTACGGGGAATTAGGAGTAGAACTCCTGGAAATAAATGGGATAGAACTGGAAAGGTGAATGGGAAAATTTGTTGTCTCTTGGGTACGTAGTACCAAGGAAAGCACCTATTACCTCTTAGTACAGAGGAGAGCCAGTCGCCCTAGGGACCCGGGGTTAGGTCTGGCCACTTTGTACCGACTCTTGGCCCTCGCGTACACCGTACCGGGGAGAGCTACTAGTGTAGGGAGGGAGCTAGCCACCCCACGGGCCCCGGGGTTCTGCTAGCCCTCCTACACCGACTTGTTACGCCCGTTGGGCAAACTACGGTAGTTAGGCGAGGGTGCGCGGACTGTGGAGGGGCAAGACCCCTATTTGGCTACTATGGAGGGGCTGGAACACTGTTAGTGAGAGGGCTCTGCCCTATACTGGTTCCGTGCTGTGCTTTGGGCGCCCCCTTATACGGAAACGACTGACTGCGTGCCAGTGCGGGGTAGCTACCCGTGCGTTTATCGCGCGTGCCGTAGTCACTGTTACGTCTGTCAGTGACCTTGGGGTGGTTGACTGAGGGTAGGACCACCACGGGGGACTCTCCCGGCCAGGAGAGCACCACGTGTTACTTCTACTTTTCGGAAAAGACTGCAATCAAGATCGTTCCCACGAGGAGCATTCAAGATCAAGAGAAAGATCTGAGAAATAATTCAATAATGAATAAGTGGAAAAATAAAGAAAGAGATTAAAAATATAACAACTACTGTCTACCTTACTATTTTTCTTAGCTTTTGGTTGCCACTCTACTCAGTGTTTCGCTGACGTGTCACCTCTGTCACCTTTTTCAGGACCAGGTGTTGAGCAGCCAGAGCCGACGACTGTAGAGGGTGCTGGGTCTAGTAGAGTCCAGTAGTTTTACTTGTGTAGTACCCACTGTACTTCTTCTGTTGTAGTGAGTATTTTCTGTTACCACTGTACTCTTTTACTGTAAGCTTCATGTTTATGTATCTGTTATTTCTTTACTGTTGTAGTGGTGTATACTGTAGTATTTCTTTTCTTTACTACTGTATTTTGTTACTGCTAGTTATAGGCATGGTGAATGTGGTTTATTTTGCTGCGCTTTTGGTTACTTTCTCGTTGGACGACTGGATCTTGAGATCAATCGAGTCGGTCCGATTCTCGTGTCTTATAGGGATTCGGGAATCAGATCGTAACAAGATGGTATCAGAGCAAGGTCGTCTCGAGAAGTGAACCAACTGACTGGAAAATAACCAATTCACGTGTCTGTAACTAGAGTAGCTACCACAACGTTTCTCTTGACATAAGCTCTTAGACTTCTTCGTTAGACATCATTTCATATTGACGTGTTTCCGTTCTGTTTTCGCATCTCCTTACTGGAGATGCCTTGTCGTGGAACTAGGAGGGTGGGCCGTGGGCGCGGCCGAGGTCGAGGCCTGAGGGCCAGATGTGTCAAGCTTGGAGTACATGCTACCCCTTCTCTTCTCCTGAGCATACCATCTCCGGACCTCATCCATCTGATTCAAGAGGTGGTTCGAGAGGAATTTCAACTTCCACCCACTTCGCCGCCCCCTCATCTCCCTTTAGAGGGTACGACAGGGGAGTTTGTCGTGGAACAAGATTTTCGCTCACACTAGGCAGGTTAGGAGAGCTCAATGGAGGCACAAGGCGCCCGCAGGAGAGCCATCACGTTTTGCGAGGCCATCAGTGGCCTTTGGGGGCCCTCGACAGGGGCCAGCTGCTAGCACCGGATCCCCGCCCAGCCACCAGCAGGGACCCACTGAGGGCGGGAGTCGGGTTCCCCTCTGCTACCAGTGTAGCCAGCCGGGCCACATCAGGAGGGACTACCCATCTAGGGCAGGAGGTCAGCAAATGCTTCCCACGCCGAGCACCAGAGGGCGAGCAGGAGGCCACGGGTTCCAGGCGCGAGGAGGACAGCCGCCCCGAGGAGGATACCGGCCTGTTATCACTAGCTCCGCCCCGGGCCTACCTGTTTTGTCCACTCCAGTACCGAGGAGTGTCGCGACGTCGTGACTCACGGAGACATCATAGCATCAATCTATACGATAACAGGTATGGTTACAAGGTTTGGTCTTTTGGAGTATGTAATTCCTGCTTCTAGTACGATGTACCTTCTTGCTCTACGAGTTGTTGCTACTCTAGAGTCTGATAGCACTCCATTAAGGGGATTAGTGGTAATCAGAAATCTAGGCGGCCAGCTGTTTGTAACTGGGGAGGTAATACAGGTTGTGGGGTCAGTGTTGGGGGCCACAGCCTTCCCGCTAACCTGATTATGATACAGATGGACGACTTTGCCGTAATTCTGGGATGGACTGGTTGTCCGCTTACCACGCCTTGGTGGACTGTTTTGAGAGAAAGATCGTCTTCTCCATACCGGAGTTGCCTTCTTTCAAGTTCCACGGTCAACCAGTGGACGGAAGCTTCGGGTGCATTTCAGCACTTCGAGCGACGAGACTTTTGAGCCAGGGGTGTGAAGGCTTCCTAGATTGTGCGGTGGCAGAGCCCAACCCTGTAGTAGATTTTCAGAGTATCCCGGTGGTCAGAGAATACCCCGACGTGTTCCCAAACGAGTTGCCATGACTACCACCCGAGCGTGAGATCGAGTTTGAGATCTCACTAGTACCAGGGACCAGCCCCATCTCCACAGCACCGTACAGGATGGCACCACTTAAGCTGCGAGAGCTCAAGTCTCAGTTGCAGGATCTTTTGGAGAAGGGCTTTGTGAGGCCCAATGCATCTCCCTGGGGAGCCCCGATAATGTTTGTAAAGAATGATGGTACCCTACGCCTTTGTATTGAGTACCGACAGCCGAATAGGGTCACCATCAAGAACAGATATCCGCTGTCGAGGATTGATGACTTGTTTGACCAGCTGCGAGGTGCCATGGTATTCTCCAAGATCGACATGAGGTCTGGATACCACCAGTTGAGGATCAAGGAGGCAGACGTCTCCAAGACAACTTTCCGCACCCGGTACGGACACTACGAGTTTCTGGTCATGCCGTTTGGGCTGACCAATGCCCCCGCTGCCTTCATGGACTTGATGAACCGGATGTTTAGACGGTACTTAGACCAGTTCATGGTGGTATTCATTGATGATGTGCTCATCTATTCTCGAGATCAAACGCAGCACGGACAGCACTTGCGGATGGTTCTAGACACACTGAGACGACATAGGCTGTACGCCAAATAGAGGAAGTGCGAGTTCTGGTTGAGGGAGGTGACCTTCTTAGGTCATGTGATCTCTGGGGATGGCTTGGCTATGGACCTAGCCGAGGTCAAGGTAGTGCTTAGGTGGGAGAGACTGCGTTCGGTCACTGAGATTCGTAGTTTCTTGCGACTGGCAGGCTACTACAGGCGATTTATCAGGGGCTTTTCATAGATTGCACGTTCTATGACACAGCTAACCCGGAAGGACGTGCCCTTCACTTGGACAGACGCCTGTGAGGCATGCTTTCAGGAGTTGAAGGAGAGGCTGACTTCGGCTCCCGTGCTCACCATCCCAGATAGTAGTGGCGGGTTCATTGTGTACACGGATGCCTCTTTGCAGGGGTTAAGGGGTGTGCTCATGCAGAGGGGTCATGTTGTCGCCTACGCTTCACGGCAACTGAAGCCCCATGAGCATAGCTACTTGTACAGTGAGAACTTCGAGATTTTCACAGATCACAAGAGCCTCAGATACCTATTTGATCAGAAGGAACTCAACATGAGACAGAGACGTTGGTTGGAGCTCCTGAAGGACCATGACTGCACCATTTCCTACCACCCGGAAAAGGCCAACGTGGTGGCTGACGCCTTGAGCCGGGAGGCGCCCGCACACTTGGCCAATTTGCAGGTGTAGAGATGGAGCCTCTTGGAGGAGATGGGCAATTGGTGACCCTAGAGTTACGGGGGCACTGTGGGGCAGTGACTGTGACGCGACAGACGAGGCCAGAGCTGATAGATCGCGTCATCACAGGACAGATGGCTGACCCGTACTTGCAATCCTTGCGTGACAGAGTACTGTCAGGAGACCCTGGAGACTTCTCTTTTACAGACCAGGTGCTACGCATGAGGAGACATTTGTGCGTTCCCAGAGACGAGTAGCTGTTGAGAGAGCTCCTGACTGAGGCACACGGTTCCAAATTTACCATACATCCTGGAAACACGAAGATGTACCATGACTTAAGACGTGACTTTTAGTGGAGGGGGATGAAGCGGGATGTGGGTGAATTCGTGCAGCAGTGTTTAGTGTGCCAACAGGTGAAAGCCGAGCATCAGAGGCCTGCAGGGCCGCTACAGCCACTTCTAGTGCCACAGTGGAAGTGGGAGAGCATCACCATGGACTTGGTGGTGGGCTTACCTGTTACCCAGCGAGGACACGACGCAGTCTCGGTAATCGTTGACAGATTGACGAAGACGGTGTGTTTCTTGCCAATCCGAGTCACCTTAGGACCAGCACAGTTGGCAGAGAGATATATCCACGACATGATACGTCTACACGGAGTTCTGCGGGAGATCGTATCCGACCGGGATACCCGCTTTACGTCCCAATTTTAGGTTGAGTTTCAGCAGGCCCTGGGGACGTAGTTGAGGTTTAGTACAGCTTACCACCCCCAGACGGACGGGCAGTCTGAGCGCACGATACAGACACTTGAAGACCTTTTGACGTGCTTGTGTACTGGACTGGAGGGGCTCTTGGGAGGAGCACTTGCCCCTGGCGGAGTTTGCATATAACAGTTATCACTCGAGTGGATTCACAAGCGACTCCGCACTGTCAGGAACAGACAGAAGAGCTATGCAGATCGGAAACGCAGAGAGGTGTAGTTTGAGGTTGGGGACCACGTCTTCCTTCGTGTTTCGCCCATGAAGGGCCTGCAGCGGTTTGGGGTGAGAGGGAAGCTCGTGCCGAGGTTCGTGGGGCCCTTTGAGGTCCTGGAGCGAGTTAGACCCATTGCTTACAGGATTGTCCTTCCTCCCCAGCTTTCTGGTGTGCACGACGTGTTCCACGTGTCCAACCTCAGAAAGTATGTCGCTAATCCCAGTCATGTCCTGAGTCACGAGAGCATCGAGGTGGGCAACAACCTGACCTACCCCGAGCAGCCAGTGCAGATTCTCGACAGAGCTGTCCGCAGTCTGAGAAGGAAGCAAGTACCCCTGGTGAAGGTTCTGTGGAGGAGCCAGCAGTACGAGGAGGCTACTTGGGAGCTTGAGGCGGTGATGCGAGAGTGGTACCTGGAGCATTTCGCAAGTACATCTTTTCAGACCGACTTCGGTCCTCTTTGAGTTTGTTATGCATATATCGTTCTTTCCCGCACCCTAGTTAGCGCAAGTTTCGGGGACGAAACTTCCTTTGAGTCTGTTATATTGTTATAACCAGGGCATCAAGCATCGTTTAAGACATCTGGGAAGTGGTCCAGACGTCTGGTCCCAGACATCTGGAATTAAATTTTTTCGGCGTACGGGTTCGCGTCTGCGCGCATACGTGCGCATTGAACTTGCCGCCCTCCTCTTTCCTCCCTCCCTGCAGACGCAGCCTTTTCCTCTCTCTCTCTCCCTGCGGCTGCCTTCAAATACACCCCTCTCTCTCCCTCACCCTTACTCCACCGCCTTCTTCTCCCTGTAAGCGAGAGCGTGAGCGGGCGAGGACGGCAGCAGCGGCTGCTGCGAGTGCGAGGAGAGGCTGCTGCGAGAGGAAGAAAGAGCTTGACCGCGAGGGTGCGAGCTCGCCGGAGCAGCCAGAGCCGACCGGTGGGTGCGCAGCAAGCGTGTGGTGCTGGGGAGGAGCTGCTGCAGCTCAGGCAGCATGCGGGCGCGGCACGGCACGGCCGTGCACTGCGGGCGGAGAGAGAGGTCCTGATTCTGGGAAAATTTTCCAGAATCAGACGTCTGGACATACGTCCAGACGACATAGGAGACGTCTGCAGGAAGCTCCAGACGTCTGAAAGGTACGATATTTTACCTTCCTCCTTTCGCGTGTACGGCCATGCAGCCGTTCCGCCAAAGGTTTCTGCATCGGTTCGTGTTGATGACGACCGCGTGTGCGTCCAGGTATCGTTCGGGAAGGCGCAACGGCACGCCATTCCACACAGATCGGACGTCTGGGCGCAGCACCAGATGACGGAGGGGGTCTCCAGACGTCCAAAGTGACAGTCAGACGTCTGGAAACTAAGTCCAGACGGTTCAGTGGGCTTCTGGACATCGAAAGAACTGCGCAGATCAAGGTATGACCTGAGCTATCATTTAAGACGTCTGGAAGATGTTCCAGACATCTGATTTTGGGCAGACTTGTCGTTTTTGACCCGTTTAGGGTCCGTTCGGAATCCGTTTTCCACATTTCAAGTTTCGTTCTTCTCAGATTTAGTTCCTCTACCTGTTTACACTAATTGTATACTGTTCTGAGTAACTCCTTGTAATTGATCCTTGTGTTAGGACCCCGTTCCGTTGCAGCTCTGGGGGTTGTGGAGGCACGCGGGCTTGCCGATCACGCCCCCATTACTCCCAATTTTGCAGGTAGAGTGGTTTCCCTTAGTTAATTACAAACATTAATGCATATCTAAATTAAATTATAGATCCTAGGGTATGACGTGAATCCTAAGACCTGAAAACTAGACTGAATGGTAGATCTTAGGGTATGGCATGAATCCTAGGACCTGAAAACTAGATTGAATGATAGATCCTAGGGTGTGGCACGAATCCTAGGAACATAAAACATGGAAACAAATGTCTTAAATGCCTGAATTGCAGTCTTGGATAAGTGGATAAAATAATGATAATTGCCTGTAATTGGATAACAGCTGCCTGTGAAATGTAGAGTACTATTACTAGTAACTGTTGCATGTAATTTCTGTTGGTTGAAATTAAATACGAGCTGCTTGTATACAAATTGGAAAGAAAAAGAAGTTGAATGTTGGAACACGTACTATATGCGAATAAACTAAAAATGATGAAACCTGGTATGGCTTGGCCTGAGAAACATGAGCATGAACCCTACGGGGAATTAGGAGTAGAACTCCTGGAAATAAATGGGATAGAACTGGAAATGTGAATGGGAAAGTTTATTGTCTCTTGGGTATGTAGTACCAGGAAAAGCACTTATTACCTCTTAGTACAGAGGAGAGCCAGTCGCCCTAGGGACCCGGGGTTAGGTGTAGCCACTTTGTACCGACTCTTGGCCCTCGCGTACACCATACTGGGGAGAGCTACTAGTGTAGGGAGGGAGCTAGCCACCCCACGAGCCTCGGGGTTCTGCTAGCCCTCCTACACCGACTTGTTAGGCCCGCTGGGCAAACCACGGTAGTTAGGCGAGGGTGCGTGGACTGTGAAGGGGCAAGACCCCTATTTGGCTACTGTGGAGGGGCTGGACCACTGTTACTGAGAGGGCTTTGCCCTATACTGGTTCCGTGCTATGCTTTGGGAGCACCCGTTAACGGAAACGACTGACCGCATGCCAATGCGAGGTAGCTACCCGTGCGTTTATCGCGCGTGCCGTAGTCACCGTTACGTCTGTCAGTGACCTTAGAGTGGTTGACTGAGGGTAGGACCATCACGGGGGACTCTCCCGGCCAGGAGAGCACCACATGTTACTTCTACTTTTTGGAAAAGACTGCAATCAAGATCGTTCCCACGATGAACATTCAAGATCAAGAAAAAGATTTGAGAAATAATTCAATAATGAATAAGTGGAAAAATTAAGAAAGAGATTAAAAATATAACAGCTACTGTCCACCTTACTGTTTTTCTTAGCTTTTGGTTGCCACTCTACTCAGGGTTTCGCTAACGTGTCACCTTTGTCACCTTTTTCAGGACCAGGTGTTGAGCAGCCAAAGCCGGCGGCTGCAGAGGGTGCTGGGCCTAGTAGAGCCCAGTAGTTTTACTTGTGTAGTACCCAGTGTACTTCTTCTGTTGTAGTGAGTATTTTCTGTTACCACTGTACTCTTTTACTGTAAGCTTCATATTTATGTATCTGTTATTTCTTTACTGTTGTGGCGGTGTATACTGTAGTATTTCTTTTCTTTACTACTGTATTTTGTTACTGCTAGTTATAGGCATGGTGAATGTGGGTTATTTTGCTGCTCTTTTGGTTACTTTCTCATTGGACGACTGGGTCTTGGGATCAGTCGAGTCGGTCCGATTCTCGTGTCTCGTAGGGATTCGGGAATCGGGTCGTAACTATAGGCTTCATGACGGAGCTCTTCCAGCTCTTGGAGTTCGAGTTTCCTTTCTCGACCACATAGGTCTGGGTCGAGGTTACATTGGCGAACCACCCAATAAGCGCGATACTCCAGCTCCACGGGCAAATGACAAGGCTTCCCGTAAATGATTCTATACAGAGACATACCAAGGGGAGCCTGGAAGGCAGTCCGATACGCCCAGAGTGCGTCAATCAGCTTGTTGGACCAATCCTTACAGTCAGGCCAAACCGTTTTCTGGAGAATTTGCTTAATTTGCCGGTTTGACACCTCAGCCTGACCGTTCGTCTGAGGATGATACGGAGATGCGATACGATGGTGGACTCCATATTTCCTCAGAAGTGCCCAAAAAGAAGCATGGGTAAAATGACTTCCTCCATCAGAGATAATGGCTCGAGGGATCCCAAAGTGTGTAAAAATGTGGTCTTTAACAAATCGAGTGGATATGATATGGTCAGCATGGCACGTGGGAATAGCCTCTATCCATTTTGAAACATAATCAACCGCAACGAGGATGTACTCGAGCCATTGGAAGGAGGAAAGGGATCCATGAAATCGACTCCCCAAATGTCAAAGATTTCGGCAGCTAGGATGGGTTGCAAGGGCATCATGTCACGTCGTGACATTGACCCTAATGACTGGCACCTAGCAAGGTTCGGAATGCCGATTTCGATGCCGTACCGATGAAATTCCAAGTGTGCATTTCGTGCGCATGCCAAAGGCATGCTGTGGAAATACCCGTTTTTCGATGGGCATGCCGATGAGCATGTCGAGGGCATGCCAATGCATACCAACAAAAATAGGAAAAGTAATTAAAAAACCAATAGCAACCTCAACATGGGCACCAATTTCGCCAGCATGCCGACCATGCCAACGGCATGCCGACGATATTCCTGTAAATCGACGTTTTCTTCATGTCGGCACGGCCCTTGCTTGGAAATGACCTTGCCAACGGCATGCCGTTAGCATTTAAATCAATGGCACTTAGTGCAATGTTTGGCATAATTGTGTGCATCCTGGTGAAGGGAGGGCCAAAAGAACCTACACTGTAACACCTTGGCTGCAGTTTTCCTCCCAGAAAAATGGCCTCCGCAGGCCTAATTGTGACAGAAGGATAGCACACTGGGGAATTCGCTATCAGGAATACGACGGATGATCTGGTCGGCACCTATTCGAAAAACTAGTGGATTATCCTAGAAATAATACTTTGCTTCTGCGATGAGACGCTCATGCTAATTTTTAGGCCAACCACGTGGAAGGGAACCAGAAGCAAGGTAATTGGCAATGTCAGCATACCAAGGTCCACATGCCACATTAATTGCCAATAGGTGCTCATCGAGAAAAACCTCATTAATCGGCAGGGTAAGTCCAATGTGATTAGGATCCAGTCTCGAGAGATGATCGGCAACAACATTCTGGGCTCCAGCCTTATCGCGGATCTCAATGTCAAATTCTTGAAGCAGAAGGATCCAACGAATTAGTGTAGGCTTAGCATCCTTCTTGTGCATGAGATAGCGAATGGCCGTGTGGTCAGTGAAGACTATAACATGTGAGCCCAGAAGGTAAGAGCAAAATTTCTCCAGCCCAAAGACAACCGCCAGTAGTTCTTTCTCGGTGGTGTATAATTACGCTGGGCATCGTCCAATGTCTTACTGGCGTAATACACCACAAAGGGGTGTCTATCGCATCTTTGTCCTAGGATGGCTCCAACTACAAGGTTGGAGCGTCACACATGAGTTCAAGGTCGAGGGATAAATCAGGTGGCTGGAGAACAAGGGCCTTGGTGACAGCCTCACGCAGCTGCATGAATGCTTGTATGTAGTCGGGGCCCATATCAAAGGGTACGTCGGTCGATAGGAGATGAGTTAAAGGTCTAGAAATCTTGGAGAAGTCCTTGATGAATCTCCTATAGAAACCGACGTGTCCCAAGGAGCGGATTTGTTTAAGAGAGCCAGGCACAAGTAAATTAGCAATTACATCAAGCTTAGCTTTGTCAACCTCGATACCTCTATCGGATATGATATGCCCAAGAACAATTCCCTCGTGTACCATAAAATGACTTTTTTCCCAAGAAAGCACGAGGTTCACATCAATACATCTCCGAAGGATATGAGTTAGGCTGGTAAGACAGCCATCAAATGAGGGTCCAAAGACCGAAAAGTCATCCATGAAGACCTCAAGAAAGTCACCTACCATGTCATGAAATATCGCCAGCATACATCTTTGGAAAGTTGCTGGCGCATTACAAAGTCCGAAATGCATCCTTCTAAATGCGAAGGTGCTGAAGGGGCAGGTAAAGGTGATTTTCTCTTGGTCTCATGGGTCAATTGCCACCTGGTTATATCCAGAGAATCCATCCAGGAAACAGAAAAATTTATTTCCCGCTAACCGCTCCAGGATTTGGTCAATAAAAGGCAGCGGAAAGTGATCTTTCTTAGTTGCAGCATTTAGTTTCCTATAGCCTACACACTCTCCAAGATGTAGGAGTGCGTGTAGGAATAGATTCACCCCTGTCATTGACACGAATGATGAGTCCCGCCATTTTGGGCATGACATGAATCGGGCTCACCCAAGGGCTATCGCTAATCGGGTAGATTATACCTGCATCAAACCACTTAATGATTTCCTTTTTAACAACCTCCCGCATATTAGGGTTGAGACGTCGCTGCATCTCGCAGGAAGGTCGAGCCTCCTCCGTATATATACAGTGAGTGCAATAGGAGGGGCTAATGCCAGTTAAGTCAGATAAGAACCATCCAATGGCTGCCTTGTGTTCCATAAGGACCTTTGTTAGTTTGCACTCTTACTCCCTGGTCAATTTTGAACTAATGATTACAGGGAGCGTTTCATTTGGTCCCAAGAAAACATACTTAAGCGTGTCAGGCAACTCTTTCAGCTCGGGAGTGGATGGTGAAGGATATGGCAATTCTTGGGACGAGAGTGTCCTAAGCGGATCAGCAGAAAGAAAGGAAGGAGGAAGAAGTTGGCCCTCAGATTGGCCGAGAAGAGGGGCATCTTGGATTGATGGATCCAACAAGGGATAGCCCCAGTGATCAGTATGTGGGCTCAAGGTTCCAGTGTGGAGTCGCATTTCTACTTGATTTGGCGGGAAGGAAAGGGCAATCCGGTCTTCAAGAGGGTGGATCGGCGATGAGTAGCCCGAATATGACTCAGACCACAAGGTATGGGAAGCGGAGAAAACCTCGTCAGAAGTCTGGTCAGGAGAAGGTACGGGTAAAGGGAGGGATGGGGGAACGTCACAATATGTGTTAGTCAGGCAATGGTCTGTGTTTAGAGGCAATCCACCGCAGTCAGAATAGGTCCCTATTAGTCCGATAAATGCGCTGACAGCCATGTCCTCGTCAGACGTGTCATCCTCGATGCTATCGCAATCAAAATTCTTGACTGCCTTGAAGATGTTTAGCTTGAGCTTCTCCGAGTCAACGATAATCTCAATGTAGCCCGACTCGCAGTCGATGTGGGCGCAGGCAGTAGCCAAGAAAGGTCGACCAAGGATGATCGGACAATCAGAAAGTGAGCTAGGAACTTCCATATCCAAAACAAGAAAGTCAACAGGAAACAGAGACTGTTGACCCTAACCACCACGTCTTCCACCACACCCTTCGGTATTTTGACAGAACGATCTGCCAATTGTAACGTAACAGGGGTGGGTTTCAGATTTCCTAAGGAAAATTTCTCGAGCATGATGGTTGGTATAAGATTTATGGAAGATCCTAGATTAAGCAGAGTACGATTAAAATTGCAGCCTTGGATGCTACAAGAAATAAGTGGTGTGCCTGGATCTTTCTGCTTCGATGGTAGGTTTGACAGTATAGCACAACTCGCATGAGGCGAGAGGACCACCAGATTCTTTGTTTTCTTTGACCGTCGCCTGGGTGTAGTGTAGCCTTTGAAAAATCGGGCGACAGTTGGTATATGGTCAATAGCCTCCAACACGGGTACCTTGATTTCAACATCCCTGAATAAATTACGCAGGTTATCAAAGGCCTGCATATCTTTTTTCTTGCCTTTTGGCTCCCTCAGTAGAGCCTCAAGAAATGGGACTGATTTTGGCACTAGTTTTGGATATATCGTCCTCTCGAGAATGCAGTGCGCATTCCGAATGAAAGGGCAATGAAAAAGATGGGCCAGGATCAGGTCAAGGCGGATCGACGGTTTGCTTACCGCTCCTCGTAGCAATCACATTGGACGTCGCGGGTCCAGTGGGATCATAAGGCGGAGGAGGGTTCGCAATAGGAACATAAGGGTGAGGTGCAGTTGCTGCGGGATTAGCCTGAATTCCCGATGGAATGCTCGGAGCCTGCAGAATCTGATGAACCTGCCACTGAGAAGGTCGTACCTGAGGTTAAGGACTACGGGGTACAAAATTTCACAGGTTAGGCTGGAAGGGTGCCCTGAGATCGAGTCGCCAAGCATAGTTGACTGATCTCAGCATTCTGCTGCACCAATTGGTGCTGAAGAGAGGTCATGTTCTCTTCATGGCGCTTAGACATTTCCATCACCATTCGCATCAGTTTATCAATAGGACTTGATGCGTGTTCTGTTTGAGGGATGCAAGGACCCGATTGCGGATTTACCATAGGATTAGACTGGGCCCTTGGGATGACAGGTGCGGATGGTTGCATTGGTCCACCTGCAGGGTTTTGGCGCTGCGGGTTATTGGACCATGCAAAGTTAAGATGATTTCGCTACCCTGGGTTATAAGTAGCAGAGAACGGGTTGTTCCCCAGAGCGCAAGCGTCTTCTAAGCCAGAAGACGAGTCAGCATGTATGTATGTATCCGATCACACGGAGGCTTAGTCCTCCGTGTCAAAATACTGGCTTCCAGAAGCCAAATCCACATGACTTACCGAATCGCTCGACACGATACTCAATAAGGACAGTCTCACGGGGTTTTTGGGAATAAGCCTGGCATTGGAAGGATTAGGATTGTGACGAAGTGGTGAGGTGGAGGTGTTTGCCATAGAACGGGCGGGATTGGCCAGAAGCTCATCCAGCTTCTTGTGCACGACAGAGACTTCATCCAATTTTGGTGCAATAAGATTAAGATCTGTGGATGAGTGGGAAGGTCCCGTGTCAACTTCGTGAACATTACGGGGCAGGCTGGTACAATTAAAGGCGACAATGGAGGCATTGTTCATTGAATATTCGCTCATGTTTTCAAATAATTCAAATGCTTCATTCTCATCTTTATTCATGAAATTCCCTCCACAAGAAGCATCTGCAATCAACTTCAAAGTTTCATTTAGCCCATAATAGAAGATCTGGGCTATATGCCACTTAGGAAGACCGTAGTGCGGATACTTCCGAAGGAGGTCATTATACCTCTCCCAAGCCTCATGAAACTGCTCGCCATTTTGTTGCGTGAAAGAAGTTATAGCACAAGCGAAGCACATTGGTTCGCCCGATTGGAAAGAATTTTTTGAGAAATGCTATTCGCATCTCTTCCCAAGAATGGATGGTTCTCCCAAGGGTGCGCAACCATTGTGACACTTTACCCCGCAACGAAAACGGGAACATTTTCATGGGGACAATTGATAACCCAATATTTCTTGGTTTAACAGTTTCAGCTAATCGGGTTAAGTCTTCCAAATGGAGAAAAGGATCTTCACTTGCAAGACCATAGAAGTGAAAGTTAATTAGGCCAATGACATTGGGTTTCAATTCAAAATCGTCCCCGCCTATGGGGACCCGAATTTGTCCTATGGTCTCTGTAGCAACAGGATTTTGATAAGAGCTAAGAGACTTAGGCTCCTCCCGTTCGGGAGGGTTTTGTATTTCCTCCAATGTTTCCCTAATAGCTTCGATCTGCTCATTATACATTTTCATTTGGGCTTGGAGGCGGGTTATGGGGTCGACGGCTCCACCACCACCTGGTGGGATTTAAGAGGGGCGGTTTCCTCCCTCAGGATTTGGGGGTGGGTGTGCAGCCATGTTTGTGGAGGAGGATGACGAATCAGTTTCTATCCTTCTAGAATTATCAAACAATTCAGGGTTTTGTAACCTCCCAAACATGCACTACCGCAGGAAGAATTGGGGAGATAAGAAGGGAAAAGGTGATGAGAGAAATGGCATTGCAAGGGTACACTTAATAACAAATCAAAGCAATCAATGTCCTAACCTCTACAATGTGCCCTTAGACCTAAAGATCTAAGTTCCTGCTATCACAACCTACGGAACCAAATGAGAGCACCGCGAAACCACCGGGCCAGATTGAAAGGTCGTTTGCCCCAGTCTTAGACACCCGATAGCACGCGGGAACCCACACCAACACGTAGGCGCTACACGCAGGTAGTTAGACCTCCAATCCTTAATAAGGGTCAAGTTGCTACTAGTTTTATTTAGAGGCTTAGGATCAAGTGCTTCAGGAATGTGAAGGGCATTGTATACAGGTAATGCCCAAGTGCGTTGATTTTATGAGTGTGTAAACAAAGCATGCAACGGGAAAATCTCCCTGAATTGGAGTTTTAGATGGTGAATTATTTTTAGAATTTCAACCTTAAGTAGTATGGATTTTAAGATTGCACTGAGTTACCAATTCAATCTCTGGGTTTTAAGAAAACACAAGTTCTTCTATGCCCAACAAATCCTTCTTCAATGTGAATTAGTTAATGCATGCTAAAAAATGCAATGGGCTTCCCTAGATGGAAATTTCTATATGTGGATGCACGAGTCTATTTTAAGCCAATATGAAAGGGAGTCAAAGCACTTCAATTCAAGTGCTCCCGATCACCAAAAATGATATTCCGCACACAAGGCTCAACCATAAGATAATGTAAAGAAAATTAAAATTTAGGGTTGAAATATTCGAGATCAAATGTAAGGCACATGAAAGGTCGTTGTAGGGTGGAAACGACTCAATTCCAAGTCTCCCCACCAAAAATGTGATCCCGAAAATGTGAACAAATGAGGCAAGGAGGGATGGCAATCAATCATTTTAAACTTGCCTCAAAGAACACTTCACACGACGAAAGATCCAAAAATATTTTTGCTATGCGAAGTTTGGCAGGAAATCAAGGGGCGGTGGGGTGATAGCAAACAATCAATCAAGTGGTTTTTAATCCACTTGCCCCAAGAAATTCCCAAGAAGTGTTTTTAGATTTTTTTTATTTTTATTTAGGTGATAAGTTAACCTAAGTTGCTAAGAGAGGGAGAGACCTACCTTGTGGGCTACGCTCCAATGCGGCGCCGACTACTTCACGCTCTCGCTCTTGGAGTCGCCCACATTTCCGACCTCCTCTGCTTGTCTCCTCCTTACAACCGGTTTACCTGCACACAAGCAAATAAAACACCCGTGAAGAGAAGGGTGTGAGAAGAGAAAATCAAAGGGATGAGAGTAGAAAACTTACCTCAATTTGCGCCTCCCCGACAACGGCGCCAGAAAAAGCGTGGTTAGACTTGAATAGGTTGTGTTAATATGGTGAAATTATCGTTGAAGTTATTATAGTGGGTTAACCTAAATCGAGTCTAATCATCTTTCACAAAATTTTTAACCTGGCTTACTTGATTTTATCTTGGTCACTTTTAGGCCTAGGGTCGATCTAAGGGAGGCGAGAATTAAAGGTCAAGGAGTTTCTACGCCTTTCCTAAAACATATCTCTTCCTTGCGTTTATTATGTTTTTGGTTTTTTCTATTTAAGATTTTTTTGTTGATAATATTGTCCTTGAGGCACACCCTCAAAATCAAGTTCTTGACTTTAAGCCAAATGATTCTTGGCTTGTAGCCAACTTGGGATTTCCAAAAACTGGTCCTATTATTCGCAAGACCAAATACTTGCAAGACAAGAATTATCTTTTCTCTTTTACTCTTTTTTTTATCTTTTTAATAGCAATAAACAAAGGATAAATAAAAATAAGGTGGGTTGCTGGCAAAGAAAGGATTACCTAGCTTAATATATGTATAGATATATAATAGATACAATATCAATATATATATATTTGTATGTATTATATATAGGGGTGGAGGTGGAAGTGGAAATGGAGTATAGCACAGTGTCAGGTTGGTCCACGTCTAGTAAGACGCAACCCACAAGACGAAGTGCCGCGTGGAGTGTGAGGCGAATGTGTGGGAGTGTGTGTGGAGGTGCTTGCTTTGCGCGGATATTGGGGAATATCTGCAACTGGTGCAGATATTCCCACAATATGATGCGTGGAGTGACTAGTGCACGGACGTATGGGTGGTGAAGTGTATATGGATATATATATATATATATATATATATATATATATATATATATATATATATATATATATACATATATATATATCTATATACATATATACATATATATATATGTATCTATATACATATATACATATATACATATATATATGTATCTCTATACATATATACATATACATATATATATATGTATATGTATATATATATATATATATGTATGTATTTGTATGTATATATGTATATATGAATATACATTTATATATGTATATGTGTGTGTGTGTGTGGAGGTGTGAGTATATAAGGGTGTGTGTGAGTGTGTACAAGTGTCTGTGAGAGAATACAAGTGCGTGTACAAGTGGGTGTGTGTGTGTGCGCTGGCGGATGAGGGGGAGCGCAACAGATAAGCCATCTGCTGCGCAGCCTCGTCATCTGATGCGTGATGAGGCGTGGGCGCAGGACAAGCACACGCAAGGCACTAGAGGGAACGCCTACGCGGTCTTCGTGCGCGGGCAAGTGCGGGCACGGGCGCGGATGCTGGAGAGCGGCTGGAGCAAGTGACACGGGAGAGAGCACCAATGGCACCGGCTAAGTGAGAAGCAAGCCGGTGGCTACAGTGTCGCGCAGACTACGCGCTATAGTGCGCTACAGTGTGCGTGCGGTCTACCAACCGGTAGCGGCCGGTTTCGCGTGTGCGGGCGCGCTGGGAAGTGCCTGTGCGCGCGGAAAGGAACTACGCAGGCCTACTGGTGCGCGCGCGGTGGCCAGCAGCTGCTAGTGGCTGACGGACGTGCTGCTAGAGCTTCTGAGCTTGAAGCTCTGGCGATGGCGGAGAAGGTGATTAGCGATGAAAACGAAAGGCGAATCCACCACGCCCACCTGCTTACGAAGGAGCTGGGCGGTAGTGGAACTCACAGTGGTGGTTGTGGGACCATTGTGGATTTTCTCCTGCCCACAGTGTCTCTTCTCAGCGAGAAGAGCTACTGTGTATGGAGAGGGAAAGGGGAGGAGGTTGGCCTGACGGTGGATGAAAGTGCTTGTGTGTGTCTGTAAGGGCATGCCCGCACAAGGGAGAGGGTCAGGGTTTTAAAGAGGAAGAGGTATGCCAACACCATGCTGCTGGCAGCACACCTCTTGCCATGTTGTTGGCAGGAGGTGTGGCGCGAAGAAGCGCGTCACTATCCTACAGCTGCGAGAAATTCAAAATAAAAAATAAGATGGTGAAATTGAGATGTCGCACTTAACGAAGATGTTAATTAATGGTAGTGGAATGGATGGCCAATTATTCACTAACCTCCCCTCTCTATAAATGCATGCAGTCATCTTTTTACAAATGCAATTATAGCTATATAAGATGCAATGGCAGTGCTAGGGAAATACTCAAGATGACATTTTTACTGGTGTATTTTTGGTGTGCAAACAGTTCCCGCCTCTCTTTCTGCAACTTCGACTTTTGTCCCAGCGCTCTGGATCTGAGGTACTGCCACACCTCGCATAAGCATCCCACAAGCGACATCGTCATCTATCTACCTTCTCTCTCTCTCTCTCTCTCTCTCTCTCTCTCGTTTCTATTTAGCATAGTAATCTCTATTTTGAAAAAGACTGTTTCTGAATGCAATACAATTCTGATTATATATCTGATTCCTATACATATATACATATATAAATATCTGCTAGAACTAGTTTTCTGAAGAGCTTCAGTATAAAATCGTGATTACCTCACTACAAATGACTTGGTACACACTGAATCTTATAAATTTATTTGTCAACGTGTTTCGTACTATACTACAACTAAATCATCTTTTAAAATATGATTTACGCGTCGAACACCTGCAAACAACCTCAGACTCCAAATTGATTTCAAGTTTATAAATTTAAGTGCTTTATGCAATTTGTCTACTATACTACGACACATATATTTCTTAACACTCGACGAAAGCATTAAACACCACTCAATTTGGCCGTCGAGTGGTCGGAGTGAAGGAGTCGATGAAGCTCACCAGAGTTGCAGTGGAGGCAGCCAGACAGAGTAGGAAGAAGACTTTTTGTGGCCTAACCGGACTAGTACTGACCACCGAACATCATGAAGCTTAAATAGAGCTCATTCTCAAGCTTAGTTTGCAAGGAATCATGAATATGTTCGCGGATCTAGGGATCTTTCAGCGTTAGAAATCACGAGTTCTCCTAAGGTCGGTGGTTCAAACCAAGATCAAAGATGTGGGGGAATTGATTCTTCACCGTCTGAACATCAATCCCACCAATTTTTGTGGGATTTAGTGGATAAATCAAGCTTGTTTCCTCCTTTGGAAGTCGATGCCCTTGGGTTGAGTTATGTTCCCACTGACCATGGTAATAGGGGCTATTTTACGAAAGGGATGACAACGTTAGGGACTGAATTGCAAGGAATTTCCAAACTTAGGGGTTTAGGTGTAGGGAATAGAGATTTAAGGGACTAAATTGTAAACTAGGTCAAGATGGACTCTGATTGGGCCGAAATGTTGGTGTTAACCTAACTTGGACTCAAGGAATCTAATGGTGAGGTTGGATTTGAGTTTTAACCACGTTTGACTAATAAATTTGCATATAAGCCCAGATGAGGGCAAAATTCTATCTAAAACTCTATTCTAGGTCAAAATGGGTACAGATGATCAAACCAAGGGTAACAAACCTCTTAGAATATTTTTATATGAATTTTAGGAGGTTTAGATGAATTTCATCGTAACCAGAACGTCTTCAATTTAAGCAAGTCTAAAATTAGGGTTTTATGTGCTGTTGCAGTTCTTGGAGTGCATAAAACCCTGTTTCTGTCTGTGTGGACCCACTCTTTGAATTTTAATGCTCATTTGGCCTTCAATTAACTGTGGGTGACCCCATGGTTACTCTGCATTTGTGATGTGATGTTAAAATTGTAGAATTAACCCTTTTTATTATTTTATTCTTGAAATAGATTTGCATGGAATTACAATCCTCAAGCAATTATTCAGGAGCATTTGCCTCTTGATTTTGACTAATTTAAGCTAGTTATGACTAATGATGGTGTTGTCATCATACCCTCATGCCTAATTTTTGCTAGTCCTTAGCAAAATCTTATGGAAAGAACTAGATCTCTAAACCACATTTTTGATATTCAGATGCTTGATTTGTGCCTCTCTAGAAATTAGATTGGAATGCCAACAATAGGCCTATAGGTACTCAAGTAACAGCCAAGGTCCAAACCTAACTAGCTTTAGCTTGGGTCTACCGGGAAGGTTTCTAAGGCCCACAAAAACTGCCCAGAGGTTTGTTGACCCTAACGGTTAAAGCACCCATGTGTATAATGTATCAAGTCCAGGTTCAGTTTGCTAGTGCATTTTTAATAAGAGAGAGATGGAGAAGGATTTTTCATTTGAAGATTTTTCTCTCTTTTCTTTTTATATTTCCCTAAACCTAGCCTTGGATTATCCCTAAACACGGTTTATATCGGATTCCTTATCCCCACCATCAATCCTCAAAGGGTCATTGGCTTTCGATGCTTCGGGATAGCACTGCCCATGGCAACCCTTGAACTCCTAGCTTTCGACACTTCATGATAGTGCCTCCCATGGCATCCTATAGCAAAATTCAAGCCCTAGTGATTGAGATTTCAAGATAATCTCTCCTATGGCACTTGATTTAGATGCATCTATTTAAGTTAAAATGCCTATTTATGCATGTTCCTAGGTTTCGATATGCATTCCATAGTATAAATATTGCATAGCATACGTCATTCTGCATTTAGAATAGTTTGTATAAAGTTTAAGTTAATTCGTGTCCTTTTGTTTTCAGGAGAAAAGGAGATTTATTTCGGCCTCGAATTGACTATCCGACTACACGGATGGACCCAGATCGATGATTACAGCCCAATGGTGTGAAAATAGACCCAATCCGACATTCGTAGCGTCATCTACAAAGCATAGAAGATGGATGGCTCAAATGATGCCACGCGGCATCATCTAGATAGCCCAAGGATCATCGTTGCTCTCCTTTTCCAGCCGATCATCAGATCTGGACTGTTGGATCTTGATCAGATGGCCATAGGCGTGCGACCATCAATATGTCTACTTAGCAAAACATGGCTTTGGCATAATTGTGAGGACAAGCACTCCCAAACCACGAGCGCGAGTTTGAGCCGCGGTGGCGAGGAATCTCGCGAGCACGAGCGCAATCAAATTGCACCCATTGGATGGCCATCAACCAGAGGAAAGGGCAACGACGTGGCACAATTTGACCCGCGCGATCAGCACGTGTCGACCGATGCCTAATCTAACGCACCATCGAGCACGCAATCCCCACACCATCTCAGTTGTCTACTTCTAATCCAATGGCTACCAATGTCCATCCCTGGTCTAGCTATGAGTGCACGGGCGTGAGCGTTGGCCGGCAACCTTCAGTGACGTCCAAGGCGGGTCTTCAGCGACATCTATGGACGTCACTAATTGCCAATGTGCGACCAAGCCCTTCCTCCACTATAAAAGGACCTACACCCCTCCATCCATCTTCACCTCTTCCTTTCTTTCCCTCACCACCTCCAAGGCTCAAGAAAGAGCTTATCCCAAGCCAGGGATGCTGCTCTAGAGTAGAAAACCAAAATATTTCCGCTCCTCTCACCCACATTCGTGGAGCAACTCGTGGTCGTCCTCTCACCACCTTCAGGAAGTAGATCCTTGCTGCGACGCCATCCCATCCCGCCCTTTATCCTCCGATGCTGTTCTCCTTCGTCTCGCCACCACCTTCATCCAGGTGCCCTCAAAGCGAGTCATCCTCCAAGTGACCGTCGAGGGGGATTCTTCTCACCTCTCTCTCTCTTTTCGCTTTCTAGTGTAGTTTTTCACTTTCTTATCTGTAGTTGTAGCAAACACTTGTTTTGAAAGTATATGTGATTGTCTCTCTCTCTACAAGTAGATTAGATAGAAATTATTTCGACTTGATTTCTTGCCTTATAAAAATACAAAAAAATTACAAAAGATAAAAACAACAAAAAGAAATAAAATCAAAGTGCGGATTTAACAAATCCAAACATTCACCTCCTTGTGTTCGATCTGAGACTCACCTCGAGTTTCAGTATAAGTTTTATCTGGTAGCGAATTTCTACACACAACGAAGGCAAGTTTTCTAACTCATCTTTTGACATACGAGAACACACTCACCAATACCTGAACAAGCACAAGGTGCTTACATGCCCTTGATAGGATATTTAGATATCCTAAGATACAAGCACCAAGGAGACGATATGTTAATATAAATCTTCGAGGAGAATATTCCATCTCCTTACACTGGGAACTCATCCAATCAACTTGTGTCATCGAGCCTCTCCTAAGCTAGATCTTCGAGACAACTTTTCATAACAGACACTTTTGGCATTATTTCTTCGTTAAGCGCACTGAACCATACTAAAGTGTAATTTTGGGTGCTTAGGTTACCAAGTCCCGCAAACCAAAGGGCAAGCAACTGGACTAAATAATCCCTAAGCATTAGACCTACTACATCAGTGTCGCACTTTCCTCATCCTCTTGAGGACTAATCTAGATCTTAACGAATATATGAATGTTTAAGCCCTAGCAAAAGCCCAAGAGGCCTAAGATTAGCACTCTTACTAATCTCCTTGTCTGTAGCACTTCAAAACTTAATTCTTATTTTGATTTGGTCTAGACCTTAAGCAGATCCCATAATCAATTGTTATGACTATCAATCTTTCCTTAATTTTGCTCCTTTTTGGTATTTTGTGTCTCATCCTCTTTTCCTCCTCAAGAATGATTTCCAATCAATTCTTCAAAATTTTCCTCCCCTTTCTCCATTTTTTTAATATATATATATAGTTGTGAGAACCCCTCAGAAAATTGAATTTCCATTTGTTTGCACTTTAACACCGCCCCATGCCTATGTTTTGCAATATCCTCATTGTAAACTAGGTGAGCACAAATTCATCTTGGTTCAAGGTTTAGAATAGGGTCAAAGGTAGGTGAACGAGTCGAGATGACTGTTGCGGACGATTTCAAGCTTTGATACAGGTACCAAAGGTGGAGTCGGCTATTCTAAAGTTGAACCCTAAAGTGCGGTAGGAGTGTAGCTCAAAAAGATGATCAGAAGGCTCTCGGGTTTTTGAAATAAGGGGTTGCCTCTCGTTAAGCTCTAAATTCAATGTCTTCAGCCAAGTAGAATGTGGTTAAGGAGAAGGGGTGGTCAACTCAGAGGAAGTTTGTAGAACAAGTACCTTGATGAGTAGCCTGGTTAGTCCAACCAAGTCCTTGTTTAGGTCAACAGGCTAATGATGTAGACCAAACCCAATCAGTCTGGTGGGTTGATATATATGAACCAATAAGTGTGAAGCCCACCAGATACTTTGTAGCTCAAAAAGATGTGGAAATGCAAATCTAAGGTTTGGTTGAATCAGCTCAACCTGATCAGAGTAGGGGTCCTCAAAGGATAATGCATCACTGGAGAATGTAGGAACCCTACTGGTAAGATCAGAGAATGATAAGATGAGAGTGTCAATCTGATCATTGTCCAATTCCTGATTGAAAGATGGAGCTGAATCATATGCGACTGGATCAAAGAAAGGTGAGTCAAAGTAAAAATTGATTCCGGTGGCAGGTTAGGGTTGGGATCGGGTTTTGAAGGGCTCTATATGAGGTGTGGGTTCTTCAAAATCTGGGTGCGGTATGGGCTCCTCTAGAAGTGGTTCAAAGATTGGTTCATCTAGAGAGTCTTCATGATGCTCATCCCAGTCAAATGTAAATGCCTAGAGAGTGCTTATAGGATTATGAAAATCTTAGTAAAAGATTTGAATTTTGGATTACGGACACTCTCGGCACTTACAGTTTCTGATTCCAATAGATCATAACAGAATGATTCCAAATTAATGGGATATGATTTTGAATTAATGATCTCAGGATTAGGGACCTCAAAATCAGAGTCAAAGAATGGGTCATGGACATTAAGATCGTAAACTAACTCATAATTATCCCGAAACAAAGGTTCTCTGAAATCAAAGTATGATTCAAAATCGTCGGAGAATTTGCAACAACTAGCTTCTAAACCTGATTATGGATCATGATTTCCACCACAGGACAAATCATGACTTAATCATGGAATCAACAACCTGACTTTGATCTAACCTAGTTCCGGATTTCAAGCTTAAAGGGGTGTCCTTATTGAGCATAGGCTTGGGTTCCAGGCACCTAGGGTAGATCCAACCAAATCCCAACTCCTCTATTTTTGTATCATAAATCGGTGTGACTTTTGAAAAATCAATTTGTTCATCAGAGGATTTTGGAGAAGTTATAATCATCAAATATTGGCCTGGAATCAAAATTCAGATCTAAAGTCTGGTTCTCATCACATTGGGCCTCATGATCATCACAAATAGGCTCAAATCTAGATGCTAGGTCAGAAGTAGGAATTGGGTCACTAGAATCTGGACATGATTCAATTGGCATTTTAGAATCTCTCGAGGATTACTTTAACAGGATAAGGTGCGGGAATTACATCATTGAGAGGTTCTAACTCAAGCTCATCACAGGTGTTTGGTAAATCAAGGCATGATGAACCAGCTTCATGGCTCTCTATGGTTGGTTCATAATCGGGAACACCTACAACTAGATCCACCCAACCAACATCAAGATCAGATGTCATTCTACATAAAGTTTGAATATAATTCCATTTGGGTTGGGAGTCCACAATGACCTCGATTTTCAAACTCGAGCTCTAGGAAATCATATTGATCCTCAACATTGCTCTAAGATTCATCATTAATTTTTGAGTAGATATATAGGTATTTTTTATCAATAGCTTGTTGAAACAGATTTAACATATTTCCATGTTTCTCAATGTCATCTTGGCTTATCTCCCAAAGTGGTGGATTTGTAATACATTGTATGCCCTCTGTGCTATGAAATTGCCACAATTCACTGAATTCTGTTATGAGGGCATCCCGGGTTGAACTATTTATCAGTTGGGTCAACATTAGATGGGCATGATTCACAATCAGGATTGTTGTCTCTAACACATGATGTTCCTAGATAGATCTAAAGTTTTGTAATACTCATCATGATGTCTAAGAGCAACCTCGATCATTTTTTCCTTGATGCTCATGTGGGATTCAGGCTTTCTAAACAATCTTCCTATGTTGTCAGGATGCATTTTCAAATCAAGTGGTGGATCAAAATGTAGAATCAAATTTAGGTCTAGATTGAATTGATCAGATCGGATCAGATTTCCCACAAAGATTAACTCTAATAGAGGCTCTAGGTTAGGCCTAGGGACCGTTCCTATGTAAATGCACTATAGAATAAATGAGGGACTGGATGTGAATTGGACCCAATCAAGGTACCCAAAAAAAATTTTGGATGACTAAGGTTGTTTCGAAGTGGATGATACCTCTGAATTAGAAATCCACGCGCCCGAGAATTCCTTAGGCAACCAAGAAGGGAGAGTCCCGCAAAGACCCTTATACAGTAGAGCATCCCCATGGGTTACATGATTTCCCCCACCTGACCTTCATTGTCACTGTGATTCCAAGTAGACAAGAATGTGTGAATTGAGACATGTTTACCAATTTTAGCCCTAATTTGTGCCTTGAATTTCACTTGATTTAGAAGTTGATTCAATTTGCGACCTAATTTGGAGGTTGATTGGTTCACAAGGTGAACCAGCTACACCTAACCTGCCCTAAAGTTGAGGATGAAGTTTGGGTCAAGACCCAATTCACCATGAATTGACTCTCAGATTATTAGGTCCAAATTTTAGGATTTAAGTGAATTTAGAGCCTTGGTTTTAGGGTTTACTTGAATAGATCAGTTCAGGCAAGGCCTTGGGAGGAATATTGTTGGAATCGTAAAATGCGTACTTGATTAAAAACACGTCATACTATAGTACGAAGTACGACTCAAACAAAAAATTTAAATAACGAGACAATGAGTCTTAGTTGATCTTAGGGAGGCATTTAAGAAAGGCGAAATTGATTTTTGACTTGCTTAAAATCGTATGCCAGTTTCTAAAGTGTGAGTTAAAGAAGCGTCAGTCGTAATGTTTACATGAAAAACATGTGCGTGCGTCAAATATATTACGAATGTGAAAGTGTGTATTGGCATGCGCACAATCTCAATAATGCAATGACGACTAGAGAAAAATGAATCTATCGTTAATTTGTTAATGTCTTCAAGAACTAACATTTTGTTACATTAAAATAACATAGTAGATATCATACAATATATAGAATAAATATCATGCAACAATTGATTTTATTTCTTCAGATATTGTCATCATTTCAATTGAATCAAGAGGAATGCTTATACATGAAAGGTTAAACAAGAACTCTAGCTAATAGAATATGGATGTATGCATGGATCTAAGAAAGATTATGCATGCATCATCCAGGCGGAGGATTACCACACTACTAAGTAGGAAATTAATGCAGAAATTAAACTAAGAAGAACTAAGCTAGCTAGGAGAACTTAGCGTATTGGAGGTGGTCTCCAATGGCCTGTATGGCTTGAGGTGGTAGAAAGGAAGAGAGGGATGGCCAAGGTGGTTGGTTGGCCTCTTGAGAGGGTGGTGGAGAGGTGCTCCAACCTTGGACGTGAAGGTGGAAGTGATGGAGGTGATGGAGCTCATGAGATGGAGGTGTGCACAAGGAAATGGAGTCCAGGCTTTATTGCTCCCATGGCTGTCCAAGGGGACCTTAAAAAGTATGAGGGAGAGACCCTCTACAAAAGTGTTGAATTCTCTAGAGAATCCTCTCTTGTGGCTAGCCAACCCATTTGAAATGGGTCTTCATAGATCCACATTTCATGGGTTGGTTGGTGGACTCCTTGAAAGACTAAAAATAGTCTCTCAAGGTGGCGCCACTTGGAGAGAGTAGATAACTCTAGAGGTGGCGACCAAATGTGCGTGTGTGGGTGTGGCTAGGTGTGTTAGGTCGAATCCTACAGATCTAGTGATTGGGTTTAGGTAGGCTCCTAGAATTAGGATTATAAACCCTAATACTACTCAGAAAGTGTAATTAAACTTAGTGTAAGTTTAATTGAGTGGATGTGTGTCTAATTCAAAGAGAAAATACACAATTAGGTCACGCTTGAGTCAATTGGACTCTTGAGATTTGAGCTCAATTGGACTCTATGAGTCCAATTGAATAGGTGATGTCCTGAGCTTCTTATTGCCTACAATCCAAATAATGCACTAATCAGTACATTATAATATTATTTCATGGATATCTATATAACATAGAAAAGATGTAATGTATGCTATTCATGCATGAATTATACTACAATTATGCTATGTTCTAACTTAATTTAGGTAATTTAAGTCCTATGATTGCTGCGCAATCATACCCCCATAACTAAATCTTACTAGTTCCTAGCAAATGCAAAGCTAAGTTATCTACAAATGGGTCCCTAAACGACTGATTATTTTTATCAAGCGTAAGACTAGAGATTCTTTTCCTTTTTGTTTTCATCCTAAAATCTAGAAATCCAGACATTTGTGAAAGTGCAGCTATGTAACATATGCAACGATTCGAGTGAAAAGCTAGTTCACCTCTAAAGCCTGTACTTTACCCCTAGTAAAATTCTAGCAGGATAGGCTAACTTCTTCCCTCGAGGTATACAGAATATTCTACGATTTCTCCCTAGGCTTTTAGCTTAGGTAGAGAATGTCTGAGCTAAATAGGTGTGTAGTTGGTGGCTCACCCTCATTTGTTGCTACTTATAGAGTAGTACTACAAAAGCTAGATTGTCAAATTATTAAGTAAATCAACTTAGAGGAAAGCGGGAAAAATTGTACTCTCTTTGGTTCCTTTATATTCACTCTTTTTTCTCTCTTTTATGTTTTCTTTTTCTTTCGAGCTCACAATCTCACCAGATTTACACACATAATCCATTTTTAGTGGTCTTACATAGCATTAACACTTTAGTAGAGTTCCAATAACTCTAATACTAAGTCAGAATTCCTCAGGCAGTATTCGGACGATCAAAAATATAAAAAGGTAGGTTAAAGCCATATTTGGTGGATCACAACTGTGGTGAGTAATGTTGCTTCAATGCTATTAAAATAAATACTAAAGCACTCATACGCTCATCTTTTTTTCTACTTTTTTCTTCTTTTTCAAAAATATTCTTCTTTTTTCTTTTTCTATATTTTTCCCTCTTTATATATATATATATATATATATATATATATGTATATATATATATATATATTCTCTCTCTCTCTCTCTTTTCCTAGATATCATATCAACACAGCGCCATACAGCTTATGCCATATGTGACTTTTATTCTAGAGGCATTATTGGGAATTGGTTGTGATCAAGAGAATATTGAGTAGCTTATTTAGTGGAAATCTTGATATCAATACCCTCCTTCAGCTGAGAATTCCGTAAAGAATGGTCATAGCCATCCACCTTAGTCCTAGTTTTATCAGAACTCGATCTCCATGTATTTGTCTTATTTGGTGGCTCTCAGAAATTCACACAATCAGTTATATGTGGGAACTAAGAGTGAAAACTATGCCTAACTCCGAGTATCAACACTTAATTATCCAGAATTCTAGATTTCTTGTACTAATCTTAGAGCACCAGTAACATTTTACTCTCATCTCATACAATTTGGTAGATTTTTAGAAGAAGATTTGCTTGACTCTCTAATCACTATCCAAGGGTTCAGGAAAAGAAGCACCGCTTTTTCTCAACAAACTAAAGATGTTTATTGGTTTTCACAGTGAACCGATTGCAAAATCTACGTATGAGTGTGAAAATTGTACCGGATTCCAGATTACAAAAATCAACTAAAGAATAAAATCCTTAATAAAACCTCTTGATAAAAATCTTATTTATGGATGCAATATGTATATATGCTATATACAAATAACTTATGATTTGTACTTTAATATTGTTCCCTTATCGGGTTACATTAGCTTAGTCCTTAATTCAGAACAATAAGGTAAGCGAACGAGTCGGAAGTGGTTGTTGCGAGCAATTTCTAGCTCCAATGTGAACATTGGAGGTGGAATCGGTTGTTCTTAAATTAAGCATCCTAAAGTACATTCAACATCCTGCTCCGAGGTTTTTCTATGTGTTGGCACAAAAATTTTTAGTTTTGATGTATCTAGCCCTCCCATGCCTAAGTTCTCGCATGTCCTCATGCATGAATATAATAGAAATAATGTACGACAGGGAGTAAGTGGGTAGAAATCACTTAGAATCGTTCCTGAATGTTCATTTAGCACCAGCCAACCTGATGATATGCAATATGTAGAGAAGTATGCTGAAAGAACATATGCTATGTATAAAGATATGTATATATGTATAAGTTGTTGAGTTTTACACCACTAGCTAGGCAAAAACTCCATCACACATCCTCAATAAAATGAATGACTTCATCAACAGGAGGAGGTTCCTGGGCCATAAATGGCTTGAGGCACTGGCCATTTACCGTGGAAATATGCTCAAATTTTGGGTCCGTGATTTAGACCGCCCCATTAGAATAGGGGTGAATCATAATATACGGGCCAGTCCACTTGGAGTTGAGTTTTCCCACAAAGAATTTCAAACGCGAATCGAATAACTAGACTCGTTGGTTAAGTGTGAATTCCTTACTCCAGATGTGGCGGTCGTGAAAGACTTGACTTATCTTTATAGATTGTTGCATTCTCGTAGGCCTCCCACCGGATCTCTTCTAATTCACTGAGCTAGAGCTTCCTTTCATAACCTCCTGCATCAAGGTTAAGATTACATTTTCGCACTGCCCAAAAGGTGCAGTGCTCCAGCTCAACAAGAAGGTGATAAGCCTTTCCATATACCATACGATATGGCGACAATCCAACTAGGGCCTTGTATGTGGTCCGATATGCCCAAAATGCATCGATTAGTCTATCGGACCTGTCCTTCCTATCTGGTCTAACCGTCTTCTGGGGAATCAGCCTGATTTGAAGGTCAGATACTTCAGCCTGCTCATTGGTCTACAGATGATATAGGGTGGTTATAGAGTGATGTACCTCGTATTTCTTTAATAATGCCCTAAAGTGGGCATGGATGAAGTGATTACATCCATCACTAATCAGCATGCGGGGTACACCGAATCTCGCAAAAATATATTCTCGTACTAAAGAAATGATGATCTTATGATCTGCCTGTCTTGCCGGGATGGCTTTGACCCACTTCGAGACATAATTAATAGCAAAAAGTATGTACTCGAAGTCATGCGAATTCGGGAAAGGGCCCATAAAATCAATGCCCCATACATCGAATACTTCTACGACCAAAATGGGTTGGAGAGGCACCATGTCTCTCCTGGTCATAGAACCAACTGATTAGCATCATTTGCAGCACCTATCATAATCATATCTCTAAATATAGTTGGCCAGAAAAATTCTGACTACAGAATCTTTGCAGCGATTTTTTGACCCAAGAAATGACCACCATAGGCTTCACTGTGGTAAAAAGATAACACACTTGAGATTTTAGAGTTTGGGACACACCTCCTAATGATCTGATCGGCTCCAATGCCAAAGAGCAAGGGGTAATCCCAGAAATAGAATTTGGCCTCAGATATAAATTTGAGTTTCTGATCCTTGGATAAATTCGCGGGAATCTTGCCTGCGATAAGATAATTTGCGATATCTACGTACCAGGGAAACTCGACATAAAGGATTGCCAGAAGAGATTCATCTGGGAATTAGTTTGAAATGGGTAGGGAATGAGGGATATGGGTTGGGTCTAGTCTAGATAAGTGATCCGCCACAACATTTTGTGCTCCAGCTTTATCGCGTATTTCGACATCGAATTCCTGCAAGAGAACAATCCATCTAATAAGATGGGGTTTGGCATCCTTCTTTGCCAACAAATGCCGAAGAGCGGAGTGATCTGTGAAAATTATCACTTTGGACCCTATAAATATGATCAAAATTTCTCCAACCTAAATACTACTGCTAGCAATTCTTTCTCAATGACATTATAATTACGCTAAGTTTCATTCAGTATCTTGCTAGCGTAGTATATAACAAAAGGTTGCCGCTCCCGATGTTGGCCTAAAATAGCTCCGTCAACGAAATCAGAGGCATCGCACATCATCTCGAAATCAAGCGACCAGTCAGGTGGTTGAAGAATTGGAGAATTAGAGATAACACTTCGCAAAGTTTTAAAGGCACTGAGACACGAGGTATTAAAATCAAATGGGACGTCGGCTACCAAAAGATTTGTCAATGGACGCGCGATTTCCAAGAAATCACGTATAAATCTCCGGTAAAATCCGACGTGACCCTAGAACAATCTGATCTATTTAACCAAGCTAGATGGAGGTAATTAGGATATAATTTCAGATTTAGCTCGGTTGACCATGAGTCCATTGGATGAGATCCTATGTCCTAGTACAATGCCATCCCTCACCATAAAAGGGCTTTTCTCCCATGAGATTACTAGGTTTACTTCAATACACCATTTCATGATCTTGGTGAGGTTATCAAGACAAGATGCAAAGTCATCTCCGAAAACGGAGAAAATGTCCATAAACACTTCCACATAATCCCCAATCATGTCAAAGAAGATGGCCATCATACAACACTGAAATGTCGTTGGTGCCTTGCAGAGGCTGAAAGGCATTCGCTTCAAAGCGAATGTTCCAAAAGGACATGTGAACGTGGTCTTGTATTGATCTTCCGGGCTAATCATTACCTGATTATACCTGAGGTATCCATCCAAAAAGTAAAAGAAACTACGTCTAGCTAACCATTCTAAAATCTTATCAATGAACGGTATCCCTCTGGGTAGCCATAGTTAGTTTCCTATAATTTATGCAAACCTGCCATGATTTTGCGATGCAGGTTGGGATGGATTCACCCTTGTCATTCTTTATTACGATGAGTCCTACTTTCTTGGGCACAATCTAGATAGGACTCACCCATTAGCTGTCAGAAATTGAGTATACAATGCCTGCATCCTGCCATTTGATGATCTCCTTCTTAATAACCTCTAGCATATTTAGGTTCAGCCGTCTTTAAGGTTGTCTCGACAATTTGACCCCCTCATTTATGTAAATGTAATGAGTACAATACGATGGGCAAATCCCATGGAGATCAGTAATACTCCACCCAATAGAAACCCTATGGTCTTGTAGCACAAAAATCAATTGATATTCCTGTTCTTGGGTTAGGTGAGAACTAATAATGACAGGGTATGTCTCACTTTCGCTCAAAAACACATATTTTAGTGAGTCAGGTAAGGGCTTCAGTTCAATCACGGGTGAGTCAGAATCAAAGGTGGAAGTAGGAGGTGCAAAATCAGTAGCGAGAATCTGATGATCCTGATATGCATGGATTCCTACTAATTCGCCACCTGCTAAATAGTCAGTCATGACTGCATTAATGGGAACCCATTTGTTGCAGTTGTGCCTTCCTGTATTAGCAGGGGCGATTCAATAATATGTGGATCAGGAAAGCAGAGCTAGGGGCATTTTGGTCTGATGAACACCTCAAACAATCAGATCCACGGGAAGAAATGTGCAACGCGATGGTCTCAATTCTGTGTGGATCGAGGTCCAAAACCCTTAACAATGAAGACAAATGCGACATTCAGTCATCACAAAGGAGCCCAATGTTACCACAGAAAGTCAATTACATGTCTTCACCATCCTCGATGCGATCACAATCAAAGTTCCTTGATGCCCTGAATATATCAAGTCTAAGTCATTCATCTCCTAGGGCAATCTCCATACACTCGAATGCACAATCGATGTTCACTCGACCTGTCGCCAGAAACGGGTGACCTAAAATGATCGATGCATCATAGAGATTAAGAGGAACCTCCATATCAAGAACGAAAAGACTGTGAGAAAGTAGAATCCTCGAACCTTAACGATCACATTCTCAACCACCCCCCTCAATGTTTTCACTAATCGATCAACCAGCTGAATTGTGACTGAGATAGGTTTTAACCCCCTGAATCGAAATTGATCATAAACAGCAGTGGGAGTCAGGTTAATGGACGAACCTAGATCAAGACGGGCCCTATCAAATGGAGAATCCTATAAAAAGTAGGAAATGAGTGGGGTGCTAGGGTCTTTCATCTTAGGCAATAGGTCAACTAGAATCACAACGCTAGCTTCCTTCGACAGTACCGCCTGTCGTCCATTCCTCTACTTTTGCTTCGAGGTACAATTGTCCTTAAAGAACCTAGCGACAGTAGGAATGTGATCTATAGTCTCGAGGAGAGGGACCTGTATATGAACTTCCTTAAACATCAATTTAGGTCATCGAAATTCCACGTGTCCTTTTTCCACGCTATATTTGTGTCGAAGCCTCAGGAAAAGGGACGGGAATCTCAAGGTCAATTGCCCTCTTGCCCTTGTCTACTGTAGATGGCTCCTAAGATGGAGTCGAACCATCTTACAGTAAAGGGCACAAAAAATCAGGACCCGCCTGCCTAAATTGTGGGTCATATGTCTTCTTCCCACTCCTCAGTGTAACAGCTTTCGCCTCGGCATGTTGTTCGTGAGGTGGTGGGGAAGCGAAAGGGGCAGAATATGCAGGGTTCTACAGTAAAGGTGGCTGACCATTGATCGACTTTTTACGCGATTTGTAAAATGCAGGTTTTATAACTCGTTTTTACGTGCAAAAATCGATTCACTTGTAAACTTATAACCTAGAAAATGGAGGTATCTAGGGTCATCCAAGGAAGAAAATTCTTGCAAATATAAATCTCTTACTTCAAAATGCGGAAATCCCCTTTCTTTTTGGGTTTTTCAATATAAGATTTTTAGGGTTTTCGAAATAATGGGGCAATTGCGAAACTAAAAGCAAGGATTAACACTTAAGAAGCTAAGCCTAGGTGACAAAAATGGCCTTTCTCTCAGCTCACCCTAGGCACATGGAGGCCTAGGGTAATTAGAGAGAGGGAGTGTAAGTGCACGAAAGATTAAAGCAACAAAACTTATAAGAATTGCTACAAGAATTTAAAGAAGGCAATTTTTTTATACTAAAGGAAAATGTTATTTACAAGTAAAGAAATACTTCTACTAGAATTTGAAAGGATAAAATAAAAAAAAACACCAAATCCTTTAAATGATGATGGTGGTGAAGACGATGAAGCCCATCTTGCACCAAGCCTAGCTGCTCCTTGACTTGAAAAGAAGATCTCTTTCTTCTCCTTCCTTGAAAAGCTGCTCCAAAGTGTGGTCTCCTCCTGGCAAGCCCAAGAGGGGCGTGCCTAAACTCCTCCAAAGGTGGATGACTTCCACCTCAATATCTCCTCCAAGGGTGGGCATGGACCACCTTCAAATCCTCCTCCTACGGTAGGCGTGTACCCTAGGTCTCTCCCTTGCCTGGCTTCTCCCTTTGGCTGATGTGGGCACAAGAGAGAAGAGAAGAGGGGAAGGCACCAAGGGGATAGAGTGTCCCCTTAATCTTCTTCTTCTTCTCTTGACCGTCTATGGAAGGTGGAAGTATGGGTAGAAAATTATGTAACAAAAGGTGAATTAATGGTGGTGGGTGTTGGTCTTTTTATAGGAGTGGAAGGGGGTTAAGGGTAGTTAATGTATGGAGAGCTAGGATGGGATGTAGAGGGTGGTTAGGAGATCCTAGGGTTGATAATGGGTGGTGCCAAAATAGGGGGATGCTTGGCAGTTGGCACCAACCCTAGGTTGGGACTAGGGTTAAGGATTGATGGTGGTAGGGTTAGGTGGCGTGTAGGATATGTGTAGGGTTAGGATGGTGTAGTAGGGTAGTGGTTGGTGAATGGAGGGTGGATATAGGGTGGCACCAAAAGGAGGGATTCATGGAGTGGTAGTTATGGTAGGGTTAAGTGGTTTTAGCACCACTTTAGGATGGTTAAGGGAGAGGGTTACGTAGCGCCAAAATATGAAGGGTTAAGATAGGTTGTGGTGGTGATTGGGTGGTGGTGATTAAGGGTGGTGTTGGCACCAACAAGAGGAGGTATGGGTAGAAGCTTTTGGCGCCAACTAGGGTGGTTTAGGGTTGGTTAGATGTAGGATTAGGTGGTTAAGGTTGGCGCCACATATGGCTTCTAGAGGGGGGTTTATGTGTAGGGTAGAGATGGCCTTATGTGGTGATGTGTAGGGTGGAGATTTAAGGAGGGTTGGCACCAACATGAAGGGATGTGTGTGTGTGGTTTTGGCGCCAACATGAGGAGGTATGAAGGGGTGGTGGTTGATGAGGGTTGGAGCCAAAAATAGGTGGGTTAGGTTAGGGTTTAGTTAGGATTAAGGGGAAAGGGTGGACGGCCATGGAGTTGGAGTAGGTTGGGAGCTTAGCTAAGCTAGCTTAGCTAATAGAGTAGAAGATGGTGGAGCTAGGGTTTGAGGAAGGAGCTGAGAAAAATTTCTGGAGCTAGACTAATGCTGCACTGGAGCTAAGGAAGCTGAGGGAATCTTCATGAAGACTACTAGCTTAGCTAGCTATTTTTCAGGTTAGTAGCTAAGCTAGTGTAGTTGAGCCGATATGAGCCGATTTCAACCTATCTGGAGCTAAGTTGAGCTGGAGCTGCCTCAGTTGGAGACTCTTTAGCTATCTTAGCTACTAGTTGACTAGTAGCTAAGCTAAAAAGAATTGAGCTGCAATGAGCTAAGTAGAGCTAGAGAGAGCTGGTCTTGAGCTAAGGTCAACTTAGTTGAGCTAGTTGGAGCTCCCAGTGAACTAAATGGAGCTGGGATGAACTAGACTTAACCAAGTTGAGCTAGATCTTAGCTGACTGAAGCTAATGTCAACTTAGTTGAGCTAGTTAGAACTCCTAGTGAATTGAATGGAGCTGAGATGAACTATACTCAACCAAGTTGAGCTGGATTTGAGCTGACTTGAGCTAGGTTTAGCTAGAATGAGCTGCCCTGAGCTAACATCTAGCCAAGATGAGCTGAATGGAGCTAAATGGAGCTAATCCCAAATCAAGTAAGCTGGTATCCAACTATGTGGAGCTGGATCTGGTTGAGTTCCAGCTGAATTGAGCTTCTTCTTCACTATTTGCCTTCATGAGTGTCAGGGTTTTAGGGTTCTACTTATCTATTTTAACCCTAACACTTAAATAAACATGTTAAAAATAACAAAATAATGAAATGCATGCCTAACCTAGATGATGCCTAAATGCAACTCAAAAACTTGTTTGTGTAGTTAAAATCGTAAGTACTAGGTTTGCTTTATGGCATAAGAATGATGATAAATTGGCATTTATCAGCCATAACTGAGTAGTGCAAGAGGTGCCTGTAATATAGCATGCGCCTATCCCTGTGGTGCCTGAAACCTAGGCGAGGCGCCCTGGTTCTGCACATACCGTGGGCTCGGGACAAGTTGGGAGGGTAAGGCTCCCTAAGTCTTATGCTCCTATAACAGCTGGTTCTGCGCGTTTTGGATGCTCTGTATTTGGTCAGCCATTGCCTTCATTATCTGCAAGCTATCCTGTGTAGATTTCCGCATCAACTCTTGCAACTCCTCTTTCAGTGCCTCCAAAGGGTCGACCCGCTTTGGAGGGTGACCGGCAACTTGATGCAATGGCTGATATATAGAACGGGATTGCTCCTGCTGAGACGGGAATGGCTGCTACCTTGGGTATGTGTTCTACGCATTCCCGTATTGCCTGGTCTAGTAGTGTGAATCTTGATGTGGTCTGTACGAGTTACCAAACAAGGAGAAATTCAGATGCTAGTGCCAACCAGGGTTATACGTCTCCGAGTACGGATTATTACGCCTGTATCACTGAATAGCATTAACATCTTTGTAGGTCGATGACGTTTGAGATGTATATTCGTCAAGGGAATGTGCATTAAAATCGTCATGCGGTGCGTAACCCTGATTTTGTGGTGCTAGATCAAGATTATTTGCGGGATCCTGATATGTGGGATCCCGTGAATATGAAGAAGATGCATCCTGAGTGAATAAATTAACTCGAGCTGGAGGGGCTCGGGGTGCATAATAGGATCTAGATATAGAAGAATTTTTGGTGAATTCAGGTCGAGCTCGAATCAGTTCGTCGAGCTTCTTATCTAGCAAATCTACCTTATCCAGCTTCTTGGTGATAATGTCCATATCAGCTCGAGCAGACTCGGTGTGTGCCTCATGGACACTAATCCGTTGCTGTCCAGATCGGTGGAATTGGTTCACTGATGCAGCATTCATTGAATTCTCTGCCAAAGACTCGAACAAATCAAATGCGCTATTCATGTCTTTTGTGAGGAAATTCCCGCCACTAGATGCATCGACCAGATACCAATGTGTGTCATCCAGCCCATGGTAAAAGATCTGAGCCAAGTAGCATCCCATGGTGCGAGCTTTTCCTTAATAGATCGTGAAATCGATCCTAGGCATCATGCAACTTCTCCCCAGGTCCTTGGGAGAAAGTCGTAATCACGAACCTCATCGCGTTTGTACGACTGATCAAGAAGAACTTTTGCAGGAATTCACGTCGTAATTCCACCCAAGTTCCAATTGGCCTCCCGATGGTCTTGAACCAATATGAAACTTTATCCTTAAGAGAAAATGGGAAAAGCTTCATGAGAGTAATGCCCAGATCAACATTCCTAGGTCAAACAATTTCCACGATTCAACTCAGGTCCTCTATATGTTGGAATGAATCCTCATTTGAGTTCCCATATAAATGATTCTGGATCAAGCTAATCACATTCAATTTCAACTCGAACGCATCTTCGCTTGCGGGAATCTGGACTTGAGGTGAGAGAATCGATGTCGCTGGATCGTAGAAATCTTGTAGCTATTCTCCTTAGGGTGGATGTTGCATTCTTTCCATTGTCATCAAGATTCTGTCAATATTCTGCCGATATCGCTCCTCTAATTCGACGACCCGGGCTTCCAGGCAAGCCATCGGGTCCAGATTTCCTGAGTCCTGACCAGGTCGAAGTCTAGGGTTAGCCATCTTGGCTAAGAGAGTGGATGAAGAAGAAGGGTGGGAAGATGGTCCGTGATGCGACGAATCGCCTTCGCCACCTTGGGATTGACTCCTAAGGTCCAACTAGTTGAGGTCAAAGTGACCTCCTCCCTTGCATAACCAATCAACCCCTAGGTTGGTGTAGCCAAACCAAACAAAGCTAAGGCCTTGTTAATCAAATGGTCCTTACGATCAGATGACCAGATTTTTCGTCAAGATTCTAATTTATGAAGAAAAATTTGTTGTGCAACCGACTGCAAGTAATCCTAACCCCCCAACCTAACCCGGCCAATCTATACGAGGGGATTAAGGGGAAGATTCTTCCTTCAACTTTCACCTTCGGTTACTTTGTACCTCCAAACTGTGATCGTTTGATACTACCCCATAGATTTGGCTAAGGTTTGACTAAGGCGGTTGTGATGCCCCAGTAGTATGACAACGAATATAGGTTAATTATGTATTTTATGCAATTTTTTCTTAACATTTTTCTTCAAATTGAGATTTTTGGTGAGTGGTCCACAAGGTGACCAAGCTCACCGGTTAGCCACTAGACTTGATTAAGTCTAGGTTAGCCAAGTGTGGTCTCTAAATTTCAACCCTAAAAGTTGAATCCAGGGTTCATGTAATTTCTAAGTGTTTAGCAGACCAACATTTCAGTTCAAACTAATTTCTACGGCAAAATTTGAATCCAATTGATTTGAAATTTGGTAGGTAGATTCCACCTTCAATTACTTTTTAAAGAATATTCTTTTAAAATTTTTACTATTCTAATCAAATAAATATGAATTCTTAATTATTGAGGGGTCAGATATGCAATTTAGAACCATTGTCGATTTTTCAATTTAAAACAGTACCAAATTAACTCTAAAAATTCAGGAAAAATATAGAAATGAAAGCTAGTTTGATAGCCTTTCAAATCCCACCATGTTTGGTCAAATATGACTTTTGAATTGTTCAAAATCGCTTTTTGAATTTCAAAAATTTTCAAATTCGAGTCAGTTTGACCCCCCCGTAATTCAGGAATTTTTAAAAATTACGCAATTCAAATTTCTTCAAATAAACTGTCATTCGAAAGATGATTTGAAAATATAGTTTTTTCTTAAATTTTATAATTTTTGGCCTAATAAATATTCGGCAATTGAATTTTTAAATTGGAATTAAAATCAGGCCTAATTTCAAGGAAGGGTGAAAAGGCCTATGAAAGCATTTGAAATTCAAAACTAGGCCCTTTTCACCAAAACATTTTTTTTCACGAGAAATTTTTTTTTCAAATCTTTTTCAAACTTTTCACATTTTTTTCTATTTTTGGAGGGAAAATTTTTCAAATTTTTTTTCTTCTTTCATACAAAACTCTACCCTAAGATTAAAAAACAACCCTAAATCTAAATCCTAATTTTTTTTGTAATTGTTTTAACAAAAATATGCAGCTTGTTTTTTCTTTTTTTTAAGAAACTAAATCCAGTCCTAAAGTTCAAATGGAAAACCTAAACCTAAGATAGTGATGTGCACCCAATTTTTATTCACCTACGCCTGATGTGTACACAGAATCCACCTTTCCTGTTCTTACTCATCAAAAAGCAAGTAGAAACGGATTTGTCAATGTTAAGTTCAAAGAAATCAAAAATCAATATCGCATTCCCTCCCCAGCAAAGGCTCCATTTGTTGGAATCGTAAAGTGCGTATTTGATTAAAAGCACGTTGTAGTATAGTGCGAATTACGACTCAAAAAAAAAATTTAAATAATGAGACGATGAGTCCCGATCAAAGTCAGGGAGGTGTTTAAGAAAGGTGAAATTGATTTTTGACTTCATTACTTGCTTAAAATCGTACGTCGATCTCATTGGTTGAAAGGAGTTGAGAGGTTCACTAACTAGGCTGGTGGAGGAGGAATTTGAATTTCCCTTTGAGCGGGAAAAGCTGTTGTTGGATGGCCGGCCGCCTGAGGGGGTCCGGCGCCGGTGCCGGTGACTCTGATGGATGGGCGGTATGGCATCCGCGATCTTGGCGCAGGAAGGCGCGTGATTTACGTGTTCCTGTGGGTGCTGGGAACATGGGCAGGAGGGATGTTCGAAATGGTTGGGGCAGAGGTCTAAGGGAGGTGACCTGCTATCGGTGTCGCCTTTGGGGGCACCTAGCGGCGACCTACTGGCGTCCACTACTATGTCTACCGTGCAAAGGTTTTGGTCACAAAAGGGATGCCTGCCGGGCGACATGTGATGGCTCTGGGGGTAGGGACTACTTAACACCTTCGTGGCCTCGGGGTAAGCTGCAGATGCCCCTCCCCTCGAAACAGTCGGGGCTTGCGCCTTGGATGTTGAGGTTCCTCTGACTGATGATGTCAAAGTAGCGGAACTGGCTCTACGTAGTGCTTTGATTGGAGAAGTTATGAGAGGCACCATATCGATGGGCAGAATTCGACAACTGGTGAGATCTCTCTCTTTATCAACTGATGATTAGAAGATTGCGATTATTTCGCCATCGCGATTTGTGTTGTTTGATGTGGGTGCGGGAGATGTTGAAAGATACTACTTTCAGACATGTTTTTTGGATGGACTATCACTGATCTGGCGGCTGGTATCCCCTTTTGATGGATCTTTGCCTGAACGTCCCCGTCAGAGATCAGTTGCCAGGTCTGGTGTTCTTGAGATCAGAGGTCAGCCTCTGCATCTGAGATCCAGGAAGGTGGTGGAAAACATGATAGCTGGGTTTGCATCTGTGTCCGTGGATGCTGCTGTTGGGCTGACTGAAGGGGATGCCAGTGGTCTGAATGTGAGGGTGAAGGTCTTCAGGGCTGGTGCCATTCCTGATAAACTGATCCTCAGATGTGGGGGCAGTTCTTGGATGCTCCATCTGAATTTTATTGTGGCAGATCAAGAGGTCATCTCTAAATTTCGTCCCCCCTCTTATGCTATGGTGCTGAAATCTAAAACTCCTCCCCTGCATCCAAATTGTGTTAATCAGGATATGATGGCTGAATGTTCTAAAGGCAGGGAATTAGGGGATGGGGTAGGGAACCTGGGGGATGTAGAGACGAGGACTGAAGCTCTGGCAGGTGTGGCTGATGTGTCTCTGATCCAAGACCTCCCCTCCTGTGCTGGAAGTCCAAAGCCCCTTCCCTGCAACCACTTGGTGACTGTTAGAAGGTGGTGGTAGAATGTTCGGGAGAGAGGGAACTGATAGATGAAAAGGGGGGCCTGGGAATTATGGAGATGAGGTCTGAAATTCAGGACATTGTAGATGATGTACCCCTAGTCCAAGAGGCAGCTGCAGTGATGGATGCTGATGGAAAGGAAATGAGTTTATCAAATGAAATTGTGAGTGAGGATCTGAAAACCCATCTGGGTGAGTCTGATGAAGGGATGATTATGAATTTGATTAATGAGCATGCTACCTCAGATATGGTGGACACTTCTGTGAGTCCTGTGAATTTGCAGACTTGCTCTCCTGTGGCTAAAGTTGTGCATGCGAAGTCAAAGACTCCTTCTGCTAGGAGTTGGAAACCTCCCTATAAGCTGAGATTAAGAAGGCACACTCCCACACAAAAGGTTGATGAATCAGTTGTTGCAGCTGTGATGAAGGTTAGCAGGACTTCTGCAGCTGTGAAGGGGACAGACCTGATCACCTAATGAAGATCTTGAGCTGGAATGTGCGTGGGCTACACGATAGAAGCAGGAGGGGGTCACTAATTAGATATCTGCATGAATGGGAAATCGACTGTGCCATTCTTCAGGAGACACACATTGACTGTGCTTTAGATAGGGCATGGGAAGAGATGAGGGTAGGATCTGCAAATGACCTTGTGGTGGTCAATTCCATTGGCAGATCTGGGGGAATTGCCATTTGGTGGAGGAAGCAGATGCTGTGCTTACAGGAGGTGTCCATGGCTAGGCACCTTCTGACCTGTAGGTTCACGAGAGGCCAAGGGTACAGTGTCTTCTTTGTGACTGGTGTATATGGGCCAAATGATCCTAACAGGAGGCAGGAACTATGGGAGGACTGGAATCTGGCTGCAGAATTTGTAGGTGGGGGGGCTTGGCTTGTTGGAGGTGACTTTAATTGTACCTTAGTGGGGAGTGACAGACCTAATAGGGTGATCGACAGCTCCTCCACAAGATTTCAGTTGATGGTCCAGGCCTTGGGGATGTGCAAATTTCCATCATCGGGGGCTGAATTCACTTGGAGGAATGGCAATAGACTCATGTCCAAGATTGACAGATTTTTTGGGAATGCTGAGCTGTTAGATCTCTTCCAGATGTCTTTTGTATGTGGTCTTGAACGTCCATTTTCTGACCATACACCTTTGATGTGGGATAATGGTGAGTAGGTGGTGGCTGGTTCCTATTTTAAATTTAGGAGATCTTGGCTGAGGGAAATAGGGTTCAGAGACATGCTTGCCAGCTGGTGGTCACAGCAAGGTGAGGGTACAGCCACCTCCAAACTGGCTTCTAAGCTTAAGGCTCTAAAGGGCATGCTGAAGGAGTATGGAGATATTGTCTCAGTTCTTAGACATCAAAAGCGTCATGAGGCCTTGCTGAAAATTCAGGAACTGGATACCAAGGAAGCTGTGGACCATCTATCTGAACTTGATCTTGCTGACAGAAGAAGATGGCAGGGGGTGGTAATTGAAGAAGACGTGAAATTGGAGATGGATTGGAGGGAGCGATCTAGACAGCTATGGCTAAGTGAGGGGGATGCAAACACCAAATTTTTTAATTTGGCTGCTAGCTCTAGGAGGAGAACAAATCTGATCTCATCAATGGTTGTAGAGGGGTAGAGAATTACCTCCTTATCTGATATCAGAACTGAGGCCGTCAGATACTTCAAGGAATCTTCAAGAGCTGCAGGTAGGGGCAACTAGAGAATGGCAGCAAATGATTTGCCCAGGATTAATGAGTATCAAGGGGCCAGCCTGATTGAATCTATTTCTAAGGCTGAAGTATTGAAGGCTATTAATGATCTTAATTGTGAAGGATCGCCTAGTCCTGATGGAATCCAGGTTTTCTTCTACAAAGAACTATGGGACATTGTGGGCTCAGAGGTTATGGGGGTAATTAGAGAATTCTAATGTGGCAATTTTGGCTTTCAAAGAATTAATAGATCTTATCTGTTTCTTTTGCCTAAAAGTCCGGGTGCTGAATCTTTCCAGGAATTTAGACCCATTGCTCTTTCTAACTCCTTATATCTGGTGATCAGAAAGGTCCTGGCTAATAGATTGAGGCCTGTACTGCAAGATTTGATCCATCCTGCTCAGTCTGCTTTCCCCCCGGGTAGATCCCTACAAGAATCTTTTATATTGGCCCAAGAGATGGTTTGCGGCTGCATAAGAGGAGATGCAAGGCCTTCATGTGGAAGGTTGATTTTCGTAGGGCTTATGACTCAATCAGCTGGCCTTATTCATGAGATGTGCTTAAAAGAAGGGGCTTTCCCCATACTTGGATAACTTGGGTTAAGAGATGTATTACCACGGCCTCCTTTACCCCTCTAATAAATGGGAAACCCTGTGGTGCATGGATCCAGCCTCAATGTGGCATCAGGCAAGGATGCCCCCTGGCCCCATTGATATTTAATTTGGCAGTTGATAGTTTAGCCTGGTTTGTTTGTAAGCTTTCTGAAGTGGGTCTTGTTAAAGGATATTCGCTCTCTTGCAGGAACAGTCTGGCTCCCATTCTTCAATATGCAGATGATACTGTCTTTTTTGTTGAAGGATCCATGGATGGAGTGTTGGCTTTGCATTACTTGGTTGATATCTTTGGTGAGCTTTCTGGACTGAGGTTAAATAGAGACAAGTCTGGTTTGGTTTGCTTTGGTTTATCTGAGGTGGAGCAAGAGGCCTTAGCAACCATCCTGATGACTCCCCGCATCAGCCTTCCTATTAGATATCTTGGGCTGCCTTTGAGGTTTTCCAGGTTGAAGAGAGGTGATTGGAATTGCCTTTTTGACAAGATCTCTATGAGACTTGATGGTTGGCACAGCAGATTCTTATCCAGAGGTGGAAGGCTTATCTTGCTCAATTCGGTGATCACCTCCATCCCTATTTTCTACTCCATTTTCAAAGCACCAAGATCCGTTTGGAAAAGATTGGATGTGATGAGGAAGAGATTTTTTTGGAAGGGAGCTAGACACAAGGGCAGCTTCTTGCAGCCTCTCAAATGGGATCAAATCTGCTATCCTAAGGAGTTGGGTGGTCTTGGGATCAAGTCTTTGCAGCACTTTAATGATGCCTTGCTACTCAAATGGGCTATTAAGCTGCTGCAAGGTGATCTGAAACCGTGGTCTGATCTGATCAAAGATAGATATGGAGCTTCCAACAGCAGATTTTCCAGACTTCAACCAAACTGTCCATCACCTTTCTGGAAATCAGTAACTAAGGCTTTGGCTGATCACTTCCATCTGCTGCAACCATCACTTGGAGATGGTAGGTCTTTCAGATTCTGGAGAGAGGAATGGTCTGAATTGGGGGTCTTGAGGGAGCTCTATCCGAGAGCTTTTGATGCAGCAGCTGACAAGAACGCTACGATCAGCAAGATCTGGTCTTACAGCAGCAGCAGTTGGATTCTGGATGATGTGGAATCCAGCAGCAGCAGAAGAACAACCCGGTTATGGGATGAGAAGAGAAGGCTTTTATTAGACCTTGAAAATTTCAGACCTAGGCCTAGAATGGAGAACAGATATCTGTGGGATGGTATCTATAGTGTCAAATCTGGGTATAACAGAATGCTAAATTTTGAAGAGGGATGGAGACATGATTCCATTGATAAGAAGATATGGTTGTTAAAAATTCCTCTCAAGGTACAAATCTTCCTTTGGCTGTGTAGGAGGAATGGATTAATCACAAGTGATCTACGCCACAGAAGATTGGATACTGATCATCATGTGTGTTTTTTATGTGAGATGAGCACTGATAATGTAAATCACCTCTTCTCTTCTTGCCTTATCACTGATGTCATTTGGAGAAAAATTTGTCAGGAGCCTTTACCAGATTGGGATTCTATGTGGCATGGATTTGAGGTGAGAGGGAAACCACATGTCCACATGGCTGCTTCTATTTGGTGTGTATGGAAGGCAAGGAATGAGAGACTTTTTCAGGAGAGGCCGATATGTTGTGAGAATATTGTAAGAGAGTGCTGATCCCTCATACAGTCTTGGGGATCCTTTTTGTAATCTCCCTTCTTTGCACATAATATACTACTCCGGACTACTATCGCAGGACGATAGCTCTCCTTTCTGTTTCAAAAAAAAAATCGTACGCCGATTTTTAAAATGCGAGTTAAAGATGCGTCAGTCAATTTGTTTACATGAAAACATGTGTGTGCATCAAATATATGATGAATGTGAAAGTATGTGTTTGCGTGCACACAATCTCAATAATGCGATGACAACTAGTGAAAAATGAATATATCGCTAATTCGTTAATGTCTTCGAGAACCGACATTTTGTGCATTAAAATAACACAGTAGATATCATGCAACAAGAGATTGCAATATATAGAATAAATATCATGCAACAATTGATTTTATTTTTTCAAAAATTTCATCATTTAAATTGAATATGGTGGAATGCTTATACATGAAAGCTTAAAAAAGAACTCTAGCTAACAGAAATAGGATGCATGCATGGATCTAAGAAAGATTATGCATGCATCATTTAGGTGGAGGATTACTACACTCCTAAGTAGGAAATTAATTCAAAAATTAAACTAAGAAGAGCTATGCTAGCTAGGAGAACTTAGGGCATTGGAGGTGATCTCCAATGGCCCGTGTGGCTTAAGGTGGTAGGAAGGAAGAAAGGAACAGCCAAGGTGGTTGGCCAGCCTCTTAAGAGTGTGGTGGAGAGGTGCTCTAGCCTTGGACATGAAGGTGGAAGTGGTGGGGGTGATGGAGCTCATGAGATAGAGGTGTGCACACGGAAATGGAGTCTAAGCTCTATTGCTCCCATGGCCATCCAAGGGGGCCTTAAATAAAATGAGGGAAAGACCCTCTAGAGAAGTGTGGAATTCTCTAGAGAATCCTCTCTTGTGACTGGCCAACCCATTGGAAATGGGTCTTCATGGATCCACATTTCATGGGTTGGTTGGTGGACTCCTTGAAAGACTAAAAATAGTCTTTCAAGGTGGCGCCACTTAGAGAGAGTTCTAGAGAACTCTAGAGGTGGCGGCCAAGTGTGCGTGTGTGGGTGTGGCTAGGTGTGTTAGGTCGAGTCTTACAGATCTAGGTGATTGGGTTTATGTAGGCTCCTAGAATTAGGGTTATAAACCCTAATACTACTAAGAAAGTGCAATTAAACTTAGTCTAAGTTTAATTGAGTGGATGTGTCTCTAATTGGGAGAGAAAATACACAATTAGATCAGGCTTGAGTCAATTGGACTCTCACTGCATCCAATTGGACTTGTGTTGGTTGAGATCCGTGCTCAATTGGACTCTATGAGTCTAATTGAATAGGCAAAGTGTAATTGACTTAGATCCAAGTCAATTGAGTTTAGTGAGAACCTAATTAGGTTCTTAGGAAGGTCTTAAGGTAGTGTACTAGGCTTAGAGTACCTTAATTTAGGTTCCGTAAGGTGTAGAATTAGGTTTAGGGACTTAAGAAATCAAGATCCAAGCTTGATTTCAAAAATAGGGATTGGAGAAGGGTTCCAGACATCTGATTTAACAATCAGACGACTTATACTTCAAAATCAGAAGTCCAAAACTCTAGTTTGGATGTCCAATGTTGAGTTAGGGAGGAGTTTAGATTCTATCTTGGAATTCTGCAGAAATTGGACGTCTAACACCTTGCCTAGACGTCCAATATTCTAGCAGAATTAGGTTCTAAGTTTGCGGGTGGTATCTAAGGGTTTTGGACATCCAGCAACCTACTTGAACATCTAGATATGGGCTGGAATGAGGGTTTTGTGGTATCCTAGGCTAAGGTGACCTAATCTAAGGATGACTAAGGTTTAGGAGGGTCTCTAGGGCTATCCTAAGGCTAGGAAAGGTCTTATGTTCTTCATTATTTAACTCCTACATTAAAATTCTACTTAGTAGGGTAGTATACCTCTCCCTACATTATTTCTTCCTCTTTATTCCAGGGCTTTTGCTCCTGCTCTTCTGCAGCTCTAACTTCTTCCCTACTTTAAATCCAGCTTTAGGCCATCTCCTAAGCTTCTTAATGCCTACAATCCAAATAATGCAATAATCAGTCATTATTACATTATTTCATGGATATCTATGTAAAACAGAAAAGATGCAATGTATGCTATTCGTGCATAAATTATACTACAATTATGCTAAGTTTTAACTTAATTTAGGTCATTTAAGTCCTATGATTGCTGCGCAATCACACACAAATGCAGGGAGATCAGTTTCCTTTAATGCAGGAAAATGTGTACTAACACTTCAGAACCCTAATTGACTTTATTTCCAAGTCCAATTTGATCTCAAATATGGCACCTTGGACTCAAACAAGAATGTTAGTAGTCCAAGATGTCGAGAATTTAAACGTAAATCCCTAATAGTTACAGGAAATCAAGATGGGGATCTCTAACCAAAATCGTCTCAATTTTAATCAAATTTAAATCAATTTCGCAAATCAAGAAACTTTGCCTTTAAATGATCTTACTAAGAAAATATGGCAAGTGGATCCTAATTTATTTTGTTTCCTTTCTCTCTTTCCCAAGATAAGGAAGTGATTAGAGAAGAAGAGAAATTTTACCTGCCCCTAATGTGATTGATTGCGCCGAAGATCTTCTCATGATGTACCTCGCAAAATCAAAGAAAAGCAGATAAGGCAAGTTAGAAATTAAATCAATCAAGAAAGATAAAACTAGTGGTGAATTGCATGTTACTCCATGGCAACGATGCAAAAATGTTGCTAATGCTTTCGTTGAATGTTAAGAAATGTGTGTTGCAGCACACTCAACAAAAACGCAACATTTAAAATTTGTAAAGTGCTCGAAAACAAAGATGAGTTCAAGGTCGTTCACAGGGAGCAAATATGAAATTCACACACTAATCACAATTAGAAATAATGAGCACAATCAATTAAGCACCAGAGAGATATTCAACGAATCTTACTCAAAATGATATTTAATAATAACCCAAATTGTATCTCAAGAAATCATGGGATAAAAGGAATATCAAGGACTATAAAAATGGTAATTTAAATCACCAATTAAATCCCCACATTAAACACATATACCAAGTATCAACTAATCAAAATTTCCAACAGTGGTTAGAACCACTTATGCAAATATCCATATCACATCCAGCCTCAAATAACTCCACAATACCAAATCAGATGCCGACCACAAGGACCAAACAACTTAACCTTCACTACAACAAATAAGGGTTTTGGTCACGGTCAAAAATCGTGACCCAATGAATTACAACCGTCACCATTTAGCGACAGCAAAAGTAATGTTGTGAAAGGGTCTTTGGTGACGGTTCAACCCATAATCGTGAATAAAGGCTTCGGTGACGCTTCAACTTTGATCATAGTTAATAACCATGACCAGAGTTTGACGTGGAAGAAAGAGGGTTCCTTTGGTCAAAGTTCCTTAACCGTCACCAAAGGGGCCACCGTGACCAAAGGCTTTGGTGACGACTAACCAATCATCACCAAAGGGTCACCGTGACCAAAGGTCACCTTTGGTGACGGTTAACCAACCGTCAGCAAAGGTTCTCTTTGGTCACGGTTTATAAACCGTGACCAAAGGTCTCTTAAAACAAAATAAAGTTAACTCAACTTACTTATACCTAATTAATAAATACAGAAAAAATAATGTAATAAAGGATCATCTCTGATGGTGTTGGATAACTTTGTCAAGGTGTTTTGTTCCAACAACGCCAAGTTGAAGGGAGTAACAAGAGCAAATGGTGGAGTAAGAGAGGTAAAGAGAGGAGCAAGGATGGAGACGAGTAATGCAATAGCATTTTCTTAGATACATGTACAATGTAGATGCCAAGATAGTCATTTGTTAATGTGTTTAATCAAAAATAGCATACCATCTTGATATAACTTTATTTGAATGACATTTTTACAAAGGTAGTCAACTCTACCGTGGCATCTGTGTGAACATTGAAGACTATAATGGCAATAATGATAAAAAACTTTATCATGAAATTTATATAAAAATCCTTTAATGAAACAAGTCAAGGAAACAAAATTGATTAACAGTTCTTCACTTTTTGGACATTTGCATATGAGAGAATCATTTTACCCACCGAAGAGGTTCCAAGTGTACTTTCACCCACATAAACAACTGCAGCAAAGTGCACCACTGCATCGAATGCATTTTCTGAAAATATCCGGTTCACCTAAGCAATATTAAGAAAAATCAGCATTCCAGTATGTTTGTTTATTATTACAAAATTACACTTAGATAGCCAGTTGGGGTACCGCTTTTGCATCGCCTAGATCTGCAAAAATAAACTGAAGTCTTCTAGGCTGGGGAAATTGCTCCTGTGGAACCTTGATGGCACCGAGATTACCCCTAGAGAGGTTATCCTGTCAAGATGTGCATAAACATGGATAGACAGTACATAAGATAACAAATATTTACTGTGAGGAGAAAATTTTAAAAAGGCTATTGAGGGGAAAAAGCAAAGGTCATGTAACATACCACTATAGTTACCCGGTAAGAGTCATTAAGTAGACTGTGTGAGCGTGGGATCCTATATAACCAGCACCTCCAGTTACAAGCACGTGCATTACACCAGGTTCATCTTGGGAAAACTGAAATGAACAAGAAAAGGCCACTTTGACAAAGTTGTCTATAACTGTGGGAACTACAGCCATAAACCAAAAAAACCTTGTTCAACAAGAAAGATACATCTAGAAACCTAGAAAATTGAGGTTCACTAGCATAGTATTCTTTAAAATCTGAGAACATTGGTAAGCATTAGTAGAAGGTGGATCAGAGAGAGAGAGAATCTCAGGACTCAGATTTTTTTTTTATGAAAAGATAAATATGGTGGGCATGGGATTTGATCCCATGACCTCTTAGATGCCAATGGGGGACTCTACTGCTGAGCCAAACCCTTGGTGGCAGGACTCAGAAAAAATACTAAGTCTTCATAGAGAACATGTTTATTGAAAATCAAATGACTTGAGATTTAGAAAAAACTACATCTATATAAAGTGGCCAGTGGCTTAACAAAAAGGATTAGCACGAGGAATGGAGGAGTAAAGCAAGGAAAGAGTACTTACAACACTTGCCACATTGTGGCTAGGGGATTGGCTCAGCACAATAATGCACACAATTGTGAGAAGGCCAAGCATGAGAAATTTGCCAAGTGAGTTAGGCTTATGTCTAGAATCTCCATAGGCGGATCCTATATGAAGCAATTACAACAATGTTATGTTGAAGATATCAGCAGCGGATTTTCACCATAGATATAGGAGTATAGAATAAAAAACTTCACTTTTTTAACTAGTGAGAAATAAATGCCACATTTAGATACCAGCATTCCCAATTAATTGCACATCGGTAATAATTTTTTAATTTTTTTAACAAAGGGCAGGGTATATAATCAAGGTAATGCGAGTCACTAAAACACAAGCATCACAAGTGGCTACAGCAATGCAACCTGTTAAGGACATCTACGCAATACAAGAAAGAAAGGAAAAAGCCTAAATTATTTTGTTCAAGACAAAGCCCAATAAAACGGCAAGTGGCCACTCACTCCCTAACAAAGGATCTTTTTCTGGATCCAAAATAACTTAAAACCATTTTCCTGCTTGAACCTGGTTGAAAAACTGAAATTAAAAAGTTGGAAGTTCTGCATTAAAATACCAATAGAATTTAAGTTGACACTGCAAAGCTAGCACGTCCTGAATTTAAGTTCTGCATTAATAACCTTCCTGCAATGAAGGACAAACAATAAATCTAATAACTCAACAAGATTAGATTCACAACTGGCTGTCAATACCTAAAATCTACTTAAGTACTCAGAGTGAAATAGTCTAAAATATATATAACCAGATAGGCTTTTTCGAGGATAATGAGATAATGCTGTTAAATCAATCTTTCTTTTTAAGTAAATGGGCTCCTGTAATATTCCCAACAATGTATTTATGTGGCTTTTTTTCAAGATAAAGGTCATGTGTTATGAATCAAATTTGTGAGAATATAGTATAGTTATCTTCCAAATATAGTCCTACATATGGATGTCTAGACCCCACAGTGTGAACCTAAACCTCACAAAACCAGCAAGAGGGTTACCTACTTGTGGCACAAAGAGAAACTTGAGAAAGAAAGCAGAAGCATTAATTCTCGCAGTTCTATTTCAATTTTGCTTTTCAAAAAAATAAATAATTTATGATGATTTTTTTAAAAAAGGAATTTGTGCTGATTTAGGTCTGTAAGTTATCTATAAAGCAACAAAACATCCTTGATTTTCCATTTGCAAAATTTAGCAGCATCAAGTAAAAGCCATCTCAACTTACAGATTCACAAGTCAATAGCTCCTTTTTTGTGAGAAATATTAGCACAAAAATAAAGAAAGATTATAACCTTAGTCTTCAGGAAGTTCTCACGGTTCACATAGTCAAAAATAAATTGAAGTTCTGAAGATCCAGGAGATATATACTGTAACGATCCGATTCTCAAATCCCTACAAGACACGAGAATCAGACCGACTCGACTAATACCAAGACCTAGTCGTCCAACGAGGAAGTAACCAAAAGAACAGTAAAATAAACCACATTCAGCATGAATATAACTAACAGTAAGGAAATACAGCAGTAATGAAAGAAACCACTACAGTATATACCACCACAACAGTAGAACAACATTCATAACATAATATGAACTGCAGGTAAAGAAAAGTACAGCGGAAACAAGAACTACTCACTACTGTGGAACCAAAAAGAGGTACAAGAGAACAGTGGTAACTCTACTGGACTCTACTCGACCCAGCGTCCTCTGCAGCCGCTGACCTTGGCTGCTCAACACCTGATCCTGAAAGGTAACGTGTGTAACACGTCAGCAAAACGCTGAGTAGAGTGACAGCTAAACTAAAGAAACAGTAAAATGTACAGTAGCTGTTTTAATTTCTTTCTTCCTTTATTTACGCCTTTCTATTGTTTCACAAATTATCTATTTCTCAGATCTTTCACTTAATCTCGAATGTTCCTCGTGGGAACAATCTTGATTGCAGTCTTTTCCGAACAGTAGAAGTAGCACGTGGTGCTCTCCTGGCCGGGAGAGTCCCCCGTGGTGATCCTACTCTCAATCAACCACCCCAAGGTCACGGACAGGCGTAACGGTGACTACGGCACGTGCGATAAACGCACAGGTAGCTAACTAGCACTGACACGCGGTCAGTCGTTTCCGTTAACGGGTGCGCCCAAAGCACAGCACGGAACCAGTACAAGGCAGAGCCCTCTCAGTAACAGGGGTCCAACCCTCCACAGTAACCAAACAGGAGCCTTGCCCCTCCTCAGTCCACACACCCTCGCCTGACTACCCTGGTTTGCCCTAGTGGGCCTAACAAGTCGGTGTGGGAGGCTAGCAGAACCCCAGGACCCGTGAGGTAGCTAGTACCTCCCTACACTAGTAGCTCTCCTCGGTATTACGTACACGAGGGCCAGCAAGTCAGTACAGAGTGGTCAGTCCTAACCCCGGGTCCCTGGGGCGGCTGGCTCCGCTCTGCACCAAACAGGGGGGACAGTCGCTCTCCTTGGTACTCCGTACTCAAGGGCCAGCTCACTTCCCCAATTCTATTCCATTCACTTTCCAGGAGTTCTACTCCAAATTCCCCGTAGGGTTCCAGCTCTTTTAACTCAGAACATCCAGGTTTCACTTTCCAGTTTCACTTTCCAGTTTTACATTCTTACAAACCATATTCTCAATCACGTTTATTTATTCATAACAGGCAGCTGTTAATTCAATTCACAGGCAGCTAGTATTTCCTTTCCAAATTTTCCAAGACTGCAGTATTCATACATTCCACTAGTTTTCTCGTCTTAGGATTCATGCCATATCCTAGGATCTATCATACAATCTAGTTTTCCAGCCATAGGATTCATGCAACACCCTAGGAATCTACCATTCAATCTATTTCTCATTCTTAGGATTCATGCAATGTCCTTGGTTCTATTTATGGTTTCATAATTTAACAGATTATACTTAAAGCCACTCTACCAGGTACAACGGGAGTAATGGAGGCGTGGTCGGGAATCCCGCGTGCCTCCGCAACCCCCGAGACTGCAACGGAACGGGATCCTATCATAAGGATCAAATACAAGGAGTGTCTCAAAACAGTGTACAGCTACTGTAGATGGGTAGAGGATGTAATTTCGAAAAGAACGCAACTCAAAACACGGAAAACGGAACCCGAACGGGCCCTAAACGGGTCGAAAACGACGAAACAGTGTAAAATCAGACGTCTGGAACTTCTTCCAGACGTCTTAAAAAGTGGATCAGGAATTACCTTGCTCTGCGTGGGCTCTCAGACGTCCAGAAGCCTGCGGGGGCATCTGGCCTAGTTCCCAGACGTCCGACGGTCACCCCGGACGTCTGGAAGTCGTTCCCATCGTCTGTCACTACAGCCAGACGTCTGATTCGCGTTGGATGCGAATCTCAGAACCTGCGTGTACCCATTTCCTCTCTCTCTCAGTACGGTCAGTCGAAGAAAATGAAGAAGACAGAAAATAACTCACCTTTCAGACGTCTGGACAGTCTCCCAGACGTCGTGCCCGTCGTCTGGCTATCAGCCCAGACGTCTGATTCTGGAAAAGTTTCCAGAACCAGGGTGCGACTCACCCTCCGCTCGCGACGCCCGACCGCGCTACGAGTGCTCCGCCTGCTGCTCGAGCTGCAGCAAGCCTCCCGCGTCGCTCCGCGCCCGCTGCGCCCCCGCCGGCCGGCTCCCGCTACCCCAGCAGGCTCGAGCCCTCACGGCCGACGCCTCCTCCCCCGTGCAGCACCTCCTCCCGCACCCGCCGCGGCTGTCGCCGCCGCCGCTCACCCTCGCGCTCGCTCTCGCGCACTGGCTGAAAGGAGAAAAGGAAGGAGACGGAGGTGACGGGAGTGAGGGAGAGGGCGTGGCCTTTTAAGGCCGCGCGAGGAGGAGAGAGAGAGCGCGACAGAGGGCGCAGAAGGGAGAGGGAAAAAGAGAGAGAGGGTATTTCCACAGGTCTGCACGCTCAGGCGCGCAGACGAAACAATCGTGCCAAAATTACCAATTTCCAGACGTCTGTAAATGATCCCAGACGTCTGGTCCGACGTCTGGGCCACCTCCCAGACGTCTTAAAAGACGTCTGGAGCACGCGTTCATAACATACACTCTTAGAATCACCAAAATCACTAATGACACTGCTGGCAATGGAATACAATCTCAGCATGTGTGGCTTCCCATTCTTATCAACTCCATCAACAATCACACCAATGGATTGCCCTTCTCTATATGGGATTTCTCCTACAATCACATAACAAATTAACAGTGTCAATGGAACTGAAAGTAAGAGACAAATCCATATGCTCTTACCATATTTGTTTTAGGATCCACAATAAAATGAAAGTAGAAAAAGATAAAAGAGATACACAACTGATTTCTTTAAGAAAGCTGATTTTAATGAAGTATTATATGAGACAGACATCCTTCATACATTAAACAACATTCTGTATTTTATGTGGTAATTTCTCACTAAGAATCCCTGAGAAAAAGTCCAATATGCTATAATAGCTAATATACCCTATTCAATATATTAACTTACCGTCAAGGGTTTGTCTCAATGGTAGAGCACCCTAATAGCATCCAAGAGGTCACGGATTCAATCCCATGCCCACCACATTTATCTTCTCAAAAAGTATATATTAACTTACCAAAGTAACCTAGAGCATTTTTTCTTAACCTTTCAAAAAAATATCACAAAAGAATAACTTAGGAAAAAGACCCCAACAATAGGCTTGTTCCTAGAAAAGGCCCATTCCATAAAATGAACAAACTAGGTCACATTTTTTAATAAATATAACATGTTGGGTCCTCCTATAATGGAGGTATAAATAAAAGCAACGGCATGATGACACATGCAGGCCAAGGTCCTAATATCCATCTTTTATAGCCATCAACCATTAACTTTTGTATTTACAGGTAGCATCCAACTCATGGCAGCATTTCTAACTAGCAGATGCTCCATTGGAGAATGTGGAGGCAACCCCGTGAATCATGGATTGGCAAGACATGCTCCTTCAAATACACAAGTCATATTGAAGGGTCATTCTTTAGTGAACAAGCAGCATAGGATGGTGCAAAAGAACTAATACCATTAGCTTCCACAGTTATCGTTCAAAGATTAGGACCTTGTTGTTGGGAATAATAAAATAACAGACATTTTCTGGAAATGTGCCTAAAGGTGGGATTCTCAGAGGAGCATAATTGGTTACCAGACATGAACACAACCTGAATCTCTAATATCAATGGAAATAGGAACCCCAGTCAAAGCATCGTATGACCAGTTAGCACAACAAAACCTTTTTTCACCAGAAGAAGTAAAGCCATCAATTACTAACAATCCTTGATACTTAAGATGATCTTGACAAATTACCTTCAGAAGAGATGCTGTTTGAGATCACACAACTATAGTCTGGATGTTTTTCATGTCTTTAAAAGTGGGCCTATCATCCCAACATGCCTCTTCATATGAAGTCTTCTTTCAATCCAGCCCATAGATTTACAACAAGGGATCTGAAGGGCTAAATCTTCGCTATTGGGCCTATGTGACTTTGCCAACATTGGAAAGCATTCAAGCAAAACCAAATAAACAGAGCTGCACAAACTTGTTTAACCACTTAACAAAATTATGGATCTGTGGGTGTGGAACTTTCTCCAGGAAGATGTATTTTGTTAAGAACTCGATATACAAACAGGAGAGAGCAAAAAAACAAGCAGAATCAAAAAAATCGACAAACCAAGGAAAACTCAACAGCATATGTATAGGATTTATTTTAATGGAATGAGAAGAGGTAGTGATAGATAGGTTACAAGGGAGGGAAGGCGTGGGAGTCCTTACTTCAAGGAGGATGCGGATGGCGAGCTTGACGGTGTCTTTGCCAGAGGTGTCGCGGTAGTTCTTCTCGAGGAACTCGTGCACGGAGTTGGAGTTCCGGCCAGCGGTGTTGGCCTTCCAGGCAGAGAAGGTGCCAGAGGGGTCGATCTGGTAGAGGGAGGGGACGCCAGTGTAGGGGTCGAAGCCAACGATGAGGGTGGAGAGGCCGAAGGGCCAGACGCCGCTGCTCTGGGTGTACCTCTGCTGGAGCCCGGCGATGTACCTCATGATGTACTCCACCATGACGGGGTCCTCTACGGTCAGCCTATGGTTCTGACACTCCACACGGACTCGGTTGATGAGGACACGAGCGTCAGCCTTGAGGTCCACGCAGGCGAGGGCGATGTGGGCGTCCAGGTTCACGATCTTCTTCACGAACCTGGATGGAATCGGTTGTAACGGTGAGGATCGATCGAAGGGGATGAAGGGAGGGTGAGATTGTTACCACCACCACAACCTACCGGGAGTCCTGGAGCTTGGCGGAGGACTTCTTCTCGACGCCGAGGATGATGGTGTCGGTGTTGCGGATGCCAACGGCGGCGTTGCCCTTGCGGACGGCCTCGAGGGCGTACTTGACCTGGAAGAGGTGGCCGTCAGGGGAGAAGACGGTGATCGCGCGGTTGTAGCAGGCCATTGTGGTGGCGGCGGTGGTGAGATCCTTCTCTTCTCGATCTCTCTCTCTCTCTCTCTCTCCCTTTCTTTCTTTCTTTCTACCTCTCTAGTAGGGCTTTTGTTGAGGGGGAAGGGGAGGGGGTTGGAGTTGGAGCTCTCTCTGCTTTGGGGGGTGGGGGAGATGACGGAACGGCTGGCTAAGCTTGGGGAGCAAGGAGGTGTGTGGGGGGGGGGGAAGGTGATGCCGTTGGGGATTGGGGGTGTCGGGAGAGGGAAGGGGAAGGTGATGTCGTCGAAGATTAGGAAGAGGGAAGGGGAAAGTTAGCGTCCGAGAGGAAATCCGGAGAATGCGAGAGGGAAAATTTTGGCGAAAAGATTATGGCCACGGTTGTAGTTGAAATTGTCACCAAAGGAAGGTTATATCACAGTCGCATTTGAAATTATCATGAATGTCTTTTGTTACAGTTCTTATCCGTATGGTAAAAGTTTATAATAGAAAATAAATCTCACTCTCCCATAATGGTCACGAATTTAGATGAAACCGTAACCATAAGTTACTTTTGGTAATAGTTTTTAAACCTGTGACCAAATAATCGTGACTAAACCTTAATTTTCTAATAGTGCTTTTAAACCTCAGAACAGACACAAGGGTGCCAAGCACAGAATAGAAGCCTCTCAGAGATACTAATTGTTTAGCACATGGGCACAAATATCGAGGCAAAACCTACCCCTACCCTCCTCAAACCTCTTTCTCTTTCTTCCTGAATAGGGTATTTAATCGGGTAATTGGGTTGTATAGTACCGAGTAGGGGACCAGACCACGTGGCATGTACCATGGGTAAGGTGTGCATGAGCGAGTAAGGAGGGACCTTGCCCCAGTGATTTGGGGCGTTCAGGCAACAGCAGCGTTTGACTGATGTGAATTTGTCCCACACGATATGGGACTAAGCTTTGGCTCCTCTGTGCATGAAGCTGCTGGTTATCTCTACGTTGAACTGGAGCAGATACTGTGGCATTTTGCTTCGAGTGAAAGCCTGGGAAGCTTCATGATTTTCGCTCGTAGCTATTGGATGAGGTATCATGATGGATGGTCATCAAAGTACGGCAGACGTAGCAGCAGCGAAAGTATGGTCGCCGACTAAGGACCGAAAACACATATATGGGCTTAAAACCCCAGGTAGAGCATTTAGTAGGATCGCCATGAGGCGAGGAGTTCAACGGTGTTCCCGTGGTGTTTGGGGGTGTATGTCGACCGGCTAAAGTCGAGGATGAAGGTGGGAAGGTGGGTTGGTCGGCCGAGGGTTTGGGTGAGCGAAGATGTCAATATAGAGGGGGGTTTTGGTTTGTGAATTGAGGTGGAGATCTGGGTGGCGGCGACGAGCGGTTTGGTGGAGTGTAGTTGGCATATGAGTTTACCGGAGCTACGCATGCGTTGGAGAAGATGAAGGGGGAGGCTATGAAACGATAGTCGAATCGAGGTGTTGAGGGCTAATTCCTAATCTAAGGAGAGAGAGAAGGAGATTGAACCTAAGTAGGGGACAAACGAGGGAGGAATTCCTTGCCGGTGTGATGATCGGATGTGGAAGGGATGAAGACCTCCGGTGAGAGGAGCGGCGAGGAAGAAGGGTCAAGGAGGCTTCTGCTGTGACTGGCGAGAAGTGGAGGAAGTTAGGGGAGAGATTGGGCTACTCGATTTGGCCATCGAGTGGCTGGAGTGAAGGAGTTGATGGAGCTCATCGGAGTCATGGCGAAGGCGGTTGGAGAGAGGAGGAAGAAGACTTTTTGTGGCCTAATCGAACTAGTTCTGACCGCCAAACATCATGGAGCTTAAATAGAGCTCATTCTCGACCTCAATTCTCAAGGAATCATGAATATGTTCGTGGATATGGGGATCTTTCAACATTAGAAATCATGAGCTCTTCTGAGGTTGGTGGTTCAAATCAAGATGTAAGATGTGGGGGAATTGATTATCCACCATCTGAACATCAATCCCACCAATTTTAGTGTGATTCGGTGGAGAAGTCAAGCTGGTTTCCACCTTTGGAAGCCGGTGCCCTTGGGTTGAGTTCTATTCCCACTGACCATGGTGGAAGGGGCTGTTTTGCAAAGGGGATGACAAAGTTAGGGATTGAATTGCAAGGAATTTCAAAACTTAGGGGTTTAGGTGTAGGGAATAGAGATTTAAGGGACTAAATTGCAAACTAGATCAAGATTGACTCTGATTGAGGCTAATTTTGGTACTAACATAATTTGGACCTAAGAAATCTAATGGTGAAGTTGTATTTGAGTTTTGATTAAGGAAAAATTCCATCTAAAACTCTGTTCTAAGTCAAAATAGGTCTAGATGGTAAAACTAAGGATACTAAACCTCTTAGAATATTTTTTCTATGAATTTTAGGAGGTTTATATAAATTTTATCCTGACCAAAATCTCTTCAATTTAAGCAGGTTTGAAATTAGGATTTTAGGTGCTGTTTTTTTTTGAAATGATGAGGAGTGCTATCGAGGATGATAGCATACCGGAAATCTTTATTCAACATTAAAAGGGGCCATTAGATACATTCGTCCGACTCTTTCACATGTACCCAACACTCTCTCACAATAGCTCCCACATTACAAGAAGCCCCTCTAAAAAGCCACTTATTACGAGCACGCCAAACACACCACATGACAACCACCATCTTCGTCTGTAGATTCCCTAACACCAACATTTTCCTCCAGAGATCATCCCATGTAGGTAATGGCTCCCCACATACTTCCCTCCAAATATGATCTGTCACCAGGCATGAGGTGAAACGGTGTATCTTACTGTCAGTGTCAAATCCACAGCAAGGGCAATTCTGTAATGGAGCATCCAACCTCCTACTTCTTAAATCTCCCATTACAAGTCCATCTTGCCTGCATAGCCAAAGAAAGATTTTGAGCTTAAGCGGAGTCCTTAACTTCCAGAATTTGCTGCAGTCAGAATTCGTAGGTGTGGGATCAGCAGTCGTGCCAACCATCAACCTCTTGTACGCTTTGGCAGATGTGAATTGACCATGTATCCACCGGTAGCCATCCTCGCCATCTGCTGGCTGGAATGCATCCAGATCAGCAAGCAGTCACGCCTGCTCCGTTTGAGTCCTTCCCCCCTCGCGCCCAGCAGCTGCATTCAATGCCCATCTGCCAGCCTCCTCATCCCAACACTCCCTAACCGATATCCTGTTATCTATTGCAGCGGCAAAACTTCTTGGATACTTCTCGCTAATCTGTCCCAGATCAGACCAAACGTCTTCCCAGAAAGCAAAATTTCTGCCATCCCCTAGCGCAGGCGTAAAATCTGACCAGTGATCACAGACTGCCCTCCTCACTAATTGCCAAAAAGATGAAGGTCTGTAAGGGATTCTGTTCCACAGCTGCACTTGCGTAGGACCATAAGATTCTTTAATCAGTTGGAACCACAGTTTGCCATCCTCCACAGATAATTTGATTGCCCACTTGAGAAGCAAAGCATCGTTGAATTCTTTCAATGATCTAATGCCCAATCCTCCCTTTGATCTAGGCTTGCACAAGTGTTGCCACCTCACTGGATGTAGGAATCTGCCTTCCATCTTCACACCCTTCCAGAAGAAGCATTTTCGCAATGCATCTAGCCTCTTCCAGATAGACTTCGAAGACCTAAAAATCGAGGACACTGGAATTGCAGTGATAACAGAGTTCAGCAGAATCAGCCGCCCACCCTTCAATAGGAACCTGCTGCTCCACGACTCCAGTCTGGCATTTTCTTTCTCAAAGAGGGATGGCCAGTCGCTCTTCTTCAGCTTCTTGTCGGACAGAGGTAAACACAGATATCTCATTGGCAAGGTGGATGAGGGAGTATGCAGAGTGGTTGAGATCTCATCAGTCTCCCTAGCAGTCATACCGAAAGTGATCAAAGTAGATTTTGCCCCGTTCAAACGCAAACCCGAAATCTCTCCAAAGATATTAATCATGGCAAAGAGAGATTCTGCTTCACAGAGCCCACCCTCTACAAAGAACATGGTGTCATCCACGTATTGCAAAATAGGTGCCAAAGCTCGAGAATTCGTAAGCGAGTACCCCCTGACTGCACCCACATCTGCCAACCTGAAACTAAACTGTGCAATTGTGTCCACTGCCAGGTTGAAAATAAGTAGGGCTAGTGGGCATCCCTGTCGTACCCCGCACTGTGGCTGAATCCAAACTCCATAGGGTTTCCCGTTGACTAGAGGAGAGAAGGAAGATGTGACAATACGCCTTTTCATCCACTAAATCCACACGGGGGGGAAGCCCCTCTTAAAAATCTCCCACAGATAGTGCCACTCTATTGAATAGTAGGCTCTGCTAAAGTCAACCTTCCATATGAAAGCTTTGGCCTTTCTTCTCTTCCATCTAGAGATCACCTCTTGTGCCACTATGAAGGATTCTTGTAGGGATCGATTAGGGAGAAAAGCTGCTTGCATTGGACTGACCAGGTCAGACAACACACCCTTCAGTCAGTTTGCCAACACCTTGCTAATAATCAGGTAAATTGAGTTCGACAACACTATGGGTCGAAACTAAGAAAGCGTCTCTGCACCACTGCGTTTAGGTGGCAAAAACAGGTAGAACCTATTGATTCTCTCCATACCTGAATTGTCCCTTTGAAATTCTCCAATAACCTCCATCACATCCCCTTTGACCACAGGCCAGAATTCCCTGTAAAACAGAACCTGAAAACCGTCCAGGCCCGAAGAGCCTTCTGCGTTCAATCCAGCCATTGCTTCCACCACCTCCTGCTCTGAAACACTTTCAGTCAGCTTAGCTGCAACAGGACTTCCCAACCAAGGAAAGTCAGATGCTGCCAATTTCCAACCCCCTCACCCTTTTGTTCTTGAAGCTTCCTTGAAATACCTAGTTGTCTCTCTTCTGATTTCATCAGATGAGGTAAACACCAAGTCCCCACATTTCAAAGAGGAAATAAAGTTCACTCTCCTTCTAGCGCTCGCTGCCATATCAAAGAACTTTGTGTTTGCGTCGCCCTCTTTCAACCAAAGCTGCCTAGATTTTTCACGCCAATCCATTTCCCTATATTTGTCCTCATGAATGACTCCCTGCCAGTGCTTCCTCTATGCCTCCTTAGCCAGTGTCAACTGCTCCCTGTTCTCGTTCTCATCCGACAATCACACTACAGACAAAGCTTCAGACCTCCTCTGATCTCTCAGAACCTCTATTGTTCGTCTGTACTCCCTTAGCATCACTTTCAGGTCCTTCAATTTCACAGCCAGACGATATGTGGCTGATCCTTCGACCTTCTTCTGCACCCACCAGCAGCCAACCATCTCCCTAAAACCTCCCTCCCTCAGCCAAGATTTCCTAAACTTAAAGTACGTGCCCACAGGGGAACCCTCCCCACTATCCCACAGCAAAGGGGTGTGGTCAGAAAAGGGGCGAACCAGCCCCATAACTGATGATAGCTGATAACGCGATAACAGCTCCACATTCCCAAAGAACCTGTCCAGCTTAGAGAGCAGCCCATTACCCCCTTGCCACATGAATTCAGCCCCCGCCAAGGGATATTCGTTCAGACCCACCTCTGACACCACTAACTGAAACCCGAGTGAAGTTCTATCCACTTTCCATTCCTCCGATCATTCACTGATAGAATGCTGTTAAAATCCCCGCCTACCAGCCATGGCAGCCCATTTGTATTGCTTGCCATCACCTGCAGCTCCTGCCAGAGTATGTTCCTCATATTATTCGCACAGGGACCATACACGCAAGATAGAATCAACTCCTGTGCATCCCCAATGCCTTGAAATCTACATGAGAGCACATAGTTACTCCACACTTCTTTCAGAGCCAGAGTGGATTTCTTCCACCACACAGCCAGCCCTCCCGCCCTTCCAGTCGCACTCACGACTCTAAAATCTATCAGCCCTCCTTGCAACAGCGACTGCCAAAGAGAATCCCCTCCTTTTTCTAAGTGTGTTTCCTGTATCAGAGCACAATCCACCTCCCATTCGCAAAGATATCGGGCCAGCGACGCCCTTCGCACATGATCGCGCAACCCACGCACATTCCAAGTGAGCACCTTCATCCCCAAAGCTTCGAGGCCCCTTGCTGCCCCCTACTGTTTTCTCAACCTTCAAAATGTTTGCTATCTGCCCTTCACAATAAGAATGGCTTCCACTAGTACTCCTTCCCCTCAACTTATATGGTGATCTCATAGATTTCCTCCTTATAGAAGAACCCACCCCATAGCACACTTCCCTTGGTACCCTAGGGGATCGGCTATCTGTCTGTAGTGGGATAGTCTCGCAGGCCTTCTACTGGCTTTGGGTATCATGATGTATAACGGCTAGCTCCTTTCCCCCACCTTCCTCCTGTTCCAACACAGTCACCAAACATGGATGGTCCAATTCCATCACCTCCTGCATTTCAGCAATCGGCTTCCCTACCCATTGAAGTTCTTCCTTCCCTTCAACTTCTTGTCTGCCAACGTTTCTGGCACCTTCCTCTTGGGCACCAGTTTGAACATCCAACTCCTCAACCTACAACGTTGGAGCCCCCTCTTGCACATTAACCTCGCAGACCAGGGCCATTTTCAACCAGAGAAGCCAGGAACTGCCCTCGCATCTCAGAGTGACTTTGTCCGGTACTGTGCCCCCCCTTGTCATCTTTACCTCAACCTTAATCGACCTCCCATCTCCCTCACACAGTCCAACCATGACACCTTCTGCCATAGTCGCAAAATTTGCAATCACTCCTGCTACCACCCCTGTTGTTCTTAGATGTAACGGCAGGCCCCAGATCTCCAGGACCCCCCTTCTACTCTCAGCCCGCTGTGGCGGACGATCTCGGAGAGCACTGTCAAAAGGAGATACCAACCTCCATATCACCGTCAACTCATCAAAGCTATTCGTGCGAAATCGTAACCCTTCCACATCCATCATGTTCAAATAAAAAATTACAAATCTCCTCCCCCCTAAATGAGCCAACTTCCACGCCTTAGAGGAGAGCGAGAGAGATCTTACCAGGCTCTGGATCTTCTCAAAAGCACACATGCCAATCGTTATCTCACCGATGAGTGCCCCCCTAGTCGCCATCTTTGCTGCCTTGGTCTCCTTAGATAAGGGTACTTCCACATCATACATCAGTCCTAACCCCTCCGGCAGAGGTGATGGGTGCGGTAGCGACGGCTCAGCAACTCCATGAGCCCTAGCCTGCCCCCTAGCAGGCAGGCCGATCTTCCCCTTCTCCCGACAATCAATCTTCTTGTGTCCCCACCCCCCACATGCCAAGCATAAGGTCGGTGACCTACATACCGCTGCCATATGTCCTCTCCTTCTACAATGACAACATACCACCTTTGCATTCCCTCCTCTCCTTCGCCTCCACACCTCACCAACCTTTTGGGTCGCCTGTGGAGCTGCCCACGCCTCTTCCATCCTCTCCCTCTGCTGCTTCCTCCTAGACCTCCACAATCTCCAGTTGTCGTCGACCTCCCAAACCCTAGCTACACTCCTCCTCTCCATCCTTCCTTCCTCTCCAGCCATCGTAGACCTCCACTCCTCTCCAGTTGTTGTTTTGAAATCAAGCCAAGATCTTAATTTCTTAAGCCCCTAAACATCCTCTCCAGGGTTTTAGGTGCTATTGCGGTTCTCGGAGTGTGTGAGACCCTGTTTCTACTATGTAGACCCACTCTTTGAATTTTAATGCTCATCTAACCTTCAATTAACTCCTTAGTAACCCTGTGGTTACTCTGCATTTGTTATATGATGTTAAAATTGTAGAATTAATCCTTTTTATTATTTTCTTGAAATGGATTTGCATGGAATTATAGTCCTCAAGCAATTATTCAGGAGCATTTGTCTCTTGATTCTGAATAATTTATGCTAGTTATGGCTAATGATGGTGCTACCATCACCGACCCAATTCAAACCCAAATCCCATACCCTGAAGCCTTAGACAAGGTCAAAAGAAGAAAAATGTGGCAGAGAATGAGGAGTTGTTAGAAATATTCAAACAAGTACAGATCAATATAGCCCTCCTCAAATTCGTCAAACATATCCCAGTTTACACAAAGTTCTTGAAGGATGTTTCCATACCCAAGTGTAATCCAAGAACCCAAGCACATAGGAAGATAGTGCTATCTGAGCAAGCTAATTTGGTGATATTGAGTAGCCTGCCTCCTAAAAGGACTGACCCTGGAGCGCTGTTGACGTATTCTCGGTCGTGTTTTAACAATTATTGCGTCGTAGTATAGGTGATCAAGCATCGTCAACAAATAAAAGTTTTATTACTCGAAAACCTAAGTATCCAAGGTCGAACACAGGGAGGAATTGGAATTTATTACTAATCTCAAGAATGTAATTGAACACTTAAATTACTCAAAACTTTAATTCAAATATAAATGCATGAGTTTGAAAAGTAATTATGGCAAAAAGAAGAAATTGGACGTCTGATCATGGGATTAGACATCTTAAAAGATGTCTTCTCTTATTTTTCTTCTTCTGATTTTCTTCCTTTCTTCTTCTTTGTGCTTCTTCTTTCTCTGCAGTATCTTTGCTTCTTTCCTTCTTATTTTCTTCTGCCTTGCTTCTTTCTTTCTATTGTCTTCTGTCTTCTTTGCTCTGTAGTTTCTTTCTCTCTATGGGTCTTCTTCTTCCTTGGCTCTACTTCCTTCCTTGGTTCTGTTTTTCTTCTCTGCCTTGCCTCTCTTCTTCCTTGCCTTTCTTCTTCTTCCCCTTGGCGTTTCTTCTTCTTTTTTGCCTTGCCTTTCTTCCTTGGCAGAGCCTCCTTCCTTCTTTCTTCCTCTGCTTGCAGTGGCTAAGTCCCTGCGTCCTGCACACAACTACGCACAGCAAAACCTAACCCTCTACCCACGCGTCTCTCTCTCTCTATGTAAACCACTCTCAGCACGCTCTCCCAGAGCCAGGTAAACGGGTCGGACCGCGCGCCCGGGACCAAGCACACCGATGTGAGGGTGGTGCGCGAGGTGTGCTCAAGACAGGGTCGGGTCAGGTCGTGCCAGATCCGCGTGGTGAACTCACGAACGAGGCGCAATGAGATAGGTGAGGGACCTCACCCCAAGTGTGACAGGAGTCGAAGAGCGTATATGACAAAAACAATATAAAGGGTATGCGTGCGTCGTGGCTTACTGATGTGGGACTAAAGCCCACTGCTTTCCTTCGCGCGCCTGTAGCAGACCGCGCCTTCAATTCCCTTAACTGCAGGCTCTGTTGGCTTCACTTGTTGGGTCAGCTACCTTCGCACGACCTTCCCAAATTCGCAGCACCTGGAGCCCTGAAGTCCTGAGGCCTGGAGCGAGCGTGGAGCTTCCTTGAGTTGCCGTCAATGGCGGCTGGAGCTTGAGATCTGTCTGACACAAAAATTACCTCGCGGCCTAATCAGATCACTGGGGGACCTTCGCCGTGTCACGGCGAAGATGAAACGCTAGGTAGCAGGCCGCGGGGTGGCCTAGGAGTGCGTGCCTAGGTCACCGTGTGGTCGGATGGATGGGTGTGTTCGGGGGACTATTGGGTAGGCGTAGAGGGACTGTGGATGGGCGAAGGTTACTCAGTGAGGTGAGGCGGAGGTTATGTGATGGTCGGCGAGGCATGTGGGGCTGCGAAGCGACGGGAGCGTCTCACCAAAGGGTGGCTGGAGATGAGGAAGGTGATGGTGAACAGTGGCGGTTGAGGGGGGTTTGATGAAATAGAATGAGGGAGATGAAAGAGGGGATAGAGGAGAATGGTTTTAACCTAACTAAAGGGATGAAGGGGACGAGGAGGAGGATGGCAGTACCTGCTGTCGCCGGAGAAGAAGATGTCCAGTGGGGGAAGAAGGCGGCGACGACGAGGCTAGGGCAGCGCGCACGGGTGTTGCGCAACGCGGAGGAGGATGAGGATGACGGCTCTGCCACTGGTTTTGTGGTAGAGTGAAGAGGAAGAGGAGGGGGGCTCGCCGGAGCTCGCTGGACCTCTTGGCCGGAGAAGAAGGAGAGGAATTTGAGGTGGAATCCCAGCCAAGTCGAGCTGAGGAGATGCGGCCGGAGTTAGGATTTAATTTATAGGTGTTGGTCGTGCTTCTGGTGCGTGGAGGGCACGCCTTCTGTCACTGACGTCTCGCCAGAGATGGAAGGTGGTTAGATATCCAAATCTCTCATGCGTTTGCATGAGAGATTGGGTGCAAATCTGGGATCATGATCGGGCTCAGATGGAAGGGGATTCCTCAGAGAATCTCCCTTCCAATTCTGGGAGGGGATCTCTGAGGGATCTGAGAGTATTCCCTCTCTAATCCTCGCCAGAGAAGGATTCTCTCCCCAATAATGGCAGAGGGGCCTGATTGTAAAATTGTCGAGGAAGCTAGGGGGGTTTATGTGATGGTTTTCAAAAGATAGGGACCAAAATGTGATTGGGTGTACTAAATTGCAAAGTAGGTCAAGATGACCTCCCCTTAGGTCCAAATTTTGGTACAAACCTAATTTGGACCTAAGGACTCCAATGGTAAAGTTGGATTTTAGGTTTGACCACGTTTGACTGGACATTTTGCGTGAAAACCTAAATTAGGTTAATTGATGAGCTAGGACCCTATTCTAAGTCAAACTAGGTTTCAAAGGCCAATTTGAATGTTCTAAACCCTATAAGACATTTTTCCATGAATTTTAGAGGGTTTACTTGATTTTTATCCTAACCAAAACCTTGTTGAATTAAGCGGGTCTGTTTTAGGGTTACCAAATGTCATTTAATTCTTGGATTGCACATGAACCCATTTCTGATTGATTCAACCTACTTTTTATCTCATTTAGACCATTTGACCTATGCTCTATCTCTGAGAAATTCTGTTTATGTACTGCAATGGTAAAATTGCAGTTTTAACCTTTATTTCATGTTTTCTTCTCAGAACGCTTATTCCTCCAATTAAACCCTCTTCTAAGTCATGTAGGAGCTTTTATTCTCTTTATTAGGTTAAAATGGGCTAGTTATGGCTCATGATGAGGCTCTCATCAAGCGCCTTTGATCTCGTGTAATATTGGTGACTTAACTTTGGATTGAGCGCTCCTAGACTTAGGTTCTTTAATAAACTTGATCCTTACTACTGTTTATCACCAGTTTGGATTTAGAGAATTAAAGCCTACACTTGTGACTGTCCAACTAGCTGACTGATCTGTGAAAACCCTGAAAGGGGTAGTTGAGGATGTAATTGTTCGGGTTAAGGTTTTCTACTTCCTGGTTGACTTCTTAGTCCTTGACATGGAAGTCCCCAAATAATTATAAAGCACGCCTATCATCCTAGGCATACCCTTTTTGTTTGCGGCCAATGCTAACATTGACTGCGACATAGGATGTATGGAAATTGCCTTTGGAGATAAGATGTAATTGGATATCTTTAAGGCAATCGAGTCGTTTGATTTCAGTTGGGTTGAGGAATGCGATCCCATGGAAACTCTGATTGAAGAATGCCTGATAGTAAGCTCTTTAGAGGACCATCTGACTCAACCATCTTTAGACTACCCTGCCCCACCCCAATCTATGGAGTTTGAAGAAAGTTGCAGAATGATTACCATCGGCAACCTCCATTTGAAGAGATTGATGTTAATCAACTCCCTCCCTTCCCCTACCCATCAAACATTGTACCACTTGCACCTGAACTGAAACCTCTACCCAATAACCTCAAGTATGTCTTCCTAGGACCTGATCATACTTTCCTTGTGATTATTAATGCACATTTGACTAGGGACCAAGAGCTTAGGTTGACTACAACTCTTTCTGAACATCAGACAGCAATTGGGTGGACAATTTCTAACTTAAGGGGAATTAGCCCTGTTACGAACGTGGCTTCAAGACGTCTTTTAAGACGTCTGGGAGGTGGTCCAGACGTCTGGAACCCCTTCCAGACGTCTGGGATTCATTTTCTGCGGCACGCGCGATTTCGTCTACGCGCCCGCAGACCTGCGACCCTTTTTCCCCTCTCTCCTCCTCAGGGGCAGCGCTGCCCCCTCTCTCTCTCTCCCCACGCGGCTTTAAAAGGGCCCTCGCCCTCTCCCTCACTCTCATCTCCTTCGCTCCCTTCTTCTTCTTCTTCCAGCCGGAGTGCAAGTGCGAGCGCGAGCGAGCGGCGACAGCGGCAGCCGCAGCGAGTTGCGGGAGGAGGTGTCGCGCGAGGGAGGAGACGCTCAGCCGTGAGGGCTCGAGCTTGCCGGGGCAGCTGGAGCCGGCCGGCGGGGGAGCAGCGGGCGCGGGGTGACGCGGGAGGGCTGCTGCAGCTCGAGCAGCAGGCGGACGAGGCACGGCGCGGCCGTGCGTCGCGGGCGGAGAGCGCGTCGAGCTCTGATTCTGGAAGTTTTTCCAGGATCAGACGTCTGAGCTTCCAACCAGACGACGGGGAAGACGTCTGGAGGACTGTCCAGACGTCTGGCAAGTAAGTTATTTTCGTCTTCTTCCTTTTCTGCGACCGTTCGTACTGAAAGCGAGGAGTGGTTACGTGTAGGCCTGTGAGATTCTCATCCAACGCGAATTAGACGTCTGGCCGCAGTGCCAGACGACTGGAATGACTTCCAGACGTCCTGGGTGACCATCGGACGTCTGGGAACTAGGCCAGACGCCCCCGCAGGCTTCTGGACGCCTGAGAGACTACGTAGAACAAAGGTATGCTCTGATCCACTTTTTAAGACGTCTGGAAGAGGTTCCAGACATCAGATTTTGGACTGTTTCGTCATTTTCGACCCGTTTAGGGCCCGTTCGGAGTCCGTTTTCCGCGTTTCGAGTTGCGTTCGTTTCGGAATAAAATCCTCTACCCGTTTCCAGTAATTATATACTGTTCTGAGAAACTCCTTGTGTTTGATCCTTGTGATAGGACCCCGTTCCTTTTCGGTCTTGGGGATTGCGGAGGCACGCGGGATTTCCGACCACGCCCCCAGTACTTCCGTTGTAGCTGGTATAGTGGCTTTAGAAATTATTAACATAATTTGTTACAATTATGGAACAATTAATAGAACCTAGGGCATTGCATGAATCCTAGGAATGAGAAACTAGATTGAATGATAGAACCTAGGGCATTGCATGAATCCTAGGGCTGGAAAACTAGATTGAATGATAGATCCTAGGGTACGGCATGAATCTTAGGACTGGAAAACTAGCGAAATGAATATACATATTGCAATCTTGGAAAATGTAGAAAGGAAATAATAGCTGCCTGTAAATTGATTTAACAGCTGCCTGTTATAAATAAATGAACATGATTGAGAATATGGGTTGTATGAACGTGAAACTGGAAAGGTGAAACCTGAATGTGCTGAGTTAAAAGAGCTGGAACCCTACGGGAAATTAGGAGTAGAACTCCTAGAAAGAGAATGAAATGGAACTGAGAAAGAAAGATGTGGAGGTGCGTTGTCCCTTGGGTACGTAGTGCCAGGGGAAGCACCTGTTACCTGCTTAGTGCAGAGCGGAGCCAGCCACCCCAGGGACCCGGGGTTAGGTCTGGCCACTTTGTACCAACTTGTTGGCCCTCGTGTACACAGTACCGAGGAGAGCTACTAGTGTAGAGCAAGTACTAGCTACCCCACGGGCCCCGGGGTTCTGTTAGCTCACCTGCACCGACTTGTTAGGCCCATTGGGCAAACCAGGGTAGACAGGCGAGGGTGCGCGGACTGTGGAGGGGCAAGGCCCTGTTTGGTTACTGTGGAGGGGTTGGACCCCTGTTACTGAGAGGGCTCTGCCCTATACTGGTTCCGTGCTGTGCTTTGGGCGCACCCGTTAACGGAAATGACTGACCGCATGCCAGTGCGGGTTAGCTACCCGTGCGTTTACCGTGCGTTTACCGCGCGTGCCGTAGTCACCGTTACGTCTGTCAGTGACCTTGGGGTGGTTGACTGAGAGTAGGATCACCATGGGGGACTCTCCCGGCCAGAAGAACACCACGTGTTACTTCTACTGTTCGGAAAAGACTGCAATCAATATCGTTCCCACAAGGAACATTCGAGATCAAGTGAAGGATCTGAGAAATAGATAAATTGTGAAACAATAGAAAGACGTAAATAAAGGAAGAAAGAAAACAAAACAGCTTCTGTACACTTTACTGCTTCTTTAGTTTAGCTGCCACTCTACTCAGCGTTTCGTTGACGTGTTACACTCGTTACTTTTCAGGACCAGGTGTTGAGCAGCCAGGGTCAGCGGCTGCAGAGGATGCTGGGCCGAGTAGGGTCCAGTAGAGTTACCATTGTTCTTTTGTGCCATTTTTGTTCCACTATAGTGAGTAGTTTTTGTTACTCTCTGTACTTTTCTTTACTCGCAGTTCTGGTTATGTTATAAATGTTGTTCTACTGTTGTGGTGGTACATGCTGTAGTAATTCCTTTTCTTACTGCTGTATTTTTGTTACTGCTAGTTATGTTTCATGTTGAATGTGGTTTATTTTACTGCTCTTTTGGTTACTTCCTCGTTGGGCGACTAGGTCTTGGGATTAGTCGAGTCGGTCCGGTTCTCGTGTCTCGTAGGGACTCGGGAATCGGGTCGTTACAAGCCCTATCATTGTACTTACAAGATCTACTTCGAACATGGGGCTCGACCTTCTTGCCAAATGCAAAGGCGACTGAACCTGAACATGCGAGAGGTCGCTAAAAAAGAAATAATTAAATGGCTCAATGCTAAACTCATCTATCTGATTTTTGACAGCCCCTGGGTGAGCCCTACTTAAGTGGTACCAAAGAAGGTCGGACTCACCGAGGTCACAAATGACCAATGTGAATCCATCCCTACCCACACCACCATCGCATAGCAAGTGTGTAATGACTATAGGAAGCTGAATGAAGCTAATAAAAAGGACCATTTCCCCCTGCCATTCATTGACCAGATTCTCACACGATTGGCAGGGTGAAATATTTTTACTTCCTAGATGGATATTCAGGATATACCAAGTTGCTATTGCACCCGAAGAACAAGAGAAGACTACGTTCACCTACCCGTATGGCACGTTTACATTCCCCCGTATGCCATTCGGGTTATGCAATGCCCCCGTTACCTTTCAGTGTTTTATTTTAGGCATCTTATTTGAGATGGTGGGTGAATACTTAAAGGTCTTTATGGACGATTTCTCCATTTTTGGAGACTCATTCGACCATTGCCTTGGTAACCTGGAGAAAATCTTGAAACGATTTATTGAGGTCAACTTGGTTTTAAGTTGGAAAAGGAGCCATTTTATGGTCCAAGAAGGGATTATCCTCAGTCACATCATCTCGCATAGGGTCACAGAAGCTGATCAAGCTAAAGTTGACTTAATGTCCAAACTTCCACCTCTTAGCTCGGTCAAACAAATTAGATCTTTCCAAGGATATGTTGGCTTCTATAGAAGGTTCATAAAAGACTTCTCCAAGATATCCAAGCCCTTGACTAACCTTCTAGCAAATGATGTGCACTTTGACATGACACCTGATTGCATCAAAGCATACACCACTATAAGGGATGCAGTCTCTACTGCACCTATTTTACAACCTCCAAATTGGTCCCAGGACTTTGAAATAATGTGTGATGCATCAGACTTTGCTATCGGAGCAGTCCCAGGACAACGACAAAAGAAGAAACCCATGGTGATCTACTACGCAAGCAAAACCTTGGATGAGGCTCAATGGAATTACACTGTCACAGAAAAGGAGTTGCTTGCTGTAGTTTTCGGATTAGAAAAGTTTTGATCATACCTTCTAGGACCCCATGTGATCATTTACATTGACCACTCGGCTATCCTGCATTTGTTAGCCAAAAAGGATACTAAACCCAGGCTTATCAGATGGATCCTACTCCTATAGGAGTTTGACCTGGAAATATGCGACAAGGCCGGATCCAAGAATGTTGTAGCCGACCACATATCCAGGCTTCACCTGGAGCATACTGAACGTTCACTACACTTAACTGATACATTTCCTGATGAGCAAATTCTGGCTGTGTAAGGAAAGAGCCTCCCTTGGTATGCAGACTTTGTAAATTACTTAGTGGTAGGGCAGATTCCTCACGGCTGGTCTAGAAAATAGTATGACAAGTTCTTGGCTGAGGCCAAACATTATTTTTAGGACGACCTCATGTTGTTTAGACTTTTTGTTGATCAAATCATTAGGAGATGTATTCCCAAGGAGGAGGTTCAAAGTGTGCTGTTGTTCTATCATGATCAAGCCTGTGGTGGCCACTTCTCTAGGAAGTAGATGGCTGCAAAAGTTTTGTAGTCTGATTTTTTCTAGCCATCATTATTCAAGGATTCTCATAATTTTGCGAAGACCTGCACTAGATGCTAGACCCTAGGGACCATGGCCAAGAAAGATATGATGCTTCTACAAACCATTCTTTTCATCGAAATATTCGATGTCTGGGGCATTGATTTCATGGTTTCCTTCCCACCATCTAACGACTTCAAATATATACTAGTCTTAGTAGACTACGTCTCGATATGGATTGAAGCCGTGCCTACCCGAAAATGTGATCATAAGGCCATCATGGACTTTGCTAAGAAGAATATCTTTCCCTAGTTTGAGAAACCTAAGGCCATGACCAATGATGGTGGGAGCCACTTCATCAATGCCCAGTTTTGTGCCTTACTTAAGAAATACAGGGTCACTCACCACATTGCCACCCCGTATCACCTGCAAATGAATGACCAAACTGAGGTCTCAAATAGGCAGATTAAGAATGTTTTGCAAAAGACTGTGGACTTGACTGGAAGGATTGTTCCACACTATTGGAGGATGCCATTTGGACATATAGGACCGCTTATAAGACCTTGATAGGCATGTCACCATATCGATTGGTCTTTGGAAAAGCTTGCCACCTTCCAGTCGAGTTGGAGCACCGGGTATATTGGGTCGTTAAGTAGTGTAATATGGATTCCCATATGGCCGAAACTCAAAGGAAGCTCCAACTTTCCAAGGTCGAAGAGATTCATCAAGAAGCTTATGAGAATAGCACACTTTATAAGGAGAAGATGAAAGTTGTCCACGACAAGCACATTAATAGGAAAACTTTCAAGCTGAACCAACAAGTCTAGCTTTTTTATGCGAGACTCAAACTCTTTCCCGGGAAGTTACGGTCTAAGTGGACAGGATCGTACCGAGTGGTCAGACCTTCTTCCAACTGGGTAGTAGAAATTACTGATTCTATGACTAGGCAAACCTTTACAGTTAATGGCCAAAGAATAAAAGACTTTCTTGCCCTGGTTCCCCCGAAGGAAGGTGTAACTCTCGTTGAGGGTTATGTTGGAGCTTCGCCCAGCTGGAGGCGATAAACTCAGCGCTTTCTGGGAGGCAACCAGGAGGATTCAAGCTGACCAGATTCACTATTGAATCTCAGGTGATTTCTTTCCTTACTCCCTTGCACACATTTATTTTCCAATGAGGACATTGTCCAACATAGGGATGTGGGGGTGGTAATTCTCATTTTCTGAGTACAAATTTGTCAACTTGAACTAGTTTTTATTTCATAAAAAAAAGAATTAGGAAAAGAAAACTTAGGCATTAGGAGCTTGTCAACTTTAGGAAATGATACGTTAAGGACTTGAATGCTTAGACTCTTCAGGTTTTTGGGCTTAATCAGTTTGTGTGTCAACTAAAATGTGAACTTGTTCTTGAGCCCTTGCCACCTTAATTTATATTAATTTGGTGAATAAATTATAGTCATAAGTACACGACTTATCAACCTACCCTCTGATTTGGGGGGACTTTTAGTCTAAGCATCTGCACACATTTTGCACTGACTGATTTCTCAACAGTTTTAATGGAAATTGGGTAGCTAATGAACTTTCTAGGGCAGTATGGCTAGCAAGTTGTCATGGGTAATAGCCCATTGGCCGGTTGTCCAGAGCCTAGCCACATGACCATTCTCTTTTACTACTGCCTTTAGGTAAATCTTAGATCAGGGAAGCCACCTACTTAAAGAAAAAAAAGGAACAAGAATAGAAAAGAGGAGAGAAAGAAAAAAAATAAGCCATACTTCACCGCACGAGTATGGCTGGCAAGTTGTCGTGGGTAACAACCCATTAGCCGTTTGTCCAGATCCCAGCTCATAAAATGCACAAAAATTCCAAAACACTTAAATAAGAAGCGGGGAAGTAGAACAATCTGAGGAGATATACACTGGGTTCGCCCTTGTGTTGACCCCACAAAAATAAAATTAGGGAGAAAGCTATTGGTAAAAAAAATACACCTTTAGGCAGCATTTTCTTTTTCGGGTCACCTAGGAGCGTAGAAACTTGAAGTTCGTTTTAATTACCATTGACTAAGTCTATCACAATTTTCACGACAAGATGCTTAGCACATAGAGTCCTTTTCGAGCCTTAGGTGGGTTGGATAGTTGTAAAAAGCTACCCCAAACCTCTCAAATCCAAAATCCAAAAGATTTTTTTTTTTTTAAAAAGAGAGAATTTGCTTCTATGTAGAATAAGGCGAGGACTTGGGTGGTCTACATTTTGGTAGACACCTAGGTGCTGTTGAGTCTCTGTAGGCTAGGTTCTTAGTAGAAATTTCCTCCTATAAAAAGCAACTTAGGTTTGAGCGATCTATTCTTCATTCTAGTTGTAGATAGCATTTAGGTTAACCTTGCTAGGGGCTAGCAAGGGGTGGGCATGGCGGTATGATGACTCTACATATAATGATGATAATCTTACTAATTATTGTCAATTTTGAGGGCACATGCACATTAATATTAGGATACAGTGGGTTTGGGAGCATTGCATGCATTTTGCATTATTTCATGTTAAGATTGCTTAGAATTAAGGTTTAATGACTTGCTGTACAAGTGCATATTGAAATAAGTCACAGATGATCAATCGGACCGTATGGAAGGATCCAGATCAACAAACGGAGTCCAACAGATCACGCAGCGGTTCACGCCTCAACCAACGTGTGGCAGGCACGCATTTGAAGCATCGCAGGGTGCAAGATCGCAGTGGAGAGCGTGCAACTAAAATTAACCCTCTCCATCATCATCAGGCGACCCTGATAGTGGCTATGTGGCGCCTCTGGAAGCGTACAATTCATCCATGCATGGCCTAATGCCCACCCTGATGCTCGGTCATTTGTGCGGCGCTAGGCACAATTTGAAGCATGATCTTGCGCACAATCTCAGCCCTCTGCGTGCAATCTGACGACCATGATTTCTTCCCCTGTGATGAGCATGATGTGCGTGATGGATAAGCAGTCTAGATGCATTCTCGGTCGTCTGATGGCGATCTAAGATTTTGATCCAACAGCCTTTGGTTCTCCTCGCAGGCACTAGCTATGCATGCGCGGCTCTAGCGAGCGTGCGAGCAGGCCTACAGCAATGCTTACAGCTACCTACAATGACGTCTTGGCTGTTGCTAATGGTGCGATACTTATTTTGGCCACCTCTCCTCCATTATAAATAGCCCTATGAACCTCCATTGCAAGGCATCTTTCAACATCTTCTACCAATCAAATCTCCCACTCCTTAAAGATTCCAAGCAAGGTCCCGGAGTTGTCGAGCTGTTGACGAAAGTCCCTCTACTACTGTGGCTACCTCGATGCCTCCTCTTTCTTGCATTTAGCTTACGATTTTAAATAGCTTGTAGTTTATTTATCTTTAAGCATTCCTCTTGTTTTGTTGCCTGCAATTGCAAGACCATTTTAAAGAAGATTTTGATATTATAATTGTTGTCTAGTGCTCATTTTAAGCTAGGTTCTATTTACACCATTTTATGCTTCATCATGTCTTCTTATATGTGTAGTTAGCAACCATATCCTTTTCCAGATTTCTAACACTACTCTCTCTCTCTCTCTTCTTTTCACAAGCAAATCAAAATAACCATCAAGTGGAACTAAAAAAATGAGCGACTAATCGATTCAGATTTTACCTCATCTTGACACTCGTACTCATCTTTCCATTTCTTCATCAAAATTGAAGTCATAAGCGCACTACTACAATAAACAAATTAATCTAACGCATTTTTCGATATCAGGAGGTGTTATCCCAAAGCATCGATTGCTAGGGACCCTTTGAGGATCGATAATGGGAACAAGGAATCTGACACAGACTGTGTTGAGGGCTAATCCAAGGTTGGATTTAGAGGAGTCACAAAAAATTATAAAAAGAGAAAAATCTCAAAAATATCACCCTCTCTGTTCTGCAAAATGCACTAGCAAGTTGAACCTGAACCTTTTTCATGAACGAACAGGTCTTTTAACCACTAGGGTCAACAAACCCTTGGGCAAGCTCTGGGGCATCAGAAACCTTTGTTGAAGACTCAAGGATAAAGCTGATCAGGTCTGTATCTTAGTCGGTAGTTTAGTACCTTAAGGCCTAGGGTTGGTATTTCAAACTAGTTTCTAGAGGTGTGGCATGATAAGGCATCCTGACGATAAATTATGGTCTAGAGATTTGGTTCTGTTCCATGTGATTTTGCTTAGGATTAGCAAAAGTTAGACATCGAGGTATGATGGTAACACCATCATCTTCCATAACTGACCTAATTTAGCTTATTTCTAAGGATAAATGCTCCTTCCTAATCATCAATAAGGCATAATTCAATTCTATCTTGAATTTGAGAAGCAAAGTGAAATTAAGTTAATTCTATTATTTTAACGAGTAAATACAAATGCAAATTAACTAAGGGGTGAGAATGTATCTAATTAAAGGTCAAATGAACTTAAACACCCTAAAAGTAGGCTTGAAATAATTGATTCAGGATTTTCTAAGAATTGAAGATTAATTTACAAATAAAAACCCTATTTAAAGCCTTACTTCAATTGAAAGGGTTCAACTAGAAATAAATGTAATCTAAATCTTCTAAAAATCATTGAAAAATATTTTATGAGGTTTGGAACATTCACTTTTACAAAATAAACCCATTTTGACCACAAAGATAGAGACCAAGGCGGGAAATTGATACATTTTGGGTTAAAGTGTAAATTTCAAAGTCAAACATCATTAAAACCAAAATTTGAGGTAACCATTTAATTCCTTACGTCCAAATTAGTTTACCCCTAAATTTTGAGCCCAATCAAAGTCCATCTTGGCAAAATTTGCATTTAACCCCATTAGTCTTTGATTATTACACAAACCCCCTATGTTTTGAATATCTTTGCAACTAGGTCCTTGGCTGACGTCACAACGATGTCAGTCGACCCTCTTCTTCCCAAATTCAGCAGTTTATGATGTCATCCAACTTTCTTCTTCCCAAATTCAACAGCCAAGCAGTAGAAATCAACCCAAAGCTTACAAGTTTTGCATGAGCTTTTAGTCAATCAAACCTCAATTAAATCCCACCAAACTTGGTGGGATTGATCACAAGATGAAGCCCTATCAGGCAACCTAGATCTTGAGCTCCAATTTAGAGCAATTATCCTTCGGTTGGCCGAAATCCATGGGACCTAAATAGACCAAATTCGCAAGCAAATCTTGCGAATTTGGGATCATTTAGTGCGGAACTCTCCTCTATATAAAGGCATTGACCTCTCCAAGGCTAATTAGTGCTCAATTTTGACTGAAATCCCACCTTTCTTCTTCTCCTTGCCAGTGGGTTGATGCACTTTGGAGCTCTGTCGTCCCGCTTCTTCACCCTCGGTCGCATACAATAGGTGGAGGGTTTTCCTTCTCCATCCTCCCATGGAACTTCACACAAAGCTTCGTGGTCCAATTCACCTTCCTCCCCTCTGACGATCTTGTCTTCTTCCTTGTCCTTGGTATAGTTCCTGCGAGCTCCTCCCCTCCTCCTTTCCACCAATAAACATAGGGCTTCTGTTCCTTTCCCTCCCAAATAGGTTCTGGAGCTTTAGAGCTCCGTTCTTCAACTCTAGCACCTTCTTCGACTTTTGCCACCGACGACCACTGCCACCTTCATCGTTTCATCTCCTCCACCTTCCCCTTGACCAATTGACTTGGGCAAAAAGCTTCCCCTCACCCTCGCCGAGCTTTTTCCTAAGCCAATTAGCTCATATATCGAGTCCATCACCATCCACCATCATCGCCAATGAAACTCCTTCGAAGCTTCACCACCACCACACTCAGTTCAAGTTAAAAGCCAATAGAGTTAGGGCTTCACTCTAACGTGCTTCCCCGGAGCTTGTGGTGTTTCTAATTGAGGTTGAGTGGCCATATTATTGAGTACAGGACTGCGATCAGAGTAGCTATCTTCTCCGACAACGAACGAAGCATCTGGTGGCCTGACGAAGAAGGTTCTGCTTCCATCAATTGTGGATTCATCGTGGCTTCCCATTCGAGCCATGGATCTGAGATCCCAAGGATAATTGCTCATCATCAACACCAGTACCTTCATTTATTGAGGTAGCAAAGAAGAAGGTGGGATGTATAGTCCACCTCATGCATAGACAGATCCTAGAGCAGGCATAAAGGGAAACTCGCCCCTATCAGTTGTTCAGTATCAGGGGATCAGGTCCCCATTCACATGCACATGCACATGCTCGCACACACGCAGGTCTGGGTCCGAGCTTGGGCCAATTTTGGATCCGATTAGCAGAGGCTTTGGCTGAGGTGTTTGGCCCAAGGAGAGTTGGGCCGATGTTTGGCTAAGGACTGGGTCGATCTTTGGGCTGAGGCTTAGTGATTCAAAAACACTTTTTTCCCTTAGATTTTATTTCATTTTGAGTTTGATTATGACATTTATTGAATAATTACTTTCCTTTTGCATCAAACACCTATGTTTCATATTTTTTTTCAAGTGATTGGTGGAATTTGTGAATTTTTGCACCCTGAGACAACCTCGGTACTAACATGTTGAAATTATAAATTTTTAATGTTTCTATCACTCTAGTCATTATATTACGTGTATTTCCAACTTGACGAAAGCGAATGAACATGTCTTCACCCCTAAAGTTCATGCAATTCTACTAGGTGAATTGATTTTAATTTTGGTGAGTGGTGCGGGCCAGTGATAAACAGCAGTTTATCATCATTTTTATGCCCTAAAACAAACCTACCTCTTAGGATTTTAACTCTACAAATGGGTTTTTGGGCTGGATTTAGTAATCAATTAGGTTAGGCATTCATTGCATGATTTGTTGTGTTTTTGACACGTTTATCTGAGTGTTAAAGATGAATAGATAGTCAGATCCCTAAAACCCTAGACTCAAGAAGGTAACTAGTGAAGATGAAGCTCAATCCAACTGGGACTCAGCCAGATCCAGCTCATCATAGCTGGATATCAGCTCACTTGGGATAGGGTTAGCTCCATTAAGCTTCATTTAGCTCATCTTAGTTGAATGATAGCTCAAGGCAGCTCAACCTAGCTTAAGTCAGCTTAAATCCAGCTCAACTTAGTTGAGTCTAGCTCATCTCAGCTCCATTCAGTTCACTAGGAGATCTAGCTAGCTCAACTAAGTTGACAGGAGTTCACCTTAGCTTAGGTTCAACTCTCCCCAGCTCCACTCAGCTCATGGTAGCTGAACTCCCTCCAGCTTAGCTAAGCTAGCTCGGGAGTTCCCATCAGAAGTAGGTCTAGCTTTGCCACACTTCAAACAAGTTGAGACCAACTCAACTTAGCTCAACTACTCAAGCTTAGCTGCTAGTAGAAGAACTAGCCAGCTAAGCTGAGTAACTGAGTCCTCATTAAGGCCTCTTCAGCAAGATCAGCTCTATTGTAGCTTCAGTTCAGCTCTAGACAACTCTTCCTCAGCTCCTCTACCCTAAACTCTAGCTCCATCCTACCTCCTCCTCTACTCATATACTAGCCAAACTAGCTTAACTAGCTTAGCTTAGCTACTGGTGCGAGAATACATGGTTTGTTAATTATACGAAATAGTGTCGTTGAGACGCGTAAATCCACAATCAACTCTTAAATTTATAATACCTAGATAGTGGAGTATCTTGGGTCATCCAAGGAGGCCAAATTGTTAATCACATGTGTGGTTCTCTCTATCACCTCTCAAATCCGCACTTTCCTTTTGTGATTTTGATTTTTTTATTTTTATATTTTTCAAAATAATCGGGCTTGAGATATGCGAAGACGAAATTATGCTACAACTGCACCTATCACTAAATCTAAGTGACAAAATGAAGTTCTCTCTTCTAAGCTCACCCTAGGCAAGTGCACTTAGGGTAATTGGAAGAGGAGAGTGTATGCAATACAATAGCATAACATGAAAAACACAATAAGGACATCAACTTGGAAGGCAATTATTACTTGTATTACTAGCAAGGTCAATTGCAAGTAGCTAAATGCTTCTAAAAGAAAAAGAGAAACTAAACTAGCTAATACAAGATAAACGAAGATAAAGAAGAAGATGAATCCTCTGTAGAAGTTTAGGAGAGCCCTTGCTCTAAGTGCAGTCGCCCTGCACTTGAAAAGAGATCTCCTTCTCTTCCCTCTTCAAGTGGCCTTCCTTCAAGTTCTCCAATGTGGGCGTCAACCACCTTGTGGGCTCCTTCTTTGCCTAACCACCCCCTCTTGATGAAGGTGACCTCCTCTTTGGCGTGGCTAAGGGAGAAGAGGGAGAGGAAGAAGGCACCAAGGGGGCAGGTAGGTTGCCCCCTTGATCTTCTTCTCTCCTTCTACCTCCTTGGCGTGGATATGGGGTGGAATATTGATGAACCTAACTAAGGGAGAAGATGGTGTTGTAGTGGTGATTATGGTGAGTATATATAGAGGTGGAGAGGGGGTTAGTTGGTGTGGACATGTGAATGGCTAGGATTAGGTTTGGTGGGTGGTTAAGGGGTGGTTATGGAGATCTAGGGTGTAGGATGGATGGCAATAAGTGAAGAGGCTTTATGGGTGGTGGTTATGGGTGGTTATGCCCATGGAAGGGCACTTAGAGTTGGCGCCAACCATGGAGGGGTGCCATGGTTTGACACCAACTAAGGGAGTTTCTAGAAGGTGGGTATGTGGATGGTGTAGATGGGTGGTAGGGGTAGGTGCAGGGTGGTGATGAAGAGGGTTTTGGAGGGAGTTTTTGGTGCCAAAATGTGGTGCCCTTTGGTGGTTGTGGGGTGAAGAGGTGGCTTGGGTTGGCACCAAGTTAAGGTGGAGTAGGGTAGCTTAGGTGGAAGCTTAGGTGGTCTTTAAGTAGGTGGACTAGTTAGATGGGAATTAGGGTTAGGTAAGGTTTCCAAGGAGATGTCTAGCTAAGCTAAGCTATCTTAGCTAGCTTAGCTAGTAGGGAGTAGGGTTGAAGGCATTTGGAGCTAGGGTTTTGAGGGAGAAGAGCTGGAGGTAGTCATCTTGAGCTGCACTAGAGCTGGTGGCTGCTGAAGAGAGCTATAAGGTGCTACCTTAGCTGGCTTAGCTTGCTAGTTTTTTGCTAGCTGCTAAGCCAAGCTAAGATGAGCTGGCTTCTACTGATGTGAGTTGAGGTGAGCTGGGTCTAATATTCCCGAGGAGGACCTAGCTAGTTGAAGTAGCTAAGGTAGCTTAGCTCAACTAAGTTGAGCTAAGTGGAGTCCCCAGGAGCTGGACTTGAGCTGGCTTGAGTTGGTTAAGGTCATCTTCAGCTAACCAGGTCTAGCTAGTTGATAGTAGTAGCTAGTCCTAGTCAAGTTGAACTTCCAGTGAACTCATTTGAGCTGGAAGAGTTAGAATGGAGCTGGGATCAACTGTCTTCAGCTAGTTTGAGCTGCCATCCAACTAAGGTGAGCTAAATGGAGCTAAGGTGAACTAGCTAGAGCTATCATTCAAGTGAGATGGGCTGAATGGAGTTAAGGGTGAGTTGATCCAGCTAGAAGGAGCTGGGATCTAGTTGGTATGAGCTGGATCTAGCAGGGATTCAGCTGAAATGAGTTGGATCTAGCTGGGATCCAGTTGATAGGAGCTTCTTCCTCATCTTGTACCTTCCTAAGTGCCAAGATATGTGGGATCTGACATTCTGCCTAATTTTGACACTCAGATAAATGCATCAAAAATACATTAAAAATGCAATACATGTCTATCTTAGGTAAATGCAAAAATGCAGCCCAAAAACCCATTTGTAGAGTTAAAACCCTAAGAAATAGCTTAGTTTTGTGGCATAAGAATGATGATAAACTGGTGTTTATCAGAACCGCATGCTTATCATTTGCTAGTCTCTTAGCAAAACTAATTTCACAAAACAGATTTTTTGGGAAAGATTAAGTTTTTTACTTTTGAGGAGAGAAAGACTACGGGACCTTGGTTGATTTGAAAAACTTGAAAGGCACGGGATTTGTTAAAGATAAAACCTGAGGATTCGTCTTTTGATCCAAGAGTAAGAAGAATCAGGATCAATGTAGCTTTTTAAAAATTCACAAATCAACTCATTATTAATCCAGATGACCCGAAATTTTCATAGTTAGGATTTCTCTGGCTCTTGAATTCGATTTGTAACTTGCATCAACTTTTAAAACCTTGTGTCTATGCTTGTGAATGCCAACTTTTATGAGGTCGTGTTTTTGGTTTAAAACTTTCTTTATTATTATTATTATTTTGAAACTCCCCCATGCTTAGTCTTTGCATAATCCTATAACAGATGTGTCGAGATCATCATTCCCTTCACCAATCCTCAAGGGGGCTCTTGCATCGGCACTTTGGGATAGAACCGTCCAAGACACCACCCAGGAGCTCACAACCCCAAAACAAAATGCAGTGTAAAGGAGTGCTCTTAGCAAACTCAAGCTCTTGCTCCGATGCTATGGGTAGAGCACCATCCAAGACACTTGAGCTACAATTGTGCCTTAATGCTCCATCTAAAGATATGGAATATAGATATAGAGCAGTGTTGAGGCGGTAACATGTTGTCATTGCATCCTCAAAGGAGGCATTTACCTCCTTCTTGGCTGTGGGAACTCAAACCAATGATCTGCTTCAGATTTATCAGGGCCAAATAGGGTTTTCTTCTAATTTCTAAATGTTTTTTAAGCTGTTGGCTTGTGTGTGCATTTTGACACAAGAATTTTGTCAGAATTGCATGTTTTTGAAAAGGAAGCTAAGCCATATAATTTCCAAGTTACAAATCAAGATCAGGTCACCTGAATCATCACGAGTTCAGGTGAAATTAAGAGAAAGATACTTGATCTAGTCTAGAAATTGGACCCAGAGATTCTAACAATCAGATCTTAATCTTAATTCCTAGTTTGTTAAAGATTAAATCTCTTGTACCTTAAAATGAAAATTTCAAACTTAGTTCCATTTTTCAAAATTTTCCTCAAAAAGTTTTACGATTTTTCTGTAATGAAATGCATGCAAAAGAAAGAAAATGCATATTTTTAGGTTTTGAAAATTCTAAATCGATCATCAAAATTTAATAACACCCCCCTATGCTTATGATATGCAATGTCCTTATGCATTAGGAGGGAAAAGAGATCACCTTGGTGAAAAGTGGACAGGTTTAGGATGGTCAAAACCTAGAAAAAGAAAGAGAATAGGAAAGCAAGAAAAATGATGGGTTACCTCTCATCTAGTGCTATCTTTTATCCCTATTCAGCTGGGCATGAAATGATGCACGGAAAACGGACAATCATGTAAATAGTTGGGCACTTGAATGTCCTCAAGAAATGTGTTTCCCTCAACATCCCTAAAAAGATGATTGGTAAAGAAATAAGGATAAAAATGAAGTGGAAAGATGGAAGAATGACCCGAGCCTGGCCATGGTTTGAGTTCATGTAAAATGCCAAACTTGGGTGGGTCAGGTGGTAGGCCCAATGGAAAGGGAGGGAGAAAGTAGTCAGTGAGATTTAGGGTGGGTGAAGTTAGTGTGGATGTTTTTGGTGAAAAATCAGGAAGATGGAAAGAGTAAAAGTCAAAACCTAGTTGATCTGAAAAGTCTTAGACCACATAATCATTCTTAGAGTAAGAATCGATAAAATCTAGATCCATGGTGGTCAAAGCTGAGTAGGATTTGATCAACATAGACTTTTCAAAAACTTCTTCCATTGTATTATCAGTGTCCTCAAAAATTTCATGATCAATGGACCTCCTAGAAGCTTGAAATAAATCTAATGAGAAAGTCTGCTTACTGCAACTTATATTCATTTTCCTAGACTGAGAATTGATATTAATTGTTGCAGTAATCAGAAAGGGTCTTCCAAGGATGGCATTAATGAGAGCCATAGGTACCTCCATGTCAAGGCCAGAAAATTAATCGGAAATAGATAATTCTAGACCTTAACAATACTATCCTCAATAATTTCCCATGGTTGAATGTAATAAACACTAGTTTATCATCATTTCCATGCCCCAAAACTAACCTAGCTCTTAGGATTTTAACACTGCAAATGGGTTTTTAGGCTTCATATAGGCATTTACCTAAGATAGGCATGCATTGCATTTTTAATGTATTTTGAATGCATTTATCTGAGTGTCAGGAATAGGCAGAATGTCAGATCCCACATATCTTGGCACTTAGAAAGGTAGAAGATGTTCCTCAAAAAAAAAAGAAAGGTAGAAGATGAGGAAGAAGATCCTATTAGATGGATCCCAGCTAGATCCAACTCATCCTAGCTAGATCCTAGCTCCTTCTAGCTAGATCAACTCACCCTTAGCTCTATTCAGCTCATCTCAGCTGAATGGTAGCTCTAGCTAGTTCACCTTAGCTCTATTCAGCTCACCTCAGCTGGATGGCAGCTCAAACTAGCTGAAGATAGCTGATCCCAACTCCATCCCAGCTCTTCCAGCTCATAAGAGTTCATTGGAAGTTCAACCTGACTATGACTAGCTACTACTATCAACTAGCTAGACCTAGTCAGCTGAAGATAACCTTAACCATATTAGGCCAACTAAAGTCCAGCTCCCGGAGACCTATCTCAGCTCACCTTAGTTGAGTTGAACTACTTAACCTAAGCTAGCCACTCCAGCTAGCTAGGTAATCTCCAGGAAGACCAAACCCAGCTCACCTCAGCTCAAATTAGAAGAATCTAGCTTAGATTATCTTGGCTTAGCTGCTAGCAAAGAACAAGCTAGCTAAGCTAGCTACTGAGCTCTACTTCACCTCCCTTCAGCAGACATTAGCTCTAGTGCAACTCCTTCTAGCTACCCCCAGCTCTTCCCCCCTAAAACCCTAGCTTCAAATGCCTCCAACTCTACTCCCTACTAGCTAAGCTAGCTAAGCTAGCTTAACTTAGCTAGGCACCTCCTTGGCAACCCAACCTAACCCTAAAACCTACCTAGCTAAGCTCCACCAAATAACTCCACACCTAGTCCACCTAGCGCCTACACCTAAACCCATTTTTGGCACCAACCTATTCACCTCCCTTCAACCCACCACCTTCACCGAAGGGCACCACAAAAGTGGCACCACTTTTTCCCTCCAAAACCCTCTTCACCACAACCCAACACCTAAGCCTACAACTTATCTCCACCATCCACATACCCACCTTCTAGAAACCCCCTTAGGTGGCGCCAAACCATGGCATCCCTCCATGGTTGGAACCAACTCTAAGTGCCCTTCCATGGCCATAACCACCCACAACCACCACCCATAAAACCCCTTCACTTGGCGCCAACCCTCCTACACCTTAGGATTCCTATAACCACCCTTAGAATTAATCCTAGCCCTCCACATGTCCAAGACAACTAACCCCCTCTCCACCTCTATATATACCCACCATAATCACCACCTTAAACCCATCTTCTCCATTAGTTAGGTCCATCAATATTCTACCCCATCTCCATGCCAAGGAGGTAGAAGGAGAGAAGAAGATCAAGGGGGCAACCTACCCACCCCCTTGGTGCCTTCTTCCTCTCCATCTTCTCCCTTAGCCATGCCAAGGAGGAGGACACCTTCATCATGAGGGGATGGCTAGGCAAAGAAGGAGCCAACAAGGTGGTTGACGCCCACCAAGGAGGAGAGCTTGAAGGAAGGCCACTTGAAGAGGGAAGAGGAGATCTCTTTTCAAATGCAGGGCGACTATACTTGGAGCAAGGGCTCTCCTAAACTTCTATAGAGGATTCATCTTCTTTATATTCTTTTATCTTGTATTAGCTAGTTTAGTTTCTCCTTTTCTTTTAGAAGCATTTAGCTACTTGTAATTGACCTTGCTAGTAATACAAGTTCATGTCCTTATCTTATTGTGTTTTTCATGTTATGCTATTGCAGTGCATGCACTCTCCTCTTCTAATTACCCTAGGCACACTTGCCTAGGGTGAGCTTAGAAGAGAGAACTCCATTTTTGTCACTTAGGTTTAGTGATAGGAGTAGTTGTGGTGTAATTTCATCTTCGCATATCTCAAGCCCGATTGTTTTGAAAAATATAAAAATAACAAAATTAAAATCACAAAAAGAAAGTGTGGATTTGAGAGGTGAGAGAGAGAACCACTCATGTGATTAACAATTTGGCCTCCTTGGATGACCCTAGATACTTCACTATCTAGGTATTATAAATTTAAGAGTTGATTGCGGATTTACGCATCTCAATGTCACTATTCCGTATAATTAACAAACTACGTATTTTTCGCATCACTTTTGATACCATTGCAGGGGAATGGCATATACAAAAGAGTGCATTTTTTAATTATACAGAATAGTGTCATTGAGACACGTCAATCCACAATCAACTCTTAAATTTATAATACCTAGATAGTAGAGTACTAGGGTCATCCAAGGAGGCCAAATTGTTAATCACATGAGTGTTTCTCTCTCTCGCCTCTCAAATCCACACTTTCTTTTTGTGATTTTGATTTTGTTGTTTTTATATTTTTCAAAACAATCGCGCTTGAGATATGCGAAGATGAAATTACACTACAACTACTCCTATCACTAAACCTAAGTGACAAAAATGGAGTTCTCTCTTCTAAGATCACCCTAGGAAAGTGTGCCAAAAGTAATTAGAAGAGGAGAGTGTGTGCATTACAATAGCATAACATGAAAAATAGAAAAAGATAAGGACATGAACTTGGAAGGCAATTATGAATTGTACTACTAGCAAGGTCAATTATAAGTAGATAAATGCTTCTGAAAGAAAAGGAGAAACTAAACTAGCTAATCCAAGATAAAAGAAGATAAAGAAGAAGATGAATCCTCTGTTGAAGTTTAGGAGAGCCCTTGCTCCAAGTGCAGTTGCCCCGCACTTGAAAAGAGATCTCCTTCTCTTCTTTCTTTAAGTGGCCTTCCTTCAAGCTCTCCTCCAAGGTGGGCATCAACCACCTTGTTGGCTCCTTCTTTGCCTGGCTGTCCCCTCTTGATGAAGGTGTCCTCCTCCTTGGCATGGCTAAGGGAGAAGATGGAGAGGAAGAAGGCACCAAGGGGGTGGGTAGGTTGCCCCCTTGATCTTCTTCTCTCCTTCTACCTCCTTAGTGTGGAGATGGAGTAGAATATTGATGGACCTAACTAATGGAGAAGATGGGTTTGAGGTGGTGATTATAGTGGGTATATGACATCATCGAAATGCATTAAGTTAAATCCATCGTTATAGAATGTGTTTGCGACATCAATTTTAAATGAAGATATGGCTTAGGTAAGTCCAAGTGTCGAACATGAGGAGGCATGAAATTAGATTAGTTTGTCACTTTAGGGTGTCACAAAAATGTTTGTTTTGTTTGCTTGCGAAAAAAATGAAAGAGAGAGAGAGAGTAGGGTTAGAGACTTGAGATTATAGCATAGTGATAACTTAGCTAAACATGAAACATGACATGATGAAATATATTGAGAAAATAGAGTTGTTTTACAATTACAATGATAGTGAAAGCTTAAAACAATGTAAACATTAAACTAGGGTAGAGAAATACAAAAGGGAGAGGCGAGGTAACCATGGCGGTGAATGGGGCTTCCGTCAACGGCTTGATCATGTCAGATTCGCACGCGTAAAGGGTTCGAGTTTGGAAAACCCATCATCGTAGTTTGATTCATGAGAAATCCATCGATCAGATAAAATTTATAACTAAAACTTGAAAAGTGAGTTCCGGGTCGAACACGGGGAGGCGAACGTTTGGTTTTGAAAGATACGCGTTTCGCTTTTTATTTGCTTTTGTCATTTTTGTCTTTTCTAATTTTTTTTGGTATTTTTAAGAGGGCAAGAGATCAAGTCGATGAAATCTAGCTAATCTACTTGCAAAATATAAGAGAGAGACAGAGAGAGAGAAATAATCATGTATTTTTATAATGAAATGTTTATTACAACTAGGAAAGTGGGAAAACTATACTACGAAAGTAATAAAGATAGAGATAGGTGAGAAAAATCCCCCTCAGCGGTCGCTTGGAAGACGACTCGCTATAATGTCACCTGGAGGAAGGTGGTGAGGAGCGGGACGAATGAGGTTGGAGCCGGAGGACGAAGGGCGAGGCATGATGGCATCATGGCGAGGATCTTCTTCCCGAAGGGAGGTGAGAAGATGGCCACAGGATGCTCCAAGAAGGGGGATCAGAGGTGGGAAAAATATTTGATTTCTACTATAGAGGAGCATCCTAGGCTTGGGACAAGCTCTCTTTAGAGCCTTGAAGGTGGTGAGAGGAAGAAAAGAAGAGATGAAGAAAAATGGGAGGGGTTGGGGTCCTTTTATAGTGGAGGAAAGAATCAAATTCGTATACAGGACATTTAGTGACAGTCATAAATGTCACTGAAGATTTACCGCAAACGTCGCTGAAGATAGCCCATGCACCCATGTTGCCGTTGCGCTGGAGTGTGCCTCCACGTGCTACGTGCCCACGTGTGTGCCTCCGTGCGTGCATGCTCTATCGCTGCTTTGCACATGCAGTGGCGCGTGCGTGCGCATGGGTCGCCTGGGTTGAGCCACGTGGCGCGATCTGGGCCGTCCATCTTCCTTTTGTTGTAGGGGCTGTTATAGAGGTCAGATTGAGTCAATTTTCATGCTGTTGGGCTACGATCATCGACCCGAATCCATTCGTGTGGTTAGATTTGTTGTTTGAAGCTCCAAATTATGTCATCTAGTGCCTTGGCTGTTGATCTTCCTCGGACTGCATATGGTGCTACGGGACTCCAATCAAGGCTATTACGGAGGCGTTGGACTTCGATCGTCGACCTGATCAGATCCGTACGGTCGGATCATCAATCCGAGCCTCCAAAATAGATCTACTTCTCTCCTGACCACAAAAAGGATAAAATTAACCTAAAATATACACAACTACTCTAAATGCAAAATGATGCATGCTATGCAATATTTATAATATGGAATGCAAATCTAAGCCTAGGAACATGCATAAATAAGCATTTTAACCTAAATGGATGTGTCTACATCATACCCCCATGCCTATCTTTTTCTAGTCCCTGGTAAATTTCAACTACATGCTATGTATAAACAACCGGGGGTTCCCTACGACGTCTGCTATTGCAGGGACACCTCCATGGTCTCTGCGGCTGCCCATACCTCCCGTGCGAACGCACGGAAGGTATGGGTCTCCATCTCCGGCCGTCCTCCGGCGAGGGAGGCACGTCGCCTCCCTCCGCCCTCCTCTCTGATTTCACCTCTATAAAAGCCGCCCCTCGTCTACCGAACTCAGCAGCTCGGTTCTGATGGAGAAACACCCCCCTCCTTCCTCTCTTCCCACTCCGGCAGAAGCCCTCTAGCTCAGGCGGTTCTTCCTCCTCCTCCTCGTCGCTCTGCCGCAATACCAGCAGCAGAGCCGCCTTCGCCCGCTCTTCCCGCGTCGCGCCGTACCCAGCGCGTGCTCTCCCGCTCTCTCCTCGCCGCATCCCCCTCTCTCTGGGCACCTTCTTCTCCGGCGACAGTCGATACGACTGCCGCCCTGCTCCGTTCCCCCCTCATCCCTCCAAGTAGGTACAGTTCTTTCATTTCCTCCCCTCTTTCTTTTCCCTACTTCAATTTGCTCAACCACCCTTCGACCGCACCTGATCGCCCTCACCTTCTCCATCTCCGGCCAACCTCCGGCGACTCGCTCCCATCATTCCACCACTCCACACGACTCGCCGACCGACCCAAAACCTCCGCCTCTTCACGCTGAACCACTTCCGCCCCTTCATTCCCTGCCATACGCTACCTAAAGACCCCCCGAACAAACCCTTTCCCCCAGCCACAGTCCGACCTAAGGCAGCCCCTACACTCCGCCCCACGCCTCTCCACCACCCGCACGAGCTTCGCCGCACTCCGGCGAAGCTCCCTGCACCTTCTGACTAGGCCGAGAGGCCGTATGCTTGATTTCAGGTCAACCCTCCTCCGCCGCCATTGTTGAACAACTGGAGCTTCTTTGCCTGCAGCTGCAGCCCTAATCTCACCCAGGCACTGGTCCCAGGTTGCACGGAGTGTCTCCGCGAAGCGCTCCAGGCTTGGAGCTGGGGCGATTGCCTCGCAAGCTACTGCGATTGCCTGCAGCTTCCTCAACTGCAGGCGCTAAATTGGGGTGGGACATTTAGTCCCACCTCGGTAGATTCTGAAGCCGCGCACCTGCATAAATTGTAAAAGTGCTGTAGGCCTATCGCCTCAGCACGTGGGGTAAGGTCCCTCTCACCCGCTTACCCAGCCTCGTCCGCGACCACTCCCCACGGACCTGGCCCGACCCGTTTACCCGACCTTCACTCCTCGCCCACCACCGCATGCCGGTGGGCCTGGACCCGGGTGCGACCCGTACCCGAATACCCGGCGGCTCTGGGAGAGCTATCCTATGAGCGAAATCTGAGAGAGAGAGACGCGGGGGAGGGTAGGATTAGGTTTTGCCCTCTGACCAATCTGTGAGTGTGCAGGCAAAAAGCAGAGAAGGACTGCGAGAAGAAGAAGAGAAAGAAGGAAGAAGCACAGCCAACGCCGTGGCTGCTTGAAGCAAAGCAAAAGAAGAAGGACTGCAAGAAAAAGAAGAAGAAAGAAAGAAGAAAGGAGGACGCACTGTAGCAGAGGCTACTTAAGTCGTCTGATTGAAAAATCAGACGATGCTCTGCAGAGAAGAAAAAGAAAAAGGAAGGAAGAGCAGGCACCGCAGAGAAGAAAGAAAGAAGAAGACAAAGAGCTGAAGGAGAAAGAAGAGAGAAGCAGAACATGAAGAGAAAGAAGAAAAGCTTGGAAGCAAAAGAAAGAAGAAGAACAAAAGAACAGAAGAGGAAGAAGAAGAAAGAAGACTGAGGAACTGAAGAGAAGAAAAAGAAGAGGACAAAGACAAGAGAAAGAAGAGAAGAAGAAAAAGCCAACAAGACAAATCTCTATCTCTCTCTCTCTCTCTCATTTTTGTAATAGAAACATTGTACTTCTAGAATACAGTTTGCTCCCTGAGTTCGACCTCGGGAAAACTTTTATTTCCGAGTAACAAATTGTATTAAACTGGTAACCGCTTCTCTATACTATACTATGACAAAATATTAGAACTACAGACGAGAGGCCCAGCCATGGCGTGATCTGGGCCGTCCATCTTCTTTTCGTTGTTGGGGCTACTATAGAGGTTGGATTATGTCGATTTTTGCACCGTTGGGCTTCGATCGTCGACTCGAATCCATCCACATAGTTGGATTTGTCATTTGAAGCTCCAAATTATGTCACCTAGTCCCTTGGCCGTTGATCTTCCTTGGACTGCATATTTTGCTACGAGACTCTGATCAAGGCGATTTCAGAGGTGTTGGAGTCAAATCGTCATCCTGATCAGATCTATACAGTTGGATCATCAATCTGAAGCTCTGAAATAAATCACCTTCCCTCTTGGCCATAAAAAGGATGTAATTAACATAAAATCTACACAACTATTATAAATGCAAATGCAGGATGATGCATGCTATGCAATTTTTAGAACATGAAATGCAAATCTAAGCCTAAGAACATGCATGAATAGGCATTTTATCCTCAATAATTGTGTCTACATCATACTCCCATGCTTATCTTTTGCTACTCTCTAGCCAAGTTAAACTACATGCTATGTATAAAAACAGAATTAGGACTCGATTGCTTAAACTTAAGTTGTTTATTAACAATACGAAATTTTAACTAATGTCCTAAACTACGAAAACTCAATAGTGCCCAAGTGTCTTCTAGAATGCAGACCGCCCAGGTCCTCATCTTATTTGAAAAGGAAAGATACATTTTTTTTACTTTTTCTTCTTTTTTAATTTTTGGACTTTTGGAGTTTGAGAGTTTCGGGATAACCTTTCACAGCTACCCAACCCACCCAAGACTCAAAAAGGACTCTAAGTGCTAAGCATCTTGTGAAAAGAGTGAAAGACTCACTAGGTGGCTGTTAAAATGGACTTCAGGTTTCTACGACCCTAGGTAACCTTAAGAGTTTTTGCCTAAAGGTTTACCTTTTCGAATGACAACTTTCTCCCTATTTTATTTTTTCTAGGGTTAACACAAGGGTGAACTTAGTGTATATCTTTCCGGTTTATTCTACTTCCCCACTTCTTCCCTAAGTGTTTTGGGAATTATTGTGCATTTTTGTGAGCTGAGTTCTGGACAATCAGTCAATGGGCTATTACCCACGACAACTTGCCAACCATACTCATGCAGTGAAGTGTGGTTTTATTTTTATTTTTATTTTTTTCATTTTCTTTTCTTTTCTTTTTCTTTTTATTTTTGAGTATCATTTTTTTTTCTTTTTCTGAGTAGGTGTCTTCCTTGATCTATGATTTACCTAAAACCAGTAGAATGAGTATGGTCATGTAGCTGGGCTGTGGACAACCAGCCAATGGGCTGTTACCCACGACAACATGCCATCTATACTACCCTATTAGCTACCCAATTTCCGTAAAAATTGTCAAAAAGTGAGTTAATGCAAACAGTGTGTAGATGCTTAGACTTAAAATCCCCTCAAATCAGAGGGTGGGTTGATAAGTCGCATACTTATTATCCCAATTTATTCACCAAATTAAAGTAAAATTACTTGGCGAGGACTCGAGACTAAGTCCACATTCGAGTGGACACCCCGGCTAATTAAGCTTGAAGACCTGAAGAGTCTAAGTGTTTAGGTCCTAAAGTATGATTTCCTAAAGTTAATAACTTCCAAAAGCTTATGTTCTCTTCTCCTAATTCTATTTTTTTCTTTTTATCTTTTTTCTTTTTTTTTGTCTTTTTGAATATTCAATTTTTTTTAAGAAAATAAAAGAAATTCTATAGAGGTAATGAAATAATTTTAGGATTAAGTATCCACCCCCCCATGCCTAAATGATGCAATGTCCTCATTGTAGAAATAAAGAAATGGAACGAGCGAAATAACAAAATATCACCTAAGTTTCGTGTCAATCCGGTCAGCTCCGCAGAGAAAAGAGAGTATACACACGTGCTAAGTTTAATGCCTTCAACTAGGCATAATATACATATAAAGAGGAATATGAGAATTCACGAGTACAAGTCAGAATGAAAATAAAAATATTGATCCGCATACTCGCTTACAAAAGATGTCCACAGACGTGAACTAGATTATGGTGTAGACCTATGCCCTAGGGTCGAGTAGTTCTCAGGTTCTAGATGAAAATCACCTAGAATCGAAGATTATTGTGCTTGCGAGGCCGAGCCTGCAGTTTAGTGGTGTGCAACCCTAGACTAAAGTGGCAAACAATGGGTAGATCTGATTCACTAAACTTGGGTGTCCACTTAGAGTTCAGCTCAAGAAGATGTCAATTATTTTGAGCTTGGGTTGCACATCAATGATATCCTAAGGATCCTAGTAGAAAGTAGGTGGTTTTAGGTCAACAGGAACCCTTAAATCCAAACTCCTGCTTTCCCTGAAGTTAACTTCCCAGATCCTCACTTCCAAATTCCTATCCTCCAACATCAAGTGTTTAGGCTTCGGGACCAGTAGTATATCATTCACCCCATATGATTTACCCAAGTCCAGAAATCATGGCTAAATTAGAATTGACTTGGGCACAATAATCTCAAAAGTATGATCATTCAGCTCTTCAGGGTGTGGTTGAAGAATAGGGCTACTGATTGAATCTTCTAGTTAATGAGGATTTGGATCTTCCAAGTTAGCCCCAGCCAGATCACAATCTTCAATAATTAGGCTATCAAATTGTTCATCAGATTCCTCAAGCATGTTTGTCTTACTAAAATCATATTCCTTAAGCTCAAGTGAGACTTCACCTAAAGATTCCTCACCCTCAGAATTAAAGAATTCTTTATCCTCATTTATATATGTCTCAAAATCATATGTCATTTCTTGGTCCATAGAGACATATTTTTCATCATTCCTTGGCTTTGGGATCTCTGGTGAGGCAATCAGTTCATCCTCAATTGGTTGCTTCAACCCAACCTGGTCACCTCCCACCTCAGAAAATGTATCCCCCCCAACAGACGCCTGAGCGGGTTTAGACATTGGCTTTCCTAAAGGGGGTTCATCTCAAGAATCATCCCAAGATTGGACTAGGGCAACCACAAATTTCATCCTCAATCTCGACAATTTCCCAAGTAGAAACTCACCCAAGTCCCTATCCCTAACAATTTGGAGCAAATCCAATAAAGAGCTATTTAGCTCATAAATCATTTTTATCAGAGGCTCCAATGCTTTAGTGCATGGTGTTGGCTGAGCTTCTAAAGATTGTATGGTGTTCCTCAAGTTAGCCAACACCCTGTCTTTGATATGGTTCACCTGAATCGAATGGTTCGATTCAGGGTTGGGTGGGTTTGGGTTTATTCTAGGGGAGTCAAGATATTGAGGCTCTTGGGTCCCTCCCTGATAGTAGGTCATCTCAGGTTGTTTTAAGAATGGAGGTGACCTATATTCAGTGGAATACTGGGGAGGGTAGATGTTATGATCATCATATCCTTCCTGATTATAGATTGGGTTGGTTTGATCATCAAATGATGGAGATCTAAAATCATTGTAGCCCTGGGATGGATAATAATCATAGCCTTGTTGTCCAGGGTTAGGCCCTGGACACTGTGGTCAGGTATTGTATCCCCAATCAAAGTTATCCTAGCTAGGAGATGGGTAATCATATGTCGAGTTGGGATAGTAATCATCTCGAGGATACCTGTTGGTAGGAGGGTAGGAAGGGAAATATGTGTAAGATGTGGAAGGATACATAGTAGAGTAGGAGGGAAAAGAGAAGAGTGAAAGGTGCCCTGCAGTACAACCAACCAAACTTGTCCTTATGTGGGTAGCCTAAATACCTACAGACTCCCAGGACCCATCTTGTAATGATAGAAATGATTTGGTCCACTTCTATCTGACCAATCCAACCAATTAGAGGGAGGGGCTGAGGAGAAGGTTCTTCCTTTGGCTTGCACCTCCGGTTCCTAGTGCACCCCCCAACCGCGGTCGTTTGACGCTACTCCCCTAGCTAGACATCAAATGGACCAGTAGAAGCAAATTAATTGAAAAAAATCTCAATCTGAGCCCCAAAGAGCAAATCAATCCTTAAGGCAAATGTCTACTCAGTTTTAATTAGGCTTAGGATGATCGTGCTCTTGGAATGTGATGGGCCCTCTAGATGAGTTGTGCCCTTAGTGATCAATTAAAATTGTGTGCGTGCACAACCAGGGTTTGCAAACAAGGTTATTTGGTGATGTGTCTTTTAGGGTTTACTTTTCAGGTTCGTTCAATCAGATTTCAGTAGAACACTCTAGGTTTTGCAAGCACTGGTGATGATATATTCCTTTAAAAATTAGAAATAAAATTTGAAGTACCTGCTTCTGTCCTAAAAATCAACCCTAAGTGGCAAGCTACTTGATGAATCAATTTTAATTTAAGTGGTGCGACTCAAATAGCTCTATCAATTGGCCTGTTGCACCACTTAGTTAAGGCACACAAAAAGTCTTATCCTAGTCAAATTTTCTACTCACTTATTGGTGTGTTGAGTTAGGGTGTATCGAATCCACAGGTCAGATTCCAGTTAAGTGGTAGAATCGATGTGAAGTGGTGTGCCTTAAGTTGAGAGTTGTGGGTATTAATGTGTGTCTCTTTTAGAAAATCCTACAATTAGATAACTTTTTTTATCTTTCTAATTTATGTGGATGGAGAGGTGAGTGGACTAACAAACAGGACAAACAATTTTTATTCTAGGGTTTGTGAAAACACCTAAGTAGATTAGGTCTTGATTATTAAGGTGGCAAAATCATCTAGTGGGTAGGGAAGTAGGGGAAAACTTACAATTGTCTTTGCCCACACTTTACACTAATCTACTGCCTTCGACTCCTCGATCGGGTTCCTACAAGACAATAAATCGTAGAAGAAAGATAGGTTAGAAAAATATGTAAATAATGTGGGAAAATGTGAGAAAAACCAAAGAGCATTACCTCCCCGGCAATGACACTAAAATGATTCGTCGGATTCGCATGCGGAGAGGATTGGATTTGGAAACCTGTCGTCATAGTTTGATTCGTGAGAAAATCCGTCGATTAGATAAAATTTGTAACTGAAACTCGAAAAGTGAGTCCCAAGTCAAACATGGGGAGGCAAACGTTTGGTTTTGAAAAATACATGTTTCACTTTTATTTGTTTTTGCCATTTTTGTCATTTCTAATTTTTTTGGTATTTTTAGCAAGCAAGAGATTAGGTCGATGAATTCTTATCTAACTAATCTACTTGCAAAATATAAGAGAGAGAGAGAAACAATCACAAATATCTCAACAAGTATTTCTACAACTATGAAAGTGGGGAAAACTACACCAGAAAGCAGTAAAGATAGATGGAGATGAGAAGAATACCCCTCGACGGTCACTCAGAGGAAGACTTGCTTTGACATCTCTTAGAGGAAGGTGGTGAGGAGTAAGATGAACAAGGACGGAACCGGAGGACGGAGGGCGAGGTAGGATGATGTCGCGGCGAGATCTACTTCCTGAAGTAGGTAAGAAGACGACCACGGGACGCTCCACGAAAGGGGATGAGAGGTGGGGAAAAATATTTGATTTCTACTCTAGAGGAGCATCCTAGGCTTGCGATAAGCTCTCTCTAGAGCCTTGAAGGTGGTGAGAAGAAGAAAGTAAGAGATGAAGAAAAATGGGAGGGGAAGGGGTCCTCTTAGAGTAGAGGAAAGAATCAAACTTGTATATAGGACATTTAGTGATGGTCACAAACATCGCTGAAGATCCGCTGCAAATGACGCTAAAGATCCCACTCACGTGCACCTGCTGCCGTACTGATTGCGCAACAATCATAGGTCTTAATTGACCTAGATTAAGCTAGGACTTAGCATAAGTTAGGGTTATTCATGCATGCATACGCATTATTTGCATCTTTACTGCTTTCCTTTAGCTATGCATAAAATAATGTTATAACGTGTTGATTAAGTGCATTATGTCGATTGCAAGGAATAAGCTGATTAGGAGTTGAATCTGAAGTTGGATCTGGAATAACGAGAGTTGTAGCAGAGGTGGAGCAGAAGGCTTAGTTTAGATGTAGGAATAATAATGTAAGGGGGTTAAAGGTTTTCTATTCTATTAAGTAGAAATAAAGCAGTAAAATGTGAAGAGCTTAAGTCCATCCTAGCCTTAGGATAGCCTAGAAACCTCCCCAAGCCTTAGCCACCCTTAGATTAGGTCACAACACCCTAGGAAGCCCTAAAACCCTAGTTCCAGCCCTTATCTGGACGTCTAGATAAGTTATAGGACGTCCAGGACCCTTAGCCATCTCCCGCACACCTCAAACCCACTTCTACAGTGTTATTGGACGTCCAGACACTTTGTCAGACGTCCAATTTCTACAGAGTACCCAAAACAGAACCTTGATTTCCTCTTGACTCTGATTGGACGTCCAGACAACAAGTTTGGACTTCTGATTTTTGAGTATAAGACGTCTGATACTGCTCTTTAGTTCTTGTTTTAAGATTTAAGCCTTGATTTTAGATCTCTAGGTCCCTAAACGCAATTCCAACCCCATAGGAACCTAAATTAAGGTGCCTTAACCCTAGTACATCACCTCTAAACCTCCCTAAGGACCTAATTAGGTCCTCACTAAACCTAATTGACTTGGATCTTAGTCAATTCCATCAGCCTATTCAATTGGACTCATTGAGTCTAATTGAGCCCTGATTTCAGCGCATACTGTCCAATTGGACTCAGTGAGAGTTCAATTGACCTAGACCTAAATTAATTGAGTTGTTTTACTCTTAATTAAGTTTCCACACACCCAATTAAACTTGTATTAAGTTTAATTGCACTTTACCTTAGTGAATTAGAGTTTATAACCCTAATTTGAGACATACCTTGACCTAAACCCACTAGAACCTAGCCTAATCAACCTAGCCACCTAAGTTTCGACCCACACACACCATCCACACAAAAATACCTAGCCTAGAGTTCTCTAGAACTCTCTACCATGGTGGTTGCCTTGGTTAGCAAAATTAGCAACCAAGAGCCATTCAATTTTCAGATCCACATTTGGTGGATCTAAAAACCACCATCCATCCTCTCTCTCTCACTCTCCCACGAGCTCCCACCATATGCTTCTCTAGAGAATTCCATAATTCTCTAGAGAGCTTCCCTTAGGTCTATAAAAAGACCTAAGGGGTGGCCATTTGCACCCATTCACTTGGCAAATTCACACTCTTGACTCCATTGGTGCCATTCACGCCCACTTCCACTTAGCTAGCCACTCCACCTCCACGAGCTCACTACCACCACCATGGAGGACATCATGCCGGGATGCTGGATCAATCCTCCCTCTCTCTAAGGGTCGGCCTAAGCTACATTGGCCGCCCCTCATTCTCCTCTCGACCACTCCAAGGTCATCGTGGACCACCCCTGAATGCCCTTTATTTTGCTAGATTTAGTTTATGCTCTCCATAATTTTTACTGCCTTTATTACTGCTTAGTAGCGTAGTCCTAACTCCCCCCTCAATGATGCATGAAAAATCCCCCCATTGATTCTTGTATGCAGTCATTTCTGGTAGATAGATTTAAATTTCAAGCATTTCTGTACAAGCTTTCATCTATAGTTCTTGTTGCAAACAACTCTCCCATTGAATGAATGAAAAATATATTTTCTATATATATATGTGTATGTGTTGAGAATCACCATGAGCTCATTGCAATATCCTTTGCGTGATTAATGTTTCATGTTTCTAACTCCTAATATTCTTGCAACTAAGCATGTCGTACTTAAATAGGTAATAATCATGAACCGGCATGCGATTCTAAATAAAGTAGAGCAATAGAAGATCGATTTCAGAAGTAAACAAATGCCTCCCAAAGACAAACGACCGGGACTCAAAGTCTCGTTATTTTTACAAACTTAATTTTTGACAAACATTTTTGCGTGACTATACTACAATTTCCGACGACTTTCAAATGTGTTAAAATGGTAGCCGTCACGTACTGCTAGCGCACACTCCATGTGCCCTTGTCGTGTGTACAAGCGCACTATGTACCCATGTGCCTAGCACCCAAGCGCTGTTGTTGCTGCCTCTGCCACTGCCTCCTTGCGCATGCACGCCTGCACTGCTTTGCACATGCATGTGCATGGGCGGCCTAGGTTGTGCCACGTGGCGTGACCTGGGCCATCCATCTTCTTTTCGTTGTAGGAGCTGCTACAGAGGTCGGATTGTGTCAATTTTCATGCTGTTGGGCTACGATCATCGACCTAAATCCATCCATGTTGTCAGATTTATCATTTGAAGCTCTAGATCGTGTCACGTAGTCCCTTGGCCATTGATCTTCTACGGACTGCTTATGGTGCTACGGGACTCCGATCAAGGCAATTTTGGAGGTGTTGGACTCCGATCATCATCTTGATCAGATCCGTACAGTCGGATTGTTAATCCGAGGCTCTAAAATAAATCTCCTTTCCTCCTGGCGATAAAATGGACGTAATTAACCTAAAATATACACAACTATTCTAATTGTAGGATGATGCATGATATGCAATATTTATAAGATAAATGCAAATCTAAGCCTAAGAACATGCATGAATAGGCATTTTATCCTCAATAATTGTGTCTACATCATTATGGGTGGTTATAGGAATCCTAGGGTGTAGGAGGGTTGGGGCCAAGTGAAGCGGTTTTATGGGTGGTGGTTGTGGGTGGTTATGGCCATGGAAGGGCACCTAGAGTTGGTGCCAACCATGGAGGGATGCTATGGTTTGGCGCCACCTAAGGGGGTTTCTAGAAGGTGGGTATGTGGATGGTGGAGATGGGTTGTAGGCTTAGGTGTAGGGTAGTGTTGAAGAGGGTTTTGGAGGGAAAAGAAAGTGGCGCCCTTCGGTGAAGGTGGTGGGTTGAAGGGAGGTGAATAGGTTGGCACAAAAAATGGGTTTAGGACTAGGAGCTAGGTGGACTAGGTGTGGAGTTATTTGGTGGAGCTTAGCTAGGTTGGTTTTAGGGTTAGGTTGGGTTGCCAAGGAGATGCCTAGCTAAGCTAAGCTAAGCTAGCTTGGCTAGCTTAGCTAGTAGGGAGTAGGGTTGGAGGCATTTGGAGCTAGGGTTTTAGGGGGGAAGAGCTTGGGGTAGCTGGAAGGAGCTGCATTGGAGGTGTTGTTTGTTGAAGGGAGCTAAAGTAGATCTCAGTAGGTAGCTTTGCTAGCTAGTTCTTTGCTAGCAGCTAATGTAGGATCTAAAAGGCACAAGCACACTAGAACAGGGGATGAATAGTGTGGTAAACAAAATTATGCAAGTAAATCAAACCACAAAAAATAACACCAGTTGTATAGTGGTTTCCCTCACTTGGGTACTCCACTACCTAAATCTCCCGACTTAGGATTTTTAACCCAATTCTCTCAACCCAGAGGGAATCAATTTACTATAGTTGGTGGTAATTAACGGGTTACCTCCACCCAATTACAAGATTGAATAAGAACAAAATGATACAGGTGTAAGCAAGCAACAATAAAGCTTACAACTAGGATCCTAAGTCTCCAACAAGAATTTGATTAAATGATTATATACTAATCTAATGAAAGCACACTCAAGCGAAATATTTTATGATGAAGAACGAGATTGCTTGAAGGAGGTTTGTTGCAGAGAGTATCGCCTTGAAGAATTCAACAAAACAACAATCCTTGCAGCTAGAAATGTGAAATCTGGGAATTAGGAGCAAGGAGACAATATTTGCTTGTTGTATGTGCAAATGACACATTCAAGGTGTTTATATAAGCCACTAAACACCTTCCATACGATTACTAGCCATTAGGGGAAAATTGGGAAGAATAGAGATAGGATTAATTGTAAAATGGCTGTTCAGATTGGTCACAATGGTTAGTTCGTACAAGTACTAAAGTGATGGTATCGGTACTGATTGCTCGCAGATGACCAGCAGTCAGCCCAATAAAGCTTGGGTACCAGTTCTCATCATGGGTATCGGTACTCAGTGCTTACAGTTGAGTACCAACTCAGTCACTAGGTACCGGTACTCATGATAAGTACCGGTAAATTGTGACTCATAGATTTGGGTCCTGTGATCTACATGTACTGATACTCATCATGAGTATCGGTACTTGTAAGGTCTAGACACATCATAAGTCTTCAAATTGTGAGCACCTGGTATCGGTACTCATGACAAGTATCGGTACTTGTTATTCACAGTTTGGGACTGGAACCCAAGCCTATGCCAAGTACCAAGAATGAACTATGATCATTAATTTAAGTGAAAATTTGAATGTAAAAGCATGATCAATACAACAACGAAATGATGTATTTTCAAACGAATAGCTGAACGAGAGTATGATTCCTAATTATCTCTATTTTGATTTTAATTCCTAAGTCATCTATCTTGTTAGGAGACATATACAATCTAGAGTACAAAATATATGAACAAAATAGAAATAGTCTTCAATCTTCATGCCATCATCACTTCTTTCATACATCCTTAAATCCTGTTAATTCCTGAAAATAACACTTCATAAACTCATTAGATTTAAAACGATTTTGTTAACACCAAAACATAAAAGAGTAGTGGAACTAGGTTCCAACAATCTCTCCCTTTTTGGTGTTGACAAAATAATAGAAATGCCCATATTTAAAATAATAGAAACCTCATAGGAGAAGGAATACAAAAAACTCCGCTATGAATGAAACCTCCCCCTCAAACTATGCTTTCTTATTTTAAATACAATGTATTTTCCATTTCTCCCCCTTTTTGTCAATCAAACAAAAAGAATATCACCATATGCATAGACAATGACTAACATGAGAAAAGAATATAGCGAAAAAAATGATGAAAATTCATAAGAAGAAAAAGTCATAACAACCATAATTGTAGTCGTACATCATGAAAAGTCATAATAACCAACCAAAACATGTTCAAATGTTCAATACATGAAAATTTAGACTAAACTAATTGCGAGGACATTTTCTGATAGACTATTGAGCACGTCTACTTCTAGCTCTACCACCATCATCACCATCATCATCATCAGTTTCATCATCTTCATCTTTAGCATCTTCATCATCACTTTCATCATAAGAAACCTCTTCATCTTCATTGTCTTCTTCCTCTTCATCATTATGAAGAATAGGTTCTTCTGCCATTGGAGATAAGATATGAGATGGGTCTTGAAAATGCTTTTGGTGTCTCTCACTGTATTCTTTGGGCACTTTTGGTTGAGTGCTTCCTTTGCTTAGGATGTTGAGTGGAAGAAGCAAAATGGGAAGACTCAACGGAAAGTGAAAGATCATAGAACTTGCGTTCCATATGACAGAAAGCAAAGTTGAGGTTTGACAGATTTTGTCCAATATAATTAAAATTGTTAATCATATTGGGATCAGTTGCAAGCTCATTAGACAAATTGACCCAAGGTGTTTCAGCTTCTGGATATGGATAAGTTATAGGAACAAATGATGAGGATGATTCAGGAGGTGGATGAGAAGAAGATTGAGCATTTGGATCAACTTGATCTTCTTCTTCATCTTCACTAGATGATTCCTCTCTACTAGGTTTTACTCCCATTTTTCGGAGAGTTTACCACTTGAAGTAGACCACTTTTATAACTGGAGTAAAGTTAGAGAGATTGATTTTACTCTTGCTAGGAATGTGAGATACAAGTATATCAAGAAGAAGAGCTGAAGCACGGTAATGAGGTCTTAAAAAGTGAATAAAAATTGTTCCAATTAAAAGGAAAACTTGTAATAATAGCATAGATTAAGGGTAAAATGTCTATAGAGATCTTGTGGAATCTCGATTATTTGGCCCTTAGGTGTCATGATAAAATTCTGAATAGAACTCTAGCAAATAAGGTCATGTTTAGGACAACCAAAGCTTTTCCCTGACAGTTAGGGAGGAAGAGTGTTTCATGAATTTTTGAAGTGGTGAATTTCTCCTTAAGAGTATCAAAAGCATGACTTTCATTAGGACATTGTGTTATGGTGGATAGAAATTTGGGTGTAATAGTTATTTTTTGCATCTTGAGTTAACTTCAAAATTTTTTGACCAAAAAATTTTGAAGTTAACTCAAGATGACCTCGATTGTCTTGTTCTTGGAGATTTGCAAAAAATAGACAGTTAACGTTAGGATAAACTCCAGGAACATCAGTAAAGAATGACTCATCAAAGAAATGAATGAGGTTTTGTTCAGATAGACGAGTAGTGAAGTTAAAAAGTTGTAAAGAAAAGTCTTTCCACTCAACTAGCCTACAATGGTGAAGCTTTAGGCGCTTATACGAATCAAACTTTGATTTGGCATCCTTATTGATGCAAAATTTGTGAAATGCATCTTGAGGTGCCTTTCCCTTACTCTTAGATTTAGGTGCCATCTGAAAAACATGCAACAAGAGTAGGAGAAACAATGAGTAAATCAAAATATTTCCTTTGATGTGTGCATTCAAAAACACACTTAAGCTTGCATATATCGGTACTGGTGATGGGTACCGGTACCATTTGGTACCCAATTAAAAATAAAATGCAACAGCAAGGGAGATTTAGGGGAAAGAGAAAACAAGTTGTAGATAGACCCAAGATATAAAGATCTACAAAGGGGATGAGAAAATACCTAGAGTTGAGTCTTTAAGGAGATCCTTCTTCTTCTCTTTGGCTAGGGTTTGGAGATGGTCTTGGAGAGAATGGGAACTAGGTTTTGGAAGGAACAAAATGAGGCAAGTGTTTACACTTGACCTCTTTTATATGGGATGGATCATGTGCTAGTCACATGACTACTTAAGTGATTAAGAGAAATATCAGTGAACAACTTAGGTATTGAAAAATAATGTATTCAATAACCTAAGTAAAGCAACCATATTGCAAACAACACCCTGATATTTCCAGAAATATGGAAATATTATAATATACCCCTTTTTAACAAAAGTGGGTAAATTACAGTTAGGCCCTCAGGGATTTTTATAATTATAAACAAGTTATAAAGCAATCAAACTTTTAATTTTGAACTTCTTTAATTGTACAAAGTCCCAATTTTCTTCTTATAAAGCAGAATCTCTCTACTGCAAGAGGTTTTGGAAAGATGTCTGCCGATTAGTTTTGTATGTCTATAAATTATAATTAATGACACCTTGTAGCACATTGTCTCTAAGAAAATGGTGTCGAACATTAATGTGTTTGGTACATGAATGATGTACCAAATTTTTGGATAAATTAATTGTGCTTGTACTATCACAAAGAATTTTAGATTGCGCAAAAGATAATCCAAAATCGGACAAAGTCTATCTCATCCAAATGACCTGAGAGCAAGCAAGAGAAGCAGCAATATATTCTGCTTCGGTCATGGAAAGTGAGATATGTCTGTTTTTTAGAGAACCATGAAATAAGGGATTCTCTAATAAAATGATCGGTGTTGCTAGTGCCCTTTCGGTCTGTTCGACTCATCACTATAGGATAATAAATCTAAGGTTTGTGCTTTAAGGTAAAAGAGACCAAGATCTCTTATGCTATTTAGGTATCTAAATATTCTTTTTATTGCGTTTAAATGAGATTCCTTGGGTTTGGATTGGAATCTCGCACATAAACATGTAGCAAAAAGAATATCAGGTCTAGAGGTTGTAAGTTATAGTAGTGATCCTTTCTTACCCTGGTATTTCTTTTCATCTACCTACTTGCCAGATAGATCTTCCCCAAGAGAAGTAGATGGAGCAATTGGAGTCTCTTTTCCATTTACTTTTTCAAAGTCAAACTTCTTGAGATATTCAAGAACATATTTTGTTTGACTAATGTAAATTCCTGTGTCTAATTGTTGGATTCGAAGGCCTAAAAAGAATCTGAGTTCACCCATCATACTCATTTCAAACTCAGTCTTCATAGTCTCACAAAAATGCTGATGTAGAGACTCCTTGGTTGATCCAAATATAATATCGTCGACGTATATTTCAACCAACAGAATGTTATTTCCTTCTTCCTTTACAAAAAGAGTTGAATCAACAACTCCAATTCTATATCCATGCTAAAGAAGGACCTAAGTCTATCATCCAGGCCCTAGGAGCTTGTTTAAGTTCATATAACGCCTTATTGAGCTTGAATATATGCTCTGGGTGTGTTGGGTCCTCAAACGTGGGAGGCTGCTGAACATAAACTTCTTCCTTAATATAACCATTAAGAAAAGTGCTCTTGACGTCCATTTGAAATAACTTGAAACCCTTTGCACTTACAAAGGCAAATAGCATCCGTATGGACTCCAAGCGAGCAACAGGAGCAAATGTCACATCAAAGTCAATTCTCTCTTGTTGGTTATAGCCTTCAGCTACAAGTATGGCCTTATTCCTGATTACTAAACCAGATTATCCAATTTATTTCAGAACACCCACTTGGTTCCAATAGTGGAATTACCCTCAGGAGAGGGTACCAAGTCCCATACATTATTCCTTGTAAATTTGAGTAGCTCTTCCTACATAGCTACAACCCATGATTCATCCTTTAATGCCTCATCAACTTTTTTGGGTTCAAGTTGAGAAACAAAGGCATTAAAGACAAAATTAGCTCTAAAATGAGATCGGGTTTTTATACCTTATTCAATATCACCTATAATTTAACCTTGAGGGTGATCCTTGTGGTGTACCCATTCTTTTGGAAGATCATGTACATTTCGTGTATCTTTCATTTTTGACACATCAATGAAGGGGGTATCTTCATCATCGGAATCTAGATGATTTGGTTCTGGTTCTCCTAAAGTTGTTTCGTCAAATGAAACATGCAAGGATTATTCTATAACAAAAGTCCTTTTACTAAAGACTCGATAAGCTTTACTTCTTGTTGAATAGCCAATAAAGATACCTTCATCTCCTTTAGCATCAAACTTATCAAGTCTATCTCAAGTGTTTAATAAATAACATCGACTTCCAAATACCCTAAAATATGAAATCCTAGGATACTTCTCATAATAAAGCTCATATGGAGTTTTCTTAATAATAGGCCATAAGAGAGTTCTATTGAGAACATAACATGCCGTATTAATAGCTTCAGCCTAGGAATATTTTTGAAGCCTAGACTCCAAGAACAAGGTTCGGGTGCATTCTTGTAAAGTACGATTCTTGCGCTTTACAACACCATTTTGAGATGGTGCCCGAGGAAATGAAAATTTATGGGTTATGCCAGAATTGACACAAAAACTTAAAAATTTTTCATTTTCAAATTCACCCCCTTGATTAGTTCTATGTCTAAGAATTGAAGTTGATCTTTCCTTTTGAAGTCTTCGAGCAAGACTTAGGAAGGAGTCAAATGAGTCATCCTTATGTTTCAAGAAGATGACCCAAGTGAACCTTGAGAAGTCATCAACAATAGCTAGGAAAAATTTTGATCCATTTAGGCTTTGAAATCGTGTTGGCCCAAATAGATCAAGATGTAACAACTCTAAGGGACGTGTAGTTGAGAGTAAGTCTTTTGGTTTAAAAGAAACCTTGTGCATTTTTCCAAGTTTACAAGATTTGCACAATGCATCTTTTTTATAAGTTAGTTTGGGTAGGCCCCTTACTAACTCATTTTTGGCTAGCTTATTTAGGTATTTGTGATTTATGTGACCTAGCCTACGGTGCCATAAATCCACTTCAACATGAGAGGCAAGTAGACATTGTACAAATTTTTCTTGTGAAAAATGAAGAGCATACATATTTTCATATCTAAAGCCTTCAATTAGAATTATATTAGTTCCTTCTTTTAGAATTTTAAATCCTATTTTAGTAAACAATACATCACAACCATTATCACATATTTGACCAACACTAAGCAGGTTATGTTTTAAATTTTCTACTAAAAGAACATTTCGTACTTGCTTAGAGGAATTACCTATGGTACCTTCACCAATAATGCGTCAATGTTTGTTGTCACCCAACTTGATGTTTCCTCCATCTTGTATTCTTGTTCATTTGATAAAGAGGTTGGAGTGTCCCTTCATATTCTTGGAACACCCACTGTCTAGGATGGATAACATGTCAGATTCGCGCGTGGAAAGGTTCGATTTTGGAAAACCCGTCGTCGTAGTTCGATTCACGAGAAAATCCGTCGATCAAATAAAAGTTATAACCAAAACTCAAAATGTGAGTCCCAGGTCGAACATGGGGAGGCGAACGTTTAGTTTTGAAAAACTACGTTTCGTTGTTATTTGTTTTTTTGTCATTTTTATCTTTTATAATTTTTTTTGAAATTTTTTAGAAAGCAAGAGATCAGATCGACAATTGCTTATCTAACTAATCTACTTGCACAATATGAGAGAGAGAGAATCACATATATTTCTGAATCAAACATTTTCTACAACTAGGAAAGCGGGAAAGATTACACCACGAAAGCAATAAAGATAGAAATAGGTGAGAGAATCCCCCTCGACGGTCGCTCAGAGGACGACTCACACTGACGTTGCCTGGAGGAAGGTGGTGAGGAGCGAGACGAAGGAGGACGTAGCCGGAGGAAGGAGGATGGGGTAGGACGACGTCGTGGTGAGGATCTTCTTCCCGAAGGGTGGTGAGAGGACGGCCACGGGATGCTCCACGAATGGGGTTGAGAGGTGGGAAATCTATTTTCTTTTCTACTCTAGAGGAGCATCCCAGGCTTCGGACAAGCTCTCTTTAGAGCCTTGGAGGTGGTGAGAGGAAGAAAGGAAGAAATGAAGAAGGGGAGGTGTAGGGGTCCTTTTATAGTGAAGGAAAGAGGGGAATTCGTGTAGAGGGCATTTAGTGACATCAAAGGCGTCCCTGTAGATCCATGCTAACCAATCCCTTAAACGTCGCTAAAGCTTGCTGGTGCTCGTGCTCTATCCTCGCCGGAATCTGCTACAGGAGGCGTAGCTATTGGATCAAGATTTGAGGGCTCAACTGCACCCACTGATTGCGCCCCTTTGATGGCGTGCCCGCTGGCGTTGAGGAGATGCACGTGCGCCATTAGATCAGCATTGGACAGCTGACAATGCCAGCAGACGTCTTAAAATCACGCCTGCGTTTGATCACGTGGGTGATTTCGCTTGATCGCACGCGTATGCGAATCTTGCCCACAGGATTGTGCCTTGTGGACGCCTCAAGGTTGCTGATGGAGATCTTACGGCTGAATTTCAATTGCAGCGACGAGGAGGGCTCAGCTAGCCACGAACCCGCACCCTTTGATCTGCTGAGGCACTTAGCCACTGCGCTAAGCCATCCCATGAGTCGCGAAGAGGAGTGCGATGCGGAGGTTTCTCAGCCGTTGGATTAAGATCCAACAGCTGGGAATGGAGGTGAAGATGATGAGAGGGCACCTTCATTTTCTACTGGTCGGTGTTGGGAGGCCTGGATGGCACCACATGGTGCCATCTGGGCCGTCCATCTTCTTTTTGTTGCAGAGGGTGCCACGGTGCTTGGATCGAGTTGATTTTCGCATTGCCAGACTACGATCGTCGCTCTGGATCCATCCATACGGTTGGATTTTTCATCCGAAGCTCATATGGATGTCGCATTACCTCATTGGTTGCTGATCTTCCTTGAACTTCATATGATGCTACGGGACTCCAATCTAGACGATTTTGGAGGTGTTAGACTCTAATCGTCGTCCTGATCAGATCTGTACGGTCCGATCATTCATCCGAGGCCCTAAAATAAATCTTCTTCTGTCTTGACCATAAAAAGGACCTAATTAACCTAAAATATATACAACTACTCTAAATGTAGAATGATGCATGCTATGTAATATTTATAACATGAAATGCAAATCTAAGCCTAGGAACATGCATGATTAGGCATTTTAACCTAAATAGATGTGTCTATATCATACCCCCATTCCTATCTTTTGCTAGTCCCTAGCAAGATTATACTACATGCTATATATAAAAATAGAATTAGGACTTGATCGCTTAGGTCTAATTTGTTTATTAAGAATAGAAAATTTCAACTAAGGGCCTAAACTACAAAGACTCGACAGTACCCGGGTGTCTGTTAGAATGTAGACTGCCCAAGTCCTCGCCTTATTTGAAAAGAGAAGATATTTTTTTTTTATTTTTTCTTCTTTTCTAATTTTTTTTGGACTTTTAGAGTTTGAGAGTTTCGGGATAACTTTTTACAGCTACCTGATTCACCCAAAACTCGAAAAGGACTCTAAGTGCTAAGCATCTAGTGAAAAGAGTGAAAGACTCACTGGGTGGCCATTAAAACCGACTTCGGGTTTCTACGACCCTAGGTGACCTTGCCTAGAGGTTTATCTTTTCGATTGGTAGCTTTCTCCCTACTTCTTTTATTTATGCGGTCAACACAAGGGTGAACCCAGTGTATAACTCCCCGGTTTATTCTACTTCCTCGCTTCTTCCCAAAGTGTTTTGGGAATTATTGTGCACTTTTGTGAGTTGGGATCTGGACAACCGACCAATGGCCTATTACCTACGGTAACTTACTAGCCATACTCGTACAGTGAAGTGTGGTTTTATTTTATTTTTTATTTTTATTTTTTTCCTTTTTCTATCTTTTTGTTCTTTTTATTTTAAGTATTTCTTTTCTCTCTTTTTCTAAGTAGGTGGCTTCCTTGATCTAAGATTTACCTAAAGGTAGTATGAAGAAAATGGTCTTGTAACTGGGCTCTAGACAACCAGCCGATGAATTGTTACCACCGATAACTTGCCAGCCATGCCACCCTAGACGGTTCATTGGCTACCCAATTTCCAAAGAAACTACCAAAAAGTGAGTCAGTGCAAACAGTGTGTAGATGCCTAGGCTTAAAGTCTCCTCAAATCAGAGGGTGGGTTGATAAGTCGTATACTTATCACCCTAATTTATTGACCAATTTAACATGAAATTACTTGGTGAGGACTTGAGGCTAAGTCTACATTTGAGTGGACACCCGGGCTAATTAAGCCCGAAGGCCTGAAGAGTCTAAGTATTTAGGTCCTATCATATCATTTCCTAAAGTTAATGACTTCCAAATGCCTAATTTCTCTTCTTACTAATTTCTTTCTCTTCTTCCTAATTTCTTTCTTTTTTATCTCTTTGAATTTTCATTTTTTAAAAAGAAACTAAAAGAAATTCTACAGAGTTAACAAATGATTTCAGGAATTAATTATCCACCCCCCCATAACTAAATGATGCAATGACCTCATTGTAAACATAAAGACATGAAAAGGTGGAATAAACAGAATATCACCTGAATAATGTGAAAATTTGGTAAGCTCCGCAGAGAACGTGGAATATAAACATGTGCTAAATTTAATGCCTTCAGTTAGGCATAACATACATACAAAGAAGAAATTGAGAATTCACAAGTGCGGGTCAGAATCAAAATCAAAAGATTAATCCTCAGATTTGCCAACAGAAGATGTCCACAGACGTGGACCAGATTATGATGGAGACCCATGCCCCAGGGTCAAGTGGTTCTCAGGTTCTGGATGAAAATCACCCAAAATCGAAGGTTGTTAAGCTTGCTGGGCTGGGCCTGTGGTTTTGTGGTGTGCAACCCAAGACCAAAGTGTCGGACAACAGGTAAAGATGGTCAATAGGTGCGGATGTCCACTTAACGTTAAGCACGGAAAAATAATCAATTATTCCAATCTTGGGTCGCACGTCAAAGGTATCGTAAGGGTCCTGGTAAAAAGTAGGTGGTTTCATGTCAATAGGTACCCTTAGATCCAAAATCGTAGTTCACTCAGAAATAGCTTCCTAGATTTTTATTTCCAACTTCCTGTCCTCCAAGATCAAGGTTTCTTGGACCTCCAGATCATTGTACACCCCATCCAAAATACCCAAGTCCAACAATTATGGCTGAATCAAGATTGACTTGGGTCTAGTGATCTTAAAAATATGATAATATGTCATATTTTTCATCATTATGTCAAAAATATGATAATATGATAATATGTCATAATATGACTTGGGTCTAGTGAATCATATGTCATTTCATGGTCCATGGAGACATATTTTTCGTCGTTCCCTGGCTCAAGGATCTTGGGTGAAGCAATCGCTTCATCCTTAATGGGTTGCTCTAGCCCAACTTGGTCATCCCTGGTCTCAACATATGTATGCCCCCCGACAGGAGCCTGAGCAGGTTCAAACATTGGCTCTCCTGAAGGGGGTTCATCTTGAGAATCATCCCATGATTGGACTAGGGCAACCACAAATTTCATCCTCAACCTCGATAATTTCCCAAGTAGAAACTCACCCAAGCCCTTGTTCATAACATTTTGGAGCAAATCCAATAGAGAACTATTAAGTTCATCAATCATTTTGATCATAGGCTCTAATGCTAAAGATTGTATGGTGCTCCTCAAGTTAGCCAGCACCCTATCTTGGATCTGGTTCCCCTGAATCGAATGGTTCAGTTCAGGTTTGGGTGGGTTTGAGTTAAATCTGGGGGAGTCAAGATATCAAGGTTCTTGGGTCCCTCCCTGATAGTAGGTCATCTTGGGTTGTTCAAAGAATGGAGGTGACCTATATTCAGTGGAATACTGGGGAGGGTAGATGTTATAATCATTGTATCCTTCCTGATTGTAGATCGGGTTGGTTTGATCATCAAAGGATGGAGATCTATAATCATTGTAGCTTTGGGAAGGATAGTAATCATAGTATTGTTGTCCAGGGTTAGGCCCTGGATAATGAGGTCTGGTATCGTATCCTAAATCAAAGTTATCTCGGCTAGTGGATGGGTAATTATAAGTCGAGTCAGGATAGTAATCATCTTTGGTATAAGTGGTGGTAGGAGGGTAGGATGGAAAATGAGTGTAGGATGTGGAAGGATACATGGTAGAATAAGAGGGAAATCAAAAGAGAGAAAGGAGCCTTGCAATACAAGCAATCAACCTTGCCCTTAGGTAGATTAGCCTAAAGACCTACATACTCCCATGACCCATCTTGAGATTATAACCGATTTGGTCTACTTTTATCCGGACAATCCAACCAGTTAGAAGGAGGGGCTAGGGAGAAGGATCTTTCTTTGGCTTGTGCCTCCGGTTCCTAGTGTACCTCTCAGCCACGGTCGTTTGATGCTACTCCCCTAGCTAGACATTAGATAGACCAGCAGAAGCTGATTAATAAAAAAAAATCTCAGTCTGAGCCCCGAAGAGCGAATCAATCCCTAAGGCCAACGTCTACTCAATTTTAATTAAGCTTGGGATAATTGTGCTCTTGGAATGTGATGGGCCATTTAGATGGGTTGTGCCCTTAATGATCAATTCAAATGTGTGTGTGTACACAACCAGGGTTTGCAAACAAGGTTATTTGATGATGTGCCTTTTAGGGTTTAACCTTGTTTAGTAGCTTTTAGGGTTTAATCTTAGGTGTATTCAATCAAGTTCAGGAGAACACTCCAAGTTTTGAAAACATGGGTGTAGATATATTCCTTTAAAAATCAGAAATAAAATGTGGAGTGCCGGGTTCAGTCCTAAAAATCAATCCTAAGTGGCAAGCTACTGGTGAATCACTTTTATCTTAAGTGGTGCAACCCAAACAGTTCAATCAATTGGCCTGTTGCATCACTTAATTAAGGCACACAAATGTTTAACCTATTTAGATTTCTGTGCACTTATGTGTATTGAGTTAAAGTGTACCGAGTCCACAGGTTTGATCCTGGTTAAGTGGTAGAATCAAAGTGGAATGGTGCGTCTTAAGTCGAAAGTTTTTTTTTTTTTAACTGAAAGGAAAGCTATCGTGTTACGATAGCGATCTGGAGGGATTTTTATTCAAAATTATGAAGTAAGAAACAAGGAGAACTACAAATTAGATCCCCATCTATGTATGAGGGACCAGTACTCATTTACAATTTGCTCACAACATACTAGTCTCTCCTAAAATAATCTTTCATTTCTCACCCTCCAAACACACTAAAAGGGCACGACCATGCATAGATGTGGTTTCCCAGGCATCGCAAAATTCTGCCATAATGATTCCAATGATGGGAGCAGCTCTCGGAAGATTTTTCTCCAAATTGTATCCGTGACCAACCATGAAGAGAAAATGTGAGTTAGACTATCAGTGTGCAGTCCACAAAGGTGACATTCATGCAATGTTGTCCCCATCTGCTTATGCCTAAGGTCCCCTATAATCAGACCTTCTTTTCTACACAACCAGAGAAAGATTTGCACCTTAAGAGGGACCTTCTGTAACGACCCGATTCCCGAGTCCCTACGAGACACGAGAATCGGACCGACTCGACTAATCCTAAGACCTAGTCGTCCAATGAGGAAGTAACCAAAAGAGCAGTAAAATAAACCACATTCAGCATGAAATATAACTAGTAGTAACAAAAAACAGCAGTAAGGAAAAGAACTACTATAGCATGTACCACCACAACAGTAGAACAACATTTATAACATAACATGAACTACAAGTAAAGAAAAGTGCGGGGGTAACAAGAACTACTCACTACAGTGGAACAAAAAGGGCACAAAAGAACAGTGGTAACTCTACTGGACCCTACTCGGCCCAGCGTCCTCTGCAGCCGCTGACCCTGGCTGCTCAACACCTGGTCCTGAAAAGTAACGAGTGTAACACGTCAGTGAAACGATGAGTAGAGTGGCAGCTAAACTAAAGAAGCAGTAAAGTGTACAGTAGCTGTTTTATTTTCTTTTTTCCTTTATTTACGTCTTTCTATTGTTTCACCATTTATCTATTTCTCAGATCCTTCACATGATCTCGAATGTTCCTCGTGGGAACGATCTTGATTGCAGTCTTTTCCGAAGAGTAGAAGTAACAAGTGGTGCTCTCCTGGCCGGGAGAGTCCTCCGTGGTGATCCTACTCTCAGTCAACCACCCCAAGGTCACTGACAGACGTAACGGTGACTACGGCACGCGCGGTAAACGCACGGGTAGCTACCCCGCACTGGCACACGGTCAGTCGTTTCTGTTAACGGGTGCGCCCAAAGCTCAGCACGGAACCAGTATAGGGCAGAGCCCTCTCAGTAACAAGGGTCCAACCCCTCCACAGTAACCAAACAGGGGTCTTGCCCCTCCACACTCCGTGCACCCTCACCTGACTACCTTGGTTCGCCCAGTGGGCCTAACAAGTCGGTGTAGGTGAGATAGCAGAACCCCGGGGCCGGTGGGGTAGCTAGTACTCGCTCTACACTAGTAGCTCTCCTCGGTACTGTGTACACGAGGGCCAACAAGTCGGCACAAAGTGGCCAGACCTAACCCCGGGTCCCTGGGGCGGTTGGCTCCGCTCTGCACTAAGCAGGTAACAGGTGCTTCCCCTGGCACTACGTACCCAAGAGACAACGCACCTCCACATCTTTCCTTCTCAGTTCCATTTCATTCTCTTTCCAGGAGTTCTACTCCTAACTCCCCGTAGGGTTCCAGCTCTTTTAACTCAGCACATTCAGGTTTCACCCTTTCAGTTTCACGTTCATACAACCCATATTCTCAAACATGTTCATTTATTCATAACAGGCAGCTGTAAAACTCAATTTACATGCAGCTATTATTTCCTTTCCACAGTTTCCAAGACTGCAATATCTATATTCATTTCACTAGTTTTCCAGTCCTAAGATTCATGCCGTACCCTAGAATCTATCATTCAAACTAGTTTTCCAGCCCTAGGATTCATGCAATACCCTAGGGTCTATCATTCAATCTGGTTTCTCATTCCTAGGATTCATGTAATGCCCTAGGTTCTATTAATTGTTCCATAATTGTAACAAATTATGTTAATAATTTCTAAAGCCACTCTACCAGCTACAACGGAAGTACTGGGGGCATGGTCGGAAATCCCGCGTGCCTTCGCAACCCCTGGGACTGCAATGGAACGGGATCCTAACACAAGGATCAAACACAAGAAGTTTCTCAGAACAGTATATAATTACTATAGATGGGTAGAGGATCTTATTCCGAAAAGAACGCAACTCGAAACGCGGAAAACGGACTCCAAACGGACCCTAAATGGGTCGAAAACGACGAAACAGTCCAAAATCAGACGTCTGGAACCTCTTCCAGACATCTTAAAATGTGGGTCAGATGGTACCTTTGTTCTGCGTAGTCTCTCAGACGTCCAGAAGCCTGCAGGGGCATCTGGCATAGTTCCCAGACGTCCGATGGTCACCCTGGACGTCTGGAAGTCGTTCCCGTCGTCTAGCACTGCGGACAGACGTCTGATTCGCGTTGGATGCGAATCTCAAAACCTGCACGTACCCACTCATCGTTCTCAGTACAACGGTCGCAGAAAAGGACGAAGGACGAAAAAATAACTTACTTGCCAGACGTCTGGACAGTCCTCCAGACTTCTTCACCATCGTCTGGTTGGAAGCCCAGACGTCTGATTCTGGAAAAACTTCCAGAATCAGAGCTCGACGCACTCTCCGCCCGTGACGCATGGCAGCGCCGCGCCTCGTCCACCTGCTGCTCGAGCTGCAGTAGCCCTCCCGCGTCACTCCGCGCCCGCTGCTCCCCTACCGGCCGGCTCCAGCTGCCCCGGCAAGCTCGAGCCCTCATGGCTGAGCGTCTCCTCCCTCGTGAAATGCCTCCTCCCGCACACCCGCCGCGGCTGCCGCTGCCGCCGCTCGCTCACTCTCGCACTGGGTAGAAGAAGAAGGGAGTGGAGGAGATGAGAGTGAGGGAGAGGGCGAGGGCCCTTTTAAAGCCGCGCGGGGAGAGAGAGCGAGAGAGAGGGGCGCATCCTGCGCCCGTAGGAGGAGAGGGAAAAAGAGGGGCATCTGCAGGTCTGCGCGCGCAGGCGCGTAGACGAAATCCACCGTGCCACAGAAATTAAATCCCAGACGTCTGGAAGGGGTTCCAAACGTCTGGTCAGACGTCTGGGCCACCTCCCAGACGTCTTAAAAGACGTTTTGAAGCTACTTTCGTAACACCTTCAATAACCAAGGCTTCTTTCCAATATGAGCTCTCCCCAAATCCTTGCCAAAAATTAGGATTTTATTATATGCACGTTGGGTTGTGTATATGTCATCCCAAGCATATGTGTCCTCCATGCCAGGCCTTGGTATGAAGCTCTGTAGGTTTGAAATCAGGTGTTGTCTTTCCTCCCACAGTTGAGTGCCCTCCCTGCTGGTTTCAGGTTTAGCCAATTTCCAGTTGTCGCACATCTTAAACTAGAAGCTGCTAACCGAACTATCTTTATTAGCTGCAACCGCATATACCATTGGATAGGACTCTTTCAGGATGCTCAACGGTGACCACTGTTCCCTCTAGAAATTAAAATTCCTACCATCTCCAAGCACCGGCTACACCAAGTGCTAGCTATTCTTGACGGCCTGAGTAATTGATCTCCAAAATGGAAAAGGTCTGATAGGGAATAATCTCTTTAGTGCATTGTTAGAGTCTCCATAGCCATCCTTAACAAGATCGGTCCATAGCTTATCCTCGCCACTAAGAATTTTAATCGCCTATTTAATCAAAAGGGCCTCATTGAATTCTTTAAGTGCTTTAATCCCCAAACCACCTTCTTCCTAGGGGTGACATAGATGCTCCCATTTTAAAGGTTGCATGAATCTCCCCTCATGTCGCACCACCTTCCAAAAGAATTTCTTTCGTAGTAGATCCACACGTTTCCAAATAGACTTCGGAGCTCTAAAGAGGGAAAAAAAGAAGATCGGGATAGAGATAATAACCAAGTTTAATAAGATCAGTCTTCCTTCGTTAGATAAGAATTTACTGCTCCATCCTTCCAACTTAATGGACATCTTGTCAAAGAGTAGATTCCAATCGCTCTTCCTCAGTTTCGAGCTTCTCAATGGTAGCCCCAGGTACCTAATTGGCATATTGGATCGAGGGGTTCCCAATGTTGTAGAGAGTGCATCTTGCTCCTGCTCATTAAGGCCAAAACATATCAAGGTGGACTTCTCCCTGTTTAATTTCAAACCAGACATATCTCCAAATATCATGACCATGTGTCCTAGTGCTCGAGCTTCAGTGGTTGTCAAAAAAAAACTGTCATCTGCATATTGTAATATAGGTGCCATAGCTCTCCTATTGGATAATGAATATCCTCATAAAACACCATCCTCAGAAAGCTTGCAAGCATCTCCAGCAAGGCCATCCACTACAAGATTAAATACCAATGGGGCTAACGGGCAGGCTTTCCTAACACCGCACTGTGGATGAATCCAAGCCCCATAGGGTTTCCCATTGATCAATGGAGAGAAGGAGGTGGTTGTAATGCACCGCTTCATCCAATGGATCCAGAGAGGAGGGAAACCTCTTCTTTTAAACACCTCCCAGAGATAGGGCCAAGAGATAAAGTCATAAGCCTTTTGGAAATCAACTTTCCACATAAAGGCTTTACACTTCCTTCTATGCCAACCACACACCATCTCTTGAGCCATAATAAATGATTCCTGAAGAGATCTATTAGGTAAAAATGTTGATTGAACAGGGTGGATCAGGTTTTGCAATACAAGCCTCAGTCTATTTGCCAGAATCTTGCTTACCACCTAGTAGATGGAGTTCGAAAGAGCGATCGGTCTGAAATTAGAGAATTTTTCTACACCTTGTACCTTTGGCAGCAGGAAGAGAAAAGATCTGTTGATCTTAACAAAGCTAGAGTTACCTCTCTCAAACTCTTTGATAACATCCATCACCTCACTACCAAGCACACTCCACATTTCCTTATAAAAGAAAACTTGAAAGCCATCAAGTCCAGGAGAGCCTTCATTATTTAAGTCTTTTATGGCATCCACAGTTTCCTTCTTAGGGATGGGAGTCGTCAGATTAGAGGCCTGTTCAACAAAAACTTTAGGAGCATCACACGCTGCCATCCTCCATATGCCTCTCTCAGCTGCCCTTGAAGAGTCCCTGTAATATTTGATAGCCTCCGATCTAATCTCTTGCATAGAAGATAATCTTTGACCATCCTTGAGTATGGAAGAAATTATGTTTACCCGTCTGCGAGAGCTAACTGTGAGATGAAAAAATTTTGTGTTGGCATCCCCCTCCTTCAGCTAAAGTTGCCTTGATTGTTCCCTCCAATCCATCTCCTGTTTCAAGTCCTCCTCCACCACCACGTCTTGCCACATTCTTCTAGCATCAACCTCAGCATCAGATAAGGGACTTGCTGCCTCCTTAGCATCCAATACCTGGATTTCATTCAGAGCCTCAAGATGCCTTTATTGCCTTAGAGCAGACATCACAGCACCATACTCCTTCAGCATTATGCGAAGAGCGGTCAGCTTAGAGGCAAGCTTGACAGTGGCTGAACCCTCCACTTGTTTGGCCCTCCACCACATCTCAATCATCTCACGGAACTCAGGTTCTCTCAGCCATGACCATCGAAATTTGAAATAAGATCTTGTGTGTATCTATTCCCCACTGTCCCAGACCAAGGGGGCGTGATCTAAGAAGGGTTGGTGATGAGACCACAATTGTGGGCTAAGTAAATGCTTAAATGCCTAATTATTAAATTAATATTTACATATACATAGCATACTTGAATATATAAATAAATTAGTTTATAAATAAGGGCTTGCATGCATATTTATACATTCCATTATAGTAACATGCATTTCATACATTATTAGAGATAAATTGTATAAATAACCCAATTTGTTTTTCTTCCTTCCTGCAGAATGCACAACTCCTCAACGCATCGTGTGCACCTCTTCGTGCTCCCACCAGGGGCCAACAGCGATCTCTTCAAATCGCCCCATCTGTTGGAGAGGATTTCGGCGGAAACAACAAATTGCAGATAAGAAGAGCGGCTAGAGGACGCTCGCGAGGCATCATCTTCTCCCCTTGCAGGGGGATCTTGGCCAAGCTCTCCATCTTCTCCACCGTGAAGGAGGTGCGCACCATGGAACCAGCGAGCACCGTGACGTAGGCGTTCTCCACTGCCATCAACCTCCATCACCGTAGTGGTGCACAGTGACAGCGTGCATCACCACCTCAGCAACCACATTTGCAACCCACCACCATCCGCGACTTGTCCCCTTAGCCGCAGACCACCAACAAACATTGCCAGCCTCACGCGACCACTCCCCCTTCAAAAGGTCACCCACTGCCTATGCAAGCAACGTGTCGTTGCCTGTGCTCCAACTAGCGGCGTGTGCGTCTTCACCCGCGCTCTAGCCGCTTGCGCACACCTCCCCTTCTTTGTCTTCTTTCCACGCCTCCCCTGTTTGCAGCAAAGAACCCAAAGCACTTCAGCAGCAGCGCGCGCCACCATCACGCACCATCACCCTTGCTTAAGTGCCACCCTCGCGCGTTGCCTACCCTACTCTCCCCTCCACGCACGTGCACGTCTCCGTATTTCTAGCAGCCTATGCGTGCCCCCTCGCATGCATCTTCAGCAGTAGTGCTGCCCCCATCGTCGGTCACCACTCCTAGCCATGCGACCAACCTCGGCCTCCCCATGCCATGCCATTACCATCGTTTCGAGCCTCTCCTCCACCCAGACTCACTGCCAACGAAGCCTTCTAGCGTGCACAGCAGCGGCCTCTCTCCTCTCCCCTATTTCTCAACAGTAAAGAGGGTAATAAAAATTACTCTTGCTGCCATTTCCATGCACTGTTGAGTTATTTAGAGATTTAATTTAGTGAGGGGAATTTGCATGAAATGTCCTCTTATATGGGTTAATTGTGCATACTAAATTTGTCTCATGAATAATCGAGCATGGATATTTGTTATAGGGAACGAATTATAATTTAATTAAATTTGATGGTGCTTGTTAGTACTAAGATCGTAATTTAGGTATTTCCATGGTGGTGATTTTGCATGTGCACCCTTACATTATTGATTAATTATTTAAATCAAGAATTTATGTTGAAAACATGTACACCAGTTAGTATGCGTACGCGTTGAGTTTCCCGAATAAACAAGACATGATTCACTAGTTTAAATAGGCTAATTCCTCTCTGTGGAGATGACCTAACTATTTTCGTGGTTAGATTTTGAGAATTAAAATGTTTTGAAAAGCGATTTTCTACCATGCGATTAAATACAACGACACGTCATTTCATGCTAAAGTTTTTATTGAAAACGAAGATTACTCTTTCAAATAGTGCCGTTGCCAGGGAGGAAACATGACTATTAATTTTTTGGGAATTTTATTTTATTTTTATGCTATTTTGAAATCTTTTCTAAATTATTAACTGTGGATCTTCTTCTGTGCAAAAACACGCAACGAACGCGGCGGACACGCATGACGGAGGCGATCTTTTTGGTGGACCTTGATGGCACCTGGAGGCCAGCAATGGGTGCTTGTGGGCCTTGATCCCACGCACGTAGGTGTACTGATGAGAGCGTCATCATGATCCCTAACTAGCTCATTATGACCTAAGAAAGAGAATAAGAGCCCCTACATAACCTGGAGGACCTAATTCAAGGAATTAATGTTTTGAGAAGGAAACATGAAACAAAGGGTAAACTTGCAATTTTACCATTGCAGTGCATAAATGGGATTTCTCAGAGGCAAAACGTAGGTCAAATGGTCTGAATAAGATAAAAAGTGGGTTGGTTCAGTCAGAAATGGGTTCTTGTGCAGTATAGGAATTAAATGACATCTTGTAACCCTAAAATAGATCCGCTTAATTCAACAAGGTTTTGGTTAGGGTAAAAATTAACTAAACCCTCTAAAATTCATGGAAAAATATCCCCTAGGGTTTAGAACCTTCAATTTGGCCTTTGGAACCTATTTTGACCTAGATTGGGGTCCTAGCTCATTATTTGACCTAATTTGGGTTTTTATGTAAAATGTCTAGTCAAACATGGTCAAACCTAAAATCAAACTTCACCATTGGATTCCTTAAGCCCAAATTAGGTTTTACCAAAATTTAGACCTAAGGGAAGGTCATCTTGACCTACTTTGCAAAATAGTTCACCTAATTACATTCTGGCCTCTAACTATTGAAAACTCTTACGTTGACCACCCTAACTTCCTTGCCACTCTTACAATCAGGTCCCTCTGCCATTAAAGTAGAGGAATCCTACTCCGGCGAGGAATGGAGGGGGATTACTCCTTGATTCCTCAGAGATCTCCTCCCAGATTTGGAAGGGAGATTCTCTGAGGAATTCCCTTCCATCTGAGCATGATTGCAAGGTCTAATTTGCACCCAATCTCTCGTGCGAACGCACGAGAGATGTGGGTATCTTCTACATTCCATCTCCGGTGAGGACTCGTGCGCTTGGAAGCTTGTCTTCCAAGCACAAGAGTCCCTGCCAGCGACTATAAAAGCACAACCACCTCCGGCCGCATCTCTTTAGCTTGACCTGGCTGGAGGATCACCCCAATTTCCTCCCTTCTCCTTCGATCAGGGGTCCAGCGAGCTCCGGCGAGCCCTCCTCTTTCTCGTCGCTCTGCCATAATACCAGTGGTAGAGCCGCCGTCACCACCTTCCTTCGCGTCATGCAACACCCACGTGCGTGCCTCCAGCCCCTTCGTCGTTGCCGCTCTCCATCCATTGGACATCTTCTTCTCCGACGGTGGCAGCTACGGCTAGCCAACTCCTCTCCCCCTTCGTCCACTTAGCTAGGTTAGAACTACTCCTCTCTCTCCCCTCTTCATTTCCCCTCTTTCTATTTCCACTTTCGACCCCTCGCAGCCACAGACCACCTCCATCTTCTCCATCTCCGGCCACCCACCGACGAGGCGCTTCCACCTCTCCACACCTCCACATGCCTCATCACCGACCTCATCACCTCCGCCATCACCCACTGATCACCTTTCGCTCATCCACTGACCACCAACACCTCCCTAAACGTCCACTAAACACACCCATAAGCACGGCCACAGAGCGACCTAGGCATGCACACCTAGGCCGCCCTACGGCCAGCCAGCCACCGCCTCACCTTCGCCTTGACACAGCGAAGCTTCTCATGTGCTCTAATGAGGCCGCAAGGTCATGTTAAGTGTATTTCAGATCTGAGCCCCTGTCTCCATTGAAGCACGAAGCAAGAAGGTTGCAAGGTCTCTCCAGGCCGCATCCACCCAGGTGTTGCACTCCAGGTGACGCGCGTTGAGTGCACAAATGCATCCAGCCTAAGAGTAGGCTTCTCAAGGCACCCAGCTACCCCAATTGAGTGGAGGTCTCCTGCAGGCGCGAGCGCAGAAGTGGGTGGGACTTTTAGTCCCACCTCGTAAACTCAGGAGTAAGGTGCGTTGTTTAAATTATTTTTGTGTTCTTATCAGTTCGCCTCAAGTGACACGGGGTGAGGTCCCTTGCCCACGTATGCATGCCTCATCCACGACCTATGCCCCACGGATCTGGCTGACCGATCCGATTATCCCTCGCACTCCTCGCGCACTACACCACGTCGGTGCACCTGGACCCGGGCGCGCGAAACCCGACCCGATTACCTGGCTTTGGGAGAGTGTACCTAAGAGAGAAATTGAGAGAGAGAGACGCGGGGGAGGGTAGGGGTAGGTTTTTCTCTTTAGTGTATGCAGGGAAGAGAGGAAGGAAGAAGCTAAGGCAGAAGCTATGGCTGCAGAGAAGCAAAGGAAGGAAAAGGAAGAAGAAGGAAGGCAGAAGCCAAGGGAAGGAGAAGCACTGTAGCAGAGGTGCGGCTGAAGAAGAGAAGTAAGTGAAGGAAGAAAGCCAAAGAGTAGAAGAAGAAAGAAAGAAGGAAGAAGAACTTAAAGGCTGAAGAAGGAAAATAAGGCAGAAGCCAAGGAAGAAGACTGTAGAGGAAGAAGAAGGAGAAGGGCACTGTGCAAGAGAAGAAAGAGAAAGAAGAAAGGCAAGGCTAGAGCAAAGAAAGGAGCTACAAAGAAGAGACAAGGAAGACGAAGCAGACGGCCAAAGTCAAAGAAGAATAGAAGAAAAAGAGCTAAGGAAAGAGGAAAGTTAGAGAAAGAAAGAAAGAAGAAGAAGAAAAGAAAGAAGAGAAAGCAGAAAGGAGAAGGAAATAAGAGCTATCATTTAAGACATCTGATTATAGAATTAGACGTCCAATTCTAATTTTTTGCTACATTTCAATTCATAGACTCTTGCATTTATACTCTGAATTAGGTTTTGACTAACTCTAAGTGTTCAATTACAATATTGAGATTAGTGAATAAATTCCATTTGCTCCATGTGTTCGACCTCGGATACTTAGGTTTTCGAGTAATAATTTCTTATTTGTTTTCGAGGCGATTTCATCTATACTACAACGTAACATCTTTTAAACCACGATCTCACCCTTCGCTAACATGTACGGAGGAGCCTTTTTCTGATTTAGTCATTAGATCTTAGTTTAGATTTAGTTTAGATAGACATTAGAACTTAATTTCTGTCTTTTGGACCCTTGTTGGGCATTTTTGGGAATGTGTTCCCAGTGTTTCTTTATTTCTTATCACTCTTGTATGCGAGAGCATATTTTCGGGAGCGTGTTCCCATTGTATTTAGATTATAGGATCATTCTAATTGTTTGAACTGTATGTTGGTTAGTTAGATTAGGTTTGTTTGTTTATTATTATTAAAAAAAGAATATATATATATATATATATATATATATATATATATATTTGAACTGCTTGGTAGAAGCTGCATATCTATAGGGCGACCATCTAGGATTGAATAAGTAGCATCTAGCTTTTCTTCTTGCATTGAAAACATCCTGCATTGAAGAAAGCTGGAGTAAGTTATGTCTTTTTCTTGAGCATCAATTACCTGTCATGCATCTGCATTGAACCTAAATCTAAGACCACTAAAGTGCTTGAATCGAATTAACCTAGTGGTCACATTAAAAATTAGGACTGCTAAGAGGTTGGACCTTAAAATCTGTGACTTAAAATTATGTGCAAAAGGATCTTGTTTGCGAGATTTCAAAACTCAAAACATGAACGTATGATTGCACACCTGATACATTGTGCACCTCACACATAAGGTCACTAGATAGATTTCTACCTCTCCTCTTTGCACCACAAGGGAAGTTAGTCGGAAATCAACAAGCCTATCCACCAATTTACTCTGGTTCCTCGTGCGTGGGCTCAATTCGAGACTTCCATCCCTTGCGAGTAGGTTGTAGGCACCAACGAAGGTTGGCGTAGGAAGCGTAATTTTTGCAAAACTTGTTTGGCCACCAACTGAACACCTAAGACCTAGAATCTACTAAAAATAGATCCCACTGTATTTGCGTTTGTTTTGACAATGGTACAACTCTCTAGGAAGTTTCTGATTTCTTTTAAATCCTAACAGAGTTTAACCTATTTAATTGAAAGAAATGGACTATCCTTACTCCTATCATTTTAACCAGGATCCCATGCCTTGAGCGTATCCATCCTTTGATGGGTACATTGACAATTCATGGGATCATTCATATTCCTATCCGGGGAGTACTGGTCCGATAGCTCCCACTTTTGAGCAGAGTCTAAGAGCAGGATTTTCCAACCCTGGAATCCCTACTACTATGCAAACACCCACCCCTTCCATCCTTCATGATTTTCCGTATCGAGGTTGGACCGATACCCCTAGGCAACCAGATTTTGAGATTGACTATCCTCCCCAATTTGATAGTAGTAGACTCTCATCTTTTATGATAGAAATGAAAAAATAACAAAAGGAAATGATGGAATCTATGGGAGAGATGTTGAGGAATAGCCAACAATTGAATAAAGAAATTAGACAGCTTAACTACGCTCTTCCTAGTAATTTTGATCCCTACCCATATGATCGTGATCATGAAAATAATTCTAAGGAAACCAATGATAATAGGGATCCCATTTTATGTAGCTATCACTTAGACTCTCCCAATGAGACACGGCCACTAGAGGAGAACGATCCTAGTAATTATCCACCCGAGCTATATTAGAGTCAAAAGAAAGGGAAGATGGTATCTCTTGAGGACCTTGAACCTAATGATAGTATTTTCCTTACCCCTGATAACCCGGGTCAAGGTTGTGTTGTTCATATCACTTCTCCTATTAATTATCTGGTGGAATCCCATTCTATCCTTAGTGAGCCTAATCTTGACCCTCCACTTAGGGAATCAACACCTACCATTCAGCATCCTAAGGATTTAAATGCACCCAATGAAGGTGACCCTAAGGGAATGGAGGATGAATTATATCAATTTTGGTCTCAGGGATATAAAGAGTCTATTTCAGAAGACGAGGATGACCTAATGGAGGAACCCGGACTAAAAATCTGGAGTGAATCACAGGGGGATTATTTGTTATTCTAGGACTTAGCCCCAGAGGATATAAATAATTTGGTGAAGTCTGAATTCCTCCCTTCTTTTGAGAGTCATCCTCCACCAAACTAGGAGTTGATATTAGAGGAGGACAGACACAATAGTGAGAAGCCTAGAGGAGACTCTTGGTGGACAAAACATGTCAATTGAGGATTTATACCTCGAGAAGAACAAAGAATTGAGTGATATAGGCTTACTCCAAAACATTAAGACGGATCCTCCGTCAGAAATAATTGATGATACTGAAGCAACTCCTTTCTTTACTAATGAATCACATATACACCCCGACAAAAATTTGAGTGAACCAAAAGAATTCGGGGATGAGATTAATGATAATGATTCAGTTGTTTTGACCCTGCCGTCAAAGAAATTTAATTTGGAGTCCACCATTGATTCGCATATACTGGAAGGTGAAAATATGACTCTGATCATTAATGATAGGTAGGGTGACTTGAATTTTTTTGCAATAATTGTTAGGGAGAATACATAATCTAAATTTTTGTTGGAATTAGACTTGACACCGACTAAGCCCTCCTTAGATTTAACCATTACCGCCCAACACCAGAAACAACCCTTCCACTCCCTAATAGATCCTTGGCTCAGGTCTCTGCTCACTTACATTCTTTCTGGGGAGAATATCAGGCTAGTACATCCTTGGGTAGAATGGTGAGTTTGGATTGATGCTTGTATGTTTAGTCTCGCCATTCAAGGGTTTGAAATAATTATGTTTATATCTTTTAAAACCCTTCTTACTTTGGAGGATCCTTGTTATCCTCCACTTATTCCATTTCGGGAGGACCCTTTTCATATTCCTTTTGTTATTCCTAAACCTCCCCAGGTAGCCTACAAGGTTATTTGCTTTCATGTCTTTTGGCGAGCATTTGGGATAACATTGCATCATCAGCTCGCCAACATTTGTGGCTACATGTTTTCTAGGCCCGCACTGTTGCGTATATTTTTAGGGCCTAGCTTTTTCTGTCTGGAACCAGACTTACAAGTTCCCTATAAGTCTGGCTGCTGACAGAAAATGCAGCACTTGTTGGGAGGCAACCCAGCATCCAGAATGACACCATCATTAGGTGATTTCCTTCCTTTCTACCCTGTTTTAATTTTACAATGAGGACATTGTAGGATTTAGGCATGGGGGGATGCATTTTGCATTTTAGGCAGTATTCATGCATTTAGGTTAGGTGCATTAACATAAAAAAAAAATTGAGCTGAATTGGTTAGGCCTTAGCAAACATCTTTGTCATGAAAGTATCATTGAAGATTTTCTTCTTGAATTATTTCTTAAGTTTAGAATCCAGTATAGTTACATTCACTTGCACATAGACTGGGTAATGGATCTTTGAAGAAAATCAATAAACATTTTTAGTCTGCTAAACCCTTGGACAGTTAATAGGGAGTCAGGCATACTATCTCTTAGTAGATCCACCTCATATTTGTGAGAAGAAAGTAGAGAGATTACTGGTGCGCTAAGTCTAGTGCAAGGATTCTTAAGTTTTGGACAATTAGATGATGATACCTCAGAGTTAGGCAGAGTTTTCGCTCTCTGTTCCTGTGTGCGTACATTATGTGAATTCCTGAGAGTCACCAAATAAGGCAGATACACAGAGATTGAGTCTTAATAAAGCTATGACTATGGTGGATGGTTACGACGTCCTTCATAGAGTCCTCGGCTGAAGGAGGGTAATAATGTCAAAGGTCAGAAATACGCTTGTGCTATCCATTCTTTCCTGGTGCCGAGAGTAGGCACTTCCACCAAATAAGCCACACAATATCCTCTTGACCATCATCATCCCTAATAATGCCTCATAAATAAAAGTCTGCGTCATGTTATGTTGATTTATAAAGAAAGAAAAAGAAGAAAAAAAATAATTATATTAGAAAAAAAAGAAGAAAAAAAAGAGAAAAGAAAAAGAAAAGAGTCCAAGTTTATAGTTTTATCTTCGTGACAATGTTTCTGAGGCAACAAAAACACCTATCGCGATCCACCAAATATGACCTATACCTATCTTTCAGTATTTCTGATCGCTCGAATACTGGCTGAGGACTCTAACTTAGTTGTAGAGTTATTAGGACTTTAGTTGAAGTGTGAATGCCATGTGAGGCTACCAAACAGTGAGTACATTTACTAAATCTGGTGAGATTTGTGATATCAGAAACAAAAGAAGAAAAAGAGTGAGCACAAAGGAATATCAAGAGAGCACAGTTATTTAACCTCTCTTCGAGTTGACTTGTTTAATAGTCTAGAGATCTAGAGTCTATAGTACTAGATTATATGTAGCACCAGATGAGTGTGTGCCACCAAATACAAATCCATTCAACTTGATATCTCCTACCTAAGCCAAAAAGCTGGGGTCAAATTATAGATTATCTTCTGCTTTATCCCCAAGGGAAGTTGTTGCCTATCCCGATAGAAATATTTACCAAGGGTGAGTACGAACTCCCAATGCAAATTGGATTTTCACTTGAATCTGTTGTCTAGGCTATTATCACTTCACAGTTGTCTGGATCTCTAAATGTTTGGAATAAGAAAAGAAAAAATCCTTGTCACTTCCATCACTTTTTACTTTTGCTAGGGACTAGCAAAAACTAGGCATGGGGGCATTTGATGAGACCACAATTATGGGATAAGTAAATGCTTAAATGCCTAATTATTAAATTAATATTTTCATATACATAGCATACTTGAATATATAAATAAATTAGTTTATAAATAAGGGCTTGCATGCATATTTATACATTCCATTATAGTAACATGCATTTCATACATTATTAGAGATAAATTGTATAAATAACCCAATTTGTTTTTCTTCCTTCCTGCAGAATGCGCAACTCCTCAACGCATCATGTGCACCTCTTCGTGTTCCCACTAGTGGCCAACAGCGATCTCTTCAAACCGCCCCATCTGTTGGAGAGGATTTCGGTGGAAGCAACAAACTGCAGATAAGAAGAGCGGCTAGAGGATGCTCGCGAGGCATCATCTTCTCCCCTTGTAGGGGGATCTCGGCCAGGCTCTCCATCTTCTCCACCGTGAAGGAGGCACGCACCGTGGAACTAGCGAGCACCGTGGCGTAGGTGTTCTCCACTGCCATCAACCTCCATCACCAGAGTGGTGCACGGTGACAGTGTGCATCACCACCTCAGCAACCACATCTGCAACCCACCACCATTCGCGACTTGCCCCCTTAGCTGCAAACCACCAACAAACACCACCAGCTTCACGCAACCACTCCCCCTTCAGAAAGTCGCCCGCTGCCTGTGCAAGCGGTGTGTCTTTGCCGGCGCTCCAGCCAGTGTGCGCGCACGTCTTCACCCATGCTCCAACCGCTTGCGTGCTCCTCCTCTTTTTCGTCTTCTTTCCACTCCTCCCCTGTTTGTAGCAAAGAGCCCAAAGCACTTCAGTAGCAGTGCGCGCCACCATCACGCACCATCGCCCTCGACTAAGTGCCACCCTAGCGAGTTGCCTACCCCGCTCTCCCCTCCACGCACGCGCATGCCTCCGTATTTCCAGCAGCTTGTGTGTGCCCCTTCGCACGCACCTTCAGCAGCAGTGCCACCCCCATCGCCGGCCGCCACTCCTAGCTGTGCGACCAACCTCAGCCTCCCCACGCCACGCTGTTACCACCATTGCGAGCCTATCCTCCAACGCATCTCCTCCACCCAGACTCACGACCAGCGAAGTCTTCTAGCGTGCGCAGCAGCGACCTCTCTCCTCTCCCCTATTTCTCAACAGTAAATAGGGTAATAAAAATTACGCTTGCTGCCATTGCCATACACTGTTGATTTATTTAGAGATTTAATTTAGTGAGGGGAATTTGCATGAAATGTCCTCTTATATGGATTAATTGTGCATATTGAATTTGTCTCATGAATAATCGAGCATGGATATTTGTTATAGGGAACGAATTATGATTTAATTAAATTTGATGGTGCTTATTAGTACTAAGATCGCAATTCAGGTATTTCCATGGTGGTGATTTAGCATGTGCGCCCCTACATTATTGATTAATTATTTAAATCAAGAATTTATGTTGAAAACATGTGCATCGGTTAGTATGTGTACGCGTTGAGTTTCCCGAATAAACAAGACATGATTCCTCCCTGTGGAGATGACCTAACTATTTTCGTGGTTAGATTTTGAGAATTAAAATATTTTCAAAAGTGATTTTCTACCACGCGATTAAATACAACGACACATCATTTCATACTAAAATTTTTATCAAAAACAAAGATCGCTCTTTCAAGAAGTCCAGCCTAGAGACAGTAGACAATTGGAACGTGCCTAGAAGAGTGGCATTCCCAAAAAATCTTTCAATCTTTGACATAAGGCTGCTGCCATTTCTCAAAGTAAACTCAACTCTTGAAGACGAATATTCGTTTAAACCAAGAGCTTGAATCACCAGCTGGAATCCAAGTGAAGCATTGTCCACTGCACCATTTGGCCTATCACTCCCTATCAGCACACAGTTAAAATCCCCACCCACTAGCCAGGCATCCCCTTGTATAAGCTCTGTGGTTGCAACCCAGTCTTCCCATAGTTCATGCCTCACTGAAGCGACACACGATCCATAAACACCAATAATATAAATAACTCCCTGCCCCTGACTTCTTTGGAATTTACAAGTCACTAGGTACCGAGCTTTATGCACGTCTAGTAGCTATAACCATGCCTTTTTCCACCACAGAGTAATGCCACCAGATCTACCATGTGCGTTAAGCATCACACATTTAGCCACCCCTACATTCTTCATTTCATTCCAGACCCTATCATCCTCATTTTCAATGTGTGTTTCTTGTATAATTGCATAATCAATCTCCCACTCTCTCAGGTATCTCAAGAGAGAAGCCCTCTGGCTTTTGTCGCGCAGCCCATGCGCATTCCATGTAAGGACTCTCATCGTCCTCTCTGGGTATCCCCCCTCTTTGAATTCTGTTCCTTTCTAACCTGCATAATGGTAGCCACAACATTTTCATCAAGTTTCAAATATGTGGTCAGCTGCCTCTACCTAAGCCTATAAGGCGATGCGCCCAACCTAGCCTTGGTAGTTGATCCAGCTCCAAATTTCAGACCTTTCATATCCTGTAAATTGGAGTGAACACCCAAAGAATTATTCGAGATCTCTTTCAGGACTCGTTCTTCAGTTATGTCAGTCAACGGTTGAGCTGTTGCCACTACCTTACCCATGGTTGTCTCTTCCTCAACCATGCCTGTCTCCACTATAGCTGTATCTACCAATTCCTCCTCCCCAAGGTGGTGGTCCTTATGTTTCTTGGTTGTCGATGTCTTTTCAGGAGTCAGCCTACCCGTGTGATGTACATCGTTCTCCTCATTAGTAGCCTGCACATATGACGTCTTATCTTGACCCTTCTCCCCAGCTGTAACATCCACGGTAAAGCTTAAGATCAATAGCCATGAGCTTCCCCCACACCGGAGAATTAGCCTCTCTGGGATAGACCTTGCCTTGAAAACATCCACCAAAACATTTAGAACCCATCCATCTCCCTCAATTTGACCTACCTTGGCATCCTCAACCAACCTAGAAAATCTTGATATCATGGCCGCCACCACCTCTCTAGATCTTAGATAAAGCAGCAGACCTCTGATCGCTAATCTCCCTGATCTAGAGCCTACCCTCTAGGGCGGTCTCTCAGGCAGAGACCCATCGAAAGGGGAGACTAATCTCCAAATCACCAACAACCCTTCAAAGGCACTCGATTGAAAGCGCAGACGTTCCACGTCCATCATCCCCAAACCAAAAAGCACAAAGCGCATGGGGGTGAGCAATGTAATCTTCCAACCATTGGTCGATAGGGATAGGGAACTTACCAATTGTTGGAGCTTTTCCGATGCGAGGTTGCCGGTCATCACTTCTCTAATCAGCGCCCCTCTCAGCACCAATTAGACCATTTTGATGTCCTCTGTCACAGGGATTTCAACATCAACAGTATGCCCCCCAAAGATAGGAGGAGGCGGTGGCATCGATGGCTGCACTCTCATATTCAGTACTCCAGGGCACATAGTGGTCTCTCCCTTCTCTTGCCTTCTATTGACCATGTAGGAGTCCCGCTTATGGCCATGCCCCCCACATGAAAGACATACAAAGGGGTGGTGGCACACCACTGCCATGTGTCCTCACCATCGACATTTGAAGCAGACAATCTCCCTACTGCCGTAGGATCGACCCATGTTCTCCCTTCCCATGCCTGCCTCCCTTTTGCCAACCTCCATGAATCCTCTTCTTTCCCTCCTTCTCCAAGCCTTGGATCTCCAAGTTGTCCATCTAGCAGCATCACGACTTCTCCCTCCTACCGCCCTAAAATCACCTTCCATCCTTCAGCAGATATGCCAGAATTCCTCTCGAAAATTTCCTTTAGTCGAAAGTTTTGGGTGTTTAATGTGTGTCACTTTCGGTAAATCCCAGAAGAGAGTTCTTTTTTAATATATATGCGGGGATGAGAAGGGTGCAGGTGGCAAACAAACAACCAGATCTATCCTAGGGGTTATAGAAAACACCTAAGTTGATTTGTGTTTGAGTTATAAGTGTGGTGAAATGAAACCTAGGGTGGGGGTGGTGGGGGAAAACTTATAAATGTCTCTACTTGCACTTTACTCCAATCTACAGCCTTCAGCTCCTCAACTGGGTTCCTGCAAGACAATAAATCAAAGAAGAAAGATAGGTTAGAAAAATATGTAAGTAATACAGGAAAACATGAGAAGAAAAAAATAACCAAAGAGTGTGCCTCCCCAGCAATGGTGACAAAATGATAACGCGTCGGATTCGCACATAGAATGGTTCAAGTTTGGAAAACCCATCATCATAGTTCGATTCATAAGAAAATTCGTTGATCAAATAAAATTTATAACCGAAACTCAAAAAGTGAGTCCCGGGTTGCACACGAGGAGGCGAACGTTTGGTTTTGAAAATCTGTGTTTCGCTTTTATTTATTTTTTTTGTTATTTTTATCGTTTATAATTTTTTTTGAAATTTTTTAGAAAGCAAGAGATCAGATCGACAATTGCTTATCTAACTAATCTACTTGCAAAATATAAGAGAGAGAGAGAATCACATATATTTCTGAATCAAATGTTTGCTACAACTAGGAAAGCGAGAAAGATTACACTACGAAAGCAATAAAGATAGAATGAGGTGAGAGAATCCCCCTCAATGGTCGCTCGGAGGATTATTTTTTTTTTTTTTTTTATCGTTTATAATTTTTTTTGAAATTTTTTAGAAAGCAAGAGATCAGATCGACAATTGCTTATCTAACTAATCTACTTGCAAAATATAAGAGAGAGAGAGAGAATCACATATATTTCTGAATCAAATGTTTGCTACAACTAGGAAAGCGAGAAAGATTACACTACGAAAGCAATAAAGATAGAATGAGGTGAGAGAATCCCCCTCAATGGTCGCTTGGAGGACGACTCGCTCTGACGTCTCCTGGAGGAAGGTGGTAGGGAGCGGGACGAAGGAAGACGTAGCCGGAGGATGGAGGATGGGGTAGGACGACGTCGCGGCGAGGATCTTCTTCCTAGAGGGTGGTGAGAGGACGGCCACAGGATGCTCCACAAATGGGGTTGAGTGGTGGGAAAACTATTTTCTTTTCTACTCTAGAGGAGTATCCTGAGCTTGGGACAAGCTCCCTCTAGAGCCTTGGACCTGGTGAGAGGAAGAAAGGAAGAAGTGAAGAAGAAAAGGAGGTGTAGGGGTCCTTTTATAGTGAAGGGAAGAGGGCAATTCGTGTAGAGGGCATTTAGTGACATCAAAGGTGTCACTGTAGATCCACACCAGCCAATCCCCCAAATGTCGCTAAAGATTGCTGGTGCTCGTGCTCTATCCTCGCTGGAATCTATTGGAGGAGGCATAGCCATTGGATCAAGATGTGATGGCTCAGTTGCGCCCACTGATCGCGCCCCTTTGAAGGCACGCCCGTTGGCGTTGAGGAGATGCACGCGCACCACTGGATCAGCATCGGACGACTGACAACGCCAGCAGACACCTTAAAATCACTCTCGTGTTTGATTGCATGGGTGATTTCGCGTGATGGCACGTGTATGCAAATCTGGCCCATGGGATTGCGCCGCGTAGATGCCTTAGGGTCACTTAATGGAGATCTGACGGCTGAATTTCAATTGCAGTGACAAGGAGGGCTTAGCGGGACTCGAACCTGCACCCTTTGATTTGTGAAGGATGCTTAGCCACTACGCTAAGCCATCCCTTGAGTTGCGAAGAAGAGTGCGGTGCGGAGGCTTCTCAGCCATTGGATCAAGATCCAACGGCTGGGAATGGAGGTGAAGATGATGAGAGGGCGCCTTTAGTTGCTACTGGCCGGTGTTGGGCGGCCTGGATGGCACCATGTGGCACCATCTGGGCTGTCCATCTTCTTTCTATTGCAGAGGGCGCCATGGTGCTTGGATCGAGTTGATTTTCACGTTGCCGGACTGCGATCGTCGCTTTGGATCCATCCGTATGGTCAGATTTTTCATCCGAAGCTTGTATGGATGTCACATTGCCCAATGGCATTGATCTTCCTCGGACTTCATATGATGCTACGGACTCTGATCTAGATGATTTAGGGTTTAGACTCCTATCGTCATCCTGATCAGATCCGTACGGTCCAATCGTCCATCCAAGGCCTTGAAATAAATCTTTTTCTCTTCAACCATAAAAAGGACCTAATTAATCTAAAATATATACAGCTACTCTAAATGTAGAATGATGCATGCTATGCAATATTTATGACATGAAATGCAAATATAAGCCTAGGAATATGCATGATTAAGCATTTTAACCTAAATAGATGTGTCTATATCAAGGATCCACTTGTCTTTCTTGACCTGCAAAACAATTTAATACATCTGATTTAGGTACCCATTTTCTTTTGGGTCCTTGATGGTTTGTTCCCTTCAAATCCTTAGATTTATAGATCACTTTTGTGTTGGATCTACAATTCTTGGGATTCTTGACCTTTTGATAAATCCATGCATGCCTAGGTGCATGTGATTTATTTTGTGTGTTCTTTTTATTATGAAAATTTTCTTTTAAATTATTACAAAATTCTATATTTAACCTAGTTGTTGTTTTAAGATTGCTTAAAGTATCCTCAAAATGTTTATAAGTATCCTCTAACTCTATTATCTTTGCATGCAATTGTGAGTTAGTATCTTTTGCTATGTCTAACTCTATTTCTAAACATGACTTTTCTATCTCTAAAGTCTTATAACTATTATGCAAGACTTTATTTTCCTTTTTAATTAACCTAGCTTTGTGATACTAGTCTTCATACGCTTGTAATAACTCGTTAAAAGTGACTTCAGAATCTACCTCATGTTTTGAGTTGTCGTTATTTGCCATCAAACATAGATGTGCAACTTCGGTTTCCTCGGATTCTTCAGAGGATGATTCAGTGCCGGAATCACTGTCATCCTAGGTTGCTTTATACGCCTTTCTTGAGATCTTCTTTCGATCAACTTCTTTGTCTTTCTTCTTTTCTTTCTTCTTCTTCTTGATCATTGACAATCTTTTCGTATGTGTCCCCTTTTCTTGTATTCAAAACACACTATGTCATTTGAAAATTTATTCACTCTCTTACCTTACTTTCGGATGAATCGTCAAAATCATCTTGTTAGAAGACCAAGCTCTTCTTCTTCGTTGGAGTCGGAATTATCAAAGTCTGAGTCCACCTTTAAAGCTTTGAAAGCAAGCTCCTTCTTCTTGCTTGTTGATTTATGTTCGTTCTTCATCATGTTCTCCAATTGGACCTCATATGCCATGAGGCTTCCAATCAAGTTGTCAAGAGAAAGGATTGAAAGGTGCTTTGCCGCTTGAATTGCTGACGATTTCAAAGACCAATCACTTGTAAGGGATCTTAAGATCTTCCTTACAAGCTGCTCTTCAGTGAACTTCACTCCTAAATTCTTCATAGCGTTGACAATGTCTCCAAATCTCGTGTACATTGCCTTGATTGTTTCACCTTTCTCCATCCTGAAACACTTATAACTTTCTATTAGAATAGATATGCATGTTTCTTTAACTTTACTAGTACCTTTGTAGGTGAGTTGTAGTGTGTTTCATATCTTGTATGCAGACTCACAAGCTGAGATACGGTTGAATTCTTCTCTTGACAACTCACAATAAAATGCATTCATCGCCTTCGCATTGATGGTAATTTTCTTCTTTTGATTCGCCATCCATGCTACTCCATCTTGTGGCTCTGGATTTGAGTACTTCTCTTGAATGAGGGTCCACGACTCCTCATCCATTGCCTTAAGAAAGATTTGCATCCTCCTCTTCCAGTATCCATAGTCCGTCCCATCGGAGTAGAGTTGACGTGGATGACTGACCTTCGGTGTGCTTGGCTGATGATGCCATAGCGAGAAAGGAATTTTACTTCTTCTTGCAACTCGCTCTGATACCACTTGTAGGATCTAAAAGGCATAAGCACACTAGAAAGGGGATGAATAGTGTGGTAAACAAAATTATGCAACTAAATCAAACCACAAAAAATAACACCAGATGTATAGTGGTTCCCCTTACTTGGGTACTCCACTACCTAAGTTTCCTGACTTAGGATTTTTAACCCAATTCCCTTAACTCGTAAGGAATCAATTTACTATAACCGGATGTAATTAACGGGTTACCTCAACCCAATTACAAGATTGAATAAGAACAAAATGATACTGGTGTAAGCAAGCAATAATAAAGCTTACAACTAAGATCCTAAGTCTCCAACAAGAATTTGCTTAAATGATTATATACTAATCTAATGAAAGCACACTAAAGCGAAAGATTTTACGATGATGAACAATATCGCTTGAAGGAGGTTTGTTGCAGAGAGTATTGCCTTGAAGAATGCAACAAAACAACAATCCTTGCAACTAGAAATGTGAAATCTGGGAATTAGGAGCAAGGAGACAATATTTCCTTGTTGTATGCACAAATGACACATACAAGGTGTTTATATAAGCTGCTAAACACCTTCCCTACGTTTTCTAGCCGTTAGGGGCAAATTGGGAAGATTAGAGATAGGATTAATTGCAAAAGAGCTGTTCAGATTAGCCACAACGGTTAGTTGGTATCGGTACTAAAGTGATGGTACTGGTACTGACTGCTCACAGATGACCAGTAGTCAGCTCAACAAAGCCTGGGTACCAGTACTCAGTGCTTACATTTGAGTACCAACTAAGTCACTAGGTACCGGTACTTATGACGAGTACCAATACTTGTGGTTCACAGATTTGGTCCTGTGACTGACATGTACCAGTACTCATGATGAGTACCTGTACTTGTAAGGTCCAGGCACATCACACGTCTTCAAATTGTGAGCACCAAGTACCGGTACTCATGACGAGTACCGATACTTGTTCATAGTTTGGGACTAGAACCCAAACCTATGCCAAGTACCAAGAATGAACTATGATCATTAATCTAAGTGAAATTTTGAATGTAAAAACATGATCAATATGACAACGAAACGATGTATTTTCAAACGAATAGCTGAACGGGAGTATGATTCCTAATTATCTCTATTTTGATTTTAATTATTAAGTCATTTATCTTGTTAGGAGACATATACAATCTAGATTACAAAATATATGAACAAAATAGAAATAGTCTTCAATCTTCATGCCATCATTACTTCTTTCATACATCCTTAAATCTTGTTAACTCCTGAAAATAACACTTCATAAACTCATTAGATTTAAAACAATTTTAACATAAAAGAGAAGTAGAGCTAGGTTCCAATAGCTAAGCCAAGCTAATCTAAGCTAGATTCTTCTGATCTGAGCTAAGTTGAGCTGGGTTTGGTCATCCCATAGATTACCTAGCTAGCTGGAGTAGCTAGCTTAGGTCAAGTAGCTCAGATCAACTAAGTTGAGCTGAGATAGGTCTCCAGGAGCTAGACTTGAGTTGGCCTGAGCTGGTTAAGGTCATCTTCAGCTGACTAGGTCTACCTAGTTGATAGTAGTAGCTAGTCCTAGTTAGATTGAACTTCCAGTGAACTCTTCTGAGTTGGAAGAGCTGGAATGGAGCTGGGATCAACTGTCTTCAGCTAGTTTGAGCTACCATCTAGCTGAGGTGAGCTAAATGGAGCTAAGGTGAACTAGCTAGAGCTACCATTCAGCTGAGATGAGCTGAATGGAGCTAAGGGTGAGTTGATCTAGCTAGAAGGAGCTGGGATCTAGCTGCGATGAGTTGGATCTAGCTAAGATTCAGCTGAAATGAGTAGGATCTAGCTGAGATCCAGCTGATAGGAGCTTCTTCCTCATCTTCTGCCTTCCTGAGTGCCAAGATATGTGGGATCTGATGTTCTGCCTATTCCTGACACTCAGATAAATGCATTAAAAATACATTAAAAATTCAATGCATGCCTATCCTGGGTAAATGTCTATATGCAGCCCAAAAACTCATTTGCGGAGTTAAAATCCTAAGAGTTAATTTAGTTTTGGGGCATAAGAATGATGATAAACTGGCATTTATCATAGCCACATACTTATCTTTTGCAAGTCTCTTAGCAAAACTATTTTCACAAAACAGATTTTCTGGGAAACACTAATTATTTTACTTTTTAGAGAGAAAGACTATGGGACCTTTGTTGATCGAAAAACTTGAAAGACACGGGATTTGTTAAAGATAAAACCTCAGGATTCGTCTTTGGTTCCAAGAGTTGGAAGAATCGGGATTAATATTTATTTTGAAAAAGTCATAAATCAACTCATTGTTAATTCAGATGACCCAAAAATTTTGTAGTTAGGAATTCTCTAGCTCTTGAATCCAATTTGCAACTTGCATCAACTTTTAAAACCTTGTGTCTGTGCTTGTGCATGCCAACTTTTATGAGGTCGTGTTTTTTGTTTAAAACTTTTTTTTTTTTTAAAACTCTTCCATGCTTATTCTTTGCTTAATCCTACAACATATATGTCAGGATCATCATTCCTGTCACGAATCCTCAAAGGGGCTCTGGTGTCGGCACTTCGATATAGTACCATCCAAGACACCACCCAAAAGCTCACAACCCCAAAACACAATGTGGTGTAAGGGGCGCTCCAAGCAAACTCAAGCTCTTGCTTCGACACTATGGGTAGAGAACCATCCAAGACACTTGAGTTGCAAAATTGTACCTTAATGCTCCGTCTAAAGATATGGAATATAGATATAGAGCAGCGCTAAGGAGGTAACATGTTGTCATCGCATCCTCAAAGGAGGCATTTGCCTCCTAGGCGGTGGGAACTCAAACTAATGATCTGCTTCGAATTTACCAGGGCCAAATAGGGGTTTTCTTCTAATTTCTACATGCTTTTTTTTTAAGGTGTTGGCTTTTGTGTGAATTTTGACACAAGAATTTTATCAGAATTGCAAGTTTTTGAATCGGAAGATAAGCCAGATAATTTCCAAGTTACAAAAGAAGATCAAGTCACCTGAACTATCACGAGTTCAAGTGGAATTAAGAGAAAGATACTTGATCTAGTCTAGAGGTTAGACCCAAAGATTCTAACAATCAGATCTTAATCTTAATCCCTAGTTTGTTAAAGATTAAATCCCTTGTACCTTAAAATGAAATTTTCAACCTTAGTTCCTCTTTTCAAAATTTTCCTCAAAAAGTTTTATGATTTTTTGTAATGAGATGCATGCAAAAGAAAGAAAATGCATATTTTTAGGTATTGAAAATCCTAAATCGATCATCAAAATTTAAAAACACCCCCCATGCTTATGATATGCAATGTCCTCATGCATTAGGAAAAGAGTAGGAGAAGATATCACCTGAGAGAGGAAGTCAGGATAGAGGAGAAGTTTTGCAAAACCTGAAAAAGAAAATTAAAGCGAAAAGGAAAATGTTGCTGGGTTACCTCCCAACTAGTGTTGTCTTTAATGCCATTTAGTCGGGTGTTAAGTGATGCACGAAAGATGGTCAATCGTGAAGATAGTTAGACACGTGATTGCCATGTAAAATGCAATCTTCCTCTTGGTCCCTTGAAAAGAAAATGGTGGAAGTAGGGTGACTAAATGAGTATGAAAAATGGAAGAAATACCCAAGTTTAGCCAAGGTTTTAGTGCAGGAAGAAGGCCATGCTCGGGGGGATCAGATGGTAGGTCCAGGGGAAAGGGTCTGGGGGAAAGGTTAACAAGATGAAGGGTGGGTGAAGTTACTGTGCAAGGGTGGGGTGAGAGAAGAGTGGGTGGGTCAGGGTGATAATTAGGAAGAGATTTTAGAGTGAGACAAGTCTCATAGTCATAGATTTCACTGACCAATGATTCAGAATTAGTGTCCTCAAAAAAATTGTGATTCGAAAGAGTATTTATTAACATTGTCTCCTCCACCAAATTGGATATTTCTATATTTGAGTCCTCGAAAAAATTATCATTGTCATGGAATCTCTCGGAGGATTTGAAAATATCAAGAGTGATGGTTTGGCCTACGTAAGTGATATCCATTTTGCCTGTATGGCAATTTATATTCGCTTTTGTGGTGGCCAAAAAAGGTCATCCAAGAATGATTGGGCATTAATCAGAGATTCGAGTACCTCAATGTCAAGGACCAGAAAGTCTGAGGGGAAGACACAATTCTTGACTTTGACAAGGACTTCCTCGACAATCCCACGGGGTTTGATTGTAGATCGATCGGCTAATTGTAGGGTAACCTTGACAGGTTTAAATCATCTATTTGAAATTCTTCTAATAAAACAGTGGGGATGATATTAACTGAGGCACCAAGATCAAGAAGGGCGTGACTAAAAGTGGTATCATCAATAATTACTGAAATCAAAGGTGAACTCGGGTCTTTCATCTTAGGAGGCAGTTTGCTCTATATAATAGAGCTTACTGTCTCCAAAAGATGCACCTATCCTAGGTTTTTAGTCTGCCTTTTGGGAGTACAGATATCTTTTAAAATTTTGGCATAGGCTGGTATATACTTGATTGCGTCTAGGAGAGGGATGTTGATCAGAACTTGCCTGAATAAATCCATGAGTTCTTCAGTTGTGGGCTCAGATTTCTTTTCGTGGTTGGTAGTGGAGTGGAGAGCATGGGGAAAAGGGACAGGAGTGTGTCATGTGATTTTTTTATTTTTTCATCTTCTTGAGTGGGGAGTTGAGAGTCAATTTGCATAGGAATGATAGGGGTTGTACCAGGTTGTTGTGAAGGCCCGGGATTGGTGATTGTTTTCCCATTCCTCAAAGTAATTGCAGTGGTAGTTTGGTTGTTCCTGGGAGGGGGTTGGGGGGCCTGATGTTGTATATCCCAATAATGTTGGCATATCACAAAGCACTGACACCTAAATTTTCATCAACTTGCAAGTTATGGATTGAGCTCACGAGCCAAGGAGATCCTAACAGCAAAAATGATTTCGGGATATTTGAATTAAAAAAGAGTTAAGTAGTGAATTCTCAAAGGATACAGTGGTCCTGATTTGTCTAACCTTTGAATCCAAAGCTAAATCTAGATGTTTTATCCTTAATAAACCTCGTACCTACCTTAAGAAAAAATCAACCAAGGTCCTATCTTGAACTTTTTCCTCAAAACACAAAAAGTTGGTTTCTTGAGAAATAATGTGGTGCAATCATAATTTTTGCTAAGGGACTAGCAAAAAGATAAGCATGGGGGTGTGATAAATTCCAGTTTATCATCACCCTTAGCATCCATTCACATCTAGTTCCTAAGATTTTGTCCACTGCATTCCATTATATCATTGCATTTAGCATACATTAGCATTTATTTCACATTATATCATGTAGTTTTTGTTTGATTGCCAGGGATGAATTCATTGAAAATCAGAGAAACTCTGGCACTATGGAAGGCACTTAGAACATTTGTGAAGACAGAAGCTCCAGTAGTTGGACCCCAGCTCAACTCAGCTGGATCCAACTCAAATCCAACTCCTACCCTACTCCCTCTCCACCTTAATAGCCATCCACCTACATTAAAACCACCAACCATTGGTGCCGAAAATACACTCCTTGGCACCCTTTCACATGGCACCAAGGAAGCTTCCCAACCATCCTCCATGTTACCCTTCCACATGGCACCAAGGAAGCTTCCAAACCACCCGCCTTGGCACCCTTTCACATGGTGCCAAGGAAGCTTCCTAACCACCATCCAAGCCACCCTCCTTGGCACCCTTTCACATGGTGCCATGGAAGCTTCCTAACCGCCCTCCTTGCCACCCTTTCACATGGTGCCAAGGAAGCTTCCTAACCACCATCTATACTAGCCTATAAAAAGACCCCCCATCCTACCATTCAAACCATCCTTGGCAAGAAATAATTCTTCCTCCCATCAAACACCTATAGCCACCATACATCCCATGCCCAAGAAAGGAGGAGAGAAGAAGATTAAAGGATAACCTACCTGCTCCCTTGGTGCCTTCTTCCTTTTATCTCTCCTTCCTTGTTCCGCACCAAGGAGAAAGCTTCCATCTAGGGAGGATGGCCAGGCAAGGGGTGGAGCAAGGTGGTTGACACCCACCTTGAAGGATAGCTTGGAGGAGGACTACATCAAGGAAGAAGGAAGACCCTTTTCAAGTGCGCGGTGACTGCACTTGGAGCAAGGGCCATCCCAACTTCAACTAGAGGATCCCCCTTTCTTCTTCTTTATACTTATACTTTGTATTAGGTAATGTTTTTATTTTTCCATGTAACAAGCATTCCGCTACACTTTGTCTAGTTGCTAGTAATACAAATCAAGTTTGCCTTCAAAGATCATGTTTCATTTTAGTGTATTTTTCTTCCATTTAATTAGTTAGTGCACCACACCTCTTCTCTTCTATTTACTATAGGCCCACTTGCCTAGGGTGAACTTAGAAGAGAGGGTTTCATTATTGCCACCTAGGCGTAGTTTTAGCGTAGTTAATCTTCATGTCAAGAACCCGATTGTGTCTGAAAACCCTAAAAACAACAAAATGAAAAATACAAAAATACATGTGTTGATTTGAGAGGCGAGAGAGAGAATCATTTTTGTGATTAACAAAATTATCCTCCTTGGATGACCCTAGATACTTCCACTATCTAGGTTATAAATTTAAGAGTTGATTGTGGATTTACGTGTCTTAACAACACTATTTCGTATAATTAACAAACAGCATATTTCCCGCATCAGAATGATAGATCAGTCTTCCAATTGACATTGAACCTTAGTAGGTTTAAAATCACCAAATCGAGATTCCTCGAATAAGACCGGGCGAATGATATTAATAGAGGCACCTAAGTCTAGCAGGGTGCGAAAAATGGTGTCATTTATGACAACCGAGATGAGTGATGCGTTCGGGTCCTTTTTTGTGAGAGGCAACTTGCTCTGAACAATTGAGCTTGCTATCTTTGAAAGGACAACCCTTCCTAGATTCTGGGTTTTCCACTTTGGAGTACATATTTTTTTTTAAAACTTTAGCAAAGGCAGCGGTGGCATCTAGGGGATATTCTTGACTTGCCCAAATAAGTCCAAAAGATCTTGGTGAGTGGGCTCTAATCTATGATCTGAAGGATTGGATTGCAACAGTGCTTGAGAGTGTGAGATAGGATTTGAATCTAGTGTTTTTGGTGTTTCTTTTTATTCTTCCTGAGTGGGGTTAAGAGTGTCGATTTGCATAGGTTGAGAGTGGGTTTAATCAATTTGATTTGAAGGCCCTAAATCAGTGGTGGTTTTCCCACTCCTCAATGCATCTGCATATGTAGTTTGGTTGTCACTGGGAGGAAGTGGGGGGGCCTATTGTTAATGGAAGCCAAGTTGGTGCTGAGGTATTGTGTTAATAGGAGGCTGATTAGTGTGTTTCTGATGTTGGTGTCCACCCGGGTGTTGGTTTCTTTGATTAACAAAGTTTGGAGTGGGCTGGGATGGTGAATGTTCTATAGGTCTTTAAGTCGGAATAATCCCAACTTGATCATTGAGGTTGTTAATAACACAGGTGATTTTCGTAGTTTTTCTTTTCATCTCCTATAGGGTTTTTATCATCTGGGCATTGATGTCTTCTTGAGATGGCCCAGATTGATAAGTTTGATTTGAACCATACCCTCCAAACGGATTTTGTTGTTGATGAGGAACCAGATTGGTCCAGGAGTGAGTTGGATAATTCCTCCAATTAGAGGAATTTTAAATTGCTCCTAGAAGGTGGAGACATTTTGGGTGGGGTGATGATTTGGATAAGTATAATTCCCCATTGAACCATAGAAAGCCTTAGAATAATGATTATACTCAGTACAGGCAGTATTTAGGTTATGCAAATATTCTCACTTTGGGGTGTTAGAAGGGGTGAGATGTGGAATTCGTGGAGCTTGGGTAGGTGTGGTAGGTCTCCCTTGGTTGGCTAGGTTTGCTACATCCCTATTCAACTACTGTTGATTAGCATGTAGCTGAGACATTATGGAGTAGAATTAGGTTGGGGGGCCTGATTAAGTAGCTTCTGGGTGGATAGGTGGGGGAAGGAAAAGTTAGCATGCAGTTTAGAGGACATACTTTGATTTTCCATTTTTAAAGAAGAGGAAGAATGCAAGATAAGTCTTTTTGGAGAGGCAAAAATCAAGTGGTCCCTTCAAGTGTGGAGTTTTGGACCACCACTTATGCAAATTGGAAGAAACAGTAAAGAGAAGAGGGAGAGATGAAAGAAGTGTGAAAACAAAAAATACAAAATTGTAGACCTAACTTAAATGTGACTCCTTAAAAATTAACCTAAGACTTGATCTACCTAGGAAATAAGAAATCAATAGTGGATATCCATTGGAATTCTAAGAAACCCTAGGATGAGGGGACATGGTGGCAGCGGCGCAGGAGAGGAGGAAGAGGGCTGGAGGGTATGGAGATCCAAGGGCTGGCGCCAGAGAGATCGAGAAGGTCTGTCCTCATCTGTTGCTCGTTGTAGTCATGAGGGTACAGATAGATGGCGTTATGGAGGAAGAGGAAATGCAGAAATACTATGCTACAGGTGCAGAAGAAGAGGGCACATGGCCGCTACCTACAACTCCCCATTCCTTTGTTTGGCATGTGGAGGATTTGGCCATTAGAAGGATGCTTGCAAGAGAAAAGGAGCCTCCAATCCAGGTAGAGAACCATACCGAAAAAATTAAAATAAGCAAAATGCTCATCCTCCCCCACCGCCTGAGGGTTTTAATCATGCTCAAGATGTGGAGATTCCTTTATCCAAGGATGTTGGGGACTCGGAAATGATCTTGCGAGGAGCCCTGATCGGTGCAGCCATGACAGGGATGATAATGTTCGCACAAGCCCAGAAACTGGTGAGTTCCTTATCCTTATCCTCTAAGGGTTGGAAGATAGCGATGTTAGGTGGTTCGCGTTTTCTGCTATTTGGATTAGGCATGATGGATGTAGAAACCCTTTGTTTCCATGCGAGTGTCTCTGAAGGGCTGAATGTACTCTGGAGACTAGTTTCTCTGTTTGATGGGGCGATACAGGAGAGACCCCCCCCAAAAAGTACTAGAACAAAAGGGAACCTTGGAAATTAAAGGACTCCTCTTGCATCTGAGGGTCAATAGTGTGGTGTCCAATGCAATTTCTAGCTTTGCAGCCATAGTTGAAGGAGCAAGCATGGGACTGCAAGAGGGAGATGGGAGATCCATATTAGTAGATGTTAAACTAACTAAGGGTGGGCAAGTTCCAAATAAAATCATCCTTAGATATGGAGGGAGTTCTTTGCTTCTTCATGTGAGATTTCTTCTTCATCGTGAGGACAAAGAGGAACAAGGTGGAGAGAGGTCATATGCAGAAGTGGTGGGGGCTCGAGGGAGTTGCTCTGAGAGTCAACTATACCATCAAGGAAATCCTAATTCAAATAGGAGGAAGGGTTTCCATGGCTTGGAAATGCAAGAAGAGTTCATGGATGAGCTTTCTCTAAATCAGCAGGGAGGTGAGGAGATGCTTGAATGCCCTAAGGGGAGAGAAATTATGCTAGCAGGGGTGACTACATGAAGTCAAAGGGATGAACTAAAGACAAATAAGGGCAAGGGGGTCAATTTTACCTTTGAGGCACTTGAAGGAATGAAATATGGGGTTGGGTTGTCCTTAGTAGTCAAGCTTGTCCGCACTCCCTACAATCTTAGAGGAAGAACAGTAGGCGGGGCTTAGAGGATTAACAGTAGGGGCTGCTTTCCCTACAAGCTGCTCTCTTTGGCAAGATCTATCTCGGGATGTAGATGTGGTTCAGGATCAGCCTTGGCTAGTGGGGGGGACTTCAACTACACTTTAAATGAAGAGGACAGAGGAAGTAGAAGGCTGTATGGGGGTTCCTTAGGATTTCAAATGGCCATATCAGCACTGGGTCTTTCTATATACCCTTCCTCATGGGCTGAATACACCTGGAGAAGTGGAAATGGGCAGAAATCGAAGCTCGATCACTTCTTTGGTAATGCTGAGTTGTTGGAGGGCTTTCAGCTTTCTTCAGTGAAAGGGCTAGACTGACCATTCTCTGATCATACTCCACTATTGTGGGAGAGCGGGGAAGACTCTACAATAGGCTCATACTTTAAATTTAAAAAGTCTTGGCTCAGGGAAGAGGGATGTAAGGAGATGATTGGTAACTAGTGGTCTTCTAAACAAGTGAATGGCTCAGCTACATTCAGACTTGCAACTAAACTCAAAGAGCTTAAGTTAGTTATGAAGTCATACAATAAAATAAATGAAGTCATAAGAGATCAAAAGAGAAAGGAAGCTTTAAAGAATGTACAACTTCTTGATGAAAAGGAAAGCAGAGAGTAGCTAATAGATGAAGAATTCATGCAGCGTAAGATTTGGTAGGAGATGGTCAAAGAGGAAGATCTAAAAAGGGAAATTGATTGGAGAGAAAAATCTAGGCAACTATGGTTGAAAGAAGGAGATGCAAATACTAAATTCTTTCACATGGTAGCTAGCTCTGGAAGAAGGGTCAACTACATCTCTTCATTGAGAATAGGCGAGCAGGTTCTGACCTTCTTAGGGGACATTAAAAGAGAAGCGATCAGATACTATAGAGAAGCCTCCAAAGACACTGAAAGAGGGAATTAGAGATTAACCAACTCTGATTTCACTCGAGTTGATGAAGCTGAAGTTGAACAGCTAGTTAAACCTATCACGATTCAAGAGGTTGAGACTGCGATGGCTGGTTTGAATTCTGAAGGCTCCCCCAGCCCTGATGGATTTAAGGTCTTCTTTTATAAGGAGTTTTGACTGGTGGTGAAAGCAGATGTAATCGAGGTCATCAAGGAGTTTCAAGAGGGCAATTCAGCTTTTGAAAAAATAAATAAATCCTATCTTTTCCTACTACCAAAGAAGCAAGGTGCAGAGAGCTTGCAAGAGTTCAAGCCAATAGCTTTGACGAACTCCATTTATCTGATAATAGGCAAAGTCTTGGCAAATAGAATAAGAGGTGTTCTAGCACGTCTGATAGGTCTAGTACAGTTAGCTTTCCTCCGTAACTGGTCACTCCAAGAGTCCTTTATTGTAGCGCAAGAGATGGTCAGTGGATGGCGTAGATGAAAATGTAAAGCCTTCATGTGGAAGGTGGACTTCTGCAGGGTGTTTGACTTGGTTGCCTGGTCATACTTATGGGAGATTATGAAGAGAAGGGGATTCCCTCCTAAATGGATCCAATGGATGAAGAGGTGCATTGTAACTTCATTGTTCTCCCCTCTAATTAACAGTAGGCCATGTGGAGCTTGGATCCAACCTCAGTGAGGGATTAGGCAGGGTTGTCCTGTAGCCCCACTTATCTTCAATCTAGCAGTGGACACTCTTGCATGCTTTACGTGCAAACTCTCAGTGGCAGGTCTGGTGAAAGGTTACTCATTATCCAACTCTAAAGCACTAGCGCCAATCCTACAATATGCGGGTGACACTATCTTTTTCATGGAAGGGGGAAAAATGAAGCAAAAGTCCTATATACCATGGTCTCCATGTTTGGCGACATTTCTGGGTTAAAGCTGAATGGTCAGAAATCCTCTCTCATCTGTTTTGGGTTGAATAACCAAGACAGTGCTACTCTTTCAATTAGTCTACACACGCCTACTGTTAGCCTGCCAGTGAGGTATCTAGGATTACCTTTGCATGACACCAAGCTGAAGAAGGTTGATTGGAATCCATTGTTTGAGAAAGTAACTGCCAAGCTTGAAAGTTGGAGCAGCCACTAGTTATCTAAAGGAGAAAGGTTGATCCTCCTCAATTCGGTCATCACCTCTATTCCAATCTTTTTCTTTTTAGTTTTCAAAGCTCCAAAATCAATTTGGAATAGAATTGACATGCTGTGAAAAAGATTCTTCTGGAAAAGGGTTAAATCAAAGGGTAGTTTTCTGCACCCTTTGAAATGGCAGCAGCTGTGTTCCCCCAAAAAATATGGCGGTCTAGGCATTCGCTTGCTGAAAGAGTTTAATGACCCCCTATTGCTGAAATGGACAATAAAGCTATTTGAAGATGATGATAGGAATTGGTCTCTGATCATCAAACATGTGCACAACAGCTCCCATGTAACCAGATGCACAACAGCTCCCTATAGACCATCTCCTTTCTGGAAATCAGTATGGGCTGCAATGCACGACAATTGGCATGACTTTGAGCTGGTGCTTGGAGATGGTCAGCCGTTCTCCTTTTGGCACGACAAGTGGTCTAGTTTGGCATTTCTGAAAAATCAATTTCCACTTGTCTACAATGCTGCAGTTGACAAAACAATATTGGTGAAGGATAGCTGGGACCCCGTAAACAACAGATGGAATCCGCTGAACCAAATAGTAAGACAGCGAGGCTGTTTGGAAGAGGAATTTGATCTTTTGAACAGGGAGTTGGAATCCTTTAAGCCAATGGGAGGATCTGACAAATTTGCTTAGGCTCATGGACCGTTCTCTCCCGCAAATGCCTACAAATGGCTAATAGGAAGAGGCAACTATAACCCATCACTTATGGACAAGGACTGTGCTATGGTGTGGCATTTAAAAGTACCTATGAAAATAAAAATTTTTCTATGGCTAAGTAGAAGAAATAGTCTCATAACAGGTGAATTGAGGCACACAAGATTGGGTGTTCCACCTCAAAACTGCCCTCTATGCAACTTCCCCACAGACAGCAGCTTGCACATCTTTTCCACATGCCTGGTAATAGACCAAATCTAGAGAACCACTTTTCGAGAAACATTTCCCCCATGGGAGGATTTATAAACATGCTTCAGAACTTCAACCAAGCCACATACATTGATAGCTGGAGTCCTGTGGTGTGTCTGGTGTGCTCGCAACAAGAACCATTTTAGAGAGATGCCAATAAATGTGAGGAGAATTATTAGTGAGTCTTGGGAGCTAACGGGAGCATGGAAAGCCTCATAAACATTGTTGGGAGTGTGATGAATTCTTTGTAATTTTTTGATTGATTTGTTTTTAAATAAAATGCTCCCGGTCTGCTATCGTTAATGATATCACTCCTCCCATTTTCAAAAAAAAAATAGTGGATATCTGTTCTCTCAACAAATCTGGCCAGATTGAATAAGGGGAGGTATGGGCCCAAGCATGTCCCAGGAAAATCACTAGGGGCTTGTGTAAACCCAATCCTGGTCATTTGACACGGCCCCTCAGCCTGGCACCAGATATAGATGAAAGAATTGATACCAACTAAAGATAACTTAAGATCTAAGTAGCAAGCTTAAGTTTGATGAAACCTTAGGGGTCAAATTGCTACAGATTTTAATTAGGTCTAGGAGGCTAAAGTAAACAAGGAATGTGATGGACATTAGTTGGAGTAATGCCCAATTTTTTCATTTTTATCTGTGTGTGGATTGGGCGGGAAGTGATACTTAAGCCAAATCAATAGGGGGTTTGCAAACAAGGAATTGTTGTTCAAGTGTTTTAGGATTTTAATCAAGAATTTGTGTCTTTTAGGATTCTCTCTTGTTAAAATTTCAAACAAGGTTTTGAAGTTCCACAAATAATAACAATCAAGTTGTAGTTGGTGGAGTTCAATTCCTTTAGAGTTGATGTGACTAAGAGAGAAATTGAAACCCTAAAGTTGAAAAATCCTATGCATGCAAGTCCTAATGAATCTCTTTTTAAAAATCTTTTGAGGTGGTGGTCCAAACAAGATAAACAACATCACCACCTGATATCAAATCAAATAAGGAATCTAAAAATAATTTTTTTGAGATTTTAGAAAATTATTTAATATTTGTTCATAATTTTTCTTCTTACTAGTGCCAAGAGTTAGAATTGATAGATTCGGGGAATTGATTCTACAGAAACATTAACTGACCTAAAAAATTTTTGAGAATTTATATGTTGTATAAACTTTCTTTAGGTTTCTAGAAATATAAAGTTTATCCAAATCGAAAGAGTATAAAAATTTATAAAATTCACGGACAGTAAGAAAATAGCAAGAAAATAAGGTTTGACCCCTATTCAATCCATGAATTTTTTAATTTTTTCTATTTAGTGAAATTTCTTGAAAATTGGACTCAACGTTCCTGACTCAAAGGGTCTTTCCTAGATGAAATTTGGTGATTTTAAGAAGCTCCTAAATGCCCAAAGCTAATTTTTGAAAATCAAGATAGAAGTGTGGATTTTAAAAAATCAGACACCAATAAGATGAAAGTGGTGGAAAAGTGAAGCAAACAATCAACAAAATGAGTTTTAGGGTTCCACCATCCTCAATTTTTCTTATTTTTTATTTTTAAGATAATTTATGACTTTTTAAGAGATTTTATTTTTATTTTTTATGAGAAAAGGCCTAGGGTACCAACCTGAAGTACGCGGGAAGAAAAGAAACTTCAAGCATCCACTCCAAGTGCTCCAAATCCTGCTCCCGCTCCTGATTCGCGCCTTAAATCAAAAGAAACAAAATTTTGTGAAGATCAAGAATGCAAGAGAGAGATCAAAATGTGACTAAGCCTTGCCTCACCGGCAACGGTGCCAAAAAGTGGTGTGAGAAATACGTGGTTTGTTAATAATACGAAATAGTGTCGTTGAGACGCATAAAGCTGCAATCAACTCTTAAATTTATAATACCTAGATAGTGGAGTATTTAGGGTCATCAAAGGAGGCCAAATTGTTAATCACATGAGTGGTTCTCGCTCTCGCCTCTCAAATCCACACTTTCTTTTTGTGATTCTGATTTTGTTGTTTTTATATTTTTCAAAACAATTGGGCTTGAGATATGCGAACACGAAATTAGGCTACAACTACACTTATCACTAAATCTAACTGACAAAAATGGAGTTCTCTCTTCTAAGCTCACTCTAGATAAGTGCGCCTAGGGTACTTAGAAGAGGAGAGTGTGTGCACTACAATAGCATAACATGAAAAACACAGTAAGATAAGGACATCAACTTGGAAGGCAATTATGACTTGTATTACTAGCAAGGTCAATTACAAATAGCTAAATGCTTCTAAAAGAAAAAGAGAAACTAAACTAGCTAATACAAGATAAAAGAAGATAAAGAAGATGAATCCTTTATTGAAGTTTAGGAGAGCCCTTACTCCAAGTGCAGTCGCCCCGCACTTGAAAAGCGATCTCCTTCTCTTCTTCAAGTGGCCTTCTTTCAAGCTCTCCTCTAAGGTGGGTGTCAACCACCTTGTTGTCTCCTTCTTTGCCTGGCCATCCCCTCTTGATGAAGGTGACATCCTCCTTGGCCTAGCTAAGGGAGAAGAGGGAGAGGAAGAAAGCACCAAGGGGGCGGGTGGGTTGCCCCCTCGATCTTCTTCTCTCCTTCTACCTCCTTGGTGTGGTGATGGGGTGGAATATTGATGGACCTAACTAAGGGAGAAGATGGTGTTGTAGTGGTGGTTATGGTGGGTATATATAGAAGTGGAGGGGGGTTAGTTGGCGTGGACATGTGGATGGCTAGGATTAGGTTTGGTGGGTGGTTAAGGGGTGGTTATGGAGATCTAGGTTGTAGGATGGATGGCGCCAAGTGAAGAGGCTTTATGGGTGGTGGTTATGACCATGGAAGGACACTTAGAGTTGGCGCCAACCATGGAGGGTGCCATGGTTTGGTGCCAACTAAGGGGCTTTCTAGAAGGTGAGTATGTGGATGGTGGAGATGGGTTGTAGGGGTAGGTGTAGGGTGGTGATGAAGAGGGTTTTGGAGGGAATTTTTGGCGCCAAAATGTGGTACCCTTTGGTGGTGGTTGAGGAGTGAAGAGGTGGCTTGGGTTGGTGCCAAGTTAAGGTGGAGTAGGGTAGCTTAGGTGGGAGCTTAGGTGGTCTTTACGTAGGTAGACTAGTTAGATGGGAGTTAGGGTTAGGTAGGGTTGCCAAGGAGATGTCTAGCTAAGCTAAGCTAGCTTAGATAGTAGGGAGTAGGGTTGGAGGCATTTGGAGCTAAGGTTTTAAGGGAGAAGGGTTGGAGGTAGTCATCTTGTGCTACACTGAAGTTGGTGGTTGCTGAAGAGAGCTGGAAGGAGCTACCTTAGTTGGCTTAGCTTGCTAGTTCTTTGCTAGCTGCTAAGCCAAGCTAGGATGAGTTGGCTTCTGCTGATGTGAGCTAAGGTGAGCTGGGTCTAGTCTTCCCGGAAATTACTAAGCTAGCTAGAGTAGCTAGCTTAGGACATGTAGCTCAGCACAACTAAGTTGAGCTGAGTTAGGTCTCCAAGAGCTGGACTTGAGCTAGCCTGAGCTGGTTAAGGTCATCTTCAGCTGACTAGGTCTAGCTAGTTGATAGTAGTAGCTAGTCCTAGTCAGATTAAACTTCTAGTGAACTCTTTTGAGCTAGAAGAGCTAGAATGGACCTGCAATCAACTGTCTTCAGCTAGGTTGAGTTGCCATCCAGTTGAGGTGAGCTGAATGGAGTTAAGGTGAACTAGCTAGAGCTACCATTAAGCTGAGATGAGCTAAATGGAGCTAAGGGTGAGTTGATCCAGCTAGAAGGAGCTGGGATCCAGCTGAGATGAGCTGGATCTAGCTAGGATTCAACAGAAATGAGCTGGATCTAGCTGGGATCCAGCTGATAGGAGCTTTTTCCTCATCTTCTACCTTCTTGAGTGCAAAGATATGTGGGATCTAACATTCTGCCTAATCCTGGCACTCAGATAAATGCATCAAAAATACATTAAAAATGCAATGCATGCCTATCCTAGGTAAATGCCTTGATGCAGCCCAAAGACCCATTTGCGGAGTTAAAACCCTAAGAGCTAGGTTAGTTTTGGGGTATAAGAATGATGATAAACTGGTGTTTATCAGCTACACCTGAACTCTCCTTGGCCATCCACCACCAACAACTTAACTCCACCTCACCGCCTAACTAGTCCACCAAATAAGCTAACCACCTACACCTACTCCTACTTCAACTTAGCGCCACCAGCATCACAACCCTTCACCCCATAACTTCCACCAAAAGACACCATAGAGTTGGTGCCAAAATGACCTCAACCACCTTCCACCTTTTGGCGTGAATTCTCCCATCATCCTAGCCCAACACCTCATCACCTAAACCTTCTCCACCCTCCATAAAGTGGCGCCAACAACCCCTTCTAGAAGACCCCTTTCTTGGTGCCATCTTTGGTGCCCTTTCACCCCACATCCACCATCCAAAGCATCCATCCTTTAGGCACCAATCAACACCCACCATTGGATTACACAACCACCTCCACAATTCATCTCCACCACCCATAAACTCCATGCCAAGAATGCCCCCTTCTAGAACTTGTTTTTGATGCCAACCCTAACCCCTATCTACGCCCTCCATCCACACTACAAATCCATCTCCACCTTACACCGCAACCCATTCTAGAACCAACCACACTTGGCGCCAAAACAAGGTAGCACCACTACCTTGGATGGCCACCAATTGCCATCCTCATAAGCCTTGGTTTGGCGCCAAATAAACCTAGCCCAAGGATCATCTAACCGCCCTCATAAACCCATCCTAACCCTACATGTGTCCATGCCAACCTATATATACCCCCCATCCTTCCATCACTAAAGTCATCCTTGGCTACATTAATTCCCTACTAGATACACCCTATATTCGGCCATAGGAAGGAGACGAGAAAAGAAGATTAAGGAGGCTATCCCTTGCCTCCTTGGTGCCTTCTTCTTCTTCCCTTCTTCCTTGGTCCAAGCCAAGGAGCAACAACCCTATGGAGGATGGCCAGGCATAGGAGAAGAGCTAGGGTACACGCCTACCCTAGGAGGAATTCTTGTGGGTGGAAATCTTCCACCTTTAGCGGAGCAAGAGCACGCCCATTTAGGGATTGCCAGGAGGAGGATCACCAACTTGAAGGAGCTTTTCAAGGAAGGAGAAGGAGAACTTCTTTTCAAGCCCAGGAGTAGCTGAGCTTGGAGCAAGAAGCTTCTCTTCCTCACCAACATCAAGAGGAGGATTTGTGTTTTACTTTTTGTCTTTTTATTTTTAGAGTTAAAGCATTCCTCTACTTGTCTTGTTGTAAAATAAATTTCTCCTTAATTAAAGTTGCTTTCTTTTCAATTCTTGTTGCATCTCATTGTATTTATTGCTTTTACTTTAGTGCACTCACACTCTTTCTCTAATTACCCTAGGTCTTCACAAACGTAGGGTGAGCTTAGAGAAAGGAATTACATGTCACTTTAATATTAGCATTAGCAAGTTAGTTGCATCCATTTCCGCTTTCTATTTTGTTGTTGCCCCATTATTTGTAAATCCAAAAAAACCTTATATTCAAAAATCCAAAAAGAAAGTTGATTTCCTTATTGTCAAGCGAGAGTATTTAAAGTGTATTCTTGCCTCCTTGAACGACCCTAGATACCATCGCTATCTAGGTTTATAAACTGTAAAAGTGATTGCAAATTGGCATGTTACAATGATTTAAAAACCCTAATTTCAAACCGTGCCTTTCTCACTATCAGCCAGTACAAAACACGTGTGCTTTTGCAAGCACCACTCAAAGAGAGACACACTCAGAAAGATTTTCTAAAGATATTAGAGTGTATATTTTTTTGTTGGGTGGTTGTTCATGCTGTGGTTCAAGTAACAATCTACCACGCCAATATTTTTTTGGGGATTTTTATTTATTTTTAGATTTTTTTTGAAAGCAAGCAAATAGTCTAACCTAAGATTCATGCACGAGCCTAATTGCCATTTTTTTCTTTCTTCTTTTTTTGAAATAAAAGAATGATGAAACTACGCTAGATAAGATGATATTCACCGAGGTCTTCGTCGCACTTTACTCCCAATCTACCGACTTGGAGTGTGCTCCTCCTGCCACCTACGAGTTGGATTCCTACAACCAAATCAATTGAGAGAGAGAAGAGAGTCAGATCTTTTGAATACCACTAATGCAAGTATGAAAGCAAGAAATAAGATTCATTACCTTCCCGGCAACGGTGCCAAAAACTAACATCGAAAAAATGCGTTAAGTTTATTTGTCTGTTGCAGCATGCGATTACAACATCAATTTTGAAAAGAAGATTAGATGGTGAGTCCAAGTTTCGAACACAGGGAGGTGAGAAATCGAATCTTTTATCGCTAGCCACATGATAATTTTATTTCATTTTCTTGCGTGAAAAGAAAAGGGAGAGAGGGTGAGAGGGTAAGGTTAGAAATTCGCAGTGGAATATGGTTGCTAGCTACACATTAGAAAACCAAGCATGAAATATGATAATTGCAAGCATATGATAATCAAAGTGGGAACCTAGCTTAGAGTGCATAAAAATAACATAGGCATAATAGTAGAGATTGCTTCTTTGAATAATAAAAATCATTTTACAATCATGAGCAACAAAACTAGAGGAATGCTTGAATAAAATGCAAAATGTAATATAATGAAGAACTAGGAGCGGGTCAAGGCAACCACGAGGTGGGAGAATGTTGCGAAAATATGCATGATTTGTAATTAGGGTTTTCAAATCATTGTAACACACGAACTTGCAAATGCTTTTAAATTTCCAAACCTAGATAGTAGGGTATCTAAGATCGTCCAAGGAGGCAATTTGGTTGCAAAAATACGTCTCTCACTTGAAAATGTGGAAGTCAACTTTCTTTTTGATCTTTTTGAATATGCAATTTTTATAGTTTTGAAATAATGGGCACTTGCGAATTGTTGGCGAGAAAGAAACTAACACCTAAAGGCTAACCCTAGAGTGACGAGAATTACCTCTCCCTAAGCTCACTCTAGGCATGTGGAGTCCTAGAGTAATTAGGGAGAGGGAATGAAGAGTGATAGAAACAAAGACAACAATTGTAACAAAAATTCAAAAGAAGGCAACTTAATTAATGCAAAAGTGTTTTACACAAAACCTAATAGAGGAATGCTTCTACTACTAGCAAATAAAAATAAAGAAAATGCAAAACACTAAAGTTGCGTTTGGCAGTAGTATTAGGGTGGGATAAGGGATAAGAGGTGGGATGGGATAAGAATAGCATGGTGTTGGTCATGGAAAACTATGTGTTCACAGTTGGATTCGAAAACTCGTCATCGTAGCTCAAGTCACGAAGAAATCTGTTCAACAGATAAAATTTATACCGAAAATCCGTAAAGAAGTTTCAGGTCAAACATAGGGAGGCTACGTCGATCTCAAAATCCACAATTATATATATTTTTGTATATATATATATTTTGTTTAAAAGGAAAAATAATCACAATGGAATCAATATAAATAATAAGAGAGAGAGGGAGAGAACAATCACTTGGTATTTGAATATTGTTTTTACAGCTAAGAAAGCAGGAAATGATTACACTAGAAAGCGGGAAACTGTTACAACTAGAAAGCGGAAATTCCACTCTAGAAAGCGATAAAAGAAGGGAGAGAGATGTTATCCTCCTCGATAAATGCTTGCAGGATGAGCTAGACGGAGGCGACACTTAGAAGACGGAGACGAGGCGGGAAGAAGGAGGATGAAGTTGGAAGAATGGGAATGAGGCAACACGTCGTCGTCGTGGGATCCACTTCCGGAATGAGGGCGAAAGCTTGGGTTTAGCTCTTGAGGAGCATCCCGGGTGTGGGACAAGCTTCTCTTAAGCTTTGGAGAGGAAGAGAGGGGAAGGAAGGGATGAGAATTTCATAGGGTAGGGGTCTCCTTTTATAGTTGCAAGGATTGGGGGCAATTTGGTCATTCCATATTCAAAAACATTAAAATTAGGTCTTTAGATCATCACTAAAGGCCTGATCGTGGGTGACATGCGGTGCCCTGCTCATGCCTCCTCTCCCGTGCCTTAATGCCAAGCGCACATTCAATGGATCTCAGCCGTCCGATCAAGAGATCGGATGGCTTAAACTTCATCTCTCTCACGCCTTCTTCTACACGTGAGATCAGGCGTTCGAAGATGCGTCGAATCACGCATCTGGCCGATCGCTTCATCTGACCCATCGACGCTTGATTGGATGGCCCAAATCATTCTCTCTCGCGCGAAGGAGGTGTGCGCTGCGCCAAAATCGAATAGGCAACCTGTGGTGCCAAAGGGTCTTACCCACTACGCTATGAATGTGGATAGGCAAGAAGAGTATTCTTGTGCCTTTTAATGCTGATCGTTGGATCTTCATCCAACGACTGAGATCTCACGTCAGGTGCTCCTTCAAGAGTTGAGCGGAGGGGGGTGGCCGAGTGTGAATGATTAGGATGATACCACGTGGCACCATCTTGACCGTCCATCTTCTTTGTGTTGTAGATGGTGGTACGAATGTCGGATTGGATCGATTTTTGCACCGATAGGCTGCGATCGTCGATCCAAACCCATTTGTGTGGTCGGATTTATTGTCTGAGCTATGGATTAACACCATCTTGGCCCTAGATTCCTGAGCTTCCTGGGATTATATCTGGTGTTGCGGATGTTTGATTAGGGAAATCTTGGAGTCGTTGAGCTCTCGTCATCGTCATGATCAGATCCGTACGGTTGGATCCTTGATCTGATGCCTTGATTAAAAAGTTGCCCTGTCCCGGACCATAAAAGGAGATAATTACTATACAATTTGTATAATTTTTCCTACATGCTATGCAATATTTACAATGCATGATGCTAATATGGAACTAAGAATATGTATTAATAGACATTTTAGGTTAATCAGATGTATGCACATCACACCCCCATGCCTATCTTTTGCTAGTCCCTAGCAAAAACTATATGCTATTTATAAAAGAATTAGGTTGGATTACTCGGGCACAAGTCATTTCTAACATTAAGAAATTTTTACTTAGGAGCTGAACTTTCAAAGACACAACAGCGCCTGGGTATCTGCCAAAATGCAAACTGCGTCAAGCCCTCGCCTTATTCAAAGGAAGATCTCTTTTTCTCCTTTTTCTTCTTTTCTAATTTTTTTTAATTTATTTTTTTGGATTTTTTTTGAATTTAAGGTTACAGAGTGACTTTCTACAGTCACTCAACCTACCCAAAACTTGATGAGAACCCTAAGTTCTAAGCATCTTTTTGTGAAAGTGATACACTTGTTGATCAGCAATCAGAACAGACTTTGGGTTTCTACCCCCCTAGGTGACCTTAAAAAGAATTCTGCCTAAAAGTGTATCTATATGACTGGTAGCTTTCTCCCTACTTTTATTTTTATGGGGTCAACACAAGGGTGAATCCAGTGTATATCTCCCCGGCTTATTCTACTTCTCCGCTTCTTCCTATGTGTTTTAGGAATTTGACGTGCCTTTCTTCAGCTGGGTGCTGAACAACCTACCAATGGGCTGTTACCCACAATAACTTGCCAGCCATGCTCGTGGGGTGAAGTGTGACTTATTTCTTTTGTTTTCTCTTTTTTTTTTATCCTTTTCTTTTTCTTTTCTCTTTTGGACTTTGTTTTTCTCTTTTTTTTAGGTAGGTGGCTTCCTTGGTCTAAGATTTACCTAAAGGCAGCAGGAAAAGAATGGTCTAGTGGCTGGGCTCTGGACAAGCTACTTATGGGCTGTTACCCACGATAACTTGCCAGCCATAACACCCTAGAAGGTTCATTAGCTACCTAATTTTCGTTAAAACCGCCGAACAACAAGTCAGTGACAAATAATGTGTAGATGCTTTAGACTTAGAGTTCCCTCAAATCAGAGGGCGGGTTGATAAGTCGTATACTTATCACCTAAACTTATTTAATAAAATTGAAATAGAATTCAGGATGGTGAGGACTCGATACATAAATCCACATTTTAGTGGATACTCAGGCTGATTAAGTCTGAAGACCTGAAGGGTCTTAGTGTTCAGATCCTACTGTAATATTTCCTAAGATTGAAAAGTCCTGATGCCCAAGTATTCTTTCCTAATTCAATTTTTTTTTTATGTATATAAAAGAAAACAAGTAGAATTTACAAGAATTCCACAGAGCTGACAAATTGATTCAGAAATGAATCCACCCCCCCATGCCTAGCTGATGCAATGTCCTCATTGAGAATAAAAGACTTGAACGAAAGGTAGAATGTAGAAGATATCACCTGAATATGATGCTCAAGTTAGCTCTGAGTCAGACTGTACAACTGCTAAGTTTAATGCCATCAGCTAGGCGAAGTCCAGCCAAAGAGATCACAACATGATGAGAGCGACTGTGTCTGAGATAGGTTCTGGAACAATACGGTCAATAAAAGGCTTCAGACATTGACCGTTGACTTTGAATGAATTACCCGTCTTTGGATCATAAATTTGAACAGCCCTATTTGGAAATATCTGATCGATAATGAACGGGTCATTCCATTTCGACCTAGGTTTGCCAGGAAAGAGCTTAAGTCGAGAATCAAAGAGCCAAACTTTCTGGTTCGACTCAAAGCTCTTGCAGGAAATCAATTGGTCATGAAGAGCATTGATCTGAGCCTTATAAATCTTGGCATTCTCTTATGCGTCATTTCTAAGCTCCTCCAACTTAGATAGTTGGAGTTTCCTTGTCTTCCTAGTTAAACTCAAATCTAGATTGCATTGCTTGATTGCCCAGAATGCCCTATGTTCAATTTCTATGAGTAAATGGCACACCTTTCCATACACCAAACGAAACGGAGACATGCCGATGGGTGTTTTATACGCCGTACGGTAGGCCCAAAGAGCATCCTCAATCTTTTGAGTCCAGTCTTTGCGATCAGGCCTAACCATTTTCTGCAGAATATTCTTGATCCCCCGATTAGAGATCTCGGCCTATCCATTCGTCTGGGGATGGTAAGGTGTGGAGATTCTGTGATTAACCCCGTATTTTGACAGCAAATTATGGAACTGGGCATTAGTGAAATGAGTGCCACCACGCTGATGATGGCCCTCAGAATCTCGAACTGACTGAAAATGTTCTTCTTGACAAAATCGATGACCACCTTGTGGTCATTGGTTCGGGTGGGAATAGCCTCGATCCACTTGGACACGTAATCAACAGCGATGAGAATGTACTGGTGTCCAAATGAAGGGAGGAATGGTCCCATGAAATCGATGCCCCAAACGTCGAAGATTTCGACGGGAAGTGTTTGGTATGGTTGAGGTTTAAAAAGTTGCGTTGTAGTATAGTCGAAAAACATTCGAAACAAATACAATTTATTACTCGAAGTTTAAGTCCAAGGTCGAACACAGGGAGCAAATTAGGGTTTAGAAATCAAGATCACAACTTGAGAATTTGAATATAATATGCAATAAAAATCAATGTTATAGTGCATAAAGATAAATGTAAGCACTGAAGATTAAAGAAATTAATGTGAATAAGCACAAAATTGGACGTCTGATTTGTGAATCAGATGCCTTAAATATGTGTCTGCTACAGTGCTTGATCTTCTTTCTTCTCTTCTCTTCTCTTCTCTGGCTGCTTTCTTTCTTCTTCTTCTTTCTTTCTCTTTGATTTTGTGCCTTAGATTTTCTCTTCCTCTGCCTTCTTCTTCAGCCTTTTCCTTTTGTCAGTTCCTTCTTTTTATTTCTTTGGCGGCTCCTTCTTCTTCTGCCTTTAGTCCTTCCTTCTCTTTCTTTCTCTTTCTTCTTCAGCTCTTCAGCTCCTTAGCTTCTTCTTCAGCCTTGTCTTCCTCCTTAGCTTCCTCTTCGGTCTCTTCCTTCTTCTTCATTGGCTTCAACCCTTGGCTTCCTCTTCTTCTCCTTTCCCTGCAGAGCAAAACCTACCCCTACCTACACGCGCTCTCTTCTCCTCTTTCTCTCTTAGGTTCGCTCTCCCAGAGCCACCTTCTCGGGTAATCGGGTCGGGTACGTGCCTGGGACCAGGCCCATGACGTGCGATGGTGGGTGAGGTGTGCTGGGTCGGGTCGGATCACCAGGTTTGTGGGGGCAAGGTCATGGATGAGGTAGGTGAAGGGTGAGTGGGACCTCACCTTGTGGTAACTGAGGCGATAAGGCCTATGCAACTTTTCAATTTATTTGGGCGTGAGTGTCCCTTCGTTTCCGAGGTGGGACTATCCACGCCCAATCTTCTTGTGCACCTGCAATAGGGATGCTTTGTTTGATTGCAGTTGCAGCGTTAGCCTTCAACACCAATTAGTTGCCCGGAGTTGTGCACGAGTGTATCCCGCACGACCTGGGACTATTGGGCTGGAGCGGGCAGACCTAAAGAAGCTCGCAAGCAAGCTTCTTGTTGTTCATCAATGGCTGCGACCCTTTGGACCTGCAATCACATAAACAGCCTCGCAGCCACGTCAGAATGCTCAAGAGGCTTCGTCGAGGCACGGTAAGTACACTGCGGGGGTCGACGTGGTGTAGGACTACCTGAATGAGCGTGCCTAGGGCAACCTGTGGCCGTGTGTGCAGGTGTGTTTGGGGGCCCTTATGGGTGAGTGATGGCATGTATGGAGTGAGGGGTTACGTTCAGTGAGGTGTTGCAGAGCTTATGGGGTGGTTGGCAAGGCGGATGGAGATGCAGAGTGACAGGGATGCCTCGTTGGAGGTCTGGCCAGAGGTGAAGGCGATGATGGTGGTGGAGTGCGTCGAAGGGTGTTTTTGAGAGATAAAAAGGGGAAAAAGGAGTAGAAGGGAGAGGGAACTTATCTGGGCATAAAGATACGAAGGGGGAGGCAGGGATGGTGGCCGGCTCGTATCGCTGACGTCGGAGACGAAGGCGCTCAGTGAGGGAGGTCGACGAGGATGAAGGGGATGTAGGGGTGTCGGCGGGTGCGGCGTGATGCGGACAAGCAGGAGGAAGAGAAACCTGCCATCGGTATTGTGGCTAGGCGACGAGGGAGAGAGAGGGAAGTCGCTGGAGCTTGATGAGCCAACTGGCTGGAGGGGAAGAGACGAATTAGAGGGGTTTTTCCGATCAATTTCAAGCTTGGGAGATGCGGGGTGATTTGGGTTTGCTTAAATAGGCCTCTGAGGATGGATGTGCTTGGAAGCCAAGATTCCAAGCAAGGGAGGTTTGTCGGAGATGGCAACTCGAAAGAGACTCGAATCTCTCATGCATTCGCATGAGAGATTGGGTACCAAACAGGGCCTCAAATTAGGTTTACACTGGAGGAGATTTCTCAAATAATCTCCCTTTCAATTTTGAAGGGATTCTCTGAGAGATCAGGGAGAACTTGCCCTTGCAATCTCGCCGGAGTAGGATTCCCTCTGCTATAATGGTGAAGGGACCTAATTGCAAAGAATGAAGAAGTTAAGGGGTTTCTGCAGATATTTTCGAAAGATAGGGGTAGAAATGTAATTGGGCTGGACTTATTTGCAGAGTAGGTCAAGATGAATTTCTCTTAGGTCCAAATTTTGGTATAAACCTAATTTGGACCTAAGGAATCCAATGGTGAGGTTGGATTTTGGGTCTGACCATATTTGACTAGGTATTTATGCAAAAGCATAATTTAGGGCAAATATTTGTCTGAGACCCCATTCTAGGTCAAAATAGGTTCTAAGGGCTAAATTGAAGGTTCTAAACCCTAGAAAATATTTTTTTGTGATTTTTAGAGGGTTTAGGTGAATTTTATCCTGACCAGAACCTTGTTAAATCAAGTTGGTCTGTTTTAGGGTTACAAGAAGTTATTTAATTCCCAGAATTCACATGAACCCTTTTCTATCTGATTCAACCCACTTATTATCTTGTTAAGACCATTTGACCTATGTTTAGCCCATGAGAAAACCCATTGTTGTATTGCAATGGTAAAATTATAATTTAACCCCTTGTTTCTTGCTTTTCTCTCAGAATGATTATTCATTGAGTTAGGACCTTCAGTTGGTTATGTAGGAGCTTTTGTTCTCTTCTTTGGGTCAAAATGAGCTAGTTAGGGCTCATAATGGTGTTCCCATCAGGAAGAATTGGGTTTAGAGGCAACATATCTCTCTTAGTTATGCTCCCAAGTGCTTGGTATCAGGAACACGACCTCGAGAAATCCTGAGCATCCTTGAATAAAGACGACCAATAGAATCCAGATTGCAAAATTTTTACAGCCGTCTTTTTCCTGAAGAAGTATCCACCACACGCAGATGCATGGCAGAACTCGAGTATACTCTTGAATTTGTTCTATGGAATGCATCGGCGAATAATATGATCAAAGCTGATGCAGTACAGTTCAGGGTCCTCCCAGAAGTAATATTTGGCCTCAAATTTGAGTCTATCCCATTATTGTTTGGTCCAATCTTGGGGGATTTGACCAACGGCCAAATAATTAACGATGTCAATAAACCACGGGGTTTGGACACCTGAAACTATAAAGATGGCCTTCTCCAAAAAAGTATCAGCAATCGGAATGTCCGGACGAGAAGAATCACTTAAGAGTCTCGAAAGATGATCCGCCACCACATTCTATGCCCTGGATTTATCCTTGATTTCAAGATCAAATTCTTGAAGCAGAAGAATCCATCTAATAAGCCAGGGTTTGGCATCCTTTTTGGCCAAGAGATGTCCCAAGGTCGAGTGGTCGGTATATACTATGACACGAGACCCTAAGAGATAAGCCTTAAATTTCTCCAAAGCAAATACTACAACTAGTAATTCCTTCTCAGTAACAGTGTAATTCCTCTGGGCCTCGTCCAGAGTTTTACTAGCGTAGTAGATGACAGAGGACTTCTTGTCAATCTTCTGACCCAAAATAGCCCCGACCGCATAATCAGAAGCGTCAGTCGTGATTTCGAATGGGACTGTCCAAACCGGTGGTTGCAACACCGGACATAAGTGACTACTGTTTTAAGAAAATCAAATGCCTAACGGCATGATTCATCGAAATCAAATGGCATTTCTTTGGCGAGAAGGTTTCTCAAAGGATGAGCAACTTTCGAGAAATCCTTGATGAATCTCTTGTAGAATCCCACATGACCAAGAAATGATTGAATTTATTTTACAGTTGCGGGAGGAGGAAGTTTAGCGATAGCATCAACCTTAGCTTTATCCACTTTGATTCCCCTTTCAGAGATTACATGATCCAAGACGATGCCTTCTTTTGTCATGAAATGACTCTTCTCCCAGCTAACGACCAGTCTTGTTTTGATGCATCGTTTAAGGATCATTTCAAGATTAGCTAGACAAGAGTTGAATGATTCTCCGAAAATAGAGAAATCGTCCATGAAGACTTCCATAAACTCTCCCACCATGTCTGAGAATATGGCTAGTAAACACCTTTGAAAAGTTGTGGGTGCATTGCATAAGCCGAAAGGCATCCTACGGAAAGCAAAAGTTCCGTAGGGACAGGTGAAAGTTATTTTTTCCTGATCCTCGAGATGGATAGGGACTTGATTGTATCCTGAGTAACTGTCAAGGAAACAAAAGTACTTCTACCCAGCTAATCTTTCCAAGAGTTGATTGATGAAGGGCAAAGTAAAATGATTCTTTTTCGTGGTTGTGTTCAGCTTCCTATAATCAATACAAACCCTCCAAAAGGAAGCTGAATGAGTTGTGATAGATTCTCCTTTCCCGTTAGTCACAACAGTAATCCTGGCTTTCTTGGGAACAATTTACATGGGGCTTACCCAAGGACTATCAAAGATTGGATAAATGATTCTTGCATCAAACCACTTGATAATCTCCTTCTTGACCACTTCTCGCATATTCGGGTTTAATCTCCTCTGCATCTAGTGAGAAGGGCAGGATCCATCTTCCAAAAATACTCTGTGATTACAGTAAGATGGTTCGATCCCCCTAAGGTCATGAATGGTCCAACCAATTGCCTCCTTGTATTCCTTTATGACCTTAATCAGTTTAATCTCCTGCTCCTTTGTTAATTTAGCACTGATAATCACAGGGAGCATCTTATGTGGTCCTAGAAACTGATATTTCAGATTCTCAGGTAATGGTTTTAGTTCAAACTATGGTGGGTTGATGATTGAAGGTAAGGAAGGTGCTGATGAAGACTCATCAAGAGGAAGAGATTGAGAGTGAACAAAATCAATAACCTCTTCAGAAGGTGGCGGGTTTGCCATAGAGGGTTGCGGGTCCAAATCATCATCAGAGGAGGAACTTTCAAAAGCAAAAATTGCCAAACAAGTTTCAATATTCACATTATCATCCTCAAGTTCCTCAATAAATCCACAATCATCGAATTTGTTAATCGCCTCAAAAATATCCAATTTCATTCTTTGATCCCCAAAGGTGATTTCCATGCTACCACTCTCACAGTTAATGTTGGCCTTGGCGGTAGCTAGGAACAGATGCCCTAGAATGATGGGCGTGTTCCTTAAATTCTCAGGTACATCCATATCAAGGACACGGAAATCTATTGAAAAATAGAAATCCTTAACCTTGACAATAACATCTTCAATAACGCCTCACGGATTTGTGACCGAACGGTCCACTAACTGCAGTGTTATTGAAGTTGACCGAAGTTCGGCGAAGTTCACCTAATCCGAACTTCTCATAGAGAGAAGTCGAAATTAGGTTAATGGATGCACCCATATCCAACAGTGCTCTATCAAAGGTGTAATCTCTGATGACACAAGAATCAAAGGAGCACCTGGATCTCTCTTTTTCTGTGGGAGGTGGTGCAGGATAACAGAACTAGCCTGCTCGGAGAGTACCACCTTCCTCGAAACAGATTCTCTCGACTTACGCTTTTGTGTACATAAATCCTTTAAAAATTTCGCATAAGCCGGTATACGTTTGATAGCGTCGAGGAGCAGGATATTGATCTCAACATTCTTGAATATATTCAAGAGCTCCTCATTACTATCAACAGGCTTCTTCTTCCTAGGTTTAATCAAGGCCTCAGGAAAAAGAACATGAGTCAGATCTTTGGAATCAGGTTCCTGAGCCTTGATTTCTTCTTCGGAGTTCTCCTTTCTCTCCTCAGACTTTCCAGGATTTGGTAGATCAGAATAGTGCAGTTGTGGATCTTGAGTTTGTTTTCCACTCCTCAAAGTAACTGAATTAGCCGATGCATACAGGTTTGGGTCTTGGGGAGGGGTAGGAAAGATTGGAGGGGCTTCATTGGCCAAAAACCTTTGATTTGAGGAAGTAGAAGAGGAAGGACCCTGCTCAACCACCTGAGCATGTGTGTACGGGTCCCTCTGATTCCTGTACCCATGGGCTTGATTGCCCGGATTCTGAAAATTACGAGGGTTGGGTACAGGTTGAGATGGTAGAGATCCGGGTTGAAGAGAATTAGCTATAAATCCGGTTTGCAAGTTATCCAGCGAAGTTTTCATTTAATGCATGAGCTGGAGCATAGATCCTTGCATCTCTACCATTTGTTCATTCAAATCAGCTTGCCCTATGGGTTGACGGGCATTCCAAGTTGGCTGATTGACCTGATTCGGGGTAGCTGAGTGTAAACGTGACCCTGACCCATTGGTCATTGCGGAGCATAGTTGCTGGGTTGGAATTGGGTCTGTTGCCCTGGGTTTTTCCAAGAAAAGTTAGGGTGGTTCCTCCAACCCGGATTGTAAGCATTAGAGTAAGGGTTGGACCTAACATTCTCTTGTATAGCATAGACATCCTCATAGGGTGAGGATGGAGAGAAAGAAAGGGATGGATCAGAGAAACTAGGATCAAAGGTCCCAGTTTGGAACCTGTGGGGTTCCGAATAATGCTAACTCATAGGTGGAGCCGCATCAAGTTGAATCACGAACTCCCGTCCAGAAGGAGATCACGAAGAAATCCGTTCAACAGATAAAATTTATACTGAAAATCCATAAAGAAGTTCCGGGTCGAACATAGGGAGGCTACGTCGATCTCAAAATCCATAATTTTTTTTTTGTTTAAAAGGTGAAATAATCACAATGGAATCGATATAAATAATAAGAGAGGGAGAGGGAGAGAATAATCACTTGGTATTTGAATATTGTTTTTACAACTAAGAAAGTGGGAAATGATTACACTAGAAAGTGGGAAAATGTTACAAGTAGAAAGAGGGAAATTCTACTCTAGAAAGCGATAAAAGAAGGGAGAGAGATGTTATCGTCCTCGACGAATGCTTGGAAGACGAGCTGAACGGAGGTGACACCTAGAAGACGGAGGATGAGGCGAGAAGAAGGAGGACGAAGTCAGAAGAATGGGAATGAGGCAGCATGTCATTGTCGTCGTGGGATTTAGCTCTTCCGGAACGGGGGCGAAAGCTTCGATTTAGCTCTTGAGGAGCATCTTGGGTGTGGGACAAGCTTCTCTTAAGCTTGGGAGAGGAAGAGAGGAGAAGGAAGGGATGAGAATTTCGTAGGGTAGGGGTCTCCTTTTATAGTTGCAAGGATTGGGGGTAATTTGGTCATTCCACATTCAAAAACATTAAAATCAAGTCTTTAGTGACGGATTTATCCGTCACTAAAGGTCTGATCATGGGTGATGTGTGCACGCCCCACGCGCACCTCCTCCTCTCCCGCGCCTTAACGCGAAGTGCAAGTTTAATGGATCTCAGTCGTCCGATCAAGAGATCAGACGGCTTAAACTTCATCTCGCTCGTGCTTCTTCCATGCGTGAGATCAGGCGTTCGAAGATGCGTCAAATCATGCATCTGGCTGATTGCTTCATTTGACCTGTCAACACTTAATCGGATGGCCCAAATTGCACTCTCATATGCGTTGCACCAGAATCGAACGGGCGGCCTGTGGCGCCAAAGAGTCTTACCCACTACGCTATGCGTGTGGATAGACAAGAAGAGTATTCTTGTGCCTTTTAATGCTGATTGTTGGATCTTCATCCAACGGCCGAGATCTCACGTCAGGCACTCCTTCAGGAGTTGAGTCGGGGGGGGGTGGCTGGGTGCGGATGGTTAGGATGATGCCATGCGGCACCATCCTGATCGTCCATCTTCTTTGTGTTATAGATGGTGCCACGGATGACGGATTAGATCGATTTTTGCGTCATTAGGCTGCGATCGTCAATTCAAACCCATCTGTGTGGTCAGATTTATTGTCTGAGCTATGGATTAACACCATCATGGCCCTTGATTCCTAAGCTTCCTGGGATTATATCTGGTGCTACGGATGTCTGATCAGGGCGATCTTGGAGTCATTGAGCTCCCGTCATCGTCATGATTAGATCCGTAGGGTTGGATCCTCGGTCTGAAGCCCTGATTAAAAAGTTGCCCTGTCCTTGACCATACAAGGAGATAATTACTATACATTTCGTACAATTTGTCTTACATGCATGATTATGCATGTTATGCAATATTTACAATGCATGATGCTAATATGATACTAAGAACATGCATTAATAGACATTTTAGGTTAATCAGATGTATACACATCACATGGGTTCCAAGAAGTTCACTCTTCCCACATATATTCTCTCTTTCCATCACATCAAAACCCACTAATAATCTCTTTTTTACATATAACTCAAAAAATACTACCTAATAATTAAAATCCATCACATCAAAACCCACTAACTCTCTCTCCTCTCTCACAAAACCAACATACCAATCATTACAATTCCTCAAACCAAACACCTTTTATACTTATTCACTCCTATTCTATCCTGATATAGCACTATCCCCCTACCAAATATAGCGTAATCCACTAAATGTTGGTGAAGAAGTGAGGCTCTTGCTCCAACTACGGCTGCTCCCGCAATCAAAAAGAGCTCCTTCTCCTTCTCCTTGCAAAGCTCCGCCAAGGTGGATGGAATTCCACCTTCAAATGCTCCTCCAAAGGTGGCATGGACCACCTTCAAATTCTCCTCTAGGGGTGGTTATGTACCACCCTCAAATCCTCCTTCTAGGGTAGGCGTGTACCCTAGGTCTCCTTCCAATGCCTGGCTTCTTCCCTTGGCTAGCATGGGCTCAAGAGAGAAGAGGGGAAGTCACTAATAGGACAGACTATCCCCTTAATCTTCTTCTTCTCTTTGCCTTCTATGTAGGTGGAAGTATAGGTAGAAAATATGTAGCCAAAGGTGCTTTAATGGTGGTGGGTGGTGGTCTTTTTATAGGTGTGGAAGGGGGCTAAGGGTAGTTAGTGGATGGAGGGTTAGGATGGCTTGTAGAGGGTGGTTAGGAGATCTTAGGGTGGATAATGGGTGGCGCCAAATGAGGGGATGCATGGCAATTTGGCGCCAACCCTAGGTAGGGACTAGGGTTAAGGGTTATGGTGGTAGGGTTAGGTGGCGTGTAGGACATGTGTAGGGTTAGGATGGAGTTGTAGGGTGGTGGTTGGTGTATGGAGGGTGGATATAAGGTGGCGCCAATGGGAAGGTTGCATGAGGTGGTGGCTACTGTGGGTTTAACTGGAGTCGGCGTCACTTTATGTTGGTTAAGGGAGAGGGTAAGGTGGCGCCACTAGATGAAGGGTTAGGAGAGGTTGGAGGGTGGTGTGTAGGGTGTAGATTGGAGGTGGTGTTGGCGCCAATTTGTAGGGGTGTGGGTAGGATATTTTGGCTCCAACTAGGGTTGGTTAGGAGGTGGTTATGGTGGTGGATAGATGCTGGCGTCAAGGGTAGGTGTTCTAGAAGGGGTTAGGTGGGTGGTAGGGATGACTTTAGGTGGTGATGTGTAGGGCTAGGATTTAGGTTTGTGTTGGTACCAACATGAAGGGATGCATGTGGTGTTTTTGGCACCAACATGAAGGGATGTGATGAGGTGGTAGTTGGTGTGGGTTGGCACCATTTTGAGTGGGTTAGGTTTGGGTTTGGTTGGGGTTAAGGGGAAGGAGTGGACGACCATATAGGTGGAGCTTGTTGGGAGCTTAGCTAAGCTAGCATAGGTAGTAGAGTGGACATGGTGGAGCTAGGGTTTTATGAAGGAGGAGCTGGAGAAAATAATCTGGAGCTGGTGATTGCTGTAGTTGGAGCTGAATCTACTGAGGCAGCTTCATGGGGAGCTCAACTACTTAGCTAAGCTACCTAGTTTTTACGCTTATAGCTAGGCCTGGGTAGTTGAGCTAAGTTGAGTTGGCCTTAACCTAGCTGGAGCTAAGTTGAGCTGGAACTGCCTCTGATGAGAACTCCAAAGCTAGCTAAGCTACTAGTTGATAAGTAGGAGCTTAGCTAGCATGGAGTTCAACTTCCATGAGTTGGGTGGAGCTGGGATGAGCTGGGCCTAAGCTGAGATGGACTCCTGTCAACTTAGTTGAGCTAGCTTGACCTCCTAGTTAATTGATGGCAGCTAAGATGAGCTAGACTCAACTAGGATGAGCTGGATCAAAGCTGGCTTGAGCTGAGATGAGTTGCCCTGAGCTGTCATTCAGCTAAGATAAGCTAAATGGAACTAACTCTAATCCAAAGGAGATGGTATCCAGCCATGATGAGCTGAAATTAGCTGAGTCCTAGCTTGATTGAGCTTCTCCTTCACCAATTACCTTCAAGAGTGCTAGGGTTTTAGATATCTGTTAATCTTTTTGTCCCTAACACTCAAAGAAACACATTAGAAACATAATAAAAAGTGCAATGCATGCCTAACTTAATTGATGCCTAAATGCAACCCAAAAAACCCATTTGCGGAGCGAAATCCTAAGAGATAGGTTTGTTTTAATGCATAAGAATGATGATAAACTAGCGTTATCACACTCCTATGCTTATCTTTTGCTAGTCTCTTAGCAAAACTTTAATTTTTACAAAATAGAGTTTTGGGGAAATCTAATTTTTTTTACTTTTGAGGAGAAAGAGGTTACGGAACCTTGGTTGATCAAAACATGGGAGGTACAGGATTTATTAAAGATAAACATTAGGATTTTTTTTCGGATCCAAAAATTAGACAAAAACAAGATCAATATATCCTCCAAAGATTTCATAGATTAACCCCTCATTAATTCAGATGACTTGAAATTTTTTCTTTTAGGATTTTTCTGGCTCTTGAATCTGATTCGCAACTTGCAATAATCTTTAAAACCTTGTATCCGTGCTTGTGAGAAGCCAACATTTGTAAGGGAGTGTTTTTAGTTTAAAACCTTTTTTTTCTTTTTCCCCATGCTTATTTTTAGCCTAGTCTTATAGCAGATGTGTCGAGATCATCATTCCCGTTACCAATCCTCGAGGGGGCTCTTGTGCCAGTACTTCGAGATAGCATTGTCCACGAGACCACCCAGGAGCTCACAACCCCAAAACATAATGCGGTGTAGAGGGGTGCTCCAAGCAAACTAAAGCTCTTTCTCTGACACTACAGGTAGAGCACCATCTAAGACACTTGAGCTGCAAAAATGTGCTTTAATGCTCCATCTAAAGATATGAAATATCGATATGGAGCAGCGTCAAGGCGGTAACATGTTGACATCACATCCTCAAAGGAGGCATTTTCCCCCATATCGGTGGTGGGAACTCAAACCAATGATCTGCGTTAGACTTTTATTAAGGCCAAACAAGGGAGTTTTTCTAATTTTTAGTTGTTTTTAGGTGTTGGCTTGTGTGTGAAATTTGACACTGGAAGTTTTCCATGAAATGCAAGTTTTGAGTTAGAAACTAAGCCAGATACTTTCCATATTACAAAAGAGGATCAAGTCATCTGAACTATCATGAGTTCAGGTGCAATTTTTGAGAAGGATATCTGATCTAGTCTAAAGGAAGACCCTGAAATTCTAATGATCAGATCCGTATCCTTGTCCCAAGTTTGTTAAAGATAGAATCCCATTGCACCACAAGTAAGTTTTCAACCTTAGTCCCAATTTCAGAATGTTCCTCAAAAAGTTTTTTTTCTTTTTTAGCATTTTATTTTGAGTATGCATGCAGGAAAATAAAACAAAATGACTAAAGAAAAAAAAGAATGTTTTTAGGTTTTGAATATCTGAAATCGATCATCAAAATTTTAAAAACACCCCCCATGCTTAAGATATGTAATGAACTCATGCATTAGGAGGGAAAAAGGAATCACCTTAGTGAAAGGTAGTCGGGTTTAGGATAGTCAAAACCTGGAAAAAAAAAGAAAAAGAAAGCAAGAAAAATGATGGGTTACCTCCCATTTAGTGCTATCTTTTATGCCATTTAGCCGGGCGTAGTGTGCATCAGTGATCACTAGTGGTCGGGTCGGTTAAGTCGAAAGATTCTGAAGGAAGTTTCGAGACATGATCCAAATAGGGCTTTAAACGTTGGCCGTTGACTTGAAAATTCATATTAGTTTTTGGATCAAAAAGATTAATGGTTTCGTAAGGATATGTTTTAAGGACAATAAAGGGGCCGGTCCATTTTGATTTTAACTTGCCAGGAAAAATACATAATCTTGCATTAAAAAGCCAAGTGAGTTGATTGACGTCAAAATGTTTCCGAACAATGTACTTATCATGAAATTTCTTTGGTCAGTCTTTATAAATCCACGCATTTTCATAAGAAAAATTATGTAATTCCTCCAATTTAGTTAATTGTAATTTTATGTGAATATCGATGTCAGATAAATCCATGTTTAATTGCTTTATTACCCAGAAAGCCCTATGTTCAAGTTCTACCAGGTGATGGCATGCCTTCCTAAAAATTAGATGGAAGGGAGACATGCTGAGCAAGGTTTTGAAAGTGGTACGATAGGCCCATAAAGCATCATTCAACTTGTTGGACTAGTTTTTACGATCGGGCCTAATCGTCTTTTGTAAAATATTTTTGATTTCCCAGTTAAAAACTTCTGCATGGCATTTTGTTTGGGGGTGATAAGGTGTGAAAATTTTGTGATTAACCCCATATTTAGAAAGAAGGTGACATAATTGTGAGTGAGTGAAGTGTGATCCTCCATCATTGATAATGGCCTTAGGAATGCCGAATCTTGAGAAAATATTTTTCTTAATGAATTCGACAACCACACGGTGATCATTAGTGCGGGTGGGTATTGCTTCAATCCATTTAGATACGTAGTCAACTACGACTAGTATATATAAATACCCACCAGAGTTGATGAATGGTCCCATGAAGTTGATGCCCCATACATAGAAAATTTCAACCTCTAAAATTGGATTAAGGGGCATCATATCCTTCTGAGTCATGTTGCCGATGCTCTAGCCACGCACCAAGGACTGAACGAAAGAATGAGCATCTTTGTGCAGGCTGGGCCAGAAGAATCCAGAATTAAGTATCTTAGTTGCAATTTCCTTGCCCGAAAAATGTCTGCCACAGACCATTGAATGACAATGTGTCAGAATATCATGGATTTATGAATCAAGGACACATCGTTTAATGACCTAATCAGCATAAATGTGGAAAAGGTTGGGCTCCTCCCAAAAATAGTATTTAATGTCAGCAAAGAACTTATTTCTTTTGGTTTTTGGCCAATCAGAGGGGATTCGTTCTGTTGCTAGATAGTTTGCAATGGATGCAAACCAAGGGAGGGTGTTGGTAGCTAAGATGCTTTCATCAGGGAAGTGATCAGGGGGGTTCATCATGTCATTCATCATAAGACGAGAGAGATGGTCGGCCACTACATTTTGCGATCCCTCCTTATACTTGATTTCCAGGTCAAATTCCTAGAGCAGCAGCATCCAACAAATAAGGTGGGGTTTCACATCTTTTTTAGTCAACAAATATTTAATTACTGAGTGGTCGATATATACACCGACATGTGACCCCAAAAGATAAGATGGAAATTTTTCTAGGGCAATGACAATGTCAAGAAGTTCTTTTTTAGTAACCATGTAATTCCATTATGCATCATCAAGGGTTTTTCTAGCATAATAGATCACAATGGGCTTCTTGTCAACTCTTTGCCCTAGAATGACCCCCACAGCAAAATCTGAGGCATCAGTCATGAGTTCAAAAGGACAATTCCAGTTAGGTCCCTATAAAATTGGTGCCTCAGTAACATCCTTCTTCAACCTCAAAAAACTCTCAAGGAATTTGGCATTGAAATCGAATGGCTAGTCTTTAGTAAGTAACTGACTTAAGGGCTTGGAGATTTGGGAAAAGTTTTTAATGAAACGGCAGTAGAAACCCACATGCCCTAAAAAAGAGCAGATCTGTTTCATAGTAGTGGGCGATGGGAGCTTAGAGATGGCATCAATTTTTGCTCTATCTACTACAATTCCTTTTTTAGAAATAACATGGCCCAGGACAATACCTTCCTAGACCATGAAATGACTTTTTTCCCAACTGAGGACAAGATTAACTTCTATGCATTTTTGAAGAGTTCTTTCAAGATTTCGGAGACAAAGGTCGAAAGAATCTCCAAAAATAGAGAAGTCATCCATGAAGACTTCCAAACATTCACCTACTAGGTCTGAAAATACTACAAGCATGCACCGTTGAAAAGTTTCCAGTGCGTTGCAAAGATAGAAGGGCATTCTTCGGAAAGAAAAGGTTTCAAAGGGGTAGGTGAATGTAGTTTTGTCTTTGTCCTCAAGATGGACCGCTACTTGATTATAGCCAGAATACCCATCAAGAAAATAATAGTATTCATGCTCGGCTAACTGCTCCAAGATTTGATCAATAAAAGGGAGAGGAAATGGTCCTTCTTGGTGGTGGTGTTTAATTTTCTATAATCAATGCATACGTGCCAAGAAGAAGCGGTCCTAGTGGCTATGTTTTCCCCATTTTCATTGGTGACAACTGTTAGTCCACCTTATTTGGGAACGACTTGAGTTGGACTAACCCACAAGCTATCAGAAATGGGGTACATGATATCAGCATCAAACCACTTTATAATCTCCTTTTTTATCACCTCCTGCATAGAATGGTTGAAGCGCCTTTATGGTTGGTGGGAGGGGTGAGAATCATCCTCTAAATAGATGCAATGAGTGCAATAGGATGGACGAATACCCTTGAGGTTAGAAAGGGTCCACCCAATAGCTTTTCGATTTTTACTTAGAACCTGGAGAAGTTTTTCTTCCCATGCTCTAGTAAGTTTAATAATTAAGGGTAGGGTCAGCTTTGGACCCAGGAAAAGATATTTAAGGGAGTCGAGCAAGGGTTTTAACTTTAGTTGTGGGCCTGGCTCCAAAAGAATTTCTACTTTAGAAGTTAGTGGTAAAGTGAGAGTGAAGGGGTCAGATGGGGAGTTAGCTGAAGAGTGTGTGGTTAGCGTGGGAGGGTGGGAAGAAGTGGATTGTTCAGGAATCGTGTTAATGGCAAATAGGAACCCAAGTGTGAAATCTGCAAAGTTTCCTCCACTATATTTTCCATTTCTAAATCCGAGTTATCAAAGAAATCAAGCTCTTGGAATCACCTAAAAGCTTGGAAAATATTTAGGGTAACAGATTCACCGCCACACATGATCTTCATCTTACGAGAATCACAATCAATATTGGAGTGGGCGGTGGCTAAGAATGGTCTTCCAAGAATTATAGGGGCAAACTTTAAAGCTTCTGGTACCTCTATGTCCAGGACTAAAAATTCTACTGCAAATAGACAATTTTTGACCTAGACAAGGACATCCTAAAAAATTTCCCTTGGTTTAATTGGAGATTGGTCTGTTAATTGAAAAGTAACCTCAATAGGCTTTAATTTGCTATTCTTAAATTCCTAAAAAACAACTGTGGGGATAAGATTAATCGAGGCACCGAGATCTAGTAAAGTGCAATCAAAAGAAGTGTCATTAATGACAACTTGAATCAGGGGTGCACCTAGATCTTTCTTCTTAAGAGGTAGTTTTCTCTGTACAACTGAGCTAACTCTCTCTGGGAGGATCACCTTTCCAAGGTTTTGAGGTTGCCTTTTGGGAGTACACAAATCTTTCAGAAATTTGGCATAGGCATGGATATATTTTATGGCATCTAGGAGAGGGATATTAATTTCTACTTGCCCAAAAAGATCCATTAATTCCTTATCAGTGGGCTCGGATTTCTTCTTCTTGGTGTGTGAAGAGTGAAGGGCTTGTGGGAAAGGTATTGGGTTTTCCTATTTTGCATTAATAGGTTCCTGAATAGGGTTAGAGGAAGAGGGAGAAGAGTTGATCTTTTTTTTCATTGAAGCGGGTTTCTTTAGCAGGCAGGGCATCTTGAGTGGTTTTCCTATTCCTCAAAGTAACTGCATTGGCAGTATGATTGTTTCTAAGAGGAGGACGGGAAGCCTGAATGTTATTGAAACCCAGGGGATGCTGAGGTGCTGGGTGAATGGGCCGTCTGGGATATCCATCTTGGAACTGATTCTGTTGATTATTCGGATTGAGCATGGGTTGGGAAGGTAAATTGCCTGCAGGTCGATGACAAGGAGTAACCTTAATTAGATGTTGCAAGTTAGTTATCATGCGAGTTACTTTCATCATTTGATTCTGCATACCTTGCAAAGTCTTCATGACCTGGGTATTAATATCTTCCTGGGATGGTCTAGGTTAATATGCGGATTGCCCATAATTCCAAAATTGATTTTGTTTCGGAAATGGAATCGGGTTCGAAGCTTTCCAGGAGTGATTCGAGTTGGTCCTCCTGTTTTAATTGTAAGTGTTGGAGGCGTTTCTAAATTTCTCCTAGAGGGCATAAATATTTTCTGTGGTGGGATCAAGAATATTCTAATTCAGATAATCAAAATTCCCAATCAAATCTTATGTAAAATCAGCTGAAAACTGCCGACCAGCAGATGTGGCATCAATGTTGTGCAGATTTTCTCTTCTGAGAAGTTGTGGAGTGTTAGTGTGTGGAGAGTTAAAGTGTGGAGAATTAAGGTGTGGAGCTTGTTTGTGAGTAAGCTTTTCTTCCATTTTTTTTTGGTGTATTTGCATCTGGTCCAGTTGTTGAGCTATCAAATATAGATCATCTTGAGTGACTAGAACAAAGGTGGATTTGGATTCAATTTCATTGACTCTGTGTCTTGGGTTTTGAGTTCTACCAAAAGTGTACAATGAAGTCATATTAAATGAGTTTTCACTTATTTCTTCAAAAAGGAGGTAGGCACTTTCAGCATCTTTATTAAGGAAATTGCCCCACATGAGGCATCCACAAATCTCTTTAATTGATCTTGTAATCCATGATAGAAGATCTGCACTAACTGCCATTGTGGAATTTCATGGTGGGGACAACTTCTTAGAAGTTCTTGGAATCTTTCCCAAGATTCATGGAAGGGTTTGCCATTTTTTGTTGAAAGGTCCTTATGGATCTTCTTAAAGCATTAGTGTGACCGATCGGAAATTTTTTTTAAGAAAAACACTCTTTAATTGGGGCCAGGTGGTGATAGGGTGTCCAACCATTCTAAACCAGTGTGAAGCTTTATCTTTTAAAGAGAGAGGAAAAAGTCTAATTAACCACATGTCTTTCTGCACATTGCGGTAATGGGTGGTTTAAGCGAGGACAGTTAATTCCTCGAGATGACAAAAAGGGTCCTCTCTCGAAAGACCATGGAAATGTTTGATTAGGTTTAGAATGGCTGGTTTGATCTCAAAATCCCTTGTGGTATGACCACCTCAGGTCTTCCCTCATAATTGGAAGGATCATAAAAATTCTTGAGAGGAACGACAGGCTGCTGATGGGGTGGTGGGTTTTGCCCTTGGTTGGCTAGGTTCCTCATAGTTCTAGCCAAATTTTCTTAGTTTTGTTGCAGTCGAACCAACTGGTCGACCATAAAGGCAAAGGGGTTTGTATTTTGAGTTTGAATTTGAGGGCCACCTGGCCCTACAGAATTTTCTGGTTGCTCCAAATGAGGGAGGTTAGGGATGGAGAAGTCAGCTTGTGGGTCGGCTGATGGGTTAGAAGTGGAAGCAGAATTTTTTTGTCGATTTTTTGGGTTTTCCATATTAAGAGTAGAGGAAGAAGAAGAAAACAAAGACTTTCTGGTGTGGGAGGCAAAATCAGATGGTCCCTCAAGATGTGGGTTCTGGGACCTTCGCCCGTGCATGCACTTTTTTTCTTGGGAAGAAATGGAGCCGAAGAGAAAAGAGAGAGATGAGAGAAAGTGTGCAATTCAAACAAATAAGCCTAGTCTTGTCTTAAGGTTGACTCCTTAAAACCTAAGACTTGGGAACCCAATAAGTAAGAAATCAATAAGAGAATCCAATTCTAAAAGAGAGCATGGCTAGACTAAAGAGGTGGATTGGGCCTAAGCATTTCCTAGAAAACCAAGGGCTTGCATAAGCCCACACCCGTTATTTGACTTCCCTCTAAGTCTGATGTCACGTTGTCTAAAGGAAGTAGGAGCGCTTAGTGATCCTTAAATATTGGATATCAAGCCTAAAAATGGATGAAGTCCTTAAGTGGTCAAGTGACTACTTGTTTAAGTTAGGCTTGGGTGTCTAAAACTACACGGGAATGTAGAGGGCGTTAATTGGGGTAATGCCCTATTATTTAAATTTTTTACGGTGTGTGCAAGATTGGAAAGGTGATTCCAATTTCAAACAAGTTGACACACAAATTAATGTATTTCTGCTTTTAGGATTTGCTTTAGCTTAGTGTGTTTTAGGGTTTTTCTCTTTAAGTATTCAAACAAGTTTGAAAATCCACAAAAAAAAGGAAATTAGGTTGTATTGGTGAAGATAAGTTTTCTTTAATTTTCTGGTTTCTAGAAATGGAAAGAAACCCTAATCAATTTAATTCTAAGTAGAAATTTAACCACCAATGAGTTTGCTTTTGGCTTTCAATTTAGGTAGCGGTCCAAACAATTCAAACAACACCACTACTGTAAGGAAAATCAAACAAGGATTCCAAAAAATATTTTTTGTGATTTTAGGAATTTGTTTCATATTTTTTTAGAATTTTTCTTTCTGCTGATGTCAAAATCCAGAAATGATACTTGATGGTATTTTGGACTTTTCAGTCACATCACCAGCCTTAGAAAATTTCTGTTATTTTATGTGATGTGTATAATTTCACAAGAATTCTAGAAAACTAAATTTCATAAAAATTGGATGAGTATAAAAATTTCTAAAATTCGTGGATAGTAGCAAAATAGGAAGATTAGAGCAGATGACCCCTCTGGAGTCCATGAATTTTTAAAAATCTTATACAAATCTAATTGCTTAGAAATTTAGAATAGATGTTCCTTACTTAATTTGGAATCACTGGGTGAAACTTCAAGATTTTTAGAGGCTTGTGGTGTTGGCAATTGATTTTTGAAGTCCAGACAGAAGTCTGGATTTGAAAATCAAAACACCAACACTTGAGGTGGAGTAGTGTTTAATGATGCAAATAGTAATCAATTGCATTTTAAATGAAACCACTTCACTTAACTTAATTGTTTGAGATCCTAAAAATCATGTTTAATGTGTTTTGATAGTTTTTAAGTCTTTGTGTGACTAAAAAGAGGAACCAACCTGAATTTTCCTGGGAAGACAAGGAATTTCAGTTCTTCCTTCCAAAATCCCTCTTTCTTCCTGTAGTTCCTACACACATGAGAGAGAGAAAGATAAGGGGATGAGATCCACTTATCAAGTAAGAGACTAAATGAATGCAAAGCCATGCCTCCCTGGCAACAGTGCCAAAAAGTGTTGCGAAAATACGTGTGATTTGTAATTAGGGTTTTCAAATTGTTGTAGCACACGAATTTGCAAACACTTTTAAATTTCTAAACCTAGATAGTGGGGTATCTAGGGTCGTCCAAGGGGGCAATTTCGTTGCGAAAATATATCTCACTAGAAAATGTGGAAATCAACTTTCTTTTTTATCTTTTTGAATATGTAATTTTTATAGTTTTGAAATAATGGGCACTTGCGAATTGTTGGCGAGAAAGAAACTATCACCCAAAGGCTAACCCTAGAGTGACAAGAATTACCTCTCCCTAAGCTCACTCTAGGCACGTGGAGGCCTAGAGTAATTAGGGAGAGAGAGTGAAGAGTGCTAGAAACAAAGACAACAATTGCAACAAAAATTCAAAAGAAGGCAACTTAATTAATGCAAAAGTGTTTTACACAAAACCTAGTAGAGGAATGCTTCTACTACTCGCAAATAAAAATAAAGAAAATGCAAAACACTAATCCACTGAATGTTGGTGAAGAAAAAAGGCTTTTGCTCCAACTGCGGCTACTTCCGCAATCAGAAAGAGCTCCTTCTTCTCCTTCTCCTTGCAAAGATCTTCCAAGGTGGATGGAATTCCACCTTCAAATGCTCCTCCAAAGGTGGCGTGGACCACCTTTAGTTTCTCCTCCAAGGGTGGGTGTGTACCACCCTCAAATCCTCCTCCTAGGGTAGGCATGTACCCAAGTCTCCTTCCAATTCCTGGCTTCTTCCCTTGGCTAGCATGGGCTCAAGAGATTAGAGAAGAGGGGAAGGCACCAAGGGGATAGAGTGTCCCCTTAATTTCTTCTTCTTCTTCTTCTCTTAGCCTTCTATGTAGGTGGAAGTATAGGTAGAAAATATGTAGCCAAAGGTGCTTTAATGGTGGTGGGTGGTCTTCTTATAGGAGTGGAAGGGGGTTCAGGGTAGTTAGTGGATGGAGGGTTAGGATGGCTTGTAGAGGGTGGTTAGGAGATCTTAGGGTGGATAATGGGTGGCGCCAAATGAGGGGATGCATGGAAATTTGGCACCAACCCTAGGTGGGGACTAGGGATAAGGGTTATGGTGGTAGGGTTAAGTGGCGTGTAGGACATGTGTAGGGTTAGGATGGAGTTGTAGGGTGGTGGTTGGTGTATGGAGGGTGGATATAAGGTGGCGCCAAAGGGAAGGTTGCATGAGGTGGTGGCTACTGTGGGTTTAACTGGAGTCGGCATCACTTTATGTTGGTTAAGGGAGAGGGTAAGGTGGCGCCACTAGATGAAGGGTTAGGATAGGTTAGAGGGTGGTGTGTAGGGTGTACATTGGAGGTGGTGTTGGAACCAATTTGTTGGGGTGTGGGTAGGATATTTTGGCACCAACTAGGGTTGGATAGGATGTGGTTATGGTGGTGGAGGGATGCTTCAAGTTGGTGCCAAGGGTAGGCATTCTAGAAGGGGTTAGGTGGGTGGAGGTGCTGCTACGCACGGCACAGGAGAGGAGGGGGCGTGCAGTCGCACACGCGAATTGCTGCTGGAGGTGATGCGTGCCCAGGCATGATGGAGGCGTGCTCTCAGTGCACGTAGGTGTGGCGATGGCATGTTGCTGGTGCTGCACGCTGGTGTAAGGACACACACGGTGAGGATGGGAGAGGATGGTGTTACGCGATGGATCAACGAGGGGGCGCGTGTGGCAGGGGCACTGCTGTGGCGCGTTAAGGTGGTGGTGGGTTCTTCTTTTGGTGAAGAAAAAAAAAGAAATTGAGGAAGAAGAAGAAAGAAGAAGAAGATCGGGTGGCTGTTGGGAGGTCAGACGTCTAGGAACATTCTCAAACATCTTAAATGAGCATGGATGGCTATTGACACGTGGTTATGTCGGTGGTTGCTGGTGTTGGTGATGGTGGTAGTGCACTATAAGGTGCTCACGGTCATATGCACAAGCCAACGGTGGCGCAGCAGTCTGTCACCCTGCCTGCCTGTGGTGGTGTGGACTTATGCTCGCGGTTGAAGCCGGTAGTGGTGGAATGAATGGAGGAGAGCTTGACTCTCTGTGCAGTAGTGGATCGGGGGTGATGGCCTGCCGGTGATGGAGCAGCTGGAGTCTTCTTTTATGCTGCAGGAGGAGGCATGCAGGCAGATGTTGGTTGAAGAAGAGGTGAAGCGACGAACATCGTGGGGAACAGATATCCATGATTGTCACTTGTGCATTATAGCTAGTGCAACTCTCCTACATGCATCAGTTGGAGATAAAATAAAGAAAAGAAATGGGGGGTTATTTATATGCAAACTCTCAATTTCTATGTTAAAACCAAACAATACATGTAATGCACTCACAAGCTATTCTAACTTAATTCTAAATGCATTTAATTATGAATGTATTGCATGAATTATGAGATTAAGTGAAAAACATAAACTAATATATTTACACCCTAGCGCATGCTTAATAAATGTTAAAGATAACTTAATATCTTGGCATTGAAATGCCTAAATAGCCCACAAATATGGGCTCATCAAATGCCCCCATGCCTAGCGTTTGCTAGTCCCTGGCAAATTCAAGCAATAACCCAGCCCTTCAAGTGGACTAGCAAACCCAGTCGGTCTTCTTTTAGAATCATGTTAAGTTTAGACTTTAGACCTAAGGTTCTTAAGTAGTTGCTAAGTTACAAACTAGGTCGGCTAAGGATGAGTTGCAGGCGTAGGTTTCCCTGATTTCTAACTCTACCCTAGGGTTTATTAGTCCCAGGGATTAAAGAATCCGTGCATGTGCAATGGTCTGATTTATTTGAGGTTGGTATGATTGCCAACCTAGAAAGAGGATTTTTTTTTCTTTTCGGTCATATATATATTTTTGTTTGATTCCTCTAAGTCTAACCTTAGATTGGCTATCAACACGGTCTGTGTTGGATTCATTGTCCCCATCACCGAACCTCGAAGGGTGCCTAGCTTTCGATGCTTCGAGATAGCATCACGCATAGCGACCCCAAGAACTCCTGGCAATCGACACTTTGAGATAGTATCGCCCATGGATTTCTAAAGCTAATTCAGGCCTGTGGCAATTAGCACTTCGAGATAGGGCTGCCCATGGTACCTGAACTGTACAATGCGCTTACATGCCCCCAGTAGGATGGACATCCTAAGAGACAAGTGCCAAGGAGGTGACATGTTATCATCGCATCCTCAAGGTGAGTATATACTCCACCTCTCCTACGGTAGGAACTCTTCCAATCAACTTGTATTTTCAAGCTTCTCCTAAGTCAGAACTAAGAGAACCAAATTTTTCTCCAAGAAAGGAATTAAGGTTATCATTATTTACACAAGACCAAGTGTGTGTGAAATGTGGATGCTTAGGTTACAGGGACCCGTAAACCAAAAGGTAGAAAAAGATACCAAGTACTACCTAGCATTTAACTCAATCCCTTGCTTTCCTTCCTCAACCTCTTGAGGAATGGTCTGCAACTTAACTCCTACTTGAGTTTCTTTTTAAGTCCACAAAAGACCCTAAAGGTCTAAAGCTAGTAGCTCAACTTAGCTTCTAAAGTTAGACACCTAGAGTCAACTTAGTCTAACCTAAAGTTCTGGTTTGCCTAAGAATGTAGGGCCCAACCAGTTAAACCCAATAATGTAATTTTTTTTTTTTTGCGAACAATGCAAATGTATGCAATGCAGAATGTTTTAAGTCAATGCATGAATGAACTATGTATAAATGTAGATGCCTCAGGTCCTATCCTCCCATGGCTGGTTCAAACAATGTCCACATTGAGAGTAAAATGGCCAAGGGAAGATGTTACCTGAGGCAAGAAAGAAAGGAGCTAAGGCTCCTCGAGAGTGACCTCGTCAACCAGATGGCCATCCAAAGTAACGTAAGGTTTTAATCGTTGGCCGTTGACAGTAAAGGGTGGTGCTGAAGCAGAAGGGCTCTTAATCTCCACAACCCATGCAGAAACACTTTGGTGATAATGTAAGGCCCATCCCAATGTGATTTCAATTTTCCTAGAAACAACTTAAGTATGGAATTGAAAAGCCAGACTTGTTAGTTGGGCTCAAAGGTCTTTCTAAGGATATACTTATTATGCAAGACCTTAGTTCTCTCTTTATAAGCTTGGGAGGTGTCATAAGCATCATTCCTTAGCTCCTCAAGCTTAGTCAACTCCAGTAAACATGCTTTACCTGCTTGCTTTAAATCCATGTTGACACTTCGGATAGCCCAAAGTGCCCTATGTTGAAGTTCAATAGGTAAGTGGCACGCTTTCCCATACACTATTCGGAAGGGAGACATAACCAAAGGGGTTTTGTAGGCCATTCGATAAGACCATAAAGCATCATCGAGCTTTTGGGACCAGTCCTTCCTATCTGGCCTAACAATCTTTTGTAAAATGTTCCTGATCTCCCTATTTGACACTTCAACCTGGCCACTTGTCTGAGGATGGTAAGGGGTAGCAATCTTGTGAGTTACTCCTAGACTCCTGAGTAACCAATTGAAGTGGTGATTCCGAAAATGAGGTCTCCCATCACTTATAATTGTCTTGGGGTAGTCGAAGCGAGATATGATATTGGCCTTCACAAATTTCAAGACCATAGAGTGGTCATTTGTGCATGTAGGAATGGCCTCTATCCACTTGGAGATGTAATCCACTGCCACCAAGATATACTCAAATCCATGGGACGAAGGGAAGGGACCCATGAAGTCTATCCCCTAAACATCAAAAATTTCCATAGGTTGGATAGGGTGTTGGGGCATCTCATTCCGCTTCCCAACCATTCCAGTCCATTAACATCTAAGACAGGCCTTAATAAAGTTATGAGAATCCTTAAATAAAGTAGGCCACCAAAAATCAGATTGGAGAACCTTAAAAGTCATTTTCTTAGCACCAAAGTGTCCTCCACAATGAAGCTCAGGGCAAAATCTCAACACATCCTGTTGCTCTTCTTTAGGCACACATCATCTCCAAACATGGTCTTGTCCAATATTAAATAATTCTGGCTCTTCCCAATGAAAGAATCTAGCTTGGGAAATGAATCGCTTCCATTTCTGCTCATCCCAAGAGCTAGGAGTTTCTTTAATGACTAAGTAATTAACTATATCCACATACTAGGGTGAAGTCAGTGTTACCGCCATAAGGGTTTCATCGGGAAATGTCTTACGGATGTCTCCAGATGGAGTGTCATTAAGGGGAAGGCAAGATAAGTGGTCAGCCACTACATTTTCCACTCCTTTCTTTTCATGAATTTCCAAGTCAAACTCTTGAAGGAGTAGAATACACCTAACTAAACGTGGCTTAGAGTCCTTCTTGGCAATGAGATGTTTCACTACCGCATGATCAGTAAAAATGACCACTTTGGATCCAAGAAGATACGACCTAAACTTCTCCAGAGCAAAAACTACAGCAGGTAATTCCTTTTTAGTGACTGTGTAGTTTTGTTGTGGTTCAGTCAAAGTTTTGCTGGCATAGTGCAGCACATGTGGTCTTCCCTCAACCCTTTGTCCAAGGTTTGCTCCCACTGTGTAATCCAAAGCATCACACATCAGCTCAAATGGGAGTGTCCAATCTGGAGCTCAAAGAATAAGCGCAGAGGTCAAGGCCTCCTTCAGCGTATGAAAAGCCTCGGCACACTTTGAATCAAAATCAAAGGAAGATTCCTTCGCCAATAAGTCACAAAGTGGCCTGGAAATTTTACTGAAATTCTTAATGAATCACCTATAAAAGCCTACATGGCCCAGAAAAGATCTAATCTGTTTGACATTCGTGGGCAATGGGAGTTTGGAAATAGAATCAATCTTAGCCTTATCTACTTCCAAGCCCCTTTCAGACACAACATGCCCAAGTACAATGCCTTTCTATACCATGAAGAGGCTTTTCTCCTAGCTGAGGACTAAACCAGTCTCCTTACTTCTCTTTATCACATTCTCTAAGTGCAAGAGACACTAGTCGAAAGACGAGCCATAAATGAAGTCATCCATAAAAACCTCGACGCACTCGTCAATCATGTTCGAGAAAATGGACATCATACACCACTGGAAGGTTGCCGGTGCATTACATAATCCAAACGGCATATGCCTGAAAGCAAAAGTACCATAGGGACTAGTAAAAGTGGTCTTATCTTGGTCATCGGGGAAGACTGCAACCTGGTTATACCCAGAATATCCGTATAAAAAGTAGAAATACTTGTTCCCTGCCAATCTCTCTAGGATTTGAAAAATAAAGGGCAAGGGAAAGTGATCCTTCTGGGTAGCGGTGTTCAGTTTGCGGTAGTCAATGCAGACCCTCCAGCCAGTTGAGGGTCTGGTCACCACTTGTTCACCCTGGTCATTTATTTCTACTATAAAGCCTGCCTTCTTTGGCACCACATGGATTGGACTAACCCATTTGCTATCTGCGATGGGATAAATGATCCCAGCATCCAACTACTTTAAAATCTCCTTTTTAACCACCTCCCTCATGTTGGGGTTAAGACGTCTCTGCATGTCTCGAAATGGTTTGATGGAATCATCAGTATAAATGTGATGCATGTAGAGTGTAGAGTCTATACCCTTAATATCAGCAATCGTCCAAGCTTTGGCTTCCTTATGCCTTGATAAATAGTCTAACAAGGCTCCCTCTTGCACTTCAGATAGTGCAGATGAAATGATTATAGGGAGCGTATCATTTGGCCCAATGAATACATACTTGAGAGAGTCTGGGAGGGGTTTCAGTTCAAGATTGGGGGCATGTATGGTTGAGGGTTTCATAACAGAAGTCCCCATCTCAGGTAGCAGATCTACCTTAGGCAGATATGATGGGGAGAGAGACTCAATAGAAACTCCAAGAAATTCCTCAAGTTCTAGTACATCCCCTTCACATTCCTCCAAGAGATGGGAATGCTCATTTAGCATGACATGCTGAAGGGGGTCATCACATAAAATTGCAAGAGTTGTCTCTTCAATCAGATCATCTACCACCTCAACTTGGGAACAATCCTCAAATCCAGCTTGTTTATAAGCATCAAACACATTAAGCCAAAATTTCCTATTCCTAAAGCCCATTTTTAATGCCCCAGTGTGACAATTAATTGAAGCATTAGAAGTTGCAAGAAAATGGCGGCCTAAGAGGATGGGGGGTTTAGTTGGTTTGTTGGTAGGGTCAGTGTCCAGTACTAGAAAGTCAACAGGGAAGAAGAAATCCTCCACTCTCACGAGGACATCTTCCAACAGGCCCCGTGGTGTCTTTAAAGAATGGTCTGCAACTTGGAGGATTATAGGGGAAGGCTTCAGATTGCCTCCTCCAAGTTGTTCATATACATAGCTCAAAAGGATGTTCACCCCTGCACCTAGATCAAGCAGAGCCTCGTCTATATGTAGGTCGCCAACGACCACCGAGATGTATGGGGCTCCTGGGTCCTTAAGTTTTGGGGGTGTCCCATGTTATATAATTGAGCTAACAGAATCAGGCAAGACAACTTTAGATTGGACCTATTTCCTCGATTGCTACTTTTTCGTGCGTAGGTCCTTTAGAAAGTGGGCATAGGATGGAATTTTCTTGATAGCTTCAAGCAAGGGCAAGTTAATCTGCACTTGTTTGAAAGTTTTCATGATTTCGTCCATCCTATCTTTGGCTCCAGATGAGCTAGCAGAAGTCTACCTAGAGTCAAATAAGTGCTTTGGAAAGGGCACTCTTAGTCTCTGGGTGGAAGGGTTGTCATGTTGGGTAAGTGGGGGAACGGAGACATCATCTTCCGGTGAGGTGATTTCAAGCGGAGAAGAGTTGGGTGGCTCTTCTCCGGTGGGGGAGAAAGTCGGAGTGGATGGGTTTTCAGAAGGTGGGACTATAGGAGCATCAAGTTTGGAAATTTCTTTCCCACTCCTCAAAATAGTCACTGCTTGGGCTTGCTCCTTAAAAATAATCCCTTTCCCTTTAGGGTTCTCCTCAGATGAACTGGGAAGCTTCCTAGTCTCCCTTTTGCTGATGGCCTCAACAAGGTGTCCAATTTGTGATTTCATCTCATTGATTGCCTTGTCATGAGATTAGATGATCATGCTTTGATTCTTCTGCATGGCCTTCAGCATGGCCTTAAGCTCATCCACCTCAGAAGTCTTGGATGGTTGGGAAGGAATAGGAGGTTGATTATACTGTTGAGTCTGAAAGGGTTGGGGTCTGTAATTCCCCGAATTAGAGACATTCCCTTGTCTCCATGAAAAATTGGGGTGGTTCCTCCATCCCTCATTATAGCTGTTGGAAAAAGGGTCATTACGAGGTATGGGATGAAACCCTTGGGTGGTATTCAGGTCTGCCTGTACAAGGTCAGAGAATTGGGAGTCTAAATGACAATCCATAGTAGCATGCGTATTGCCTTGGCAAATGGATCATTCAGAAGCTTGGGAAGCAGAGGCATTTGGCATGAGTTGGCTAGGGTTTGACATAAGCGTCTCCATATTTTGGTTCAACAATTGAATCTAGAAGGCTAAATTCTGAGTATCCCTAGCCTCATTTGCCTCAATCCTTTCTTGTATAAGAGTGGGTTTCCTATCCAAATAGGCAGAATTTAGATGGATAGAATTCTTACTCAAGGTCTCAAAAAGACCCCAAGCCTCATCTTCAATTTTTGTAAGAAAGGTTCCTACACAGGCACCATCCATTGTTTGCCTGTGCTTATCATTTAATCCAGTGTAGAACCTTTCTACAAGTTGCCATCTTGGCACTTGATGATGGGGACATAAGCGTAACAAATCTTTGAAGCGCTCCCACGCATCATGAAATTGTTCTCCATCTTGCTGAGCAAAACCTATGATTTCCCTCCTATAGTGATTAGTCTTGTTCATGGGGAAGTATTTTTTTCAAAAACTCTCCCTTCAAGGCATCCCAAGTATCCACTCTACCATCTAGAGTGTGATACCAATGCTTTGCCTTATCCTTGAGGGAGAAAGGGAAGAGGGTTCGCATTTGGGCATCATTAGTAACACCCTGCAATCTCACTGTGGAACATACCTCGGTGAATTCCTCCAGATGCCTGTAGGGGTCCTCCCTAGAAGTACCATAGAATGAGGACAACAGAGATATGGTACTACTCTTGATTTCATATGGATTGTTCTCCCCAGGTCTTCTTAGTGTATGGCCAGGTTGGTTGGTAGGGATAAAATAATCTCTCAAAGATCATTGGTTCTCCACAATTCTATTTTCACCTTCCTCGACAATCTCTCTTCTCTCTTGGTTGACTCTCCTAAGGATTCTTTTAGGTTCTGAATTAAACACAAGTTGTCTCATCAAAGATCGCCTACCAAGCATACACAAACAATACAAACACAACTCCAAAGGACTTTTATGTCTTTAATCAATGAAGGCCTTTGAGATTTTAGTCCAGTTGTAGGTGACAATACAAATTGCCCAATCAATTACGTGCCTATTGTTGACCTACGAAATGATTTAATGAAGACCTAATTGGAACTTAGGTGCTCTACCCTAAAGTTCAAATGGTAAAGTATTCCAAGGATGGAAGATCGAGGGATGCAAGTAGGCCTAAGCCTTCCTTTGAAGTTGTGCTTTTGTGGTACTTCTTAACTACCCTCAAAAATCTGCGACAGGGTATCCCCCTCCTTGGAGTTACAAAACTTTTGAACTTAAGTTTCAAGCACTTTGGTATCCAATGATAAGAGAGTTCTTTCTTAGCAGGTCAAAACCTAGCAGTGTCTAATTGCGTGCTTTAGTGCGTAGTCATGCACGTGTGCATTCACCGTAAAACTTTGAATTTGAATTTTGAATCATAGCACAATGTCTCAAATCAACTCCTTAGGTTTTATTGTGTTCCTCCTTTACTTAGTCCTTTTCAGAAATTTAATGTAACCACTTGTTAGATCTTTTCAAGACAAATTATGTGGTCTAGGAATTAAGTCCAAATGTAAATGCATGATCAAGATATGGATGCAAAGTAAGAGGATGCATACCTTGCTTCCAGTAATCAGCGATGCGAGAATGCACGCAATGCAGAAAATAAATCTAGAGGCTGCTCATACACACCTGAATGGTTCATCCTAGGGGCAGGCAGCTCATGCTTTATTTTATTTATTATTATTCTTTTTTACTTATGCATAAATAAAATCAATCCACAAAAGAGAAGAAAAACCTAAGCCTAAAGAAATGGGAACATGCTCCTGCAAAAATTACCCACATAGGAGCCTAAAAGAAGGTCGGGGAACAAACCCCTTAACTATATCCCAGAACAAGGGTTTCAAACCAAATGTATGTGTAAGAAAATAAAGAAAAGTAAAGTTCTAAAACCTAAATTCTATCTATTGAAAAATCGACGGAGATGAAGATGATCACTCTAGATGTCCTCCTCCCAGTTGGTGATAGCAAGGTTCACCAATGTTCAATCTCCTCCTCGTAGATATGAAGCATGGTCACTTCTCCAATAAGTGGAAACATGGTCCACCTTAGTGTCGTTGAGGCTGGTGCATCAACTCATCTCGGAATACAAGTACCCTCGCACCAAACAGATAATCAACTTAAAATATGCCTCAACTAAAATGTGAACAAATAGATAAATGTGAATTTAACAAGCCTGTTTCCTCCCCGGCAATGGCGCCATTTGATGAGTCGATTTTCGCTTTTGAAGAAAAAAAAATGATTTGTTGTATTTCTATGTGGTTGAAAAATTGACTAATCAAGGTATTGTATTGAAATTAACCACTCACAAGAAAGCGAGTCATATCCACAGGGAGGCAATGACCTATTAAAACTCGCAAAATCAAGAAACTGATGCTCACAAGTTTTCAACCAAAGAAACTAAACCCAAATCCACCTTTAGATCAAGAAACCAATAAGAGATCATGTTGAAATAATATTTATGAGAAATAGGAGGGATGAGCTCATCAATGTGCCACAATAAATTATTAATAACTCAAAAATAAGTCTTTGGCAATGGCTTGTAATCGTAAATACTAATACCCTCTTTCATGTAGCAAAATAGGGGAGGATCTTCTCCTTGCTTGCCTGTGGAGGAGCTGCAAAGGCCGAAGGAGAGGAGCTCGCTGGAGGTAGCTACTGCCGGGTCGCTACTTTTGATGGTGGTGGCGAGGCACGGCGTGGCTAGAGGTGGCCGGTCGGAGGAGAGGAGTGGCAGTGGGTGGCAGTGGCTGCAGCTCATTATTGCTGCTGTGCGGAGATGAGGGAACGCAGTAGTGGCTGCTTGCTGTTGGAAGTGTGGAGGCGTAAGGGGACGCTTGCACTGGAGGCAAGGGGGAGCAGTGCTGCTAGAGGGCTGCACGGGTGCTTGGGCAGAGGTGCTGCTGCAGCGGGCATGACGAAGGCGTAGGGGGGTGCGCAGGTTGTGCAAGCACGCGGGCGCACGGGCAAAGGTGCTGCTACGTACAGCACGAGAGAGGAGGGGGCATGTAGCCACGCACGCGAACTGCCGCTAGAGATGATGCATGCCTGGGCGCAATGGAGGCGTGCTCTCGGTGCACGTAGGTGCAGCGAGGGAGCGCTACTGGCATTGCACGTGGGTGTGAGGGCACTGATTGCACCGCAAAAATAAACCTACAATTGTGCTGTCTTGTGCTATTTCCTAGCATTATCAGTGCATATTAGATAGATATAGTCGCATTTGTGAATATAGACGCATGCATGCATTTAATTGAGAGGGGAGGAGAGTGAATAAATTGGCCTCGCAATTTACATTTTCTTCAAGTGCTGCTTCGCAAAATTCCCATCTTTATTTTGATTTCCATTTGATTTGGAAATCTTTCTTCCCGCGGTTGCTGTGCATGGATTGACTTCTTTCTCCTCGTGCCATGCTTCCCTGCTCACAGCTCTCCCTGCCAGCCGCAGCAGCCCACTCCCTGCCAAGCCATGCGCAAGCCATGCACAGCCAGGGCATGGCTGTGCATGGCTTTCTTCTTCTATAAAAGGAGCTCGGCTCCTTCTTGCAAAAGCCAGCCTAGTCCTCCACATAGAAGACCAAAGAAACACACAGCAGCTCTCCAGGCCACCGTCTCCTCCCTCTCCCTCCAAATGCGTGCCCTCCTCCTCCGAGGAGACACCCGGCGGACAGGAGCATCTCACGGTGGTGCACAACCACCACGGTGAGACCACCACCGCCCAGCTCATCAAAGAGCCGGTGGGCGTGGTGGCCTTCTTCCCTGTTCCACCTTCCATGCCATTCTAGCCATTGGAGCAGAGCTTCAAGCTTTGAAGCTCAAAGCTCCGCATGCAGCACGCAGCAGCAGCTTCCCAGCCCATTCCGTGCATGCCTACAGGCCGCCCTCGCCTCTAGCGCACGCCTGCAGGCACCATCACCTCCCGCTTCTTCGCTCTGTCGCACTCTCTCTTCCTCTCACAACCGGCCACTGCGTGCCTCTGCAGCAGCCGGTCAAGCTTCCCGTGCACCCCAGCCAACACCCACAGGCCTCCGCATGCCCTGGAGTGCCCCTTCACTCGTGACCCAACCCCCGTCCGCATGCTCTGTCGCGAGGTCACACCCGCAAGCCAGCAGCCGGAGCCACTCCATCGCGTGCGCCGAGCCGTCCGCACTCACAGAACCGCCCGCTCCCAATCATGCGGCGCGGCCTTACACTGTAGCCACTGTTCACGCTAGTCTGTGAAACACTATGGCTACAGTGGGGTGACCAGTGAGTTTTTCACGGTCACCCGGCGCGTCGCTACCGCCTTTCACCCGTGCACGCGTTCAGTCCTGCATCACCCGCACCCGCCCGCTTTAGCGTCTGCAAGCACTCGCTTCCTTCACCCATGTACGCTCGCCCGCTCCCAGCGCCCACTCGCGCCTGCAAGCGCCAGTGCCTGCTCTTCATGTAGCGCGGTGCGTTGCGGCCTCCTCTGCGTGCGCCCACTCCCTCTAGCGCTCTCTTCTCTGCGCACAAACACGCCTGCGCATGCGCGTGTGGAGCCTCCAGACGGCACTTGGAAGCTGCAGACGACTTAACTCCAACCCTCAGCAGCACCCTCTCTCTCACGCTCTCTCTCTCTCACTCTCTCTCACAACACTCTCTTACTCTCTTTACCGACGCTTGCACACACATACACTCACACTTTCATACACACACACACACCTATACACTATTATATACATATATATATATATACGTATACATATATATATTGATATATAGACATATATTTATATACATATATATATACTTATATCTATATATATAGTAGTATTTATATAACTAAGTATTAGTATGCATATATATACATATACACATATATCCATATACTTATATATAAATATACATATATATTCACATATATACATATACTTATATACGTATATATATCTATATATATATTAGTACTTATATAACTATGTATTAGTCTATATACATACATACATACATATATATATATATATATATATATCTACATATATACATATACTTATATACTTATATATATATATATATATATATATACACAAATATACATACATATATATACATATATATATCTATAACTATATATGCATACATATATATATATATACTTATCTACATATATCTATATATACATATATTACTATATACATACACATATATATATATATACATCTATATAGTATCATATACATACATATAAATATATACATACATACATATATATATATATACTTATATATATATATATTTACATACCTATATATATATATACATATACATATATACATATATAACTACATATATATACCTATATATTTATAATCGTATATATATATATATATATATATAGATATATTTACATACATATATATATTTTCACATTATTTACCATACGTGGTATCGCAGGAATATCTGCACCAGTTGCTGATATTCCCCAATACATGCGTACAAAAAGCGTGGTTACACACATCTTTTACCGTCCACCTTACACTCCACGCAACACCTCGTCCTGTTGGTTGTGTCTTTCTAGACGACGATCGACTTGACACCGTGCTACACTCCATCTCCGCCTGCACCCCCACCCCTTTATACATATATAATATATACCTATATATATATACTATATTTACTTGATTTCTGTTTCGCTTTCCTATTAGTAAAAAGATAAAAAAATATATAAAAGAGAAAAGATAATCCTTGACTGCAGGTACTCCGTCTTGCGAATAGCAAGACCCATTTTGGAATCCTGATTTGGCTCAAAGCCAAGAACTTAATTTTGAGGGTGTGCCTCAAGGACAAAGATTACCAGAAAAAAATCTAAATAGAAAAACACCAAAAACACAATAAACGAACGGAAGAGATTCTTTGTAGGAAAGGCGTAGAAACTTGACTTGTAACCCCACTTCCCTGAGTTCGACCCTGGGCCTAAAAGTGGCCAAGATAAAATCAAGTAGGCCAGGTTAAAAAAATTTTTAAAGAGATGGTTAGGTCCGATTTAGGTTAACCACTATACACGCTTCAACGATAAAATCACCATATTAACAACCTATTCGGGTCCGACACTAGGCACACGCAGTGAGGATGGGAGAGGATGGTGCTGTGTAGAGGAGCGACGAGGGGGCGTGTATGGCAAGGGTGCTGCTGTGGCGTGTTAAGGTGGTGGTGGGTTCTTCTTTTGGTGAAGAAAAAAAAGGAAACAGAGGAAGAAGAAGAAGAAAGAAGAAGAAGAAGATTGTGTGGCTATTGGGAGGTCAGACGTCTGGGAGAATTCCCAGACATCTTAAATGTGTGGATGGCTGCTGGTGCATGGTTATGTCGGTGGTCGTTGGTGTTGGTGATGGTGGTAGTGCACGCTAAGGTGCTCACGGTAATATGCACAAGCCAACGATGATGCAGCAGTCTGTTACCCTGCCTGCCTGCAGTAGTGTGGACTTGTGTTCGTGATTGAGGCCGATAGTGGTGGAATGCAGGAGAGCTTAACTCTCTACGTAGTAGTGGATAAGGGGTGATGGCCTACCGGTAATGGTGCGGCTGGAGTCTTCTTTTATGCTGCAGGAGGAGGCATGCAGGTAGACATTGGTTGAAGAAGAGGTGAAGTGACGAACATCATGGGGAACAAAGATCCACGAATGTCGCTTGTGCATTATAGCTAGTGCAACTCTCCTCCATGCATTCATTGGAGATAAAATAAAGAAAAGAAATGAGGGGTTATTTTTATGCAAACCCTCACTTTCTATGTTAAAGCCAAACAATGCATGTAATGCACTCACAAGCTATTCGAACTTAATTCTAAATGCATTTAATTATGAATGCAATGTATGGATTATGCAATTAAGTTAAAAACATAAACTAATATATTTACATCCTAATACATGCTAAATAAATGTTAAAGATAACTTAATATCTAGGCATTGAAATACCTAAATAGCCCATAAATATGGGCTCATCAGGGTGTGGGTACGATATTTTGGTGCCAACTAGGGTTGGTTAGGAGGTGCTTATGGTGGTGGAGGGATGCTTCAAGTTGGTGCCAAGGGTAGGTGTTCTAGAAGGGGTTTGGTGGGTGGTAGGGATGACTTTAGTTGGTGATGTGTAGGGCTAGGATTTAGGTGTGTGTTGGCATCAACATGAAGGGATGCATGTGGTGTTTTTGGTGCCAACATGAAGGGATGTGATGAGGTGGTAGTTGGTGTGGGTTGGAGCCAATTTGAGTGGGTTAGGTTAGGGTTTAGTTGGGGTTAAGGGGAAGGAGTGGATGGCCATATAGGTGGAGCTCGTTGGGAGCTTAGCCAGTAGAGTAGAGGGGGTAGAGCTAGGGTTTTATGAAGGAGGAGCTGGAGAAAATAATCTGGAGCTGGTGACTGTTGTAATTGGAGCTGAATCTGCTGAGGCAGCTTCATGGGGAGCTCAACTACTTAGCTAATCTACCTAGTTTTTACACTTGTAGCTAGGCCTGGGTAGTTGAGCTAAGTTGAGCTGGCCTTAACCTAGCTGGAGCTAAGTTGAGCTGGAACTGCCTCTAATGAGAACTTCAAAGCTAGCTAAGCTACTAGCTGACAAGTAGTAGCTTAGCTAGCATGGTGTTCAGCTGCCATGAGCTGGGTGGAGCCAGGATGAGCTGGGCCTAAGCTGAGATGGACTTCTATCAACTCAGTTAAGCTAGCTAGAGTTCCTAGTGAACTAATGGAAGCTGAGATGAGCTAGACTCAACTAAGTTGAGCTAGATCAAAGCTGGCTTGAGCTGAGATGAGCAGCCCTGAGCTTCCATTCAGCTAAGATGAGCTAAATGGACCTAACTCTAATCCAAAGGGGATGGTATCTAGCCATGATGAGCTGGAATTAGCTGTGTCCTTGCTTGATTGAGCTTCTCCTTCACCAATTTCCTTCATGTGTTCTAGAGTTTTAGAGATCTATCAATCTGTTTGTCCCTAACACTCCAAGAAACACATTAAAAACACAATAAAAAGTGCAATGCATGCCTAATCTAATTGATACCTAAATGCAACCCAAAAAATCCATTTGCGAAGCAAAATCCTAAGAGCTAGGTTTGTTTTAATGCATAAGAATGATGATAACTGGCGTTTATCAGAGAGGTTTTGTTGGCATCTCGACTACTCCGGGGACTTGCTTTGGACTCTATGGAGGTGGTAGAAGACTTGTGAAAAAGATGGATTGCAATGGGAAGCCATGGAGGCCTTTTACAGGCCGTTCCAAATCATTTGACAAAGCAATGCACCAAATACTACTTGGTGGACATGCACGCGTGTGCCACAACCACCGCAGCTGTCCGTAGTGCAGCACACGCGTGTTGCAGAGCTGGATCACATAAGGGGGCACGACAACTGCGGATCGTTGATCGCACGACTGCGGAGGACATAGAGAACACATGAGCGAGGTGAGGAGTGTTGCTGGTAGTTGGATTGTCATCATGCGACAGAGAAAGCACGAAGTTCATGCCCTATGATCGTGCCTTAAACAATCGTCATTCGTTTGTTGCACCCTATGGCGCTATTGTTTCCATTCGATGAGGATCGTTCGACACTCATCACACTGCTGAGGAAGAGAGATGCGCTAGCAGGCCAACATGGAGGAATCAGCATCGATGATGGCAGATTAGATGGTGCTATTTATCATGCTCTTGCAAGCGAGACACGAGCAGATTGCTGCTCGATCCCACATCCTCTATGCTCGAGGGCAGGTGTTCTACAGCTGTGCTACGTGGGTTGAAGTGCGATTTGGGCCGTTGGTGGAAGATCGTGCAGGCGAGGAAGAGGTGCTGGCATGGCCGAATGTGTTGTGTTCAATGGCGATTGAATGGTTGATATCGCGCACGCCCGTGTGAGGAGGAGAAGAGGTAGGCACTAGGGATGAACTACAGTGCAGGTGCCACATGACACGTTGTGGGCTGTTGATCATCAGATCAATGACATGGACTTCTTGGGCTCATTATGGGAGCTACGGAGGTCTGATTGGATGATTTGTAGTCATTAGATTATGATTTTCATACTGAATCCATTTGTGTGGTTTGATTGCTCATCTGAGACCTGTTTCAATATGAACTTGTACAACTTGCTCATTAAACATTAATTCCAAGCAATCTTAACATAAAGAGTATCCTACATGCATGCATTACTCCCAAACCCACTAGATTATTATATTTAAGTGCAAAGGACCTCGAAATTGACTCTAACTTATATAATTAACGCAACTAACTGTAGAGTCATCATCTTCCCACACTAAGTTGTCAATACGATATTCTCTTCCTCTTCAATGATTCTTTTTTTCTTCGTCCAAGCTTCTCCAGCAGAGCTAAGCTCTCCTCCATCTTCCTCTTCCTTCGTTACATGTCTAGGCGTAGCTACGATGTCGCTATCTCTCTCTACTCCATGTTCTTCTCTACCAAAGTTTCTTCTTCTTCACATTCTGATTTCCTCTACTCCAACGAGTCATCAGAGGAGTTATCCTACCCCTTTTTTCCAGGTATGGTAGATTAATCTTTAGTTCTTAGTTTAGCTTAGTTTAAAGTAGTTAGTTAGGTTAATTAGGTGTTAAAACTTGAGTCCTATCCTTCTTCTTCTCTGACTTTGATGAGCCACTTCAGGCTTCGCCTGACTCAATTTCACCTCAATCATGTCATGATCACCTTCTCTTTCCCTTTGCGATGATGATCTGCTTCTCAATTCACCTATTCGATCATCTAATTGCCTAATTCCATCATCACTTTCAACTGAGAGGTTAACTATCCATGGTGAACCCTCAAATTGTTCTCCACATCCAATCAGGCTCTTCATCATCTTCCTGACACTATTAGGGCCTCATTCTACTTATTAATTTCTTTTAATAACCCATCTTTACTAAACACCTAAATCACCTTCCCTCTTGACCTCTATTGTCAATGGCGAATATTAGGAGAGTCTTCCACCTAATGAGACCGCCTATCATCATTACAGCCACCCATTGAGTAATTCACCTAACTCAATTGAGTGAGAATGTCTCTTCTGAGTTCTATCAAACTCATATTGCATTTCCTGAATATTTATAGTTTAATTTTTGAATTCATTGATCAATTGATGAAATTGATGAGTTTTTGATGATCTTGAGGTCATCAGGATTCTTTCAAACTATTTCTTGAAGGTTTTCATGGAAATCTTAACTTTAACAGCCAATTCCAATCTTCATCGGAGCTCTAGTGAGCTTCGACGAAGGCAATCCTGAGCTACAGGTTATAAAACTCTTAGAGAAGCTCCAAATTTATTAGATAGAATTTATTGATCATAATTTGTCCATTGATTTCTTGTTCTATTGATTTCATTGACCTATCATATTTCACCTTCCCCAGCTCTGATGGAGCTGAGGAAACATATCCAGTGGCTCTTAAAGATCTGCAATAGATAGATGAGCACCCTTATTACTTATTGAGCTCAGAGATATCTTTCGTTAGTTAGTCAAACTTTTAGATTAGTCTGTTGACTAACCCCAGTTTGTAACTCAAGTGGAAAGCTTGGGGCTTGGTGCTCCAAAGACCATAACATGATTTTTTAGGTTTCATCAAGTTCCTGAGGATCTGTAGTGTTGATTTGGGTTGTTAATTGATGTCAAAATCTTTTAGCTACTACTTGTTAACTTTGTAGCTAAGCTAGCTCAAGAATTCTCAAGAGATGTAGGTCAAGCTCAACCCAGCTCCAGATAAGTTGAGACCAGCTCAAATTAGCTCCACTACTCAAGCTTAGCTGCCAGCGGAAGAACTAGCTAGCTAAGCTAGGTAGTTGAGCTCCTAAGAAGACCTCTTCAACCATCATCAGCTCTGGGAAATTTACTTTATCTCCAAAACTACTTCAGACAGCTCCTAGCTACCTTCTTCAAGCTAAACCCTAGACTCCTCTACTCTCCAACTAGCTAAGCTACCTTAGCTAGCTAACCCTATCTCCTCTCCACTCCATGGTCGTCCACCATCACCCTAAACCCTACCTAATCTAAGCTCCACCAAGAAACCCTACTTAGCTCCACTACTAGAAATATGTCATATGCTGTCGGTTTATAAAACTAACGACAATAATATTTTTCCTGTCGCTTATTAAAATAAGCGACAGAGAAGGCTTGTAATCGACCAACCGTCGGTTGAAGAAAAGCAATCGGGCGCGCGGCTGTCATTAATAGTCACCGTCACTTTAGTAACCGATGACAATACTATTTTTACCGTCGCTTTTTAAAATAAGCGAGGGCGAATGCCTGTACTCTTTCGATTGTCGGTTGAAGAAAAGCGATCGTGCACGCGACTATCATTAATATTCAACGTCGCTTTAGTAACTGACGACAAAAATATTTTTTTCATCAGTTGATGTAATAAGCAACGGTAGAGGAATGTATTCATTTGTCCTAAATCCATTTCCGCAGTGATTTCTCTATCCAAACATCCGATATATTGTCAAACATCTGACCTGTCGTCTGGGCAACTTATCTAGAACCCTATTTCGATCTTGTGAAAATAGGAATGAAAGAATCTTAGTATTAGACATCTGACACTTTATCCAGATGTCTTATAATTGACACTTTCCCGTCGGTTATATGAAAAAATAATGGAAAAAATTTAGGGTTTAGGCGCTATTTCCAAATTTTGGGCACAGTTCAATTCATCTTTTGTTGTCGGTTGTTAATATAACCGACGGTATAGGTTCCTAAATCTATAACTGCGCTGCAGCCCACTGTTCATCTTCATCCTCCAAACCCTTGCCCATCGACCCCTTGCACAGGTCCTCGCGTCGCCCCCTCTCACCGAGCACCTCCACGTGGTCCTCCTCGTCCTCCTCCTCCGCACGCCACTCCCCTCCTCCTTCGCGGCAACTCGCCCTGCTCCTCCTTGTCCTCTATTGCTCCTCGCCCTCTCCTCTGCCAGCGACCTCGCCCTCCTCCTCTGCCAGCACCCTTGCTAGTGCCCTCACCCATCCTCCTCCTCCGCCAGCACCATCGTCCTCCTCCTCCCTGGCCCGACGATGCCCTCCTCCTCCTCTTCTATTTTAGTTCTGACCCATCCTCGTCCTCCTACGTCCCCTTCCTCCATGGTTCCTCCCTCTCCTCCTCCTCACCTTCCTCCTCAGCCAACGGCCTCATCCTCCTCCTTGACTCGCCGATGTCACCATCCTCCTCCTGACCGTCCCCTCCTCCTCAGCTCCCCCTCCTGCTCCACTTCCTTAGCAGGCCCCCCTCCTCCTCCCCCTCCTTGGTTCCTCCCCTCCTCCTCCTAACTCCTTACAAATCTAGAGCATCATAGATTTTACTTTGGATGATTGGACAGGGAGAGGTAGCTTATCTCATTGTTACCCATGATTATTTTACTCTTTCCATGAACTTGGCAGCAAATGCCACATCCTTTTAGAATGAACCTACAAGTGGCAGCAAATGATTGTTGGACACCTTTATTTCTAGCAAATTTATCTGAAGAATTATAGTGCTGTAGGAGGAACTTCAACTATTTAAGCCGAGTCCTGGAGTTGTTGATAGGTGGGAATTGAAATGAGGACAGAGGGTTGAGGGCTTCTATAGGATGCTCCTAAGGATAGTGATCATCTATTTTTCAGCTACAATTTTGCAAAGGCTCTTTGGGAGAAGGTGGGGCCTAATTAGGTAGATTCTATCTTGAAATCTGCTTTCCAGGAATCTTTGGCAAGGAGTGGAATGGATATGGACCCCTGGTTTTCAGATTCGAAGTAGAGAGGGCAAACTCTGTGGTTCTATTGTTATTGTGGCTGCAGAGGAGAGCAGTGTGGTGCAATGTGGAAGGAGTGGTGGCTAATGTAACTATTTGATTACATACATGAATTTTTCTTTTAATGTAGTATGATTAGATTTGAACCTTATTCTTAGGTGGGAGTCCAATTCCCTGGCACCAAGCCATTTAAGCAGGCTTGCTTATGGTATATTTGATGAATGATGTTCCATGATGGGTTAGATATACAGTGGATCCTGTGGTTTAGAAAAACACGTATATTAAGCATCTTTATAGCATAGCAATTGTGTTTCTTATCATTTGTCAACTTTGAATATTTTAAGCATCTCTGCATGAACAATGTAGAACTATCCTTGATTCCTTGAGTATGATGTAGACAATCTTAGGAGATCTTGTTGTTTACACATTTTTTTAAGCGAGAAGAGTTACTCATATATGCTCTTCCATTTATTGTTGTAAATCTCAAATTGAATATATTCTCTCTTCCAATAGGACTTAGCATCTAGTTGGTAGCTTTGACATTTTAGATAGAACAATGCTGCTTGGTTTAAATGTTTAGTTTGGGTTAGGGTTTAGGATTATAATTAGAATTTGTTATTTAATTAATTTTACTTTTGAAATTACAAGTTATCAGTGTCGGGTACACTTGGAGGCTTCAGTAGTTTGAGGTGTGTATATATATACATTCAATCTTTCTAATTTAATTGAATGATTTTTTAGTTTTTTTTGGAAAATTTTTTAATGTTTAAATTAGTTATTTTTTAGATACACACACATGCTAAAGAAGAATTATGCACGCGAAGCCAAACATTAAGTATTCTAACCCCTAGGGTAAAAGTCCTCTGAGTCAAAATGTGTCCAAATTACTTGCCGTCGAGACTTATGATCATGTTATACAGATAATGCAGGAAGTGTATGCATACCTCACTTACATGCATGATGTGTTGTCTTTGTAGCATGCCATAAGACTCGATCAACTTTAGTTCGGTGAAGTACTGAACTAAAGAAGGTCCTTAAAGATTTGATCACAACTTAGGTTTGCTCATTACATGTAACCTTGTGCGGTAAAATTTCAGTTGCTTCTTCTTACTCTTCTCTGGTATACCAACTAATCTTATCTACTTTCTTACGGTGCCCTTAATTGGGTGTTAAAGGAAATCTATCTAAGGTTAGTATTGGGGGGTATACTGGAGAAGTACGGGGAGATGCTGCCAAAATTTCACCGCACTAAGGCTACATGTAATGAGCAAACTTAAGTTGTGATCAAATCTTTGAGGATGAGCTATAAAGTGAAAATCTTAATCAAGATACACATCATTTGGTCCTTTCCCTTCCTAATAAATGATTTGTTCATATTAAATTTTAGGTAACAATGGATAAATCTTGGATTGGATTGCGGGGTTCAGATTACACCAGATATAAGGATGGAGTAATTTCATTCCTGGATTGGGCCTTTGATTAAGATAGGAAGATATTTAGGCGAGGAGGTCAATTTGAGAATATCTTCTGCCCATGCAGAAGATGTTTGAATGGTTCATTGCATGATCATAATACTGTGCTCGAGCATTGCATTTGTAATGGGTGGTGGTAGCATTACACTACTTGGGTAGCTCATGGAGAGGAATTCACTGAAAAAATCATAAACAATGAGAATACTATTGATGAAGAGATCAACGAGGAAATTAGTGATAGCGGAGGTGAAGAAATACAAGACATGTTCAACGAGATGAGAGAAGAAGAGGATATAAATACAAATAAGGAAGATCCATTCAGTTGTGATCTGTTCTATGATGCTGTTAAGACAGTTGAGGATCTTATTGCTCCTGGTGTTACGAAAATGTCTAAGTTATCATTTTTGTTGAAGATGTTTCAACTGAAGGTTATGAATAGAGCTAGCGCTAAATTCCTGTCAGAAATACTTCAGTTTATTGCAGAGCTGTTGAATAACCCTAATGGTTTTCCAACTTCATGGTATGAGGCAAGGAAACAGATTTGTAAGCTTGGTTTAGACTATTAGAAGATCGATGCATGTCCAAATGACTGCATTCTTTTTAGAAATGAATTCGCAAACTTATGTAACTGTCCCGAATGTAGATTGCAGAGATATAAGGAAGGTCAAAATGAAAGCAAAAAGAAAACAACCTCAGAAGGTTCTCCGTTACTTCTCACTGACACTTAGGCTTCAACGTCTTTTTATATCTACTAAAACTGTATGGTGGATGACATGGCACCAGGATTATAAATCTCAAGATGGAAGAATACGACATCCTACTGATTCAAAGGAGTGGAAGATATTTGATGAAAGAAACAATTCATTCACTTCAGAAGCATGGAACATGCGGTTGGGTCTTGCAAGCGATAGATTCAATCCATTTAAGAGAATGTACCGGTCGTACTCTATATGGCCAGTGGTAATGGTCACTTATAGCTTACCTCCCTGGTTGTGTATGAGATCGTCATTCATGATGCTAACCCTATTAATCCTCGGTCCAAAACAACTAGGAAATGCAATAGATGTTTATCTCCAGCCATTAATCGATGAACTGAAACAATTGTGGTTCATTGGCATGAAGATGTATGATGCAGAAAAGAAAGAATTTTACAATATGCATGCAGCATTGTTGTGGACCATAAACGACTTCCCGACGTACACAAATTTGTCAGGTTGGAGCACTAAAGGAAAGCTTGCTTGCCCAATCTATATGGAAGACACTCATCACCTACGACTGCTGGAAAGTAAGAAGTTCTATTACTTAGGACATTACAGATTTCTACCTATTGAACATAGATGGCGAACATCACAGTTCAAGAGTAAATTTGATGGTAGGACGTGTCTGTATTCAAAGAAAATTCCAAAAAATAAATTTAGTACAGATTTTATCAGGTTGCCGGGTCAGGTTATAATGAAGATATTGCAAGAAATGGGTGAGATACGGTTAAGTCGACCATTCAAACAAGACCAGACAGCCTCAAGGAGTTCTGGATTTCGAAAGAAAAGCATTTTCTTTTTAGAGCTGCCATACTGGAAAGATCTTAGAATACGCCATAATTTAGATGTTATGCACATTGAAAAGAATGTGATGAATAACATCTTAGACGTATTAAATCTGACCGATGATCCAAAGGACACGGTCAAAACAAGAAAAGACATGAAAACTTTGGGGATATGTTTGGAGCTGCATATTTATGAGGATGATGGCTATTTCCCACCTGCTATTTCCAACTTGAATCAAGACCAGAAGAATAGACTGCTCTCCTTCTTAAAGAAAATTCGAGTGCCAGATGGATTTTCCTCGCAGCTTTCCCGTTGTGTGAATGAAGTGCAGAAAAAGATATCTGGCTTGAGAAGTCATGACTCACACATTTATATGCAAGTATTGTTTCCACTAGCGATATGGGGAATACTATTAGAGCCAGTTGATTCATTCACAGAAATGAGCAGGTTTTTTAAAGCTATTGTTTGAAGACACTACAAAATGATATGCTGGAATACTGGGATAAACAAATAGTCATTAATCTCTATAAGATGGAACAGATTCTTGCCCCAGCCTTCTTCGATGTAATGATTCATCTCACACTGCATCTTACAAATGAAGCAAGAATTGGTGGACCTATACAATTCAGATGGATGTATCCTGTGGAGTGGTTTTTGAAAAAGCTTAAGGATTATGTTTTGAACAAGGCAAAGCTGGAAGGATCAATTGTAGAAGGCTATCTTGTGGAGTGTATTAATTTTACATCCATGTATATGAATGAAACAGACAACCACTTTAATAAACTTCAAAGAAATTATGAGGGGGAATACAATGACATTGATGAAAAATGTTTGTCCATTTTTGATATCAGAGGAAGGTTGATCATTCATACAGAGTATAAGGCTATTTTAGAAAATGACAGATGTTGCTTGCATCTATATATTTTAAAATAAATTCCTGAGATTGATCCATTTTATGAGGAATTCAAACGATTACCTCTTTCTAAGACAAACGAATTTCGCTTCTTAGATTGGTTTAAAGACCGGGTTCATCAATTGAAAGAGGATAAGGACCCACGATGGATACTAGATTTTGATGTAATTACTGATTCACCATTACATCATGCACATTACCACTCTGGGTATATAATAAATGAGTTCAGATTCAGAATAAAAGAAATTAATGATAGGAAGGTTACACAACAGGCCAGAGTTGTTGTTGATTCAGATCTTTCCACTGGTCCAAAAGGATACTATGGTAAAATTAAAGAAATTGTGGAGATCAGCTTTAGATATGATTGTAGAGTTGTCTTATTTAAATGTCATTGGTTTGATGTTTTCAAAGAGGGCAGCGGTTTCAAAATTGATAAGAAACACAATTTCTTGAGTTTAAATCTTAATCGTCAAATGTTTCAGTCTAATGAACCATTTACATTGGCATGTCAAGCGGCACAAGTTTTTCATGTTCCCAATAATTGCCAAAGGGGATGGGTGATACCCATAAGAACAGTACCGCACAACCATTTTGACGCATAGTCTGAAGTATACCAAGAATTAACAGAAGAAAGTCATATAAATTCAAATGCAATAGATGTGGACATTTAAGGTTAGTAAAAGTTTGTTTTCTTTAATTCATTTCTATTTATATCAAATTTATATTAAAATTTAAGAAACCTAAACAACAACCAGCATTTTCTATACATTAAAAGTAATTAAACTTAAACCAATCAAACACACACGTTTAATATTTGTTACTCTTGCTCTACTGGCATTTTAATTACTTCTATTTTTCAAATTACAATTTATTGGTGATGGGCATACTCGGAAGCTATTGTACTTAGAGGTATAATTTCAATGTTTTAAATTTGATTGGATGAAATTATAGGTTTTTCTAGATGTGGGGTGTGCCCATATATTATTTTTTATTTCATTAATTAGATGTGGGGTGTACCCACTTGTGTTACATGTTTTATTTGAATGGATGTGGGGTGTACCCACTTGTGGTTTGTCTTTGCACTTTTTGTTTATGTCGGGTGTGCCCACTTTAATTTAAATATGTAAGTATTTAGAGAAACCTCCAAATTTAAGGGGAAACTCTGCTGAAATTTTTAAATTTTCTTTTTTGTTTTGTAATAGATGTTAACATAAAAGGTTAGTAATAATTTCTTTGTTTTGTTTCATTTCTGTTTAAATGATTTTTTTATATTTAGCAAACTTTTTTCATTAATGATTTATATATTAGTGATTTTTAACTATATTAATTATTAAATTTTTACTTGTTACAGATGAAGTTATTTAAGAAAAATCCAAAAGAAAGGGTCCTCCTGAGACACAGCCCTCCACACAGCCTGATTCGTCTCCTCAAGCTCAGCCACCCCCCCCCATAGCAGGCTCAACTACCTCTTCAACAGCAGCTTTAGCCACCCCCCCAGTCACGTTTCGTATGACCTGGGGAGATGGCATGTTTACTACATGCAGGGGGAAGGGAAAAGGGAATGAGATTGCTTAGACCTTTCCAGATCGAGTAAAGGATGATCCAAATTATGGAGGATCAGATGAGGTTAAGCGGGAGGAGGAAGGGGAGGAGGCAAGAGAGGAGGGAGAGGAGGAGGGCGAGGAGGCGGAGGATGAGATGATGGGGAGTACATCCCCAGTTCATGTCGACCCCTCATTGGCGGGCTCAAGTTTTAGTAGGAAATCATATACCTTTAAGAATTAAATTATATACCTTCAAAAATATATAATAAATATGATTAATGTTTATGCAGGTAGACTAAGAAGAGGATGGGGGAAGATAAAAAATATAGACCTCCAGCATATCCCCGAGGGCACTTGATTAACGATTAGGCTCAGATCCAAAGGGGAGGCGGAGAATTACCCAAGCTTTATCAGTCGAGTAGGAGTAATTGTTAAGTCCATTATGCCCATTTTCTAGTTTGACTGGGGGAAGGTGCCTGCAGAGCTGAAGAGGCAGTTGATCCGTCAGTTGGAGGTAATTTCATTTACAAAAGTTATTTCTTTTATAATTTTATCTTAAATTTATTTTAAAGTAACACTGACATTTTTTTTTAAAATTGATGTAGCAAAGTTATGATTAGGGTGACAACCCCAATGCCTCCCGATACATCCTTAAGCATGCTGCAAAAATGCACAGGGATTAGAGGACGGAGACCAAGAGAAATATAAGAATTTTTAAACATTTACATTTTTATTATATACATAATGTCTTATATTATTTCTAACAATTTATATTTCGTATTTAGTTTTTCTCGAACATGAGTTCACCTGAGGAGGCAATGGAGAATTATCCTCCTGATGTCATGCCTGAAGATTGGAAGAAGGCATGTGAGCATTGGATGAATCCAAAGACGGAGGTTAGTAAATGATTACAAATTATTCTATTAATTTCATATATCTTAAATTCATAAAACATATTATTATGTATGTCTACAGGAGCAAGCACAAAAAATTAAGGCCAATAGGGCTAAAGCTCCACCACAGACCCATTATTTAGGTCGAAGGACTATCGAGACAGTCATGAGCCGTTATGTAAGTATTGAAATTACTTTTTAATTAAATATTACTTAATTTTTAAGTTATTTTAACCTAATTGTATCATTTTTTTTTCAGTCCGCTACACATGATGGGATGGAAATGACTAGAATGAAAATCTACGAGGTCTCCCATAGTAAGGCTGCAGCTGAGGGTGCTCGTAAGTGGATTCATCAATCATACCAGGAGAAACACATAAGTTTCTTAAACTCAAAAAATTTATAAGTTTGTATATATATATTATAATAATATTATGTAATACATTTAGGATCAAATGATACAATTAGTACATCTCCCCGTTGACGAGGCCTCCGACAGTGTCCAGTAGCCTTTGGATGCAGAGGAGGCATTTAAGAGAGTGATGCCACCATACCACAATGGTTTTGTTCATAGTGCGGGGAGGGTAGACTCGTTATCCACCTGGTATGGGAGGAAAGGTGTTGTCTCATCTAGTGTTGTCGATCAGCTACATCAAAAGATTGACAAACTACAGAGACGAGATGAGGAGAGAGAGAAGAGAGAGGTAGAGATGAATAAGATGAATGCGATGGATGATAAGCTTTGGCAGCTTATAGCCCTTATTCATAATAAGGGTCAGTTAGAGCATCCATCTTCTATGGATCCTCGTAGCGGCAGACGAGACGACGATGACTCCATGGGTGGTGGAGGTAGCATTGGGGCAACTTTATTTTGATTTCTATGCATTTTCTTTTCTTTCGTTTTTCATGTAATCCTTTTTATGTAAATATCTCTTTTTCAAACTTTTAATGTACTACATTTTATATTTATGAAATATAAATTTTTGTTCATTTGCATTACATGTTTTTCTATAAAAGCATAACTAAAATTTAGGGTTTAGTAGTTAGTTTCCATCTGCTGGTAATTTAAAAAAAAAAAAATCATACATTTGCCATCGCTTATCAATATAATCGACGGAAAAAATATTTTTCCAGTCGCATGTATGCCGTCGCTTATTGCACGTATGTCATCACTTACTCAAATAAGCAATGGTATTTAGGGTTCGATAAAATTACTATTGTAATGTTATATCGACGGTTATCATAATAAGCGATAGTAATAATATTTTTTCCGTCGCTTCTATAACCGACGGTAAAGGTTCTTAAATGATGGCGTAAATAAAAAAGGGTGTGTAATGGTGGGAAGAAGTGACTAACATATACCGTCGGTTATTCAATAACTGATGGCATTTGCTTTTTCTGTTGGTTGTAAAACGACGTCGAAATTTATAATCTATCTGATGGTCATACATTATTTCCACATCGGATTATCCTTATAACCGATGGCAAATATAAACCTGAATGATTATAATAGTTGGACAGAAACTCCTAGGAACTATAAGCCTGAGCCTGACTTCTCTCCTGATTGTAATGATGACCTCTCCTCCTTGAAGATGGAAATACAAAAAATGCAAGATGAAATGATTGAACTATTAAGAGAATCTTCGAGAGCAGGCCAACAAGAAAAAGAAGAAATTAGCCACCCAATCTACCCCATTGAGGTTGACGTGCACCCCTCTATGCTAGATGCATCTCCTATGGGAGAGCCACACCTTAAGTTGGAGGAGAATTTTGGGGATTACGTAAGGGAGAATAGCTACTTTTCGACGATTGATTTTGAAGCCTCCTCGCTAGGTGACACTTCCTTTAGTGGTCCACACCTTAAGTGGGAGGAGGATATGTATGAAAGTAGCTATACATTAGATGAAGAAAGGTGAAACCTGAGGAAGATGATGATCAGGTTGAGTATCCACCTGAACTATGTTAGAGTCAAAAGAAGGGAATGATGGTACCACTAGAAGACCTCTACCCAGATGATAGTATTTTCGTCACATTTGATGAAGTGGGCCAAAGTCAAGTTGTTAATCCTACTCTCCCTTCTTATCATGAGATGGAACCCAAGCCCACCCTTAGGGAACCTAACCCTAAAGAAATTCACCTATCTGAGGAGTCTGATGATACAATTAGGAACATTTTACCCCAGATAGAGTGTCCTAAGGGATCTGCGAAAATGTTAGATGAATTTAAACCTCGGGTGAATGATGAATTGACGATTGAGGAGGATGAATTATGTAAGGAACCTGAACTTAGGATTTGGAGTGACATTAAGGGTGATTATGTCTTATTTGAAGATTAGCTCTCAAAGATGTCACGAAGTTGATCAAATCAGGTTTCATTAGTACACCCATTGATGATACTCTTCCTTATGAAGATCAAATAATGGAAAATGTGGAAGCAACTTCTGAGATTTATGTGAATTCACATTTAGACTCCGAGGAGGATTTTAGTAAAGAACAAGAACCCAGGGATGACGTTGAAAGGATAATCCCTAGATCTGTTGCTTCCAACCTGCCTTCATTTGATTCAGAGTCACCCTCTGATTCTCCTATGTCTGAAGGTGAAATTTTGACTCCATACCTTGAAATGATCACTGATGAAGTGCAGAAAGATACTTGTGATAGTACAAGGGATGCTAGGAAAGCGATTGAATAATTAGGAAGATTGTTAGGGATGGACATCGAGCTGATTAAACCCAACCTAGATCTTATGTCATCCCGCAACCTCGAAACTTGGACACCCTAGACGATCCTTGGCTTGGAGATATGCTTACTTTTGTTCTGACTAGGGGGCTTAGCGAACCAATATCTCTTAGAATGTGGTACCGGGTATGGATTGATGTTTTCTATGGTCAGTCCATTACCCTGGAGGTATATCTTTGCACTATTCCTTCCCCATTCCTTTTAGAGGATCCTTGTCATCCTCCCCCTACCCCTATGGAGGTTGTTTTTCCCTCCTATCCTTTAGAATTGCCTCTAGTGACCTGGGAAGATTTTATTCCCATCATGGTTGGGCAAGCATTTGCTATTGGAATTCATCATCAGCTAGCCAACATCCTAGGTTACCTGTTTTCTAGGCCAGCATTACTTTGCTCATTTTTAGGGCCTATTTCTGTGATCCTTGAACCTGATTTGCAAGTTCTTTGGTTACTCGCCTGCCAACAAAATAACGGCAACCCATCTCTGACCCAGGTAATATCCTTCTATGCAATGGGGACATTGCAGATTTTAGCCATGGGGGGTGTACTTGGGGATATACATAGCATTTATACATAGTGCATTCATGCATTTAGTTAAAAACATTCTACATTGCATAAATTTGCATTGATTTAAAAATAAAAAGAAAAAAATGCATTTAGGCATTAATGGTGGTAATGGTAATACGTTCTCATAATGATGCATGGTGTAAGGTGTATTGATGGATGAAAATACCATTAGTGTCATTGTAGTAAATTGTATGGGATACCAATCATTATTACGACCATTATTATTTACTTACCTAATTTTACTGGTTTTATTCCAGGTCGTTCTCTGGGAGGCAATTATTGATTTACATTGCTCTTTAATCTCAAAATTATCCTTTAATTCCAAAAAGAAGTTTTACATCTAATAAAGAATGAATAAATGAAGACTTGGTTTGCCTACTCACAAAGAATTAATCAAAATGCTTGCAAAAACTAACTGTAAACAAGCACCAAACACTTCATCACTATATTCTAAACTATCTCTTTACAAGTTATAGTATTAATATTTACGTGAAAGTACACTACCAACTAAGATTACATAGTATACTAACTTAACTTACTAATCTAACACCTACAGTAACACATACAATAGCCATAGTGACAGATGTAAGCGTCGCTAGACCCCAGAAAATACTATATACAAAATTAAAGAGGGAAACTAGGGTCTATAGCGACGTTTTATTCTGTTAGTAAATGTATGAATTTATTTACATAAAAGCAATTGGCTATAATACGTATACATATATATATATTAGTCCTTTGTATCTGTATTCTCTCTCGTATTTACATCTCTCTCTCTCTCATTTCACACTACTCTTCTTCTGTTATTCTTCTTCGTCTTTGTTTTAATTCTGCGTTAACAGTCTTCACATACTGCGGCGTATAGGTGATTAGCTAGTGTCATTAGTTCTCTTAATTAATAAAAAATGTGTTTAATTTGCGGGCACGCTTTTCGAGGGATACACAGCACCCAGAGGGTGGGACCAAACCTCTACTAAGCTCACCCTAATTGTCATTAGGCCGCTTAATTGTACATTATCAAGATCAAATCAGGGCTTTCTCAACCCGCACACACACACACCTCCCCGGGCCCCCAGCCCCACAAAGCTCATTCAAATGCTCAAGGATATGCTCAGATAGTAATAGCATAGGTTGTTTCGGGCACCCAGCGCCCGTAACGACTGCGCTATAACTTAACAAAAATAATTTAAACCACTGCGTGCACTTTGCAGTGCACGATGTGGCGCTATTCGAGTGTCGCATCTGCGTTGAAAATGTGCGTGGCTGCTCGCTGAAAGTGATTTTGGCCCTCAATTCGAGGGCCATAATTTATTTTAAAATACAAATAAACTATGGGAAAATTAAGTATTTATATAATACTATACAATTGTACATTTAATTTAAAATTTTAATTATATTTACTATAAATAAATTCACTAAAGTGTACGATTTTTACACACTGATTTTTGTGTTTAATTCTTTAATTACTTATAAATTAGCTACTATATGGTCTAATTGACCTTATACAGAGTTAGTATACATGTATAAGTATTTTATAAACATTTTTATTATATTTTTCGGAATTAATTTCTATTCTATTTACATTTAAATAGCAGATTTGACTATTTTTCTTATAAATTAAGTTAAAGTAATATAATAAGATATAAACATACTTCAATTAGCTTAAATTACTTAAGGTATATTAGTCTAAGTATACAGATTCAATTAACTTAATTATAACTCTAAATTACTAATTTATCTGATTTAATTTAATAACTTAGCTATTAACTTAATAAATTCATTATTTATTATGTATAAAGAATTAAATTAAGGTATAGGGTTTTATTTACTTATAATCTACATATGCATATATATATACAGTTTTATAGTTTAACACTGTTATTTACACTATCTATTGATTTATTTAGTCTAAGAATACATATAAGTTAGTTTAATTCATAGATAGTTATATAATTAATGTATATACAGTCTGATCTAACTTAGATACCCAATTTACAGTATACAATATATACATAGTTATTTGTACAGTTTATATACATATACTACCTATTTACATATATAACCTAGTATAAAGCTTATGTTTACAAGAGTATACTTAATATACAAAGTAATTTTTTTTTTAGGTTTTTTTGGAGTTTTTCACTTTTTATGGCTTTTATAAATATTATAGAAATAAGAGATGAGAAGGGAAGAATTGGTTGAGGAGAAAGAGGTGTTTTTGATTTTTTTTTTTTTAGATATGACTCTTATTATTAAGCTTCATGGTATACAAATCTATCGACTGGCAAATTCTACCAAGTCGAGGGTTTTGCATGCCATGAAACTTGGTATATGGATAGAAAACTTTCTGATCTTTGATCAGACAGTTTTATTTTAATTTTTTAGAATTTTTACTGATTTTTATTGAATTTTAAATCTCACCCAACCTAAGCCTTTCAAAAGATTTCTAAGGGATCCTAAAGGCTTAGGATGGGTCTTAAAAGATGTAAACAAGCAGTGACTACCTTATTTTCATTCAGCATGAAATTTGGGAAGTGTTTTTACCCATTTTTAATACATTCCTTAGTTGATATTCCCTTTAATTCATGTGTTGGACAGTTAACTTTAACTAAACTAGCTGACAACATTTGAAAGATATAAAACAGGCATTCACAGAAATTAAAGTTCAATTACTTATACAGGGAAGCTTGTATACACAAGGAAAACAATACAACTATATGTCAACTACGTTCAAAATACACTCAACAGGGTTTTACATCAGATTCTATCTGCTACAATTAAGACAATCAAACAGCAGCAGCAACATGGATTTTACATACCAACCCTGCAGCAGCTCAGATCTGATTCCAGATGGCTTAACTGCTGCTGCAGTTAGTCCATTTGGAATGAAATCAGATCTAGGAGAGGAGAATGTAGCTGCAAAGTGCAGCAACTTGCTGTGACCACTGGGATTAAAATCATAAATCCAAACTAAAGAAAAGAAATACTCTCTCAATCCCCATCTGACAAGGGTTTCACTTCTCATTAAAAACACTGAATACCCCAATTCAAATGCAAAAACCCTTATCAATAAATTCACATCAGATTAAATCAACAAGAACACTGATCTAACTCTTCCTAATGCTATAGATAGCATGTAGAAAGAGTTAAATCAATTAATTAAAATCCCTAATTCAAATCCCAGGTTCTGAAACCTTAAGGAGTATTGAGAACTCCTTAGGTTAGGAAATCATCAATGCTTTCATCCAAAACGAACTCATGGATGCAAGATAAAACTTCAAATCACCACAGTTATTTTCCTTAGTTCGATCTTGCATTCAATGCATTAAAACCCTCATAAAACTCAGATCAGAATATGGCTCTTTTGAGATGAATTCTGACATCAGAAACATCTCAAATTCCTTGCCAACAATGAACACAAATCAAAATTTTTCAATTTGTCAGATCAAAACAGTTAAAACCCAATTGAGTGAAAATCCTTGAAATCCAAGTTAAAGAAAAATCTGACAAACTGAAAACTTCAAGCTCAGACCAGGGGCTTTTGTGAACAAAAGTGAGGTGAATGGGAAGCCCCCTTATGTGCTTTTTGACGCCAATTTCATATCTGAAATTAGGTCTGAATGCATGGGTGAAATGCGAGAAACAGGTCATGGAAATCAAAAGTGAATATGAAAATATGGAGAGGGAGAGAATTTGTGATCATGACTATGTGAAACCTTCCCCTCTGATCCGGAATGATCAGAGGAGGTGAGGGTGGAATTATAGTCTAAATCTACTGCTACAGCTACTCTATCATAATAGCAAAATTAAACACTACCAATTACGTTAATTCTACTCTAAACCTACTTAACTACAGCTACAACTAATTTGCAGAATGATAAATCTACTCTAACAGGAAGAATGAGACCTATGGGTCCTTAGCCGGTGGCTAAGGAGGAAGAAGGGAGGAAGATGACTCCAGCGGAGGGAAGAGTCTACTAGTGAGGCTCCAGGGTCGTCCTCAGGTGCTACGAGGTCCTTAGCGACAAGGAGGTCGACAGAAGATGACAATTTCACAGCCGGTGCCTGTGAAATCAGAGGATTGATGGGGAGGAGGAACTGGAGTGGACGAACAATTGCTAAGAGATGTAGGAGGGAGAGATCCTTTCTGCGCGCAACCACTGAGGTGCTTAAGTAGCAAACTCAGTGGCTGAGATCACCGCGCGGGTGAGGATAATCAATGAGGTAACCGGCGGCGGGGATGAGAGGAGAGGAGCGCGCAACGAGCCAATCTCAAAACCTGACCGTCAGATGGGATCTGGGGAGAGGGGTGAGCGCACGCGCTGATTCACGCAAAGCTTATATTCAAATCCAACCGCAGATCGAAATCGTGAGAAGCAACGGACGGCCGAGATCTGCCGTGTTCTTCGTGCGCTACAGTGTGTGCGAAGAGCAGCAGGCTGACCTTTGAAATGTCAGGAAAATTACAGGGAAGACCCCTACGCGAAGGGGTAGAAAATTTGCGTGCAGGCCCATAAGTGAAGAGAATTGCAACAGGATGGACCCTGCAGCCTTTTAAAGGGGTCCCTGCGGCTTACAAGTAGGTCCAAAAAGGAATGTTAAAGACAAGAATGTGATGCATGAAGGATCTAAGTGTAAACTACCTATTACATAGCCTAAATGATGTCCAAATGCCTTCAATTTTTTATATGTGCTTAATTGAACATTTAAGACATTAATTATACTTTTGATTTGGCCTTTCAGACTTATTTATGTGTTCAATTAACGCATAGATCATCATTTGTTCTTTGCTTTCAAAAATATCTCGTTTTGTAACCTAATTATGAAATTTTAACACAAAGTAAAGGTTTTAGGTCTTTTTCTTTGATTTCTACACTTAACCCTTTTTATCTGTTAATTTGATGTTTTACTCAGTGTCTAGCTTAACTTCAGCTTTTTAGCTATGATGAGTAGCCATTCATCAGGCATACAATTAAATTGAGCTTAACTGGCTGGGCCTTGCATTCTTAAGCATAAGACCAGAACTTTAGGTTAGACTAAGCTGACTCTAGGTGTCGAATGTTAGAAGCTAAGTTGAGCTACTAGCTTTAGACCCTTAGGGTCCTTTGTGGACTAAAAAACTTAAGTAGGAGTTAAGTTGTGGACCATTCCTCGAGAGGTTAAGGAAGGAAAGCTAGGGATTGAGTTAAAGACTGGGTAGTACCTGGTGTCTTTTTCTACCTTTTGGTTTGCGGGTCCTCATAACCTAAGCATCCACATTTCACATACACTTAGTCTTGTATAAGTAATGATCACCTTAATTTCTTAAACAAAATTTGCTTCTCTTAGTTCTGACATAAGAGAAGCTTGAAAACACAATTTAATTGGAAGAGTTCCCACCGTAGGAGAGGTGGAGTATATACTCACCTTGATGATGCGATGATAACATGTCACCTCCTCGGTGCTTGTCTCTTAGGATATCTATCCTACTAGGGGCATGTAAGCACATTGTGCGATTCAGGTACCATGGGCAGCCTTATCTTGAAGTGCCGATTACCACAGGCTTGAATTCGCTTAAGAAATCCATGGGCAATACTATCTCGAAGTGTCGATTGCCAAGAGTTCTTGGGGTCGCTATGGGTGGTGCTATCTCAAAGCATTGAAATCTAGGCACCCTTCGAGGCTCGGTGATGGGGGTAATGAATCTGACACAGACTGTGCTGATAGTTGATCCAAGGTTAGACTTAGATGAATCAGACAAAAATATACATATATATATTTATTATAAAAAAAAAACTTTCTTACTCTCTTTCTAGATTGGCAATCATACCAACCTCAAATAACTTAGACCAATGCACATGCACGGATGCTTTAATCTCTGGGACCAATAAACCCTAGGGTAGAGTTAGAAATCAAGAAAACCTGTGCCTGCAACTCATCCTTAGCTGACCTAGTTTGTAACTTAGCAACTACTTGGGAACCTTAGGTCTAAAGTCTGAACTTAACATGTTTTTAAAAGAAGATCGATTTTGTTGGTTAGTCTGCTTGAAGAGCTGGGTTATTGCTTGAATTTGCTAAGGACTAGCAAACATTAGGCGTGGGGGCATTTGATAAGCTCATATTTGTGAGCTAATTAAATGTGTAAATGCATAAACATTATGGTAACACATTCACTTAGATAGTATGCATTAGTATGTAAATAAGTTAGAATATAAGTTGGCTTGTATGCATTTCACATGCATGGTTAGGAATAATAACTCATTTAGTAAACTTTATAGGTTCAGCCATAAATTTGCTAATATTATTTGTTTATTGATGCATGCCGATGGCTGATGTTACAAGGGAGGATGACATTGAAGATGGCCATTGAAGCAACTGGGATGAGCAGATCTAACCTTAATGGCCACGACACTCCCCCCCCCCCCCCTCTCCAATTTGTTTGAAATCCATCCAACCACTATAAGAAGAGCAACAAACCACTGAGCTCTGGGAGGCCATCATCCCATTCCACCACTATGCAGCATTCCACCACCGTGGGCCTCCACAACCAAGCTCCATCACACCGTGGGTCGACGAGGTGACAGACCACCGCGCCAAGAGGATGGACTTGACCACCACCGTGCAAGAGCTCCTTGAAGCTCACCTACCATGAGTGCATCTACTGATGCACGAATTGCTACCCTTTTTATCTCCTGGAACCACCACCAGCAGCATATCCATCATCATCTTCTTCTTTTTCCTCTTCCTCTATTTCTCTTTGACCTCCAGGGAACCCATACTTCATTCCCTCACCTCACCCGCAACAACAATACCACCAACACCATCACCGCTCCTTAACCATCGCCAGCAACACCCTACCACAAGTAGCCCTCAACCACATGCTCTACCCTCAACCCACGCATGCCGAGAGCACTTCCAGCCGCAGCAGGAGTGCCACGCCTATAGCAGCAACACAGCTAGTCCCCAAACCACCACCACATACGCGCGCCCCCAGTGCACCCTCTGCTCCAACCGCACGTGACCTCCGTGCACAAGCTCCCCTTACCATGCCTTCTCATCGCTTGCGCTCGGCTAGCAGCTCCCCTCCGCACGTGCCACCAGTGGCCAGTAGCGCGCCCATGTGCACCACAAACAGCTTCCCTCCACGTGCTCCTCTCCAGCAGCCTCTCTTCTCCATGCGCCCATGCGTGCCTCCTCGCCTCGTCTCCAACAGCAACAGGAGCTTCATCACCAACCATCCAAACAACCAACCGCCACCTTCGACCACCGTTGGCCATGCTACCACCACCGCTGACTAGCCCTCGGCCCACTCGACCTCCGATGAGCTTCACGCCTCCAACCATGGCTTCTCTATGCATGAGCTAAGGGAAACCAAATCCCCAATTTCTTGTTCAAATAAAAATTACAGTGGCATGCCATTGTGAGAGTTTATTTTCTCATTTAATTAGTTAAATATCGCAAACATTATAAAAAAAACCCCTTTCACTTTTGCATAAAGGTCAAATTCAATATATCATATTATTTTAGCTTAATTTAGAAGGAGTTTTTCTCTCATTTCTTGGGGATTTCTTAAGTGAACATTCTATTCCACCAGGTGCAATCTTTAATAGGCCACTGCCTCCCTATGGACATGACCCACTCTCTTGAGTGGTTTAATTTTAATTCAATACTTTGATTAGTCGATTTTCCACCACTTAGAAATATAAACGACAAATCATTTTAATTATCATCTTGTTAAGTGATGATAACATCATCATCAGCCATATCTAGCTTTATTTAGCCATATTCCATCATTAAATGCTCCTACATAACTGCCAGAGAGCCCTAATTCACTGCAAATCCATTCTGAGGGAAATACAAGAAAGTAAGGGTAAAACTTCAATTTTAACAGTATATCTCAACTACAAAACAATGACGGGATTTCTCAGGGGTTAATTAAAGGTCAAATGATCTTAAGAGTCAAACTAGTGGGTTAGTACAGACAAAAAAGGGTTTTCGCGAGTTTTAAGAATTAAATGACTTCCGAAACGCTAAAAGTAGACCCTCTTAGTTAACTGAGGTTTTGGTCAGTATAAAATTCACCTAAACCCTCTAAAATTCATAGAGAAATATTCTTTAGGATTTGGCATCCTTGATTTGACCATTAGAACCCAGTTTGAACCAAAATAGAGCCACACACAGACATTTACCCTAATTTGGATAATTATATAAACTACCCTGTCAAACTAGGTCAAAACCAAAATACAATTCACCATTGGATTTCTTAGGTCCAAATTATGTTTGTACCAAAATTTAGGCCCAATCTGAGATCATCTTGACCTAGCTTTCAATTTGGTTTTTTTCTGACTCTTTTATCTCACACACATGCACCTAACTTTTGAATCCTTTACAAATAGGTCCCCAACTTTATCATCTCCTTCTTCAAATAGGTCCATAGCACCATGAAATCCTAATCCTACATCTCCGATGAGGTTGATTTGGCATTTTCTCCTTGATTTCTTGGCGAATCCCTCTTATATTTGAAATGGAAGTTCGTCAAGGAATTTCCTTCCTTTTGAGCCAGATTTGAAGCTCTAAAATTGGCCCAAATCCTAGTGCAAACCTTTGAAAGATTCGGGTCTGGATCTTCGGTGACCTTCCAAGCTTCCCAAGCTCAAATCATCCTCCAAAGGCCTATAAAGGAAGCCCCAATGCATACCGACCATCCTAGACTCATTTTTGGCTGGAATTACCCCAATTTCTTCCCTCCTCTATGGTCGAAAAGCTCCACTAGCTTTAGCAACATCTTCGACCTCCTTCCTCCTCTTTTCTTGCAAAACCAGTAGTGGATTCTTCACCCTCACATTTTTTCGCATGCCTCAATACCAGCTGTCATCCCCTTCCACGTCTTCATCGTCGTTCCTCCCCTACCGGAGAGTTCGTCTACTCTATCGCCGACGTACCAAAACCAGTGTAGATCTCCCACCTTTCATCCACTTAGAATAGGTAGTTACGCCTCTCTAGGTTCCTAGTTTAGTTTCCTATTCAAAAATCTCACCGTTCGTCCTCGTCTTCCCCGTCTCCGACCACTCCTCCGGCGAGGCACCTCCATCACTACACCCCTCCATCTGCCTTACCAACCACCTCACGACCTTTGCCATGACTCCACCAATCAAACCCCTTTCCTATTTTACTCCACCGCTCACCTAAACGCGCCCTCGAACAACCCACCTTTACACAGCCATCTCTGCCACCGTCTGGCCACCTCACCCACTCTCACGCCATGTCGCACACACTCACGCTCTCACTGTTCCACAGCGAAGCTTCTGAACTTGTTTGACAAGGCTGAGAGGCCGTATCTTGGATTTCAGGTCTTCAGGTCATCTTCGCCATTGATGAACTTCTTCGAGCAAGCTTCAAACGCCATTCATGCAGCTGCAGCCCAAGTGTCCGCTCCAGGCACTACGGACCAGTTCCAGGAACCTCCCCAGGTCGTCAATTGCAACTGCAGGGGTTGTCTCCATCCCTAGTTCGAACATTCATGACCTACAGCCACACAAAGAGGAAGGTGGGACATTTAGTCCCACCTCGGAAACCACTGAGCATCCAGCACCGCATAAGTTGATTTTGTGTTGTAGGCTATTCACCTCAACACACAGGGGTGAGCTCCCTCTTACCTAACACCAGCCTTGCCCGTGACACTATGCACATGGGCCTGGCATCGACCCAACCCGCCTAACCCGCGCTGCACACCTCAGCTATGACCCACCCCCGCAGCCCTGGTTTCGAGTGCGTTAGATCCGAAACCCGATTACCCGGTACTGTGGCCTCGGGAAGGTAGAAAAGAAAGAGGAAAACCCATAAGAGAAAGAATAGAGAGAGTGCTAGGTAGGGGGGTTTTGCTTCCTTGTGTATTGCCTAACACTTAGCCAAAAATCAAAGGTGCCCCCCTATAGAGACAGAGCTAAGGAAAGAAGAGGTGAGGCAAAGAAGCTAAGAAGGAAAGAAAAGAAATAGAAAAAGCAGAGGAGAGAAATAAGAGAAGAGGAAGAAGAAGTACAGTGTCCTTTTGGCACTGTAGCAAGACACTTAAGCTGTCTGATTGATTGCCCTGTAGTCTGATGAAGTGCACTGTGCACTAAAGTTTGCATGCTTGAAACTGTTCATTTATTTAGATGATTCAGTAATTATTATATGTGTATCCTAGCTAATAATTGGTGATTCAAATCACCATTATTTTGTCTTAGATGACTTTTTGCTTCAATAGATTCTTGATATACTCATGTGCTACATTGAATATTAGTTTTGAGTAATTGTTATCATTAATTGTGCTCATTTACATTATTTATTGAGATTAGCACGTGAATTCCTATTTACTCCCAGCGAATGACCTTGGACTTTCATTCGAGTATAAATCTTATTTGTTTTCGAGCGATTTCGACCTATACTACGATGCAGCTTTTAAAACCTCGATTTTGCTCGACAACATTTTGGTGCCATTGCCAGGGAGCAACGTGCAATTCACCGCTATTCTCTTGCTATATTTTGATTATATTTGATCACTAACTTGCCATGTTTGCTTTATTGTGATTTTGCAAGGTACTTCACGAAGAGATCTTCTGCGCAAATCAACCACTCCAGGGTAGGTAACTTCTCTATTCTTCCCTAATCAACCTCTTAATCTTGGGAAGAAAGGAAACAATCAATTAGAAATCACCTGCCTTATTTTTCATAATAATTATCATTTAAAGGGCAAGTTTCCTTATTTGAAAATTTTTTTTTAAACTGATTGAAGTTTGAGATGATTCTATTAGAGATTCCCTACCTTTTTTGCTTGTACCTATTAGGGACTACACGTAATTTCTAAATCACTTTTGGCTAAGATCTTTCTTGTTTGAAGCTCAAGGTGAACAAGTTAAGATCAAATTAGATGCAAAATAGAGCCAATTAGGGTTTCAATTTGAGGGTTTGGAGTGCTAGTTCACACTTGCCTGCATAAAAAGAACAAACCCACCTGCATTTGTGCACTGCCCAAGCCCTTGGTTGAAAAGATCTAATCAACAAAAGGCCTAAAATCAAGCTCTAATCTCACTTGAACCCTAAAACCCTTGGACCTAATAACTTGAGAGTCAAATCCGAGTGATTTCTAGGTCTTGACCTAGATCTCATTTTGCCATCTTTAGAGCAAGTAAATGAAATTGGTCTACATAGTAAGGCCAACCAACCTAAAAATTAGGTCACAAGTTGAATTAACTTCTAATCAAGTGAAATCAAAGGCACAAATTAGGACAAAAAATTGGTAGACTTAAGGTCTTAAGTTCGTACATTCTGATCTACCTAGACCCTCAGTAACAAGGAAGGTTAGGTGGGGGAAACCCTGTAACCTGTGGCGATGCTCTATCGTGTAGGGGTCTTTGCGGGGCTCTCCCTTCCTGGCTGCCTAGGTAATTCTTGTATGTGCAAATTTCTGATTCAGAGGTATCATCCACCTTGAAATTGCCTTAGTCATCCAAAAAATCTTTGGGTGCCTTGATTGGGTCAAAATTCACATCCAGTCCCTCATCCCTTCTATTAGAGCACATACACAGGAAGGCTATTAGGTTTTTAACCTAAGAAGCCTCACTTGATCTTCTTGGGAATCTCTTTCAGATCTGATCAACTTCAATCTAACATGAGTTTTGATTCTACATCTTGATTCCACCATTTGATTAAAAAAAAATGCAACTTGACATGTTAGGAAAAGTGATTAGGAAACCTGCGTCCCAAATGACCATCAAAGATAAAATGATTGAGGTTGCTTATGGATACCATGAAGAATATTATAGAGCCTTAGATAGGGACATTCAGGATAAATTTGTAGAAACAACTCACATTGTGAACCATGTTGAAATACTTTATACACGAGTCTTACATGGTTCAACCAGGGAGGATCTTTTATCAGAATTTAGTGAATTATGGAGATTGCACAATGCCGAGTGTCTATAATGTTGTTCGAATCCACAAATTCGGGAAACATATCAAAGTCTCATAGAGAAACGTGGGGACATGCTAAATACACTACAAAAGACAATTATTCAAAGATACCCATACATTCCTATAGAAGACAATGAGACATCTTGGAGCAACATTGAGGAGCAAAATCTTCCAAATCCCAGGGACAAGAATCAAGGTTGTTGTGGATCCCCAACTGACGAGTCGATTCTCCGCTTTCGATTAAGTTTCATAAATGAAATAACACGTCGTTTGTAGTTCTATGTGGTGGAAAAATCGACTAATCAACAATTAATATAACCACTCAATTAGGAGCGGGTCATGTCCACAGGGAGGCAATGATGCAATAAAATCTCGATTATTTCGTATTCGTTCAATCTAGTGAGAAATCCGTAGTCAAATCTGACATGAAATGCAACAGAAAGAAGATGCACAATAACTTGAAAATGTAAGGGTAGATGTGCAATTTTTCTCACTGAAATATTCAATAAATATGTGATGATTTTATGCAATCTTCAATTGACATGTATTAGAGAAAAGTTGTGCACATTTTAATCCCAAAACTAATGTCAAACAATGTTAATTACAAAAGCCACACAATTGTAAGAGAGCTTGAGTATAAAGTTGTAATTTTACCACAATAAAATATTCATAAATCAAAATTCTTTTTCTTGGCAATGGCATGAAATGTAATAACTAGTTAGAACCAAAATAGAGGATTTTACCTCTCTCCTCCTCGCGATCGGGAGAGAGGTTCAATCAAGGAGAGGTTCGCACAGGTGGTTGGCTGAAGTGAGGCCGTCGCAATGGTGGCAACCGAGCGGTGGTCGGAGCTGGCCTGCCATAGGAGAAAGGTAGCGGTGGTGAAGAAGCTGCTACTACCGCAGGGTGCACACGGTGGTGGCGCATGTGCTGCAAGTTGGAGCGCGCGTACTGCTGCGCGCTGGAGGTGCGCTGGAGGTGGCAGCGAGGCGCGGAAGGAGCAGGCGCGGGCTCTGCAAGCGGAAGGCACGGGTTCTGCTGGTGGGAGGCGCAGGTTCTGCTATGCGCTGGAGGTGCTCGGCGAGGACAGTGAAGGAGCGGGCATGCGTTCTGGGTGCGCGTTCTAGGCACTGCAGGTTGGAGCGCACGTTGGGGCACGTGTGCTGCAAGGAGCTGGAAGTGGGCGTTGCAGCAGGTGCGCTCTGCAGGCTGCAAGGTGGGCGTGCTGGAGTGGGCACGCTAGAGGTGAGGCGTGCTAAGGCGCTGGTGGTCTTATGCAGGTGTTGCACGCGCAGAGAAGAACGAGCGGTGCTGGCGGGCTTGGCGCTGGAGTGGATGATGTAGGAGGTGGGGCGGAAATGTGCAGCCGGAGGGGTAGGGCGTGAAGGCGATGAGGCGCAGCAAGGGCATGCACCGTGGATGCTGCAGGAGGTGCGGTGCAACTGTGCAGTCGGAGGGGCGCGGGCGTGAAGTGAGTGGCCGGTTGCTGTTGTGTGTGGGGACGAAGCTTCAAACATCCGGGAAATTTCCCGGACGTCTTAACTGATGGAGGAGATGAAAATGCAGTGGCTGCGGAGGTGGTTGTTGGTGATGACGGCGAGGGTGGTGCACACTGAGGTGCTCACGGTAATGCAGACGAGCTCCAGATGGCGGTGTGGCCTGTCATACCACACGCCCACGGTGGTGGAGGCTCGTCGCCACGGTTGAGGCCGGCAGTGGTGGAATGGATGAGAGATGAACTCTCTGCACAGTGGTAGGTCAAGGGTGGTGGCCTCCCATACAAGGCAGCCTCCCTCCTCCTTTTGTAGCCACCTGCATGGATTTGAATGGATAGGCGGGAGTAGATCCACATTCTCCGCTCGTCCTTGAATGCAGGTTTAGGGCGGCAGCTGGTGGTGTTGGAGCGGCAGCTGAAGGAATTGCAACCGTTGCTGAAAGAAGCAGAATAAAAAATAGTGATAAAATATTATGGTTATTTATATACAAACCCTCAACTTTTATGTTAACTTAAATTAATGCATACAATGCACCTAATTGGTTAACTAATTAAATGAATGCAATTCTAAGTTAATTCTAAATGCATTTAAATATGAATGCAATGCATGAATTATGTAATTAAATTAGAAATATGAATTAATCTATTTACATCCCAATTGATGCTAAATAAATGTTAGAATTAACTTAATGTCTAGGTACTTAAATATTTAAATAGCCCACAAATATGGGCTAATCACCAACCCAAATGGAATCTAATTCAAATTATGAACAAATTGATACACCTGATCTAGAGATGGGTTGGGAGAATCCAATTGCAGGTGATCACGATTTCGAGCCAGCCCTAGAGATACAAAACCTTGGTTCGCCAAGCCTAGATTTTCTAAACACCTATGATACAAAGATTGAATCAGAACCTCTCAAGGGTGTAAATTCTATCCCTTATTCTGATAAGGTGACTCTCAAGAGCAATTCTGACATCCCCGTAGAGCCCAAACTAGATTCTAGTGATCCAACCCACACCCTTAACCTAGAATCCAGATCTGAGCCTTATTGGGATGATTACAAGGCCCCATATGATGGAAATCAAATTTTGAATCTAGATTACGATTTTAGGCCTATATTTGATGAGTACACCTCTTCAAACTCCTCAGAGATACAGATTGATTTTTTGGAAGTCATGCCAATCTGTGATACAGAAATCGAGTTGGAAGAGTTGGGATTTGAATGGATCTTCCCTACAAGCCGAGAACCCGAGCCCATACCTAATAACGACACCTTTTTGAGCTCAGAATCTGAAAATAGGTTAGATCCAAGTCAAGGTGCTGAGTCTACATCTTTTGATTTATTCTGTGGTGGAATCTCAGATCCTAAATCAAATTCAGAATATAATTCTCACAAGTTCTCCAACGATTTTGAATCTTACTTTGATTCCGGAGAATTATTGTTTTCTGATGATTACAAGCCAATCTACGACCTCAGCAACTACATCTCGTCCTTTGATTCTGAGGCTGAGGTCAATGATTTGAACACCTCATCTACAGCACATGCAGAACCTTCCTAAACCCATTTTCAAGCCTGATTCGCAACCAGACTCAATTTCTACTCCGATTCTCCTCTCAATGAGCTGGTTGCACATGATTCTCCTCCACATTCAATCGGGTTTTGAACATCGAACAGACTACAAATCACGCCCCATACTTCTTTGATCACTCTAGTAGGGTTCCTACATCCTCCACCGACCCTTTTTATTTTGAGGATCCCTACTCTAATCAAGATAATTTGACTCAACCAAACCCTGGATTCATACTTCCATATCTTCTCGAACTTCACAGTATCTGGTGGATACCACATCTCTTGATCCACATTCATCAACCTACCAGATTGATTGGGTTTGGGCTGCATCATCAGCCTGCTGATCTGAACAAGCAGCTGGTTGGACCAACCAGGCTATTGATCAAGGTGCTTGTTCTACAAAATTTGTCTAATTTGACCACTCCTTCTCCATACCATTTTCTGCTCAGCTGAAGGCATTAAATTTAGCACTTAACGGGAGACAACCCATCGTTCCAAAAAACCTAATATCCTTCTGATTATCCTTTCTATACTTCACGTCTATTGCACTCTGAGTTCGATTTTAGAATAGTCGATCCCACCTCTAGTACTCATATCAGAGCTTGAAATCATCCCCAACAGTCACTCCCGACCCATTCGCCCACCCGATTATCCTGTTCTAATTCTTAAGCCCTAACTATTTCATACCCTCTGTTTACAATGAGGACATTGCAAAACTTAGGCATAAGGGGGTGTTAAAGTGTAAACACATAAAAATTCAAAGTTTGGAAGGTTTCTCACAAAAAAATACATATTACAAAAAACCAAAAAAATAAAAAATTGAAAAAGAACAAAAAAAATGGAAAAAGGGGAGGAAATTTTGAGAATTAATTGCATATCATTCTTGAGGAGGAAAAGGAGAGGTGATTTTGAAATGACAAAAGGAGCACAATTTGAAAGAAAAGAGTTAGTCATTAGAGTTCTAGACCAAATCAAAAGAAAGAAATAAAAGACAAAAGTGCTAAGAAATACAGTGATTAGTATGAATGCTAATCTTCGGCCTCTTAGGCTACGTTTAGGCTTAAAAATTCACATATCCATTAAGATTTGGATAGTCCTCAAGAGGTTAAGGAAAATCGAAGCTTAAGTACTAGGTCTAAGGCTTAGGGATTATTTGGCCTCGTTAACTGACCTCTGGTTTGCATGACTTGGTAACCTAAGCACCCTAATCCACACATAGTCTAGTTTAGTGCGCTTAATTATCAAAATCACGCAAATGTGTTAATTCTATTCTGAAAAAGCCACCTAGATTAGGAGTGGCTTATCAACACAAGTTGATTTGGATGAGTTCCCAGCATGGAGAGATAGGAAATTCCCCTCGAAGATGCGCAATAACATACCGTCTCCTCGGAGCTTCTCTCCTAGGATATCTAAATATCCTACCGGGGGCACGTAGGCACCTTATGCAAATTTAGGTGCCATGGGCAGGATTATCCCGAAATGTCGATTGCTAGGGCCTGAATTTAGCTACAGAACGCCATGAGCGGCACTATCCCTAAGTGTCGAAAGCCAAGGTTCTAGGAGTTGCCATGGGCGGTGCTCTCTCGAAGCATCAAATGCTAGGGACCATGTGAGGATTGATAGTGGGAGCAAGGAGTCCGACATAGATCATGCTGTAAAGCTAATCCGAAGCTTGAGAAAAAGAAAGAAAAAAAAGAGAAAACTCTCCAAAAATACAAAAGAAAATCTTTTGTCTCTTTCTTACAAAAATGCACTGTAAACTAAACCTGGATGAAAAATGTTTTAAGCACGGGTGCTTTAACCGCGGAGTTCAACGAACCTTAGGTTAGTACTTGTGGGCCTTAGAAACCTTCGCGACAGACTATGGCTAAAGCTGGTTAGGTTTGGATCTTGATTGGTACTTGAATAACTCTAGGCCAACTATTGGCATTCTGACCTAATAGATCTGAGCACATGGTCTAGAATTTGAGTTAATTCCGTAAGATTTTGCTAAGGAACTAGCAAAAGTTAGGCATGGGGGTATGATGATAACGTCATCATCAGCCATATCTAGCTTTATTTAGTCATATTCCATCATTAAATGCTCCTACATAACTGCCAGAGAGCCCTAAATCCCTGCAAATCCATTCCGAGGGAAAACAGGGGTAAAACTGTAATTGTAATAGTATATCTCAATAGCAAAATAATAACGGGATTTCTCATGAGTTAATTAAAGGTCAAATGATCTTAAGAGTCTAACGAGTGGGTTAATACAGACAGAAAAGAGCTTTCGCGTGTTTTGAGAATTAAATGACTTTTGAAACCCTAAAAACAAACCTGCTTAGTTAACTGAGGTTATGGTAGAATAAAATTCACCTAAACCCTCTAAAATTCATATAAAAATATTCTCTAGGGTTTGGCATCCTTGATTTAACCATTGGAACCTAGTTTGACCCAAAATAGAGCCACAGATAGACATTTACCCTAATTTGGGTAATTATATAAATTACCCAGTCAAACTAGGTCAAAATCAAAATACAACTTCACCATTGGATTTCTTAGGTCCAAATTATGTTTGTACCAAAATTTGGGCCCAATCTAAGATCATCTTGACCTAGTTTGCAATTTGGTTTTGTCTGACTCCTTTATCTCACACACATGCCCCTAATTTTTGAATCCTTTACAAATAGGTCCCCAACTTTATCGTCTCCTTCTTCAAATAGGTCCTTTGCACCATGAAATCCTAATCCTACATTTCCGTCAAGCTTGATTTTGCATTTTCTCCTTGATTCCTTGGCGAATCCCTCTCATATTTGAAAGGGAAGTTCGTCAAGGAATTCCCTTCCTTTTGAGCGAAATTCAAAGCTCTAAAATTGGCCCAAATTCTAGTGCAAACCTTCGAAAGATTTAGGTCCGCATCTCCGGTGACCTTCCAAGCTTCTCAAGCTCAAATCATCCTCCAGAGGCCTATAAAAGAAGCCACAATGCATACCAACCATCCTATACTCGTTTTTGGCTGGAATTACCCCAATTTCTTCTCTCCTCTCTGACCGAAAAGCTCCGCGAGCTATGGCGATATCTTTGACCTCCTTCCTCGTCCATTCTTGCAAAACCAATAGCAGATTCTTCACCCTCATATTCTTCCATGTGCCGTAATACCAGCGGTGCCCCCTTCCACGTCTTCATCGTCATTCCTCCCCTACCAGAGAGTTTGTCTTCTCCATCGCCAGTGTACCAAAATCAGCCCGGATCTCCCCCCTTTCGTCCACTTAGAATAGGTAGTTAGGTCTCTCTAGGTTCCTAGTTTAGTTTCCCATTCAAAAATCCCAAAAGTAACCCTCGACGTCGCCGTTCATCCTCGTCTTCCCCTTCTCTGACCACTCCTCCGATGAGGCACCTCCGTCGCTACACCCCTCGATCCACCTCGCCAACCACCTCACGACCTTTGCCATGACTCCACCAATCAAACCCCTCTCCTATTTTGCTCCATCGCTCACCCAAACATGCCCTTGAACAACCCACCTTCGCACTGCCATCTTTATCACCATCCAACCACCTCACTCACTCTCACGCATGCCGCACACACTTACGCACTCGACATTCCACGGCGAAGCTTCTGAACTTGTTTGACAGGGCCAAGAGGCCATCTCTTGGATTTCAGATCTTCAAGTCATCTCCGCCATTGACGAACTTCTTCGACCAAGCTTCAAATGTCATTCTTGCAGCTGCAGCCCAGGTGTCCTCTCTAGGCACTGCAGGCCAGTTCCAAGAACCTCCCCAAGTCGTCAATTACAGTTGTAGGGGTCATCTCCATCCCCAATCTGAACATTCACGACCTACACCCACATAATGAGGTAGGTGGGACATTTAGTCTCACCTCGAAAACCATTGAGCATCCAACACCGCATAAGTTGATTTTGTGTTATAGGCTATTCGCCTCAACACACGGGGGTGAGGTCCCCTCTCACCCGACACCTGCCTCACCTGTGACACTGTGCACACCGGCCTGGCGCTGACCCACCCCACCTAACCCGTGTCGCACACCTCGACTACGACCTACGCTCGCAGCCTTGGTCCTGGGTGCGCTTAGATTCGAAACCCGATTACCCGGTACTGTGGCCTTGGGAAGGTGAGAAAGAAAGAGGAAAAACCCATAAGAGAAAGTAGAGAGAGTGTGTGGGGCAGGAGGGGTTTTGCTTCCCTGTGTATTGCCTAACACTTAGCCAAAAATCAAAGGTGCCCCCTGTAGAGACGGAGCTAAGGAAAGAAGGAAAGAAGAGGTGAGGCAAAGAAGCTAAGAAGGAAAGAAGAGGAAAAGCAGAAGTAGAGGAGAGAAATAAGAGAAGAGGAAGAAGAAATACAATGTCCTCTTGGCACTGTAGCAAGACACTTAAGCCGTCTGATTGATTGCCCTATCGTCTGATGAAGTGCACTGTGCACTAAAGTTTGCATGCTTGAAACTGTTCATTTATTTAGATGATTAAGTAATTATTATATGTGTATCCTAGCTAATAATTGGTGATTCAAATCACCATTCTTTTGTCTTAGATGACTTTTTACCTCAATAGATTCTTGATATACTCATGTGCTATGTTGAATATTAATTTTGAGTAATTATTATCATTAATTATGCTCATTTACATTATTTATTGAGATTAGCACATGAATTCCTATTTGCTCCCAGCGAATGACCTCGAACTTTCATTCTAGTATAAATCTTATTTGTTTTCAAGCGATTTCGACCTATACTATGTTGCAGTTTTTATTACCTCGATTTCGCTCGACAACATTAAGCGAGAATCATTTTTTCATTAGCAAGACATTGAATGATGCACAAAGGAATTACATAGCTACAAAGAAAGAATTGCTAGCAATAATATTTGGATTAGAGAAATTCAAATCCTATATCCATGGTTCTTGAATTATTGTGTAATCTAATCACTCTGCGACCAAACACCTTCTCTAGAAGAAGGATGATGGTAACATCATCATCCATCATAACTAACCTAATTTATTCTAATTCCAATGTTAATTGCTCCTTAATAACCATCAAAAGGTTGTAGTTCTATTCTAAGCTGAATGCGAGAAGAAAGACGAAAATTCCATTAAATCTGTTGTTTTAACGTACAATCACGAATAGAGATTAATTAAGGGGTTAATCAGTGCCTAATCTAAGGTTAAATGAACTTAAATTCCCAAGAAGTGGGCTTGAACTGACTGAATCAGTGTTTTTTAAGTTTTGAAGATTAATTTAATAATAAAAACCCTAATTACAGCCTTACTTCAATTAAGCGGGCTTTGGTGGAAATAAATGTAATCTAAACCTCCAAAAAATCATTGAAAAATATTCTATGATGTTTGGAACCTTTACTTTGACCAAAGGAATCCATTTTGACCAAAAATAGACTTAGGCGGGAATTGGCTTCATTCTTGGGCTACAATGTAAATTACCCAGTCAAACTACGTTACAACCCAAATTTGAGGTTTCCAATAATTTTCTTGAGTCCAAATTAGGTTTCTCCTAAATTTTGAACCCAATCGAAGTTCATCTTAAGTTAATTTGCATTTTAGCCCAATTGTCTCTATGTATTACATTTAGTTCCCTATCTTTTGTTTTCCTTTCATGATCACCCTTAGCTTCTTCTTCGCCAAAAGAAGCAACTCCAATAGCCAAGAAGAATCCATCATGGCCAAATTTCAATCCGAGGTTTGATCGAGCAAATCTCAATCAAATCTTACCAAACTTGGTAAGATCAATCCTCACATCATGCCAAATCCGTTGAACCTCCTCTCAAGGTCCAAATTTGCCAAAATTGTCGTCGGCAAGCCAATTTTCTTTGAGCTTAAAGTTAGCCAAATATGCAAGCAAGACTTACGTATTTTGGCTCAATTACGAAGGCATTCACCCCTCTATAAAGCCTCCTAAGTCTACAAGTCCAAGGGGTGCCCAATTCGCAGGTTCTTCCTCTCTTCTTCGTCAACGCCGGTGGCAATGGGAAGCACCTTGGAGCTTCTCCTCTCCCCTTGCTCACCCTCTTCCATGTACAATAGGTAGCGGGCTTTACTTCCCATGCATCCACGAAGCTTCACGTGAAGCTTGAGCCTCTGAATCTCCTTGTCGGCTCTGAATCTCTTCCTCCTTCAGCCTCACCAGCAGCCACACCGATGACCTCCTCCCTGTCGTCTATTAATGTAATTAACTTAGGGCTTTTACTCCCCTCATCCCCAATTAGGCATAGGGAGGGTCCTGGTGGGTGCAATTTCTTACGTGGAAAGTTTTGAGTTTGAAAACTTATCATCGTAGTGCGTAGAAATCTGCTACGAGATAAAATTTATAACCAAAGCTAGAGGTGACCCCAGGTCGAACACGGGGAGGCAAACATTTGATTTTGAAATCCTCATTTCAATTTTATTTGTTGGTGGCGATTTTATCTTTTGTGATTTTTTTGGTATTTTTATAAGACAAAATATCAAGAGAAATATTTGTTATCTATTCTAAGCAATTCTAACAGAATAAGAGAGAGAGAGAGAGATTTCATAGAATCAAGCAATGTCTATTACAACTAATTAGAACTACACTAGAAAGCAATAAAAGATAGAATGAGTTGAGGAAATCCCCCTCGACGGTCGCTTGGAGGATGGCTCAATCTGATGATGCCCAAATGAAGGTGGTGGGAAGTTGGACAAAGAAAAACGGAGTCAAAGGATGGAGGGCGGGATAGGATGGCGTCACGGTGAGGATCTTCTTCCTGAAGGTGGTGAGGTGACGGCCATGGGATGCTGCACAAAGGGAGGTGAGAAGCGGGAAAAAATATTTCTTTTCTACTCTAGAGGAGCATCTCAGGCCTAAGAGAAGCTCTCACAAGAGCCATGAAGGTGGTGAGGGAGGGAAAGGAAGATATGAAGATGAATGTAGGGGTGTAGACCCTTTTATAGTGGAGGAGAGGAGACAAAAATCCGTCCATGGGTTATAGCGACATTTAAGTCCTTGTTGAAGATCCACCGCAAGCATTGCCAAAGGTCCTTAGCTCACGCATGCTTGCAGCTGTGCTTACACATTCGCTTTCTCATCAATAGATGCTAGATCAACGGTCACGATTGCACGAGGATCACGCTCTCCAGATTGGGTCAGATGACACATCAGATGGCATGTCAAACCACGCATTTTCACGATAGCCTCCATCGGTTGCACCATGTCACCACCTCCGCTGTCGTCTGATTGGGATAGTGCGATCGAATTTTGTCTCCACTCTTTCGCTGCGAATTGAACGTGTGAGTGAAGTCATGATCATGCATCCCCGCGTTTCGAGTAGCGGGTAGGACCATTGCAGCACTTGGATGGATTATCAAGCTAATGATTGAGGTGGCGTGAGATCTCAACCGTTGGATGGAGATCCAATGATCGAGAATCAGAGTTGATGATCTCCTCTGATGAAGCAGGTGATGTAGCAGGTGATGTGGCGTGCGTATGGCCATTAGATAGGCATCTAACAACCCAAATTACATGGAACGTTGAGCAAGCCTTTTGGGCGACTTTGGGCAACTCAAATGGTGCCATGTGGCATCATCTGGATGGCTCATCTTTAGATGCTTGTAAGGGCACCATGGATGTTGGATTAGGTCAATATTCACGCTATTGGGCTGCGATCGTGCATCCAGATCCATCCATACGGTTGGAATTATCTTTTGAAGCTTCAAATTAGGTCACCTAGCCACTTGGCCATTGATCTTCCTCACACTACAAAATGTGCTACAGGACTCTGATCATGTTGAATTTGGAGGCGTTGGACTCCGATCATCGTCCTGATTAGATCTGTACGGTCGAATCATCAATCTGAGGCCCTTAAATAAATATCCTTCTTTCCTAGCCACAAAAGGACGTGAATTAACCTAAAATTTATACAAACTATTCTAAATGCAGACTGATACATGCTTTGCAATATTTATAATATGGAATGCATCTATAAGGTTAGGAACATGCATAAATAGGCATTTTAACCTAAATGGATGTGTATCCATCATACTCCGATGCCTATCAACTAAGGTCCGAAACTACGCAGACTCAACAGTGCCCGAGTGCCTACCAAAATGCAAACTGCCTAAGTCCTTGCCTTATTTCGAAAAGGAAAGATACATTTTTTTTATTTGTTTCTTCTTTTCTAATTTTTTTCGATTTTTGAGTCTAAAGTTTTGGAGCAGCTTTCTAGGGCTACCCAACCCACCCAAGACTCGAAATGTACTTTAAGTTCTAAGCATCTTGTGAAAAGTGATAGACTCACTAGGCAGCCGTTACAACAAACTTCAGATTTCTACAACCCTAGGCGACCTAAAAATTCTACCTCAATGTTTTTATGGGGTCAATACAAGGGTGAACCCAATGTACATCTCCTCGATTTATTCTACTTCTCCGCTTCTTCCCTAGGTGTTTTGGGAATTATTTGTGCATTTTTTTGTAAGATGGGCTCTGGACAAATGGTCAATGGATTGTTACCCATGACAACTTGCTAGCCATACTTGTGCAGTAAAGTGTGGCATTATTTATTTTTCTCCTTTGTTTATTTTTTTCTAATTTTTTTCTTTTTGAGTATATATATATTTTTTCCTTTTTCTATGTAGGTGGCTTCCTTGATCTAAAATTTACCTAATGACAGTAGAAAGAGTATGATCGTGTAGCTAGGTTTTGGACAACTAGCCAATGGGTTATTACCTATGACAACTTATCAGCCATACTATCCTATAAAGTTCATTAGGTTACCTAATTTCCGTAAAAATCACCGAAAAGTGAGTCGGTGCAAATAGTGTGTAGATGCTTTAGACTCAAAGTCCCCTCAAATCAAATGGTGGGTTGATAAGTCATGTACTTATCACCTCAATTTATTAGCCAAATTAAAGTAAAATTAATGGGGTGAGGACTCGAGACCAAGTCCTCATTTTAGTGGACACCTGGGCTGATTAAGCCTGAAGACCTGAGGAGTGTAAGTGTTCAGATCCTAAAGTATCATTTCCTAAAGTTGACAACTCCTAATGCCTACGTTCTCTTCTTCTAATTCAAAATTTTTTTGTCCTTTTGAATCTTTAAAATTTTTTTTAAAGAAAATATAAGAAATTCTATGGAGATAACAAAATATTTTCAGGATTAAGTATCCATCCTCCTATGCCTAAATGATGCAATGTTCTCATTGTAAAAATAAAAAAATGCAAAGGATGGAATAAACAGAATATCACCTAAATTTCGTGATAAATTCGGTTAGCTCCGCAGAGAATATACACAAGTGTTAAATTTAATGCCTTCAACTAGACACGATTAACAAGAAAGAAGACATTAAAAGTTCAGAACTGCCAGTCAAAATCAGAATAAGATTGATTTTAGGACCTGCAAAAAGAAGATATCTACAGATGTGGACCAAATTGTGATGCAGGCCCATGCCCCATGGTCGAGTGGTTCTAAGGTTCTAGATGGAAATCATCCAAAATAGGAGATTATTGTGCTTGCAGGGCTAGGCCTATGGTTTTGTGGTATGTAACCTAAGTTTAAAGTGTCGGACAATGGGTAGATCTGGTTCAATAGGTTCGGATGTCCATTTAGAGTTTAACTCAAAAAGATAATCAATTATTCTTAGCTTGGGTTGCACATCCTGAAAATCAAAAATGTCATAAGAGTCTTGGTAGAAGGTTGGTGGTCTTAGACACAAAGGAACCCTGAGATCAAAAACTTTACTTCCCTTGGAATTCACTTCCCATAATTTAACTTCCAAACTTTTCTTCTCTAAAATTAATGTTTCTGAGACCTCCAAATCATTGTACACCCCATCAAAGATATCCAAGTCAAACAATTGTGGCTGAATCAGAATTGACTTGGATTTAATGATTTTCAAATCAAAATCATAAATAATCCTTTCGGGGTGTGGTTGAGGAATGGGGCTATTGATTGAATCTTCCATCAAATCAAGATTTTTATCCCCCAAGGTAGTCCCAACCGAATCAAATTCCTTAATTATAGGGCCATCACATGATTGATCAAATCCTTTTGGCCCATTTGTCCCACTAAAATCATCTTCCTTAAACTCAAGTGAGACTTCACCAAGAGATTCCTCACCCTTAGAATGAAAGAATTCTTGATCCTCATTTATATGTCTCAAAGTTATTTATCATTTCCTGGTCCATGGAGACATATTTTTCCTCATTTCCTGGCTCAAGGATCTTGGGTGAGACAATCGGCTCATCCTTAATGGGTTGCTCTAGACCAACCTGATCATCCTCGGTCTCCCCCCTGACAGGTGCCTGAGCGAGTTTAGACATTGGCTCTCCTAAAGGGAGTTCATCCTGGGAATCATCCCAAGATTAGACTAAAGCAACCACAAATTTCATCATCAATCTTGATAATTTCCTAAGTAAAAACTCACCGGGACCCTTTTCCTAAATATCTTGGAGTTAAGCCAATAATGAACTATTCAAATCATCAATCATTTGAATCAAGGGCTCCAATTCTTCATTGTAGGGTGTTGGCTAGGTTTCTAAGGATCGTATCGTGTTCCTCAAATTAGCCAGCACCCTATCTTGGACTTGGTTCACCTAAACTGAATGGTTCGATTCAGGGTTAGGTGGGTTTGGGTTAAATCTAGGGGAATCAAGAAATTGAGGTTCTTGGGTCCCTCCTTGATAATAGGTCATTTCAAGTTGTTTAAAGAGGGGTAGTGACCTATATTCAGTATAACCCTGGGGATGGTAGCTGTTATAATCATCATATCCTTCCTGATTGCAGATCGGGTTGGATTGTTCATAAGAGGGCAGTGATCTATAATTAGTGTAGTTCTTGGAAGGATAATAATCATAATCATGATGTCTAGGGTTAGGTCCTAGATATTGAGGTTCAAAATCATATCCCCAATCAAAGTTTTCTCGACTAGGGGATGGATAGTCATAAGTTTGATCGGGATAGTAATCATCTTGGGAATAAGTGGTGGTAGGAGGGTAGAAATGGAAATGTGTATAGGATGTGGAAGGACACATAGCGAAGTGAAAGGGAAAAGTGAAAGAAAAGAAGACCTGCAATACAAACAATCAAACCTATCCTTAGGTGGGTTAGCCTAAAGATCTACAAACTCTCAGGACCTGTATTAAGATTATAAATGATTTAGTCTACTTTTATTTGGTCAATCCAACCAGTTAGAGGGAGGGATTTGGGGAGAAGGTACTTCCCTTAGCTTTCGCCTCAGGTTCCTTTGATACCCCCCAACCACGGTCATTTGAAACTACTCCCCTAACTAGACATCAGATGGATTGGTATAAGCAGATTAATCGAAAGTAATCTCAATTTGGGTCCCAAAGAGCGAATCAATCCTTAAGAAAAACATCTACTCAGTTTTAATTAGGCTTAGGATGATTGTGCTCTTGGAATGTGATGGGCCCTTTAGATGGGTTGTACCCTTAAAGATTAATTAAGATGTGTGTGTGCTCAACTAGGGTTTCCAAACAAGGTTATTTTATGATGTGTCTTTTAGGATTTAATCTTGTTTAATAGCTTTTAGGGTTTAATCTTTAGGTTCGTTCAATCAAGTTTAGAGAACACTCCAAGTTTTTACAAGCACCGGTGATGATATATTCCTTTAAAACTCAAAAATAATGTGGAGTACCTAGTTAGTTCCCAAAAATTGAACCCCAACTAGCAAACTACTTAATGAATCAATTTTATCTTAAGTGGTGTGACCCAAACAGCTCAATCAATTGGCCTATTACACCACTTAGTTAAGGCACACAATAATGTTTAACCTATTCAAATTTTCTACTGACTTATTTATGTGTTGAATTAAGGTGTATCAGATCCACAGGTCAAATTCTGGTTAAGTGGTAGAATTAATGTAGAGTGGTGCACCTTAGGTCGAGAGTTGTGGGTATTAATGTATGTAACTTTCAGTAAATCCAACAATCAAATAGCCTCTTTATATATATATATATATATATATATACGGGGTGAGATGAGGTGAAGTGACAATCAAACAACTAATTTCTAACCTAGGGTTTATGTAAGCACCGAAGTCGATTTGGGTTTGATTTATTGGTGTGGCAAAATGTAATCTAATGTGTGGGTGGTGGGGGTAGACTTACAAAACCTTTATCAATGCTTTTCTCCAATCTAACTACTCTAGCCTACCTCGGAAGAGTACCTGCAATCACGGTAAGATTAGAGAAAAAGTGAGACAAATGTTAGGTAAGGCGAAAAATGCAAGAAAAACCAAAGAGCGTTGCCTCCCCAGCAACGGTGCCAAAATGGTGAGCGAGATTTCGTACGCGAAAAGTTCTGACATTGAAAACCCATCATCGTAGAGCGTAGAAATCCACTCTACCAGATAAAATTTATAACCAAAGCTCAAGGTGAGCCCTAGGTCAAACACGGGGAGGCAAACATTTGGTTTTGAAATCCGCATTTCGATTTTATTTGTTTTTGGTGTTTTTATAAGATAAAATATCAAGCGATATATTTGTTATCTATTTTAAGCTACTCTAACGGATTAAAAGAGAGAGAGAGAGAGTATTTCATAGAATCGAGCAATGTATATTACAACTAATTAGAACTACACTAGAAAGCAATAAAAGATAGAATGAGTTGAGGAAATCCCCCTCGACGGTCACTTGAAGGATGACTCGCTCTGACAATGATCGGATGAAGGTGGTAGGAAGTTGGACAAAGAAGAACAGAGCCAGAGGATGGAGGGCAGGATAGGATGGCATCATGGCGAGGAACTTCTTCCCCAAGGTGGTGAGAGGATGACGACGGGATGCTCCACGAAGGGAGGTGAGAAGTGGTAAAAAATATTTCTTTTCTACTCTATAGTAGCATCCTGGGCTTGGGACAAGCTCTCCCTAGAGCCTTGGAGGTGGTGAGGTGGAGAAAGGAAGAGATGAAGATGAATGGAGGGTTGTAGGTCCTTTTATAATGGAGGAGAGGAGACAAAAATCTGTCAATGGGTTATAGTGACATTCAAGTCATCGCTGAAGATCCGCCACAAGCATTGCTAAAGGTCCCCAGCTCACACTTGCTTGCAGCTATGCTCATGCACCCACTTTCTCCTTGTCAGATGCTCGATCAAAGGTCATGATTGCATGAGGATCACGCTCTCCGAATCGCGTCACATGGCATGTCAGATTGCGCGTCTAACCATGCATTATCGCCTTCACCTCCATCAATTACGCCATGTCACTGCCTCTACTGCCGTTTAATTGGGATCGTGCAGTTGAATTTCGTCCGCACCCTTTTGACACAAATTGAACATGCATGTGAGGTCTCGATCGCGTGTCCCTACATTGCAAGTGGCAGGCATGGCCGTTGCAGCACTTGGATGGACTGTTGAGTTGATGATCGAGGTGTCACAAGATCATGACCATTGGATAGAGATCCAGCGGTCCAAAATCAGAGTTGATGAGCTCCTCTGATGAAGTAGGCGACATGGCATGCGTATGGCCATTGGATGGGCATCCAGTAACCCAGATTGCACCAAACGTGTGCTTTAGAAGTTGAGTGGGCCTTTTGGGTGACTTTGTGCAGCTCAGATGGTGCCACATGGCACCATGGCCATCTGGATCGTTCATCTTAAAATGCTTGTAAGTGGCTCCACGGACGTTGGATTGGGTTAATTTTCACATCGTTGGGCTACGATCATCGATCCGGATCCATCCGTGTGGATAGATTTGTCATTTGAAGCTCTAACTTATGTCACCTAGCCCATTGGCCATTGATCTTCCTCATACTACAAAATGTGCTACAGACTATGATCAAGACGATTTCGGAGGCATTGGAATCTGATCGTTGTCCTAATTAGATCCATACGATCGGATCATCAATCCGAGACCCCGAAATAAATCTCCTTTCCTGGCCATAAAAGGATGCGAATTAACCTAAAATTTATGCAAACTATTCTAAATGTAAATTGATGCATGCAATGCAATATTTATAATATGGAATGCATCTATAATGTTAGGAACATGCATAAATATGAATTTTAACCTAAATGGATGTGTATACATCACTTCCTAGCTTCATTCTTCAACTCTTCCATCATTGTCTCAACTCCCTCACCTTCCTCCGACAAAATTAGCATGGGCAAAAGGATCTCCACACCTTTACAAACCTTTTGTCTAGGTTAATTTGACTTTGCATCAACTCCTGCACCCTCCTCCATTGCCGCCGGTGGAGCTTCTTCGAAGCTTCACCACCAACCACACACGCTTACTCTCACATGCAATTAGGCTAAGGCTATTCTTCAGCTAGTAGCTTTGGAGCTTCTTGTGATTCTAATCGGGTCGAAAGGCTATGTTTCCAAGCACAGGTACCACACTGAAGTCATCATCTTCTTTGGTAACGAACAGCCACCTTCAAAAAGAGCATGACGAGGGCATCCCCCTCAATAACTATGGAATTGTCTGAGGAGCAAGGCTTGATCGTTGGATTGGCCATCCTCAGCCAATCAATGACCAATTAACAAGCAACATCTTCACACTATGAAGAACGAAGCAGCTGAAGAAAACGAAGAGAAGAGTGGCAAATTTAGTGCCACCTCGTAAAGAGCTAGGGCTAAATTTAGGCTAATAAGGGAACCTGCTGATGAGAAACTCATCATGATCTCTAATTACCCCTAATTAACTAGTCTTCCTAGTTAATTAGCTAAGGTTATGAATATATAAGGGTTAATTATAGAATAAGGGATATTTAGTAAAGGACCTTAAAATAAGTTAGAAATGGTATTTTATCATTCAATTAACATTATTAATAATCTAGATAATAATTGGACTCGAAATCCTATTAACCATTCCCTTAATTAATAAGTTAAGTAACTTAAACTTAATGTAAACCTAAGTATATAATAACTTAAGTAATTTTGCTTAATCTAAAAAATTAACCTAAAAAGGCCAAAAATGTAAATTCAAGGTGAAAACATAATATTTACCTAATTTACTAACATATATAAAAAGTTGAAAAAGATCTAAGTTAAAATAAACCTTCAAAACCTGAGTTTACATTTTGGTCCTTAAAATTTATTACAATCAGGTCCTTAATTCTCACACAGGTCCTTAATTTTTATTACATTTAAATCCCTTTTGGTCTTCTTCTTCTTCTTCAACCGAATGAACGGCTAGCGACGGAAAGCCACGCCACCGCACGATCACCGCCCTGCCGACATCACTCTTCTTTGTCCAATCTAAGGAATTGATGAGATTAAGTTGTTTTTGAGATCTTGATGAATGATATTAGAATGAATTAAGTGAGCTCAGACTTGATATTTAGTAAAAATTTGAACTCTGTCAGTTTGGGTTATTTTCGAACCCAAACTGATGGCAGTGTCATTTGGATGAGATTTGAACTTGAATCCTGCTCAAATAAGTTTGTTATAACCCTTAAAACTTGTTTAAATCGATCAAAGATGTTCTTAGCTGCCTGTTCACCTATTTTAAGTTGTAAAATCTATTCTCTGAAGCTTTCAGAGAAGTTTCAACCTTTTACATCTTTTCTGAAGGTCTTGTGAGCTTCAAGACTACTCCAGCAGCTGCGGAATAACCTGTAGAACCTTCTCAGACCTTTAATTAAGAGAGAAAAGTCCATCTGAGGACTCTGTGACATTAAAATCACTTTCCAGGAAATTTTAACCCGTAGGAACCCCTTATTTCACTCTTCAAATTGAAGAGGAAAACAACCTCTTATTTTAAAATTGACTCTGCAATTGTGTAGATCTACCTTAGAGCTTTCCAACAAGCCTTGAATCACTTGAACGGAGCTATGAGTAGGGAGTTATGATCGGTTGAAGTTGGGTCTGGAAGGGGGAACATAGTCCCACATCGATAATTCACGAGCGCGCGCATGGGAACAAAAGTGATTTGTTGCAAAGGCCGTTCAGTCGTCAGCGCTCGGCACACCGATTATCGATCTGAGCATTTGAACCTATCTGAGCATATGTATGTGTGTGTGCGGGCTTGTGTGCTTGCGGGTGTGCGCCCGAGTGGGCGTGAGTGAGTGTGCCCTGGGAGAGCAAGGCCTGGGAGGCCGGTTGAGCTAGGTCGGCTCGAAACTATGAACTAAAAAATAAATCGAAATCGAACTTAATTAAAATCAAGCGAGGACCAAGTAGGGACTGGTCCCACCCTAGTCTCAGGGTGCGGTGTATCCTCGAAAGGACCACATCGCAAATAAAATAATTTTTGGTTCAAAAGGAAAATAAACCCGATTCAGTCGGCTTAAAGAGAAGAAGAGCTGAAGGTTAAGGAAAAGAAGAGCCGATGGTTAAATGCTAAGTGTTGAACTGAAGGCTAAGGAAGCAAAGGAAAGAAAGGAGAATAGGCACTACTAAGGAAACTAAGAAAGCTAAGGGGAAAGAAGAAGAAGGTAGGAACAGAACAGGAGAAAGAGAGAAAAGAGCTCGAGAGAAAGAAAAAAGAGAGAAGAAGAGAGAGGCTGAAGAAATAAAGAAAGGAAATTATTTTTCCTCCATCATTTTAATTACTTTTTGTTCTTAAATGTTGTAATAAAGCATGTTTTAATATAACCACTCATGTTTGCCTTAAGTTCTTTGAAATAAATAGAAAACTAACATGTTTTCTTACTAATAAAGTACATTCATTTGAGTAAATGTATTTTCATATGGAATTTTGTATATTCTTAAAGTTTAAATATTTTGACAAAATTCATGCTTTTATAATGAACCTAATTATACCTCCTAAACTTGAAAGGAAAATAAAAGAAAATTGGTGAATTTAGAAAAAAATATACCTCCCAGCGAACGACCTGGACTCAACCAGTAAACATTTCTAAAATGTTAGGTTAATTCGACCCTATACTACATAAACGACACAATTTCGAGTTAACCTAAGTAACTTTTTCTACTCTTAATTAAGTAAAATTAACTTAATTATTAAGTTGAGTGAAAGCCATCGATCACTTGCCCGCTTATTGCTCACCCAACAATCAGGGGGTTAAGTCCCCATCTTCATATGCACGCACGCACCCACCCACACACAAATGGGTGTAGGTTGATTTTGGGCAGATCTTGGGCACTCCTAGGCAGATTTTGGTCGGGTCTTACGTCTGGCTATGGATCTGATTATCTGAGGCTTGCACTAGGCTTTGGGCTAGATTTTTTGCTTGTAAGTACCACTATTTTGATGCGCTAAAATTATGCTATCTACTAGACTAATCGTTCAGGATTCTCTCTATCTGGATTCATGGACTAAAGAAAGAAGATTGATGTTTTTCTTTCTGAGTCATTTATTTTTGAGTCTAGAATATTTTGTAACGAACCTAAAATTAACTTCAAACGAATTTTTGCACTTAAACGTAAAAATCAAGTTTTTAGGTTAATTGATCGACTAAATAAGAAAATTGATCAACCAATTTTGTTTATTGACCAACCAACTTAATTAATAGATCAAATCAACCCATTTTATGAAGTTGATTCATATACCTTTGATCGACCATTTAGCTTAATTAATCGACTGATTGATCAAGTAACTAGTTTGACCGACCAAATTACATTTTGATCGACCAAACTACCTTAATTGATCAACCAGTTGAATTCGAATAAATTCCTTTTTAGCTTGAATTCTCTAGTATAAATAGGCGTCTAAGGTAGCACTTTTTCAACACACATTCCAAGAAGAAATCCTCTTAGAAAAAGAGCTTTCATGCTTTCTCTCAAGTGCTTCTGCACTTCTACTTCAATGCTTTTCAAAGCACGTCGATTCGAACCTCTGAAAAAAAAATTTGATTTGATCTTTCCTTGTGGTTCCATAGGATTATATTGTTATTATCTTTATTTGCTTTGATTACGAATCCCAAGTTATTTGGAAAGATTTGTTATTGTTGTTGTGCTTCTCTTCATGTTGTAAAGAAAAGGGACTATTGTAAGAGGTGGTGCCACTATCGCTTCAAGTGGTGCATTAGTGGATTGACTGGTCTTGACTAGTCAGAAAAGCTGAGAGGCTTAGATAGTTGTTTTCACCCAAGAAGGGTTTCCCCTATAAATCTAGGTATCTTCTGTGCTTGATTTTGTGTGGTCTAAACTGTCTTCGCTACTATTATATTTAATTTTTTAAAAAGTGATACTATTCACCCCTCCCCTCTAGTATCCACTAAGATCTGTAGGCAATCACATTTGGCATCTGAGCTTATGTTGTTCAAAAAATGTCAAAGTCATCTACTGACACATACGTTGAGGGGCAGTCAGCAGTTCGACCTCCACTCTTTGATGGAACGAACTATGGCTATTGGAAGACCTGGATGCAAGTATTTTTGGAATCCATGGACTATGAGGTGTGGGACTTCATCGTCTCCAATACGCACGACCGAAAATCAAGGAAGGAGTAGTAGCGACTTCAGATCAAAAGAAGCTAGTAACACAAATGCGAAAGCCATGAACGCGATCTTCTGTGGACTCTCTAGATTTGCATGCAAGACAGCTCACAAAATTTGGAGCATCTCAAAAGTCACCCATGAGGGAACATCTAAGGTAAAAGAAACTTGCATAAATTTACTAACTTAAAAATATGAGCTTTTCAGGATGAAGAAAGGTGAATCCATCAAGGAGATGTTTAGAAGATTTACGGATATTGTAAACTCTCTACAGAATTTGGATCAAGAAATAAAAAATGAAGCCTTGGTAAAGAAGATCCTCCGACCACTCACCAGCGACTGGGAGACGTAGACCACAACCATCCAAGAATCAAAGGATCTGTCTACTTTAAAACTAGACGATCTTGTTGGTAGTCTAATGGCACACTATGTTCAACTTCAACCACATGAAGGAGCATGAGAATGAAGTCAAAAAGAAGATGGTAGCACTTGAAGCTAACGCGCAATCAGAAGAGACCTCAAGTGAAGAAGATGATATAGCTCCTCTCATGGAAATTCAAGAAGTTTCTTAAGAACAAAAGAAATTGGAGAAAGAAGAAAGAATAATTCAAAGAAGACACCATCATCTGCTACAACTGCAAAAGAAAGGGACATATCAAAAAAGATTGTTGGGACTCGTAAAGTGCATTTTTTATTAGAAAAATTGTCATAGTATAGTGCGCAATACGATCAACAAGAATATTTATAAAGATAATGAGACTTGAGTCCTAGTCGTTCGTCTCTGAGAGGCGTTTATGAAAATGCAAATTTGAAATCGATCTCTTTCACTCTACTTGCTTAAAATCTCATGCCGGCTTATGGTGATTTACGTATTGATGTACGACATGCTAGTTGCCAAAAGATAGTAATTAAAACATGCAACTTCAATCACACCAAAAGATGATAACTAAGCACATGGTGATTTTCAACATATATATTTATATATATAAAAGATGATGATGATATAAGAGTTGCAAAGCACAGGTAGAGGAATGCTTATATAGGGAAATAAAACTACTTGCTACCAGAAAACGACAACATACATGAATCTATGGGGGGATTTTGCATGCATCATTGGGGGAGAAGTAAGGAACTACACTATTAAGCAGTAAATAAAGCATGTAAATCTAAGAAGAACTATAATCTAATCTAGCAAAAATAAGGGCATTCGGAGGTAGCTCCAATGGCCTTTGAGTTGGTTGAGAGGAGAAGGAGGGGCGGCCAATGGTGCTCAGGCAGGCCCTTCGAGAGAGGTTGGAGAGGTGATCCAGCATCTTGGCATGGAAGTGGTGGTAGCCATGGTGAAGCTACTCGTGGGCATGGAGGTGGAGTGGATGTGGAATGAAACTAAGCTAAATGGAACCAAGAGTGGATGGGTGCACATGGCCACCCCTTAGGTCTTTTTATAGGCCTAAGGGAAGCTCTCTAGAGAATTATGGAATTCTCTAAAGAGGCCTATGGTAGGAGCTCGTGGGAGAGTGAGAGAGAGAGAGGATGGATGGTGGTTTTTAGATCCACCAAATGTGGATCTAAAAATTGAATGGCTCTTGGTTGCTAATTTTAGCAACTAAGGCAACAACACATGATAGAGAATTCTAGAGAACTCTAGGCTAGGTATTTTCATGTGGATGATGTGTGTGGGTGTGTGTGGGTCAAAACTTAGGTGGCTAGGTTGATTAGGTTAGGTTCTAGTGGGCTTAGGTCAAGGTAGGTCTCAAATTAGGGTTGTAAACCCTAATTCACTAAGGTAAAGTGCAATTAAACTTAATGCAAGTTTAATTGGGTGTGTGGAAACCTAATTAAGAGTAAAATAACTCAATTAAGTTAGGTCTAGGTCAATTGGACTCTCACTGAGTCCAATTGGATAGTGTGTGCTAAGATTAGGGCTCAATTAGACTCAATGAGTCCAATTGAATAGGTTGATGGAATTGACTAAGATTCAAATCAATTAAGTTTAGTGAGGACCTAATTAGGTCCTTAGGGAGGTCTAGAGGTTATGTACTTGGGTTAGGGCACCTTAATTTCGGTTCCTATGGGGTTGGAATTGGGTTTAGGGACCTAAGAATTCAAGATCCAAGCTTGCATTCCAAAACAGGAACTAGAGGACAGTATCAGACGTCTAATAAAGTTGTCAGACATCTTATAATGAAAAATTAGAAGTCCATACTTGTTGTCTGGATGTCCAATCAGAGTCAAGAGGGTTTCTAGGTTCTGTCTTGGGTATTTTGCAGAAATTGGACGTCTGACCAAGTGTCTGGACATCCAATAACACTGTAGAAGTGGGTTTAAGGTGTGTGCGAGTTAGCTAAGGGTTTTGGATGTCCTTTAACTCATCTGGACGTTTAGATAGAGGCTGGAATTAGGGTTTTAAGGTTTCCTAGGGTTCGGTGACCTAATCTAAGGGTGGCAAGGCTTGGGGAAGTTTCGAGGCTATCCTAGGGCTAGGATGGTCCTAAGCTCTTCATAATTTACTTCTTTATTCCTACTTAAATAGAATAGCATACCTCAACACCTTATATTATTGTCTACTACATCTAATCTAGGCCTTCCGCTCCAGCTCTGCTACAACACCAGTTATTCTTCAGATCCAACTTCAAATCCAGCTTCAGATCTAGCTTCTAATCAGCTTATTACCTACAATTGACATAATGCACCTAATCAGTAAATTATAGCATTATTTTGTGCATAGGTAAAAGAAAGCAGTAAAGATGCAAATAATGTTTATGCATGCATGAATTACCCTAACTTATGCTAAGTCCTAGACTAATTTAGGTCAATTACGACCTATGATTGCTGCGCAATCAAAGACTGTCAACTTCTTCGAAAGGAATTTGAAAAGAAGAAATTCCAGAAAAAGGATAGAAAGAAGAAAGCTTTTCAAGCAACGTGGGATGAATCTAACTCGAGTTCAGAAGAAGAAGAAACCTCAGATGAAGACTCTCTTCTAGGTCTAATGGCTTTAGAAGATGAGGTAACATCTTTTTCTCTTGATGAACTATTAGAAGCTTTCTTTGAAATGTATGATGTACCTAAATCACTTAAGTTAGAAAATAGACACTTAGCAAAAACCCTAGAAGAAGAAGAACACAAAAGGAATTACTTGAATCACAAAATAAGGAACTATCTATTGAAATCACATCACTAAGATCACAGATAGGTGACCTGAAGATAGATATAGATAAACTAAAAGAAAATTTTGCTAGTCTTACAAATGACTTAGCTAAGTTCACAAAAGGTAGTCATAATCTGCATAAATTACTAGGAACACAAACCCAGACCCCAACAAAATTTGGGTTAGGGTATGTACCTAAAACTAATCATGAAACTTCTACTTCAAGTCAAAAGAAGGAGAAAGGTATGATGACTCTACGATTATTAGTGTTAATATTATCAAACAAAGTCAATTTTGAGGGCACATGTGCATTAATGTCATATAATAGTAGGTTTGGGGGCATTGCATGCATTCTACATTACTTTATGTTAAGATTGCTTAAAATCAATGTTTAATGACCTTGTGTACAAGTCCATATTGAAATAGGTCTCAATTGAGCAATCAAACTGTATGGATGGATCCAGATCGACGAATGGAGTCCAACGGACACAAAAAATCACCTCGATCAGACCTTCGTAGCTCCCACAACAAGTTCGAGGAAGATCAATGGCCAAGGGGCGATGCACCATCCTTTGGGCTTCGGATGAATAATCAGACCGTATAGATGGATCCAAAGCAACGATTGCAGTCTGGCAACATGGAAATCATCTCGATCCGAGCACCGTGGCATCCTCTGTAAGCGAAAAAAGATGGATGACCCAGATGGTGCCATGTGGTGCCATCTAGGCCAGCCAACACCAGCCAGTAGCCCCACCACCGACTCCTCTTCAGCCGCATCATCCATTCCTAGCCATTGGATTTTGATCCAATGGCTGAGAAGACATCTCCACCACATGCCCTTGGTCCTCCTCTTGACAACTTCGTGGGCGTGGCTCATCGGTCGACGAGAGCACACCTAAAGGAGGGGTGCGGGTTCCAGCCCCGCCACCCCCCCAATCTCTTAATTGACGTGGGCGTAGAGCAGCAGCACGCATGAGCGTGCGAGTAGCAATGCCAGTGCATGCGCATGACACGACGCAGAGCGTGTGGGCCACTACAACAAAGCGCTTGCGTGAAGGACGCACATGAGCTAGTCTTCAGTGACATTTGAGTTAAAGGTTTAGCGACGGCTTGGATGTCGCTATTGACCTAAGGATAGATTTTGGCCCTTTTCCACCATTATAAAAGGGCCCATCCTCGTCTACTTTTGGGCATCTTCTACCAATCAACTCTACGACCTCCATAGAGCTTCAAGTGAGGCCTCGGAGTTGTCGAACAGCCGACGGAAGCCCACCCACCACCATGGCTATCTTAATCTCCATTTATCACCTTTATTCTCCAGTTTTCCTTAGCTTAATGTTTACATTTCTTTAAGCATTCATCTAGCATTAGTGTTGGCAGTTGCAAGATGATTTTTCCTATCATTGCTGTCTCATTTGATTCATGATATTCTATGAGTTTAATATGACATTGTTCTATCATGTCATTTGCATGTAGATTAGCAATCACCGTTACTTTCTCTCTCTCTCCCTCTTTCTCTCTCACTTTCTCTATTCTTTTTGCAAGCAAACAAACTGGCATAATTGGTGACATTAAAGTGAGTATTTAATTTTAATTCACACCTCCCTATGTTCGACACTCAGACTCATGTTCGATTATTTCATTTAAAATTAATGTCGTAAATGCATGCTACAACGAACAAATTAAACTAACGCATTTGTTAACATCAGTTTTTGGTGCAATTGCCAGGAGGCAACGAATCTTTTATTCGCTTTTATTTCCTTGGGCAGTATTCAAACTTGTGTTATCTAACTTGCCTTTCTCTCTTCTTCTTGGTTGCAGGAACCTCGTACATTAGCAACGAAAGGAGAGTGGATCGGATTGGATCAAAGGAAGCGCAAGAGAACACCGCCATCAACCTGAAGGTTTGATATCTTGTCTTCCCTCGATCCAAAGGTAACCCTTCATCTCTGGACCAAGGAAAAAGTGGTGGTGCTCTAAAAAAAACCTCTCTTGTGTTTGTTGAAGGAAACACCACCACTAAGTTCTCAACCCGTTAATTTCGCAACACTATTTTCTAGACTCAGGTTGAGCACACGATTAGAGGACCCTTAACACCTCTAAAAATTCTTAAAAGAATCTTAGAAGTGATCCTTCCAGTAGCCAAACTCCACCTAAAATTTCATAGCCAAACTCTTTGTGGTTTGGCCGTGAAAAATTCTCTACTGGACGTGTGAAAGGTTGTCCAGATTTCTGGAGACCTGTAAGATGTTTCTATTGCTGCGAACTCATTACAGATTGGATTTATAAGAGATTTATATTTTTGGAAAGCTCTTGAAATTATGTACATTTCTTATGAAGACTACTTCTATATTTGAAAAAGATTAGTGCTTAATCTGATTCAATTCCTAAACTCGTGCACTGATCTAAAGGTTCTGGACAGATTGACCCCCTCTTGGAAAATCGTGAATTTGGGTGGTCTATTGGCCACAAAAATTTTTGAAATTGATTTTGTTGAAAATATCATTCAATTTTGGCCAGGATAGAATCATTGCTTGCTTTGATTGGACCCTTCTTGATAAAATCTAAAATAGATTCATTAGAAGTTGCACGCTCTAGGATCTTCCACACTAGGGTGCTTTTAACTTCATAGTCACACAAAAGGCCCTAAAGAAAATCAATCTTAACCAACCATGTGACTACATCTTTGTGCCTTGACTAAATCTATAAACAAGTGAAATCCTAAAATCCAATAAGGCAAGGTTCAAACTCTAAAAGTCGTTCATCACAATCTTGCTTGATAAACAACACATGTTTTGGCATTGGGTCCTTGCACCCGATTGTGCACACAGCTCAATTGGAATTTTTAAGGGCATCAACCCCCCTTAACGCCCTTCACTTAATCCCTAAGCACAAGCACTGACCTAGCCCTAAATTAAAATTCAGTAGACATTGGCCTTAGGATTCATTGTATCCGTTTCAGGGTATTTTTCCTGAACAAATTGTGAATTAGTGACGTCAGCTTGCTCCAAAAAGTGCTAAGTTGGGAGGCCCGATTGTCAAATGACTTAAGTGTTGAGCAGCTTTCGAGGAGATAAAATATGCGTCTCGTTGTAGTAAAGTCTCCTAAATAGCTCTTCAATAAATAAAATTTATAACTCGAATATCTAAATGAAGTCCGAGGTCGAACACAGGGAGTAAATAAGAATTCACATGCTAATCTTCAATTAAAATATAAATGAGCACAGAAATAAGCCAAGAATATAATATTCAATGAATGCTAATTTGTCACATTAGATGTTCAATGAATAACATAGGTATTTCAAGACTTTAAGAGACCAAAAAGCTATCTAAGACAAAATAATGGTGATTTGAATCACCAATTATTAGTCTAAACACATATATATCAAATACTCAAATGAATATGAAATGAATGAATAGTAATAAGACGTCTGGAAGGTGGCTCAGACAACTTAAATGTCACCTACTACAGTGTCTTCAATCTTCTATTGTTCTTCTTCTCTCCTTCCTTTCTCTTCTTCTGCTTCTTCACTTCCTTCACAGCACAAGAGGCCTAACTCCTCAAGCTCTTTTCATGGGTAAGTATGGAGCAGGGGGAACCAATTTAGAGTAAAACCCTCCCCTCCCCCTCTTCTTTTCCCTTCTCCTCCTCTCTCAGATAGTTGGGTAATTGGGTACAGGGGCATACATAACCAGGTCTAGGGCTGCGTGCATGAGTGTCGCAGCCAAGGAGTGAGGCTAGTCGAGTCGGGTCAGTAACGGGTGAGCGGGGACCTCACCCCCAAGTTTCTGAGGCGATAAGCCTAGAACACAAAAACAACTTATGCGGCTTCAACGCTTCCTAATCCCACGATGTGGGACTAAATCCACATCCCTTTCTGATCGCGCGCAGCTGCTATGAAGACGCCTCCAATTGAGGCAGTTGCAGATGGCTTGGTCCTCGTTTAACTACCTAGGTGTGTGCTTGGAATGAATGTGCGCGTCCTGGAGGTAATGCCTGGGGCACACGTGACCTCAAACTTGAAGAATGAAGTGGCAGTAATGGTGACAACGGTGAAGCGACGACGAGACCTGAAATACCAAAGAACGGCCTCTCGTCCACGTTAAATTACTTCAGGAGCTTCGCCAAAGCAAGATGAAGGTGTTGGTGGCAGTGGCATTCTACGAGAGAGAGAGTATGGGTGTAGCCAATGCGAAGATCGGAGAATGTGGGGTTGTTCGATGGGGAGTTTGGGTGGATCGAATGGTGAGATAGGAGAGGGGTTTTGGTCGTGGTGATGTGGTGGAGGTTGTGGAGTTATCGGCGAGGCGGCTGCAGCTGTAAGGTGATGGGAAAGCCTCGCTGGAGATGTGGCTGAAGCGAAGGAAGATGACGGCGTGTGTGTGCGTCGAGGGATGTTTTATGGATTTTGGATAGATGGATAAAACCTTAGGAACTAAGGGAACTAAACTACCCTAATTTAATTGGACGAAAGGGGGATTTGCCCACGTCGGTGGTACGTCGAACGTGGGGAAGACGAAACCTCCAGTGATAGGGGCAACGATGACGAGGGGAGATAGGCGGTGACCGCTGGTATTGCGATGCACGGAAGAAGCTAAGGATGAAGAATCCTCTCGCTATAGTCTGTGAGAGCGAATGAGGAAGGTGGTCGAATGAGGTCGCCAGAGCTCATGGAGCATTCGGCCGAAGAGGAGGGAAGAAGGAGGTTTCTGGCCAAAAACAAGCCAAGGAGGTAAGGTTTGCTTCAGGGGGTCTTTTATAGGCCATAGAAGGCCCTTCCAAGCTTGGAAACCAGGCTTGGAAGCTTTGGGCTTATGCACATGTAGGATTCCCGAACCGTCAAAGGTTCACACGAGCTTTGGAGTAGGATTTAGAGCCTCGTACATGACTCAAATGGAAGGCAATTTCCATAGGAATTCCCCTTTCTATTTTAGGAGAGATTCGTCAATCAATTAGGGAGAACTCTCCAATCAAAGGTCACCAGAGTAGGACTTCCTCCGCAATAATGGTGGAGGGACCTGAGTGCAAAGAACGACGACAAAGATAGGCACCCATTTGCAATTAGTTTGAAAGCTAGGGGCATAAATGTGAGAGAAAAGAATTAGACAGGACTGGAATGCAAACTAGGTCAAAGTGAACTCTGATTGGGCCCAAATTTTGGTACAAACCTAATTTGGACCCAAGGAATTTGATGGTGAAGTAGGATTTAGGTTTTGACCAAGTTTGATTGGGAAATTTGTGTGGAAACCCAAATTAGGTCAACTATCTGTTTGAGACTCTATTTTAGGTCAAATTGGGTTCCAATGGTCAAAGAAAGCAAACCAAACCTTATAGAATATTTTTCTATGATTTTTAAAAGATTTAGGTGAAGTTTATCCTGACCAGAACCTCAGTTAATTAAGTGGATCTATTTTTAGGATTTCAGATGTCCATTAATTCTCAAAATGCGTGAAAATCCATTTCTGTATGCATGAACCCACTTATTTGGCATTTATTAACATTTTACCTTCAATTATCCCCTGGGAATGTGTAAGCAGATATGGTTGATGATGACATTATCATCAGTAAGCAGGGGTTTGGCATAATTAGCGGCCTTTGGGACACGCTCCCCCTGCTTCACCTTCCCAACTTTACCACCTTCGGGAGTAAGGACAACACCGAATTCGTCATGTGGTCGGAATTTACTTCTGAAGCGTAGGTCACCTAGGTCTACACTATAGGGCCTAGATTTGTTTGCTTGGTTGTGCACACACCATTCTCACATCCCTCCTTGTTCTTCTCTAGTGTATGCACGGAAGGCGATTGCTTCATCCTGAATTGGTTGCTTTAAATAGAAAGACTAGGAGGAGAGTTGATTTTTCGATGGGTAGGACTAAGGAAATGGCCGACCAAGAGTAGAGGTTGAGGACCAACCTTAACCCGATGCCATGGTCAGGATTCAGTCTCAAATTATAGCCAACCACCAACTTTAGCAACAACAAATCCATACCATCATGCAAGCCAAACACCGACTGCAAAACCCTCAAGGGCAAAATCCTCAAGGGCAGAATCGTCAAGGGTAGAACTCTCAAGGGCAACCCCCACTAAACCCACCTAACCCACCACAATCCCTTGAGGGCCAACCAAGGCCTCTCCGTGATTTCTATGATCCATCTACCATCTATGTCGAACCATACCTTAGGGTCCCTGAAGGGGGAGATGATTTTGAGCTAAAACCCAATATCCTTAGATCGATTCAAAGCCATTTCCATGGGAGCTCAAATGAAGACCCTTTCCACGACCTGGAAGACTTAGATCAGATTGCACGGACTGTAAAACCAATGAACATCCATTTGGACATTGTTTTAATCAAGATGTTCCCATTCTCCCTAAGAGACAAAGTCTCTCATTGGCTTAGAACCTTAGGGAGACCCATCTCCACTTGGGAGGAATTAAGGCATGCTTTTCTTAAGAAGTCTTTTCCCATAGGAAAGACTAATGCCCTTAGAAGAGCTATTACTACATTCACCCTACAAAGTGGAGAGCAATTCCATGAGGAATGGGAATGTTTTAACAAACTATTAAGGAAATGCCCACACCACGAGGTTCCAAGGTGGCAATTGTCCCAGATCTTCTACCATGGTCTGGACAGCAACCTTAGGAATTTCGTGGATGCCTCATGTGGAGGCAATTTTTTGAAAAAGGATAAGGAAAGCGCATTCGAGCTCTTTGAGTCAATGAGTGAGAACTTGCTTAATAATGCCTCCATGACCCAATTTAATCGGTCTAGTCAACCCCATGGTGGGATTTGTGAGGTGCAAACTAATTCTGGGATGGTTGACATGGACATTCTAGCAAAGAAATTGGATCAGGTTGAGTTGGTGGATAAGAAAATTGATGAACTATTGAACCAATTTTGAACCCCATTGTAGATCTTCTCCCTAGCAAAGGGAGCACACAATATCGACCTGGTTCAACCTATGAACCAAGTGCACCTGGAACAACCCCTGACCATGTTCCAGGAAGGGACCTTTGCTCCCTCAAACCCTGATTATTGTTTCCCCTCCCCTTCGACACCTTTTACCTTTGAAGATGCCCATGCCATCCAAGGATATTCTAAGCCTGACCCTTTCTCCAACACTTACAACCCTGGATGGTGCAACCACCCTAATTTTTCCTGGTTGAACCAAAAACCAAACCAATTCCAGAACCAACCCAGGCTAAACCCTCCCTCCTATCAGCAAGGTCCACCTACTGGACTATCCTATAACCAAAATAGGGCAGCTCCAACACAACAAAACTAAATGGACACTCTGATCAAAATGATGGTTGATATGAATCAGAAACATTAGGAGGAGATGGCTTTAGTGAAGGGACAATTGAGCCAGCTATTGGATAACAAACAACAAGGGTCCCTTCCTTCTCAGCCACAGCCGAACCCTAGGAATGTAATGATCAGAGGCCACAATCCTCAAGGGTTCCAACAAAATCAAGGGCAGGCCCATATGACTCTACAAACCCCTCAACCACCCCCTGGTTTTTCCAGTTCTTCTTCTCAAGGACCTAACCCTAATTCCAATGCCTCTACCAATGCGATTACCTTGAGAAGCAGCACTCAAACCCAGGACCCCAAATGGCCGACCTCTCCTGTGACCCCACTACCTGAGATACTCGATTCTGAGGATGAGTATGAGGAACCCAAGGATCAGAAACCTAACCCAGTTCAAACCCAAATCCCATACCCTGAAGCCTTGGATAAGGTAAAAAAGAAGAAAAATGTGGCTGAAAATGAGGAGTTGTTAGAAATTTTCAAGCAAGTATAGATCAATATACCTCTCCTCAAAGCAATCAGGAATATCCTGGCTTATGCGAAATTTTTGAAAGATGTTTGCACGCCCAAGTGTAAGCCAAGAACCCAAGCACCTAGGAAGGTAATTCTATCTGAGCAGGGTAATTCGATGATATTGAGTAGCCTACCACCTAAAAGGACTGACCTCGGAGTGCCTCTGATCTCATGTAATATTAGTGACATGACCTTTGATAGAGCACTCTTAGACTTCAATGCTTCAATTAACTTATTCTCAACTACCCATTATCACCAATTTGGGTTTGGAGAATTAAAGCCTAGACTTGTCACCATCCAACAGGCTGACCGATTTGTGAAAACCCCAAAGGAGGTAGTTAAGGATGTAATTATTTAGGTTAAGGACTTCTACTTCCCATTTGACTTCTTGGTCCTTGACATGGAAGTCCTTGAACAATTACAAAACACACCCATCATCCTGGGTAGACCCTTTCTGGCTATGGCCAAGGCTAACATTGATTGCGACATGGGATGTATGGAAATCGCCTTTGGAGATTGGAAGGTGCAATTGGATATCTTCAAGGTGACTAAGTCTTTAGATTGTGGTTGGGTCAAGGAATACTATCCCGTGGAAAGCCTAGTTGAAGAGTGCCTAACTGTAAGCTCTTTAGAGGACCATCTGATTCGACCAGCTGTTGACTACCCTGACCCATCCCAATCTCTGGAGGTTGAACTCTGCAGAACTAATTACCACAGGCAACCTCCATTTCAGGAGATTGATGTCACTCAACTCCCTTCCTTCTCTTATCCATCAAATATTGTACCACTTGCACCTGAATTGAAACCTTTGCCCAATAACCTTAAGTATGACTTCCTAGGACCTGATCATACTTTCCCTGTGATTATCAATGTACACCTGACCAGGACCAAGAACTTAGGTTGACTACTACTCTTTCTGAGCATCGGGCAGCAATTGGGTGGACAATTTCTAATTTAAAGGGAATTAGCCCTACTTATTGCACTCACAAGATTTATTTAGAAGATGGGGTTCTACCTTCTGACCAGATGCAAAGACGACTAAACCCGAACATGCGAGAGGTCGTTAAAAAAGAAATAATAAAGTGGCTTGATGCGGAAATCATCTATCCGATCTCTGACAACCCCTGGGTGAGCCCTACTCAAGTGGTACCAAAGAAGTCTAGGCTCACCATGGTCACAAATGACCAGGGTGAATACATCCCCACCTGTACAACCACTGCGTGGTGGGTATGTATTGACTATAGGAAGCTTAATGAAGCCACTAAAAAGGACCATTTCCCTCTACCATTCATTGGCCAGATTCTCGAATGACTGACAGGGCGGAAATATTTTTGCTTTCTGGATGGATATTCAGGATATAACCAGGTTGATATTACACTTGAGGACCAAGAGAAGACCACGTTCACTTGCTCGTATGGCACGTTTGCATTCCGCCGTATGCCATTTGGGTTATGTAACTCACTTGCTACCCTTCAGTGTTTCATGTTAGCCATCTTCTCGGAGATGGTAGGTGAATATTTGGAGGTCTTTATGGATGATTTCTTTATTTTTTGAGACTCATTCAACCATTGTCTTAGTAACCTAGAGAAAATCCTGAAATGATGTATCGAGGTCAACCTAGTTTTAAGATGGGAAAAGAACCATTTTATGGTTCAAGAGGGGATTGTCCTCGGTCACATCGTTTCGCATAGGGGCATAGAAGTTGACCGAGCTAAAGTTGATTTAATTTCCAAACTTCCACCTCCTAGCTCGGTCAAGTAAATCAGATCCTTCCTATGACATGTTGGCTTCTATAGAAGATTTATAAAAGATTTTTCCAAACTATCCAAGCCTTGATTGACCTTTGAGCCAACGATGTGCTCTTTGACATGACACCTGATTGCATCGAGGCCTACACTACCCTTAGGGATACAGTCTCGACTGCACCCATTTTACAACCCCCAAACTGGTACCAAGACTTTGAGATAATGTGTGATGCATCAGATTTTGCTATTGGAGCAATCCTAGGACAAAGACAAGAGAAGAAACCCGTGGTGATCTACTATGCGAGCAAAACCTTAGATGAGGCTGAACGGAATTACACTATCACAGAAAAAGAGCTGCTCGCTGTAGTTTTTGGATTGAAAAAGTTTCGATCATACCTTCTAGGATCCCACGTGATCATTTACACTGACCACTCGACTATCTGGCATTTGTTAGCCAAAAAGGATGCTAAGCCTAGGTTGATCAGATGGATCCTGCTCCTGCAGGAATTTGACCTGGAAATACCCGACAAAGACAAATCCAAGAATGTTGTAGCCGACCACTTATCCAGACTTCACCCGGAACACATTGTACCCTCATTACCCTTAACTGACACATTTCTTGATGACCAAATTCTAGCTGGGCATGGAAAGAGTCTACCCTGGTATGTAGACTTAGTTAATTATTTAGTGGTAGGACAGACTCCGCACAGCTCATCTAAACAGCAGCAGTATAAGTTATTGGTTGAGGCCAAACATTATTTCTGGGATGATCCTATGCTGTTTAGACTTTGTGCTGATCAAATCATCAGAAGGTGTATCCCTGAAGAGGAAGTGCAGAGTTGCTATCCTTCTGTCATGATCAAGCCTGTGGTGGCCACTTCTCTGGGAAGTAGACAGCTGGAAAAGTTTTGCAGTCTGATTTTTACTAGCCATCACTATTCAAGGATGCACATAACTTTGCGAAGACTTGCACTAGATGCCAGACCTTAGGGTCCATGACCAAAAAAGATATGATGCCTCTACAACCTATTCTGATCATCAAAATTTTTGATGTTTGGGGCATCGATTTCATGGGTCCCTTCCCACTATCAAACGGCTTTGAGTATATACTAGTCTTAGTAGACTACGTCTCGAAATGGATCGAAGTTGTACCTACCCGAAAATGTGACCATAAGGCTATCATGGACTTTGTTAAGAAAAATGTCTTTTCTTGGTTTGGGATACCTAAGGCCATGATCAGCAATGGTGGGAGTCACTTCATTAATGCCCAGCTTCGTGCCTTAAGAAATATGGGGTCACTCACCACATTGCCACCCCGTATCACCCACAAACGAATGGGTAAGCTGAGGTCTCAAATAAGCATATTAAGAATATTCTGCAAAAGACTGTGAGACCTGACTAGAAGGATTGGTACACATGATTAGATGATGCCCTTTGGGCATATAGGATCACTTTTAAGACCCCGATAGGCATGTCACCATATTGATTGGTCTTTGTCAAAGCTTACCACCTTCTAGTCGAGTTGGAGCATCAGGCATACTGGGCCATTAAGCAGTGTAATATGGATTCCCAGATGGTTAGAACTCAAAGGAAGCTCCAACTTTCTGAGCTCTAGGAGATCCGTCGAGAGACTTATGAGAATAGTTGACTTTATAAGGAGAAGATGAAAGCTATCTAGGACAAGCACAATAATAGAAAAACTTTTGAGCCAAATCAGCAAGTCTAGCTTTTTGATGCAAGACTTAAGCTCTTTCTCGGGAAACTGAGATCCAAATGGATGGGACCATATCAAGTGTTCTGACCTTATCCCAACGGGGCAATAGAAATTGCTAATCCCAAGAGTGGGAAAACCTTTACAGTGAATGGCCAAAGATTGAAACACTTTCTTACCTTGATTCCCCTGAAGGAAGTTGTAACTTTCATTAAGGGTTGAACTGGAACTACGCCCAGCTGGAGGTAGTAAACTCAGCGCTTTCTGGGAGGCAACCTAGAGGTTTCAAGCTGACCAGATACACGATTACAACTTAGGTGATTTATTTCTTTGCCCTCTTGCATACATTTAAATTCCAATGAGGACATTGTCTAAGTTAGGCATGGGGGGTGGTAATTCTCATGATCTGAGTACAAAAATTGTTAGCTTAAACTAATTTTTATTTCTTTTTATTCAAAAAAAAAGGAAAAAAAAACTTAGGTATTAGGAGCTTGTCAACTTTAAGAAATGATACATTTAAGACCTAAACATTTAGACTCTTCAGGTCTTCGGACTTAATCAATTCGGGTGTCTACTAAAATGTAGACTTGGTCTCAAGCCCTCGCCACCATAATTTATATTAATTTGGTCAATAAAGTAGGGTGATAAGTATATGACTTATCAACCCGCCCTATAATTTGGGGGGATTTTTAGTCTAAGCATCTTCATACGTTTTGCACTGACTCACTCATCGATGGTTGTAACGGAAATTGGGTAACTAATGAAACTTCTAGGGTAGTATGGCTGACAAGTTGTCGTGGGCAACAACCCATTGGCTGGTTGTCCAGAGCCCAGCCACAGGACCATTCTCTTTTACTACTACCTTTAGGTAAATCTTAGATCAGGAAAGTCACCTACTTAAAAAAAAAGAAAAAAAAAGGAAATAGGAAAACAGAAAAGAAAAAAAAGAAATAAGTCACACTTCACCGCACGAGTATGGTTGGCAAGTTGTTATGGGTAACAACCCATTGGCTGATTGTCCAGATCCCAACTCATACACAAGAATTCCAAAACAATTAAGGAAAAAGTGGGGAAGTGTTCGACATGTAAATCGCATTTTAAAAGATAAATAGGGCGCGAAACACGTCAACAAATAAATTTATAAATTTCGGTGAGTACCGGGTCATTCGCAGGCAATCACGATTTTATGCAGAGGCTCTTCAGAAAACCAGTTCTAGCATAAATTTATATATGTATATATGCATAAAGAGGCATTAGATATCCATAAGATCAAATTTCATTGCATTGATAAAGAGTTTTTTTCACAATAGAAGTTGCTATGCAAAAAGTAGAGATAAAGTGATAGCAGATAGATAGAAAGAGAGAGATAGAGAGGGATGCAAGTAGACAACAATGCTTATGGGATGTTTGTGCGAGATGCGGCAGCACCTCAGATACAAAGTGCCGGGATGAAGGTCGGAGTTGCAGAGAGAGGAGGAAGACCGTAGAAGAAGAGGTAGATGGAAGAGTTGGAAGAGATTGGAAGAGATTGAAAGAGATGCCTTCAACAGGGTGGCCCTGGGCCTTCTTTTATAGTTTGTTGAGGGGCAAAGAGGGTATATTGGCTCTTAAACTCATGTAACAACTCCCTTATGATCAGATCCGTCGATCGAGAGATCCACAGCTCTGATTTGGCCTCAAAACACCCCCAAATGCACCCTCTACGTGCGGATTGATCCTGGTGGCGACATGTGATGGCCTCTAGAGCATCTGATCGTGATCGCTCAGCTATGCACGCTCCTTGCCAATGCCTGCACTTCTTTTCTCTCTTCGCACGTGCTCTTTTATTAAAATTGAGTGCCTCATCCGTGAGATCGGATGGCTTAAAGATCGCTTGCACTACCCTTGCGTCAAAGAAAATGAGTCGAATCGCACGTGGGATCCCATGTGCTACCGTGGTGCGCTCAAATCATGCCACATGGTTGCGCCTCCGCCTTTTGATCACATCTGATGGCATAATAACGCCCGCGTCCAAACCCCTTCAATTTCGCTAGAGGCACGGATCGAATGTGCACCACTTGCTTAAGCATGAAGGCACTAACCACTGTGTTGTGCCTTCTCTTGTGCCATGTTTCCAAATCGTGCGCAGCTGCTATCAGTCGTTGGATGAGGATCCAGCGGCTGATCTTTATTCCTCCTTGATAAAGCGGGGGCGTAATGTCGACGTGGCACGCTCGTGGCTGTTGGATGATGATCCAACGACCTACAATACCTGATGAAGTGTCTTCAGAGAGTGTGGTGTGGCGAGGGGCAGCTATGATGGTGCCACGTGGCGCCATCAAGATCGTCCATCTTCCCTTCTTTGTATTTGGTGCTACAGAGCTCCGATCGGGTTGATTTTTGCATCGTTGATCCGAATCCATCCGTGGGGTTGGATCTTTCATCTGAGTCTAGGAACTCTATCATCCGGCTCCATGGCCTTTATTCTTCTATGGGCTGCACATGATGCTCTGGTTGTCTGATCAAGACGATTCCAGAAGCATTGGACTCCCATGGTCATCCTGATTAGATTTGTAAGGTCTGATCTGCCATTCGCAGCTTTAAATCATCTACAATTAATTTCATCTCTCCTTTAGTACATAAGATGACAATATTATCTATGCAATTAATCAAGCTAACTATTATGCAAATTATGATGCTTATGCATATATTATTCCTACGTTATGCTAGAATCTAGCTTAATTCATGTGATTTAGGTCACATGATTACTGTGCAATCACGCCTCTATGCCTAAATCTTGCTAGTCCCTAGCAAATGCAAGACTGAATGCAAAGTGATCCTACATGAGAGAATTCTATCAAGAGTTTGACTAGAGATTTATTTCTTTTCTTTTCATCCAAAACTTTAGGAATCCAGATAATCATGAAAGTATTTTGTTGTAGCCTATGCAACAAATCCAAGTGAAAAGTCAATCCACTAAAGCTCACACTTGACCCTTAGTATAAATCTACTGGGATAGGCAGACTTCTCCCCTCAAGGTTATAAGATAATCTATAAATTCAACCCTAATTTTTGGCTTAGGTAGAAGATTTCTGAGTCAAGTAGATTTGTATTTGGTGGCTCACACTCATCTGGTGTTGCATATAGACTAGTACTTTAGAACCTAGATTTCCAGACTATTAAATAATTTAACTCAAAGAGAGGCGAAGAAACTATGCTCTCTTTAGTTCCTTTGTACTCATTCTCCCTCTTTCTCTTCCTTTCTTCTTCTTTCTTCTCTTTTCTTTTCTTTCTTTTTGAGCTCACAATCTCACCAGATTTGTCAATCTATTTGGTGGTCTCTCCTAGCATTATCACTTTGATTAGGTTTTGATAACTCTAGGACTAAGTAAGAATTTCTCAACCCGTATTCAAGCGGCCAGAAATACAGAAAAGTAGGTATAGGCTGTATTTGGTGGATCATGATGGTGGTAGGTGTTGTTGCCTCATTACACTTGAAATAAATTCTAACTCATAAACTCAGTTTCTCTTCTACTTTTTCTCTCTTTTTTTTCTAATAAATTATTTTTCTATGTATATATATTTTTTCTATTTCTTTTTCCTTTTTTTCTATATATAATTTTTTTCCTTTTTCATTTTTTTTTCTTTTACATCCAAATATCTACTAATGCAATGCAGTATAGCATACAAACTTTTATTTACGAGGCATTATTCTGGATTAGGGGTGTTCAAAAGGATATCGGGTGACTTATTTGGTGAAAGTGCCTATTCTTGGCACCAGGAAGGGAATGGATAGGACAGCGTATTTCTGACCTTGACATTAATATCCTCCTTCAGCAGAGGATTCCGTAAACGACGGTCGTGGCCATCCACCTGTCCTAGTTTTATCAGAACTCGCTCTCTGCGTATTTGCCTTATTTGGTGGTTCTCAAAATAGTCGCACTAAGAATTTGTACACAGAAACCAAGAGCAAAAACTACTCCGAGTATCATTATCTAATTATCCAGAAGTTAAGACTCCTCATACTAGCCTTAAAGCACCAGTAGACTTTCTACTCTCACCTCACACTTGTTTGGTGGATCTGTTAGAAGATAATTTACCTAACTCCCTAATTACTTTCCAAGAGCTCAGGAGAAGAAGCATTGCTTCTTCTCGACAAACTAAAGATGTTTATCAATCTTCATAGAGGATCGATCCATTGCAAATTTTACGTGTAAGTGTGAAATTGTACTGAATTCTAAACTCAGGAATCAACTTAAGAATAAATCCCTAATAAAACCTTAATAAAAATTCTTTATGCCTAAATACAATTTTTTTTACATAAAAATAAGACATGCAATGTCCACGCCCCCATGCCTATTCGTTGCAATGTCCTTATTCAAATGTATGTAGGAAAATCAAAATATAATAAGCAAGAGGAGGGGATATCACCTGACCATGCTTGTTAATCCAAATCAGCATGGATGCAAAACTACCTGTAATGAATACTGGGTTGCCTCCCAACCAGCGCTAAGTTTAACATCATTAGCCAGACTTAAACCCAAAAATGAATGATCAGATTAATGGGTTGAGTCAAGATTAAAATGAAGATATGATTATGCAACGCAAGGATTAGTGATCCACAAATGCAGATCAGCTGATGGTGAATACCAAGCCCAAAAGGTTAGAAAAATAAAGTGAACAGCTTGAAACTATTTGCAGCCAAATGCTACAAAAGAGAGAAACATTAGTGCGGGTGCCAGAGTGGAAAGTAGATAGTGGCAACCCTAAGAAGTGATGCATGAGGAAGGCAAATGAGGTGGATACAAGGTGGTTTGTGGGGAATAAATCATATGGATCCTGAAAGTGATGAGAAATAAAAGGAGGAACCTGAGTGGTGTAGTCTGAAATGGTATAGGAAACCACTTCGCAAGTCAAGTTAGGTATGGATGGATGTCGAGTAGGTGAGTCAAATAAGATCCAGTGGTACATCTCACTAGTTTTGGACTTATCAGAATCCTCAATCTTATCCCTGGGGTGATCACAAATCTTATTTGAGTCGCCCAAGTCTTATTTTAATCCATGTTGCAAGTCTTCAAATGTAATGGATGAAAATTCATTATTCCTTAGAATCATAACCCCAAGGGGAGTAAGATTAGAATCTAGATTAGTCAAGATCTCAAATTATTTTAGTTCTGTGGACTTCTGAATTTGATCCCAATTATCTTTCTCTTGAATTACATCTTCTAAGGGAATGTTTTCTGTTCCTCATTAGTCAAATCAAACTCCTCAGGATTTCGTGATTCAGCTAAATTCTTTGCTTCCTCAGATAAATCTTCATAAGTCATCCCCAGTAATTCTGCAATTTCTCAAACATATTTTTCATAAGGGGATTATCTGTTTTGTTCAATCTCAAGATGTTGGGAATAAGGGTCAGATTTTTCCTCAGGACTCTGGTGGATGGGAAGAGAAGGGTATGAATTAGCTGAAACAGAAGTGAAAGCATATTTAGCTTCTATATGGGATATCTTAGAATGATTAGTATCACCAAATCTAGACATCAAATCTTTTAAGCACAACTGATCTTGGTAATCCTCAAATAAGATGACATTAGAAACATCCAACCGTGCTTGGCTGAGAGTGTCATTGTCCCCAATCTTTCTATCTTCTTGATCTTGCTTTGATCCTCCCAAATCATCCATGTAGTCCAATTGTGTGTCTTTAAACATAAAAGACTCATACTCCGGCCCACCATGGAATGACTCCTCAAAATAGAATGGTTGCAGTTCAGGTCCTAAATCAAGATATAATTCCTCAAGTGAGCCTTCCTCCTCAAAGTTAGTTTTTGGGATATCAAAATTATTTATTAGTTCAGCTATAGGCCTAAGTAGGATCTGTTCTGCATAATCACAGGGCTGATGGGTGGGCTCAGTGTATGTAGAGGTTGGGATTGGATAAGATGTCATACTTAAGGTTGGATCCTCAACCTTGAGTGACTTACCACCAACTTATGGCATACTCGGACCGATTTTATCACCTTGTGCTTTTCGGATTCTATTGAGCTATTTTGTCAGGTTATCTATATTTCTTTTATTAGCTTCTCTCATCCCCTAGACTACTTGGAGTAATTGGGTGATCTCAGGATCACTACCATGGTCAGGGATTTGAGTAGGCTGAGGATAATAATTTTCAGAATTTCTAACCTCAATCATATTAGAATATCTATCATTTGAATACCTAGGGTAAGAATCCTAGCCTTGGTTGGGTGGTGTAGGGTTATCCCAATAAAGGGTGGAATTAGGATAATTTGCAAAGTTATTTCAAGGATAGGATTGATATTCTAGGTATTGGGATTCTAAGGCATATCCCTGATCCAGGGAGAGATGAGTTTTGCTGAATCGGTCAAGATAGTTGGTCATGTCAATCAAGTGCTAGTCCTGCATGGAGAGTGTCTTTTAAGGTTGTGGAGATCCTTGATATCCAGCGATTCGTGTGGGATTCAAGGTAAGCCTGGCTATACCCGGGGAATATGAGGTGTAGGCAAGGGAATCAAGTCCTGGGTGTTGAGGAGAGTTCTCCCATCCTGACGAAGTTGAAGTAAGGGAAGGGTTGAGATAGGGAGAAGAGGAATAGTGTGAGGAAAAAGAGTTTGGTCCATGGTTTCCTCCTTAATCAGTTCTTCCTCATGGCAATTACTCATTGGAATGTATTTAGAAAAATTAGTTCTCCTTAGTTTACTCTCTAAAGGTGGTACCAAATCAGGGTTCAGATACCTTTTAGCATCAATGTACCAAAAGAAAGTTAATAGATGAGAGAGAGAAGACTGAAGAGAGAATACCCTGCCCTTTAATACAAGCAATCAAACTGGTCCTTAGAGTGTCAACCCTAAATAGACCTGATCTTGGATCCCCAAAACACGACTGGGTTAGATCAACCCTTGAATTATTTGGCTAGTCAGAAGGGTGGGACCCCCTAGGACACCCCGCACGGTGGGGCACCACTAAGGGTTAACGCGGTTGCTGCACCGACCTTTCTTGTCACCAGTGGGTCTAAGTAGACAAGGCCTTGACCGTGACCCAATCTAATATCAAGTCCCTAAGACTAGTAGTCCTGCCTAGAGCACGTCTACTCAGTTTTAGGCTTGGGTTTGATGTGCTCTTGGAATATGATGGGCGTTAGGGGGGTGTTTGCCCTTAAGATTGATTTCAAATGTGTGAGTGCACAGGCAAGGGGTTCACCAGCAATTTTTTTTTTATGAAGTGAATTTTAGGATTCAAATGCCTGCGTTAATGCATTTTAAGGTTAACTTGATTTAATATCTTCAACCAAGGTTCTGATGAGACACACAAGAGTTTTTCAAATCCCAATTTTTTGAGATATTTCATTTAAGTACGAAAATGTAGGTGTGCTCTATCCTTAATGTGAAACCCTAAGTATAAATAGTTCTAGATGATTCTTTTAAGTCCAAAAATCAGATGAGTGGTGCGACCCAAGCAATGCAATCAATTGGTCCTATTGCACCACTAACTAGGCACTCAAAAAATATTTTTTGAAGAATTTTAATGCACATTTTCTATTTTTTTATGGTTTAAAGTGTACTGGGGATTTTGCAGTCTATTTTGAACCCCAGTTCGTGATTGAATAATCCGTGCAATCAAACGTGCAAGAAATATTTTTTTAGATCTTTCCTAAATTTCGATTATCTCAGAAATTTAGTGCCACAAATTTCAAGTCAATCGGAGTTGTATAAAAATTTGTATGATATTTTGAACTCTAAAAAATTAGGAACAATAACTGAATTGATAATAGATCAATGCGTGAATTTTTAAATTTTTTTATAACTCAAATTTGTGCAAAATTTGGATATGTTGTTCCTAACTTCAAAGCTCACGTCCAGTAAAAATTTGATAATTTTTGGATGTGTAGATCTTCGAGAATTTAATTTATAAGTTAAGAGTTTCTTTCAGCCTGAAAATCACTAACAAGGGAGATTTTTTTTTCTTTTTTTCTTCAATAAGCAAGCAAATTCCAACTAATCCTAATGTTCAAGCAAGTCCTAATTTTTCAAAATCTAACCTACGGGTACTTACCTGAGATTCGAACTCGCATTTTCTCTGTTGTCATGTCTAGTTCAAATCCTTCATTTTTGTACACATGAAATCAACGAAAAAATAGCAAGTTAGAAGTCTTAAATATGTACTGACAAGCTTCAAAAATTTTCGTTGCCTCACCGACAATAGCGCCAACTTGTTCAACGCATAAATTACATTTTAAAATATGATTTAGTTATAGTATAGTGCGAAACACGTCGATAAATAAATTTATAAAATCCGATGAGTATCGGGTCGTTCGCAGGGAGGCAATCACGATTTTATGTAGAAACTCTCCAAAAAACTAGTTCTAGAAGATTTTTATATATGTATATATGTATAAAGAGGTATCAAATATCCATAAGATCAAATTTCATTGCATTGATAAAGAGCTTTTTTTCATAGTAGAAGTTGCTATGCAAAATGTAAAGATAGAGAGATAGCAGATAGATAGAAAGAGAGAGATAGAGAGGGATGTAGATAAACATCGTCGCTTGTGGGATGCTTGTGCGAGATGCAGTAGCACCTCAGATCCAGAGCGCCAGGACAAAGGTTGGAGTTACAGAGAGAGGCAGAAGACCGTGGAAGAAGAGGTAGATGGAAGAGTTGGAAGAGATTGGAAGAGATGCCTTCAACAGGGGGCCATGGGCCTTCTTTTATAGTTTTGAGGAGTGGCAAAGAGGGTATTTTGGCTCTTAAACTCGTGTAACAACTCCCTTATGATCAGATCCGTCGATCGGGAGATCAACGGCTCTGATTTAGCCACAAAACACCCTCAAGCATGCCCTCTACGCATGGATTGATCCTGGTGGTGACACATGGCAACCTCTAGAGTGTCTAATCGGGATCACTCGGCTGTGCGTGCTCTTCACCAACACCCACTCTTCTTTTCTCTCTTCGCACGTGCCCGCTTATTCAAATTGAGCACCTTATCCTTGGGATCGAACGGCTTAAAGATCGCCCGTACTACCTTCGCGTCGAAGAAAATGTGTGGAATCAAGTGTGGGATCCCACGTGCTGCCGCAGCGCACTCAGATCACACCACGTGGCTGCACCTCCACCTTTCAATAGCCATCAGATGGCGCAATTGCGCCCGCACCCAATGCCCCTTCAATTTTGCAAGAGGTGCGGATCAAACATGTGCTGCTTGCTTAAGCGCGAAGGCGCCAACCACTGCATTGTGCCTTCTCTTATGCCGCGTTTCCAAATCATGCGCAGCTGCTATTAGCCATTAGATGAGGATCCAATGGTTGATCTTTATTCCTCCTTGATATAATGCAGGTGTAATGGCAACGTGGCACACTCATAGCTGTTGGATGAGGAGCCAACGGCCCACAACGCTTGATGAAGCGTTTTCAGAGGGTGTGGTGTGGCGAGGGGTGGCTATGATGGCACCATGTGGCGCCATCATGGCCGTCCATCTTCCCTTCTTTGTATTTGGTGCTACAGAGCTTCGATCGGGTTGATCATTGATCCGGATCCATCCATGAGGTCGGATCTCTCATTTGAGGCTTGGATCGTTGTCATTTGGCTCTATGGCCTCTACTCTTCTATGGGCTACACATGATGCTCTGATTGTCTTATCAAGACGATTTTGGAAGTGTTGGACTCCTGTGGTTGTCCTTGTCATATTTGTACGATCTAATTTATCATCCGCAGCTTCGAATCATCTGTGATTAATTTCATCTATCTTTTAGTTCATACGATGACAATATTATCTATACAGTTAATCAAACTAACTGTTATGCAAATTATGATGCTGATGCATCTATTGTTCCTAAGTTATGCTAGAATCTAGCTTAATTTAGGTGATTTAGGTCACATGATTGCTGTGCAATCAGGAAGTAGCATAATCTGGGGAGATATACAAGGGGTTCGCCCTTGTGTTGACCCCACAAAAATAAAAAGTAGGGAGAAAGCTACCGATCAGATAGATACACCTTTAGGCAACATTTTCTCTTTCAAGTCACCTAGGGGTGCAGAAACCTAAAGTCCGTTTTAATTGTCATTAAGTCTATCACTTTCACAATAAGATGCTTAGTACTTAGAGTCCTTTTCAAGTCTTGGGTGGGTTGGGTAACCATAAAAGGTTACCTTGAAATCCTTAACTCCAAAAATCCAAAAAAAATTAGAAAAGCTAAAAAAAGAAAAAAACATATAGTTGATTCTATATAGAATAAGGTGAGGACTCGGGCAGTCTGCATTTTGGCAGGCAACCCGGGCACTGTTGAGTCTCTACGAGTTAGGTTCTTAATAGAAATTTCCTCCTGTTGACAAGCAACTTCTACCTGAGTGACCAATTCCTAATTTTAGTTGTAAATAGCATTTAGGTTAAATCTTGCTAGGGACTAGCAAGGGATGGGCATGGGGGTGTGATGACTCTACGATTATTAGTGTTAATATTATCAAATAGAGTCAATTTTGAGGGCACATGTGCATTAATGTCATATTATAGTAGGTTTGGGGGCATTGCATGCATTTTGCATTACTTTATGTTAAGATTGCTAAGAATCAATGTTTGATGACCTTTTGTACAAGTCCATATTGAGACAGGTCTTAGATGAGCAATTAGACCGTACAGATGGATCCAGATCCACAAACGGAGTCCAACGAACTCAAAAATCACCTCGATCTGACTTTCGTAGCTCCCACAACAAGTTTGAGGAAGATCAATGGCCAGGGGACAATGCGACATCCTTATGGGCTTCTAATGAAAAATCTGACCATATGGATGGATCTAGAGTGACGATCACAGTCTGGCAACGTGAAAATCATCCCAATCCAAGCACCGTGGCATCCTCTACAAGCAAAAGAAGATGGACGACACAAATGGCACCACGTGGTGCCATCTAGGTCACCTAACATTGGCCAGCAACCCTATCACCGGCTCCTCTTCATCCACATCATCCATTCTCAGCCGTTGGATCTTCATCCAACTGCTGAGAAGCCTTCTCCACCGCACACTCTTGGATCCTCCTTGTGACAACTTTATGGGAGTGGCTCATCGGTCGACGAGGGCACACCCAAAGGAGGGGTGCAGGTTCGAGCCCCGCCATCCCCCCAATCCCTCAATTGACGCAGGCGCGGAGAAGCAACGCATGTGAGCATGTGCGCAGCAGCACCAGCAATGCCAGTGCATGCGCACAACATGGTGCAAAGCACGCGGGCCAGTGTAGCAGAGCGCGTGCGTGGAGGGCTCACGTAAGTTAGTCTTCAACAACATTTGAGGAGAAGTTTTAATGATGACCTGGATGTTGCATTTGACCTAAGAACGGATTTTGGCCCTTTTCCTCCATTATCAAAGGGTCCATCCTCCTCTACTTTTGGGCATCTTCTACCAAGCAACTCTACCAGCTCCATAGAGCTTCAACCAAGGTCCCAGAGCTATCGAGCCGCCAACGAAAGCCCACCCACCACCATGGCTATCTCAATGCTCCATTTGTCGCCTTTATTCTCCAGTTTTCCTTAGCTTAATGTTTACATTTCTTTAAACATTCATCTACCATTAGGGTTGGTAGTTGCAAGATGATTTTTCCTATCATTGATGTCTCATTCGATTCATGATATCCTATGATTTTAATGTGACATTGTTCTATTGTGTCTTTTGCGTGTAGATTAGCAAACACCGTTATCATGGATTTCTAGCTCTACTTTCTCTCTCTCTCCCTCTTTCTCTATCGCTTTCATTATTCTTTTTGCAATTGAACAAACCGACATAATTGGTGACATTAAAGCAAGTATTTGATCTGATTTCATGCCTCCCTATGTTGGACACTTGGACTCACGTTCGATTTTTTCATTTAAAATTGATGTCGTAAATGCATGCTACAACGAACAAATTAAACTAACGTGTTTCATCGATGTCAATAGCTTGCCTAAACAAGCGGCACAACCTAACAAACATGGACCCAAGCAAAAGTGGGTACCAAAGGCACTCTTGAAAACTTGTTTTGGAGGTCAAGTAGATTATAAAAGGTGGACATATCGTGAATCAAATAGAAATCTGAAGCCAATTTATAGATCCAATGATCTAATACTTCAAAAATGCAAACAAATGATAGGATCAAGAAGAAAGATGGATCATGGACGGTGGATGTTCTAAGCACATGATAGGAGAGGACGACCTGTTCCTGCAACTCAACCGCCAAGAAGGTGGTACAATTACATTTAAGATCACAAGAGCTGTATTATTAGTACTAGCCAAATTGGTAACTCTTCTACCTCTTTTGATAATGTACATTTAGTTAAAGGACTAAAACATAACCTACTTAGTGTAATTCAAATTTGTAATAAAGGTTATAAAATTATTTTCAGTTCAACTGGTTTTAAAATAAGAAATAAAGAAACCAAACAAATTCTTCTTAAAGGAAACATACATAAAGACATTTACATTGTCAACTTCGACAAATGCAACAACTTTAAATGTCTTGTCATGTCTAACGATGAGGCAATACTTTGGTACAAATGGCTAGGTCATGTTCACATGAAGAATATTAGTAGACTTGTAAAACATGAGCTAGTCAAAGGCCTGCCAAAGATCAATTTCAAGAAAAGTAGAGTCTGTGATTCTTGTCAAATTGGTAAACAAACCAAAAATTCCTTTAAACCTAAAAGGATGGTTAGCACCTCTCAACCCCTAGGATTACTTCACTTAGACTTATTCGAACCAACCAAATTCGAAAGCTTAAGTGAGTGCAGATACTGTCTAGTCATAATCGATGATTTTTCAAGATTTACTTGGGTATACTTCTTGAAAAGTAAGGATATGACTATTGATGTTTTTAGTAAATTAGTAAGGAGATTACAACATGAGAATGGATCTGAAGTCATTAGGATTAGAAGTGATGACGGTGGAGAATTTGATAATCAGTCTTTTTCAGACTTTTGTGATATGGGATAACACATGAATTTGCTTTTCCTAGAGCCTCACCTCAAAATGGTGTTGTTGAAAGGAAAAATAGGACTTTGCAAGTGTGTGCCCGCACAAAGCTATACGAGTCAAAGCTACCTCAATATTTTTGGGCTAAGGCTGTAAACACTGCTTGCTATATCCAAAATCGATCCCTGATTAGACCTACCCTAAACAAAATGCCCTTTGAACTCTATCATTGAAGAAAATCTAGAATTTCGTATTTCAAGATATTTATTGTAAATGCTTTATACTAAACATAAAGGATAATCTTGACAAGCTTGATGCTAAGAGCTTGGAAGGAATCTTCTTAGGTTACTCAACCAGAAGTAAAGCCTATGAAGTATTTAACAAGAAAAATTCTGTTGTTGAGGAAACTATGCATGTATCTTTCAATCAGACTCTAGCTTAACCACAATCTTCTCTAAATGATGATGATGATGACCACATAGGAGATCCTTCAAACATACTAGAAGAAAACATATCGAATGAATTACTAAAAGATATGTCTTATATGAAGGATCATCCAAAAGAATTGGTAATAGGAGAACTATCCAAAGGAGTTCAAACCAGATCTTTAGCCAATACCTTAGCTTTTATAGCTTTTGTCTCTCAACTAGAGTAGTCTGATATTTGTTTCTTTTTGCACGGACAATATTTTATAGCTTTCTAGTTTGTAGTACTTTTATATTATGTGGACTCATTTATCTTGCTTTATATATATATATATATATCAGATGCATGGATATCTTTTCTTATATATTAGCTACATGTTTCTTTTAGTTGAAATATTTGAGCTACATGTTAAAGATTATCTACTTCAATTACTTGTTTAAGGTGGAGATGGATAAAAATTGATAGTTATATGTTTTCTTTTTATTGAAACAAAAAGGGGGAGATATTATGCATAAATCTTTAAATTTCTTATCTCTCTACATAATTATAATTTGTTGTCATCAAAAAGGAGAAGAATGTAAGTATCTCTTTTCTGATATACCAAAATTATGCTATGTACTAGACTAATCTTTCAGGACTCTCAATCTCTCTGGATTCATGGACTAAAGAAAGAAGATTGTTGTTTTCCTTTCTCAGTCATTTTATTTTTGAGCCTAGAATATTTTGTAGGGAACCTGAAATTAACTTCAAACAAATTTTTGCACTTAAACGTAAAAATCAATTTTTTTTATTTTAATTGATCGACTAACTTTGTTGATTGACTAACCAGCTTAATTAATCGATCAAATCAACCCACTTTATGAAGTTTATTAATATACCTTTGATCGACCATTTAGCTTAATTAATCGACCAAACATTAATCGATCAAGTAACTAGTTTGACCGACCAAATTACATTTTGATCGATCAAACTACCTTAATTTATCAACCAATTGAATTCTAATAACTTCCTTTTCAGGTCGAATTCTCTAGTATAAATAGAGGTGCCAGGTAGCCCTTTTTCAACAAACATTCCAAGAAGAAATCCTCTTAGAAAAAGAGCTTTCATGCTTTCTCTCAAGTGCTTCTACACTTCTACTTCAACGCTTTTCAAAGCACGTCGATCCAAACCTTTGCGAAAAAAATTCTGTTTGATATTTCCTTGAGGTTCCATAGGATTATATTGTTATTATCTTTATTTGCTTTGATTATGGATCCTAAGTTGTTGGAAAAGATCCGTTGTTGTTGTTGTTGTGCTTCTCTTCAAGTTGTAAAGAAAAGGGACTATTGTAAGAGGTTGTGCCACCCTCTTTTCAAGTGGTGTGTTAGTAGATTAACTAGTCTTGACTATTCGAAAAAATCCTAAGCTGAGAGGCTTAGCTAGTGGTTTTCACCTGGGAAGGGTTTCCACTATAAATCCAAGTGTCTTCTATGCTTGATTTTCTGTGGTTTGAATTGTCTTTACTGCTATTATATTTAATTTTTAAAAAATGATACTATTCACCCCTCCCCTCTAGTATCCATTAAGATCTGCAGGCAATCATAGTGCTTAAGCTTGAGAACGACTCTTTGAGTTGAAAATTCTCTAGGTGTTGAGGGCTCTACCTTAGTTGGAAAAATCATTTTTTTTGCCCTTACAACGATCATTTATTTTTGGAGCTTGATAGTTTGATTATTCGCTTAATATATTTCTTTTCGCATCGATCTTTCATGCTTCATTATATTCAATTGATTAGTGGTTTGAATTACGATTAATTTGCTCCCTAAAACAACCTCAAAATCATAATTCGAGCTTATAAATTTAAGTGTTGATTCGCTTTCTTCGCTATACTACAACGCATTCTTAAAACCCAATGAAAGCACGTCAACAATGGACATGAAGCCTAAGTTGATCAGATGGATCTTGCTCTTACAAGAGTTCGTCCTAGAAATTCATGACAAGGCAAGATGACAGAATGTCGTTGCCGACCACCTTTCATTGTTATTTTTTTTGTCTTTTTCATATACAATTTTTTTTAATATTTTTGGAATAGAGTTGCAAGCAATATAAAGGAATAAAGATATAACAAACCACAAATACTACAAATATAGAGATCACAAAATACTTCTATTGATAATCAAGAGTTTTACAAATCTATGAATGATAACGATGCAAGAAAAACATAAGCATAAGAGCGAGTAAAGAATGAAGGGAGAATCGCGGAGCCACTTGAGGGATGCTTGTGTGAAGCTTCTAAACGAGCTTTAGATCCAAGGCACCGGGAAGAAGATGAAAGACTAGAAGAGTAGCAGTAGGGCCACCAAGGTGGCGTGGAGGAAGAGGAAGGAGGACACTAGGAGAGGATCTCTATGTGAAGGTGGAGGGAGGGTAGAAGCATGGAGGTGGAGGTACTTTAATGGTGATGACTATAGAAGGGAAGGCTATATGGTGGAAAAGGGTGTGGGCTATGTAGGTGGAAGTAAGGTAGACTAAGGAGTAACTAAGCTATGGGAAATTAACTAAGGAAGAACTAATGTGTTGGTGTAGGAGGGTAGTGTTTTTATAGGAATCAAATGGAATATGGACCCTTGGATTTAATCAATGGTTGTTGTTATTCCACAACCCTAAAATCAACTCAAACACTTTGATGGGCATCCAATGGTGGTTGACTAACAAGCGAGGGGGGAAGCCATAGGTGGACTAAATAGGAGCCATAGGATGTATTATGCATGGTCTAGATTGAGTGAAATGATGTGGCATAAGTGGTGGGTGATCAAGGTTTAAAGTAGTCCATAGGATGAGGATCTAAAGGTGAAACTGATGGGTGGCTAAGGAGTCTTGGAGAAGCCACTTAAGTGATAGGTTTTGGCTAAAAATAGTTAGTGGTGTTGGCCATTCGATGTCGTGTGTGTGGCTTAGATTAAGTGGCTTTGGGTTGCTAAAAATAGGAAGGTTTTGGGTAGTCTTAGGATGAAGATTTAAGGGTTGAGATGGGTCTTCTATCTTAGGTTTAGGATAAGGTGAAATGGTAGAATAAGTTGTGTTTAGGTTTGGATGGTGATGGGTTTAGGAAGGGCCATGTTTCATTTGTCTTCCTCTCCTTTTCCTTGTCCTTTTATTTCTAGAAGCTCTTGTCCTAGGCATTCTTTATTCTTCATTATTAGGATTCTATATAAGTGTTTCTTCTCCAAAACTTAGTCCTCTAGCTGATACGATTTTTACGCAATTTGTAAATTAGGTTTTTATAAGTCGTTGCAACGCATAAATCCGTTTCGCTTTTGAATTTGTAATCCCAGATAGGGGAAGTATCTAGGATCGTCCAAGGAGGCCAAATGTTTGCAAAAATTGACTCTTGCTTGAAAATAGAAATCAAGTTTCTTTTTGGTAATTTTGAATATATATATTTTTTTTAGGTTTTGAAATAAAGGGGCAATCGCAAAATTGTTGGCAGAAAAGGTTAAAGAACCTAATGCCTAGTTGACACAAAATGGCCTCTCTCAAAGCTCACCATAGGCACGTGGAGGCCTAGGGTAATTAGAGGGAGGGAGTGTAAGTGCACAAGGATAAAGCAATAAAAGTAGAATTGCTACAAGAATTTAAAGAAGGAAAAAATTCTTTTACTAAAGGGAATTGTTTTTTACAACTAGAGGAATGCTTCTACTAGAATTTGAAAGAGAAAAATAAAAAAAAAATCCTTTAGATGATGATGGTGGTGAAGAAGATGAAGATCTTCTTGCTCGAAGCCTAGCTGCTCCTTGGCTTGAAAAGAAGATCTCTTCTTCTCCTTTCTTGCAAAGCTCCTCCAAGTTGATGTGATCTTCCTCCTAGCAAGCCCAAGGGGGCATGCCTAGGCTCCTCCTCCAAATCTCCTCCATGGGTGGGTGATCGGTAGGATTTTTTTGCTTTTCAGAGATGATGTTTATCAGAAAAATACTGCGTCGTAGTATGTAATGTGGTGGAAAAACCTTTGATCAAAGTTACTAAAATACTGAAATAATACCACACTTCAGGTCATATCACAGGGAGACATAGAACCAATAAGATCACCAATATTAGTTCCACATAAAATCATGTTCAAGAAAAATAAATTGCCATTGATATCAACTCATCATGGGAGGAAAGAAAACAAAATGCATTAGCTAGTAAACCAATCCTCCAATATTGTCACAATAAACCAAGAAGAGAAGGGCCTCCCACAAATTTACCGTAATAGAATAATTAATACTAAAATCTCATTCTTTGACAAGGGCAATCAATGTAAATTTTAATTGAACCTTTACTGTAGAGAAACAAGGGACTTCGTTCCCCTCGTCGGCACGTGGTGGGGGAAGCATGGTTGATAGTGTGAAGCTCGGAAAAGGTCGATCGGAGCAAGGCCTTCGTGGTAGTGGCGGTGGCACGTCGCGAGATGGCCTGGGCCAGCTGAACAGAGGAGAGAAGCGGCGGCGGTGGCGACTGTCGCTGCTACTCTTGCGTGCTCTACTGCTGGAGGGTGCATGGTAGTGGCTTCGAGGAGGGTGCACTCTGCTGCTAGAGGGAGCGCGGCGGGTGCTGCGGGCAGTAGTGCAGCGAGGGAGGCATAGGCAGAGGTGCACACGCAGAGGGGCGGGCGCGAGAATGGTACTGGAGGGCACGCGGCAGCACGTGGTGCATGTGGCAAGAGATGAGGCGTGCAAAGGGAAGGCACGCGCAAGCTGGAAGTGGAGGGAGGCTACTGCAGGTGTGCAGTAGGAGCTGAGGCGCGGGGGGGGTCGTGCACTGAGCTACTGGTGGGCACGCGCCTACCGTGGTGGAGGTGCAACAAGCGTGGGTGGGCTGCTGTGAGGGGCAGGCGCGCAAAGGGTGCTGAAGGGTTGAGGAGCTGATGAAGAAGAAGAACGGTGATGCAGGGACTCTAATTGGCAGTGTGGGCTATCACACCACACGTCCACGGTCGTGGAGTCGTGCTGCCGTAGTTGAGGCTGGTGGTAAGGGGCGGATGAGAAACTAGGTTCTCTATACAGTGAGGAAAGGGGTGGTGGCCTCCTCTGAACAGCAGCCCTTCCTCCTCCTTTGTAGCCACTACTACAAAGATTTTGAAATTCAAACAGGCCACCGTCAAGTGAATGCGCAGGAGGACGAGGCAGAGACGGAGCGGTTACCCTACAAAAAGGAGAAGAAGAAAAAATAATAAAATAATTAGGATTATTTATACATAACTCCTTAACTTCTATGTTAATTGAAACAATATATGTAATGCACCTAATTAATTAAGTAATCAAATGTATGCAATCCTAGGTTAATTCTAAATGCATTTAGATATGGATGCCACACATGAATTATGCCCTTAAGCTAAAAATATGAATTAATTTAATTACATCCTAATGTATGCTATCTAAATGTTAAAATTAACTTAATGTAGAGGCACTTAAATACTTAAATAGCCCACAAATATGGGCTAATAAGTGGGCATGCACCACCCTCAAAATCCTCCTCCTAGGGTAGGTGTGGACCCTAGGTTTTCTTCTTTGCCTAGCTTCTCCCTTTAGCTGGAGTGGACACAAGAGAGAAGAGGGGAAGGCACCAAGGGGATAGAGTGTTCCCTTAATCTTCTTCTTCTTCTTCTCTTGGCCATCTATGTAGGTGGAAGTATAGGTAGAAAATATGTAGCCAAAGGTGATCTAATGGTGGTGGTCTTTTTATTGGAGTGGAAGGGGGTCAAGGGTAGTTAGTGGATGGAGGGTTAGGATGGCTTGTAGAGGGTGGTTAGGAGATCTTAGGGTGGATAATGGGTGGCTCCAACCCTAGGTGGGGACTAGGGTTAAGGGTTGATGGTGGTAGGGTTAAGTGTTGTGTAGGACATGTGTAGGGTTAGGATGGTGTTGTAGGGTGGTGGTCGGTGTATGGAGGGTGGATAAAAGGTGGCGCCAAGGGGAAGGTTGCATGAGGTGGTGTTTGGTGTGGGTTTAAGTGAAGTTGGCGCCACTTTATGTTGGTTAAGTGAGAGGGTTAGGTGGCGCCACTAGATGAAGGGTTAGGATAGGTTGCAAGGTGGTGTGTAGGGTGTAGATTGGAGGTGGTGTTGGCGCCAAATGAAGGGTTGTGGGAGGTGGTTTTTAGTGCCAACTAGGGTGTGGTTTAGGGTTGTTAAGGGGGGTTAAGGTTGGTGCCAATGGAGGGTTTCTAGAAGGGGTTAGGTGGGTGGTAGGGATGGCTTTACGTGGTGATGTGTAGGGCTAGGAATTAGGCACATGTTGGCGCCAATATGAAGGGGTGCCTAAGGTGTTTTTGGCGCCAACATGATGGGGTGTGAGTGGTGGTGGTTAATGTGGGTTAGCACCAAAAGAGATGGGTGGACGACCATGGAGCTTGGGTGGTGTTGGGAGCTTAGCTAAGCTAGCAAACCTAGTAGAGTAGAGGTGGTGGAGCTAGGGTTTCATGAAGGAGATGGAGAAAATAACCTGGAGCTGGTGGTTGCTGCACTTGGAGCTGAATCTGCTGAGGCAGCTTCATGGGGAGATAACTACTTAGCTAAGCTACCTAGTTCTTATGTTAGTAGCTAGGCTTGGGTAGTTGAGCTAAGTTGAGCTAGTCTCAACCTAGCTAGAGCTAGGTTGAGCTGGAACTGCCTCTGATGAGAACTCCAGAGCTAGCTAAACTACTAGTTGACAAGTAGTAGCTCAGCTAGCATGGAGTTTAGCTGCCATGAGCTGGGTGGAGCTGGAAATGAGCTGGGCTGAGCTGAGATGGACTCCTGTGAACTCAGTTGAGCTAGCTAGAGGTCCCAGTGAACTGATGGGAGCTGAGATGAGCTAGACCCAACTAAGTTGAGCTGGGTTTGAGCTGGCTTGAGCTGGGTTGAGCTGAGATGAGCTGCCTTGAGCAACCATTCAACTAAGATGAGCTGAATGGAGCTAACCGTAGTCTAAGGGAGCTGGTATCCAGCCATAATGAGCTAGAATTGGCTGAGTCCTAGCTTGATTGAGCTTCCTCTTCACCAGTTGCCTTCAAGAGTGTTAGGGTCTTAAAGATCTGTCAATCTATTTGTCCCTAACACTCCAACAAATACATTAAAAACACAATAAAATATGCAATGCATGCCTAACCTAGTTGATGCCTAAATGCAACCCAAAAATCCATTTGCGAAGCAAAATCCTAAGAGCTAGGTTTGTTTTAATGCATAAGAATGATGATATACTGACGTTTATCACACCCCCATGCTTATCTTTTGCTAGTCTCTGAGTAAAACTTTAATTTTTACAAAATGAAATTTTGGGAAATCTTTCTTTTTTTAACTTTTGAGGAGAAAGAGATTACGGAACCTTGGTTGATCTAAACACGGGAGGTACGGGATTTCTTAAAGATAAACATCGAGATTTGTTATCAGGTCCAAAAATTAGATGAATCAGGATCAATATATTCTACAAAAAATTCACAGAATAACCCCTTGTTAATTCAGATGGCTCGAAATTTTTTGTATTTAGGATTTTTCTGGCTCTTGAATCTGATTCACAACTTACAATAACCTTTAAAACTTTGTGTCTGTGCTTGTGAAAATCCAACATTTATAAATGCATGTTTTTGGTTTAAAACTTTTTTTCTCTCTCCCTCATGCTTATTATTAGCTTAGTCTTATAACAGATGTATCGGGATCATCCTTCTCGTTACCAATCCTTGAGGGGGCTCTGGAGCCAGTACTTCGAGATAGCACTGTCCATGACACCACCCAGGAGATCACAACTCCAAAACACAATGCAGTGTAAAGGGGCTCTCCAAGCAAACTTAAGTTCTTGCTCCGACACTATAGGTAGAGCATTGTCCAAGAGACTTGAGCTGCAAAAATGCGCTTTAATGCTTCGTCTAAATATATGAAATGTAGATATAGAGCAGTGTCGAGGTGGTAACATGTTGACATCGCGTCCTCCAAGGAGGCATTATCCTCCTTCTTGGTAGTGGGAACTCAAACCAATGATCTGCTTCTGACTTTTACTAAGGCCAAACAAGGGGGTTTTTCTAATTTGTAGTTGTTTTTAGGTGTTGGCTTGTGTGTAAAATTTGACACAAGAAGTTTTGCATGAGATGCAAGTTCTTGAATCAGAAACTAAGCCAGATACTTTTCATATTACAAAAGAGGATCAAGTCACCTGAACTATCATGAGTTCAAGTGGAATTTTAGAGAATGATATTTGATCTAGTCTAAAGATAGACCCTGAAATTCTAATGATCAGATCCATATCCTTATCCCTAGTTTGTTAAAGATTAAACCCCATTGTACTAAAAGTGAGTTTTCAACCTTAGTCCTAATTTCAAATTTTTCCTCAAAAAGTTTTCAACATTTTTATTTCTTTGGGTATGCATGCAAGAAAATAAAACAAAACGACAAAAGAGAAATGCATGTTTTTAGATTTTGAAAATCCTAAATCGATCGTCAAATTTAAAAACACCTCCCCATGCTTATGATATGCAATGTCCTCATGCATTAGGAGAGAAAAGGGGACCACCTTAGTGAAAGGCGGTTGGGTTTAGGATAGTCAAAACCTAGAAAAAGGAAGAGAAAAAGAAAGCAAGAAAAATGATGGATTACCTCCCATCCAGTGCTATCTTTTACACCATTCAGCCGGGCATAATATGCATCAGTGATCACTAGTGGTTGGGTTGGTTAAATCGAATGATTCTGAAGGAAGATTTAGGGTATGATCCAAATAGAGTTTTAAATGTTGGCCGTTAACTTGAAAACTAGTATTACTTTTTGGATCGAAAAGATCAACAATGTCATAAGGATATGTTTTAAGGACAATAAAGGGGCCGGTCCATTTTGATTTTAATTTTCCAGGAAAAATACGTAATCTTGCATCAAAAAACCAAACGTGTTGATTGACGTCAAAATGTTTCTGAACAATGTATTTATCATGAAATTTCTTTGTTTGGTCTTTATAAATCTACATGTTTTCATAAGAAAAATTACGTAAATCTTCCAATTCGATAAATTGTAATTTTTTGTGAATACCGGTGTCAGATAAATCCATATTTAATTGCTTTATTGCCCAGGAAGTCTTATGTTCAAGTTCTATCGGGAGATGGCATGCCTTCACAAAAATTAGACAAAAGGGAGACATGCCAAGCAGGGTTTTGAAAGCAGTACAGTAGGCCCATAAAGTATCGTCCAACTTGTTGGACCAGTCTTTATGATCGGGCCTAACCATCTTTTGTAAAATATTTTTTATTTCTCGATTAGAAACTTCTACTTGGCCATTTGTTTGGGGGTGATAGGGTGTAGAAATTTTGTGACTAACCCCATATTTAGAAAGAAGGTGACAGAATTATGAGTGAAGTGTGATCCTCCGTCACTGATAATGGCCTTAGGAATGCCGAATCTTGAGAAAATATTTTTCTTTATGAATTCGACAACCACACGGTGATCATTGGTGTGGGTGGATATTGCTTCAATCCATTTAGATACGTAATCGACTACGACTAGTATATACAAATACTCACCAGAGTTGACGAACGATCTCATGAAGTTGATGCCCCATACATCAAAAATTTCAACCTCTAAAATTAGATTAAGGGACATCATATCCTTCCGAGTCATGTTGACGATGCTCTAGCAATGCACATAGGACCGAACAAAGGAATGAGCATCTTTGTGCATGCTGGGCCAAAAGAATCCAGAACTGAGTATCTTAGCTGCAATTTTCTTGCCCGAAAAATGTCCGCCACAGGCCATTGAGTGATAATGTGTCAGAATATCATGGATTTCTAAATCAAGGACACAACCTCTAATGACCTGATCGGCACAAATGCAGAAAAGGTCAGGCTCCTCCCAAAAATAGTATTTAATATCAGCAAAGAACTTATCCCTTTTGTTTTTTGGCCAATCAGAGGGGATTTGTTCTGTTGCTAGATAGTTTGCAATGGGTGCAAACCAAGGGAGGGTGTTGGCAGCTAAGATACTTTCATCAAGGAATTGATCTGAGGGGGTCAACATGTCACTCGTCATAAGATGAGAGAGATGGTCGGCTACTACATTTTGCGATCCCTCCTTATCCTTGATTTCCAAGACAAATTCCTGGAGCAGCAGGATCCAACGGATGAGACAGGGTTTCACATCTTTTTCGGTCAACAAATATTTAAGTGCTGAATGGTCGGTATATATAGTGACATGTCACCCCAAAAGTTAAGATTGAAATTTTTCTAGGACAAAGATAATGGCAAGTAGTTCTTTTTTAGTAACCGTGTAATTCCGTTGTGCATCATCAGGGGTTTTGCAAGAATAATAGATCATAACGGGCTTCTTGTCAACTCCTTTCCCTAGAATGGCCCCTACAGCAAAATCAGAGGCATCGGTCATGAGTTTAAAGGGATAAATTCTAGTTATATCCCTGTAAAATTGGTGCCTCTGTAACATCCTTCTTCAACCTTGAAAAGTTCTTCAGGCATTGGGCATTGAAATCAAATGGCTAGTCGTTGGTAAGTAATTGACTTAAGGGCATGAAGATTTGGGAAAACTTTTGATGAAACGACGGTAGAAACACACATGCCCTAAAAAAGAGAGGATCTATTTCACAGTAGTGGGCGGTGGGAGCTTAGAGATGGCAGCAATTTTTGCTCTATCTACCGCAATTTTATTTTTAGAAATAACATGGCCCGGGACAATACCTTCCTGGACCATGAAATGACTTTTTTCCCAGCTGAGGACGAGATTAACTTCTATGCATTTTTGGAGAGTTCTTTCAAGATTCCAGAGACAAAGGTCAAAAGAATCTCCAAAAATAAAGAAGTCATCTATGAAGACTTCTAGGCATTCACCTACCAGGTCTGAAAAAACTGCAAGATACACCGTTGAAAAGTCATAGGTGCATTGCAAAGATCGAAGGGCATTCTTCGGAAAGCAAAGGTTCCTAAGGGGCAGGTGAATGTAGTTTTGCCTTGGTCCTTAGGATGGACCGCTACTTGATTATAGCCGGAGTAACCATCAAGAAAATAATAGTATTCACGTCCGGCTAACTGCTCCAGGATTTGGTCAATAAAGGGGAGTAGAAAATGGTCCTTCTTGGTGGCGGCGTTCAATTTTCTGTAATTGATGCACATGTGCCTAAGAACATGCGGTCTGAGTGCTATGGTTTCCCCATTTTCATTGGTGACAACTGTTAGTCCAACCTTTTTAGGAACTACTTGAGTGGGACTAACCCAGGAGCTGTCAGAAATGGGGTAGATGATATCAGCATCAAGCCACTTTATAATCTCCTTTTTACCACCTCCTTCATAGTAGGGTTCAGGCACCTTTGTGGTTGGCAGGAGGGGTGAGAATCGTCCTCTAGATAGATGCGATGGGTGCAATAGGACGGATGAATACCATTAAGGCCAGAAATGATCTTGCCAATAGCTTTTCAATTTTTACTTAAAACCTGGAGAAGTTTTTCTTCTTGTGCCCCAGTAAGTCCAAAATTGATAATCAGGGCCATGGTCTGATTTGGTCCCAGGAAAACATATTTAAGGGAGTCGGGCAAGGGTTTTAACTCCAGTTGTGGGCCCGGCTCAGAAAGAATTTCTGCTTTAGAAGTTAGAGGTGAAGTGAGAGTGAAAGGGTTAGCTAGAGTGTTAGCTAAAGAATGTGTTATTAGGGTGGGAGGGTGGGATGAAGTGGATCGTTCAAGAACCGTGTTAATGGCAAAATAGGAAGCCAAGTGTGAAATCTGCATAGTTTCCTCCACTATATTTTCAATTTCTGAATCCGAGCCATCAAAGAAATCAGGTTCTTGGAATCGCCTAGAAGCTTGGAAAATATCTAGGGTAACAGATTCACCGCCACACAAGATCTTCATCTTGCCAGAATCACAATCAATGTTGGCATGGGTGGTGGCTAAGAATGGTCTTCCAAGAATTATAGGGGCAAGCTTTAAAGCTTCTGGTACCTCTATATCCAGGACTAAAAAGTCTACTGTAAATAGATAATTTTTGACCTGGACAAGGACATCCTCAACAATTCCCCTTGGTTTGATTGTAGATCGGTCTGCTAATTGAAGAGTAACCTCAACAGGCTTTAGTTCTCCGATCTTAAATTCCTCAAAACCACCGAGGGGATAAGATTAATCAAGGCACTGAGATCCAGTAAAGCACAATCAAAAGAAGTGTCATTAATGACTACTTGAATCAGGGGTGCACCTGGATCTTTCTTCTTAAGAGGCAATTTGCTTTTCACAACTAAGCTAACTATCTCTGGAAGGATCACCTTTCCAAGGTTTCGAGGTTGCCTTTTGGGAGTATACAAATCTTTCAGAAATTTAGCATAGGCAGGGATATATTTTATGGCGTCTAGGAGAGGGATATTAATTTCTACTTGCCCAAAAAGATCCATTAATTCCTTATCAACGAGCTCGGATTTCTTCTTCTTGGTGTGTAAAGAGTGAAGGGCTTGTGGGAAAGGTATTGGGCTTTCCTATTTTGCATTCTTAGGTTCCTGAACAAGGTTAGAGGAAGAGGGAGAAGAGCTGATCTATTTTTCATTGAAGCGGGTTTCTTTAGTAGGCAGGAGATCTTGAGTGGTTTTCCCATTCCTCAAAGTAATTACATTTGCAGTATGGTTGTTTCTAGGAGGACGACGGGAAGCCTGACAGTGATTGAAACCCGAGGGATGCTGAGGTGCTAGGTGAATGGGCTGACTAGAATATCTACCTTGGAATTGATTCCGTTGATTATTCAGATTGGGCATGGGTTGGGAAGGTAAATTGCCAACAGGTTGATGATCAGGAGTAACCTTAACTTGATGCTGCAAGATGGTTATCATGCGGGTTACTTCCGTCATTTGATTCTACATACCTTGCAGAGTCATCATGACCTATGTATTAATATCTTCCTGGGATAGTTCAGGTTGATATACAGGTTGCCCATAATTCCCAAATTGATTTTGTTTGGGAAACAAAATCGGGTTTGGAGCTTTCCGGGAGTGATTTGGGTTGGTCCTCTAGTTTTGATCGTAAGTGTTGGAGGGGTTTCTAAATTGCTCCTGGAGAGCATAATATTTTCCATGGTGGGATCAAGAATATTCTGATTCAGATAATCAAAATTCCTAGTCCTATCTTTTGTAAAATCAATAGAAAACTACTGACCAACAGGTGTGGCATCAATGTTGTGTAGATTTTCTCTTCTGAGAAGTTGTGGAGAGTTAGTGTGTGGAGAGTTAAAGTGTGGAGAATTAAGGTATGGAGAGTTAAGGTGTGGAGCTTGTTTGTGTGTGAGCTTTTCTTCCATTTTTTTTTGGTGTATTTGCATCTGGTCCAGTCGTTGAGCTATTATATATAGATCATCTTGAGTGACTGGAACAGAGGTGGATTTGGAGTCAATTTCATTAACTCCGAGTCTTGGGCTTTGAGTTCTACCGAAAGTGTCCATTGAAGTCATATTAATGAGTTTTCACTCATTTCTTCAAAAAGGAGGTCGGCACTTTCGACATCTTTATAAAGGAAATTGCCCCCACATGAGGCATCCACAAATCTCTTTAATTGATTTTCTAATCCATGATAGAAGATTTGCACTAACTGCCATTGTAGAATTTCATGGTGGGGACAACTTCTTAGAAGTTCTTGGAATCTTTCCCAAGATTCATGGAGGGGTTCACCATTTTTCTGTTGAAAGGTCGTTTTGGATCTTCTTAAAGTATTAGTGTGATCGATCAGAAAAATTTTTTTAAGAAAAGCGCACTTTAATTGGGGCCAGGTGGTGATAGGGCACCTAATCGTTCTAAACCAGTGTGAAGCTTTATCTTTTAAAGCAAGAGGGAAAAGTCTCATTAACCATACATCTTCCTGCGCATTGTGGGAACGGGTGGTTTGAGCGAGGATAGTTAATTCCTCGAGATGATAGAAAGGATCCTCTCTCGAAAGACCATGGAAATGTTTGATTAGGTTTAGAATGGCTAGTTTGATCTCAAAATCCCCTTGTGGTGTGACCACCCCAAGTCGTTCCTCATAATTGGAAGGATCATAAAAATCTTTAAGAGGAACGACAGGCTGTTGACGAGGTGGTGGGTTTTGCCCTCGATTGGGTAGGTTCGTTATAGTCCCAGCCAAATTTTCTTGGTTTTGTTGAAGTCAAACCAGATGGTCGACCATAAAGGCAAAGGGGTTTGTAATTTGAGTTTGGATTTAAGGGCCACCTAGCTCTGCAGGATTTTCTGGTTGCTCCAAGTGAGGGAGGTTAGGGATGAAGAAGTCAACTTGTGGGTCAGGTAATGGGTTAGAAGCAGAAGTAGAATTTTTTTGCCAATTTCCTAGGTTTTCCATATTAATAGCTGAGGAAGAAGAAGAAAACAATGATTTTCTGGTGCAAGGGGTAAAATCAGATGGTCCCTCGAGGTGTGGGTTTTGTGACCTTCGCTCGTGCATGCACTTTTTTGGAAGAAATAGAGGGGAGGAGAAGAGAGAGAGATAAGAGAAAGTGTGTAATTCAAACAAACAAGCCTATTCTTGTCTTAAGGTTGACTCCTTAAAACCTAAAACTTGGGAACCCAATAAGAAATCAGCAAGTGAACCCAATTCCAAAAGAGAGCCCAGCTAGACTAAAGAGGTGGATTGGGCCCAAGCATTTCCTAGAAAACCAAGGGCTTGTGTAAACCCGCACTCGTCATTTGACTTCCCTCCAAGTTTGACATTGCGTTGTCTAAACGAAGTAGGAGTGCTTAGTGATTCTTAAATATTGGATATCAAGCCTAAAATGGATGAAGTCCTTAAGTGGTCAAGTGACTACTTGTTTTAACATAGGCTTGGGTGTCTAAATGTGCACGAGAATGTGAAGGGCGTTAATTGGGGTAATGCCCTGTTATTTCAATTTTTATGGTGTGTGTAGGAATTGGAAAGTGATTCCAATTAGCAATCAAGTTATCACACAATTAAATGTATTTCTGCTTTTAGGATTTGCTTTAGCTTAGTGTGTTTTAGAGTCTTTCTCTTTAAGTATTCAAACAAGTTTGAAAATCCACAAATAAAAGGAAATCAGGTTGTATTGGTGAAGATAAGTTTTCTTTAATTTGTTGGTCTCTAGAAATGAAAAGAAACCCTAATCAATTTAATCATAAGCAAAAATTTAAGTACCAATTAGTTTGTTTTTGGCTTTCTTTTTAACTAATGGTCCAAACAATGCAAGCAACATCACTACTATATGTAAAATCAAACAAGGATTCCAAAAAATATTTTTTTGTGATTTTAGGAATTTGTTTGATACTTTTTTAGAATTTTTTTTGTGCTGGTGACAAAATCTAAAAATGATACCCGAACGCATTTTAAACTTTTCAGTACCACTACTAACCTAAGAAATTTTTTTTGAATTTATGTGATGTGTAGAATTTCACATGGATTCCAGAAAGCTAAATTTCATAAAAATTGGATGTGTATAAAAATCCCTAAAATTCATGGACAGCAGCAAAATAGGAAGATTAGAGAAGATGACCCCTCTGTAGTCCACAAATTTTTAAAACTCTTATACAAATCCAATTGCTCTGAAATTTGGAAGGATGTTCCTTACTTGATTTGGAATCAGTGGGTGAAATTTCAAGATTTTAAAAGGCCTATGGTGTTGGAAATTGATTTTTGAAGTCCCAGATAGAAGTTTGGACCTGAAAATCAGAACAGCAACACTTGAACTGGAGTGGTGTTAAGTGGTGCAAATGATCGCACGTGTGTTCGCATGTTTGAAATCAGGGTTACGAGTAACCCGTTGTCATAGTTGCAAAACTCATGATCAAATATAATTTATACCGAAACTCCAAGGGAGTCCCGGGTCGAACATAGGGAGGCGACGTTTACTTTGTATGAAAACCGCAAGTAGGCTGGAGGAGGGCAGCAGGAGTCGATGAAGATGACGGCGGAGGGGTGCATCCGGCGAGGTGCCTTGGCGAGCAATCGACCCGATAAGGAGAGGGCTTTTGCTCCTCTCGTCAAGGCAAAGCTCGTAAGGTGGTCGACTGTGCGTGAGATGGTGTGGAGCGAGGTGGGCATGCCATCGGGGAAAACACCAGAGCATGGCCGACCATGAAGAAGACACCCACAAGGAGGGAGCTACATTGGTTGTTTCCTACAAGGAAATAGTGCAGAATGATCTAGAGGGTGAGGTGAAGGAAAAGGGATACTTGTGCAGTGATGATGTGGCGAGGAGGAGGCCGGCATGGTCGGCCGGACTTGGGGGAGAAGGAGAAATTCGGCAAGGGAGTTTGGAGCGACGACGAAGATAGGAACCGCGTCCTTTGGCAGGGAGGACAGCGAGAGAAAGAGGAAGAGGGCCACAGCCTTGGTTGGCAAGGAGACGAGGAGAGGAAGATGGATGGAGAAGCTCCAAGGTGCATAATAATGGCGTGACAAGAGGAGAGGAAAGGGTGGTATTCACACCAAATTTTTGCATGAATCCAATCACAAGGGAATGGCCTTGCTCTAAAGGATCTCAGCCACAGAGAAGGAGGCAAGATTGCAGCCCAATCAAAGCTGAGATGCCATGGCAAAAACATGCTCCGGTGACAACTTCGACTGAGGATCGCGACTTCTCTAGTTGGCGAAATGAGCTGGAAAAAGTGCGAGGATGTGCAAGAATGATAGGTGTATCATCCTGCCAATTTTGGCAAGATTCTGCCGTGTGAATCAATCTCAATCCATGGCCAAAGTCGCAGCCAAAAAAAAGATGTTGCTGCTGCTGGCAGGGACCAAAAGGTGAAGAAGATGAAGAAATTAGGCGGCTGTATGCAAGAAAATGGATTTTTAAGGACCAAACTGCAAACATGGCCAAGATGACGTCAGAATGAGCCCAAATTTTTATGGCAACCTAATTTGGAAATGAGAAAATTAATGGTGACTTTAATTTTAAGCTTTGATGATGTTTTCATGGTCAATTTGTGTTTAGACCCAAAATGTATCAAAAACCTGGCTAGGTCCCTGTTTGAGGTCAAAAAGGGTTGCGATTGTAAAATTGATTAATCCAAACCTTATGGAATACTTTTCAATAATTTTTACAAGATTTGGATTACATTTATTTTTGTTTAAACCCTATTAGTTTAAGTGAGGTTGAAATTAGGTTTTTTTTATTTGAGATTTACCCTTCAATCTAAATAGAAACCCTTAATCAGTTAATGCAAGCCTACTTATTCAAAATTTGAGCTCATATGACCTTCAATTTAGTGTAGTCGACCCTTTAGTTAATCTGCATTTGTATTAATCTATTAAAATAGCAGAATTAACTAATTTCAATGTCATTCCTCCCCATTCTTCATATCATTAAGTTATACCCTTTTGTTTGTTAATAAAGTGAATTTAACCTTAGAACCTAGTCAAATTGGACTAGTTATGAAGGATGATGGTGTTGTCATCATACCCCCATGCCTACCATTTGCTAGTCCCTTAGCAAATTCTCAGAGTTCAATATAGATTTTCAGCTCAAAGGGCATTTTTGCATTCAACTCAATTTGAAATAAATTTAATTTGTTAATCCTTCAACTCAATTTGAAATAAATTTAATTTGTTAATCTTGGTCATATTCTAATACAAAAATAGTGCTCTTATGCCCAGTACTTTAGACAACTCGCTTCCTCAAAACACTCAAATCTAGCAGTTCCCTATTTTAATTTATCCTGACTCTTGATTTTTAAACATAGGGCACATTATTCAGGTTGGTCTCATTTTCACTCTCAGTTTCGTAGTTATTAGGGTTGGAACACGTGTAGTGAAGGTGAATTGAGTTAAAGGTCCTAAGTTTCAAATTAATAACCTATTGGACTCAGTCGGCTGCTCCCACATGAATTAGGCAGCTTTCTAGCTTCCAACGGGGTCAACCTCAGGGTATATTTCCCCACAAAAGACAATTAAAAGTCTAGCACCATATATATTTTTCCTCTTTTTTTCTGGTTTTCTATCTTTTTTTTCTTTGGTGCAAGTGTGTGAGGCATTTGTGTGCCCTTTGGGGTGGTGAGGACAAGTACACTGCTTACTAAGACTTATGTATACAAGCCCCACCAAAACAAAAATTAAAGCATGCACCTTATTAAGGAAGTGGCTCTCCATCCTTCATGGGTTGGCTGCTATAAAAGAGTTATTTTCTAACTCTACCTAAGTCTAATGATTTATTAACCTTTAACTCGGGTCCTAAAACTCAATCCGAGCACGTGAAGTTGTATCCCGATTCATCAAACTCCTATACCAAAAGTGGCAAAGAGACCGATTACAACACTCATGCCCCTTAGTCCGAGAAATCATATTTTTCGACTTCTCTTTATAGGGTAATTTAAGCCATGCTTAATTAACCATTTTTGACCCAAAAAATCTAAGGTCAAGGATTTGGGTGTCCTCATACTAGACTAGAGCAAAAACAATTTAGAGTTAGACCAAGATCAACAAATTTACATTTAGCACATTTTCCTTCCTCTTTTTCTTTGCCACTTAAAAGATATGCAATTTAGTTCTAAAAATTTCTCCTCCTATACTCTCAGTTTTGTCTCTCTTTGGTTTTTTTTTTTTTGCATGGACCTTTCAAAGAGATTCAATTTTCAATTAATTGCAATTTAATACCCCCCCATACCTAGGTTTTGCAATGTCCTCATTGCAAACAAGATAGGTTCAAATTCAACATAATTCATATTTGAGAATAGGTTTATAACGGTGGGTGGATGAGTCTAAAATGGTTGTTGTGGACGATTTCGATGTCTAATGCGAACATTAGAGGTGGGTCAGCTATTCTGAAATATGAATCTCAAAGTGCAATAGGAGTGTTTATTCAGGAAGGATATGTAAGGCCTTGGATTAAACAAAGAATGATTGGTTGCCTCCCATTAAGTGCTAAGTTTACCGCCATCAGCTGGGTGCAATGTAGCTTAGGTGGAATGGAGATCGAAAGATTCGCCAATTAGACTCAAATCATTAAGTTCTAGAAAAGGTTTGAGATGCCGACTATTAACAACAAATGGTGTAGGGTTAGGATCGGGTGATGAGGTTTCTATAGCCCCATTACCAAAAATCCTTCTTACAAGAAATGGCTCGGTCCATTTAGATCTGAGCTTGCCAGGGAGTAGCTTGAGACAGGCATCAAACAGAAGTACCTTTTGACCAGGACTTAGTGATTTCCATGAATATGCTTATCATGCAAGGCTTTTATTCAATCCTTGTAAATTTGCGAGCTCTCGTATGCATCATTGCGTAACTCATCGAGCTCACTTATTTGCAAGAGACAATGAATGCCAGCCTTTTTGAGGTCCAGGTTGCATTTCTGTACTGCCCAATAGGCTTTATGCTCTAATTCTACAGGAAGGTGACAAGCTTTCCCGTAAACAGTCCTATAAGGAGACATTCCTAATTGGGTCTTATGGGCACTCCTATAAGCCCATAATGCTTCTAGAAGCTGGGTTGACCAATCTTTTCTATCAGGACAAATAGTTACCTATAGAATCTTTTGATTTCCAGATTTGACAACTCGGCCAGTCCATTTGTTTGTGGATGATATGGGGTAGAAATGCAGTGAGATACCGCATATTTTCTAAGCATAGACTGGAAATGCACATTCACAAAATGAGTCCCTCCATCAGAAATGATTGCTTTAGGAAAATTGAACCAAGAGAAGATGTTATCATGAATAAATTTAATAACAACCTTATGATCATTAGTTCAGGTAGGGATTGCTTCAATCCATTTGGACACATAGTCCACAACGAGAAGGATATACTCGAAGCTGTTCAAGTTTGGAAATGGACCCATGAAATCGATCCCCCAAATATCAAAAATTTCACATACGATAATCAGATTTAAGGGCATCATATCATGACAGCCCATGTTGCCCAAGGTTTGGCAACGAGCACATGCCCTACAATAATTATGTGCGTCCTTAAATAAAGTCGGCCAATAGAAGCCAATTTGGAGGATTTTTGCTATGGTTTTGTGCCCAAAAAAATGGCCACCGCAGGCTTGGTCATGACAAAATGAAATTATATCATTGATCTCAACATCAGGAATACATCGTCGGATGATCTGATCCACTTCGATGCAAAAAAGATAAGGATCTTCCCAAAAGTAATACTTAGCATCTGAAATTAATTCATCCTTCTTGGATTTGGGCTAATTGGACAGAATCTGGTTTCATGCCAAGTAGTTCACAATGTCAGCATACCAGGGAAGTCCAGCATTAAGGCTCATAAGATGCTCATCTGGGAAGTGCTCGATGATTGGAGCCGAAGGATCAATGATAGACGAGGGAAGGCAGGACAGATGATCTGCTACAACGTTCTGTTTTCTCGCTTTGTCGTGAATCTCTAAATCGAATTCTTGCAAGAGCAAGATCCAATGAATCAGGAAAGGCTTCACGTCCCTCTTGGAGAGTAGGTGTCGAATTGCAGTATGGTCCAAGTATATAATAATGCGGGACCCGAGAAGGTATGACCGGAACTCCTCCAGGGTGAAGATAACGGCCAAAAGTTCCTTCTCAGTGATCGTGTAATTATGTTGGGCTTCGTCCAATGTTTTACTAGCATAGTAGATCACTACGAGTTTCCCATCTACCTTCTAACCAAGGACTGCCCCCACAACATAATCTGAAGCATCGCACATGATCTCAAAGGGTAGAGACTAGTTAGGGGGTTGCAATATCGGTGCCTTGGTGACTCGATCCTTAAGGATTTTAAAAGCCTCGGTACAATCATCCGAGAAATTGAAAGGACTATCCTTCGATAATAGGTGCGTCAAGGCTTGGAGATTTTTGAGAAATTAAAGATAAAATGTCAGTAGAACCCAACGTGCCCTAGGAAGGATCTAATTTCCTTGACCGAGGAGGGAGGAGGGAGCTTAGATATCAAGTTAATTTTTGCTTGGTCAACCTAAATACCTCGTTCAGACACAAGGTGTCCAAGAACGATGCCCTGGGGAACCATAAAATGGCTCTTTTCCCAGCTCAGGACTAGATTTACTCCAATGCAACGTTGAGGATCTTAGTTAAGTGGCATAAACATTCATCAAAAGTCCTCCCAAAAATAGAAAAGTCATCCATGAAGACTTCTAAGAATTCTCCTACCATATCTAAGAATATTGCCAACATGCACCACTGAAAGGTAGTGGGTGCATTGCAGAGTCCAAATGGCATCCTCCGGAATGCAAATGTCCCATAGGGGCAGGTGAATGTGGTTTTCTCCTGGTCTTTAGGATGAATGGCCACTTGATTGTAGCCAGAATATCCATCCAAGAAACAGAAGTACTGATTTCTCGCTAACTTTTCGAGAATCTGATCAATAAAAGGTAGCGGGAAATGGTCCTTCTTTATAGAGGTATTTAATTTCCTGTAGTCTATGCAGACCCTCCACGAATTTGCAATCCTGGTGGGATGGATTCTCCAGACTTAGATTTGATAATGGTTAGCCCGGCCTTCTTAGGCACCACATGACTTGGGCTAACCCAATGGCTATCAGAGATGGGATAGATGATATCCGCATCAAGCCATTTAATTATGTCTTTCTTCACGACCTCTTGAAGATTTGGGTTGAGTCGACGCTATCCCTCGCACGTAGGTTGTGAATCTTCTTCTGTAAAGATACGGTGTGTACAGTAAGAAGGGCTTATACCAGTGAGATCGTCCAAGGTCCAACCAATTGCTTTGCAATGCTCCCGGAGGATAGAAATCAAATGCGTTTCTTGATCTACGGATAGAGAAGAATTGATAATCATAGGAAACATGTTGTGATGTGCATACATCTGATTAACCTAAAATGTCTATTAATGCATGTTCTTAGTACCATATTAGCATCATACATTGTAAATATTGCATAACATGCATAATCATGCATTTAGGTTAAGTTGTATAAATTGTATAGTAATTGCCTCCTTTTATGGCTAGGGACAGGGCAACTTGTTAATCGGGGCCTCGGATCGAAGATCCAACCGTGCAGATCTAATCAGGGTGACGATTGGAGTTCAACGACTCCAAGATCACCTTGATCGAACAGCCGTAGCACCAGATAGAGACCAAGGAACCCTAAAGATCAAGGGCCAAGATGGTGCCAATCCGCACTTCAGACGAGAAATCCGACCACACGGATGGGTTCAGATAGATGATCACAGCCTAATGACATGAAAATCAATCCAATCCGACACCCGTGGCACCATCTACAACACACAGAAGATGGACGGCTGAGATGGCACCACGTAGCGCCATCTCAGCCGCCCAACCGGCCCCAAGGACCTGTCTCTGCTTTTCTTCACCCGCTCGACGAATATCCACCGTTGGATGCCCATCCAACGACCACAATCATGCGCACCTAATTCCTCCGCACGACAAAGTTGAGGCCTCAGTGCAGCGGTCGCACCCCTATGGGCGAGCGAGGGGTCGTGCATTCGAGCCACGCTGAGCACCTCAATCCAGATGGGCACGGGCATAGGCGCGGGCGCAATTCAGCCGTCAGATGAAGATCGGGCAGCCGAGGGGAGGAGACGTGGAGCGCAGATTATTCTTCGATCGCGTACGCGCGTGATGATGCGTGTTTGCATGCCTCATCGCACGCGGATGCGCGATAGAGTCGTTTTGAATGGGCACTGTGAGGCAAGATCTCGACCATCTGATCTAACGATTGGACGGCTAATATTTCCCAAACATGAATGCACGTTATAGGTGCGGAAGAGGAGCGGGCGTGCGCAGCGTGAGCACACATTGCCCATGACAGACGTTTAGTGACATTTAAGTCCGTCACTAAAGGTCCCATATTAATGTTTTTGATATTGTAATAAGCAAAATGCCCTAAATCCTTGCAACTATAAAAGGAGACACCTACCCTACTGGTCGGACCCGGTTAGATTGTGTTAATACGGTGATTTTATCGTTGAAATGTGTATAGTAGTTAACCTAAATCGAGCCTAACCATCTCTTTACAAAATTTTTTACCTGGCCTACTTGATTTTATCTTGGTCACTTTTAGGCCCAGGGTTGAACTCAGGGAAGTGGGGTTAGAAGTCAAGTTTCTATGCCTTTCCTACAACAAATCTCTTCCGTTCGTTTATTCTGTTTTTGGTGTTTTTTCTATTTAGATTTTTTTCTAATAATTCTTGTCCTTGAGGCACACCCTCAAAATTAGGTTCTTGGCTTTGAGCCAAATTAGGGTTCCAAAATTGGTCTTACTATTCGCAAGACTGAGTACCTGCAAGTCAAAAATTATCTTTTCTCTTTTATATATTTTTTTTGTTTATCTTTTTAATGGCAAGAAAGAGAAATAGAAATAAAGTAAATATATGTATATATTATATATGAATAAAGGGGTGGGGGTGGAGGCGGAGATGGCATGTAGCACGGTGTCGAGTCGGTCGTCGTCTAGAAAGACACAACCAACAGGACGAGATGCTGCGTGGAATGTAAGGTGGATGGGTGGAAGATGAGTGCGAACACGCTTTCTGTACGCGTGTATCGGGGAATATCAGCAACTGGTGCAGATATTCCCGCGATACAACGTATGGTAAGTAATGTGAAAATATATATATATATTTATATATGTAAATATATCTTTATATATATATATATGTATATGGTTATAAATATATAGGTATATATGTAGTTATATATGTATGTATATATATATATATATAGATACGTAAATATATGTATAGATATATATATATGTGTATGTATGTATAACTATATAGATGTATATATATGTATGTATATATATGTATAGTAATATATGTATATAGATATATGTAGATAGATATGTATATATATATATATATGTATGTATATATATATATATATATATATGTATGTATATATATATATATATGTATGTATATATATATATATATATGTATGTATATATATATATATATGTATGTATATATATATATATATATGTATGTATCTATATATATATATATGTATGTATGTATGTATGTATATATATATATATGTATGTATGTATGTATGTATGTATATATATATATATATATATATATATATATATATATATGTATATATGTATGTATATTTGTATATATATATATGTATAAATATATGTATATATATGTATATATATATATATGTATCTATACTTATACTTAGTTATATAGATAATAATATATATATATATATAGATATATATGTATATATGTATATAAATATATGTATATATGTAAATATATATGTGTATATATATATATAAGTATGTAGATATATATATATATATATGTATACATGTATACTAATACTTAGGTATATAGGTACTACTATATGTATAGATATAAGTATATATATATATATATGTATATATATGTATATATATATAAGTGTATAATAGTGTATAGGTGAGAGTGTGTGTGTGCGAGAGTGTGAGTGTGTGTGTGTATGTGTGTGCAGAGAGAGAGTGAGAGAGTGCTGTGAGAGAGAGAGAGAGAGCGCCCAGTTCTGCTGGAGCTGGGAGTTAAGTCGACCGGGTCCTCCAAGCGTCGTCTGCTGCCAAGCGCGCAAGGGTGTGCACGCGCACGCGCGTAGGCACACGAAGAGGCGCGCGCTGGTAGGAGGGAGTGGCACGGAGGAAGGAACCGCAGTGCACAGCGCTGCGCGGAGAGGCGAGTGCGGGCGAAGGGAGCAGGTGGGCGTATGCGGGCGAAGGGAGCGGGCACACGCAGACGCGCGGGCAGGCGTTGGAGCTGGCGTGGGGCTGGACGCGGGTGCGAGCAAACAGCGGTTGTGGCACGCTGAGTGACCGGATAAGGGAGAAACTTACCGGTCACCCCACTGTAGCCACAGTGTTCCACTGAAATGCGTGAACAGTGGCTACAGTTCCCGGTCGAGCCGCGCAACCGCCTACGTCCGGTGCTATGAGTGCGAAGGGCGTGGACGGCTCGGCACGCATGTGGAAGAGTGGCGCCAGCTGCTGGCTTGCGGCGAGGTGGTTCGCGACAGAGCGCACGAAGAGGGCTGGGTCGCGGGCGAAGGAGCACGACAGGGCACGCGATGGCCTGCAGGTGTTGGCTGGCGTGCGCGGTGAAGCTTGGCCGACCGCTGCAGGGGCATGCGGTGGCTGGTTGCGGGCGGAAAGGCAAGTGCAGCGCGAAGAAGCGGGAGGTGAAGGCGCCTGCAGGCGTGTGCGGAAAGGGTTGGAGCGGCCTGCAGGCATGTGCTGGACGGCCTTGCTGCTGCTGCTGTGCGGAGCTTGAGCTTCAGAGCTTGAAGCTCCTGCTCCAATGGCGGAAATGGCTTGGAAAGTTGAAACAAGGAAGAGAAGACCACCACGCCCATCGGCTCTTTGATGAGCTGAGCGGTGGTGGTCTCACAGTGGTGGGTGTGCACCACACCGAGGTACTCCTGCCCGCAGAGTGGCTCCTAAGAGGAGGAGAAGCTGCGTATGGAGGGAGAGGGAGGAGATGGCCTGGAGAAGAAGAGCTGCAGTGTATTGGATTTTTTTGTGAGGACCAGGCTCCCCTTGCAAAGGAGCCGTGCTCTTTTTATAGAGGAGGAAGGCATGCACAGCCATGCCCTGGCTGTGCATGCGGCTGTGCATGGCTTGGCAGGGCTTGGCAGGGCATGCTAAGCAGGGAATGGCGCGAGGAGGAAGCTACCATGCTTTGCAGCCGTGGGGAAGAATTCAAAATCAAATAGAAATAAAAATAAAGATGGAAATTTTGCGAAGCAGCACTTGAAGAAAATGTGAATTGCGAGGCCATTTATTTCACTCTCCTCCCCCCTCAATTAAATGCATGCATGCATGCATTTTTACAATGCGACTATGTCTACCTAATATGCACTGGTAATGCTAGGAAATAGCACAAGATGGCACAATTGCAGGTATATTTTTGTGGTGCAATCACCTACAAATTTCTCATCTCTTCCTTCTCTCTCCCTCTCCAAAGCTTAAGAGAAGCTTTCCCACACCCGGGATGCTCCTCAAGAGCTAAATCCAAATTTTCGCACCTGTTCCAGAAGTGGATCCCGCAATGACGATGACATGCTGCCTCGTTCCCATTCTTCTGACTTCGTCCTCCTTCCCTCCTCATCCTCCATATTCTAGGTGTGGCCTCCATCCGGCTCATCCTCCAAGCATTCGTCAAGGAGGATAACATCTCTCTCCCTTCTTTTATTGCTTTCTAGAGTAGAATTTCCCGCTTTCTAGTGTAATCATTTCCTGCTTTCTTAGTTGTAAAACATTATTCAAATACCAAGTGATTGTTCTCTCTCTCTCTCTTATTGCCTATAGCGATTCTATTGTGATTATTTCACCTTTTAAACAAAATACAAAAAAATATAATTGCGGATTTTGAGATCGACGTAGCCTCCCTATGTTCGGCCTGGAACTTCTTTACAGATTTTTCAGTATAGATTTTATCTGTTGAACGGATTTCTTCACAACTCGAACTACAACAACGGGTTTTCGAATCCAACTCCGAACACATAGTTTTCCTTCTCAACATTTTGGCGCCGTTGCTGGGGAGGCAATGATTTTTCAATCTTCTTTTCGCATTTTGCGCACTTTACTATTTTTTTTAACTTGCTTTATCTCTTGTCTCTTGTTTTGCAGATACCTCAATCAAGGAATCGTCAAGTGGTAGATCGAAGTAAAGTGCAGTTGAAGACGACTGTAAGTGCTCCCCATTTTACCCCCTCCATAGATTTCATTTCACAACATTAATTCAAACTCCAATTAACCTAGGTGTTTGCATAAATCCTAGGATTAGTTTGGTTGCTTGGATTTCCACCCACATCCATTTCACCCTCGCATAAAAAATCAACAAAATGATACTTTTGTGGGATAAATCAAACATACACACAACATACATCCACATTCAAGGCACATAACCTAATTGATTCTTATCTACTCAACCAGATTCTGATCTGTTGAACCGGTACACACAAATCAACATATAAAAGAGTAGAAATCAGTCTAGGTCAATCGCTTTGTGTGCCTAACTCAGTGGTGTAATTGTGGCCAATTGTTTGAGTTGTTTAGGCCACACCACTCAACTTAAAATCAACTCACCAAGTAGCTTCCCCTTAAGGTTTTCAAATTAGGTCAATACCAGGCACTCCACTTTATTTTTTATTTCAAAAGGAAAGTGATTTTCATCCGTGCTTGAAAACATGGTTTGCCTCAAACTTGATTGAATTAAACCTAATTCTAAACCCTAAAAGCTACTTAAAAAAGATTTGAACCCTAAAATCTACTCATCACAAATAATCTTGCTTGAAAACCCTGGTTATGCACATACTTACACATACTCATGTGATCATTAAGGGTACAACCCATTTTAAGGGCCCACCACATTCCATAAGCACTACAATCCCAGGCCTAAATAAAATCAAGTAGACGTTGGCCTTAAGGACTGATTCACTCTTCGGGGTCCAGTCTAAGATTGTTTATGATTAACCTACTTGTACTGATCAATCTGATGTCTAGCTAGGGGAGTAGCGTCAAACGACCGCTGCTGGGGGGTACACTAGGAATCAGAGGTGCAAGCCGAAGGAAGAACCTTCTCCCCAGTCCCTCCTTCTAACTGGTCGGATTGAGCATACGCAAGTAGAGTAAATCGTCTATAATCTTAAGATAGATTCTGAGAGTCTGTAGATCCTTAGGCTACCCCACTTAAGGATAGGCTTGTTTTGTTGTGCTACAGGGTTCTTATCCCCAGTCCTTTCGACCTTTTCCTAGCTTATGCTGGGAAGGAGGTCATTGAATCCCCAATTAGAAGGACCATTAGAGTATTCTAAGAGGCATTGATTGGATTTTGGCCAAATTGATCCCATGGCCGATCAACAGCCTCCTCTACCTTAGGATCCACAGGAGGTATTTCAAAGGTAGCTGGAACAAATGCAGAGAATGCAAGAATGGTTCCAGAGAATGTAGGGCGCTCAGCCCTTGAAAGATTTTTATGATCCTTCAAATTACGGGGAACGTCCCGACGTCCAGATTCCTACCGGAGACGTAGAAATCAAGCCCCTGGTGTTAAGCCTAATCAAACATTTCCATGGGCTTGGCTCTGAAGACCCGTTTCAGCACTTGGAGGACTTGACCACTTTGGTCCAGACCACCAAGGCACGAAACGTGAATGAGGAGCAGATGATCATGAGGCTCTTCCCCCACTCTCTTAGGGATAAAGCCACTCATTGGTACAGGACTATAGGAAGGCCAATTGCAACTTGGAATGACTTGAAATTGACCTTCCTGAAGAAATTCTTCCCTGTCGGACGTACTGATGAGTGGCTACTCATCATAGCTAAAAGGCCGAAATTAAGCTAGACACTAAGCAAAACAATATCAAATTAACATATAAAAAGGGTTAAGTGTGGGAATTAAAGAAAAGACCTAAAACTTTTAATGTGTGTTAAAACCTCCTAATTAGGTCACAAAAATGAGATATTCTGAAAACTAAAGAACAAATGATGATCCATGCATCAATTGAACACATAAACAAGTTTTAAAAGACAAATCAGAAGTAAAATAAATGTATTAAATGTTCAATTAAGCACATGTAAAAATTTGAAAACAATTGGACATCATTTAGGCTTAGAAATAAATATATTACAATTAGGTCCTTCATGCATTACATTTCTACCTTTCAAAACTCCTTCTTGGACCTTTTTGCAAGCCGCAGGGACCCTTCTGTATGACTGCAAGGCCCTTCCAGTTATAGTTCTTTTCACTTTTGGACCTGCACGCTATTCTTCTAACCCTTCGTTTAAGGGTCTTCCTGCAAGTTTTCCCTCATTTCAGAGAGAAGCCTGTGTTCTTCACGCGCACTGTAGCACGCGAAGAACACAGCCATTCTCGACCGTCCATCGCACTTTTGATCTTGATCTGCGGCTGGAATCAAATGGAACCTTCGCGTGATTCGGTGCGTGCGTTCACCTCTCTTCCCAGATCTCATCTGACGGTCAGATTTCCCTCTCGACTCGCCGCGCGCTTTACCCATCTCATCCTCACCGCCGGCCTAATTTTGATTAACCTCACCCTTGCGGTGATTCCAATCACTGAGCTGCTACTTAAGCACCTCAATGGTGTCGCGCACAAAGGATCGCTCCCTCCTACATCTCTTAGCGATCAGTTCGTCCACTCCAGTCTCTCCTCCTCATCTAGACCCTGATTTCACAGCCACCGGCTGTGGAATCATCGCCTGCTCTCGACCCTCCTCGTCGCTAAGGACCTCGTAGCACCTGAGGACGACCCTGGAGTCTCACTAGCAGACTCTTCCCTCCGCTGGAGTCACCCTCCTCCTTTCTTCCTCCTTAGCCGCCGGCTAAGGACCCATAGGTCCCATTCTTCCCTTTAGTTTAGGTTTTTAATTCTGCACAAGTAGTGTTAGATTTAGTTTGCAGTAGTTTAGAATAGATTTAGTTTTAATTGTTAGTGTTTAATGTTAGCTGTAGTTAGATTAGTCTTAGGAGTAGAATTAGTATTAGATCCCCTCCCTCACCTCCTCTGATCAGTCCAGATCAGAGGAGAAGAAGCATCTGTTCATTGTTCAATTTATCTCCCTCTTCATGTTTTGTTTTTCCATCATCCAAATTCTGGTTCTTGTTTTTCCTTTTTAACGACGAATTTTTCATCAATCACCCACACATCCTGACCCAATTTCAGATCTGATGGCACACTGCCTCAGATCTGAAAGTGGCGTCACAAGCACCATTTGGGGCTTCTCACTCACTCCATTTGTTTCACAAAAGCCCCTCTGTTTTAAATGGATTGCCTCAGTTTGTCAGAGCACTTTTGATTTGGATTTTAAAGGATTTTTACTCTCTGAAATGTTTTGACAGATCTGACAAATTGAAGGGATTTTTGGTTTTCATTGTGGGCAAGGACTCTGAGAAGTTCTCTGGTGACAGAGAACCAATCAGAAGAGCCTTTCATGATTCTATTTATACTTTGTTTTGAATGCATTCGCCAGCTTCCATTAAATTTCCTTAATGCATTCTTAGTCTCTTTTTGCTATTTCAGAACTGCCATACACTATTTGTGTTGATGATCATTTCTGTATGGTGATTCTCTAACCTAAGGAGTTTTCCATACTCCTTAAGGTTACAAGAAACTGGGATTGTGTTTCTTTGGTTTTAATTGATCGAGCTAAGTCTTCCTTCATGCTGTCCATGGCATTAGGAAGACTAACTCAATGCCATTTGAATGTTGATCTGAAAGGATGCTTCTGATAAGGTTTTTCCTAATGAGTATTTGAGCTGAATTTACATGAGATTTTCGTGAGATTTAAACCCCTTTCAGATTTGGATTTCATCTCTTCAATATTTAGTTTGTTTTGAATTTAATCTTATTCCCAGTTATACAGCAACATGTTGCAACTTGCAGCTACATTTCCCTCCATCTCCAAATTCTCTTCTCCTCCAAATTCCCCTTTCATCTGTGAATTTTTTTTGTTCCCCTTTCTCTAAGTGGACTAACTGCAGCAGCAGTTAGCCACTTGACAGTGGCTTAAGCCACTGCCACTGTAAACTACACATACTAAATACATTCTTCTTCTCTCCATCTCTTCTGACAGTAGCTGTGGCTGCTGTCTTAATTGAGCACTAACACTCAATCAACTCTAATTCCCTAACTTTATACAAAAGCCTAATGACATAGACTTATTTTAAAACTGTAAATATACCTATTCATAGTATTATAACTATAGCATATCAGTTAGATACATAGTTATACTGTAAATATGTATAAAACCTGTACAGAAATTCATATACATATGTAATCTATGTAAAAATATGTATATATACTAATCTATTATGTATGTATTTACTGATTTATGTATATATGTATGTACAGATTTATATTTACTTATTTAGTAGCTAAGTTAATAAGTTAGAGCAATAATCAAGTAAATAAATCTATAAACTTGGGAATATATATATATTAAGTAATTTAAGTTAGTCAAAGTATAATTATACCTAGTATAACTTACTGTAACTTAGTTTTAATTTTAAACACCCAGAACTGCTATTTTAGCCTAAATAAAACATAAATAAATTCGTAAAAATACAATAAAAATATGTATTAAATACTTAAGTATGTAAGTTAAAACTGTTTAAGGTCAATTAGACCATTTACTAATTATTTTATAAGTAATTAACTATTTAATCACCTAAATCAACCTGTATAATCAGCCTAGTTTAGCGAATTTATTTGTATAGTAAAAATATTTAAAATTAAAAATTAATTAATCAATTATGTAGTATTATGTAAATATTTTATTTACCATATTTTATTTTATTTTTTTTAATAATTTATGGCCCCCAAATCGAGGGCCAAAAACGCTCACAGACGCAGCTGCGTCTGATTTCCAACGCACAATGTGGCGCTGGAATAGCACCACATCGTGTGCTGCAAGCCAAACGCAGCCATATAAATATAATTTATGCTATACCTTAAGCAGTCGTCAAGGAGCAGGGCGCCCGAAACACTGCCTATTATTTCCGGTCCGATTACCCGATGTGTGTTGAATTTTGATATGTGTGTGGCGCCGGCGGCCCAAGCGTGTGCGAGCTTGAAGGCGTTGGGCTGAGGCCTGACGCTGAGATTGTAAATGGAACTAAGACACCAAATCTTAGATTATGGCGCGCTTAGTAGAGGTCTGGTCCCACCCATAGGGTGCTGTGTATCCCTCGGAAAGCGCGCCCGCTAACTAAACACATTTTACACTAAGGACGTTAGCCTAACCCCGTCTCCACCGCAGCCTCTGAAATACCTCAAGAGACGAGTTAAACATAGAAGAAAATGAAAGGACAGACGACTTAAGAGAAGGAACACGAGATAACAAGAACAGAAAGACTTACTGTACATACAGCAGTAGAATAAGTAATATACATACGTATAAGTAAACCCACATAATTACTAATAGAATAAAACGACACTATAAACGTCGCTAAAGACCTCAGTTTGCTTCTTTAGGTTGTATATAGTGTTTTCTGAGATTTAGCGACGCTTATATCTGTCACTGAAACTGCTGCATATGTTACTATACATAATAGACTAATAAGTTAAGTTTCTACACCATTGCATTCTAATGTATTATGTACTATTATGTTAGTACTAATAGGATAACTTGTAAATACATAGTTTAGAGTATAATAACAGATTGTTTGATGCTTGTTCATAGTTAGTATTTTTGCAAGCACTTCTTAGTAACTAGGTAAATTAAACATTCATTCATTCTTTAAGATGTAAAGTTTCTTTTTGGAATTAGAGAATAATTTTGAGATCAAAGAGTGACCGAATTAAATTCAATAAATTGCCTCCCAGAGAACGACCTGGAACAAAACCAGTAAAAATTAGATAAATAAGCAAATGATAATAATGGTTGTAATGACTGGTACTCAACCATACTCACCACTATACGACATCCTTAATGTTATATTATACACCCTATACTACAACGACATGATCATAACAATAATTATTCATCATCATACAACCATTGTGTTATATACACATTGTAGATCATCGGTGTCATTGTTATCATTGTCATTCACACATTACACCAACCATCAACACCATTACACTATTATATCATCACGTACCAATGCTTTGAGATGGACAATTACTACCTTCACCCAACAGCCAGGGGAGCAGTTTCATGTTGCCAGGGAGCGATTCCAAGACTTATTGTGGAGGTGTCCACACCACGAGGTATCGAAATGGCAACTCATGCAGATCTTCTACCACGGGTTGACTGGGCAACTCAGAAATCATGTGGACGCTTCTTCTGGAGGCAATTTCCTCAACAAAGACGCAGATAGCGCGCACGATTTGTTTGAGGAGATGAGCGATAATTCGATCAATCATTCCTCTATGGATACTTTTAACAAGTCCCAGCAGCCCAGATCGAATGTTAATGAAGTCCACGACTCTCATTCATTCGATATGGAATTGATTTGTAATAAACTTGATAAGGTGGACTTGGTTACTAAGAGAATGGAAGAGTGGATGGCTGGAAACTCAATGAACAACTCTCAATCCACTCAATCCCAGAATTCAAGATTCCATTCATCGCAAGCTCCTTCTGGATGGGAGTTCGTGAATCAACTTAATGAGGCTCAACCTGTGAGTCAACATTATTCGGAACCCCACGAGTTCCAAACTAGGGCCGTTGATCCCAGTTTCTCTAATCCCTCCCTTTCTTTCTCTCCATCCTCACCCTATGAGGATGTTTATGCTGTACAGGAGAATGTTAGGTCCAACCCTTACTCCAATGCTTATAATCCGGGTTGGAGGAATCGCCCTAACTTCTAGAAAAACCTGAGGCAGCAGACCCAATTCTGACCCAGCAACTATGCTCTGCAATGACCAATGGGTCAAGGTCATGTTTACACTCAGCTGTCCCCGAATCAAGTCAATCAGCCATCTTGGAATGCCCGTCAACCCGTAGGGCAGGCTGATTTGAACCGACAAATGGTAGAGATGCAAGGATCTATGCTCCAGCTCATGCAGCAAATGAAAACCTCGCTGGACAACTTGCAAAATGGGTTCATTGCTAATTCTTGTCAACCCGAATCTCTGCCATCTCAACCCATACCCAACCCGTGTAATATCCAGAATCCGAGCAATCAAGCCCATGGGTACTGGAATCAGAGGGACCTGCACGCACATGCTCAGGTGGTTGAGCAGGGTCCTTCCTCTCCTTCTTCCTCAAATCAAAGGTTCTTGGGTAATGAAGCCCCTCCAATCTTTCCTAACCCTCCCCAAGACCCAAACCCGTATGCATCTGCTAATTTTGTTACCTTGAGGAGTGGTAAACAAACTTAGGATCCACAACCACACTATTTTGATTTAACGGATCCTAAAGAGTCTGAGGAGAGAAAGGAGAACTCTGGAGAAGAAATCAAGGCTCAAGAACCTGATTCCGAAGGTCCGACTCATGTTCCTTTTCCTGAGGCCTTGATTAAATCAAGGAAGAAGTCTATTGATAGTAATGAGGAGCTTCTGAATATTTTCAAGAATGTCGAGATCAATATCCTACTCCTTGACGCTATCAAACATATACCGACTTACGCAAAATTTTTAAAGAATTATGTACACAAAAGCATAAGTCGAGAGAATCTGTTCCGAGGAAGGTGGTACTCTCCGAGCAGGCTAGTTCTGTTATCCTACACCACCTCCCTCAGAAAAAGAGAGATCCAGGTGCTCCTTTGATTTCTTGTGTCATCGGAGATTACACCTTTGATAGAGCACTGCTGGATCTAGGTGAATCCATTAACCTAATTCTGACTTCTCTTTACGAGAAGTTTAGATTAGGTGAACTTTGGCCGACTTCAGTAACGCTGCAGTTAGCGGACCGTTCGGTCACAAATCCGTGAGATGTTATTGAAGATGTTATTATCAAGGTTAAGGATTTCTATTTTCCTGTAGATTTCCTTGTCCTTGACATGGATGTACCTGAAAATCTGAGAAACACGCCCATCATTCTAGGGCATCTGTTGCCAAGGCCAACATTAACTGTGAGAGCAGTAGTATGGAAATCGCCTTTGGGGATCAAAGAATGAAATTGGATATTTTTAAGGCGATTAACAAATTCAAGAATTGTGGATTTATTGAGGAACTTGAGGACGATAACGTGAATATTGAAACTTGTATGGCAGTTTTTGCATTTGAAAGTTTCTCCTTTGATGATTTGGATCCGCAACCCTCTTTGGCAAACCCACCACCTTTTGAAGAGGTTATTGATTTTGTTCACTCTCAACCTCTTCCTCTTGATGAGTCTTCATTAGCATCTTCCTTACCTTCAATCATCAACTCGCCCCAACTTAAACTGAAACCATTGCCTGAGAATCTAAAATATCAGTTTTTAGGACCACATAAGAAGCTCCCTGTGAATATCAATGCTAAATTAACAAAGGAGCAGGAGATTAAATTGATTAAGGTCCTAAAGGAACACAAGGAGGCAATTGGTTGGACCATTCATGACCTTAGAGGGATCGAGCCATCTTACTGCAATCACAAAATATTTTTAGAAGATGGATCCCACCCTTCTCGCTAGATGCAGAGGAGATTAAACCCAAATATGCAAGAAGTGGTCAAGAAGGAGATTATCAAGTGGCTTGATGCAGGAATCATTTATCCGATCTCAGATAGTCCTTGGGTAAGTCCCATGCAAATTATTCCCAAGAAAGCTAGGATTACCGTTGTGACTAACAAGAAAGGAGAATCTATCACAACTCATTCAGCTTCCTCTTAGAGAGTTTGTATTGATTACGGGAAGCTGAACACAGCCATGAAAAAGGATCATTTCCCTTTGCCCTTTATCGATCAAATCCTTGAAAGACTAGCTAGGCAAAAGTACTTCCGTTTCCTTGATGGTTACTCGGGATACAATCAAGTCCATATCCATCCCGAGGATCAGGAAAAAATGACTTTCACCTGTCCCTACAGAACCTTTGCTTTCCGTAGGATGCCATTCGGCTTATGCAATGCACCTACGATTTTTCAAAGGTGTATGCTAGTTATATTCTCTAACATGGTGGGAGAGTTTATGGAAATCTTCATGGACAATTTCTCTATTTTTGGAGAATAATTTGACTCTTGTCTAGCTAATCTTAAAATGATCCTTAAACGATGCATCAAAACAAGACTTGTCCTTAGCTGGGAAAAGAGTCATTTCATGACACAAGAAGGCATCGTCTTGGGTCATGTAATCTCTGAACGGGGAATCGAAGTGGACAAAGCTAAAGTTGATGCTATTGCTCAACTTTCTCCGCCCACATCTGTCAAACAAATTCAATCATTTCTTGGTCATGTGGGATTCTACAGGAGATTCATCAAGGACTTTTCGAAGGTTGCTCGTCCTTTGAGCAATCTTCTCACCAAAGATATGCCATTTGATTTCAACGAATCATGCCGTAAGGCATTTGATTTTCTTAAAATGGCAATCACTTGTGCTCCGCTGTTGCAACCACCGATTTGGACAGCCCCATTTGAGATCATGATCGATGCTTCTGATTATGCAGTCGGGGTTGTTTTGGGTCAAAAGATTGACAAGAAGCCCTCTGTCATTTACTACTCTAGTAAAACTCTAGACGAGGCCCAGAGGAATTGCACTGTTACTGAGAAGGAATTACTAGCTGTAGTGTTTGCTTTGGAGAAATTTAGAGCTTATCTCTTAGGGTCTCACGTCATCATTTATACCAACCACTCAACCTTGAGACATCTCTTGGCCAAAAAGGATGCCAAACCCCGGCTTATTCAATGGATTCTTCTGCTTCAAGAATTTGATCTTGAAATCAAGGATAAATCCGGGGTACAGAATGTGGCGGCGGATCATTTGTTGAGACTTTTGAGTGATTCTTCTCATCCGGACGTTCCAATTGCTAATACTTTTCTGGATGAGACTATCCTTACAGTTTCAGGTGTCCAAACCCCGTGGTATGCTGACATCGTTAATCATTTGGTCGTTGGTCAAATCCCCCAGGATTAGACCAAGCAACAATGGGATACTCAAATCTGAGGCCAAATATTACTTCTGGGATGACCCTGAATTGTACCACATCGGCTCTGATCAGATTATTTGCCGATGCATTCCAGAGAACGAATTCAAGAGTATACTCGAGTTCTGCCATGCATCTGCGTGTGGTGGACACTTCTCTGGCAAAAAGACAGCTGCAAAAATTTTGCAATCTAGATTCTATTGGTTGTCTTTATTCAAGGATGCCCAGGACTTCTCGAGGTCGTGTTCCCGATGCCAGGCACTTGGGAGCATAACCAAGAAAGATATGATGCCTCTAAACCCAATTCTTCTCGTTGAAATCTTCGATGTTTGGGGCATCGATTTCATGGAACCATTCCTCCCTTCATTTGGACACCAGTACATTCTCCTCGCTATTGATTACGTGTCCAAGTGGATCGAGGCTATTCCCACTTGAACCAATGACCACAAGGTGGTCATCGATTTTATCAAGAACATCTTCAGCAAGTTCGAAATTCCGAGGGCCATCATCAGCGATGGTGGCACTCATTTCACTAATTCCCAGTTCCGTAATTTGCTGGCAAAATACGGGATTAATCACAGAATCTCCACACCTTACCATCCCCAAATGAATGGACAGGCCGAGATCTCCAATTGAGAGAGTAAGAATATTCTGTAGAAAACGGTTAGGACTGATTGCAAAGACTGGACTTAAAAGCTTGAGGATGCTCTTTTGGCCTACCGTACGACGTATAAAGCACCCATTGGCATGTCTCCATTTCATATGGTGTATGGAAAGGCATGCCATTTACCAGTAGAATTGAACATAGGGCATTTTGGGCAATCAAGTAATGTAATCTAGATCTGAGTTTAGCCGAGAAGGCCAGGAAACTCCAACTATCTGAGTTGGAGGAGCTTAGAAATGACGCATATGAGAATGCCAAGATTTATAAAGCTCAAACCAAAGCTCTTCATGACCAATTGATTTCCCGCAAGAGCTTTGAGCCGAACCAGAAAGTCTGGCTCTTTGATTCTCGACTTAAGCTCTTTCCTGACAAACTTAGGTCGAAATGGAACGGCCCATTCATTATCGATCAGATATTTCCAAATGGGGTTGTTCAGATCTCTAACCCGAAGATGGGTAATTCATTCAAAGTCAATGGTCAACGTCTGAAGCCTGTTATTGATCGTATTATTCCAGAACCCGTCTCAGACACGGTTTCTCTAGCTATGTTGTGACTTCTTTGGCTGGACTATGCCTAGCTGATGGCATTAAACTCAACAGTTGTACAATCTGACTCAGAGCTGACCCGAGCTTCATATTCAGGTGATATCTTCGGCATTCTACCCTTCATTTCATGTCTTCTATTCTCAATGCGGACATTGCATCAGCTAGGCATGGGGGGTGGATTCATTTCTGAATCATTTTGTCAGCTCTATGGAATTTTTGTAAATCGTACTTATTTTCTTATATATACATAAAAAAAAAATTAGGAAGGAATTCTTGGACATTAGGACCTTTTAATCTTAGGAAATATTACAGTAGGATCTGAACACTAAGACCCTTCTGATCTTTGGGCTTAACCAACTCGGGTATCCACTAAATTGTGGATTTGTTTATCGAGTCCTCTCCATGTTGAATTCTATTTTAATTTGATTAAATAAGTTCGGGTGATAAGTACATGACTTATCAATCCGCCCTCTGATTTGAGGGTACTTTAAGTCTAAGCATCTTCACACTATTCGTCACTGACTCATTGTTCGACGATTTTAATGGAAATTGGGTAGCTAATGAACCTTCTAGGGTGATATGTGATTGCACAGTAATCATGGGTCCTAATCAACCTAAATAATGTTTGAACCGAGCTTAATTTGTGGATATTGCACTCATATCTTGCATATCATGCATTGCATCAATTTATTTAGAATAAGATGAGATATCCTACTATTTAATGTTTTTTATTACTATTTGTAGGTAATAAAGTAATCCAGGATGCAGATAGTGGAATAAAGCAATAAAGGAAGAAGAAGACTGATCCAGATAAGAGGAGTGAGGAGGATAGCCTTATCCCTACCCTTAGAAACCCTAGGACAGCCTTCCTAAACACAAAATGACCTCCATTAGGGCACCTTAGCCTCAAAATCCAAACATGGATAGCACTATCCATGTTCTTATCCACCCTATCCCTCTCCCAAACACTTAGGAACCAAAACCCACCTTAAAAAACCTAAAACCCACTCTCCAGCACCTTTTAGGACGTCCAGGCATCTGGCTGGACGTCTGATTTTTGTAGAATAATAATCCAGAAAGCCAAAACTCATATTGACACAAAATTGGACATCTAATTTAATGTCTAGACGTCCAATTTTGTAGTATAAGTTGTCTGACCACTATCCTGGACATCTGATACTGCTGTCTGGTTCCTGATTTTGGTGTTGGAAGCCCTAGCTTGCCTATTTTGACCTAGGAACCCCACTGGACACCCTAGGAAACCTAATTAGAGACCTCCTAAGCCTAGCCCACTATCCATAGCCCTATTTATCATATCTCTAACCCAATTAAACCATCCCATACCTAATTGGGTGCATTTACAGTTGATTGGGTGCACCTGAGCCCAATTGGATCCACCTAGGATCTAATTGACTCATACCTATTAGGGTTACCCTAACCTAATCACATGCACACATCCAATTAGACTTGACCTAGACCTAATTAGGTTCACTCCTATCCAATTAGACTTTCCTAAGCCTAATTTGGTCCACACCCACTTAATCTAGATTGACCCAACCTATTTAGCACCTAATCCTACCAAAACCCACAACCTAGTCCTACGAAAAATACACACCCACACACACACACACACACACCTTCCCATTCTACCCCTACCAAACCCATGCACACTCTCTTGGAAACCCTAAAAACTTGTGTCAAACCTAGATCCTAAAAATGTGGCATTAGCTAATTTTGGTGCCACCAAAAGTGGCAACCAAACGGAGCCTTCCATAAGGGCAAAGAAAGAGCCATGAAATTGCACCATCTCCACCACTCTCTTCCTCTCAACTTGTGACCACACCTCCTCCTCTCCCTCTCAAGGCCATCCTCTTCCTCCAAGGCTCCCTCCATGGACGGCTAAGGAAGAAACTCTCCTCCAAGCTTCTTCAAGGGTGGCAAGAAGAAGAAGAGCATAAGGATGCAACACCTTCTCCTTTCTTCTTGTGGGCGTGTCCTCTTCTTCCACCATAGAGGATCCTCGCCCCCATTTTCTTCTTCTTCTTAGACGGTCATAGAGAAGACCCCCCCTCAAGGTCTTCTCAAGGACAGCCATTAGTAGAGAAAGGGTGCAACACCCTCCTCTCTCCACTTGGGTGCACACACCCATCCTCCTCTGTAGTGGACGGCCAAGAAGGCTTGTCCTTAGCCTCTCTTGGTTGATCCCTTTCTTTAGTTTAGCTTTATTTCCATGTATCATATTTTATAGTGACTTAATTTTTGATGCATGATACTCTTGTCTAATGGTTTTATATGCATGCTATTATCTTCATGGCTTACAACTTTGATGCATGCTTTCATTTCGTGTTTCAAAATAAAGATCAAAAACACAAAAAGACAAAAAATATTAGGTTAGATTAGATTTAGGTTAGATTAAGCCGATCCAAATCTCAACTTCTTTTCATGCCTCCCAGAGACGAACGACCGGGACTCAAGTTTTCAAAAGAATCAAATCAGTCGAGTTTCGTTATTACAAATATTTTTGTCAAGCGGATTTCGCGACTATACTATGATTTCCGACGATTTCAAAATTTGCGATTTCCACACTTTCCAAATGGCGCCATTGCCAGGGAGGCAACGCGCGAGTTTAGATTTGGATTTGCTTAGCTTTTTATTATTTTGATTGTAGGGTGTCAAGACGAGGATCTGTGCACACATCGACCCATGGTGAAGACCGTAGGTATTTTCTTCATCCTCTAGTTTGTTGCTTTCTTAGGTTAGAAAAAAAAAACATCTATATATATATTTAAATTCAAATTCAAATTTTCGGATTTGAATTAAAAAAAAATCTTTCTTTGGTGTGTGTTTTACCTTGAAAACTATTTAAACACACCAAAGTCAGATTTGGAAACTCGGCCAGAAAATATTGACGATATTCAAAAATTTATAGTCGTCAAATTAGGAGTCCAAAAATCTTGGGATTAGGTCGGATATTGGGTTTTCAAACCAGATTTTCAGCTCCACCTTTTATTTGGAAAAATTCCACTATACGAATTTTAAGAATTCGTACAGTGGAAGGGGGTCAGAATAGTCTGCACTCTGATTTTGTATAACTTTGAACGTTATTTCTAACCTCTACATAAATCAGATCTCTTTGAAATTTGTGGGGTTGGAAAGCCACTAAAACATAGTTGTTTCTATAAATTTTCAAGAATTTTTTTATTTCTTTTGAAACTATTTCAAACTACATTTCTCGCAGGGGGTCCATCTGGTCTATTTGACCCTCTGGAACATAAAAATTCGTAAAAAATTGTATGAAATAGTAAAATCTTAAAAAATATATTCCTTGAAAAACTTATTGAAAAAGGAAGTTCTCTACCAAATTTTGTATTATTTTTCTTCAATTACTGATTTGGGGAGTAATTTCAAGTCAGACTAAGGTCTGACTGCAGATTTTAGAAGCACAAACCCTAGGTAATTCACATTTGGGTTTAAATTTAGAGACCCAAAACAAACCTGCTTGAGCCTGATTTGGGTGTGATTGCATGAGAAGGGATTTGCTGTGATTGGATGTCTTCCCCTTACCCACTTGAATTAAAATTGATCTACATTTCAACTTAGGCAACCAATTAGGTCTATTTCACTTAGTAGTGATGCATTAGGACCATTGTTTTCCTTGATTGGATCACAGCACTTCTATCTTATTGGACTTAAAAGCATCATATAGACCTATCTGATATTAGGGGTTCCACACTAGGGTAGAGCACATTTGCATGCCATACTTAAAGGAAATTCATATAACAATTGGGATTTGCAAAACCTGTTGCGTGCTTCACTACAACCTTGTTTGAATTGACCTAAACAAGGAAACCCTAAAAGAAAAAAATTAATACAAGCACTTGAACCATAAAATCCACTACACCAACTAAAGCTTGTATTGAAAATCCTTTGTATGTACACTTCACACTCTAAATCCAATTTTAAGGGCAACACCCCCAATCGCCCAATCACATTCCAAGAGAACTCTAAGCCCAAGCCTAAAACTAAGTAGACGTGCCTTAGGCAGGACTAAATTACTTGGTAACTAAAATTTAATTGGGTAAAAATCAAGGCCTTGTCTATTTGGACCCACTGGTAACAAGAAAGGTCGATGCAGTAACTGCGTTAACCTTTAGTGGTGTCCCACCATGAGGGGTGTCCTAAGGGGTCCCACCCTTCTGGCCAGCCAATTAATTCAAAGGTTGGTTTAACCCAGTTCCATCTCAGGATACCAGGTTTAGATCCAATTAGGGTATACAATTTAAGGCTAGCTTGTTTGCTTGATTTGGGGCTCTCTCATCTTTCTTCTTAGGCCTTTGCCTTAATTCCACCAGCCCTTGTAGCTGGTTGTGTCTTCCTAAGGAAGACTATCTCTTATCTCTATCTGCATCTTTTCTCAAATATCCATGAACCCATATCATTCTTTTGACCCTCTGGGTCCTCCATCTCCCAACCCAACCATGATTTCGACTCCTTCTGGTTGGGAGATTCATCCTAACTAGCTGGGATATGATTATCCTTATCTCCTAGCTTATTTAGAACTTGAATCTCATGGATCTGACTCTTATCTAGATCAGAACCAATTGAAAGCCATAGTTGCTGAATTCCAGGAATATAATAAGGACTATACAGATCAATGTGCCAAGCTCCTAGAGCAAATTAGATAATCCCAGGCACAATCTCAATCTTATCACTCCTCCCAAGAACAAGAAACTTGGAACAACAAGCCTAGTGAGTCTAGTGACCCATATTTTGGATCCACTAGCTACTCTACTGATTCTTGCTACCATGGGGAGGCATCCTGAACTCAGCCAACCCAAAAGGCACCTTTGGACCTAATCCGTGATTTAGGTAGATCATTTGAGGAGTGCACCATTTTTTATACACCTGTACCTGATGATATATCACTAAGGAATTGGAATAATGGATCACAAGTACAGGACCACATAACAGGTTCTCAATCAACTCCCTCTATAGTCAGCCCCACTCAGGGTGATACACCTATTGATTCATATCTAGATTCGTATAACCCTAAGTGGAGAAACAATCCTAATCTTTCATGGCCACCACAGAGACCGACTCAGACTGAACATCAATCTAGGCCAGCCCAATATTCCACTCAAACCATTTCAGGGCAACCATCTAGTCTAGCCCAACCCGCAACCACCCTTGAAAATATCATGAACATTTTGTTGGACTTTGACAAGAAAAATGAAGAAAGGCTGAGTAAGTTGGAAAATCAAGTGAAATCTCAAGGGGATCAAATCAAGAGACTGCAAGAATCACTTTATCCCCGGATGCACAATCTTATTAACTCCTATTCTCCACCTATTCTTCCGACCCCTCCTCCAATCTATCATACATGCCATTGTGCGGGGGTCAAATCTGTGGCCTCTAAAATGAAGAGAAAAGCTAAGAGCCCACCCAAACGATCTGATTCGGGCTCAACCAAAATTCATAAGACTAAACCTACATCTAGCTCTGACTCAGACTCTAGGGACAAAAAGAAGAAAAAGGCTTCTGAAGTTGATTTGACCTATTTAACCTTTCTTGAGGCCTTAAAGAAAGAGTCACAAAAGAAGAAAAAGACTTGCACACCTAAAGAGGTGGTTTTATCAGTTAACATAAGTGCATTTGTTTCTGGCACTCTACCACCCAAAACGACTGACCTTGGAAAACCCTTCATATCTTGTGCCATCAAGGGATTCACCTTCAACAAAGCCCTTGTGGATCCAGGGTCTTCCATTAGCTTGATTTCTACTATCCTTTTTGACTGCACCAGACTTGGAGATCTGCACCACACACCTGTCACCATTAGAATGGCAGATGGCTCCATCAAAACACCTAAGGGGTTAGCTCAGGATGTGATTATTAAAGTGCAAGGTCTTAGCTTTCCAATTGATTTTATTGTCTTGGGCATGAATATACCGGAGAAGCTAAGTGATTCACCCATCATTCTAGGTCGACCTTTCTTGGCTACGGCTAATGCATGGATTGACTGCTACTCAGGATGTATGGAGATGAGTAGCGGCAATGAGAAGATTCACTTTGATATTTATGCAGCTGCTAAGAAAACGAAGTCAGGGTATTTTCTGGATGACACGGAAAGTAATTCGGAGGGCAATTCAGAAGAAACCATGGCAATTGACACCTAGGTAGAACCACATGACCCAAATCAACAATCCACTAGATCACATAAGTCACCATCAATATAGGATCAAATCTTTGATAGCATGGTTGACTATCTTGATCGACCTATCCCAATTCAACCCCTGCCCCTTGCAATGAATCCCAGATTACCCAATTGCCCAAAATGGTTCATGAAATAAAAGAAGCTAGTGTTAAAGAATATGATGATAAAAGAAAAGAGCTTCATAGAATCCGGGACGAGCAACAAAAATCAGAAACATTTGAATTTGGGTCAGGTGTGCCGCAACCGATTTGTGATTCGATGGTGGAAATGCAGGATTCTATTAATCAAACACCCGAGGTGATGATATTGATAATCTTATTGAAGTTGAGAATGGAGATTTATTCGAGAATCTTGATCTTGATTTAGGGCCTGAGTACCAATCATTTCATTTTGAGGAACCAAGTATTAAGGGACCTGAATATGATTTTGTTGTATTTGAGAATACCCATGGAGACATTGATGAATTAATTCAAATAATCTCATACACGGAGCAACAAAATCAAAAGGATTGTAACAACTCCTCAATCAATGATTCAGCCCATTCCACTTTCACGAAGGGACTCACTACTAAATCTAATGACCAATTTCATCTAAGTGAGAAGGAAATAACCCCTTATGAAAAGGATATTCAAGAGATTGAAAGATTGTTGGGGATAACATATGATGAGTTATCAAAGGAAGCTAAAATTTTGGGGAATCATGTGATAATTGGGAATTGGCATTGGAAAATTTGGAAGAGATAAAAGAAGATGATACCCAAACATCTTTGGTAGAGACAAAGACTGATCACTGGACCTTGTTTTCCAGATCTGACCACACCACTTAGGTCATGCCTTCCATTCATCACCATTATCAAGACCCATATGATTTCACCCCACACGACTCTACCCATTCCCCAACCACCCACATTCTCCATCACCTCTTTGGGTTGCCTTCACATTCATTTCTTCCAGGCACCCGTATTTATATATCTTTCTTCTATAGCATCTGGCTGCAGATAATCCCAAACCCCATATACATATTTTTTCGATTATTTGGACTTGGAATTCATGGACAACTAGTCCACATTTGCGGCCCACTGTTGGCGAACGGGATTAAAATTCTTATCATTTTACTTGCCATTCTCAATAGCGTATTGACATATCCTTTTTGAGTGTACGCCCAGCTGGAGGCGTTAATCTTAGCACTTATATATAGCATATTTTATTTATCATATTTTTCCTGCATATTCAATTTTAGGTGTTGGAATAAGCGGAACGTAAAAATTCAAGAGCTATTCCAGGTGATTTCTAACCTTTTACTCCCTATCTTAATTTATTTTTCATTATATTCATGCATGAGGTCATGCAAAAAAGTAGGCATGGGGGGGTAGTAATTGTAAACTGAAAATTTTTCTGCCAACACCTAGGAAAAACCTTTCATACATCATGCTAATTGCACTTTAGGGTCCTTAAATTAAGAACAACCGACTTCACCTCCAATGCTCGAATTGGAGCTATAAATCGTCTGTAACAGCCATTCCAACTCACTCGCTCACCTTTTGTTCTAAATTTAGGGTCAAGCTGAATGTAACCCGAAAGGGAAATTTCATCAAGTATGAATATAACAGGTTACTTGTTTATAGCATATATACATAGTGCATCCATGAATAAGATTATTTTATTAAGAGAATGCATTAGGGATTTTATCCTCTAGTTGATTCCTGTAATCTGGAATCCAGTACAACTTTTCACACACACGTAGAATTTGCAATGGATTCACGGTGAAGGCCGATAAACGTTTGTAATCTGTCGAGAAGAAGCAGTGCTTCTTTTCCTAAACCCTTGGATAATGTTTTGGGAGTTAGGCAAATTTTCTTCCAAAAAAATCCACCAAATCGAGTGAGATGAGAGTAGAGTGTACTAGTGCTCTAAGATTAGTGCAAGGAATCTGGAATCCTAGATAAATAGGTAATGATACTCAGAGATTAGGCATAGTATTCGCTCTGGGATCATGCGTATACATTTTTGCGTGAAATTTTGAGAGCCACCAAATAAGGCAAATACGCAGAGAGTGAGTTTTCATAAAACTAGGGCTAAGGTGAATGGTTACAACCATTCTTTACGAATTCCTCGGCTGAAGAAGGGTATTGATGTTAAGGTCAGAAATGCACCGTCCTATCCACCTTTCTTGGTGCCGTGAGTAGGCACTTCCACCAAATAAGCCACCCAATGTCTCTTGAGTACCACCAATCCCTAATAATGCCTCTTCAATAAAATTCATGAATGTGTTGCTAGATTGTGTTGAGTTAGAAAAATTATACATGAAAAAAAAAAGAGAATGAAAAAATGAGGAAATGAAAAAAAAAAGAAAAAAAAAGAGAAGAAAAGAGCAGAAAAAGAGTTTGTGAATATTTAGTGCTTATTTCAGTTGCATTGAGGTAATACCACAAATAAATTTGAGATCCACCAAATACAGCCTTAACCTATTTTTCTATGTTTCTGACCACCCAAATACTGGCTGAGGAATTCCGACTTAGTGTTAAGGTTATGAGAACTCAATTAAAGTGTTAATGCCAAGTGAGACCACCAAATATGGATCATACGTGAGAATCTGGTGAGATTGTGAGCTCTAAGAAAAAAAAAGGAGCGAGAGAAAAAGAGAGCATAGTTTTTCTCGTCTTTCTCTGAGTTGAGTTAATAATTTGGGAATCTAGATTCTATAGTACTAATCTCTATGTTGAACCAGACGATAGTGAGCCACCAAATATATAATCTTTTCCCTCTAAGATTCTCTACCTAAGCTTAAAGCCGAGTGGAATTCATAGAATATCTTGAATACCCTGAGGGAAGAAGTCTGCCTATCTCGCTAGAATTTTACTAGGGGTCAAGACAGGCTTTAGAGGTGAATTAGGTCTTTCACTCTAATCCGTTGCAAAAGCTACGTAGCTGCACTTTCACATTTGTCTGGATTTCTAGAACATAGGATGAAAACAAAAAGGAGAAAAATCTCTAGGCATACACTTGATAAAATAATCAATCCCTTAGGTACCCTTATGTGAATAATTGAGTCTTGCATTTGCTAGGGACTAGCAAAGTTTAGGCAAGGGGGTATGATTGCACAGCAATCATGGGTCCTAATCAACCTAAATAATGTTTGAACGTAACTTAATTTGTGGATATTGCACTCATATCATGCGTATCATTCATTGCATCAGTCTATTTAGAATAAGAAGAGATATCCTGCTATTTAATGATTTTTATTACTATTTGCAGGTAATAAAGTAATCCAGGATGCAAATAGTGGAATAAAGTAATAAAGGAAGAAGAAGACTGATCTAGAGAAGAGGAGTGAGGAGGATAGCCTTATCCCTACCCTTAGAAACCCTAGGACAGCCTTCCCAAACACAAAACAACCTCCATTAGGGCACCTTAGCCTCAAAACCCAAACATGGATAGCACTATCCATGTTCTTATCCACCCTATCCCTCTCCCAAACACTTAGGAACCAAAACCCACCTTAGAAAACCTAAAACCCACTCTCCAGCACCATTTAGGACGTCCAGACATCTAGCTGGACATCTAATTTCTGCAGAACAATAATCCAGGAAGCCAAAACTCATACTGACACAAAATTGGATGTCTAATTTAATGTCTAGATGTCCATTTTTGTAGTATAAGTTGTCTGACCACTATCCTGCATGTCTGATACTGCTGTCTAATTCCTGATTTTGGTGTTGGAAGCCCTAGCTTGCCTATTTTGACCTAGGAACCCCACCGAACACCCTAGGAAACCTAATTAGAGACCTCCTAAGCCTAGCCCACTATCCATAGCCCTACTTATCCTATCCCTAACCCAATTAAACCATCCCATACCTAATTGGGTGCATCTACAGTTGATTGGGTGCACCTGAGCCCAATTGGAACCACCCAGGATCTAATTGACTCATACCTATTAGGGTTACTAATCGCTGCTACGATGAGATCGTGTTTTTAAAAGGATATTCGTTACAGTATAGTTTGAAAACGTCGTATAAACAATTATCAATTTTTATTACTCGAAATTCAAAAAAAAAAAACTTTCGAGGTCGAACACAGGGAGCAAATTGGTATTTCAGAAGCAAAATCACAATTTTCAAAAGATGATATGAATGCAACCCAGTATATATTAGAAAAAACTAGAGAGAAAATGCAAAAATAAGTAGATTCTTTTTATTCTTCTCTCTCTGTGACTTCTTTTTCTTCTCTTCTTCTTCGTAGCCGCTTTCCTTTCTTCCCTTCTTTCTCTGATTTTCCTTTTCTTGGACATCTGATTCTCTGAATCAGATGTCTTAACTGATGGATGCTACAATGCTTACTCCTCTGCAGTCTTCTTCTTCACTTGGTTTTCCTCTGTCTTTAGCTTTTCTTCTGCTGCGCCTCTGCTTCTCTCTTTGTTCTTCTTTGCCTTAGGCTTTGGCTACGTCTTCAACTTCTCCTTCCTTCGCCTCTACAGTTTCCTTCCTCTTTCTTCTTCTGATTTCTACAGCTAAGTCCTTTCTTCTCCTTCTTCTTTGCCGCTCCTGACTTCAACTCTTCCTCTTCAGCAGCACCTTCTTCTCCCTTGGCTGCTCCTTCCTTCTCCTTCTTTCCCTGCACAGAGCAAAGCAAAACCTACACCTACCCTCCCCGCGTCTCTCTCCCTCTATTTCCCTCTCAGGACAGCTCTCCCAGAGCCTGCTCGGGTTATCGGGTCGGGTATGCGTGCCCAGGACCAGGCCCACCGATGTGTGTGGTGGGCGAGGAGTGAATGGGTAGTCAGGTCAGGCAACCAGGTCTGCAGAGGTGTGCGTCGCAGACGAGGCATGGTGGGCGAGGGGACCTCACCCCATGTTAGGAGGCATCGAGCCTACGACACTTTTTCAATTTATGTTGTGCCTCCAGCTCGTCAACTTCCGAGGTGGGATTAAATGTCCCCACCCCTTTGTGTGCATTGCAGCAGTAGGTGTTCCATTTGATTACGAAGCTGCAAGGGCTTGTGGCTTCAATTGGTGGACTGGAGTCGTGCGCGAAGATGTTCCACATGTCCTGGGATAGCAACCTGGGGTTGGTGAAGTCTGGAGTAGCTTGCAAGCTAGCTCCAAGCTTTGCTCCAATGGCGAAGGGACGTCGGCACCTGAAAGCACCAAAATAGCCTCACAGCCTCGTTAAAATGCTCAGGGAGCTTTGCCAAGGTACGACGAATAGGTGGCGATGGTCGATGTGGTGCGAGAACGGTTGTGGTGACGTGCCTAGGGTTTTCTGTGGCCATGTAAATGGGTGTATTCGGGGGTACTTTTGGGTGGTCAATGGAGAGATTGGTGTGAGGTGTTGTGATCAATGAGTCGAGGCGGAGGTCGTAGGGTGGTTGGTGAGGAGTGTGGAGGTGTGGAGTGGCGGGGGCACCTCACCAGTGGTCTACCGGAGGTGGAGACGATGGTGGTGGTCTGTGGTTGTCGAGGGGTGAAAATAGAAATTGGTTGAGGGAAAATGAAGAGTAGAGGGAGAGGAACTTAACTGAGGGACTTGGAGTGAAGGGGGGAGGCGGAGGGCGAGCGGCACGTGTCTTCCGTCGCCAGAGATGAAGGCGCTGAGATGGAGAGGCGGCGACGACGAGGGGGTCAGAGGGGCTTGCGCGGGTACGGTGCAATGCGGAGGAGTGAGGCGATGATGGCTCTGCCACTGGTACGATGGAAGAGTGACGAGAAGAGGGAGGGAGAGACCTCAGAGCCTGCGGGCAGATGGCCGGAGGAGGAGGAGACGAAATTGGTGGGTATTCTCTTGCCAAAACAGGCTTGGGAGGTGCGGAATGATCTGGGCTTCCTTAAATAAGCACGGGCAAGAGGTCATTTGCAAGGAGGTGACCAAAAAGTTGTCATTGGAGGCATGGCCAGAGGGGAACCCATACCTCTCGAGCGTTCGCATGAGAGGTATGGGGCGATTCAGGATATGGGGAGCTGCTCATGCGGTAGGGGGCTTCGCAAAGAGCTCCCTTTTCAAATCTGGGAGCAACTCCCCATGGAAATGAGGAGAAAACCTCCGTGCAAAGTCGTCGGCGGTATGGGTCCATGTTGCCATGGCAGAGAGACCAAAATGAAGAGAGGAAAAGTTGAGGGGGTATTTGCAAGGGTATCAAAAAGTTAAGGGCCAGAATGTAATTTGGTGGACCAATTTGCAAAGTAGGTCAAGATGACCTTCCCTTAGGTCCAAATTTTAGTACAAACCTAATTTGGAATTAAGGAATCTAATGTGGAGTTGGATTTTAGGTTTGACCGCGTTTGACTGGATATTTTGCGTAAAAATCTAAATTAGGTCAAAAATTGGGTATGAACCCCAATCTAGGTCAAAATAGGTTCCAAAGGTCAAATTGAAGTTTCTAAACCCTAAGAGATATTTTTCCATGAATTTCAGAGGATTTAGTTGATTTTTATCATGCCTGGAACCTTTTGAATTAAAGTGGGTTTGTTTTAAGGTTACAAAATGCCATTTAATTCTTAAATTTCACAATAACCCTTATTTGACTGAACCATCTCACTTTTTCTCTTTTTAAGTCCAATTGACCTATGTCTAGACTCTTAGAAATCGTGTTGATGTACTGCAATGGTAAAATTATAATTTTACCCCTTGTTTCATGTTCCCTTCTCATATTAGTGTTTCCTTGAATTAAGCCTTTCTCTTGGTCATGTAGGAGCTTTTGTTCACTTTATTCAGTCAAAATATGCTAGTTAGGGCTCATGATGAGGTTCTCATCATACCCCCATGCCTAGCTTTTGCTAGTCCCTTAACAAAATTTTAAGGTTTTAACTTCTGTTCTAGACCATGAATTTCTTTCACCAGCTATGATAAGTGCTTTTTCTTCTTTTTTTTCTGTGATTAGGTTAGAATGCTGACAATGGGCCTAAAGGTACTCTAGTACCAACCAAGATCCGGACATGACTAGCTTTAGCTTCAGTCCTTCGTGAAGGCTTTTAAGGCCACAGGAACTACCCTAAGGTTCATTGGACTCTATGGTTAAAGCACCCGTGCTTGAGACATATTTTAACCTTGGTTCAGTTTGCAGTGCAGTTTTGTAAGAGAGAGACAAAGGATTTATTTGTTTGGAGAGTTTTCTCTCTCTTTTCTTTTTATTTCTAGCTTCGGATTGGCTTCTCAATACGATCTGTATCGGATTCTTCGTCCCCATCATCAATCCTCAAAGGTCCCTGGCAATCGATGCTTCGTGATAGCACCACCCATGGTAACCCCTAGAACCCTGATTTTCGAGATTTCGAGATAATCCCGCCCATGGCGTTCCGTGGCTGATTCCAGACCCTGGTGATTGACATTTCGTGATAATGCCATCCATGGCATCTGAACCAACAGAGTGCTTTCATGCCCCCGGTAGGATATGGAAATATCCTAAGAGACAAGCATCGAGGAGACAATATGTTGTTACGCATCTTTGAGGGGAATTTCCCACCTCTCCGTGTCGGGAACTCGTCCAAATCAACTTGTGTTGATCGGTCGCTCCTAATCTAGGCAACATTTTCATAATATTAAAACGCTTCTGCGTGATTTTAATAGTTATGCGCACTGAACCAGACTATGTGTGAATTGGGGTGCTTAGGTTACCAAGTCTCGCAAATCGAAGGTCAGTTAATGAGGCCGAATACTCCCTAAGCCTTAAACCTAATACTTAAGCTTTGCATTTTCCTCAACCTCTTGAGGATTATCCAGATCTTAGCAGGTACTAAGAGTCTGGCCAAAAAGACCAAAGGTCAGCATTCCTACTAATCTTTTTGTGTCTCTTTAGCACTTTTCTTTACTTTTCTTAATGTGGTCTAGAACTTCGGTTAATCTCTTAATCTCTTACTAATGACTATCTCTTTCTTTTTCATTTTGCACTCCTTTAACATTTTGCTCTTTTTCTCCTCCTGTTTTGTATAGCCCACAAAAATTTGCTCTCCTCTTCTTAGTTTTTTTTTTTGGATGATATGTGATTTTTTTGTTGAAACCTTTTCTTGATATGAGTTTTCATACATTTTGCACTTTCATACCCCCCATGCCTAAGATTTGCAATGTCCCCATTGTAAATTAGGTGGGTTTGTATTCAACTTGGTTCATTTATTAGGACAAGTGTTGGGTGAGTGGATGGGTCGAGGTGACTATTGCGGACGATTTCTAGACTCGAGTACGAGTACCTAAGGTGGAGTTGGTATCCTAATGGATGAACCCTAAAGTGCAAATCAGTAAGGAAATGTCAAGAAAGGTTTTAGGTTTTTCAAAGAATGACGGGTTGCCTCCCGTTAAGCGTTGAGTTTTACGCCATCGGCTGGGTGCAATGAGCTCAAGGAGAATGGAGGATAAAGGATGACTCAGCCAAATCTGTATTGGTCATGTCAATGAACAGTTTGAGTCTCTGACCGTTCACGACAAAAGGTTCAGAATCGTGGCTGAGTGGACTAATCTCAACAGCTCCATTCCAAAGATTTTTCGGACTAAGTATGGTCCGATCCATTTGGATCGCAGCTTTCCTGGGAACAGTTTGAGTCGGGCATCAAAAAGTATGACCTTTTGACCAGGGTGAAAGATCTTTCTAGATATGTGCTTGTCATGAAAGGCTTTAACCCGCTCTTTGTATATTTGCGAGTTTTCATACGCATCGAGGCGTAATTCATCAATCTCTCTTATCTGAAGCTTTCTGTGGGTTCCAGCCTTAGAAAGATCTAAGTTGCAGTTCCGAATTGCCCAATAGGCTTTATGCTCCAATTCAACGGGGAGGTGACACGCCTTCCCGTACACCAGTCTGAAAGGAGACATGCCTAATTGGTTCTTATGGGTGGTCCTATAAGCCCACAAAGCTTTCGAAAGCCAGGGTGACCAGTCCTTCCTGTCAGGTCAAACAGTAACCTGGAGGATTTTCTTGATCTCCCGATTTGATAGCTCACCTAGACCATTAGTTTGGGGGTGGTAGGGAGTAGAGATTCGATGCAACACCCTGTATTTGGTCATTAGTGATCTGAATCGAGCATTTATCAAATGGGCCCCTCCATCAGAAATGATCGCACGAGGAATCCCGAACCGTGAGAAGATGTTTTGGTGAATGAATTTGATAACGACTTTGTGATCATTGGTTCCAGTCGAAATGGCTTCAATCCATTTAGACACATAGTCAATAGCGAGTAAAATGTATTCGAAGCCGTCCAAGATAGGGAAGGGTCCCATAAAATCAATCCCCCATATGTCAAAAATCTCGCATACCAGAATCGGCTATAAAGGCATCATGTCACGATGGCCCATGTTGCCCAAGGTTTGGCAACAGTTACATGCCTTACAGTGATTGTATGCATCCTTGAAAATTGTGGGCTAGTAAAAGCCACACTGGAGGACTTTTGATGTGGTTTTGTGCCCAGAGAAATGGCCACCGCATGCCTGGTCATGGCAGAAAAAGAGTATGTCTTTGATTTCAACTTCTGTGATACATCGCAGGATAATTTGGTCAGCACCTATGTGGAATAAATACGGGTCTTCCCAAATGTAATACTTGGCAACAGAGCGCAATTTGTCTTTCTTAGCCTTCGACAATTAGACTGGATCTGATGTGATGCCAAGTAGTTTACTATGTCAGCAAACCATGAGAGCCCTGTACCAATAGTCAAGAGGTGCTCATCAGGAAAATGCTCCATGATGGGTCCGGAAGGGTCAATGATCTCAGAAGGAAGGCGAGACAAGTGGTCAGCTACCACATTCTGTCTTCTCGCTTTATCGTGAATCTCGAGGTAAAATTCTTGCAACAGCAAGATCCATCAGATTAATCAAGGTTTCGCGTCATTCTTTGCAAGGAGATGCCTCACAGCTGTGTGGTCCGAGTAAATAATAACACGGGAACCCAGGAGATATGATTTGAACTTTTCCAAAGCAAATACTACAACTAGCAGCCCTTTCTCCGTAATCCTGTAGTTACGCTAAGCCTCGTCAAGTGTCTTGCTAGCGTAGTAGATGACCACGGGTTTCCTATCAATTTTCTGCCCTAAAATCGCTCCTATAGTGAAGTCAGATGCATCGCACATTATCTCAAAGGGTTAAGACCAATCAAGGGACTGTAGGATGGGGCTTAGGTAACTCGATCACGAAGGATCTCAAATGCTTGAGTACATTCCTTGGAGATTTCAAAAGGTACATCCTTGGAGAGAAGAGTGGTCAAGGGGCGTGCGATTTTCAAAAAATAAGGGATGAATCAATGGTAAAAACCGACATGCCCCAGGGAAGATCAAATGTCCCTAATCGAGCTAGGCATAAGGAGTTTGGAAATCAAGTTAACCTTGGCTCGATCAACTTAGATGCCTCTCTCTGAAATCAGATGTCCCCGAACGATCCCCTTAGGCACCATGAAGTGGCTCTTTTCCCAGGAAAGAACCAGATTCACGTCAATACATCACCTGAGTATTTGAACCAAGTGCTAGAGTCAATCATCAAATGATGCCCCAAATACTGAGAAGTCATCCATGAAAACTTCCAGATAATCACCTATCATATCAGAGAATATTGCAAGCATGCACCGCTAAAAAGTCATGGGTGCATTGCAGAGACCGAAAGGCATCCTTCAGAATGAGTACGTCCCGAAGGGACAGGTGAACGTGGTCTTCTCTTGATCCTCTGGATGGATTGCCACTTGGTTGTAACCGGAGTACCGGTGTCGGACCCGAATAGGTTGTTAATATGGTGATTTTATCGTTAAAGTGTGTATAGTGGTTAACCTAAATCGGACCTAACCATCTCTTTACAAAAAATTTTTTTACCTGGCCTACTTGATTTTATCTTGGTCACTTTTAGGCCCAGGGTCGAACTCAGGGAAGTGGGGTTACAAGTTAAGTTTCTACGCCTTTCCTATAACGAGTCTCTTCTGTTCGTTTATTGTATTTTTGGTATTTTTCTTATTTAGATTTTTTTCTGGTAATCTTTGTCCTTAAGGCACACCCTCAAAATTAAGTTCTTGGCTTTGAGCCAAAACAAGGTTCCAAAACGGGTCTTGCTCTTCGCAAGATGGAGTACCTGCAAGTCAAGGATTATCTTTTCTCTTTTATATATTTTTTTTATCTTTTTATTGGCATGAAAGAGAAGCAGAAATAAAGTAAATATAGTATATATATATAGGTATATATTATATATGTATAAAGGGGTGGGGGTGGAGGCGGAGATGGAGTGTAGCACGGTGTCGAGTCGGTCGTCGTCTAGAGAGACGCAACCAACAAGACGAAGTGCCGCGTGTAAGGTATAGGATGGATGGTGGAAGATGAATGCGAACACGCTTTTTGTACGTGTGTATCAGGGAATATCAGCAACTGGTGCAGATATTCCCGCGATACCACGTATGGTAAATAATGTGAAAATATATCTATATATGTATATATGCAAATATATCCATATGTATATATGGTTATCTATAGGTATATATATGTATGTATGTGTATATATATATATATATATATATATATATATATATTTACATATATATACATATATATATATATTTACATATATATACATATATATATATTTACATATATATATGTATGTATGTGTATATATGTATATATATGTATGTATGTATATAGATGTATATATATGTATGTATATATATATATATATATGTGTGTGTATATAGACTAATACATATTTATATAAGTACTAATATATGTATAGATATATGTATAAATATATATATATATGTATATAAGTATATGTATATATGTAAGTATATATGTATATATATAAGTATATGGATATATGTATATATATATATGTCTACTAATACTTAGTTATATAAATACTAATATATATAGATATAGGTATATATATATATATATATATATATGTATATGTATATAAGTATATGTATATATGTATATATATAAGTATATAGATATATATATATATATATATATATATATATATGTTGTATGTATACTAATACATAAGTATATAGGCAGTACTATATGTATAAATATAAGTATATATATATATGTATATATATATGTATATATGTGTGTATGTAATAGTGTATAGGTGTGTGTGTGTGTGTGGAAGTGTGAGTGTATGTGTGTGTGAGTGTCGATGTAAAGAAAGAGTGAGAGAGTGTTGTGAGAGAGAGTGAGAGAGAGAGAGAGCAGGAGAGAGAGCAGCCGCAGTGCTGGAGGCGAGGGCGCTGTTAAGGCATCTAGGCTTCAAGGTCGACGTCTGATCCACGCACGCACGCGCAGGCGCATATTCGCGCAGAGAGGAGTGCGCATGCAGGAGAGTTGGCGCGGAGAGGACCGCAGCGCCCAGCGCTGTGTAGAGTGGCTGGAACGGGCGCTCGCAGGCGCGGGTAAAGGGAGCGGGCGAAGCAGACGTGCGGGCTGGTGCGGGCGACGCGGGCGGTGACGCGCGCGCGGGCTGCGGCCAGTTGCAGCACGCCGGGTGACCGGTTAAGTGAGAAGCTCACCGGTCACCCCACTGTAGCCACAGTGTCGCGCAGACTCGCGTGAACAGTGGCTACAGTGTAAGGCGAGCCGCACGACTGGGAGCTGCAGGTGTTGTGAGTGTGGCCGGCTCACGGCTAGCGCACGCGAGCTGGCGCGCGAGGGAGAAGGTCTGCGCCCGCCGGTTGCAAGCGCGGAGAAGCTCGTGACAGAGCGCGCGGAGAGGGAAGCAAGGGCGCCTGCAGGCACGCGCGATGGCCTGCAGGTGCTGGCAGGGGTGTGGTGAAGCGTGGCCGGCCGCTGCAGTGGCGCGCGGTGGCCGGTTGCGAAAGAGAGAGTGCAACAAAGTGAGGAAGCGGGAGGCAAAGAGGCCTGCAGGCGTGCGCGGAGGGCGAGGGCACCTGCAAGCACGCACGAAAGGGGCTGGGGCTGCTGCTGCTGCTGTGCTGCTGCTACCGCTGAGCTGCTGCCGCCGAACTTCGAGCTTCAGACCTTGAAGCTTGCGGCAATGGCTGAAGGTGCTGGAACGGAAAAAAAAACTAGAAAAGAGCCACCACGCCCACCGACTCTTTGAAGAGTTGGGCGGTGGTGGTCTCATTGTGGTGGTGTGCACCATAGTGAGAGCTCCTGCCCGCCGGGTGTCTCCTCAGAGGAGGAGGGCCAGCGTATGGAGGTAGAGGGAGGAGAGGGTGGTGGCCTAGAAGTGCTGGGTTGGCTTTTGAAGTGGGGGACCAGGCTGTTTGCAAAGAAGGAGCCGTGGTCTTTTATAGAGGAAGAGCATGCACAGCCATGCCCTAGCTATGCATGGCTCGCATGCGGCTGCAAGGAGAGGTTGGTATGGCTTGGCAGGGAGAGGCAGCCGCAAGGAAGGGTTGGAGCAGGGAAGCATGGCTCGAGGAGAAGAAGAAGATGCATGCATCCGCGGGAAAGAAAAAAAATCAAGTGAAATAAAAAATAAAAGGATGGTGAATTAGCAGAGATGCACTTGAGGAAAAAAAGTAAATTGCGAGGCCATTTATTTATTCTCCTCTCCTCTCAATTAAATGCATGCATGCATGTATTTTTACAAATGTGATTATGGAACCCTAATATGCATAGGTAATGCTAGGAAATAGCACAAGATGCACAATTGCAAGCGTATTTTTGCGGTGCAATCAAGTACCCGTCAAGAAAGCAGAAGAATCTATTTCCCACTAGTTATTCGAGGATCTGATCAATAAATGGTAGTGGGAAATGATCCTTCTTCGTGGAGGAATTGAGTCTTCTGTAATCAATGCAGACTCTCCACGAGTTGGCTATGCAGGTCGGTATGACCTCTCCGATTTCAATTGTGATGGTGGTGAGTCCTGCCTTCTTAGGCACAACTTGGATTGGACTCACCCATCGACTGTCGAAGATTGAGTAGATGATCCCTGCATCTAACCACTTAATGATCTCCTTTTTCACGACCTCCTGCAGATTAGGGTTCAAACATCTCTGCATCTCTCGCGAAGGTCGTGTGCCCTTTTCGGAATAGATATGGTGTGTGCAGTAAGAGGGGCTTATACCAGTCAAATCATTGAAAGTCCATCCAATGTCTCTACAATGTTGCTAGTGAAGGTTCTACCCTTGTACTAGGAGGGGTGAGATCAGCGTGACAAAAAAAAATGCGGAAATAAAATATATAAAGCAATCACAAAATGTACACAGGTATTTTAGGTGGAAACCCAAACCGGGTGAAAACCACCACCTAACCCTCTCGAGTTAGGATTTTCCGATCAACCTAGTTGATCAAATCCACTAAACCGAATCACTTAAAACGAGGGTGATTCAACCTCAATACAACCACGCTACAAGTACGAGGGTAGCGTTCCTCAACCCCTTCTCTCCACGAGAAGGATTTTGTCCCACGAAGGAGACGGGAATTCGCAAAGCGAATACCCAACCAAATAACAAAGATAAAATAAACAATAGTCCTATAGAGCCAACAAAATAATTAAACCTAGCTTCTATAGGAAATAGGAAACTCCCCTTTGCAAGGAGTGCGTCGACGATACGCGGTGCGTGTGCCACGCGATGGCGCTACGTCGCTCTCGTTAACAACGCCGGGAGAGCGGGTGCGCAACGCTTGATGCTCTCAAGAGAATGGAGTTTGAGCTTGGAGAGCAAGAGAGTCTTTTCTTTGGACACAAAAGGTTTGAAAGTGTATTGCAAGGTGTGTGTCTTAGTGTGTATTTGTGTTGCAAAGGCTCCCCTCTATTTATAGAGGCCTTAGGAAGGCTTTGGAAGGCTTAGAAAGGGTTCTATAGCCGTTGGGAACAAAGTCCAAGAGAATCAGGCCGAAATCAGGACAATGATTACATTTGACAGGGTTATCAGACGTCTAACTCTTGCATCAGACGTCTGGAAGGCCACTTTAAGACGTCTGATTCCAAGGTCAGACGTCTGATTCTATGCGGGTTTCTCCCTGACTTGAATCAGATCTAAACAGGGTTTTTGCGCAAGTCCATCAGACGACATACAGGACGTCTGGCACTATGTCTGGACGTCTGGAAACCTACTTTTACTGTGGGAATTGATTTCCAAACGTTGCAACGGCTAGAAAATCTCTGAGAAGAGATTTTGGGTCAGCCGAGGCAAAACGGTCATTTATCAGACGTCTGGTAAGTCCTATGGACGTCTGATAAGGCTCTAACGGTCATAAACTGCCGTGCTTGCTAAGTTAGCCAACGGTCCACTATCTGGACATCTAGCAAGTCCATCAGACGTCCTCTAAGACGTCTGGACTAAGGTCTGGACGTCTGATTTCATCAGACAGAAAACTAAGTCCAGCCTAAAAGGTTATCAGACGTCTGAAACAACAGTCAGACGTCTTAAAATACTTTATCAGACGTCTGATTTTGGGATTAGACGTCTGGAAATGCTGTTTGAGCCCTATATTGGTTTTCTAAGTATTCTACGGAAAACCTAAGTATCCTAGGGTTGTGCAGGTGTTCCTAGGACTACTTTTAGGGTTCTTTGAGGCTCTTTAACATGAAATATCTAAGGAAATAAAGAGAAACAAAAAGAAATGAAAAATACAACAAGTACAAAAGAAAGAATCTATCCTATTCTTCTTTTCCTTCCATCTTCAATCTTTCGCTCCACGTGAACCTCCTCTGTTTTCCGTCAAGCTCCTCCAATCCGTCCTGGATGCGAGCTCGAACTCCGTCTAAACACGTCTTCATTTGCAATTGACCTGAAATCTAGGACTCAAATTGCAAATGTTAAATAACACGTGTTTTGTTATCATCAAAACAAATGATCGTGGTGCTTTAGCACCAACAATCTCCCCCTTTTTGATGATGACAAAATCGTAAATAATAATGCATAAAAATCCTCCCCCTTTTTGACATTATCAAAAAGGTTTAATTGATTTTATATTTCCTATAACTCCACCTTAAAACATGCTCTTCTATGAGTTTCTTTTGACAGAGGTAATGTCCTCCCCCTTTTTGTAACAATGCGATAGCTATTATTTTTCTCCCCCTTACTAAAGGAAATTTAGCTACCTTACATCTCCCCCTTAAAAATTGACAATTAGCTCATCATTTTTTAACTCCCCCTATCAAAATGCTTATGATAAAAAGATAGGGTTTAAGAATTTTACCTCACCTACCATGGCCAATAAAATGGCCCGAATGGTGGTGGTGGATGCCACATCGGATGGGGCTCCCATCCGTAGCTTGGAGGTCCGGGCATCGACGCCGGTCTCCAATCTGGTGGTCGACGTGCGGCGGGTCCGTCGTTTGTTCGCCGTCTCGTCGGTCTTCTTGTTCTCCTCCTTGGTCTACTCCTTGGTTCTCCCAATTCGAGTTGACCAGCCTTGAGCTTGTAGGTCCAGTCCCTTATGTTGTAATTATCCCTGAACCCTACAAAACAAGATTCTAATTCTTTTTTCGGTATCCAAGTGGGCTTGGATCCGGATTTGTTAGAAGGTCTCCTTGATGGAGATCCTATCTCAACCTTAGGGCTATAAAACTTGTCTACTTTGTTGATTAATTTGTTAGAATTTTCCCTAAGACATGCAATTTCTTTTTCTATAATGTTCATTTTAGTCTTTAAATCTGAAATTTCTAATTTTAGACTAACATTTTCCTCAATCAATTTATTATTTTCATTGATGAGGTTATGATTATCTAATAATAGGTTATCATTTTTAGGACTAGCTTCTATGTCCTTAAGTTGTTTTTCTAACCTATCATTTTCATTTTTAAGAAAACTAAGGTTCTTCTTCATGCTTTTGTTTTCTATTTTTAGTGATTTACTAATCTCGAATAATTCATTAAAAGCTTCTTGTAAATCAAAATTTACCTCGTCGTCGGAGTCGCTTCCGCTTTCACTGTCGCTATTGGTTCCTCTAGCCATGAAACCAAAGCAAGTGGTTTCTTCTTCTTTTTCTTCTTCTTCTTCCTCCGAGCTGGAATCCTCATGAGTGCCTTCCAACCTCCTCCATATCTCGTGGGCAGTGGTGCACTCTTGGATTCGTTCGAATTCCTTCGGACTCAATGCGCAGTACAAGGAGGGGTGACGTAATACCAACTGTAGATTCGTCCCTACCAGGAGGGGTGACGTAATAAATTGCGGAAATAAAAATATAAAGCAATATCACAAGAAATTAAGCAATCACACAAGTACACAGGTATTTTTAGGTGGAAACCCAAACCCGGTGAAAACCACCACCTAACCCTCTCGAGTTAGGATTTTCCGATCAACCTAGTTGATCAAATCCACTAACCGAATCACTTTGAACGAGGGTGATTCAACCTCAATACAACCACGCTACAAGTACGAGGGTAGCGTTCCTCAACCCCTTCTCTCCACGAGAAGGATTTTGTCCCACGAAGGAGACGGGAATTCGCAAAGCGAATACCCAACCAAATAACAAAGATAAAATAAAACAACAGGTCCTATAGAGCCAACAAAATAATTAAACCTAGCTTCTATAGGAAATAGGAAACTCCCCTTTGCAAGGAGTGCGTCGACGATGACGCGGTGCGTGTGTCACGCGATGGCGCTACGTAGCTCTCGTGAACAACAGCGGGAGAGCGGGCGCGCAAACTGAATTTAGCTCTCAAGATGATGGAGCTTGAGCTTGGAGAGCAAGAACTTCTTGGACACAAGAGTGTGAAAGTGTGTAGCTAAGTGTATCCAAGTGTATTTCTAAGTGTCTCTTATGTTGTTTTTGTGTTGCAAAGGCTCCCCTCTATTTATAGAGGCCTTAGGAAGGCTTTGGAAGGCTTAGAAAGGGTTCTATAGCCGTTGGGAACAAAGTCCAAGAGAATCAGGCCGAAATCAGGACAATGATTACATTTGACAGGGTTATCAGACGTCTAACTCTGGCATCAGACGTCTGGAAGGCCACTTTAAGACGTCTGATTTCAAGGTCAGACATCTGATTCTATGCGGGTTTCTCCCTGACTTGAATCAGATCTAAACAGGGTTTTTGTGCAAGTCCATCAGACGACATACAGGACGTCTGGCACTAAGTATGGACGTCTGGAAACCTACTTTTACTGTGGGAATTGATTTCCAAACGTTGCAACGGCTAGAAAATCTCTGAGAAGAGATTTTGGGTCAGCCGAGGCAAAACGGTCATTTATCAGACGTCTGTAAAGTCCTATGGACGTCTGATAAGGCTCTAACGGTCATAATCTTGAGTGTTTTCTAAGCCAGCCAACGGTCCACTAATTGGACGTCTGGCAAAGTCATCAGACGTCTCCTAAGACGTCTGGTCTAATGTCTGGACGTCTGATTTCATCAGACAGAACTAACTATGTCCAGCCTAACAGTTATCAGACGTCTGAAACAACAGTCAGACGTCTTAAAATTCTTTATCAGACGTCTGATTTGGGAATTAGACGTCTGGAAGTGCTGTTTGAACCCTATATTGGTTTTCTAAGTATTCTACAGAAAACCTAAGTATCCTAGGGTTGTGCCGGTGTTCCTAGGACTACTGTTAGGGTTCTTTGAGGCTCTTTAATATAATTTCTAAGGAAAATAAAGAGCAAGAAAAATAAAGATAAAAGTACATGAAATGATTAAAAAGAATCTATCCTATTCTTCTTGTCTTCTATCTTCAATCTGTCGCTCCACGCGAACCTCCTCTGTTTTCCGTCAAGCTCCTCCAATCCGTCCTGGATGCGAGCTCGAGTTCCGTCTAAACACGTCTTCATTTGCAATTGACCTGAAATCTAGGACTCAAATTGCAAATGTTAAATAACACGTGTTTTGTTATCATCAAAACAAATGATCGTGGTGCTCTAGCACCAACAATCTCCCCCTTTTTGATGATGACAAAACCGTAAATAATAATACAAAAAATCTTCCCCCTTTTTGACATTATCAAAAAGGTTTGATTTTAAATTTCCTATAACTCCCCCTTAAAACATGCTCTTCTATGAATTTATTTTAACAAAGGTAATATTCTCCCCTTTTTGTAACAACAAGATAGCTATTATTTTTCTTCCCCTTACTAAAGGAAATTTAGCTACCTTATTTCTCCCCCTTAAAAATTGACAATTTGCTCATAAAATTTTTAACTCCCCCAATCTAAATGCTACTGATAAAAAGATAGGGTAAAGGGTTTTACCTCACCTACCATGGCCAATAAAATGGCCCGAATGGTGGTGGTGGATGCCACATCGGATGGGGCTCCCATCCGTAGCTTGGAGGCCCGGGCATCGGCGCCGGTCTCCAATCTGGTGGTCGACGTGCGGCGGGTCCGTCGTTTGTTCGCCGTCTCGTCGGTCTTCTTGTTCTCCTCCTTGGTCTACTCCTTAGTTCTCCTAACTCGAGTTGACCAGCCTTGAGTTTGTAGGTCCAGTCCTGTGTATTGTAGTTATCCCTGAATCCTACAAAACAAGATTCTAATTCTTTTTTTGGTATCCAAGTGGGCTTGGATCCGGATTTGTTAGAGGGTCTCCTTGATGGAGATCCTTTCTCAACCTTAGGGCTATAAAACTTGTCTACTTTGTTGATTAATTTGTTAGAATTTTCCCTAAGACATGCAATTTCTTTTTCTATAATGTTCATTTTAGTCTTTAAATCTGAAATTTCTAATTTTAGACTAACATTTTCCTCAATCAATTTATTATTTTCATTGATGAGGTTATGATTATCTAATAATAGGTTATCATCCTTAGGACTAGCTTCTATGTCCTTAAGTTGTTTTTCTAACCTATCATTTTCATTTTTAAGAAAACTAAGGTTCTTTTTAATGCTTTTATTTTCTATTTTAAGTGATTTACTAATCTCAAATAGTTCATTAAAAGATTCTTGTAAATCGAAATTTACCTCATTGTCGGAGTCGTCGCTTCCGCTTTCGCTGTCGCTGTTGCTTCCTCTGGCCATGAAACCAAAGCAAGCGGTTTCTTCCTTTTCTTCTTCTTCCTCCGAGCTCATCTCTTCATGAGTGTCTTCTAACTTCCTCCATATCTCGTGGGCGGTGGTGCACTCTTGGATTCGTTCGAATTCTTTTGGACTCAATGCGCAATACAAGGCATTCATGGCCTTTGCGTTGAGTGAGAGCTCTAGAATCTGCACCTGCGAGTAGCCTCCTTGGGGTCGCTTCGGGATCTCGTATGGGGTTTCGCAACATCCCCATACCTCAAATTCAGTGGCTTGGAGCCACGTCTTCATCCTCAGCTTCCAGTAGCTGTAGTTGTTCCCGTCAAAGTAGGGCGGACGGGTTGTGGACTGCCCCTCGGAAATTTTGATCGCTGATGTGCTTCCCTCCATTTGATCTCTTGCCGGGTGTTACTCCGATCTCGCAAGAACCTGCTCTGATACCAACTGTAGATTCGTCCCTACCAGGAGGGGTGACGTAATAAATTACGGAAATAAAAATATAAAGCAATATCACAAGAAATTAAGCAATCACACAAGTACACAGGTATTTTTAGGTGGAAACCCAAACCGGGTGAAAACCACCACCTAACCCTCTCGAGTTAGGATTTTCAGATCAACCTAGTTGATCAAATCCACTAACCGAATCACTTTGAACGAGGGTGATTCAACCTCAATACAACCACGCTACAAGTACGAGGGTAGCGTTCCTCAATCCCTTCTCTCCACGAGAAGGATTTTGTCCCACGAAGGAGACGGGAATTCGCAAAGCGAATACCCAACCAAATAACAAAGATAAAATAAAACAACAGGTCCTATAGAGCCAACAAAATAATTAAACCTAGCTTCTATAGGAAATAGGAAACTCCCCTTTGCAAGGAGTGCGTCGACGATGACGCGGTGCGTGTGTCACGCGATGGCGCTACGTAGCTCTCGTGAACAACAGCGGGAGAGCGGGCGCGCAAACTGAATTTAGCTCTCAAGATGATGGAGCTTGAGCTTGGATAGCAAGAACTTCTTGGACACAAGAGTGTGAAAGTGTGTAGCTAAGTGTATCCAAGTGTATTTCTAAGTGTCTCTTATGTTGTTTTTGTGTTGCAAAGGCTCCCCTCTATTTATAGAGGCCTTAGGAAGGCTTTGGAAGGCTTAGAAAGGGTTCTATAGCCGTTGGGAACAAAGTCCAAGAGAATCAGGCCGAAATCAGGACAATGATTACATTTGACAGGGTTATCAGACGTCTAACTCTGGCATCAGACGTTTGGAAGGCCACTTTAAGACGTCTGATTTCAAGGTCAGACGTCTGATTCTATGCGGGTTTCTCCCTGACTTGAATCAGATCTAAACAGGGTTTTTGTGCAAGTCCATCAGACGACATACAGGACGTCTGGCACTAAGTATGGACGTCTGGAAACCTACTTTTACTGTGGGAATTGATTTCCAAATGTTGCAACGGCTAGAAAATCTCTGAGAAGAGATTTTGGGTCAGCCGAGGCAAAACGGTCATTTATCAGACGTCTGTAAAGTCCTATGGACGTCTGATAAGGCTCTAACGGTCATAATCTTGAGTGTTTTCTAAGCCAGCCAACGGTCCACTAATTGGACGTCTGGCAAAGTCATCAGACGTCTCCTAAGACGTCTGGTCTAATGTCTGGACGTCTGATTTCATCAGACAGAACTAACTATGTCCAGCCTAACAGTTATCAGACGTCTGAAACAACAGTCAGACGTCTTAAAATTCTTTATCAGACGTCTGATTTGGGAATTAGACGTCTGGAAGTGCTGTTTGAACCCTATATTGGTTTTCTAAGTATTCTACAGAAAACCTAAGTATCCTAGGGTTGTGCCGGTGTTCCTAGGACTACTGTTAGGGTTCTTTGAGGCTCTTTAATATAATTTCTAAGGAAAATAAAGAGCAAGAAAAATAAAGATAAAAGTACATGAAATGATTAAAAAGAATCTATCCTATTCTTCTTGTCTTCTATCTTCAATCTGTCGCTCCACGCGAACCTCCTCTGTTTTCCGTCAAGCTCCTCCAATCCGTCCTGGATGCGAGCTCGAGTTCCGTCTAAACACGTCTTCATTTGCAATTGACCTGAAATCTAAGACTCAAATTGCAAATGTTAAATAACACGTGTTTTGTTATCATCAAAACAAATGATCGTGGTGCTCTAGCACCAACAGCTAGAGAACAATAATCCGACGGGATTCCTGGTCAGGTGTGAGTCTGGAGTTTATAATCATAGGAAACGTCTGATTGGAACCCAAAAAGACGTATTTCAGATGATCGGGAAGGGGCTTGAGTTCTAAGATGGGATTATCAGCAGTAGCAGGTGGTTCAGAGTGTGTGTGAGGAACAAGGGTAGGAGTTATGGGTGTATCTAGATCAGGTTCAAACTCCTCTAATTGCAGGTTTTGATCTTCTTGTGGTTGATTGGGGATAATCAGGTTGTCCTCAATATGCGGCTCATCAACCACGGCTTTAATATCACATATTTGTTCTACAACACCGCATTTAATCCCTTGTTGGGCCTTAAAGATGTAAATTTTAAGAGTTTGGTGCCCAAATTTTAATTCTATTTGGCCCTCCTCACAGCTTATGTTGGCCCTAGTAGTGGCCAAAAAAGGTCTCCCTAGTATGATTGGTGTATCCCTTGGGTTCTCAGGTGCATCCATATCTAGAACTATGAAATCCACTGGGAAATAAAAATCCCATACCCTAACAATAACATCCTCGAGTATTCCCTTAGGTGACTTAATGGATCGATCAGCTAACTACAATGTCACCTCAGTCGATTTAAGCTCGGACTCTTTAAGGTGGTTAAGTAGGGATGTGGGTATTAGGTTTATGGAGGCACCTAGTTCTAGCAATGCTCTATCGAATTGGGTTTCACCAATTTTACATGAGATCAGGGGAGTGCCTGGGTCTTTTGCCTTGGGTGGGAGTTTACTCAAGATTACAGAGATAGCTTTCTCTGACAGTATGATCGGACTCCCACTTTTGGTTCGCGACTTACGCTTGGGTGTACACACATCTTTCAAGAATCGTGCGTAAGCTGGTACATGGTGGATTGCATCCATCAAAGGGATGTTTATCTAGACCTATTCAAAGAACTTGATCAGGTCCTCCTCAGGAGCGACGGGTTTGGTTGTCCTTTTTCCCTTGGTCAAGGACTCAGGAAATGGAACCTTGGTTGGTTCCTCTAGAATAGGTTCAGGTTCTTGATTTGGGATAGGGACATCCTGGATAACTATCCTAGGGCTTGGGTCATTACCAGGCTTGGAGTGGTCTGGATAAGGTGGGTCTTGGGTTGCTTTACCACTACAGGTTGTTACGGAGTTTAATCCTGCCAGGTTCTGGTTTGGGGTTGGTAAAATGGGTGGCTGTTGTTGATAACCCACGTAAGATGTTGAAGCTTCCATCCTGTCAAGTGATGGAACAGAAGGGGCCTGATAAATCATGTGTGCGTGGCCTGGATTTGGGTTCATAACGCGCCTTTGGGTCGGCACGTTATTTGGGTTCAACAGAGGTTGTGAAGGAAGTGTGCTCGATTGGCAGGAATTCGCCATCTGGGCGAGTTGGTTGCGGACCTCTGTGATCTCATCCTTGTGTTGTTTCTGGATTGCCACATTCGTTCTCTGAATGTCAGCCAGTGTTTGGAGGATGAGAGACATTTGGTCTTGGTCTGGCCCAGATTGATAGGTGGGGTTGGGCCGAGGCTGAGGCGGCTGATAAGGATGAGGGGCTTGTGGACAGGGTTGATAAAGTGGTCTTTGAGTCTGGGAATTTCCCACCCACTGGAAATTTGGATGATTTCGCCTTCCAGGGTTGTAAGTGTTGGAGAATGGGTCATTCTGGATGGCATTGAGGTCCTCACAGGTTTGAGGAACCTCAGGGAAGTCAGAGTATGGGGGTTTAGAGTTCCCCTGACTAGCATAGAGTGGATCGGAGGTCCCTCGAGTCCGGGAGTCAAACGGGGGTGGATACGGGTCCATCCCCGGAGAAGATCAGTGATAGATATTTTGCATAGTTTCCCTTGCAAGAGGTGGCTATGCAAAAGAGTTCTACGCAGAGGTGGCTCATTGCAAACGTCGAGCTAGCTCGTCCACCTTCTTCTCTATGATAGAGACCTTGTTCAACCGACTGGCCATCAGTTCCAAGTCGATAGATGCGGACAGGCCTTGCGTCTCATGTGCTCCCCTAAGATTCTTTGATGCGCGGGCATTCGTCTGGTCGAATAAGCCCATGGAGTCATTGTTGAAGGAGTTCTCGCACATATTCTCGAGAATCTCCTACACCGTGTCCTCATGCTGACCCATGATGTTTCCACCGCAGGTTGCATTGACGAATAATCTAATGTCCTCACGAAGTCCCTAGCAAAAAGACTAGACTTGTTCCCATTTAGGAACTCCGTGATGGGGGCACTTTCGCATGAGATCCAAAAATCGATCCCATGCCTCATGAAGAGGTTCTCCCGTTTGTTGGGTGAAATGAGTAATCTGATGGTGCAAGGCGTTTGTTCGACCAACAAAAAAGAACTTCAAAAATTCAGACTGAAGTTCATCCCATGTGTTGATTGGACGAGTCTGAGTCTGATACCAATGAGCAGCCTTGTCCATGAGGGAGAAAGAAAACATCTTCATGAGCAGAATATCCTGATTTTGTGCATCTGACCAGAAGTTCTGGGTCTGATGCTTGAGCTGTTTAATATGCTGGAATGGATCTTCGGAGTTAAGCCCATAGAATTTTGGTATGGCATGAATCATATTGGGCTTTAGTTCAGAATCGGGTCCTCCAGTCGGGATTCGGACTCGAGGCTCGATTGCCACCGCAACGGGATTATAGTAATCTCGCATCATGGGACGCTACGGTGGGTTCATGAAGTTCTGGAAGAGGTTATTTAGATGCTGAAGCTGGTGCTCAAGATTGTTTTCTTCTTCAACAGGCTGTGCCATGATGGAAGGAGAAGGAGAACTAGGTTCTGAATCAGAGGAAAGATCTATGTGGTGGGGTTGCTGCACAAACAAAGGTACCAAGGCTTGGCCTCAGGGAGAGTGGATTTCTAAAGGAGGTTTCAAGGGCCTCCTACCAAACATGCACCGAAGGATTAGATAAGATTAGAATGTGCTAGACCTAATCGAGACACCCAAAGTATGTTGGGTGACTATAGAGGTTCAGGGCAGATGATACCCCTTGGTCAGAAAGGTCGTCCACCTGAGAAATACCTGGGCAGCCAGAGAGGGAGAGTCCCGCGAAGACCCCTACACAGTAGAGCATCCCCACGGGTTACAGGGTTTCCCCCACCCGACCTCTCTTGTCACTGAGATTCCAGGTAGACCAGAATGGGGACCTTGACCTCTTAAGTCTACCTCTTTTAGTTAAGATCAAGGTGATTAGGGTTCCACTTGAACTTTAAGCCTTTTGAGTGCAAAGTGACCTAATTTAAAGGTTGGTTGACCCAAAGGATCAACTTCACCTCTTTGTTTCTTTGAGAGCTTTTAGGTCCTTTCTTTTAGGGTTCAAGTAGATTAAGAGCCTGATTTGCTTAGGGTTTCTCTTGGATAGGTCTTTTCAAACAAGGCTTAGGCACACCTCTTTTTTGAATTTTTGCTTCTCTTCCTAGGAAAAGATGTGTCTCTAAAACCCTAGTTTGTAATCCTTAGGTTGCTCTAGTTGGTCCACTTTAGTTGCCTCAGAAATGGGTATCTAGGGTTCAATCAAGAAAGTTTTAGCCCTAGTTACCTTAAGTGGATATGCAATTAGAAATGTGTTGAAATTAAAAATCATGCAACTTTTGTGAATTACTAGATATAGAAACAGGTAGCCCTAGGTTGATTTTTTCCTTACTTTTCTTCTTTAGATTTTGAGGGGATTAAGAGAGAGGGCTAATAAGAGTTTACCTGTTCCCTTGTGTGGTTGTTGTGTGGCTGCTTTTCTTTCCTTGGCTTTCCCTGCAACAAACACAACAAAAGAGAGAAATTAAGTCAGTAATGGATGAAAAATTATGATTAAAGCTTCTAAAATGCCCCTTCGTCCTCGGCAACAGCGCCAAAAATAATCGCTGCTACGATGAGATCATGTTTCTAAAAGGATATTCGTTGCATTATAGTTTGAAAACGTCATATAAACAATTATCAATTTTTATTACTCGAAATTCAAAAAATAAACTTTTGAGGTCGAACTCAAGGAGCAAATTGGTATTTCAGGAGCAAAATCACAATTTTCAAAAGATGATATGAATGCAACCCAGTGTATATCAAAAAAAACAAGAGAGAAATGCAAAAATAAGTAGATTCTTTTTCTTCTTCTCTCTCTGTGACTTCTTTTTCTTCTCTTCTTCTGCCTGGCTAGTTCTTTTCTTCCTTTCTTTCTCTGATTTTCCTTTTCTTGGATGTCTGATTCTGTGAATCAGATGGCTTAACAGATGGATGCTACAGTGCTTACTCCTCTGCAGTCTTCTTTTTCTTCATTTGGTTTTCCTCTGTCATCAGCTTTTCTTCTGCTGTGCCTCTACTTCTCTCTTTCTTCTTCTTTGCCTTAGGCTTTGGCTGCGACTTCAGCTTCTCCTTCCTTAGCCTCTGCAGTTTCCTTCCTTTTTGTTCTTCTGATTTCTGCAGCTAAGTCCTTCCTTCTCCTTCTTCTTTTCCACTCCTGACTTCAACTCTTCCTCTTCAACAACACTTTCTTCTCCCTTGGCTACTCCTGCCTTCTCCTTCTTTCCCTGCACAGAGCGAAGCAAAACCTACCCCTACCCTCCCCGCGTCTCTCTCTCTCTATTTCGCTCTCAGGACAGCTCTCCCAAAGCCTTCTTGGGTTATCGGGTCGGGTATGCGTGCCCGGGACCAGGCCCACTGACGTGTGTGGTGGGCGAGGAGTGCACGGGTAGTCGGGTTAGGCAGCCAAGTCCACGGAGGTGTGGGTCGTGGACGAGGTGTGGTGGGCGAGGGGACCTCACCCCATGTCAGGAGGCAACGGGCCTACAGCACTTTTTCAATTTATGTTGCGCCTCCTGCTCGTCAGCTTCCGAGGTGGGATTAAATGTCCCCACCCCCTTGTGCTCATTGCAGCAGCAGGTGTTCCCTTGGATTGCGAAGCTACAAGGGCTTGTGGCTTCAATTGGTGGACTCGAATCATGCGCGAAGATGTTCCGCACGTCCTGGGATAACAACCTGGGGCTGGTGAAGTCTGGAGCAGCTTGCAAGCTTGCTCCAAACTTTGCTCCAATGGCGGAGGGATGTCGGCACCTGAAAGCACCAAAATGGCCTCACAGCCTCGTTAAAATGCTCAGGGAGCTTTGCCAAGGCATGGCGAATAGGTGGTGGTAGTCGGCGTGGCGTGAGAACGATTGTGGTGGCGTACCTAGGGTTTACTGTGGTCGTGTAAATGGGTGTGTTCGGGGGTACTTTTGGGTGGTCGATGGAGAGATTGGTGTGAGGTGTTGTGATCAGTGAGTCGAGGCGGAGGTCGTAGGGTGGTTGGCGAGGTGTGTGGAGGTGAGGAGCAGCGGGGGCACCTCGCCAGTGGTCTGCCGGAGGTGGAGACGATGGTGGTGGTTTGTGGTTGTCGAGGGGTGAAAATAGAAATTGGTTGAGGGAAAATGAAGAGTAGAGGGAGAGGAACTTAACTGAGGGACTTAGAGTGAAGGGGGAAGGCAGAGGGCGAGCGACACGTGTCTGCTGTTGCCGGAAACGATGGCCCTAAGATGGAGAGGCGACGACGACGAGGGGGTCAGTGGGGTTCGCGCGGGTATGGCGCGCTGCGGAGGAGTGAGGCGGAGATGGCTCTGCCACTGGTACGGTGGCAAAGCGACGAGAAGAGGGAGGGAGAGTTGCCGGAGCCTGCGGGCAGATGGCCAGAGGAGGAGGAGATGAAATTGGGGGATATTCTCTGGGCAAAACAGGCTTGGGAGGTGCGGAATGATCTAGGCTTCCTTAAATAGGCACGGGCAGGTGGTCATTTGAAAGGAGGTGACAAAAAATTCATCGCCAGAGGCATGGCCGGAGGGGAACCCATACCTCTAGAGCATTCGCACGAGAGGTATGGGGAGCTGCTCATGCGGTAGAGGGCTTCGTAGAGAGCTCCCCTTTCAAATCTGGGAGCAGCTCCCCATGGAAATGAACCTCCACGCAAAGTCGTCGAGTAGTATGGGTCCCTGTTGACATGGTAGAGGGACTAAAATGAAGAAAGTGATGAAAAGTTGAGGGGGTATTTGCAAGGGTTTCAAAGAGTTAAGGGCCAAAATGTAATTTGGTGGACCAATTTACAAAGTAGATCAAGATGACCTTCCCTTAGGTCCAAATTTAAGGAATCCAATGGTAAAGTTGGAATTTAGGTTTGACCACGTTTGACTGGATATTTTGCATAAAAACCCAAATTAGGTCAAAAATTGGGCATGGACCCCAATCTAGGTCAAAACAAGTTCCAAAGGCCAAATTGAAGGTTCTAAACCCTAAGAGATATTTTTCAATGAATCTCAGAGGGTTTAGTTGATTTTTTTACTGCTTGAAACCTTGTGAATTAAAGTGAATTTATTTTACGGTTATAGAATGTCATTTAATTCTTAAATTTCACAATAACCCTTATCTAACTGAACCATCCCACTTTTTCTCTTATTAAGTCCAATTGACCTATGTCTAGAAACTTAGAAATCCTGTTGATGCACTGCAATGGTAAAATTACAGTTTTACCCCTTGTTTCATGTTCTCTTCTCATATTAGTGTTTCCTTGAATTAAGCCTTTCTCTTGGTTATGTAGGAGCTTTTGTTCACTTTATTAGGTCAAAATATGCTAGTTAGGGCTCATGATGAGGTTCTCATCAGTTACCTTAGCCTAATCACATGAACACATCCAATTAGACTTGACCTAGACCTAATTAGGTTTACTCCTATCTAATTAGACTTTCCTAAGCCAAATTAGGTCCACACCCACTTAATCTAGATTGACCCAACCTATTTAGCACCTAATCCTACCAAAACCCACAACCTAGTCCTATGAAAAATACACACCCACACACACACACACCTTCCCATTCTACCCCTACCAAACCCATGCACACTCTCTTAGGAACCCTAAAAAATTGTGTCAAACCTAAATCCTAAAAATGTGGCATTAGCTAATTTTGGAGCCACCAAAAGTGGCAACCAAATGGAGCCTTCCATAAGGGCAAAGAAAGAGCCACGAAATTGCACCATCTCCACCACTCTCTTCCTCTCAACTTGCGACCAGACCTCCTCCTCTCCCTCTCAAGGTCGTCCTCTTCCTCCAAGGCTCCCTCCATGGATGGCTAAGGAAGAAGCTCTCCTCCAAGCTTCTTCAAGGGTGGTAAGAAGAAGAAGAGAATATGGATGCAACACCTTCTCCTTTCTTCTTGTGGGTGTGTCCTCTTCTTCCACCATAGAGGATCCACACCCCCATTTTCTTCTTCTTCTTAGACGGTCATAGAGAAGACCCCCCCTCAAGGTCTTCTCAAGGACAGCCATTGGTAGAGAAAGGGTGCAACACCTTCCTCTCTCCACTTGGGTGCACACACCCATCCTCCTCTCTAGTGGATGGCGAAGAAGGCTTCTCCTTAGCCTCTCTTGGTTGATCCCTTTCTTTAGTTTAGCTTTATTTCCATGTATCCGCATTTTATAGTGACTTAATTTTTGATGCATGATACTCTTGTCTAATGGTTTTATATGCATGCTATTATCTTCATGGCTTACAACTTTGATGCATGCTTTCATTTCGTGTTTCAAAATAAAGATCAAAAACACAAAAAGATAAAAAATATTAGGTTAGTTTAGATTTAGGTTAGATTAAGCCGATCTAAATCTTGACTTGTTTTCACGCCTCCCAGAGACAAACGACCGGGACTCAAGTTTTCAAAAGAATCAAATCAATCGAGTTTCATTATTACAAATATTTTTGTCAAGGGGATTTCACGACTATACTATGATTTCCGACGATTTCAAAATTCATGATTTCCATGCTTGTAAATATGGCTGGCAAGTTATCATAGGTAACAGCCAATAGGTAGGTTGTCTAGAGCCCAGTCACAGAACCGCTCTCTTCTTGCTACCTTTAGGTAAATCTTAGATCAGGGAAGCCACCTACTTAAAAAGAAAAAGAAAGTTCAAAAAGAAAAGAAAAAAAGAGAAAGAGGGGAAAAGAAAGAAAAAGAAATAAAAGAAATAAGCCACACTTCGCCGCATGAGTATGACTGACAAGTTGTCGGTGGTAACAGCTCATCGACCGGTTGTCCAGATCCCAACTCAAGAAATGCACATAAAAATTCCTAAAACACTTAGGAAGAAGCGGAGAAGTAGAATAAGCTGGGGAGATATACACTGGATACACCTTTAGGCAGAATTCTTTTTAAGGTCACCTAAGAGCGTAGAAACCTAAAGTCCGTTTTGATTGCCGATCAACGAGTCTATCACATACACAAAAAGATGCTTAGAACTTAGGGTTCTCATCAAATCTTGGGTGGGTTAAGTAGCCGTAGAAAGCCACTCTGTAACCCTAAACTCAAAAATCCAAAAAAAAATTAAAAGAGAAGAAAAAGAGAAAAAAGAGATCTTTCTTTGAATAAGGCGACGACTTGAGGCAGTCTGCATTTTGGCAGATACCCGGGTGCTATTGTGTCTTTGAAAGTTCAGGTCCTAAGTAAAAATTTCTTAATGTTGAAAATGATTTATGCCCGAGTAATCCAACCTAATTCTTTTATAAATAGCATGTAGTTTTTTCTAGGAACTAACAAAAGATAGGCATGGGGGTGTGATGTGCATACATCTGATTAACCTAAAATGTCTATTAATGCATGTTCTTAGTACCATATTAGCATCATACATTATAAATATTGCATAACATGCATAATCATGCATTTAGGTCAAGTTGTATAAAATGTATAGTAATTGTCTCCTTTTATGGCCAGGGACAAGGCAACTTGTTAATCGGGGCCTCAGATCGAAGATCCAACCATACGGATCTGATCAGGGTGACGATTGTAGTTCAACGACTCCAAGATCACCCTGATCGGACATCCGTAGCACCAGATAGAGATTGAGGAACCCTAAAGATCAAGGGCCAAGATGGTGCCAATCCGCACTTCAGACGACAAATCCGGTCGCACGGATGGGCTCAAATCGATGATTGCAACCTAACAACGTGAAAATCGATCCAATCTGACACCTGTGGCACCGTCTACAACACACAGAAGATGGACGGCCAAGATGGCGCCATGTGGTGCCATCTTGGCTAGCCAACTTGTCCCAAGGACCTGCCTCTGCTTTTCTTCTTCACCTGCTCGACGAATCTCCATCGTTGGATGCCCATCTAATGGCCACAATCGCACGTGTCTAATTCCTCCACGCGACAAAGTTGAGGCCTCAGCGCAGCGGTCGTGCCCCTGTAGGCGAGCGAGGGGTCGCATGTTCGAGCCGCACTGAGCGCCTCAATTCAGACGGGAGCGAGCACGAGCGCGATTCGACTGTTAGATGAAGATCAGGTGGCCGAGGGGAGGAGACGTGGTACGCGGAGGATTCTTCGATCACGAACGCGCGTGATGACGTGCATCTGCACGCCTCATCGCACACGGGCGCGCGGCAAAGGGGTTTGGAATAGGCGTTGTAAGGCAAGATCTCGACTGTCCAATCTGACGATCAGATGGCTAATATTACCCAAACATGCATGGGTGTTATAGGCGTGGAAGAGGAGCAAGTGGGCACAGCGCGTGCACACGTCACCTACGATCGACCTTTAATGACGTTTAAGTCTATCACTAAAGGTCCCATATTAATGTTTTTGATATTGTAAGGACCAAAATGCCCCCAATCCTTGCAACTATAAAAGGAGACCCCTACCCTATGAATTTCTCATCCCTTCCTTCTCTCTCCCTCTCCAAAGCTTAAGAGAAGCTTGTCCCACACCCGGGATGCTCCTCAAGAGCTAAATCCAAGTTTTCGCCCCCATTCCAGAAGTGGATCCCGCGACGACGATGATGTGCTGCCTCATTCCCGTTCTTCCGACTTCGTCCTCCTTCTTCCCACCTTGTCCTCCATCTTCCAGGCATCGCCTCCGTCCGGCTCGTCCTCCAAGCATTCGTCAAGGAGGATAATATCTCTCTCCCTTCTTTTATTGCTTCTAGAGTAGAATTTCCCACTTTTTAGTTGTAACAATTTCCCACTTTCTAGTGTAATCATTTCATGCTTTCTTAGTTGTAAAACATTATTCAAATACCAAGTGATTGTTCTCTCTCTCTCTCTTATTCTCTATAGCGATTCCATTGTGATTATTTCACCTTTTAAACAAAATACAAAAAAATATAATTACAGATTTTGAGATCGACATAGCCTCCCTGTGTTCTACCCGGAACTTCTTTATGGATTTTTTGGTATAAATTTTATTTGTTGAACGGATTTCTTCGTGACTAGAACTACAACGACGAGTTTTCGAATCCAACTCTGAATGCGTAGTTTTCCTTCTCAACATGTTGTCTGGACCCAAGAAGACATACTTGAGATTTTCAAGAAGCGGTTTCAATTCAAGTACCTGATTCTCAGCAACAGCAGGTAGGTTGGGGCTAGCCTGAGGGGAAACTAAAGGTGGACTAGGTTCCTCAAGGTGTAACTGGGTTTGAGTTTCTAGAGGTTCTTGCTCACAAGCAATTGAATCCAAATTATCAACAATTGTGTCCTCAAGAAGTGAGTCGATTTTATTCAATTCCTGAATTACACCACAATTAATTCCTCTATGGGCCTTAAAAATGTCAACTATCACTATTTTATCCCCGAATTTAATTTCCATCTGGCCCTCCTCACAATTAATGTTCTTCCTAGCTCTTGCTAGGAATGGTCTCCCCAAGATTATAGGTGTCTCTTTCAGGTTCTCTAGTGTATCCATGTCTAAAATGATAAAATCAACTGGGAAGTAAAAATCTCGGACTCTCACAACAATGTCCTCCAAAATTCCACGAGGTGACTTAATGGATCGATCTGCTAATTACAAGGTCACTTTCGTGGGTTTAAGTTCAAAATCCTCAAAGTATTTTAGGAGGGATGTAGGAATCAGGTTAATGGATGCACCTAAATCTAGAAGAGCTCGGTTAAATTCTAAATCTCCGATCTTGCAGGAGATCAGAGGGGTGCCAGGGTCTTTCAACTTCTGCGGAAGCTTACTCAAAATAATGGAGCTAACTTGCTCCGATAGCAAAATAGGACTTCCATTAGAATTTCTCGACTTCCGCTTAGGTGTACATAAGTTCTTCAAAAATCTTATGTAAGCTGGAACATGACGAATCGCATCCATCAAGGAGATGCTGATTTTGACTAGCTCAAAGAGCTTGACCAAGTCCTCGTCAATTTGAGGTGGTTTCCTACCCTTGTTTCCCTTGGTCAAGGCCTCAAGAAATGGTGTGCACCTAGGCTCATCTGGTATGGATTCTGTTGATTCTTGGTTATCCTTGATAACCACCCCAGATTGAGATGTACTAGAGTCAAGTTTAGTGTATCTCTTGGGCTTAGGATCCTTAGTACATTTACCGCTGCGGGTTGTTACATAATGTAACCCCGCAGGGTATGGTGGAGTGGGTAGGATTGGTAGCTGCTGCTGCTAAGACGCATTAGGTATAGAAGTTGATGCTTTTGACGTGTCTTGATATAAGGGTACAGACAGGCCTGGTTGCACATAGTGGATTTGGCCCTATTTTGGGTTCACAACGTACCTCTGGTTTGGTACGTTGTTAGGGTTTGGCAGTGGTTGCGAGGGTAATGCACCTGGCTGGCTGATATGAGTGCAGATTTTGATCATCTTTACTAGCTCCAGGTTGAAAATTAGGATTGGGCCTAGGTTGAGTTGGCTGATATGAGTGCAAATTTTGTGGTCAAGGTGGATATTGAGGTCTAGGATTTTGAGGATAAGAGTTCCCTGACCAGGAAAAATTAGGATGATTACGCCATCCAGGATTATAAGAATTGGAATAAGGGTTGTTATGGATGGTGCAGAGTTCTTCACAGGGCTAAGTAACTCTAGAGAAGTCAGGATAATGGGGTTCAGAGGACCCCCAACTAGGATAAACAAGTTCAGAGTTTCCTCTGAAACCTGAGTCAAAAGAAGATGGATTCATATCCATCCCAGTGTGATGAATGTTATGCACGGCCTCCCTCCTTGCGGGTGGTCGTGCATGCGTGTTATGGTGTAACGAACGCGTGCCCCAGACGCCTTTTAAGACGTCTGGGAGGTGGCCCAGACGTCGGACCAGACGTCTTGGATCACATCCAGACGTCTGACCAGACGTCCGGGATCGTTTACAGACGTCTGGAAAACAGTTATGTTCGCACGGGAGATTCGTCTGCGCGCCTGTGCGCGCAGACCTACGATTCCTCTCTCTCTCTCTGCGGCTGCAGGCGCGCTGCGACCACCTTCTCTCTCCTCCTCGCGCGGCCTTAAAAGGGCGCGCCTCCTCTCCCGTCTCCACCGTCTCCTCCTTCTTCTCCTTCCTGAGCGCGAGGGCGAGCGAGCGCGAGGGCGGCAGCGGCAGCCGCAGTGAGCGCGGAGGAGGTGCGGCGTGCGAGGGCGGGGCTCTGCCGTGAGGGCGAGCTCGCCGGAGCGGCTTGGTCGGCCGGCGGAGGGCGCAGGGGGCGCGGAGCGACGTGGAGTGGGACCTGCTGCGGGCTGAGCAGCAGACGCGCGAGGTACGACGCGGGCGGCGTCGCGAGCGGAGGCCGAGCAGGGTTCTGATTCTGGAAAAATTTCCAGAATCAGACGTCTGGGTTGATAGCCAGACGGCAAGGTCGACGTCTGTAATATGATACAGACGTCTGAAAGGTAAATTTCCGCTTTCTTCTTCCTTCTTCTCGACTGACCGTACTGAGGGAGGGGGGTTGGCTGTGCGCAGGTTCGCTGATTCGCCATCCTTTGCGAATCAGACATTTGGAAGTTGTACCGGACGGCGGGAGTGATCTACAGACGTCCGTGTGGACCATCGGACGTCTGGGGTATAGGACAGACGTCCCCGCAGACTTCTGGACGTCCGGGGAACCAAGCTGAACAGGTAATTCTCTGATCCACCGTTTAAGACGTCTGGAAGGAGTTCCAGACGTCTGATTTTGCACAGTATCGTCTTTCTCGACCCGTTTAGGGCCCGTTTGGGCTCCGTTTTCCGCGATTCGAGTTGCGTTCGTTTCAGAATTAATTCCTCTACCCGTCTACAGTAGCTATACACTGTTCTGAGACACTCCTTGTGTTTGATCCTTGTGATAGGACCTCGTTCGGTTGCAGTCTTGAGAGTCGCGGAGGCACGCGGGATTCCCGATCACGCCCCCACTACTCCCATTGTACCTGGTAGAGTGGCTTTAAGTATTAATAAAATCTGTTAAAGTATGGAACCATAACTAGAACCTAGGGCATTGCATGAATCCTAGGAATGAGAAATATATGGAATGATAGCTCCTAGGTGTTGCATGAATCCTAGGGCCGGAAAACTAGATTGTATGATAGATCCTAGGATATGGCATGAATCCTAGGGTGGAAAAACTAGTGGAATGTATATTACTGCAGTCTTGGGAAAATGGAAAGGAATATATAAAGCTGCTTGTAAATTTAATTAACAGCTGCCTGTTATGAATAAAGAAACATGTTTGAGATCATGGATTTTGAGAACGTGAATCTGGAAAGTGAAACATATGATGTTCTGAGATAAAGAGCTGGAACCCTACGGGGAATTAGGAGTGGAACTCCTGGAAAGAAAAAGGAATGGAACTGAGATGTAGTTTGTACTGTCTCTTGGGTACGCAGTACCAAGGGAAGTACCTGTACCTGTTTAGTGACGAGTGGGGCCAGCCGCCCCAGGGACCCAGGGTTAGGATTGGCCGCTCTGTACCGACTTGTTGGCCCTCGTGTACGTAGTACCGAGGAGAGCTACTAGTGTTAGGAGAGTACTAGCTACCCCACGGGCCCCGGGGTTCTGCTAGCCTCCTTCACCGACTTGTTAGGCCCATTAGGGCAAACCAGGGTAGTCAGGCGAGGGTGCGCGGACTGTGGAGGGGCAAGGCCCCGGTTTGGTTACTGTGGAGGGGTTGGACCCCTGTTACTGAGAGGGCTCTGCCCTGGTTCCGTGCTGTGCTTTGGGCGCACCCGTTAACGGAAACGACTGACCGCGTGCCAGTGCGGGCTAGCTACCTGTGCGTCTATCGCACGTGCCGTAGTCACCGTTACGTCTGTCAGTGACCTTGGGGTGGTTGACTGAGGGTAGGATCACCACGGGGGACTCTCCCGGCCAGGAGAGCACCACGTGCTACTTCTACTTTTGGAAAAGACTGCAATCAAGATCGTTCCCACGAGGACATTCGAGATCAAGTAAAGGATCTGAGAAATAAAAGAAATAGTGAGAAAAATTGAAAGATGTGAATAAAGGAAGTAATAGAACATAACAGCTACTGTACACTCTACTGTTGCCTTTAGTTAGTTTGCCACTCTACTCAGCGTTTTGCTGACGTGTTACACTCGTTACCTTTTTCAGGACCAGGTGTTGAGCAGCCAGGGTCGGCGGCTGCAGAGGACGCTGGGCCGAGTAGGGTCCAGTAGAGTTACCACAGCCTTTTTGTACCCCTTTTGTTTCTGTTCTAGTGAGTAGTTTTTGTTTCCGCTGTACCTTCTTTACCTGCAGTTCTTGTTATATGATAAATGCTGTTTTACTGTTGTGGTGGTACCTACTGTAGTAGTTTCTTTCCTTACTGCTGTACTTTCTTACTGTTAGTTATATTCATGCTGAATGTGGTTTATTTTACTGTCTTTTGGTTACTTCCTCGTTGGACGACCAGGTCTTGGGATTAGTCGAGTCGGTCCGGTTCTCGTGTCTCATAGGGACTCGGGAACCGGGTCGTTACATATGGTGAGAAGAAGTAACCTTCTGCAGCTGGCGTGTCAAATCATCAAGCTTCTTCTCAATTATTGAGACCTTATCCAATTGACTGGCCACAACCTCCATGTCGACGGAAGAGGATAAGTCTTGTGCTTCATGTGTCCCACATGTGTTAGTCAATGCACGGGTAGTCGTCCTGTCGAACATATCCATGGATGCATTGTTTATTGAATTCTCAGCCATATTTTCGAGAATTTGCCAAACGGCATTCTCATGCTTGCCCATGAAATTGCCTCCACAAGCTACATCAACGAAAAGTCTAATGTCTTCACGGAGTCCCCAGTAAAAAGATTGGACCTGTCCCCATTTAGGGACTCTGTGATGCAGGCATTTCCGCATAAGATCGAGAAAGCGATCCCATGCCTCATAAAGTGGTTCCCCCGCATTTTGTTGAAAATGCGTAATTTGATGCCTTAGGGCATTGGTAAGCCCTACTGGGAAGTATTTCCTCAAAAATTCAGCTTGCAATTCTTCCCGGGTATTGATCGGTCAATTCAGAGACCAAAAGCAGTGGGCAGCTTTCTCTTTAAGCGAGAAAGGGAACATCTTCATGAGCAGAGTGTTCCGATTTTGAACAGTTGGCCCGAGGGTCTAAGCCAAAAGTTTTAATTCTTGGATGTGCTGGAATGGGTCTTCAGAACCCATCCCATGGAAATAGAAAATCAAGATAATAATATTCAGCTTAAGCTCGATCTCAGGTCCCCCAATCGAAATACACACTTTGGGCTCAATAGCCACTTCTATGGGATTATAATGATCCCGCATTTGTGGACCTGCTCTAGGGTTTGCCAGGCCATTGATAAGATCTATGAGGGTCTGCAACTGGTTCTGAAGGTGCTGGATGTCACCCCCTTCTCCTTCTGGACCGGGGTTCTCCATGGAGTTAGAATTAGGAGATGAAGACCCTGGATCGGATGTAGATGGGTCAAAAGATATAAGAATCTGCTCAGAAGAAGACCCGAACAAGGTAGTCGGGTTCTGGCCCCGACGTGAGTGAACTAACAGAGGAGATCTTAAGTTTGGTCTTAAGGATCTCCTTCCGTGCATCCACTAATGAAACAGATGAGGGACCAGATATGAATCAGACCCAATCAAGGCTCCCAAAAAATTTTGGATGGCTAAGGCTGGTTCGAGGCAGATGGCCTCTAGATCAAAAATCCACCCTCTAGAGAATTACTTGGGCAGCCAGAAAGGGAGAGTCCCTTGAAGACCCCTACATGGTAGAGCGTCCCCAAAGGTTACAGGGTTTCCCCCACCCGACTGCGATTCCAAGTAGACCGGATACATGTGAATTAAGTCCTTAGTCTACCAAATTTTAAACCTATTTGTGCCTTTGCATTATCACTTGATAGAGTTTGATTCTAGTTGTGACCTAATTTCTAGGTTGGTTGGTTCACCAAGTGAACCAACTTCACCTAACCTATCCTAATGTTTAGGATGCAATCTGGGTTAACTCACCCAAATCACCCTATTTCGGTTTGGCAAACAGGTTATTAAGTCACTTCTTTTAGGGTTTAAGTGATTTTAGGGCCTGTGTTTTAGGGTTGGAGTTGTAAATCGGTTCAACCAAGGCTTAGGTAGCACACAATGAGGATGATATTTTCCTTTATAATTTGCAATTGTGTACAAGATAGCCCTTAAAATGTTAACCCTAATTTGGCTCTAGAGTGTAGTCCAATTTGAAGTTTAGTGATCCCGTTGGACTCAATCAAGAATGTTCTAGTCCACGGGTTCAATTAACCAGTCCCTTTAGGCTCAGAAATTGTTGGGTTGTGTCTTCTAGGCCGATCCTTGCTCAAAAATTATAATTTCTTGCCACAAATGAAATTTCTAAGAAAATATGGCAAGGTTGTGTCCTAATTTTCTTTTACCCCTTTCTGTTTTATTAATATGAGGAAAGAGGAGATTAAGAAGAAAGGATTAAGAGTTACCTGCCATGGAGTGGTTGTCCTCAGGCTCCAGAAGTCAAGCGCTTCGGTTCAGTTTTTGCAAAACAACCAACAAGGCAGATATGTCAGAAATCAAGAATAATAGTGATAAATGCGCGTTGCTCCCTGGCAATAGCGCCAAAATGTTAAGCTGCTTCGATCGTATTTATAAAACACGCGTCGTAGTATAGTTGATTAAAGCGAGATGAACACTTAAAATTTATAAAATTGGAAATAAAAGTATTCCGAGGTCGTCTCAGGGAGCAAGCTGATGCGCCACTTATCACTATCAGATCTCTTTACAAGTTTTACGCACAGGAGTTTGATTTAAAGGATTTATATTAGATAAAATGATAATCAAAATCAAAAAATGAAAATAGAGTAAGGGGCAAAGATATGAATTCTTTAAATTTCCCTTAATCTCCTTGTGCGAAAAATTCTTTATTGCTTAATAATATAATTCAATCAAGTGTGAAAGCAATTAAGAACTAAATACTCAGTTATCGAGAATGTTTGAGTAAGTAATTGCAGTAAAAACTTATTTAGAATCAAGATGAGAGTCAATCAACAAAAATTGCAAATTGGTCCCTGAAGTATCACGTTTGGGTCCCTACGAAATTACACTTTAGTCCCTACAGAATATTTTCTCTTTCAACAGGTCCTTGCCTCTCTTCTCTGTCTTCTTCTTTCTTCTTCTACAGGCCGTTAATGGAGAGGCTTCGGAGGGAGATCGACGGCGAGCTCCAGTCATTGGATGGGGCCGGGAATGGTTGAGGATGGTCGCTGGAGGTCAGTCGACTTGATAGTCCCCTTGGATCAATGATCAGAGGCAGTGATGGATGGGTCGTGGATGGAGAGGATGGGTTTGAGGGCGGCGGAGGTCCCGGCGATGGACGCGTCGAAGATTGAGACCAAGGTGTCGTCAAGCTTCGGTGAGACCTACTGGAGGTGATGGCAACATCAATCGACCCAATAAGGAGTGGGCTTTTGCTCCTCTTGTCAAGGTGAAGCTCGTAAGGTGGTCGACGGTGCGTGAGATGGCATGGAGCGAGGTGGGTGTGCTGTCGGAGAAAATGCCGGAGCATGGCCGGTCGTGAAAAAGACACCCACGGGGAGGGAGCTACGTTAGTTGTTTCCTACAAGGAAATAGTGTAGAATGATCTAGAGGGTGAGGTGAAGGAAAAGAGATACTTGTGCGACGAGGATGTGGCAAGGAGGAGGCCAGCGTGGCCGGCTGGACTTGGGGGAGAAGGAGAAATCCGGCGAGGGAGTTTGGAGCGACGACAGAGATAGGAACCGCCTCCTTTGGCAGGGAGGATAACGAGAGAAAGAGGAAGAGGGCCACAGCCTTGGTTGGCAGGGAGAGGAGAGGAAGATGGATGGAGAAGCTCCAAGGTGCACGATAATGGCATGACAAGAGGAGAGGAAAGGGTGGTATTCACACCAAATTTTTTCACGAATCCAATCGCAAGGGAATGGCCTTGCTTTAAAGGATCTCGGCCGCGATGAAGGAGGCGAGATTGCAGCCCAATCAGGGCCAAAATGTCATGGCAAAAATGTGCTCTGACAACAACTTCGACCGAGGATCGCAACTTCCCTAGTTGGCGAAATAAGCTGGAAAAAGCGCGAGGATGTGCAAGAATGATAGGTGTATCATCCTGCCAACTTTGGCAAGATTCCGCCGCGTGAATCGATTGCAATCCATGGCCGAAGTCACGGCCAAAGAGAAGATGTTGCTGCTGCTGGCAAGGACCAAAAGGTGAAGAAGTTGAAGAAATTAGGGGGCTATATGCAAGAAAATAGTTTTTTAAGGACCAAACTACAAACTTGGCTAAGATGAAGTCGGAATGAGCCCATATTTTTATGGTAACCTAATTTGGATATGAGAAAATTAATGGTTACTTCAATTTTAGGCTTTGATGACGTTTTCATGATCAGTTTGCATTTAGACTCAAAATATATCAAAAACCTGCCTAGGTCCTTATTTGAGGTCAAAAAGGGTTGCGATTGTAAAATTGATTAATCCAAACCTTATGGAATACTTTTCAATGATTTTTAAAAGATTTAGATTATATTTATTTTCGTTCAAACCTTATTAATTTAAGTGAGGTTAAAATTAGATTTTTTTTATTTAAGAGTTACCCTTCAATCTAAATAGAAACCCTTAATCAGTTAATGTAAGCCTACTTATTCAAAATTTGAGCTCATATGACCTTCAATTTAGTGTAGTTGATCCTTTAGTTAATCTGCATTTGTATTAATATGTTAAAATAACAGAATTAACTGATTTCAATGTCATTCCTCCCAATTCTTCATATCATTAAGTTATATCCTTTTGTTTGTTAATAAAGGGAATTTAACCTTAGAACCTAGTGATATTGGACTAGTTATGAAGGATGATGGTGTTGCCATTAGCAAACAAGCAACAAATAGGTTTCAAATTGCACCACTCCACTTAATTAAGATATTTAGGGTCTTGAGAGCCAAGTTTAATATTTTTTGGTAGTTTTAAGGCTATGTGTGACTAGGAAAAAGAACCAACCTAAAATTATGCAGGAAGACAAGGTACTGCAATCTTTTCAGACGCTTTCTTCCCACAATACCTACACACACAAGAGAAAAACAGAGAAGGGGATGAGATTCACTTCAAGCAAGAGAATGAATAAAATGCAAAGCTATGCCTCTAGTCGTGAAATCGCGATAATGATAAATATGTCGTCGTAAGTGCGAAAATACGGCATTTTAAATTTATGAAACTGTCTCCTAAAAATACGAGAATAATGTCGGTAGTACAGGTCGTCTCACAGGGAGATAAGGATATTTAGATGATTTCCAACCTAATCAAGTAAACGAATTTTTTATTATTATTTTTATTTATATTTTTTTATTTTTTATAATAAAAGAAAATAAATGAAACAAATATGAAGATAAATACAAAGTGAATACATAAATGTAAATAAGAACTTTATTACTAATAGAAAGTCAGGATAACATAGAATAACAAGAAAAAGAAGAGAAAAATAATCTCAGATAGAATCCGACGATGTCGTGATGGAGGTGGAGAGTGCCATCGACGGTCGTTGGTGGAGAATGTGTACGGAGTCGAGTGGTTGCAGAAAGATATCATGGAAGTATGGGAACCCATCGAAGAACATGCGAAATTTGTCAAGCAACCTAAGAACAAAAGGAAAGCATAAAGAAAAAAAAAAGTAAAAATAGAAAGATGTGATGGTGACTATGGACGTGAAGATAGAGAGAGAGAGGAAGAAAGAGAACGTGGAGAGGGATGAGATTGGAGAGATAATTGAGAGATAAGGTACGGATGCGAGAGAGAAGGAATTGAGAGGGGGAGAGTCCGGAGGGAGAGGGAGAGGGAGAGGGAGAGGAGTTGAGAGGGGGAGAGAAGGAATTTGAGAGGGGGAGAGTCCGCAGGGAGAGGGAGAATTGCGTGAGAAAAAGAAGGGCCCCCGAGTAGCGGAAGCGGGGGTCTTTTTATTATCGTAGGATGGGATATTTCTTTTTTTTAGGGATTCAGTAGATCGGGGATAAAATACGGTGGGATTTTTTTTTGTTGGGATCGGAAAGGTTGGGTCGGATTTCGTTGAGATACGTAGGTAAGGTGTTGTGTTTGTTGCATGGAATAGAGTGGGATGACGTGGGCATGGGATTCATGAGGAGTTCGGTGGAATTTGGGAGATAAGGAAAAAGAGGTGTTATTTACATAGGTGTGAGATTTTGTTGATGGGGGAATAAATCGGAAGGTCAAAGTACGTGGGTTTTTAGGGAATAAAAAGTAGGTATAGGTAAGGGATAAGTTGTGTTTTGATATAGGAAATAGTTTTGATCCCATCAGAAAAATTGAATTCAAAATATATATATATTTTTTTTAAAGCTCCAATCAGTTTCAAACTTGGTATCAGTACAGATAAAAAAAAATATCAAGGTACCAATATAAGTAGCAGCAAAAAAATATAATTAAATCCCTAAAAATGGAATATTGATAAAATACTATAATGTGACTAATATAATCTAATCCAATGTAATGTAAACTATTTTACTCTTAAACTAACAATAGTTAAGTATAAATTATGTATATAAATATGGAGTTATCATACCCCTATGCCTATCTTTTGCTAGTCCTTTAGCAAATGTAAGAATGAAAAATATATGATCCATGATATGTGACTGATTTTTTTTTTATCAAGGGTTTAACAAAAGTTTTCTTCTTTTCTTCTTCCAAAAGTTTGGAGATACAGACAACATGAAAATGTAGTAATAGTAGCATAAGTAACAAATTCAAGTGAAATGCCAACACACACTTAAAGTTTGTACTAGACCCTTGGTAAAAATTCTATCAGGATAGGCAAACTTCTTCCCTCGAGGATAACATAACTAGTACATTGTGATTTAACCTTGGCTTTTTGGCTTAGGTAGAAGATATCTGAGTCAAATAATTTTATATTTGATTACTCATACTCATCTGGTGCTACATATAAACAAGTACTACAGACTCTCGATCTCTAGACTATCAAATAAGTCAACCCAAAGAGACACTCAAAACTGTACTCCATTTTTGGTTCCTTTGCACTCACTCTCTCTCTATTTTTTTTTTTCGAGCTTACAATTCACCAAATTGTGTAAATACACTCAATATTTGGTGGCCTTATGTGGCATTAATACTTTAATAAAGTTCTGATAACCTTACAACTAAGTCAGAATTCCTTAGCTAATATTCAGGCAGTCAGAAATATAGAAAAGTAGGTATGAAATTTATTCATAACAAATGGTAGTGGCTATTGTTGCTTCAATGAAATTTATTCATAACAAATCAATACATAAATATAACTATGAACTCAAATAGTTTTTTTTTTTTTTTCGTCATCACTTTTTTTTTTCTTCTCTTTTTTTTTTTTAACATAACACCATACAACACAACTTTCATTTATGAGGCATTATTTGGAAAATGAGGGTGTTCAAGAGGATATTGTGTGGCTTATTTGGTGGAAGTACCTGCTATCAGCATCGGAAAGGTAGTCAGGTAGTCAGTCAAGTATCGGAACAAGTACCGAAACAAGAAAGAGCTGTTTAATCACTGTCATGCAGAAATTTGTAATTGTGTTGAGAGGGCATTTGGAGTATTGAAGAAAAGATTTCAATGTTTAAGCTACCAATCCTTCTACCACCCTCAGATTCATACATATGTTGTTGCATGTTGTGTAATACACAACTTTCTTCTCAGGGATGGAGGAAGGGATGAGTATTACAATAAAACTTTGGAACGAGGAAATTCGAGTGAAGATAATAGAAATCGTGGATGTGCACGTACTGATAATCCGGGTGATGTTGAACTAAACAACACTCCAAACGAAACCCACTCGCGCATCATTACCCAGGAACAAATGAAAAGAGGTACACAAGTCAGGGATGCCATTGCTGATGTGATGTGGGAGTGCTTTCAACAGAGGGGTTATTAGTTGTGGTCTAACATATAATTAACATATTTGTACTATTTAGACATTTTTTTATATTCTGATTTCGACTTACTAGTTTGTGTTGTTTGGTCATTGTTAGGTTATTTCTTTTATATTTTTTATTATGATAGGTTATTTCTTTTATATTGGCATTTCGTAGTTCGATGAAGATTTACTTGGGAAAGTTGAACCTAATTTCTATCTATGTTACTTTCCTTTAATATGCAGGTGGGAACATATTTATCATACTAGTGGGCAATGATGAAATTTATTAATGTTCTATCTTATGAGTGTAAATTTCGAATATAGAAAGTGATGTGGCTATTGGTAAGTTTTGGTTGGGATGGCTATTTACGTATGTTAAGATTTTTTCTTACATTATAGATGAGCAACCCCAAAGGCTACCACTGTTGGTAGATCCTTTAATTGCACGACTGATGTACAATAGACGAAGTGATTTGCCTATGGTTAGCTTTTAGTTTAGATGGCTATCTAGGTGAGAGAAGAATTATTTTGACATTGTAATTAGCAACCCCAAAAGTTACTTATATTGGTGGATCATTTCATTATATGTGAGAATTACGATTTAACATTTACATTTAATGATAGATATTGTCAATAAATCTGAGCCCATTGCATATATATATATAATTGTACTATATATATATATATAGTACCATTAACTTTTCTTCCTTCTTAATTAGCAATGACTCGCAACTCCGAGAATTGGAGCATACATCGCAATTGGACTCTGGTCTACATTCTATATAAGCTAAAGAGTGAAGGTTAATACATGCATGGGGCATTTACTAGTGTCGCATGGCATCAGTGCCTTGCAGAACTAAATCGACAACTGCAAACTGAATACTCCAAAGATTATGTAGTGCACAAGTGGATGTTTTTTAAGACAACTTATCGCTCAATCCATAAAATGATCGATGATGTAAACTGGTGCTGGGATGTTAACACTGACACGCTAGTTCCTACAAATTCTCTGATGTGGAATGAGGTAAGGAAAGTGTTATTTCATAACCATTGCAAAAGGAAAACTTGTAAATGATCTGCGTTAAACTAATTTTATGTTGATCCACAATTAAGGTGGCTCCACAACTATCAATTCCCAATGAAGGGGATACTAGATTTCATTCTGCAAATCGACTGATGCAGTTGTGATCCCTTTACGTAGTATTATCTATTTAGGTTGACTTTAATTGTATAACTAAAATATTTATTATCTATTTAGCTAAAGATCAATTGTATAATTGAATCATTTATTATCTATTTAGCTAGACTTTGATTGCATGCCTTGCAAGAAATTATGTCATCGATTGTGTTTGTAATTAAGATGATAATTCTTTTATGAGTAGTAAAAATGATCATCTTGTGATGAGGTTAGAAAGGAGAGCTCATCGTTATAGGTATGATCATCCACTTCATACAATTTACCTTCTGCGCAAATGAAAGCAACCATTGACTTGGATTTTTCTTTAACGTAGGTCAATATGTCTACATCATAATCTTCTCAATCCGATGGGGTTCAAGTATATAGGTTCTGCAACTGCGACTTGAAAGCATAAGTACAGACATCATGGACGCGAGACAACCTCGGATGTCGATTCCTTGGATGTTGCAGCTTTCCTAAAGGTGGATGCAACTACTTTAAATGGTTTGATCCCCCAACATGCCGTTATACGAAGGACATTATACTAAACTTTATGGATGAGAATGTGGACTTGAGGAGAAGGTTGAAAAACATTGATGATAGAAGGAATAAGATTGTGTTATACTTTATAATTGTATTCGTTATTTTCTTAATTTTTATGTTTACAATGTATTGATCGATCGTACATTACTATGTACTTGTTCTTTGGGTGTCTAGGTGTTACTATGAATAAAGGTTATTTCTTGTATGTCAATTTAATATCATTTCTATGTATTGCATTCAGTGTTGTTGAAAATGAAGGTAGTAATTAATGTTATGAGAGCATGGTAGGATTCTTTTCTGAAGATTATATTTCTTAATGATCCTATTTCAGACTTAACATCCTCACCTTAGGAGACCAGTGCTATTGCATAGACCCAAACTGATGTTAAAAGAGATCATTTCCATAAGTTTGTAACCTAATGTTCATGGATCCAATCTAATTGCAATTATCATTTTCACAAAGATGATCTATTTTGATTTTCAACACCTCGTTTATACTACGTAATTAGAATAAAGTTGTTGATCAGATTGAAATGAATAAATAATTGAACTAATTTGATTTAATTTTAACTGAATTAATTTAATTTAATTTTTAATTTATGATCATTAATATAAATTGATATCCAAATATATTTAATAACACATTATTTATATTATCCTAAAAATATTTATATTTATATATTTACAATTATAACATTACTTATATAAATAATTACCAATATATAGTGCAAAAAAAAAAAATTATAACTACCATAACCACCTTCACATTTAAATATATTATCCTAAGAAACTTAACTATCATTAAAATTTCTAACACCAATATCAAGTAAACACCAGAAGGGTTAATACTCTAACTTAACACCAATTCAGGTAAATACAAACTAGTGTTAACACCACTCTACAAGTAAATATAATTAAAAATTAATATTAATTTTATATTTCTTAACACCAATTTCTTAATTTTTAAATAAATTAATCATGAAAAAAACTTGATAAATAATTTTTTAAATATAAATTCCCCATCTTTTCCCTTCAATCGAGACACATTCCACCGAAACCCTTACCGACATTCACAAGCTCTCCCCACCTCTCCCGCAATGATGAACTCTCCGGCGATCCCAATGATGAGCTCTCTGGCGATCCCGCTGCCACATCTCCACTATCGCCAATTTGCAGCCCCATCTCTCCCACTGCCGACACCTCATTCCAACAACTGCCCGACTGAGCATCTTGAGCTCTAGGGTCGTGGCGATTGGCACATCCTCCCCTTTCCCCGATGATGCTGATCTAGATCTCTACGGCAATAGGGGAGAGGCGATCCTGAGAACCTCTGTTACCTCGGTTGCGGGTTGCGGCTGCCACGTACTTAGGGCTCCCAAGGAGGGCCGCCGTGCGAGGATCCTCCCCTACCCGAAGGCCCCACGACGACGTCTCCTCTTGTGGCGGTATCCTCAGCATCGGGGCTCTTGGGCGAGCGATGAGGGTGACGTGAGGAAGATGGAGTTCGGGAGCCTCCTCTACAACTCTCCTCCTATCGACACAGGATCACCAATCGCGACACTGTCTTCATGTACGGGTATGTCTAGGGCATTGCGACTAGCTCAGATGATTATCGAATTCATGTTCCCGAAATTACTCGTTGGATTCGTGTCGATTGGATTAATAAAATCAATAATAGGTACCGATCAGATTTCGAAGGAATTTCGTGGCATAAGAAGCTGATGAATCAGTGTGACAGGGTGTGCTGAGATCTTGGAGGTCATTGGTGCTCGAGATCGTAGTGTGGATGGACATCCTTCCGAGGGGATGGGGTGAGGATCCATGCCTTCCAACTGTTTGATGAAATGCTTCTAAATGCCCTTTGGTCAACTGGTGAAGAAGATGGTACCGTGCATCAGCTACATGCAGGAGGGGGGCAACGTGTTGAGGCCCAATGAGGAATGCTGCTCGGGTTACCCCACGCTGGTAGACTCCAATCCAGACTGCTTGTCCAAGCTCCTTATCAACGCCACCGCTGTTCTCTGATTTCAACATAAGTACAACTAAGGCACTCCATCTCCCTAGCTAATGTAAAGTCGAAATTCCCGACTGCAATGGTATGCACTCATTTTTATCTTCTCCATTTTCACATATTAATTAATTAAGGTCCCTCAACTATGAAAAACAAAATGTAATTCCCTATAGAAGCTAATTTGAATCAGCTGATTCCCAGTAACCTAGGGAGGAATATTGCATCAATTATACTTAATTGGCATGCTATTGATCTTGGCAATACATAGGTATGGATATAGTTTTGACACAATTAATTTGTAGTAGTGGTAGGAAATTCAACAAGTACTAAGGTTTGTAGTGGGGTGGAATTGAGACTTGGGGGATGAAATTAATCGTGACTTTACGTTATGCATGTTAATTTGCTCCTCCTTTTCATGCCCCCTATCCATTAATGTTTAACTACTAAGACGGGCATGTAGATGAAGGTTCTACCTCACATATGACAAAACAAGGCTAACATTTTGAAAATTTAATATGTTTGATCATAGTGTTCCCTTTGATATGTTTGATGTACTTTTAAATGCTTTTTCTCTTATCTCTTTTCATAAGCATAACATCTGGTAGGATCTTTCTTTCAAGGCACCCTATGAAGTAGGCCAATGTGGAAGTGAAGAATTTTCTTAAATAGGGTAATTAGGGATAAATATTCCTTAATTACTGTTATTGGGATTAAAATTTATTAATTACTATATCACACTCTCCTGTATTAGGGGCGAGTTTGATTTTTCATATACCTTGCCTCTAATAGAGGCGTGTTGTGCATAGCAGGTGGGAGTCCTTGAAAATTGCCTTTCAAAGAGGCGAGCTCCTATACAACTCACCTCTACATGAGGCAAGTTTGTCAGTTTTGTTTTTTGTTTTTAATTCCTGTTGTTACTGTTGGTGACATTGTTGTAGCTGCTGTTGATGCAATGGCGATCAGATCGTCGATCGCCTTTATAGTGGTGATCTGATCCCTAAGTGGCTTTCTTACCTGGTTTCAAATCTACATGCCCCAAGTGACCTAAGGTCTGCAAGAATTATCAAGCTTGTTTTATAAATGTGAAATCTGCTTTCCAATCCATAATTGTAGCTTTTGTAGCCGAATATAGTTAAGGGGACCTTAGCAAGGATGTAGGGCTTCCAAGGTTTTCCAATGGAGTATAAGAAGACAATGAGAAGGAAGAGGATGGAATAGACTTAAGGAATTATGTTATAATCAACTGCATTGAGAACAAGAGCTGGCCTATCCGAGTTAATGAATTATGTTCCTTGGCTTAAGCGAGACCAATCATTTATTGCACTTTCTTTTTTATTTGAAATTTTGAAGGACATAACAAAGTGTCTTTTACTCAGAGATTTAATATTATATCTACTGCACATAAAACAATTTCTTTAATTTTTGTTCCCTTTAGGACTTGGGTTGAAATTGCTGAAATCAATTTTTGTTGATATTATTGATTGAAAATACGTGTCACATTAAACTCTAGGGGCTACATTTTAACTTCTGGGATTGGTGGCACTATCCAAATGAAGAGCAGGCAGTCTAGGAATTTATCTTGTACTAAATGAGGAGCTTTCTATTGGACAAGATGGAGGTTCCATTTACGATATTACAGTAGCTTGATGGGAGGAGGAGCACTGATACTTGATGGTTGTAATCTTCATGAATTTATGCATCTTGATAGTTTTGATATTGATCATACTTTGACTTTAATGGAGATTTTTCTGTGATAAACTATAGGATGGCCCGAGTGTTCAAGCCTTCATTCTGTATAAATGTACTAATAGTAGAAGTAGGATCGTGCAAGGTCGAAGTTACATTGAAAATACATGTTGAGTTCCCTTCAAGTATCATTGCAAATTCTATTACAATAGAGATGTCATTGCTAACTGCTTACACATCCAGAGTTACCTTTGAAATAGAGCCTGGGGCTGTTCAAATAGACAATTGATTTATAAGAAGGAAATAAAAAATTGGAATGGAGCTTGAAAAGGATAGTAGGTGGCTCCAAGCATGAACTTTGTGCAAAGCTAACATTTTCACAGGAATCTCATGGGAATGTCTTCAAGGAGCTAGTAGTTTCATCCCCATATGATATGCCTGAGATCAAGTGGATTGCACCTGATGAAGAGGTAATTGATTTTCTTTTTCTTTTTTCTAGTTGTTTTGTAGATGTGCTTTTATAACTTGATGAATGCCGTAGTTATTTTCCCATAGGGGTAATATCATTTATTTTCTAAATCAAAAACTTTTATTTGTAGATTGTTTGTTCTAAATTCTCACGATGTCTATAATTATTTGTACATGTTGGAATCCTTCTTCAAACTTGCTCCAAGCCTATTTGCATAAAAGAAAGGTACATGATTTTCTTTTGGATAATTTGTTGTTGCAATAGCGATAAGAATTATCTTATGCAACATCATTTCTTTGTTAGGATATTCTTTGCTTTGATTTTGTTGTTGGTCTATACGTATCTTTTAACGGTACAAACAAACCACGTAGATATGATGTAATTTTTCTTAAAAGGTTGAAAAGAAAATTAGGGAACACCATGAGGTTTCATTCCATGGAGTTGGGTTATCAGTTGGTCAGCAAGTGCACTATGATGATGTGATTGCTAGTTTAGAAAGCTTAGAAGAGGTTAGCATAGACCGTAATTCTAGCTACATGATTTCTGGGATTCATGTTCATGAATGATTGTTATTTGCAATATTTAATTTAAGGAGTTGGATTTCAAAGATGTATTGATCATGCTGTGTGAATAGATGAGTGGTGACATGTGTTGTTTGCTAACAAGTCCATGAAATTCACCTCTCAATCCTTTGTCTGGTACCTCCTACTTTTTACAAAAAAAAACTATTGTACTAATTTGAGAAATGTAAAATCCATGCAAGCATCTAGAAGGAAAACAATATAGGCAACAACTTTGTAGCCCCATTTGATGGGATTGTCTTTTTTATTTTCTGAAAAGTTGATGGGATTGTATTTACGGATTTGAGCACTTGTTGAATTGAATTTTTTTGCTTGATTAATTATTCATCACTTTTATGCATTGTATTAGCATTTCTCCTTTTTTTTCTCTTTTTGTGAATATAGGACATGGAGACTCGTAAAAGGGAAGAAATAATTTTGATTTTCTTTACAGAAGAGAACACAATTAAATTTGACGTGCATTAAACAATGGGACTGCTGTACCCATGTTTTTAAGCATGTTTTCATTTCTTATCTATGTACACATGTAACCACAAATGTTTTCAAGAGCATCATTATGTTGTTTAGGCTATGCAATCTATACCTTTTTCTTCATAAGTTATGTTTATTCATATTTTTGTACTTTATACGTTTGCGATATGTTGCTTGATACACATAAGCTCTCACAATATGATTGTATTGCTTATTAATTTTTATATGAATTTTTGAAACTAGTGATGCCAATTTGGATTCAATTAAACCCACCTCAATTGGTTGATCCATTTTAATTTTTTAAAGGGATGTGGGTTTTGGTTTACGATCCTGAACATGGTGTATGGGTTTCTATTTTAGAAAGTAGCTGTTTAACCCGATAGGTACATGTATATATATTTTTTTTACCTTGAATATTCTATATCACACCTTCACTTTACTTAGTGAGTCTATGTCATATGATGGAGATTTTTCTAAGCATTGTTTACTTTTACTGGGAACTTATTATTATTATTTTTTTTGCATGTCAAATGTTACCAGACTTAAATCTTTTTTTGTACAAATCATTTGCTTATGTTAAAAATGGCTTATGAGTTAACATGGATATTGCAGTAGTTCATAGATAAATAGGTATACGATGTGTAAATAGGTAATGGTTGTGGGTTTGGATTTAAATGCTTGGATGAGTAATTGGTTGGGTCTGGGTAGGATTTTAGCATAGACAAATTTGAGTCAACTCAATTCATTAATTCCATGATTGGTTTTGCTTTCTAGAAAAAATTTACTTTTGTAGAGATAAAGACTTCCCTTATTCTTCTTTTGCATGTTATCTTCTTCACCAACCGTGTGGATGAGTACCTCATGCAATATCTGATAAACTATGAGGACAAGTAGTTCCAGAATGTATCCAAGGAGGATCATTCATGGACAGGTTGCGATCTAATGTCTAAGTATCGAGTGTAATTGTGATCTAGCTTGTGTTTTTCTTGGTTATAAACTATAGTTGCCTTCATGTTTTTGGCATCATTTTTTGTGCATCTCTTATTGTAAAATTTTAACCAATTTTACATTTAATACATAGATTCTTAAAAGGTTTATAAAGGTAATTTTTTGTTTGACTTGTTTGTATGCATAATAGGTAAAGAGTGTAGGAACAATTAGTTTTTGTAAAATTATAACTATATTGGTTGAAAGAAACTTTTGGAGTTTATTTTGGAAATTATATATCTCAATGAGTTTTTGGAAACTAATAAACTTTTTAATCCCTTCAAATATATGTTGGAATGAAGCATGTTCACAATTTTTAGGTGTATTTTCTGTGAAGTTTTCATTTGAAAATTTCAATTTGTGAGGAATATTTTGTTTGATATTGTAAAATAAAATTTTATTTTATAGGTAACCAATATAAATTATAAGTATGATAAATTATGAGCATTTTAAAGGATGATTAATAAATTTTGTATCCTTTTTATATTGCGACGAATTAATCGTTGGCATGTTATTCATAAGGCAAAAAAAAGGATCATTATTAAAAGAAAGTAAAAACAACGAAAACATCCATTGATAAATTTAAAGTATGTGACAATTTTAGTGGTGATTTTATTCATTGTTTGAATTTGTCAACAAATATATTATTCGTTGTAGGTTTAACAACGGCTCATATAGTAATGAATATGATGACAAATAAATTATTTGTTGATAGGTTATATAATGACGATTTATTCTCTTCCTAAAATATTCGTCTTTGATCATTTTTGTTATAGTGAGTCAATAGTGTAGTATGAAAAATTTGATATAAATAAACAATCACACAAATCAATCACAAATGTGTTAGTTCAACCTCTTCTAATATATGTTTTGATGATTTTACAAAATAACAAAAATAATAATAAAATCAATCGAACCCTTATTTCTGTCATTATTTTAACTCAATTGTAGGTGTCATTTCATCTCACAATCTCAAAAGAATGATCAAAGGATGAAGATATCGTTTGTTTTGGTCTTAAGTGCAATTGTATTTACTTATATAAAGAGTTGTAATTTTTTGTTTGTTGAGTCTAGATGAGTTGTAAAGAGCTCTCATCTAGATATAAGGATACTAAACTTAGGCTCACAATACATGAGCAAATCTTAGGAACAAAATCCAATTTTAGAACCAACAAATACAATAATATCATTCAGTTGATAATAAATTCAGATGTCTAATATAGAAAGCTAATTTGTCTGATATCTAAATTAGACGACCAATTACCATATACACTGCCTTAGGATCTAAACAAATTAGGCTGTAGACGGCCAGACACAGTTACAGATGTTTATAGCTTACTTCAGACGTCTAGACAAACCATCAGTCATCCAAATAACTTATCGTTAAGCCAATCCACCTTGGACAAAACAAAATCTTCATAGTCATACCTAAGATATTTTAATATTATTTTTAGATGCTTGGACATGTTTCCAAATGTTCAATATTGGAACATTAGGTTAAATTTAACTGAACAAAAGATTTGTCAGAGATGATCTTAATCCCTGGATTTGCAAGAAATCCAAACTCTGAGGTGCTATGACCACTAGATGTCTAACCATATGCCCAGACGTCCAGTAGACATCTGACCATTACACACTAGATCTCTATTTGGATTTGATCCAATCTTGGAATAAACTTGCACATTATTAGATGTCTAGAAATCTTCTTAGACATCCTAAAATGTGCTATTAGATGTTTGATAATTTGAGACAAGAACATTTTCTAGGCTCAATAAATTCCGATAACATTGTTCCTACTTTATGGACGTCTAGACTTTCCATGAGACATCTAGAGACCATAGATCAGGCTTCTAACTTATCTTTTAGATGTCTGATTCTTTTGTCAGAAACAAGCATTGCTTGATTTGATTTGGATTGTGACCAAATCAATTGAGATATGCCTCCAACGGTTAGGGGAGCCTCCCAAGTCTTCTTGAAGGTTATTTTGAGAGCTATATAAACTCCTTGATCCTTCATAGGCAAAAACACCCATTAGAGATAAACTACAAGCAAAACACTAGCTCTACATACTATTCTACTCGATATTCTATTGCCCTTCTACTGTACACTCTATACTTGAGCAATCACTCCGACTTCCTTACCACTTTGCTATCACTATTCTCATAGGAAGTCTCTAATTCACCCTTAGTAGCTAGACCATTTTAATATCTATTTGGGATGCTCTAGTTTACTTTCATTTATTTTCTTGTGCGTTGTAAATTGGGTGTCTCGCCTATCAAATCCCCGTCTTTTCCATGAAATGGGAGAAACCTTCTTTTAGGGATCGGAGGTGAGATTTGTATTGAGGTACACCAACTTCGTAGTTAAGTGGTGTGGTTGGTGGATTGATCACATAGTGATCATAAATCCTAAGTCAAGGTTGACTTAGGTGGTGATTTTCTCCAGATTTGGGTTTTGTAATGACCCACTGCCTTTTTGGGTTGTTTAAGACGTTTGGATTAGCCGTCAGACGTCTGTCCAGACATCTGTATAGAGTGTTGGATGTCTGAAAGTAGAGAACCGTACATTCTTTCTTTTCCGCACGTGCATTGCATCTGTATTCTCCCCTCTCCTCACCCCAAACCCTAACCCTCTATCTATTTAAACCCCCACTTCCCCCCCTACGCCACTCTCTCCATCCCCATCGATCACCACCCTCCTCCCTTCCTCTAGCCGGCCGCTACCTTCCTCCCTTACCTTCCAGCGCAGCGAGAGGAGAGGAAGAAGAGAGAAACGAGATGCGGGGGAGAGGAGAGCTTAAGAGGAGGAGCTCGCGAGGGAGCTGTGAGAGCGTGAGAGGAGCTCGGAGGAGCTCGTGCCTGAGGAGGAGCTCGCAGAGGTGAGCTTCGTGGCCTCCTAAAGTTGCCAGCGTAGCAGCTGCGGGCGGTGCAGAGGGGTTTCACGCGGAGGAGAAGCTCGCGGAGGTTTTGCATACTGGATATTTTTTAGTATCAGGCATCTGGAGCACATCCCAGATGTCTCGAGTAGCAGGACGTCCGGAGCTGAAGCCGGACGTCTGAAAGCATGCTCTGTGCTAAGGTACGTACTTTTGTGCGGTTACAGCCATGCAGGTCTCACTGCAGGGATCTTGTCCAGCCTTTTCTAAGGTCTGTGCATATGTATGCAGGGGGCAGGTCGTTGGAAAGGCATGGGGTGCGCCTTTCGAGGTACTTTTGGACATCTGGACACATCGCCAGACATCTGACCGTACCTCCAGACGATCGGAAGAAGAGTCCGATGTCTGGAACTCACCTCAGACGATTGCGGATGGTTCCAGACGTCCGAGGTAGTTGCAGGGAACCTAGGGTAAGTGTTGACGTCTTTAAGACGTCTACGATTAGACCCAGACGTCTGATTTTGGACAGTGAGTGTTTTTGGTCTGTTTAGGACTCAAACAGAATCTGATTTACGCAAACGAAGTACTAGTCACTTGTATACGATTTTGGACTTGTTTGATATGGTTGGTCAATTGTATAGGTCTCTTGCCAGTCGAATACGCGGGAGCCGTGGAGGCGATGGGATCTGTGATTTGAGTCCTCATTCCTCCCGTATTTGCCAGTAGAGTGGTTTACATTAATATTATGATTTAAATAAATGAACTGCATGTTTAGAATAACTTGAATGAATCTTAGGATGAGAATGAACCCTAGGGCAGAAATAGATGGTTGAGCTATACTCTATACTTGAGAAACATGTAGAACTCTAGGATGAGAATGAACCCTAGGGCAAAAACAGATGGTTGAGTTATACTGTATACTTGAGAAACATGTAAAATCCTAAGATGAGAATTAACCCTAGGGCAGAAATTGGTGGTTCGAGTTATACTGTTTACTTGAGATGCCTATAAAAACTTTAAATGCTAGCAAATGTATTGGTTACTTAGTATGATGTCTTGTTAGTAGAAAATCACGAGTTGCCTATTTTAAGAACAGTACCGGTAATGTAAATAGAGAAATCGGAAAGATTGGGATATGAAATGAAAGCAATATTAACATGAACCCTATGGGGAATTACGAGAGTTCCTGTGGACGGGAAGTGAGCTGATCCTTACGTACGTGTCACCAAGAAGAGCCATTGTCCCTTTTGTGTAGAGGGGTACTAGCTGCCCGTTGGGTTGAGCCCCGGGGTCAGGTCTAGATACTCTACGCCGACTCTGTTTGGTACTGGGGTGAGCTACATAGTGTAGGGAGGGAGTTAGTCGCCCCAGGGGGTCCGGAGATAGGACTAGCCACCCTACACCGACTCTTATTGGGTCCACTGGGCAAATCGGGATAGTCGGATGAGGATATGCAGACTGTGGAGGGGCGAGACCGTTATTCTGTTATGAGAGGGCAAGGTCCTGTACTGTTTCGTGTTGTATCTTTAGGCGTACCTGTTAGCGGAAATGACTGACCGCGTGTCAGTGCAGGATAGCTACCCGTGCATTTATCACTGGTGCCGTAGTCACCGCTACGTCGCGACCGTGACCTCGGGGTGGTTGACTGGGTGTAGGATTACCACGGGGGACTCCCCCGGCCAGGAGAGCACCACGTGTACCTCCTACATCATGGCAAAGACTGCAATTAAGATTGTTTTCATGAAGAACAGGCCAGATCAAGAAATGATCTAATTGAATAAAGGAACAACAAATTAGAAATACTTGGTTGAACCTAAATGAAAATGGATAGTTGTTTAATTGAATAAATTAATTGCTTGTCTTAATTACATGTAAATGGCTAAATTACCACTCTATTCAGCATTCGCTGACTCTAAAAATTTTATAACCTTATTCAGGTCAAGGAGTTGAGCAACTAGCACCATTGGCTGCAGAGGGAGTTGGGTCCAGTCGAGTCCAAACTTAGCTGAGTTTCTTACTGTTTTCTTTAGCTCCTATTGTAGTAGTAAGTATTTTTATTTTATGTAATATTGTTTCAGTACTTTCAGCTGTACTTTTTTCTGTCGTAGTTATGATGGCTTGTAATATCGATAGACTATATCGCTCTGTTTCTCTTACTGTATTTTGATTTATTTCTACTTAGTTAAATCGCATGTGTGGTGATTTATTTCCTACTTTTGGTTATTTCTCTTTGGATGACTAGGTCTTGGGATTAGTTGAGGCGGGCCAGTCTCGGGTTCTGTAGGGATCTGGGATTGGGTCGTAACAAGATGGTATCAGAGTATGGTTGTCTGATGGTTCCACTTGAGTGGACTAATTTAGTGTTTAAGTATTGAATTATTTGGAGCATAATTTGATCTAAGGCATGCTGATAATGACAAAATGTGAAAGCTTTGAATGTATCATTTCATGCATTAATTACTTGAATATTTATTTGAAAGAACTAAGTATTCACTTTAAAGGTAAGGACTTCACATTAAATATAGATTTGAGATGTTACATTGTGGGATTTTTATGTTATCTTGGTAAAATTTAGCAAAAGAATCATTTTTTGGCATCTCTTAATCCCTTCCTTATTTGCCTTAAAATCTCTTTGATTCTTTATGTATCTCTCCCTCAAATGGCAACACTAAATTACGGTAGATGATTGTTTCTTTCCTTCTCTGACTCTCTCGTTCTCTCATTTTCTCATTTAACAAGGAAAGAACGACAAAGAGGGGCAGCTTCCTTAAGAAAAAAAGAAAGAAAAATGGCCTTCATCTCCTTCCCCTTACCTCGTACCCATCCATGACCGTGAGCCTCCGTCGAAATTGCCAACACCCTCATCTTGCACTGTGACCACCATCGCGAGCCACCACCTCACCTTCGTTCTTCTTCCCTCTACCTCTTTGCATGCGTAGAGACCACGTCCACCGCACCGACCACTCATCGCTCTCGGCTCCTATCGCACGCAGCCACTAGCTTGCGCAACAGCCTCGCGTACGCCCGCAGCATTGTAGCCTTCCCTCGCACGCGCAGACCCTCACACACCTGCCCTGCAGCCTTCCTCCTTGCAGCCAACCCCATGCACGGCTGCAGCAGCGTAGCCTTTCCCCGCACGTGCAGGTCCTCACGCGACTGCCCTGCAGCCTTCCTCCTCGCGGCCAGCCTTGCGCATGCCCGCAGCAGCGCAGCCAGCCCTGCACAGACAGAACCATTGCGCCCCCTCCTCTCCTCCATCGTCTTCTCCGTCAACAAACAGAGGAGAACCCAACACCTGTCGGCTTCCACCACTTGCAGCTACCACCTCCGGCCACAAAACTTTGCACCGTTGACTCCATCGATCTTGCCTCACCTTCTCGAGCATAGCCACGCCCTTAGAACCGCCAACGATAGTCCACATGCGTGCGTGGCCAACCCACCGTCGGCGAGCATCTTCCCGCCGTTTGGTTGCCGTCGTCCGCCATTTGTTGTGCAACCACCGCCATCGGATTCCTCTTCGCATCCTCGACCTCCTTCGAGCACGGCAAGCCCGACTGTCCTCTCCTCCATGTGCGTGCGCCGGTAGCCAATCCTCTGTTTTTGACTCCATTAAAAATTACGTTGATTGCCATTGCCAAAGAAGGGGATTTTGATATTGGTTATTTTATTGTGGTAAATTTGTGGGAAGTCCTCTTGTTCTTGGTTATTTGTGTCAATATTGAAGGATTGGAATTACTAGTTAATGTATTTTATTTTCTTTCCTCTCATGATGCGTGGATATCAATGGCAATTTATTTTTCTTGAACATGATTATTGGTGATCTTATTGGTTCTATGTCTCCCTGTGGATACGACCTGAAGTGTGGTATTATTTCAGTATTTTAGTAACTTTGATCGAGGTTTTTTCTACCACATTACATATTGCGACGACATATTTTTCTAACATCATTTGCAAAGTGAAAAACCTCGTGATCAAATGGCGCCGTTGCTGGGGAGGCAACTGACACAATAGATTCACCTGATTTTTATTTCTGATTATTCTGAGTTGCGCATTTATCTGATCATTCTTTATCTTTCTGTGCGAGGAATCTGACAGGGCGAGGTGCGGTAGAGCGACGACATCAACCTTGAGCGACGTTCGCACGTGGGTAAGACGTAGGAGACCTGGATCCCGCTCTTACAGGGGATTCTCCTTCATCGCAGTTTTATTTTTGTCTTCTCGCCCTTGTAGTAATTGGGGCTTATTTTTGGGGGCCTGTCCCCACATTCTTTTGAGGCTAGGGCTATATTTTTTTTCTGTGTAAAAGTTAAATTTCTGCTTGCTTGCCTCTAAAACAAACAAAAGAAAATATCGAGCTGCCTGCTTAGGAGTTGCATACCCATAGGTGTCGCATTTAGAGGTGATTGAGCAGCATACTAGATCTTTTCTCTGCATTGCGTACATCATTGCACGAAGATTGCTGGAGATAGGTATACCTTTCTAATTTTGCATCCAGCTCCTGTCCATGCATTTGCATTTGGATTAAAATTTAAGACCATCAAATTGATTGAATTTACTAATTCAGTGGTCACCTAATTGCAATTGGGACTGCTAATCAGATTTGACCTTAAAACCAAATCACACTTGATCTGATTCAAAGGGACTTGTCTGCGTTTTCAAAATAAAAATGATTTGTGGTGTGATGCACACGTCTGGCACTAAGCACACACATTAGGCACTGCACTAAGGCTTGATCCCTTAAGGCTATAGGCATCGATCTCTTTATCGGTGCAGACCCTCCTATCGTGCTTTGTGGTGGTGGTACTATCTTTTGACCAAGTGGTTTGATACTTCACGGAGGGGGACACCCCTTAAAGAACAAAAGGGTAGTTAAGAGGCACCGTACACGCATCGCCTCAAAGGAAGGGTTCGCCCTACTTGCATCCCTTTGTTCATCCTTGGAGTAACTTCTCACTTGATCACTTGGGAGTATCATCTAAGCAAAGTATAGGTCCTAGGGCACTCGAAGGTTGAATTAGGTCGCGTAATTGCAGTGAATAACTTGTTTGGCCATCTATATCAACCAATTCTACCTCAACAACAAAGAAGGTCAAGATCTTAAATCATCACCCCTTTTATACCACTTACGTGGGAATGGAGGGATAACGCTTTGACCTTTTGACCTATCTTTGGAGTAGAGGTTTCACTTAATCAATAAGAACTTGAATTATGATTGCTATTGTATGCTTGGTAGACACTCTCTTGAGGGCAGTCTAGTGTTTGATCCTGAACTCGAGAGAATTTTTAGGAGAGCCCACCAAGGAGAGAAAAGAGAAGACATGGCTGATCAAGGAGCAAATCAACAAAGAACCCTAAGGGACTATTTTATTCCAACCAACCAACCCGCTCAAGCACTAAGACGACCGGCAGGGGATAATCCATATGAAATCAAGAGTAGTACCATATCTTTGTTGCCCTTCTTTTATGGTACTACTAGGGAGGACCCTTACCGGCATTTAGAGGAATTCACCGAGGTTTGCTCTACGGTGAAACTTCAGAACTTTATTGATGAAGCTCTGATGGGAACCCTCTTCCCCTTCTTCCTTAAGGACAAGGAAAAACACTGGTATCACACCTTGGACGCAAGGGTGAATGATTGGAACACCCTTAAGGGAGAATTCTTGAAAAAATACTTCCCTATGAGCAAAACCAACCACTTCAGGAGGGAAATCATGGGTTTTACTCAATTAGATGGGGAACACTTCCATGAGACTTGGGAGCGATTCAATGATCTGATTCGACTATGCCCCCACCATCAAGTGCCTAAATGGTAGTTGGTAGAAAGGTTTTATATTGGACTATCTGATAGGCATAGGCAAATCGTGGATGCTGCTTGTGCCAGAACCTTTCTCACCAAAATGGAGGATGAGGCTTGGATATTATTTGAGTCACTGAGCGACAATTCTATCCACTTGACGTCAGCTTATCAAGATAGGAAACCATCCATCCTCCAAAGGAAAGTTGAAGCTAGTGAAGCTGGGGCATCTCAGAATTTGGCTTTTCAGATACAATTGTTGAACCAGAACTTTGAAAGACTCATGACTAACCCACACACTGTCCCACAAATTTCTTTCCAAGTCCAGACTCCTTCTGAATGCTCCATTTGCCAAAGCACTCTTCACGCCACTGTTGAGTGCCATTTGGCTAATCAATTTCCCGATTTAGTACAGGTAGACCTGAATGCTGCTCAAGGGTTTCGTCCACCGCCCAGGAACAATCCATTTGGAAAGACCTACAATCTTGGATGGAGAAACCATCCTAATTTCTCTTGGAAGCAAGGTGATGCTTCAAATTCGGGGAATGTAAGAACCCAACCCACCCAACCCTTTTAGGCACAACAATTCCAGTCTCCTCAGCCTAACAATTCTGAGATGGACAATCTGAAAGCGATGATGAAGGCCATGCAAGAAACTCAAAGTATGATCATTCAATCTCAGAATAAAGCTATCCAAGAAATGCAATAAGCTATCCAAGAAATGCAATTTCAAATTGGCCATCTTGTTGAGGCTGTTAGACAACACGACCCTGGGAAATTGCCCAGCTCATCCGAGGAGAACCCAAGGGGTAAAGGGCCCTTCATAAGGGAGCACACTAAGGTTGTGACCGTTTTGAGGAGTGGTAAGCAACTCTCCAAACCTGAACTCGCTCCTACGGTCACCCCTCCTACCACTCCAACCAGCACCTACACATCCACCAGGGAAGAACTACTCAACCCTTCCTCGCTTGAAATCACCCATCCGGAGGAGGTTGTTTCCGTTCCACCCTTATCTCGCCATGACAACCCCTCCACTCAGAGGCTGAGAGTGCCTTTTCCTGAGCGCTTATCCACCCCTGCAACACCTATTGATGGCTCATCTAGAGCCAATGATAGGATGGATGAAATAATGGAAACATTCAAGCAAGTTCACATTAACTTGCCTCTTTTGGATGCTATCAAGCAAATACTATCCTATGCTAAATTTCTAAAGGACCTGTGCACCCAGAAGAGGAAATCTAGGAAACAGGTCCAGGCTAAAGGTCGTTTTGCCCGACCTAGTTAGCTCGGTCCTACAGCAAGGTATACCCCCAAGATGGACCCAGGAGCCCCGTATATTTCTGTGGTCATTGGAGACCAACGCATCGATGAGGCTCTCCTAGATCTAGGCGTAGGGGTTAATATATTGCTGAGCTCTGTTTATGAGCTATTAGGAGGAGGTGATTTGAAGCGTAGTCCTGTAATCCTCCAAGTAGCTGATAGATCGCTGAAGACACCATGTGGGCTCTTAGAAGATGTCTTGGTGAGAATAGAGGACTTCTTCTTTCCCGTTGACTTTTTGATATTAGACATTGACCATTCCAACATGCCCACCAAACCCTCAATTATACTGGAGCATCCCTTTTTGGCTACAGCCAATGCATCGATCAATTGCAAATCAGGGGCACTCAAGATGGGCTTTGGGAACTGAAAGATCCAGCTCAATGTGTTTGAGGCCTATAAACAACCAGGATTAGAAGATTGTTCCCAAATTGAGGTGATCGATGAGATTATCGAGGAGACAACACCAGTTCTTTTGTGTGATGATCCTCTCCAAATGGTTATTTCCAAGGATCGCACTTCGAATTTTGAAGGAGGGGAAGATATGCCTGAATTAGAAGAGCTGTTGGGTGTCAAAGTCGAGTCCCTCTCCCTACTATGGACAATCAAGGTAGATCCGCTACCAGAGGTGGGGACATCGAATATAATTCCCTCGATTCAGAAAGCTTCTGAATTGGAGCTTAAACCATTTCCTGAGACCCTCAAATATGTCTTCCTTGGGCCCAATGATACGCTCCCTGTCATCATCTCTACTGCTCTATCTGAGATGCAGAAGGGAGCATTAATTGAATGCCTAAAATGGCACAAGGAAGCCATTGCTTGGACTATGGCTGATATCAAAGGGGTTGACTCAACTCTCTGCATGCATCACATTTACACAGATGACTCTGTGAAACCTTTCAGAGATATGCAGAGGCGGTTAAATCCCAACATGCGGGAAGTGGTGAAAAAGGAAATTTTAAAATGGTTGGATGCGGGGATAATTTACCCCATTTCTAATAGTAAATGGGTCAGTCCTCTTCACGTGGTGCCCAAAAAGCGGGATTTACGGTGGAGACTAATGAGAAAGGGGAGCACGTCACCACCAGACCCACAACAGGTTGGAGGGTATGTATCGATTACCGCCGCTTAAACACCGGTACCCAGAAAGACCACTTTCCTTTGCCATTTATTGATCAGATACTGGAAAAGTTAGTAGGGAATAAATACTTCTGCTTTCTCGATGGATATTCTGGGTACAATCAGATTGCCGTCTTTCCGGACGACCAGGAGCGCACGACTTTTATAAGTCCTTATGGCACATTTGCCTTCCGCTGAATGCCATTTGGACTATGTAATGCTCTAGGAACATTTCAGCGGTGTATGATGTCCATCTTTTTGGACATGATTGACGAGTTCGTTGAGGTTTTCATGGATGATTTTTCCATATACGGCTCGCTGTTTGACCACTGTCTCTCACATTTAGAAAAAGTTCTCACCCGCTGTGAGGAGACAGGAATGGTGCTTAGTTGGGAGAAAAGCCATTTTATGGTTCAACAAGGCATTGTTCTTGGGCATGTAGTGTCTGAGCGAGGTTTAGAAGTGGACAAGGCTAAGGTTGAGTCCATTTCTAAGCTTCCACTGCCCACCAATGTCAAGCAGATTCGTTCATTCTTAGGCCATGCTGGCTTTTATAGGTGTTTCATTAAAGACTTTAGCAAGAATTCTAGGCCACTTTGCGACCTACTGGAGGATACTCCATTTTTGATGTAAAGTGTGCCAAAGCCTTCCAATTTTTGAATGAGGCCCTCATAACCGCGCCGATCCTATAAGCACCTGATTGGACCCTCCCATTTGAGTTAATGTGTGATGCCTCTGATCTTGCTGTGGGTGCGGTCCTTGGTCAATGGGTTGATAAAAGGCCTCATGTGCTATACTATGCAAGTAAGACTCTTACGGATCCATAGCAAAACTGCACTGTGACAGAAAAAGAACTTCTTGCGGTAGTATTTGTTTTGGAAAAGTTTAGGTCTTATCTTCTGGGATCCAAGGTTGTGGTTTACACTGTTCACTTAGCCTTAAAACATTTTCTCACAAAGGACACCAAACCTAGGCTGATTCGTTGGATTCTATTATTACAAGAGTTCGACCTTGATATCCGTGACAAGAAAGGGGTCGAAAATGTTGTTGCAGATCATTTGTCTAGGATCCCAGTTGAGGATTCAACCCCGTCAGGAGACATTTGTGACATCTTTCTTGACGAAACGGTAATGGCGGTACAACCTTCAACACCGTGGTATGCTGATGTTTGCAACTACTTGGTCACTGGTGAAACCCCTAGTATGTGGAATAAGCATAAGCGAGACAGATTTCTCGCTAGCATCAAGTATTATCATTGGTAGGACCCGAAGCTCTTTAGAATAGGTTGTGATCAAGTGTTAGGGAGATGTGTCCCGGAAGAGGAGCAACAGAGTGTCTTGAATTTTTGCCACACATTACACTGCGGAGGACACTTTAATGTTAAGAAGACTGCGTATAAGGTTCTCCAGTCTGGTTTCTGGTGGCCTTCACTTTTCAAAGACACACACCTTTGTGGAGGCTTATCTTCATTGTCAACAAACTGGAACTATTGGCAAGAGAGATGAGATGCCCCAACAACCCATTCTTCCGGTCGAGATATTCGACGTTTGGGGCATAGATTTCATGGGTCCTTTTCCATCATCTCATGGCTTTGAATATATCCTCGTGGCAGTTGATTGTGTTAAAGTGGATAGAAGCTATTCCGACAAGGACCAATGATCACTCCGTGGTCCTACCTTTCGTTAAGGCCAATATCATTTCCCGATTTGGCTGCCCTAGGACGGTCATTAGTGATGGGAGACCTCATTTCAGGAATGCACACTTCTCCCATCTCCTCAAAAGTCTTGGTGTCACCCACAAGGTGGCCACTTCATATCATCTGCAGACGAGTGGACAGGTTGAAGTGTCAAATAGGGAGATCAAACAAATTCTGGAAAAAAACTGTAAGACCCGACAGGAAAGATTGGTCGAACAAACTAGATGACGCTCTATAGGCTTACAGAACGGCCTATATGACCCCCTTGGGTATGTCTCCCTTCCGTATAGTGTATGGCAAAGCGTGCCATTTGCCTGTTGAGATTGAGCATAGAGCTTATTGGGCTATTAAGAATGTCAACATGGATCTAGAACACGTAGGCAAGGCACGCTTATTAGAATTGACCGAGCTTGAAGAATTGAGGAATGAGGCTTATGGCACTGCTCAAGCTTATAAGGAGCGCACTAAGGTCTTTCACAATAAACACATCCTCCGCAAAACCTTTGAGCCCCACCAAGTATGGCTTTTCAGTTCCAGACTCAAGCTTTTCCCTGGGAAACTGAAGTCTCGTTGGGATGGGCCGTACACTGTCACGCAGGTGTTCCCGCATGGTGCAGTTGAAATTCAGAATCCCTCATCTGGTGAGACATTCAAGGTAAATGGCCAGTGCTTGAAACCTTATGTTACACTTTTTGATGACCAGGTAATAGACACCTACAGATTGGAGGAGCCTTAGCTCTAACTACTCGCCACCTCAAGTTGTCTTTCCTTATTTTGGCTTTCCAATGCGGACATTGTTAGATCTAGGCATGGGAGGTATAACCTGGGGTTGTTTATAGCATTTATACATATTCTGCATGCATAATTAGGACCTTAGTTTTGTCTTTCAAAAAAAAAAACAGAGAGAAGAAGAAGAGAGATGAAAAGGAAAGAGCCTGAAGAAAAAGATAGGCAAGGAAAAATCATGTTAGTCCCAGCATGTGATTATGAAAGAGTCACCTAATTTTCAGGCTGGATTGGATGATGAATTAAGTCCTAAAGTACTAAAGAAAATGAGATAAGTGAGGGATACCGACTTTAGACCTTCTGGGTCTATTTTAGGGCTTAAACACTCACGTATTTGTTAAGATATGGACTATTCTTCAAAAGGTTGAGGGAGTTGCGAGGCTGATGTATTAAGTCTAAGGTTTAGGGAGTATTTGACCCCGTTGCCTGCCCTTTGGTTTGCTGAACTTGGTAACTTGAGCACTCAAAAATCACACACTGGTCTGGTTCAGTGCGCATAACAAAGAATAATACTAAAAAGTATCTGTTCTGTAAATGTTTTCCCGAAAAGTTGACTTAGGAGTGGTTTGAAGACACAAGTTGATTGGATGAGTTCATGGCACGGAGAGGAGGAATGTAAAATAAACCCCTCGAAGATGCGTTATAACATATCATATCCTCAATGCTTGTCTCTTAGGATATCTAAATATCCTACTGGGGGCACAGAAGCATCTTGTGCTGGTTTAGATGCCGTGGGTAGCATTATCCTGAAATGTCGATTTCCAGGGTCTGAATTTAGCTACAGAATGCCATGGGCGGCACTATCCTGAAGTGTCGAAAGCAAGGATTTTGGGGGTTGCCATGGGCAGTGCTATCTCGAAGCATCGATTGCCAGGGACCCTGTGAGGATTGATGGTGGGGACAAGAAATCTGATACAGATCGTGTTTAGAGTCAATCCAATGTTAAGTCTAGGGGAATTTAAAAAGAAAGAGAGAACTCTCAAAATAATATTTCTCCCTCTTACTAAAAATGCACTGGCAAAACTGAACCTAACCGTTCTGCACATATGCACGGGTGTTTTAACCGCTGGGGTCAATGAACCTCTGGGCAGTTTTTGCGGGCCTTAGAAACCTTCGCGGTAGACTCAAGACTGAGGCTGGTCAGGTTCGTATCTTGGCTGGTACTTGAGTACCTTTAGGCTATAGTTGGTATTTCAATTTAATTTCTAGAGTATGGTACGATAAGGCATCCTGACGGTAAAATCTGGCCTGGAGACCTGGTTTGATTCATATGATTTTGCTCAGGACTAGCAAAACTTAGGCATGGGGGTATTTGATGGATCCACTTGAGTGGATTAATTTAGTGCTTAAGTATTGAATTATTTGGAGCATAATTTGATCTAAGGTATGCTGATAATGACAAAATGTGAAAGCTTTGAATGTATCATTTCATGCATTAATTACTTGAATATTTATGTGAAAGAACTGAGTATTCACTTTAAAGGTAAGGACTTCACATCAAATATAGATTTGAGATGTTACATTGTGGGACTTTTATGTTATCTTAGTAAAATTTGACAAAAGAATCATTTTTTGGCATCTCTTAATCCCTTCCTTATTTGCCTTAAAATCTCTTTGATTCTTTATATCTCTCTCCCTCAAATGGCAACACTAAATCATGGTAGATGATTGTTTCTTTCCTTCTTTGACTCTCTCTTGTTCTCTCATTTTCTCATTTAACAGGGAAGGAACGACAAAGAGGGGCAGCTTCACAGACAAAAAAAGAAAGAAAGAAAAATAGCCTCCATCTCCTTCCCCTCACCGTGCGCCCATCCATGATCACGAGCCTCCGTCGACACCGCCAACACCCTCACCTTGCACCGTGACCACCACCGCGAGCCACCACCTCACCTTCGTTCTTCTTCCCTCTACCTCTCTGCATGCGCAGAGACCACGTCCACCGCGCCGACCACTCATCGCTCTCAGCTCCTACCGTGCACAGACACTAGCGTACGCAATAGCCCCGCGCATGCCTGCAGCAGCGTAGCCTTCCCCTGCGCGCGCAGGCCCTCATTCGCCTGCCCTGTAGCCTTCCTCCTTGTGGCCAGCTTCGCACACGCCCGCAGCAGTGCAACCAGCCCCTCGCAGAGAGAACCATCGCTCCCCCTCGTCTCCATCGTCTTCTTCGTCAACCAACAGAGGAGAACCCAACACCCGCCGGCTTCCACCACTTGCAGCCGCCACCTCCGGCCACGAAACTTTGCACCGTTGACTCCATTGATCTCGCCTCACCTTCTCGAGCACAGCCACGCCCTCAGAACCGCCAACGATAGTCCACGTGTGTGCGTGCCTAACCCACCGTCGGTGAGCATCTTCCCGCTGTTCGGTTGCCGTCGTCCGCCATTTGTCGTACAACCACTACCATCGGATTCCTCTCCGCATCCTCGACCTCCTTCGAGCACGGCAAGCTCGATTGTCCTCTCCACGTGCGTGCGCCGGTAGCCAATCCTCTGTTTTTGACTCCATTAAAAATTACATTAATTGCCATTGCCAAAGAAGGGGATTTTAATATTGGTTATTTTATTGTGGTAAATTTGTGGGAAGCCCTCTTGTTCTTGGTTATTTGTGTCAATATTGAAGGATTGGAATTACTAGTTAATGTATTTTGTTTTCTTTCCTCTCATGATGCATGGATATCAATGGCAATTTATTTTTCTTGAACATGATTATTGGTGATCTTATTGGTTCTATGTCTCCCTGTGGATACGACCTGAAGTGTGGTATTATTTCAGTATTTTAGTAACTTTGATCGAGGTTTTTTCTACCACATTACATATTGCGACGACATATTTTTCTAACATCATTTGCAAAGCAAAAAACCTCCCGATCATCGTCCCGAGAAATGAAATAAATGGTTTGAGAACTGGTCACTTACATGCATGTAACTAGGATAACTATCACAACGTATCGCTTTGATCTTCGCTTCGAATCTTATCTTTTGACGTAATCTGTTATCATTGATAGTTTGTGCTTCTTTTCCTATGTCTCCTTGTAAGAGATGCCTCGTCGGAGAGTTCTTAAGGCAGTCCCCGAACGTGGCCGTGGGCGGGATCGAAGAGGCGGACGTGTCGGACCTGAAGTACTAGCCGACTCACCTCTCCTTCCGGGCATTCAGCCCTGAATGGCCCATGATCTCACCCAGATGATCCGAGATATCATACGGGATGAGCTCTAGCGGCCTCCTCGGTCACCCCTTCCTGAGGACGTAGAGGGAGAGTTCTCCATGGGGTAGGGGAATCGCCACAGCGCCATACGAGCTGGAGGGGGAGGGGGTGATCTTCCACCACCCCCACCACTGTTAAACACTTTTGAGCACGAGCCTTCCATGTTAGGAGGCGTACTTGTTCCATAGTTGCAGCTCCGCCACGATCTTTTCGGCCAGTTCCGAAAGTTGAAGCCCCCCTCCTTCAAGGGGATGAGAGCTTGTCTGAGGCAGAGGACTAGTTGGAGCAGATAGAGAAGGTGTTCGACACCCTCTGCCCTCCTGCAGAGTGCCACGTGTTCTTTGCCACGTATAGCTGTAGAGTGTAGTCCATAGGTGGTGGTGGGTAGTAGGAAGACAGGAAGGGAGAGTCAACGTGGAATCAGTTCGTGACTCTCTTCTGTGAGTATTACTTCCCGCAGACTTGGCAGGACCAGAGGAGGCGGGAGTTCCATACTCTCCGTCAGGGGTCGATAACAGTTAGCGCGTACCGCACATGTTTCCTGGAACTATCACGCTTCGCTCGACAGTTGCGTCTACTGAGGAGGAGCGCCTGTGAAGGTTTACTGAGGAGCTTTGACCGGCGATTCAGGGGTATGTGAAACCCTTGAAGTTGTCAACTTTCTCTTGTGTGGTTGAGGCGGCCATGACTTATGAGGAGATCAACTCGGTCATGCGAGGCACTGACGGTGGACGGAAGAGGCCCTACCAGCCCGAGTACTCATAGGGCCATCAAGAGAGGCACACGGTGGTCGCAGGAGAGCAGTCTTGTTCTGTGGGGCCATCAACGACATTTGGGAACCCCAGACAGGGACCAGCTGCCAGCACCGGACCCTCACCCAGCCACTAGTAGAGACCGACTGGAGGAGGTCGTGTTCCTCTCTGCTACAAGTGTGGCCAGCTGGGCCACATCAGGAGGGACTGTCCATCTAGTGTCGGAGTACAACAGATGCTCCCCGCACTGAGTGCTGGAGGCCGAACTGACGGCCACGACCACCAGGCACGTGGAGGATAGCAGCCACGAGGAGGGTACCGACCAGCTGCTGCCCGCTCGACCTAGAGCGTGGTCACTTCGTCTGCACCTAGGACTGAGGGTTGCATTAATGCCCTAACACATAGAGATGCCAGGGCTTCAGGATCTGTGGTGGCAGGTATGGTTACTGTTTATGGTAGATTAGTTTATGTTCTTTTTTTATTCTGGTGCACATTCATTTATCTCGAGTTTTGCCGTCAGTTGGGATCGGGCAGTGTACTGTCAGAGGTTCCATTTCTGATTAGAGGGCCAGGTGGACAGTTGTTCGTAGTAGAGGTCTTTAGAGACTGCGAGGTCGTTGTAGGGTGACATAGTCTTCCCACTGACCTGACTGTGATCCCGATGGAAGACTTTGGCGTGATTTTAGGGATGGACTGGCTGTTTGCCTATCACGCCTTGGTGGACTGTTTTGGGAGGAAGATCGTCTTTTTCATACAAGAGTTGTCTCCCCTTGAGTTTCACGGCCAGCCAGTGGACGGAGGTTTTAGGTACATCTCCGCGCTTCGAGCAGCGAAGCTTTTGGGTTAGGAGTGTGAGGGCTTCTTGGCTAATGTTGAAGCTGAGCTTACCGTCATGGTCGACTTTTCAGAGTATTCCGGTGGTATACGAGTACCCCGATGTTTTCCCAGAGGAGTTGCCAGGATTATCGCCTGAGCGTGAGATCGAGTTTAAGATCTCGTTAGTATCGAGGACCAGGCCCATTTCTACTGCACCTTACAGGATGGCCGCTTGAGCAGCGAGAGCTCTAGTCACAGTTACAGGACCTATTGGAGAAGAGTTTTGTGAGGCCCAGTGCGTCCTTTTGGGGAGCCCCGTGTTGTTTGTGGACAGTATCCTGTGACTTTGTGTCGACTACCGACAGCTGAATCGGGTCACCGTCAAGAACAAGTACCTACTGCCTCGTATTGACAACCTCTTTGACCTGTTGAGAGATGCCACAATATTCTCTAATATATATTTGAGGTTAGGTTACCACTAGTTGAGGATCAAGGAGATCGACGTCTCCAAGATAGCTTTCCGTACACGGTACGAGCATTACGATCTCTTGGTCATGCTGTTTGGGTTAACCAACGCCCTCGCTGCTTTCATGGATATGATGAACCATGTTTTTAGATCGTAGTTACACCAATTTGTGGTGGTGTTCATCGACGACGTCCTAGTCTACTCACGGGATCAGGCACAGTATGGACAACATTTACGTATGGTCTTGGATACCTTGAGACGACACAGGCTATATGCTAATTACAGTAAGTGTGAGTTTTGGCTAAGACATGTGACTTTCTTGGGCCACGTGATATCGGGAGACGGATTGGCTGTGGATACAGCTAAGGTTGAGTTCGTGCTCAGGTGGGAGAGACCACGCATAGTGACAGAGGTACGCAGTTTTCTGGGACTGGTAGGCTACTATCGGCGGTTTATCAGAGGGTTCTCTTAGATCGCGCGTCTTATGACTCAATTGACCCGGAAGGACGTGCCCTTTTCCTAGACCAATGAGTATGAGGTGTGTTTTCAGGAGTTGGAGAGACTGACTTTAGCTTCTATACTTACCATTCCAGACAGTAATGGTGGGTTCGTGGTTTAAACCAACGCATCTTTGTAGGGGTTGGGTGGTGTACTCATGCAGAGGGTCACATTGTTGCTTACGTTTCGCGGTAACTAAAGCCTCATGAGCATAATTATCCCACCCATGACTTAGAGCTGGCTGCAGTTTTTGTGCTGAAAATATGGAGGCACTACCTGTATGGTGAGACATTCGAGATCTTCACAGATCACAAGAGCTTCAGGTACCTATTTGACAAGAAGGAGCTCAACCTGAAACAGAGGCTTTGGTTAGAGCTCCTGAAGGATTATGACTGTAGCATCTCCTACCACCTAGGGAAGGCCAATGTGGTGGCTGACGCCTTGAGCCGAAAGGCACCTGCCCACTTGGCCAGCTTGCAAGCATAGAGTTGGAGACTCAGAGGAGGTGGGCAGTTGGCAACCCCGGGAGTCACAGGGGTATTGTGGGGCAGTGACAGTGGCGTGACAGGCGCGACCAGAGCTAATAAACCGCATTATTGCAGGACAGATGGCCGATCCGTACTTACAGACACTGCGAGACAGGGTGCTGACTGGGCACCCAGGAGACTTTTCCTTCTCAGACGAGATACTACGCATAAGGGGACACCTATGCATTCCTAGAGACGAGTTGAGAGAGTTCCTGATCGAGATGCATGGGTCCCGGTTCACCATACATCCCGGGAATATAAAGATGTACCATGATTTGCGACGCGACTTCTGGTGGAGAGTGAAGAAGGATGTTGGTGAATTTGTCCAGCAGTGCTTGGTATGTCAGCAGGTGAAGGCCGAGCACCAGAGGCCTGCAGGACCTTTACAGCCACTTCCTTTGCCAGAGTGGAAGTGGGAGAGCATTACCATAGATTTAGTGGTGGGTCTACCAGTTACCAACGGGGACACGACGTAGTTTGGGTAATAGTAGACCGGTTGACGAAGACGGCACGGTTCCTACCAATTCGAGTCACTTTTGGGCCAACACAACTAGCAGAGTGATACGTCAGAGATGTGGTGCGTCTGCACGGAATCCCTCACGAGATTGTATCCGATAGGGATATTCATTTCACTTCCCAGTTCTGGGCAGAGTTTCAGCAGGCATTGGGAACCCATTTGAGATTCAGCACCGCATACCACCCCCAGATTGACAGGCAATCAGAGCACACCTTACAGACACTCGAGGACATCCTACATGCTTGTATACTAGACTAGAGAGGCTCCTGGGAGGAGCATTTGCCTTTGTCAGAGTTTGCATACAATAATAGCTATCATTCGAGCATCGGCATGGCACCTTATGAGGTCCTATACTGACGAAGGTGCACTGCACCCTTGAGTTGGGTCGAGGTGGGGACCAAGTGGGAGGTTGGCCTCAGGCTGATCCGCATTGTTAGGAGGTGAGAGTAGATTCATAGGCGACTCCTTACTATCAAGAACAAAAGAGCTACGCCGATAGAAAACACAGGGAGGTATAGTTTGAGGTTGGGGATCACGTCTTTCTCCGTGTTTCACCCATGAAGGGCTTGCAGCGTTTTGGAGTGAAAGGGAAGCTTGCGCCAAGGTTTATGGACCTTTTGAGGTTTTGGAGCGGGTTGGACCTGTTGCTTACTGACTTGCCTTTCCTCCCTAGCTCTCTGGAGTGTATGACATGTTCTACGTGTCCAACCTCAGGAAGTACGTCGTCGATCCCAGCCACGTTCTGAGCCACGAGAGCGTCGAGGTGGGAGACGATCTGACCTATCTCGAGAGGCCAGTACAGATATAAGACAGAGCCATCCGGAGTCTGAGACGGAAGTAGGTATCATTAGTGAAAGTCCTATGGAGAAGCCAATGATACGAGGAGGCCACTTAGGAACTTGAGGCGGTAATGCAAAAACAGTACCCGTAGCTTTTTGAAGGTACGTTGTCTCAGACCTACTTTGATCATCTTTAAGTTTTGTACTTTCACACTACTTTTTCGCACCTTGGCTCAAGTTTTGGGGATGAAACTTCCTTTAAGTTTGTTATGTTGAAATGACGTGCTGCCTTTTTGGGTTGTTTAAGAAGTCTGGATTAGCTATCAGGCGTCTATTCAGACGTCTGGACAGAGTGTTGAACGTTTGGAAGTAGAGAACCGTAACTTCCTCTTTCGTGCGCGTGCTGCACGCGTATTCTCCCCTCTCACCCCAAACCCTAACCCTCTATCTATTTAAACCTCCACTTCCCCCCCACGCCACTCTCTCCATCCCCACCGATCACCACCTTCCTTCCTCCAGCCGTTTGCCACCTTCCTCCCTTACCTTCTAACGTGGCGAGAGGAGAGGAAGAAGAGAGGGAAACGGGACACGGGGGAGGAGAGGAGAGCTCGAGAGGAGCTCGCGAGGGAGCTGCAAGAGTGTGAGAGGAGCTCGGAGGAGCTCATGCTCGAGGAGGAGCTCGCGGAGGTGAGCTTCGCAACCTCCTGAAGTTGCTGCAGGCGGTGCGGAGGGGTTTCGCGTGGAGAAGCTCACAGAGGTTCTGCATATTGGATATTTTTCAGTATCAGACGTTTGAGGCATGTCCTAGACGTTTGGAGTAGCAGAAGGACATCCAGAGCTGAAGCCGGATGTTTGAAAGCATGTTCTGTGCCAAGGTATGTGCTTTTGTGCGGTTACGACCATGCAAGCCTCACTGTAGGGATCTTGTCCGACCTTTTCTGAGGTCTGTGCATACGTACGTAGGGGGCAGACCATTGGAAAGGCGTAGGGTGCGCCCTTCGAGGTGCTTTTGGACGTCTGAACACATCGCTCGACGTCTGACCGTACCTCTAGATGACCGGAAGAAGAGTTCAACGTCTAGAACTCACCTCAGACGATCGCGGAGGGGTCCGGATGTCCGAGGTAGCTGCAGGGAACATAGGGTAAGTGTTAACGTCTTTCTAGACATCTGGGATTAGATCCAGACGTCTGATTTTGGACAGTGAGTGTTTTTGGCCCATTTAGGGTCCAAACGGAATCGGATTTCCGCAAACGAAGTATCATTGTTTTTTGCTTGAGTTTCTGTACGAGTTAGTCACTTGTATACGATTTTGGACTCATTTGATGTGGTTGGTCAATTGTATAGGTCTCCTGCCAGTCTAGTACGTGGGAGCCGCGGAGGCAACATGATTTGCGATTCGAGCCTCCATTCCTCCCGTATTTGCTGGTAGAGCGGTTTACATTAATATTATGATTTAAATAAATGAACTGCATGTTTAGAATAACTTGAATGAATCATAGGATGAGAATGAATCATAGGGCAAAAACAGATGGTTGAGCTATTCTGTATAGTTGAAAAACATATAGAGGCCTAGGATGAGAATGAACCCTAAGGCAGAAACAGATGGTTGAGTTATACTGTATACTTGAGAAACATGTAGAACCCTATGATGAGAATGAACCCTAGGACAAAAACAGGTGGTTCGAGCTATACTGTTTACTTGAGATGCCTGTAAAAACTTTAAATGCTAGCAAATGTACTGGTTACTTAGTATGATATCTTGTCAGTAGAAAATCATGAGCTGCCTATTTTAAGAATGGAACCGGTAGTGTAAATATAGAAATCGGAAAGACTGGAATTTGAAATGAAGGGAATATCAACATGAACCCTACAGGGAATTAGGAGAGTTCCTGTAGACGGGAAGTGAGCTAACCCTTATGTACGTGGTACCAAGGAGAGCCATTGTCCCTTTTGTGTAGAGGGGTACTAGCTGCCTGTTGGGTTGAGCCCCGGAGTCAGGCCTAGACACTCTACACCGACTTTGTTTGGCCCTCGTGTACGTGGTACCAGGGTGAGCTACTTAGTATAAGGAGGGAGCTAACCACCTTAGGGTACCCGGGGATTGGACTAGCCACCCTGCATCGACTCTTGTTAGGCCCACTAGGTAAATCGAGATAGTCAGATGAGGGTACGCGGACTGTGGAGGGGTAAGACCCCTGTTCTGTAGTGAGAGGGCAAGGTCCTATACTGTTTCGTGCTGTACCTTTAGGCGTACCCGCTATCGGAAACGATTGACCGTGTGTCAGTGTGGGATAGCTACACGTGCGTTTATCATGCGTGCCGTAGTCACTTCTACATCGTGACCGTGACCTTGGGGTAGTTGACTGGGTGTAGGATTATCACGGGAGACTCTCCCGGCTATGATAGCACCACGTGTACCTCCTATATCATGGAAAAGACTGTAATCAAGATCATTTCCGTGAGGAACAGGCAACTTCAAGAAATGATCTAAGTGAATAAAGGAACAACAAATTAGAAGTACTTAGTTGAACCTAAATGAAAATGGATATTTTAATTGCATAAATTAATTGCTTGTCTTAATTACATGTAGATGGCTAAACTATGACTCTACTCAGTGTTCGTTGACTTCGAAAATTTTATAACCTTGTTCATGTCAGGGAGTTGAGTAGCCAGCACCACCGGTTGAAGAGGGAGTTGGGCCCAGTCGGATCTAGCCTTAGCTGCGTTTACTGTTTTCCTTAGCTCCTGTTGTAGCGATAAGTATTTTTGTTTTATGTAATACTGTTTTAGTATTTTCAATTGTACTTTTCTCTGTCGTAGTTGTGATGGCCTGTAATATGATAGACTCTATCGCTCTGTTTCTCTTACTATTTTTTGATTTATTTCTGCTTATTTACATCGCATGTGTGGTCGTGATTTATTTTCTACTTTTGGTTATTTCTCGTTGGACGACTAGGTCTTGGGATTAGTTGAGGCAGGTCGATCTCGGGTCCTGTAAGGATTTGGGATTGGGTCGTGACAAGTTTCCTCCAAAAAAATCTGTGTTCATTGTGTGATTGAATTTTTATTTCTATATTATATTTTAATTTCACTATTCACCTCCCTTTAGTGTAATTTCAATTGGTATCGAAGTTAGGTTGTTGTGCAACTTGGAGTAATTTCCACGGGAAAAGGATCGATGGAGGGAAGGGCCATTGCCATCGGCAGGACGAAGGGACAATCCACCACTTGTTCACCACTCTTCGAAAGGAGCAATTACGCATATTAGAAGCTCTGGATGAAGATGTGGCTGCAAACTAATGACTTCTCCATTTGGGAGAAGTGCGAGACTCAATACAAGTTCCCTGAGAAGCCGCAGATGGGATATAACATTGAGCAAATCCACCATCTCAACCTCAATGCTAAGGCGATGAACTCGCTGTATTACGTCCTTAGCTCAGAGGGGTTCAACCACATAAGTTAATGTCAAACCTCCTATGAGATTTGGAGGACTCTTGAGGTAACCCACGATAGTACATCTAAAGTTAAGACTTCAAAAAATAATTTTTTGCCTTAGGAATTAGAAGCCTTCACCATGAAGGAAAATGAGAGACATAGAGATATGTACACCCAATTTATGTTAATCGTGAATAACCTCAAGTTTCTAGGAAAGATGTTCATCAAAGGAGACCTTCAAGCCAAGCTCCTTTACTCCCTTGGACCAAAATGGGAGCAAAACGTGATAGTCATATAAGAAGCCAATCAAGTAGAGGATCTAAACATGGATGATCTACTTGGGAATTTGATGGCTTATGAGATCGAGATGGACCAAAGGTGAAAATCCTTCACACTCGAGCTAAAGAAGATGACCTTGGATTTCAAAGCAACTTCTGATGACAAAGTAAGTACCGATGACGAAGAATTTATTTCATTAGCTAAAAAGTTTAAGTAGTTTCTCTGGAATATGAGAGATAACAAGGGAAAGGGATAGGAAGAAGAGTCCCTACTTTGCTACAATTTCTAGAAGAGAGCTCCTATGAGGAACGAATGTCCCTTATTGAGAAAGGATGAAGAGAAGAAAGGGAAAAAGGTGGAGCATAAGAAGTTCTGATAAGTGAAAAATTCATGTGAAAATATTTAATGTTTTTGAAAAGATAAACTGGAGTTGTCGCAGTTGCAGAAAAATCTGACTATCAAATAAATTTAACCAAGATTGGATGAGTTCCAGATGGAACATGGGGAGGTGAATGTTTGCTTTTATTTGTTTTTCGAGAATGCCGGCTTTTGTATTTTTTTTTGTGTTTTTATCTAGCAAAAGATCATATTAAAATAATGCTATGCTAGTCTACTATATTTGCAAAATAGAAGAGAGAGAAAGAGAGAGAGTAAGCACAAACTATATCTATATATCAAAGCTTCAATAATGTTTTTACATAAATAATTGCAAGAAATTGAAATCTAAACTAGAAAGTAGTAAAGAGAAAAGGGGAGAGAAGTTATCTTCCTCGTTGGTTGCTTGGAGGATGAGTTGTGTAGATGGCACTCGGATGAAGATGGTGAGAAGCTGGAGGAAGGAGAATGGCATATGAAGACGAAGAGGTAAGGTAGGGCGATGTCATGGCATGATCCACTTCCTGGAATGGGGATGAGGGGATGGCTAGTAGGAGCTACATGAATGGGGGATGAGAAGGTAGAAAAAATTATTTTTAGAACTCTAGCAGATAATCCCAGGCTTGGGACTCACTCAAGAGTGCTCTTGAGCTCTAGAGAGGGGGAGAGGAGAGTAGGAAGGGATGAGGAGGAAGGAGAGGGGTCCTTGGCCTTTTATAGGTGAAAGAAGATGCTAAAACTAGGTAAAATCGCGTAAGGACACTCAATGCACTGTGCATAGCATGCGCACGCCAACACATCGTGCACAACACGCGTACAGTTGTGTGATAAATGCCAGGTTATCGTCATCCTTATTATCCATTCACATATTGTTCCGAAGGTTTTGTTAATTGCATTGCATTATCTTATTGCATTTAACATGCATTTACATTTAGGATTTAAAGCATGCATTAGCATTTATTTTACATTATCTTATGTAGTTACCGTTTGATTGCCAGGGATGAATGCTTTGAAAATCATAAAAGCTCTGGCAGTATGGAAGGCACAAGGAACAAGTGTGAAGATAGCTTGGGAAAGCTCCTTCTGGCTCCTCTACTTAGCTAAGCTGTTAGCTAGCTTATCTAGCTCCTCCACAACTCCAGCTCCTACCCTACTCCCTCTCCACCATAATGGTCATCCACTTACATTAAAACCACTAACCTTGGGCACCCATTCACATGCCACCAATGAAGTTTCCAAACCTCCATCCAATCCATCCTCCTTGGCACCCTTTCACATGGTGCCAAGGAAGCTTCCTAACCACCTTCCTTGGCACCCTTTCACATGGTGCTAAGGAAGCTTCCTAACCACCATCCAAGTCACCCTCCTTAGCATCCCAAGTCATCCTCCCTTGTCACTTAGGTTCTAGTTGTTAGCGTAGTTTTTGTAGAGTAGTTCTATCATCGCATTTGTATCCCGTTTATTTCCAAACGTAAAAATTTACAAAATCAAAATACAAAAAGAGAAGTGTTGATTTGAGAGGTGAGAGAGAGAATCACTTATTTGACTAAAAAATTGGCCTCCTTGGATGACCCTAGATACCACCACTATCTAGGAATATAAATTTAAAAGTTGATCGATTTTATGCATTGCAATGACATTAAAACTCCTATTTATAAAATCATGCAAATCTCACATCACTTTTTGGCACTGTTGTCGAGGTGCCATAACTTAGTCTTATTTTTTCTATCTCTTGCTTAATTAGATCTTCATGAAGTTTGTTTTGATTTGACTCAGGGGCAAAACAAGAGCGAGAGCGAGAGTGGGAATTGGATTCAATTGGAGCGTAAACTTCAAGTTATCTTGTCTTCCTACGATCTTCAGGTAAGTACCCAAGTTAAATCTCTTAGGAATCTCAGCAAGAAAAATCTTTAAAAAAATATTTAAATTATTAAAAATCACAAAAATAAGAAAAATTTGGGGTGGTGGAACCTTAAAAGCCAATTGATTGATTGTTTGCATTAATTCTCCACCACCTTCTTATTGGTGTTTGATTTTTAAAAATCCATACTTCTGTCTTGATTTTCAAAAATCAAGTTCTGACACATAGAGGGTTCTAAAAGTCCTCACACTTCAACTAACGAAGCCCCTTTGAGTTAGCAACCTTAAGTCCAAATTTCAGAGGGTTTTGACAAGTACAAAAAATTAAAAAATTTGTGGACTAAATAAAGGTCAGACCTTATTTCCTTACTATTTTCTTATTGTTTGTGAATTTTATAAATTTTTGTGCTTATCAGATTTGGAAAAACTTTATATTTCTAGAAACTTTGAAAAATTCTATAAAGTATATAAAATTTTAAGAAATTCTTGAGGTTGATTAAGGTTTCTGCAGAATCATTTTTTCAAATCTATCATTTCTAACTCTTGACACCAGTAAAAAGAAAAATTCCAAAAAAAATTAAATACTTTCCTAAAATCTTAAAAAAATTATTTTTGGATTCCTTTGATTTTACATCAAATGGTGGTGCTTTTTTCCTTGTTTGAATCACTACTTTTATAAATTTCATAAAAAAAAGATTCATTTAGGAGTTGCATAAGTAGTGATTTATAAAAGGATATATCACCTTCCTATTTATAGAAGGATATATATATATATATATATATAGATATATATATATGTCGATATATATATATTTATGTATATATGTGAGTGGATATATAAATATATGTGTGTACGTTAGTTTATAATGGTGTGTGTACAAGTATGTGTGAGAGAGTACATGTGAGTGTGTACAAGTGAGTGTGTGTGTGCGTGTACTGGCGGGTGGCTGTGAGAGAGAGCGGAGGAGTTTAAGTCGTCTGGCGGAAGCGGGCGACATTTGGTGGCCAAGGCATGCGCAGGCGCGCAAGGGCTGTGCAGGCGTTGAAGGGAACGCGCATGCTATCGTTGCGGGCAGGCAGGTGCGGGAGTGTGAGAGAGAGGGCAGCGCAGTGCACTGCGTAGCGCTGCGCACTGCGCTGCAGGCGGGAACAGGTGCGGGCGTAGACGTGGGCGCGGGCGACCGGCTGGAGCGGGTTGCGGGTGAAGAGGGAGAGCGCTTTGCCACCGGCTAAGTGAGAAACAAGCCGGTGGCTATAGTGTCGCGCTAAGAGGCGTGAACAGTGGCTACAGTGCCATGCGGGAGCGGGAGACCGGTAGCGTCGGTTCTGCGTACGCGGGCACACTGGGAAGCGCCTGCGTGCGTAGGGAGAGCTTGCGGACGTCTGCAGTCGTGCGCGCGGGTGCCTGCGCTGCTGTTGGTGGCTGCTGCTGCTGTTGGAGCTGCCGACCTTGAAGCTCTGGCAATGGCGGCAAGAGTGTTCAGCGGTGAAAATAGAGGGTGAAATCACCACGCCCACCTGCTCTCGAAGGAGCTTGGTGGTGGTGGAACTCAGTGGTGGTCATGGGACCACTGTGAGCTTGCTCTTGCCCGTAGTGTGTCTTTTTAGTGAGAAGAGATACTACGTATGGAGGGGAAGAGGGGAGGAGATTGGCCTAGAGGAAGGTGTCTGCGGGTGGTGTGTGTTCTAGGCTCCCTGCGCAAGGGAGAGGGCGAGGCGTTTTAAAGGAGACGCATGCCACCGCCATGCTGCTGGCAGAGAAAGTCCAGCTATGCTGCTAGCAGAGGAATGGCGCAAAGAGGTGCATTCCCCATGCCCTGAGCCGCGCGAGGGAGAAGTTTTCAAAGTTAAAATAAAAAAATGAAGGTTGTGAAATTGTAATGCAACCCTTGATGAAGATGTTAATTAAATGGCCAATTATTCGCATTATCCTCCCCTCTCAATTAAATGCATGCATGTGTTTATTTACAAATGCAACTATAGTTAGATAAGGTATAATGACAGTGCTAGGAAATAACACAAGATGGCATAATTATTGGTGTATTTTTGCTGTGTAATCATACCCCCATGCCTACCTTTTGCTAGTCCTTAGCAAAACATTTTGTATTGTATTTAGAAATGATTTTAAGCTGAAGATTTTCTTTATGGGTATATTTACTTGCTGGATATTGTGAGAACCAATTGCAGAGTAGACTACCAGTACTTTAAGTCTTATATGACATAGACCATCTCTCGACTAACCTGGACTCTTGGTATTTAAACCTTAAGTATGATTTTCAGGACTCATAAGGTTTTTGTCGTACTCGAGAGCTCAAGAGATTATGGTTTGTGCATAGTGAAGGATCAAGACTGACCAGATGAACATTAAGACTCAAGCCCAGGGTTTCACGAATTTTTAAGTACAGGTTGGTCCCAGTTTCAGCTCGTATCTTCGGATTGACCCTTAAAAGGATGACGGAAAACTCAACTCCCATTTTATTACATTTGTGGCTCAAAGAATATATGGTAGAAATAGGGTATTTGTAACTTGCCTTGAAAAACTTTTTTAGGGAGAAGAATTTACAGACATTTGTGAGATATATTGACTTATTTGCATTGATTTTTTTTTTTGAAACAAGTGTCAATATATCTCTTACAACTTTATTTGGAGGAGCATACTTTTTTTTGGTGGGAGAGTTCCTTTTCGGTGGAAAGAGTTTTTCCTAGATACAAGACTAAAGCTTGAAATAAAAAGTCTACCGGCACGTACAGGTAAGGACTCCACCTTCCCTAATGAACACTAGGGTTGGATCTTATGTTCACTTGGTCTTTCTTGATATGTGTAGTGTGAACCAAGATTACTTAGGCTTTCGAGTAGAAGCAAACCAACTGATCCTGTACTGATGTCTCAGGTACAAGAATATGTCCTTTGTTAGGAGAGATTCCGATCTATCTTGTCAATGCTCAAGTGAATTAAGCTTAGCCTGAGCGAATCAAGCTTCTGTGGCCTGGAAAGTCTTTAAAACAGTGGTTGAATATCCATAAACACTTATTGTATTTTTGTTTGTCTTCATATCATTACTAAACACCCTTTTTTTTTTTGCTATGTACATATTTATAGATGGATGGAAGATGCATGATACCATATAATACCCAGATCCTATAGATGCCTATCCACCCCCCATGCCAAACGATGCTATGTCCTCATATGCATGCAGAGTAGGGTAGAGGAAGGTTCAAAGATCGGGGAACGAGAGCTGAGGTGCAGGGTATATCGCAGGGTGGTAGGGTGGGTGGATGGTGGGCGGTGAAGCGAAAAGGTGCGAAGTGAAGTGTACATGACAGTGGAGTGTTGCTGGGGTGCCTCCCAACGAGCGCTGAATTTAACGTCTCCAGTTGGACTCAGAATGAGGCACGAAATTAGTTATCCTCCAGCAGGGCAACAGTTTCTCCAACGGGGGCAGGTTCATGAATAAGATAAGGTTTTAAACGCTGCCCATTGACTAAATTTATGCCCAGATTTGAGATCTTCAATTTCAACGGTCCCGTTGGGAAAAATGGTCTCGAGACCAAGAAGGGACCAGTCCATTTGGACTTCAATTTCCCAGGAAAGAATTTGAGCCGGGCATTGTAAAGCAAAACTTGCTGAGTGGCTCAAATTCCTTCCGTCGAATTCGGCTGTCGTGAAAAGCTGCATTGCTTGAAAGTTAAGGCAGAATCATAGGCTTCATGACGGAGCTCTTCCAGCTCGTGGAGTTGGAGTTTCCTTTCTCGACCACATAGGTCTGGGTCGAGGTTACATTGGCGAACCGCCCAATAAGCGCGGTGCTCCAGCTCCACGGGTAAATGACAAGGCTTCCCGTAAACAATTCTATAAGGAGACATACCTATGGGAGCCTTGAAGGCGATTCGATATGCCCAAAGCGTGTCAATCATCTTGTCGGACCAATCCTTACGGTCAGGCCGAACCGTTTTTTGGAGAATTTGCTTGATTTGCCAGTTTGACACCTCAGCCTGGCTGTTCGTCTTAGAATGATACGGAGATGCGATACGATGGTGGACTCCATATTTCCTCAGAAGTACCCGAAAAGAAGCATGGATAAAATGACTTCCTCCATCTGATATGGCTCGAGGGATCCCAAAGCGTGCAAAAATGCGGTTTTTGACAAATCGAGTGGATATGACATGGTCAGCATGGCGCGTGGGAATAGCCTCGATTCATTTCGAAACATAATCAACAGCAACGATGATGTATTCGAAGCAGTTGGAAGGAGGAAAGGGACTCATGAAATCGATTTCCCAAATGTCGAAGATTTCAGCAGCTAGGATGGGTTGCAAGGGCATCATGTCACGACGTGACATTGAACCTAACGACTGCCACCTAGTGCAATGTTTGGCATAATTGTATGCATTCTGAAGGGAGGGCCTAAAGAAACCGCACTGCAACACGTTAGCTGCAGTTTTCCTCCCAGAGAAATGGCCTTCGCAGGCCTGATCGTGGCAGAAGGATAGCACACTGGGGAATTCGTTGTCAGGAATACGACGGATGACCTGGTTAGCACCTATTCGAAAAAGAAGTGGATTATCCCAGAAATAATACTTTGCTTCTGCAATGAGACGCTCGCGCTGGTTTCTGGGCCAGCCACGTGGAAGGGAACTAGAAGCAAGGTAATTGACAATGTCGCCATACCAAGGTCCACTTGCCACATTAATTGCCAATAGGTGCTCTTCGGGAAAAATCTCATTATCGGCAGGGTTAGTCCAATGTGGTTAGGGTCTAGTCTTGAGAGATGATCAGCCACAACATTTTGGGCTCTGGATTTATCGCGGATCTCAATATCAAATTCTTGGAGCAGAAGGATCCAACGAATCAGTCTAGGCTTGGCATCCTTCTTGTGCATGAGATGGCGAATGGCCGCGTAATCAGTGAATACAATAACATGCGAGCCCAGAAGGTAAGAGTGGAATTTCTCCAGCCCAGAGATGACCGCCAGTAGTTCTTTCTCAGTGGTTGTATGATTACGCTGGGCCTCGTCCAACATCTTACTGGCGTAGTACACCACGAAGGGGTGTCTATCGCGTCTTTGTCCTAGGATGGCTTCGACTGCAAGGTTGGAAGCGTCACACATGAGTTCAAAGTCGAGGGACCAATCAGGTGGCTGGAAAACAGGTGCCTTGGTGACAGCATCACGCAGCTGCGTGAATACTCGTATGCAGTCGGGGCCCATATCAAAGGGTACATCGGTCGATAGGAGATGAGTTAAAGGTTAAGAAATCTTGGAGAAGTCTTTGATGAATCTCCTATAGAAACTGATGTGTCCCAGGAAGGAATGGATTTGTTTGATAGAGCCAGGCATAGGTAAATCAGCAATTACATCAAGCTTAGCTCTGTCAACCTCGATACCCCTGTTGGAGATGATATGCCTGAGAACAATTCCCTCGTATACCATAAAATGACTTTTTTCCCAAGAAAGCACGAGGTTCACATCAATACATCTCTGGAGGATACGGGTCAGGTTAACAAGACAGTCATCAAAAGAGGGTCCAAAGACCGAAAAGTCATCCATGAAAACCTCAAGAAAGTGACCCACCATGTCATGGAATATCGTCAGCATACATCTCTGGAAAGTTGCTGGTGCGTTACAAAGTCCGAACGACATCCTTCTAAATGCAAAGGTGCCGAAGGGCAGGTAAAGGTGATTTTCTCTTGGTTCCTGGGGTCAATTGCCACCTGGTTATATCCAGAGAATCCATCCCGGAAACAGAAAAATTTATTTCCCGCTAACCGCTTCAGGATTTAGTCAATAAAAGGTAGTGAAAAGTGATCTTTCTTAGTTGTAGCATTAAGTTTCCTATAATCTACACACACTCTCCAAGATGTACGAGTACGTGTAGGGATGGATTCGCCCCTGTCATTGACATGGATGGTGAGTCTCGCCTTTTTGGGTACGACGTGAATCGGACTCACCTAGGGGCTATCGCTGATCGGGTATATTATACTCGCATCCAGCCACTTAATAATTTCCTTTTTAACAACCTCTCGAATGTTAGGGTTGAGACGTCGTTGCATCTCGTGGGAAGGTCGAGCCTCCTCCGTATATATATGGTGAGTGCAGTAGGAGGGGCTAATGCCAATTAAGTCTGATAAGGACGATCTAATGGCTGCCTTGTGTTCCATAAGGACCTTTGTTAGTTTGCACTCTTGCTTCCTGGTCAATTTTGAACTAATGATTATAGGGAGCGTTTCATTTGGTCCTAAGAAAACGTACTTAAGCGTATCAGGCAACTCTTTCAGCTCGGGAGTGGATGGTGAAAGATCTGGCATTTCTTTGGACGAGAGTGTCCCAAATGGATTAGAAGAAAACACGGCAGGAGGAAGAAGTTGGCCCTCAGATTGGCCAAGAAGAGGGGCCTCTTGGATTGATGGATCCAAAAAAGGTGGCCCCAGTGATTAGTATGTGGGCTCAAGGTCCCAGTGTGGAATTGCAATTCCGCCTAATTTGGCGGGAAAGAAAGGGTAATCCGATCTTCAAGAGTGTGGATCGGCGGTGAGTAGCCCGAATATGACCCAGACCACGAGGTATGGGAAGTGGAGAAAACCTCGTCAGAAGTTTGGTCAGGAGAAGGTACAGGAAAAGGGAGGGATGGGGGAACGTCACAATGTGTCGGTCAGGTAGTCGTCCGTGTTTAAAGGCAATCCACAACAGTCAGAATAGGTCCTTATTAGTCTGATACATGCGCTGACGGCCATGTCCTTGTTAGACGTGTCATCCTCGATGCAATCGCAATCAAAGTTCTTGGCTGCCTTGAAGATGTTAAGCTTGAGCTTCTCAGATCCAACGACAATCTCAATACAGCCTGACTCGCAGTCGATATGGGCGGGGATTGTGGCCAAGAAAGGTCGACCAAGGATGATCGGACAATCAGAAAGTGAGCTAGGAACTTTCATATCCAAAACAAGTCAACAGGAAAACAGAGACTGTTGACCCTAACCACCACGTCTTCCTCCACACCCTTTGGTATTTTGACAGAACGATCTGCCAACTGTAACGTGACAGGGGTGGGTTTCATATTTCCCAAGGCAAATTTTTCGAGCATGATGGTTGGAGTAAGATTGATGGAAGATCCTAGATCAGGCAGAGCACGGTTAAAATTGCATCATTGGATACTACAAGAAATAAGCGGCGTGCCCAGATCTTTCTTCTTTAGTGGTAGATTTGACAGTATAGCACAACTAGCATGAGGCGAGAGAACCATCGGGTGCTTTGTTTTCTTTGACTGTCGCCTGGGAGTAGTGTAGTCTTTGAAAAATCGGGCGACAGTAGGTATGTGGTCGATAGCCTCTAACAGTGGTACTTTGATTTCAACATCCCTGAATAAATTACGCAGGTTATCAAAGGCCTGCGTATCCTTTTTCTTGCCTTTTGGCTCTCTCAATAGAGCCTCAGGGAGTGGGATCGATTCTGGCACTAATTTGGGTGTATCGTCCTCTTGCGAATGCGGTGCGCATCCCGCATGAGAGGGCGATGAAAAAGATGGGTTAGGATCAGGTCGAGGCGGATCGACGGTTTGCTTACCGCTCCTCGTAGTAATCGCATTGGACGTTGCGGGTCCAGTGGGATCATAAGGCGGAGGAGGGTTCGCAATAGGGACATAAGGGTGAGGTGTAGTTGCTACGGGATTAGCCTGAAATTTCGGTGGAATGCTCGGAGCCTGCAGAATCTGATGAACCTGCCCCTGAGAAGGTCGTACCTGTGGTTGAAGATCACGGGGTACGAAATTTCGCGGGTTGGGAACAGGTTGGGCTGGAAGAGTGCCCTGAGATTGAGTCGCTATACGTAGTTGACTGATCTCAGCATTCTGCTACGCCAATTGGTGTTGAAGAGAGGTCATGTTCTCCTCATGGCGCTTAGACATTTCTGTCATCATTTGCATGAGTTTATCAAGAGGACTTGATGCGTGTTCTGTTTGTGGTATGCAAGGACCCGATGGCAGATTCGCCACAGGATTGGACTAGGCCCTTGGGATGATGGGTGCGGACGGTCGCATTGGCCCACCTGCGGGGTTTTGACGCTGCGGGTTGCTGGACCATGCGAAGTTCGGATGATTTTGCCACCCTGGGTAATAAGTGGCAGAGAACGGGTTGTTCCCCAGGACACAAGGTCTTCTAAGCTAGAAGACGAGTCCGCATGTAAATATGCATCCGAGCACACGGAGGCTTGGTCCTTCGTGTCAAAATTCTGGCTTGTAAAAGCCAGATCCACATGACTTACTGAATCACTCTGCACGACGCTCGATAAGGAAGATCTCACAGGGTTTTTGGGGATAAGCCTAACGTTGGAAGGATTAGGATTGTGACGAAGTGGTGAGGTGGGGGTATTTGCCATAAAATGGGCGGGATTGGCCAGAAGCTCGTCCAGCTTCTTGTGCACGACGTAGACTTCATCCAATTTTTGTGCGATAAGGCTAAGATTTGTGGATGAATGGGAGGGTTCCGTGTCAACTTCGTGAACATTACGGGTCACGCTGGTACGATTAAAGGCGACAATGGAAGTATTGTTCATTGAATTTTTGCTCATGTTTTCAAATAATTTGAATGCTCCATTCTCGTCTTTATTCATGAAATTTCCTCCACATGAAGCGGTTGCAATCTGCTTCAAAGTCTCATTTAACCCATAGCAGAAAATTTGGGCTATATGCTACTTAGGCAGACCGTGGTGCGGACACTTCCGGAGGAGATCATTGTACCTCTCCCAAGCCTCATGAAACTGTTCGCCGTTTTGTTGCGTAAAGGAAGTTATAGCATAGCGAAGCACATTGGTTCGCCCGATTGGGAAGAATTTCTTGAGAAATGCTGTTCGCATCTCTTCTCAAGAATGGATGGTTCTCCCAAGGGCGCGTAATCATTGTGACGCTTTATCCCACAACGAAAACGAGAACATTTTCATGAGGACAATTGGTAACCCAATGTTTCTTGATTTAACCGTTTCAGCCAATCGAGTTAGGTCTTCCAAATGGAGAAAAGGATCTTCACTTGCAAGACCATGGAAGTGAAAGTTAATCAGGCCAATTATATTGGGTTTCAATTCAAAATCGTCTCTGCCCATGGGGACCCGAATTTGTCCTATGGTCTCTGTAGTAGCGGGATTTTGATAAGAGCTAAGAGACCTAGGCTCCTCCCGTTCGGGAGGGTTCTGCATTTCCTCCAAGGTTTCCCTAATGGCTTCAATCTGTTCATTATACATTTCCATTTGGACTTGGAGGCGGGTTATGGGGTCCATGGCTCCACCACTTGGTGGGATTTGAAGGCGGTTTCCTCCCTCGGGATTTGGGGGTGGGCGTGCAGCCATGTTTGTGGAGGAGGATGACGATTCGGTTTCTTTCCTTCTAGAATTATCAGACAATTCAGACAATTCAGGGTTTTGTGACCTCCTCCCAAACATGCACTACTGCAGGAAGAATTGGAGAGATAAGAAGGGAAAAGGGGATGAGAGAAATGATGCCGCAAAGGTATACTTGATGACAAATAAAGGCAATCAAAGTCCTAACCTCTACAATGTGCCCTTAGACCTACAGATCTAAGTTACCTACTATCACAACCTACGGAACCAAATGCGAGTACCGCGGAACCACCGGGCCAGATTGAAAGGCTGTTTACCCCAGTCTTAGACACTCGATAGCACGCGGAAACCCGCACCAACACGTAGGCGCTACACGCAGATAGTTAAACCTCTAATCTTTAATAAGGGTCAAGTTGCTACCAGTTTTAATTAGAGACTTAGGATCAAGTGCTTCAAGAATATGAAAGTCGTATACAGGTAATGCCCAAGTGCGTTGATTTTAGAAAGTGTGTAAACTAAGCATGTAACGGGGAAATCTCCCCGAATTGAAGTTTTAGATGGTGAATGGTTTTTAGAGTTTCAGCCTTAAGTAGTTTGGATTGTAAGATTTCTCTGAGTTACCAATTTAACCAATCTCCAGGTTTTGAGAAAATACAAGTTCTTCTAAGCTCAACAAACCCTTCTTCAATGTGAGTTGGTTAATGTATGCTAAAAATGCAATGGGCTTTCCTAGGTGGAAATTTCTATGTGTGGATGCACGAGTCAATTTTAGGTTAGTGTGAAAGGGAGCCAAAGCACTTTAAGTCAAATTCTTCCAATCACCAAAATGATGTTCCACACACAAGGCTCAACCACAAGATAATGTAAAGAAAATCAAAGTGTTGGGGTTGAAATATTCGGGATAAAATCTAAGGCACGTGAAAGGTCGTTGTGGGGTTGGAATCAACTCAATTCCAAGTCTCCCCACAAAAAATGAGATCTCGAATTGCGGATAAATTGAGGCAATGAGGGATGACAGTCAATCTATTTAGTATTGCCTCAAAGAACACTTCACACGACGAAAGATTCAAGAATCAAGATTCTTGGATCTTCGTTATGCGAGGTTTGGAGGGAAATCCCGAGGCGGTGGGGGTGATAGCAGACAATCAAACAAGTGATTTTTAATCCACTTGCCCCAAGAAATCCCAAGAAGTGTTTTTAGGTTTTTTTTTTTTTATTTAGGTAACAAGTTAACCTAAGTTGCTAAGAGAGAGAGACCTACCTTTTCAACAACGTGGGCGAAGCTCCAGTGCGGCGACGGTGACTTCACGCTCTCGTTCCCACCTTAGATCTGCCCACGTCTCCAACCTCCTCTGCTTGTCTCCTCCTTGCAACTGGTTTACCTGCACACCAGCAAACAAAAACACCCATGAAGAGAAGGGTGTGAGAAGAGAAAATAAAAGGAATGGAGTAGAAACTTACCTCAATGTGCACCTCCCCGGCACCTCGAATAGATTGTGTTAATATGGTGAAATTATCGTTGAAGTTAATATAGTAGTTAACCTAAATCGAGTTTAACCATCTTTCACAAAATTTTTTTAACCTGCCCTACTTAATTTTATCTTGGTCACTTTTGGGTCCATGGTCGATCTCAGGGAGGCGGGGATTAAAGGTGAAGTTTCTACGCATTTCCTAAAACAAAGATCTTTTAGGCCAAGGGTCACTTTTAGGCCCAGGGTCGATCTCAGGGTGAAGAGTTTTGACAAGTACAAAAAATTAAAAAATTTGTGAACTAAACAAAGGTCAGACCTTATTTCCTTACTATTTTCTTATTGTTTGTTAATTTTATAAATTTTTTTGCTTATTAGATTTGGAAAAACTTTATATTTCTAGAAACCTTGAGAAATTCTATAAAGTATATAAAATTTTCAGAAATTCTTGAGGTTGATTAAGGTTTTTGCAGAATCATTTTTCCAAATCTATCATTTATAACTCTTGACACCAGTAAGAAGAAAAATTAAAAAAAAAAATTAAATACTTTCCTAAAATCTCAAAAAAATTATTTTTGGATTCCTTGTTTGATTTTACATCAAGTGGTGGTGTTTCTCTTCTTGTTTGAATCACTACTTTTATAAATTTCATAAAAAAAAGATTCATTCAGGAGTTGCATAACTAGAATTTTCAATTCTAGGGTTTTGAATTTACTCTCTTAGTCACACATAAACTCAAAGGAATTGATTCTCACCAACTTACATCTTGATTGTTTTATTGTGTGATCACCTTCAAACTTGTTTGAACATTTAAAAAGAGTGAATCTTAAAATCTACAAAGATTTTATTAAAACCCTAAAATCTTTTCATAAAAATCCATGTTTGCAAACCTTGTGTTTTGGCTTGGGCCTCACTTTCGGCCTAATTTTCAAACACAACAATTTAAATAATCAAGCATTACCTCTATTAATGCCCATCACATTCCTTGTTTATTGATAGGGTAAGATTTCGCACGTGAAAAGATTTGAGTTGAAAACCCGTCGTCGTAGCTGTAAAAATCTGCTATCAGATAAAATTTATAATCGAATCTCGAGGTAAGCCTAGGTCGAATATAGGGAGGTGAACGTTTGGTTTGTGAAATATGCGCTTCGATTTTATTTATTTTTGCTATTTTTATCTTTTGTGATTTTTTTGGTATTTTTATAAGGCAATGATCAAATCGACAAAATCTTATTTAGCTAATCTACTTGCAAAATAAGATATAGAGAATATTTCATAGATTAAGAAATGTCTACTACAACTAATTAAAACTATACTAGAAAAGCGATAAAAAATAGACTGGGGTGAGAAAAATCCCCCTCGACGATCGCTTGGAGGTCAACTTGCTTTGGCGGCATCTGGATGAAGGTGGTGGGAAGTTGGACGAAGAACGGAGTCAGAGGATGGAGGGTGGGATAGGACAACGTCCCGATGAGGATCTACTTCTCGAATGTGGTGAGAGGACGGTTGCGAGATGTTTCACGAAGGGGGCGAGAAGCGGGAAAAAATATTTAATTTCTTCTATAGAGGAGCATTCCAGGCTTGGGACAAGCTCTCTAGAGCCTTGGAGGTGGTGAGGGAGAGAAAGGAAGAGATGATGAAAAATGGGAGGGGTGGTTGAACTCAAATAGGTTACGTTAATATGGTGAAATTATCGTTAAAGTTAATATAGTGGTTAACCTAAATCGAGCTTAACCATCTTTCACAAAATTTTTTTAACATGGCTTAATTTTATCTTGGTCACTTTTAGGCCAAGGGTCGATCTCAGAGAGGCGGGGATTAAAAGTGAAGAAGTTTCTACGCCTTTCCTAAAACGTATCTCTTCCGTGTGTTTATTATATTTTTGATTCCTTTTTATTTAAGATTTTTTTGTTGATAATATTATCCTTGAGGCACACCCTCAAAATCAAGTTCTTGGCTTTGAGCCAAATTGTTCTTGGCTTTGAGCCAACTTAGGGTTTGCCAAAAAAACTGGTCTTGCTATTCGCAAGACCAAGTACCTGCAAGACAAGGATTATCTTTTCTCTTTTACTCTTTTTTTATCTTTTTAATAGCAGGAAACAAAAGAGAAATAAAGACAAGGTAGGTTGCTTGTAGAGAAATAAATACAGTCTCTATATGTATAGATATATATCTTATATATATAGGGGTGGGGGTGGAAGTGGAAATGGTGTGTAGTACAGTGTCGAGTTGGTACACGTCTGGTAAGACACAACCAACAAGACGAAGTGCCGCGTGTTGTGTCGGATGGATGTGTGGGAGTGTGTGCGGAGGCGCTTGCTCTACGTGGGTATCGGGGAATATCAGCAATTAGTGCATATATTTCCATAATATAATGCGTGGTAGAGTGACTAGTGTAAAGGCGCATGGATACAGGTAGGTGATGTATATATATATATATATACATATATCCATATATATTTACAGATCTATATACATACATAATATAGGTATATATGTAGTTATGTATGTATGTAGATCTATATATATATATATATTTATGTATATATGTGAGTGGATATATAAATATGTGTGTACGTGAGTTTATAAGGGTGTGAGTGTGTGTACAAGTGTGTGTGAGAGAGTACACGTCAGTGTGTACAAGTGAGTGTGTGTGTGCATGTACTGGCGGGTGGTTGTGAGAGAGAGCGGAGGAGTTTAAGTCGTCTGGCGGAAGCGGGCGTCGTCTGGTGGGGGCGCTGAAGGGAACGCGTGCGCTATCGTCGCACATAGGTGAGTGCGGGAGTGTGAGATAGAGGGCAACGCAGCGCACTGCGTTGCGGGCGGGAATGGGTGCGGGCACAAACGCAGGCACGGGCGCAGACGCGGGCGACCGGCTGGAGTGGGTTGCGGGCGAAGAGATAGAGAACGCTGTGCCACCAGCTAAGTGAGAAACAAGTTGGTGGCTACAGTGTTGTGCTAAGCGGCGTGAACAGTGGCTACAGTGCCATGCGGGAGCGAGCGACCGGTAGCGCCGGTTCTGCGTGTGCAGGTGCGCTGGGAGGCAGCTACGCGCGCGGGGAGAGCTCGCGGATGTCTGCAATCGTGCGCGCCGGTGCCTGCGTTGCTACTGGCGACCGCTGCTGTTGTTGGAGCTTCCGACCTTGAAGCTCTGGCAATGGCGGCGAGGGTGTTCAGCGGTGAAAATAGAGGGTGAAACCACCACGCCCACCTGCTCTCGAAGGAGCTGGGCGGTGCTGGAATTCACAGTGGTGGTCGTGGGACCACTGTGAGCTTACTCCTGCCCGCAGTGTGTCTCTTCAGTGAGAAGAGATACTGCGTATGGAGGGGAAGAGGGGAGGAGATTGGCCTGGAGGAAGGTGTCTGCGGGTGGTGTGTTCCAGGCTCCCTGCGCAAGGGAGAGGGCGAGGCTTTTTAGGATGGAGACGCATGCCATCGCCATGCTGCTGGCAGAGGAAGTCCAGCCATGCTACTGGCAGAGGAATGGCGCGAAGAGGTGCATGCCCCATGCCCTGAGCCACGCGAGGGAGAAGTTTTCAAAATCAAAATAAAAAAATGAAGGTTGTGAAATTGTAATGCAACCCTTGATGATAATTAAATGGCCAATTATTCGCATTATCGTCTCCTCTCAATTAAATGCATGCATATGTTTATTTACAAATGCAACTATAGTTACATAAGATATAATGGTAGTGCTAGGAAATAACACAAGATGGCATAATTACTGGTATATTTTTGCTGTGCAATCAAGGGGTGATGGTCCTTTTGCAGTGGAGAGGAAGCAAAAATCTATCTATGGGTTATAGCGACATTCAAGTCGTCGTTGAAGATCTGTCGCAAGCGTTGCTAAAGGTCCATTGCACACCACCATTGTGCTCGTGCACTCCCAGCTACCTTACTCTCGCTGTTAGATGCTTGATCGACGGTCACGATCGCATGAGGATCGCGCTCTTCAGGGCATGTGATGGAGCATTGGTCAATGCGTGATCGTGTGTGCAGATTGCGCGGTGGTTAGAGTGCTACGTCTTCGCATCCATGGTCGCTCATCTTTGATCAAACAGTCCAATTCCATCTGCGCTTTTCCTCAACGGATTAAATCCACTCGCTGCGACTTGAACACGCGACATTTACCTCATTCCGAGCACGTTACCACCGTGCTACGCACGCGACTGTGTTGCATTTTTGAATTTCTGAGGTGTGGTGGAGGCGGCTTCTTGACTGTTGGATCTTGATTGAACAGTCGAGATCTCCTCACGAAGATGCTCTTTAGGGATGAGCGTTGGATGTGGCCAATCTTGGGCAGCCGTGATGGCGCCATGTGGTGCCATCATGGTCGTCCATCTTCTTTGCTTTGTAGGTGGCATCACAAACGTCGGATTGGATTGATGTTACACCGTTAGGCTACGATCATTGATCCGAATCCATCCGTGTGGTTGGATTTCTCATTTGAAGCTCCAAATTACGTCACCTAACCCCTTGGTCGTTGATCTTCCTCAGATTACATAATGTGCTACGGGACTCTGATCAAGACGATTTCGGAGGCGTTGAACTCCCATCATCATCCTGATCAGATCCGTACGTCAGATCATCAATCTGAGGCCTCGAAATAAATCTCCTCTCCTGGCCACAAAAAGATGCGAATTAACCTATAATTTATACACATTATTCTAAATGATTTAGATCTTTCCCTTGTTTTTTTCTTCTCTCAACATCATGCTTCAAATTTGGAGTGTGGCCATGTTAAATGAATTTTCCTTTTATTACCGTTTGCTAAGGAGCATCTTAATTAAGTAGACTTTTAATGCTTGATGAATATCGAGTAAAATTTTCTAATGTAAGACTACCTTTTATAGGTCCAATCTAAGTGAATTGGTATTTTTTGCAATTTATCATAACTAAATAACAAATTGTCATTGGTGACCTTAATTATTCTTGACGTAAAGTTGGTACCTCCTTTGAATGTTAGCTGGACTAAAGGAGAGTTGATGTGACCTCAATGCGTACATCACATCTCTTTTTTATCATTCAAATAATTAGCCTTTAGATTGTGGTGATATGCCTCCTCCTGATCTACCGTAATCAGGAGGGATTTCATAGCGTTAAAAGGTCAGGTGCTTTCATGCTTATTTTCTGTCAGGCATCAACTTTCATTGTACAGACTGAAATATACTTTCTTAAAGGTGGTTTACGGAGGGGGATAACCCCTCTTTTTAAGGGTTATACCCTATTTACAAGGGGGTTGGGTGAACCGGTGATGACCAGGGTATCCGGTGTTAAGGGAACCTGGGTTGCCGCATGGTTTGCATCCTGACCCTCATTTTCTCTCTCTCGCTACCCCTCTCGTCACGATTTACTCTTCCGAAGATGCCCCACTCCTTGAGTGTCGTTGCCTTCCTCCGGAATCTCGCACTACCACGACGATTTCAGAAACCAGTGCTCGTTTCCAATGACCCTTTCCTACCATGCAAGGCTTCCCCTTCTTCGCCTGTGTCAACAACCGACTCAGATCAAAACCCTCGTTTCGAACGACGATTATCGGTTGTCGACAGAGGCACCCTTTCACGAGGTTTGACTAATCTCCCTTCTTCGTGTGTGTCAATTTGTCTCAGATCTACAACAAAGCCACAATAGGTAGCCATTACTTTTGTCTTTTCATTCCCGGTACACTTCTATTGTTACATCTACTTTATCGAGGGGTTGTTGGTGCAGCTTTCTCTTGAATCCGCAAATTCAGCCGATTCTGAAATCGCTTTTATTATTTCTACTGACTCATTTGTCTTTCGTTGTTAAATGCACCCATGTTTTTGATACCTCCAACCTCTATAAAAGGGGCTATCTTCAGCCATCCTCTTCTCTACGCTACCCAGAAACCCTACTCAGGTGTGGCTTTGTTCTATTTTGCTTGTTCATCTGGTTGAGGTGTTTTTTTTAGTACCTAACAAATTTGTTGTTTGTTTTTCTTAGTAAAGCACCTCGTGCAAGATTATCGTGGGTTGGTTTCGTGGAGGCAGTGCGGTTGTCAGGTCTATTTGTTTGATCTTCAATCAAGCACTGAGGTATGAAAATCTATGAGGTTTTTCAACTTGAATGGGCTCTCGATTATTGATTGTTAAACATGTTTCTTTTATTTTATATCCATTTAAAAATGTCACGAAAACTGACACTACTAATCTGGAGTTCATCCAGTAATGGGTTTTCTGAATTTTGCTCATGGATTGGTTGATTGTTATCGTGGTCTTTTTTTTATCACTTTGATTTATAGTTATTCTATTCTAGCTGGTTACCAATTGAATTGCTTGTGGTGTCTTATTAACAGTAATATTTCCACAGGAGTGTGGATTGTTTTTCTGCTTAGTGATATATTCTACATCTGCAATGTTGTAAGGTATGAGGGAAAGATAGGGCATGGATGTGATGCTTTAAGTAGGGAACTTCTGCCCTATTTTAATTAGATCCTTGTTTAGTCTGACACTTAAAACCCCCCTTCAGAACTATTGCATACTCGCTATACATCCACCGGAATATTTGTTAAGTGTCTGCACCTTCTTAAACTAGATCCTCTGGATGGACACGAGTCTTTATTTGATTTAGAGATTAGAATGAGTATGAGAGAGCTAAAATCTCATAGGTGATGATATGGTGGGATGGCTGAGGGTGGATTTTTGCATCTAGTTTTGGACATTATTAGTGCCAATTATTTATGAGCTAGAATAGAAATGATGATGGATTCCTACCCCAAGATTGGTTGGATTGCCCAAAGACAATGAGAAAGTCATTTACAAGGTATTAGTATGGAGGTTAAAGTAGGGAGATATTGAAAGCACTTATCAGCTTGAATTGGAAAGCAGCTGGATGGAGTATAGATAAATTTATTCATAATGGTGGGATGGATTATCAGTTGGATGGTTTGCAACAACTGAAATTATTTTTGTGGAATCTAAATATCTGAAATTGTTGTAAAATCAAGGTCTCCGAGCTGATCATTGTGACCTAGTATGGGATTCAAATACTTGGTAAATAATCATAGGATGTGCATCCTGTAGCTCTAATTTGTTTGGTGGGTATCATGCCACTTAGTAGGGGTATCCCCATTTGGTTTCAGAATGATTGATCTCAGTTGAAAGGGTTAAATCCTTTTGATTAATTACATATTGATATTTCTAGTTTGCAAAAAGGTTGTTGCATTATTTTTCAACTTGATTGGGCTCTCGATAATTGATTATTGAACATGTTTCTTCTATTTGGATATCCATTTAAAAATGTCAGAAACTGGTACTACTAATCTAGAGTTCCTTCAGTAATGGTTTTTTGAATTTTGCTCATGGATTGGTTGATTGTTATCATGGTCTTTTTTTTATCACTTTGATTTATAGTTATTCTACTCTAGCAAGTTACCAATTGAATTCCTTGTTGTGGTGTCTTATTAATAGTAATATTTCTGTAGGAGTGTGGATTGTTTTTATGCTTGGTGATATTCTCTACATCTGCAATGTTGTAAGATATGAGGGAAAGATAGGACACGGATGTGATGCTTTAAGTAGGGAACTTCTGCCCTATTTTAGTTAGATCCTTGTTTAGTCTGACACTTAAACCCCCCTTCAGAACCATTGCATACTCATTATACATCCACTGGAATATTTGTTGAGTGTCTGCACCATCTTAAACTAGATCCTCTAGATGGACACGAGTCTTTATTTGGTTTAGAGATTAGAATATGAGTATGAGAGAGCTAAAATCACATAGGTGGTGATATGGGGGGATGGCCGAGGGTGGATTTTTGCATCTAGTTTTGGACATTATTAGTGCCAATTATTTATGAGTTGGAATAGAAATGACGATGGATTCCTACCCCACGATTGGTTGGATTGCCCAAAGACAATGAGAAAGTCATTTACATGGTATTAGTATGGAAGTTAAAGTAGGGAGATATTGAAAGCACTTATCAGCTTGGATTGGAAAGTAGCTAGATGGAGTATAGATAAGATGTCCAAACCAATAAATGAAATACCAAGTAAGGTTCGAAATGTTGATTTCGACGTCGTGCTGACAAAATTTTAAGTGTACATTTCGTGGGCATGCCGAAGGCATGCTGTGAAAATGCCCGTTTTTCGATGGCCATGCCGATGGGCATGCCGAGGGCACGTCGTGGGAATGCCGAGGGCACGCCGATAACATGTCGACAGAAAATCACATAAATACTCAAAATGAAATAAAAAATCACATAAATACTCAAAATAAAATAGAAAATCACATAAATACTCAAAATGAAGTGTGTGTCTACTTGGAAAGCTTGAGTGTCTCTAGTTGAGCTAATCATTGTGTGTGTGTGTCATTTCAACCCCCCCACATTCCCAGTTTCGAATCTCCCACTCCTGCATTCAAACCGCTCTGTTTAAGTGTGTGACAGTCCCCCAATTTTTGAATTTCAGCCCTTGACTAAGCCCCCTATTTCAGATTTCAGCCCCTCCGAATTTCCAGCACCTGCATTTCAAACCGCTCGCAGCGTCGATCGGCATGCCGGCGAAATCGTCGGCATGCCGGCGAAATTCATCGGCATGCCGGTGGCACACCTGTAAATTGACAATATGTTCATGTCAGCACGACCCCCTTCTAGAAATGACCTTGTCGACGGCATGCTGGTGGCATGCCGCCGGCATTTAAATCAATGATACCAAGTCACTCGTGTAAAGTGTATAACCTCAATGTAGGAGATGCATCAAAACATGCTCACTCGAATGAGCCAAGGGAGTATAAAGGCTACCACCAGGCATACAATCAAAAATTTGCAAAAAGGCTAGTCGTTCCAACAACCCCTCTTAGATTCCCAGTTGACTAAGTTGAGCATCATTCTATTCGCATTCAAATCTTCGATAAAGCTATCATATTCTGTGCCAGTGATTTTTTTGCTATAATGCCACAGATTTCATAGTACCTGAACAAGCAAGTAGATTAAAGGTATTCAGTACAAACTAAGGAATTATCAAATATTAGCATGACTATTGAGGTTGAAAGCAAGCACAAATGGCGATTGTCAAATCACCAGTAGAAACTACTTAAAATCATACTAACCATTTGGGTTGCATCCTGCTCAAGTTCTCATTTCAAGCTTCAAACTTGTAAAATCTTACAACAAATAGGCCTTCATCTAGTTCAACCATTTTTGCTTTTAGGTACTTTATTGTACTAATCAACATGGGCGAAAGGAGACAAGAAAAAACCCAATTTTTACTCATAAGAATTAAGGACCAAGAAGGGCTAGCGCACTAAGCAGCTTGACCTCTCTTGTGTTGCAAACTCCCCATTTCATAATACATGCAAGATAAAACATTTACATTTGTGTGTTTACTGGTAGAGACTTCTTCTGCGAGCCTAAAGCTCAAATAGTTTACTTGAGTAAAACATATTTTGTTTCGCAAATGTGTCTAAAAATTTCACAAAGTTTATCAACCAAATATTCTCCAAGTTAATCTTAAAAATTTGCAAACTTAAAACAATTATAAATTGTTATAGAAATGTTTTAACTTTTTACGTACTAATATTTTTATTTGCTTTAAGATGAGTGTCCTAGTATATATCTACATGCTTGAGCACTTGGATGGTGGGATGGATTGTCAGTTGGATGATTTGCAGTAGCTGAAATTGTTTTTGTGGAATCTAAATATCTGAAATTATTGTAAAATCAGGGTCTTTGAGCTAATCATTGTGACCCAGCATGGGATTCAAATACTTGGTAAATAATTATAGGATGTGCATCTTGTAGCTCTGATTTGGTTGGTGGGTATTGATTAGCCCATATTTGTAGGTTATTGAAGTATTTAAGTGTCTAGACATTAAGTTAATTTTAACATTTAGATAGTATATATTAGGATGTAAATAAATTAATTTATATTTTTAGCTTAATTGCATAAGTCATGTGTGGCATTCATATCTAAATGCATTTAGAATTAACTTAGAATTACATGCATTTGATTAGTTAAACAATTAGGTGTATTACATACATTGTTTTAATTAATATAGAAGTTAAGGAGTTATGTATAAATAATCGTAATTATTTTATTATTATTATTATTATTCTTCTTCTGCAGGTAATCGCTCTGCCTCCTCCTCCTGCACCCATTCATTCCTCACAGCTGCTAGCATTTGCAAGGATATTCTCCCGCCTCCTGTGATTTCAAATGCATTGGCTGTAGCTACAAGAGGGGGGGAGGAGACGACTGTGTTGGGTAGGCCTTCATTCCCTTTCTTCACTGTGCAGAGAGTGCACTACTCTTGTCCGCTCCACCACCACCGACCTCAACTGTGGCGACAAGCCTCCACCACCATGGGCGTGTGGCGTGACAGGCCACATCGCCATTTGGAGTTTGTTTGCATTACCGTGAGCACCTCAGCATGCAATACCCTCACCGCCATCACCAGCAACCACCACTGCAGTCGCTGCAACTCCACGCCCTGCATCCTCATCTCCCCCGTCAGTTAAGATGTCTGGGAAGTTTCCTAGATGTTTGAAGCCTGGCCCCATATCTTCTTTCTTCTTTTTCCTCTGTTTCTCTTCACCTCAAAAACAAACCCAACACCATGCCATCCCCACGCGTAGTAGCAACCACCTCCTATTGCCTGAGCGCATCTTCCCTTCCACGCACAGCTCGCGCGACCACCCTCCAGCTCCACTGTGTGCAGGCACGCGACGCCCTCACTGCGCTCCCTCGCCATTCCCATGCACACAGCCCACAGACGTAGTAGCGTGCATGTCCCTGCCCCCCTTGCACGTGTGCCTAGCAGTGCAGGTGCTGCCCTCCGCGCTTTCACCTCCTGCGTGCAACTGGTAGCATACCTTTGCACGCACTCCTCGTGTGCGTTCGCTCCTGCAGATGCACCAGCAGCCATCGCGTGCAGCCACAACTCCCCGTGTGCGTCCTCCGCCAGCTCCCCTCACATGTGACGCCTCCATGTGCATGTGCACGCCCTTTGGTAGCCGTGCACATTCAGTAGCTCCAACACCTCTAGCAGGCTGCCAGGCACCCACTCCAACCTCCTCTCCGATTGGCCACCTCCGACCATGACGTGCCTCGTCGCCACCTCTAAAAGAAGTGTCTCGGCAGCAGCTACCTCCGACGAGAAGCTCCACTCCGATCTCCACCTCCTTCGTGCATGGAGGAGCTCAAAGCAAACTCCCCTGTTTTTGCACAGCAACTCTATTAGCTTTTACGACTCATGCCATTGTGAACTTTCATTTTTTTGATTTCATTATCATGGTGAATTTATGAGAACCTCATTCATTGTTTAACTTATTGAGTAAATCAATTTCTTAACCCTAATCTAAGTGGATTTCCATTCAAATCTTTGAAGACTCTTGCTATAGGAGAAGCTTAATTTGTATTTACATTTAAGTGTCATTGTGAGGATTTTATTGTTATTATATTATGGTACATAGTACATTGAACCCCCTCCTATTTAGCTTAAATGTAATTTCAACTTGCACTTTTATTTAAACTGATATCTACATGATTTTTCGACACAATTTCCTGAGGAAATCATTTGTAAACAATAATTTTTTAATTATCGCGAGTTTATAATAGCCATTGCCTCCCTGTGGATACGATCTGCTCTTTTGCGAGTGGTTTAATTTTTATTCTTTTAATTTGCAGTTTTCCTTCACTTGCATACTACAAGACGACATTTTATATGTGAAACAATGAAAGCGAAAATCGTTTCATCAGCTATCATGCCACTTAGTAGCGTATCTTCATTTGGTTTCAGAATGATTGATCTCAATCGAAAGGGTTAAATCCTTTTGAGTAATTACATATTTGATCTTTGTAGTTTGCAAAAAGGCTATTGCGTTATTTACGACACTGATAAAAGAAGGGGTTGTAATGCATTCTACCCTAGACAATTTCTTAGATTCGAAACACATAAAGAAAACTCACACACATAACATCTTACAGAAATCAAGTAACCATACCAGCAATGTTTCATTATTCCACTTTGGCTAACAACATATCCTTTTTCTTGTTGTCATCTTTGCTCTACATGGTCTACATTCCTCATGTGACCGCTGTTCCAGTATCATTCAATATAGTGGCACGATAGAATGTGTGGAATTACTATCATCATGTCCTCAATTATCATAAGCTGCCAGCTGACCCCAACAGTCACATTCTTTTATCCTACACCATGTTCTATGACATCGCCTGAAAGAGTTTCATTCATGTTTATACCACTACCGACAATAGTTGCATTACAATGACCCTCAATGGGACCATCTAATCTATTAAGTAGTTCACATGAGTTTGCAGGTTACAAACTATTTCAACTGCAAATCAAATATTGTTGTGTTCTCCTAAAATTCACAAAAAAATAATACTATCTACCTTTTTTTTTCCTTTATGTCCTAAGCTTGGGGTGTAGAGTCAGTGGACAAGCCTACTCTAGTATTAACTGGGCTGGCCATTTAAATGGATTAGATCTTGATATTAGACCATAAGATTGGATGATACCTACAGAATAGAAGTGGAATCTTTGACATAAAAAGATGAAGATAGCAGTGAAAACAAATCTAAAGGGACCCAAAAATGAACTCATTCTGTCATTCCTACCTATAGTCATGGGCCTTTTTTTGTTCAATGATGAGTGATTCTATTTTTTTTTCTTCGCTGGTGAGATGTCGCTAAGTCAAGAGATCAAAGGAAATTATAGGTACTAGGAAGAATTTAGGGCAGAGTTCATCCTTGATGTGGATGTCTGCAAATGTGTATGTATTTAGGATAGAATGTATACACATAAGATACATATGTGAGAGGAAGTAGAAGAATCCTGCTGAGAGCCTGAGATGGAGATAGACGAAGCAGTGTAGTAATGAGGACCAGATTGAAGAGTTTCTTATTATAGTTTTAGAGGTTTAGATTACTTGTGTGTGCCCACTTTTTCATAGAGATGCTTACCTAGGAATCTTTTTTTTCTCCTTCTGACTGTAATTCCCCAAGAAGGTCAACATTAAGGGGCAACATTAGCTTTATAAGAATTCCCAAAAAAAAAAAATAATGGCCTTTTCTATGGCAACAAACCACACCTCTCAAATTCATTCATCATGATCACAACTTAACAACATTCATGGCAAAATCCAAGAAAAAAATCATGTAAAATCGAAATTTCCCTTCATCCTTATAATACGAGTTAAATTAAGCTTATGAATTATTATTTATTACGATCTAGGGTTGCAACTATAAACAACCTGCCCGAGTGAACTTCCCCAACTTCTATACACTCAAGGCCGAACATGACTTCATGGCCCGCTTGTATGCGAAGTTGGAAGCAAGAACTACCTTAAGGCAGTGTGCAGAGCTGCAGAGTGCATACATAGAGGTGCAACGCCTAAAGTCTAAGTTGGAGGAATTGAAAGCGAAGATAAACACCGTGGTCGATGATTTGCTGTCTTCCATAGAACGCATTAACTGCGATTAGTGAATGCATCCTTCTTTTCCATAGAGCAGTCCTGTATCAAACTTATTATCCATTTTGAATGTCTTAGTTTTCTTCATGACCAACATTTTCCTCAGGACTTGTTTTCATGATCTATTGGAAAGTATCTTTCTGCAATCATGTTTAATTCCCTATTTTCAAATTAGTTATCTTAGCTTTTTAGCTCACAGGAATGTCTACGTCACGAGAATTAAGAACACTTGAAAGGAAATGCAATTGTGGACACTTGGCGAAACTTGTCTTTGAAGAAGAAACAAGTATACATAATATCTTAGATGGACTGAATTACAAGTGTCCTTATGGGAATAGCGTAAGATGCAGCTTCCAAATTACTACCATTCAATTGAAGTTTCCAGTGAAATCCCACGTTGACATTTTCATTTTAGGGTTGTGGATTTTGAAAATCTCCTCTCAACTTCCAGCCAACATTGAAATCTCAAAAGGTCGAGTTAACATTTATGGCTTGCATGTATTACGAAGTTTGCTACGAGCTGCGAGAGGAAAAAAGGAAGAGCTTGAATTGGAGCAACAATTATATATGTTCAGAAATAATTAGAAAGCATTAATTTTGAAGGTTAATTCTACCATCAAATAAATATTATTAGTTTAATAGATATTACTAGATGTAAATCTCAAAGTACCTGATAATGTCACTTACCATATGATGAAGAGGTTCCTGTAAAAGACAAACACTGCTTGGGAGGACTTTTTTACAAATATTTTCTTCACTACTAACTCTCCACTATTATCTAAATTGAATACCATTTTCAATACTTTTCATCATAGGAATGACATCTTTTGGGGGTTGGACCCTTTGAAAAGATACATACCTCGTCATTACATTATGAAATTTAAAAGCATATAGAGATTATGTTAACAATACTTTCACAATAAGTGCCTGACACCTTTTAAGGGATCACATGAAATATCATTTCAATGTGGATATCCCACTCACTAAAATTATGAACCGCTGGAAGTTCCTGAAGAAGTACTATCAGTTGGTCATAGAATTGTTAGCTGAGGAGACATGGACATGAGATATTGAACATGTCATCGTCCCAGATGATCCAACTCAATGGGAAAATGTTAGATTCCTTCCATTTACCATTCTTCTCTTTATTTACCTTCTTGTAAATATAGGTTTTAATTTTTTTCCACTATGTAGGTTAATGCCAAGGATAGAAGGTTACGGGATCTTCAATTTCCATTCTTGGAAATTATGGATGAGCTTGTCGATTAGTTTCCATGTCTGTTCGATCGTTACTGGGATCTTTTCATCTGTCTACAATTCGATAACGAAAGTTCATCTTAATTTAGTGGTTATTATGTAATAAGCGTGGTGACTGATAATTTCTTATCAGCAACTTTGGATATTATTTTATATTTTTAATTTATGTTATGTGCTTTATTTGGATATTATTTTATTTGGATGTTTTAATCTCGCAAGTTACGTGATTTTCTTTATATATCTCTTTTTTAAAATCATATAGATTAATAATATATTATCTTCCTAAGATTTCTAATACTGCTATAGGATGCATTGCAAAAAAACTTTACGAGGGTTATATAGGTGTTGACGGCAAAAAACTACGCGTTCGGAATTGGATTTAAAAACCCATTGTTGTAGTTCGAGTCGCGAAAGAAATTCGTTCAACAGATAAAATTTATACCGAAAATCTGTAAAGAAGATCCAGGTCGAACACAGGGAGACTACGTTGATCTTAAAATCCGCAATTATATTTTTTCTTGTATTTTTGTTTAAAAGGCGAAATAATCACAATGGAATCGCTATAGACAATAAGAGAGAGAACAATCACTTGGTATTTAAATAATATTTTTACAACTAAGAAAATGGGAAATGATTACACTAGAAAGTGGGCAATTGTTACAACTGGAAAGTAGGAAATTCTACTCTAGAAAGCGATAAAAGAAAGGAGAGATGTTATCCTTCTCGACGATCGCTTGGAGGATGAGCCGGACGAAGGCGACGCCTGGAAGACCGAGGACGAGATGGGAAGGAGGACGAAGTCGGAAGAACAAGAATGAGCCAGCACGTCGTCGTCGTTGCGGGATCCACTTTCGGAACGGGGGCGAAAGCTTGGATTTAGCTCTTGAGGAGCATCTTGGATGTGTGATAAGCTTCTCTTAAGCTTTAGAGAGGAAGGGAGAAGGAAGGGATGAGAAATTTGTAGGGTAGGGGTCTCCTTTCATAGTTGCAAGGATTGAGGGCATTTTGGATATTTTAACTTCAAAAACATTAATATGGGACCTTTAGTGAAGGACTTAAACGTTGCTAAAGGTTCGTCATGGGCGACGTGTGCGTGCATTGCATGCACTTGTTACTCTTCTGCGCCTATAACGCCCACGCACGTTTGGGCGATATCACGATCGGACGGTCGAGATCGATCCTCGCCTGCACCTGCTCTTCAACTTCGCACCGCTTGTTTACGCATCAGATCTGGTGTGAGGCGGAGCATCTGATCCTGCGTACGTCTGATTGGGCGATCAGTGCCGTTTGCAACCGATCGCGTGTTTGGATTTAACGCACGTACACAGCGAATCGAGAATCGAACCCATGCCCTGCGCGCACGCAATGCCTCACAGTCACTGCGCTGCGCCTTCATTTGTGTTGCGCAGAAGCTTTAAGCAGAGCGCACTCACGGCCATTTGATCAAGATCCAACGGCCTAGATCATGCCTTGCTGCGCCTTCAGAAGAGGAGAGCGGTGGGTCCCTGAGGTCGATCGGGTGACTAAGATGGCACCACGTGGTGCCATCTTGGCCGTCCAACTTTTGTGTGTTGCAGATGGTGTCACGGGTGTCGGATTGGACCGACTTTCACGTCATTAGGCTGCGATCGTCAATCCGAGCCCATCCGTGCAGTCGGATTTGTCATTTGAGGTGTGGATTAACACCATCTTGGCCCTTGACCTCTAGGCTTCCTTGGACTATATCTGGTGCTACGGATGTCCGATCAGATTAATCTTGGAGTCATTGAACTCCCATCGTTGCCCTAATTAGATCCATATGGTTGGATCCTTGGTCCGAGGCCCTGATTAACAAGTTGCCCTGTCCCTGGCCATAAAAGGAGACAATTATCCAAAATTTTATACAGACTACCGTAAATGCAAGATGATGCATGTTATGCAATATTTATAATATGTGTTGCAATTCTACGCCTAAGAACAAACGTAAATAGATAATTTATGTGATATAAACATGCTTACATCACACCCCTATGCCTATCTATTGCTAGTCCCTAGCAAAGAAACTATATGTTATTTATAAAAGAATTAGGGTTAGATTACTTGGGCATAAGTCATTTTCAACATTAAGAAATTTTTACTTAGGACCTAAACTTTCAAAGACGCAACAGTGCCTGAGTATCTGTCAAAATGCAGACCACCTCAAGTTCTCGCCTTATTCAAAGAAAGATCTCTTTTTCTCTTTTTCGTCTCTTCTAATTTTTTTGGATTTTTGAGTTTAGTGTTACAGAGTGGTTTTCTACAGCTACTCAACCCACCCAAGATTTGATGAAAACTTTAAGTTCTAAGCATCTTTTTGTGAATGTGAGACTCGTTGATCGGTAATCAGAACGGACTTCGGATTTCTACACCCCTAGGTGACCTTAGAAAGAAATCTGCCTGAAGGTGTATCTATACGACCGGTAGCTTTCTCACTATTATTTTTTATGGGGTCAACATAAGGGTGAATCCAGTGTATATCTCCCCGGCTTATTCTACTTCACTTCTTCCTAAGTGTTTTGCAATTTTTAGTGCATTTCTTGAGCTGGGTTTTGGACAACTAGTCGATGAGTTGTTACCACCGACAACTTGCCAACTATACTTATGCGGCGAAGTGTGGCTTATTTCTTTTGTTTCTTTTTCTTTCTTTTCTCCTTTTCCTTTTTTTTCTTTTTCTTTTCTTTTTGAACTTTCTTTGTCTTTATCTTTAAGTAGGTGGTTTCCCTGATTTAAGATTTACCTAGAGGTAGTAAGAAGAGTGGTCCTGTGACTGGGCTCTGGACAACCTACCTATGGGCTGTTACCTATGATAACTTGCCAGCCATATCACCCTACCAGGTTCATTAGCTATCTAATTTCCGTTAAGATCGTCGAACAATGAGTCTGTGCGAATAGTGTGTAGATGCTTAGACTTACAGTACCTTCAAATCAAAGGGCAGGTTGATAAGTCATGTACTTATCACCCAAACTTATTTAATCAAATTAAAGTAGAATTCAGGATGGCGAGGACTCGATAAACAAATCCACATTTTATTGGATACACGGGTTGATTAAGCCCAAAGACCTGAAGGGTCTTAGTGTTCAGATCCTACTGTAATATTTCCTAAGATTGAAAAGTCTTAATGTTCAAGTATTCCTTCCTAATTCAATTTTTTTATGTATATATAAGAAAATTAGTAGAATTTACAAGAATTTTACAGAGCTGACAAATTGATTTAGAAATGAATCCACCTCCCCATGCCTTGCTGATGCAATGTCTGCAATGAGAATAAAAGACATGAAAGGAAGGGTAGAATGTAGAAGATATCACATGAATATGAAGCTCGGGTTAGCTCTGAGTCAGACTGTACAACTGCTGAATTTAATGCTATCAGCTAGGCGTAGTCCAGCCAAAGAAGTCACAACATAGCTAGAGCAACCGTGTCTGAGACGGGTTCTGGAATAGTACGGTCAATAACAGGCTTCAGACGTTGACCGTTGACTTTGAATGACTTACCCATCTTTGGGTCAGAGATCAAAACATCCCCGTTTGGAAATATCTGATCGATAATGAACGGGTCGTTCCATTTCGACCTAAGTTTGCCGGGAAGGAGCTTAAGTCGAGAATTAAAGAGCCAGACTTTCTGGTTCGACTCAAAGCTCTTTCGAGAAATCAATTGGTCATGAAGAGATTTGATCCGAGCCTTGTAGATCTTGGCATTCTCGTATGCGTCATTCTAATCTCCTCCAACTCAGATAGTTGGAGTTTCCTAGTCTTCCCGGCTAAACTCAGATCTAGATTACATTGTTTGATTGACCAGAATGTCCTATGTTCAATTTCTACAGGTAAATGGCACGCCTTTCCATACACCAGTTGAAATGGAGACATGTCGATGGGTGTTTTATACACCGTACAGTAGGCTCAAGGAGCGTCCTCAAGCTTTTGAGTCCAATCTTTGTGATCAGGCCAACCATTTTCTGCAGAATATTCTTGATCTCCCGATTGGAGATCTCGGTCTGTCCATTCGTTTGGGGATGGTAAGGTGTGGATATTCTGTGATTAACCCCATATTTTGCCGGTAAATTACGGAATTGGGTATTAGTGAAATGAGTGCCACCATCGCTGATGATGGCCCTCAGAATCCCGAACCTGCTGAAGATATTCTTCTTGACAAAATTGATGACCACCTTGTGGTCATTGGTTCGGGTGGGAATAGCTTTGATCCACTTGGACACGTAATCAACAGCGATGAGAATGTACTGGTGTCCAAATAAAGGGAGGAATGGTTCCATGAAATCGATGCCCCAAACATCAAAGATTTTGATAGGAAGAATCGGGTTTAGAGGCGTCATATCTCTCTTAGTTATGCTCCCAAGTGCCTGGCATCGGGAACACGACATCGAGAAATCCTGAGCATCCTTGAATAAAGACGGCCAATAGAATCCAGATTGTAAATTTTTGCAGCCGTCTTTTTCTCGGAGAAGTGTTCACCACACGCAGATGTATGGCAGAACTCGAGTATACTCTTGAATTTGTTCTCCGGAATGCATCGGCGAATAATCTGATCAGAATCGATGCAATACAGTTCAGAGTCCTCCTAGAAGTAATATTTGGCCTTAGATTTGAGTCTATCCCGTTGCTTGGTCAAATCCTGGGGGATTTGACCAACGGCCAAATGATTAACGATGTCAGCATACCACGGGGTTTGGACACCTGAAATTGTAAGGATAGTCTCATCCAGAAAAGTATCAGCAATCGTAATGTCCGAACGAGAAGAATCACTCAAAAGTCTCGACAACTGATTTGCCACCACATTTTGTACCCCAGATTTATCCTTGATTTCAAGATCAAATTCTTGAAGCAGAAGAATTCATCGAATAAGCTGGGGTTTGGCATCCTTTTTGGTCAAGAGATGTCTCAAGGTCGAGTGGTTGGTATAAATGATGACGTGAGACCCTAAGAGATAAGCTCTAAATTTCTCCAAAGCAAACACTGCAGCTAGTAATTCTTTCTCAGTAACTGTGTAATTCGTCTAGGCCTCATCTAGAGTTTTACTAGGGTAGTAAATGACAGAGGGCTTCCTGTCAATCTTCTGACCCAAAATTGCCCCGACTACGTAATCAGAAGCGTCAGTCATGATCTCAAATAGGTATCCAAATCGGTGGTTACAACACCGGAGCACAAGTGACTGTCATTTTAAGAAAATCAAATGCCTTACGGCATGATTCGTTGAAATCAAATAGCATATCTTTGGCGAGAAGATTGCTCAAAGGATGAGCAACCTTCGAAAAGTCCTTAATGAATCTCCTGTAGAATCCCACATGACCAAGAAATGATCGAATTTGTTTGACAGATGTGGGAGGAGGAAGTTTAGCGATAGCATCAACCTTAGTTTGTCCACTTCGATTCCCTATTCAGAGATTACATGACCCAAGACGATACCTTGTGTCATGAAATAACTCTTTTCCCAGCTAAGGACCAGTCTTGTTTTGATGTATCGTTTAAGGATCATTTCAAGATTAACTAAACATGAGTCAAACGATTCTCCGAAAATAAAGAAATCGTCCATGAAGACTTCCAGAAACTCTCCCACCATGTCAGAGAATATGGCCAGCATACACTTTTGAAAAGTTACAGATGCATTGCATAAGTCGAATGGCATCCTACGGAAAGCAAAGGTTCCGTAAGGACAGGTGAAAGTCATTTTTTCCTGATCCTCGGAATGGATAGGGACTTGATTGTATCTTGGGTAACCGTCAAGGAAATAGAAGTACTTCTGTCCGGCTAGTCTTTCAAGAATTTGATCTATAAAAGGCAAAGGAAAATGATCCTTTTTCATGGCTGTGTTTAGCTCCCTGTAATCAATACAAACTCTCCAAGATGAAGTTGAACGAGTTGTAACAGATTCTCCTTTCTCGTTAGTCACAATGGTAATCCCGACTTTCTTGGGAACAATTTGCACGGGACTTACCCGAGGACTATCAGAGATGGATAAATGATTCCTGCATCGAGCCACTTGATAATCTCCTTCTTGACCACTTCTCACATAATCGGGTTTAATCTCCTCTGCATCTGGTGAGAAGGGCGGGATTCATCTTCCAAAAATATTCTGTGATTGCACTAAGATGGCTCGATCCCCCTAAGGTCATGAATGGTCCAACCAATTGCCTTCTTGTGTTCCTTTAGGACCTTAATCAGTTTAATCTCCTGCTCCTTTGTTAATTTAGCACCGATAATCACATGAAGCATCTTCTGTGGTCCTAAAAACTGATATTTCAGATTCTCAGGTAATGGTTTCAGTTCAAGCTGGGGCAGGATGATGATTAAAGGTAAGGAAGATGCTGATGAAGACTCATCAAGAGGAAAAGGTTGAAAGTGAACAAAATCAATAACCTCTTCAGAAGATGGCGGGTCTGCCATAGAGGGTTGTTGGTCCAAATCATCATCAGAGGAGGAACTTTCAAATGCAGAAACCGCTAAACAAGTTTCAATATTCACATTATCGTCCTCAAGTTCCTCAATAAATCTACAATCCTCGAATTTGTTAATTGCCTTAAAAATATCCAATTTCATTCTTTGATCCCAAAAGGTGATTTCCATGCTACCACTCTCACAGTTAATGTTGGCCTTGGCGGTAGCTAGGAACGGATGCCCTAGAATGATGAGCGTGTTCCTCAGATTTTCAGGTACATCCATATCAAGGACAAGGAAATCTACAGGAAAATAGAAATCCTTAACCTTGACAATAACATCTTTAATAACGCCTCGTGGATTTGTGACCGAACGATTCGCTAACTGCAGCATTATTGAAGTTGGCCGAAGTTCACCTAATCTGAACTCATAAAGAGCAGTCAGAATTAGGTTAATGGATGCAGCCAGATCCAGCAGTGCTCTATCAAAGGTGTAATCTCCGATGACACAAGAAATCAAAGGAGCACTTGGATCTCTCTTTTTTTGAGGGAGGTGGTGTAGGATAATAGAACTAGCTTGCTCGGAGAGTACCACCTTCCTCGGAATAGATTCTCTCGACTTACGCTTCTGTGCACATAAATTCTTTAAAAATTTCACATAAGCCGGTATATGTTTGATAGCGTCGAGGAGCGAGATATTAATCTCGACATTCTTGAAAATGTCATTGTAGTATAGTGGTAAGTATTCCCACCTGTCACGCGGACGACTCGAGTTCGATCCCTGGCAATGGTGCCAAAGTGTTGACGGAAAACTATGCGTTCGGAGTTGGATTCAAAAACCCATCATTGTAATTCGAGTCAAGAAGAAATTCGTTCAACAGATAAAATTTATATCGAAAATCTGTAAAGAAGTTCTGGGTCGAACATAGGGAGACTATGTCGATCTCAAAATCTGCAATTGTATTTTTTTTTGTATTTTTGTTTAAAAGGTGAAATAATCTCAATGGAATCACTATAGACAATAAGAGAGAGAACAATCACTTGGTATTTAAATAATGTTTTTACAACTATGAAAGTGGGGAATGATTATATTAGAAAGTAGGAAACTCTACTCTAGAAAGCGATAAAAGAAATGAGAGAGTTGTTATCCTCCTCGATGATCGCTTGGAGGATGAGCTGGACGGAGGTGACACCTGGAAGACGGAGGACGAGGCGGGAAGGAGGACGAAGTCAGAAGAACGAGAACGAGGCAACACGTCGTTGTCGTGGGATCTACCTACGGAACGGGGATGAAAGCTTGGATTTAGCTTTTGAGGAGCATCCTGGGTGTGGGATAAGATTCTCTTAAGCTTTAGAGGGGAAGAGAGAAGGGATGAGAAATTTGTATTATAGGGGTCTCCTTTTATAGTTGTAAGGATTGGAAGCATTTTGGACATTTTAAGTTCAAAAACATTAATATGGGACCTTTAGTGACGGACTTAAACGTCGTTAAAGGTCCGTCGTGGCCGACGTGTGCGCACGCTACGCACCCCCGCTCTTCCGCACCTATAACGCCCACGCACGTTTGGGCGATATCAAAACCGTCGAGATCAATCCTCGCCCGCGCCCGCTCTTCAACTTTGCACCGCTTGATCGCGCGTCAGATCTGGTGTGAGGCGGAGCGTTTGATCCCGCGTACGCCTGATTGGGCAATCAGTGCCGTCTGCAGCCGATCGCATAGTCTGGATTTGACGTGCGCGTGCATCGAATCGAGAATCGAACTCGTGCCCCGTACGCATGCAATGCCTCGCGACCACTACGCTACGCCTTCATTTGTGTCGCGTGGAGGTTTTAAGCGGCGCGCGCTCACGGCCGTTGGATCAAGAACCAACTGCCTAGATCACACCTTGCCGTGCCTTCAGAAGAGGAGAGCGGCAGGTCCCTGGGGCCGATCGGGCGGCTGAGATGGCGCGACGTGGTGCCATCTTGGCCGTCTAACTTCTGTGTGTTGCAGACGGTGCCACGGGTGTCGGATTTAATGGATTTTCACGCCATTAGGCTACGATCGTCGATCCGAATCCATCTGTGCAGTCGGATTTGTCGTCTAAGGTGCGAATTAATACCATCTTGGCCCTTGATTTCTAGGCTTCCTTGGACTATATCTAATGCTATGGATGTCTGATCAGAGTGATCTTGGAGTCGTTGAACTCCCGTCATTGCCCTGGTTAGATCCGTACAGTTCGATTCTCGGTCCAAAGCCCTGATTAACAAGTTGCCCTATCCCTTGCCATAAAAGGAGATAATTAACCTAAATTTTATACAGACTACACTTAATGCAAGATGATGCATGTTATGCAATATTTACAATATGTGATGCAATTCTATGCCTAAGAATACACGTAAATAGACAGTTTATGTGATATAAACATGTTTACATCAATAGGCAATGATGAAAGCTTCCAACGGTTGAGGGCAAACCTATTAACTAATTCGATGGTGTTGGTTTGGTTGCTTGGGGAAAATTAAACCAGGCAACCCTAGTGAATGTGCTTACATATGTTGGACGGCTACAGTGCAACAACCCTATGCAACACAAAAGTTGACAGTTAATTGTGTTTGCATGGATGGATGGCTACAACGTAGTAACCCCATGCAACATAAAATACGAGGTCTAAATTTCTTTGACCATCTATAGTTGATAGAATTTTCCTGATGACTACTGTTAAAAATTACTACGATGAAGCAATTTGAGCTTACTGCAAATTTAACAATCCATTTTTATTGCCTACCCAGATGTGTCATTGCAGGTTAGTAATTTTACACTTACAATTTCTCTTACTTATATATCCATGAGTGAAGGTCTTCGTTGATTCACAAATAATGCATTTAACTTATTTCTACAGGTTTGATTTTCCTATCAATTATAAGTAACCATCACTTCTTAAAGACCACACTAAAACTTCTCATGGTTTCTCAAATAAGTTAATAAAAATATCCACTATAATTACTCAGCTTTCCATTTATGTTGGATTTTAAGAGGAAGTCTTATAATATACTTTTTCTTGTTTAAGGTCGTGAATTACAACACTTGCCTGATTGGAAGAATTTATCTTATTTCCTATGCCAAAGATGAAGACCTTAGATGTAGATCAGACATCCTTATAACTTAGATTGTTAAAGGGAAATCCAAATCAATTATTGTCAAAGGAATGATATCTTTTTTTATTTAAGTTATTTTTATTTCTTAATGTAATATGTCATGCAACAATATTTCTTCTAACAAATTTTATCATTCACATGAATTGAGTATGTATGTAGTGTAATTATATGATATTTCTTTCAAATGGTTCATTATCTTTTTCTTATTTCTCTTATTTATATTTAGCAATGTAATATGTGATGTTACAGTATTCCTTTTAATAAATTTGATTAATCATTTGACAATAGAATAAAAAATCTCTTCAATACAAGTTAATTTTCTTTTGTATTTGGTATTCAACATTCCTATTTAAAATATTATTATTTAAATTAAAAAAAATCCCAACTAACTTACCTATTATCCCAAAGGTAAATATGTCTTTTGTCACTTTAACTTCCATTCTAACTCCTATTCCCAAGTAAACACTTTCCAGTCAAATCACAGGATAACCCTCCTTCCTAACCCTCATCAGTAAATACAAACAGGGGTTAACTCCTTTTTGCAAGTAAACACAAACTAGACAAGTTTGCTAACCCATATTAATTAACCCGTACTGTAAAATAAACCTCAAACATTTGCAATGTTAGGCTCATTTCTAAGTTTTTACCCGCACAGACCACGCGGAAAGCACCACTGGTACGTTTATGGGTAGAGATATTAAATTAAACATTTTCGGGTGGTATAATTAGAAATTGAATTGGAGAAATCGAAAAGGATCTTATATATGAGTTACATCGCTACAAAAGATCAAAAAAAAAATCATAAGTCAAGAATTTAAGTTTCTATCTTTATTGAAAGCCCTTTTTGAAGAATTACCCTAGGCTTATATCTTGGGTGAAAATTAACGTGGCTTATAATATATATGAAGTCTTTTCTTTAGAATAGTAATTAACTCATATTCTTTAGATAAATATTTGTCTGAGATATATTTTGTTACGATAAATTTTTGATATTTATAAAGTAATATTCCTTTGCTGTTGCTGTATAGCAAGAATAATCATTGTATATACTATTAGTAACATTTTCTGATATATTTTTTTGACTTATAAATATTTTGTCTGTGGTACGTTCATGTGGAGAATCTTGGATTTTCTTATATCTTTCATTTCGGACGCATGGAGTATATTGCTCAGCTAAAATATCATTGAAATTTGTTAGACCTTTTGGATATGATGACGTATGAATCAATTCTCCTGTAAAAAATTGCAACCATGCAGGTTAAATATGGAGGTGTGAGGTGTGCTAAACGATGCTGATGGTATACTTTCAATGATCAACCATTGGTTGACCACTCGAATAAAGTTGTAGGTTACTTTTCATTGGATGGCGATTAATGGTATTTTCTATGTGCTTTCATGCTTTTGATGGAGATTTTAAAGAAAGGTACTAATTTTGTTTTCAATGCTAGTTATGGTGATCCAGGATTGAGAATTGATAGGCAAATGTAGCAGAAAATCTATAAGTACTTTGGAGCTCAACCTTCTACAAGTCTATATGGTTAACTAAATTATGCATTGATGTGAATTTGTTATTTTAAACATGGATACCATTTTAAATGTTTCTTTTACAAATTATCCAAAATCAGCGTATGTTCTCTGTGTCCATATGCAATAATATTGTGATTAACCTTTTAGCTTGAAGAGGAGAAATTATAGTTTCATTTTCAAAATAAAATAAATAGAGGGAGTGAAAGTATACTAGAGGGAGAGTCAATAGTGTAGTATAAAAAATCTGATACAAATAAATAATCACACAAATCAATCACTACAAATGTGTTAGTTCAACTTCTCATAGTATATGTTTTGATGATTTTATAAATAATAAAAAGAAACATAAAATCAATCGAGCCACTGTTTCTATCATTAGTTTAACTCAATTGTAGGTGTTATTTCATCTCATCATCTCAAAAGAATGATCAAAGGATGAAGATATCGTTTGTCTAGGTCATAAGTGCAATTGTACTTATATAAAGAGTTGTAATTTTATGTTTGTTGAGTTTAGATGAGTTGTAAAGAGCCCCCATCTAGATATAAGGATACTAAACTTAAGCTCACAATACTTAAGCAAATCCTATAAACAAAATTCAATTTTAGAACCAACAATTACCATAGTATCATTCAATTGATAATAAATCTAGACGTCTAATATAGAAAGCTAAGTTGTCTAATATCTGAATCAGATGACCAATTACCATATACATTGCCTTAGGATCTAAACAAATTAGGCTTTAGACGACTAGACATAGTTACAGACGTCCATTGCTTACTTCAGACGTCTAGACAAACCATCAGTCGTCCAAATAACTGATCGTTAAGCCAATCCACCTTGGACAAAACAAAATCTTCGTAATCATACCTAAGATATTTTAATATTATTTTTAGATGTTTGGATATGCTTCCAAATGTCCAATATTGGAATGTTAGGCTAAATTTAATTTAACAAAAGATTTGTCAAAGATGATCTTAATCCCTGGATTTGCAAGAAATCTAAACTCTGAGGTGTTATGGCCATTAGATGTCTAATCATATGGGCAGACGTCCATCTGAACATTATACCCTAGATATCTATTTGGATCCGATCCAATCTTGGAATAAACCTACACATTATTAGATGTCCAAAAATCTTCTTAGATGTCCTAAAATGTGCTATTAGATGCTTAATAATTTGAGACAAGAACATTGTGTAGGCTTAATAAATTTCGGTAACATTGATCCTACTTTATGGACGTCTAGACTTTCCATGAGACATCAAGAGACCATAGATCAGGCTTCTAACTTATTTTCTAGACGTTTGATTCTGTTGTCAGAAATAAGCATTTCTTAATTTGATTTGGATTTTGACCAAATCAATTGGGATATGCCTCCAATGGCTAGGGGGAGCCTCCCAAGTCTTCTTGAAGGTTACTTTGAGAGCTATATAAACCCCTTAATCCTCCACAAGCAAAAACACCCATTAGAGATAAACTACAAGTAAAACATTAGCTCTACATACTATTCTACTCCATATTCTTCTGCCCTACTACTGTACACTCTATACTTGAGCAATCACTACGACTCCCTTACCACTTTGCTATCACTATTCTCATAGGAAGTCTCTAATTCACTCTTAGTAGCTAGACCATTTTAATATCTATTTGGGATGCTCTATAGGGTGTTGTTTACTTTCATTTATTTTCTTGCGTATTGTAAATTGGGTGTGTGGCCTGTCGGATCCTCGTCTTTTCCATGTAATGGGAGAAACCTTCATTTAGGGATCAGAGATGAGCTTTGTATTGAGGTATACCACCCTCGTTGTTAAGTGGTGCGGTTAGTGGATTGATCACATAGTGATCATAAATCCTAAGTCAAGGTTGACTTAGGTGGTGGTTTTCTCCAGGTTTGGGTTTTCATCTAAAAATCTTCGTGTTTATTGTGTGATTGAATTTTTATTTCTTTATTATATTTTAATTTCACTATTGACCTTCCTCTAATGTAATTTCAATTGGTATCAGAGCTAGGTTGCTATGCAACTAGGAGTAATTTCCACAGGAAAGGGATTGATGGAGGGAAGGGCCATTGCCATCTGTTGGACGAAGGGACAATCCACCACTTGTCCACCACTCTTTGATAGGAGCAATTATGCATACTGGAAGCTCCGAATGAAGATGTAGCTGCAAACTAACGACTTCTCCATTTGGGAGATGTGAGAGACTCAATACAAGTTCCCTGAGAAGTTGGAGATGAGATATAACGTTGAGCAAATCCACCATCTCAACCTCAATGCTAAGGCAATGAACTTGCTATATTGCGCCCTTAGCTCAGAGGGGTTCAACCACATAAGTTAATGTCAAATCACCTATGAGATTTGGAGGACTCTTGAGGTAACCCACGAAGGTACATCAAAAGTTAAGACTTCAAAAAAATAATTTTTTGTCTTAGGAATTAGAAGCCTTCACCATGAAGGAAAATGAGAGACTTAGAGATATGTACACCCGATTTATGTTAATCGTGAATAACCTCAAATCTTTAGGAAAGATGTTCATCAAAGGAGACCTTCAAGCAAAGCTCCTTTGCTCCCTTGGACCAAAATGGGAGCAAAATGTGATAGCCATATAAGAAGCCAACCAAGTAGAGGATCTAAACATGGATGATCTACTTGGGAATTTGATGGCTTATGAGATTGAGATGGACCAAAGGTGAAAATCCATCACACCCAAGCTAAAGAAGACGACCTTGGCTTTCAAAGCAACTTCTGATGACAAGGTAAGTATCGATGATGAAGAATTTGTTTTATTAGCTAAAAAGTTTAAGTAGTTTCACTAGAATATGAGAGATAACAAGGGAAAGGGAATGGAAGAAGAGTCCCTACTTTGCTACAATTGTGAGAAGAGAGCTCATATGAGGAAGGAATGTCCCTTATTGAGAAGGGATGAAGAGAAGAAAGGGAAAAAGGTGATGGAGCATAAGAAGTTCTGATAAGTGAAAAATTCATGCGAAAATATTTAATGTTTCCAAAAAGATAAACCCGAGCTGTTGCAGTTGCAGAAAAATCTGACTATCAAATAAATTTAGCCAAGATTGGATGACTTCCAGATGGAACATGGGGAGGTGAATGTTGTATTAGGAAAATCCATGTTTGCTTTTATTTGTTTTTGGAGAATTTTGGCTTTTGTATTTTTTTTGTGATTTTATCTAGTAAAAGATCATATTAGAATAATGCTATGCTAGTCTACTATATTTGTAAAATAGAAGATAAAGATAGAGAGAGAGAGAGTAACCACAAACTATTTCTATATATCAAAGTTTCAATAATGTTTTTATAGAAATAATTGCAAGAAATTGAAATCTAAACTAGAAAATAGTAAAGAGAGAATGGGAGAGAAGTTATCCTCCTCGATGGCTACTTGGAGGATGAGTTGCGTAGATGGCACTCGGATGAAGATGGTGAGAAGCTGAAGGAAGGAAAATGGCATCGAAAGACGAAGAGGTGAGGTAGGGCGATGTCGTGGCATGATCCACTTCCTCGAACGGGGATAAGGGGATGGCCAGTAGGAGCTCCACGAATGAGGGATGAGAAGGTGGAAAAAATTATTTTTAGAACTCTAGTAGAGAATCCTAGGCTTAGGACTCACTCAAGAGTGCTCTTAAGCTCTAGAGAGGGGGAGAGGAGAGTAGAAAGGGATGAAGAGGAAGGAGAGGGGTCCTTGGCCTTTTATAGGTGAAGGAAGATGCTAAAACTAGGTGAATCGTGCAAGGACACTCAATGCATTGTGCATAGCACGTGCACGCCAACACATCGTGCGTGCATGCGTACAGTTGTGCCGTAAATGCTAGTTTATTATCATCCTTGATATCCATTCACATATAGTTTCTAAAGTTTTGTCAATTGCATTGCATTGTCTTATCGCATTTAGCATGCATTTACATTTAGGATTTAAAGCATGTATTAGCATTTATTTTACATTATCTTATGTTACCATTTCATTGTCAGGGAAGAATGCTTTGGAAATCATAAAAGCTCTGGCAGTATGGAAGGCACAAGGAATAAGTGTGACTAAGCTACTAGCTAGCTTAGCTAGCTCCTCCACAACTCCAGCTCCTACCCTACTCCCTCTCCACCATAATGGTCGTCCACTTACATTAAAACCACTAACCCTGGGTACCATTTCACATGATACCAAGGAAGCTTCCTAGCCACCATCCAAGCCACCCTCCTTAGCACCCTTTCACATGGTGCTAAGGAAGCTTCCTAACCACCATCCAAGTCACCCTCCTTTGCACTCTTTCACATGGCGCCAAGGAAGCTTCCAAAGCACCATCCATACTAGTCTATAAAGAGGCCCCTCATCCTACCATTCAAACCATCCTTTGCAAGCAACAATTCTTCCTATCAAAAACCTATAGTCACCATACATCCTACGCCTTAGAAAGGGGAGAAGAAGATTAAGGGAGTAACCTACCCTCTCCCTTGGTGCCTTCTTCCTCTTCTCTCTCCTTAGTTGTCCCATGCCAAGGAGCAAGATTCCATCTAGGGAGGACAGCCAGGAAGGAGGAAGGAAGGGTGGAGGGCATCCACCTTTGAGAGGAGCAACTCAAGGAGCTAGAAGGAAGTCTTCTTCAAATCTGGGAGCCACCATTCTTGGAGCGAAGGCTGCCTTAGCTACTCGGAAGAATTTTTTATCTTTTATTTTGTTGCATTTTAATTCCTGTTAAGCATTCATCTACCTAGGAATTAACTAAGTGGAACCTCTGCTTAGTTGAGCTCCTTAGGTATTATGTAAACATTCTTAATAGCAAAGTGCCTTTTTTAATTCCTGAATTTTCAATTTCAAGTAGCAACTTTATTTGTTTTAGTGCATCACATGTCTCTTCTAATTACCCTAGGCACACTTGCCTAGGGTGAGCTTAGAAGAGAGGACTTCTCTTATCACTTAGGTTTTAGTTGTTAGGCATAGTTTCTTTAATGTACTTCTATCTTCGCATTCGTATCCCGCTTATTTCCAAACGTAAAACTTTATAAAAATCAAAATACAAAAAGAGAAGTGTTGACTTGAGAGGTGAGAGATAAAATTATTTATTTTACTAAAAAATTGGCCTCCTTAGATGACCCAAGATGCCACCACCATCTAGGAATATAAATTTAAAAGCTACTCGATTTTATGCATTGAAATGACATTAAAACCCTCATTTATAAAGCCATGTAAATCTCGCATCACTTTTTGATGCCGTTGCCGAGGAGGCATAGCTTAGTCTTATTTTATCTCTCTTGCTTAATTATATCTTCATGAAGTTTGTTTTGATTTGACGCAAGTGCAAAACAGGAGCGGGAGCGGGAATTGGATTCAATTGGAGCGTAAGCTTCAAGTTGTCTTATCTTCCTACGATTTTCAGGTAAGTACCCAAGCTAAATCTCCTAGGAATTTCATCAAGAAAAATCTTTTAAAAAATATTTAAATTGTTAAAAATCATAAAAACAAGAAAAATTTAGGGTGGAGGAACCTTAAAAGCCAATGGTTTGCTTGTTTACATTAATTCTCCACCATCTTATTGGTGTCTAATTTTTAAAAATCTCGACTTTTGTCTTGATTTTCAAAAATTGAGTTCTCCCACATAAAGGGTTCTAAAAGTCCTCAAACTTCACCCAAAGAAGTCTCTTTGAGTTAGCAACCTTGAATCCAAATTTCAGAGAGTTTTGACTAGTACAAAAAATTTAAAAATTCATGGACTAAACAAGGGTTAGACTTTATTTCCTTATTATTTTCTTATTGTCTATGAATTTTATAACTTTTTATACTTATTAGATTTGAACAAACATTATATTTCTAGAAACCTTGAGAAATTCTATACAATATATAAAATTTTCAAAAATTCTTGAGGTTAATTAAGATTTCTGTATAATTATTTTTCCAAATCTATCATTTCTAACTCTTGACACCAGTAAGAAGAAAAATTCCAAAAAAAATATTAAATACTTTCCTAAATTCTCAAAAAAATTATTTTTGGATTCCTTGCTTGATTTTACATCAAGTGATGGTGCTTTTTTTTCTTGTTTGAATCACTACTTTTAATGATTTTATAAAAAAAAGATTCATTTAGGAGGTGCATAACTAGGATTTTCAATTCTAGGGTTTTGAATTTACTCCCACTTAGTCACACATAAACTCAAAGGAATTGATTTTCACCAACTTACAACTTGATTGTTTTATTGTGTGATCACCTTCAAATTTGTTTGAACATTTAAAAAGAGAGAATCTTAAAGTCTACAAAAATTTTATCAAAACCCTAAAATCCTTTCACAAAAATTCATGTTTGCAAACCTCTTATTTTGGCTTGGGCCGTACTTCCGACCCAATTTTCACACACAATAATTTAAATAATCAGGCATTACCCAATTAATGCCCATCACATTCCTTGTGCTCTAATAGGGCAAGATTTCTCATGCGAAAAGATTTGAGTTGGAAACCTGTTGTCGTAGTCACAAAAATCCGCTACAGATAAAATATATAACTGAAGCTTGAGGTAAGCCTCATGTCGAACATGGGAAGGCGAACGTTTGGTTTGTGAAATACGCGATTCAATTTTAATAATCTTTATTTTTTTTTATCTTTTGTGATTTTTTTGGTATTTTTATAAGGCAATAGATAAAATCGGCAAAAACTTTATCTAGTCAATCTACTTGCAAAATAAGAGAGGGAGAGAGAGAATATTTCATAGATCAAGCAATGTCTATTACAACTAATTAAAATTATACTAGAAAAGCGATAAAAGATAGATTGGGGTGAGAAGAATCCCCTCGACGGTCGCTTGGAGGTCGACTTGCTTTAGCGGCGTCTGGATGAAGGTGGTGGGAAGTTGGATGAAGAATGGAGCCATAGGACGGAGGGCGGGACAGGACGACGTCATGACAATGATCTACTTTCCGAATGTGGTGAGTGGACGGTCACGGGATGCTGCACGAAGAGGGGTGTGAAGCGGGAAAAAATATTTAATTTCTACTATAGAGGAGCATCCTGAACTTGGGACAAGCTCTCTCTAGAGCCTTCAAGGTGGTGAGGGAGAAAAAGGAAGAGATGAAGAAGAATGAGAGGGGTGATGGTCCTTTTGTAGTGGAGAGGAAGCAAAAATCTGTCCATGGGTTATAGCGACATTCAAGTCGTCGCTGAAGATCCACCGCAAGTATTGCTAAAGGTCTAGTGCATGTCACCATCGTGCTCGTGCACTCCCAGCTGCCTTACTCTCTCGCTGTCAGATGCTTGATCGATGGTCACGATCACGTGAAGATCGTGCTCTTTAGGGCATGTGATGAAGCATTGGTCAGTGCGTGATCGTGTGCGTGCAGATTGCACGGCGGTTAGAGTGCTACATCTTCGCATCCATGGCCGCTCATCTCTGATGATACGGTCCAATTCCATCTGCGCTTTTCTTCAACGGATTAATCCGCTCGTTGTGACTTGAACGTGTGGTGTTTGCCTCATTCCGAGCGCGTTACCGCTGTGCAACGCATGCAGCTGTGTTGCATTTATGAATTTCTGAGGATTGGTGGAGGCGGCTTCTTGACCGTTGGATCTTGATCGAATGGTCGAGATCTCCTCACGAAGATGCTCTTTAGGGATGAGTGGTGGCTGTGGCCGATCTTGGGCGGTTGTGATGGCACCATGTGGTGCCATCATAGCCGTCCATCTTCTTTTCTTTGTAGGTGGCACCACAAATGTCAGATTGGATTGATGTTGCGTTGTTGGGCTACGATCATTGATCCGGATCCATCCGTTCGATTGGATTTGTCATTTGAAGCTCCAAGTTGTATCACTTAACTCCTTGGCCGTTGATCTTCCTCAGACTGCATAATGTGCTACGAGACTCCAATCAAGATGATTTCAGAGGCGTTAAACTCCCATCATCATCCTGATCAGATCCATACTATCAGATCATCAATCCAAGGCCTTGAAATAATTCTCCTCTCCTGTCCACAAAAAGACACGAATTAACATATAATTTATACCCACTATTCTAAATGATTTAGATCTTTCCTTTTTTTCTTCTTCTCTCAACATCATGCTTCAGATTTGGTAGTGTGGCCATGTTAAATGATTTTTCCTTTATTACCATTTGCTAAGGAACAACTTAATTAAGTAGACTTTTAGTGCATGATGAATATCGAGCAAAATTTTCTAATGTAAGACTACTTGTTATAGGTCCAATCTAACTGAATTGTTATTTTTTGCAATGTATCATAACTAAACAACAAATTGTCGTTGGTGACCTTAATTATTCTCGACGTAAAGTCGGTAACTCCTTTGAATGTTAGTGACGGTTGATTTTCTGGACTAATGGAGAGCTGATGTGACCTCAATGCGTACGTCACATCTCTTTTTATTATTCAAATAATTAGCCTTTAGATTGAGGTCTTAAGCCTCCTCTTGATCTGCCGTAATCAGGAGGGATTTCGTAGCGTTAAAAGGTCTAGTACTTACATGCTTATTTTCTGTCAGATGTCAACTTCCATTGTACGGACTAAAATATGCTCTCTTAGGGGTGGTTTACGGAGGGGGATAACCCCTCTTTTTAAGGGTTATCCCCTATTTACCAAGGGGGTTGGGTGAATCGATGTTGGCCAGGGTATCCGGTGTTAATGCAACCTGGGTTGCCTTGCGGGTTGCATCCTGACCCTCGTTTTCTCTCTCACTACGCCTCTCATCGCGATTTACTCTTCTGAAGATGCCCCAATCCTCAAGTGTCGTTGCCCTCCTTTGGAATCTCACGCTACTGCGGTGATTTTAGAAACCAGCACTCGTTTCCATCGACCCTTTCCCGCCATGCGAGGCTTCCCCTTCATCATCTGTGTTGACAACTGTCTCAGATCAAAACCCTCGTTTCGAACGACGATTGTCGGTCGTCGACAAAGGCACCCTTTCACGAGGTTTGACTGATCTCCCCTCTTCGTGTGTGTCTATTTGTCTCAGGTCTGCAACAAAGGCACAATAGGTAGCTGTTACTTTTGTCTTTTCATTCCCAAAACACTTCTCTTGTTACATCCCCTTTATCGAGGGGTTGTTGGCGTAGCTTTCTCTTGAATCTGCGAATTCAGCTGGTTCTAAAATTGCTTTTATTATTTCTATCGACTCATTTGTCTTTCGTTGTTGAATGCATCCATGTTTTCGATGCCTCCAACCTCTATAAAAGGGGTTATCTTCAGCCATCCTCTTCTCTATGCTACCTAGAAACCCTACTCAACTGTGGCTTCATTCTATTTCGCTTGTTCATTTGGTTGAGGTGTTTTTTTTGGCACCTAACAAATTTGTTTATTTTTCTTGGTGAAGCACCTCGTGCAAGATTATCGTGGGTTGGTTCTGTGGAGGCAGTGCGATTTGCAGGTCTATTTGTTTGATCTTCAATCAAGCACTGAGGTATGAAAATCTGTGAGGTTTTTCAACTTGAATGGGCTATTGATAATCGATTATTAAACGTGTTTCTTCTATTTTGATATCCATTTAAAAATGTCACAGAAACTAGCACTACTAATATGGAGTTCCTTCAGCAATGGGTTTTCTGAATTTTGTTCATGGATTGGTTGATTGTTATCGTGGTCTATTTTTTATCACTTTGATTTATAGTTATTCTATTCTAGCAAGTTACCAATTGAATTCCTTGTTGTGGTGTCTTATTAACAGTAATATTTCCATAGGAGTGTGGATTGCTTGTCTGCCTGGTGATATATTCTACATCTGCAATGTTGTGAGGTATGAGGGAAAGATAGGACACGGATGTGATGCTTTAAGTAGGGAACTTCTACCTTATTTTAATTAGATCCTTGTTTAGTCCAACACTTAAACCCCCCTTCAGAACTATTGTATACTTGTATTACATCCACTAGAATGTTTGTTAAGTGTCTGCACCATCTTAAACTAGATCCTCTAGATGGACAAGAGTCTTTATTTGGTTTAGAGATTAGAATATGAGTATGAGAGAGCTAAAATCACATAGGTGATGATATGGTGGGATGGTCGAGGGTGGATTTTTGCATCTAGTTTTGGACATTATTAGTGCCAATTATTTATGAGCTAGAGTAGAAATGATGATGGATTCGTACCTCGAGATTGGTTGGATTGCATAAAGACAATGAGAAAGTCATTTACAAGGTATTAGTATGGAGGTTAAAGTAGGGAGATATTGAAAGCACTTATCAGCTTGGATTGGAAAGCAGCTGGATGGAGTATAGATAAATTTATTCACAATGGTGGGATGGATTATCAGCTGGATGGTTTGTAGTAGCTGAAATTGTTTTTGTGGAATCTAAATATCTGAAATTGTTGTAAAATCAGGGTCTCCAAGCTGATCATTGTGACCCAGTATCGGATTCAAATACTTGGTAAATAATCATAGGATGTGCATCCAGTAGCTCTTATTTGTTTGGTGGGTATCATGCCACTTAGTAGGGTATCCTCATTTGGTTTCAGAATGATTGATCTCAGTCGAAAGGGTTAAATCCTTTTGAGTAATTACATATTGATCTTTGTACTTTGCAAAAAGGCTGTTGCATTATTTTTCAACTTCAATCTGCTCTCGATAATTGATTATTGAACATGTTTCTTCTATTTTGATATCCATCTGAAAATGTCATAGAAACTGGCACTGCTAATCTAGAGTTCCTTTAGCAATAGGTTTTTTGAATTTTGTTCATGGATTGGTTGATTGTTATCATGTCATTTTTTTATCACTTTGATTTATAGTTATTCTATTCTAGAAGTTACTAATTGAATTCCTTGTTGTGGTGTCTTATTAACAATAATATTTCCACAGGAGTGTGGATTGTTTTTATGTTTGGTGATATTTTCTACCTCTGCAATGTTGTAAGGTATGAGGGAAAGATAGGACACGGATGTGATGCTTTAAGCAGGGAACTTCTACCCTATTTTAATTGGATCCTTGTTTAGTCTGACACTTACACCCCCTTAAGAACTATTGCATACTCACTATACATCCACTGGAATATTTGTTAAGTGTCTACATCTTAAACTGGATCCTCAAGATGGACACGAGTCTTTATTTGGTTTAGAGATTAGAATATGAGTATGAGAGAGCTAAAATCACATAGTGGTGATTTGGTGGGATGGTCGAGGGTGGATTTTTGCATCTAGTTTTGGACATTATTAGTGTCAATTATTTATGAGCTAGAATAGAAATGTCGATGGATTCCTACCCCAAGATTGGTTGGATTTCCCAAAGACAATGAGAAAGTCATTTACAAGGTATTAGTATGGAGGTTAAAGTAGGGAGATATTGAAAGCACTTATCAACTTGGATTGGAAAGCAGCTTGATGGAGTATAGATAAGATGTCCAAACCAATAAATGAAATACCAAGTCACTCGTGTAAAGTATATAACCATAATGTAGGAGATGCATCAGAACATGCTCACTCGGATGAGCCTAGGGAGTATAAAGGTTACCACCAGGCATACAATCAAGAATTTGTAGAAAGGTTGGTCCTTCCAACAACCCCTCTTAGATTCCCGGTTGACTGAGTTGAGCATCATTCTGTTCGCATTCCAATCTTCGATAAAGCTATCATCTTCTGTGCCAGTGATGTTTTTTGCTATAATGCCACAAATTTCACAGTACTTGAATAAGCAAGTAGATTAAAGGTGTTCAGTACAAACTAAGGAATTATCAAATATTAGCACGACTACTGAGGTTGAAAGCAAGTGCAAATGGCGATTGTCAAATCACCAGCAGAAACTACTTAAATCATACTAACCATTTGGGTTGCATCCTGCTCAAGTTCTCATTTCAAGCTTCAAACTTGTAAAATCTTACAACAAATAGGCCTTCATCTGGTTCAACCATTTTTGCTTTTAGGTACTTTATTGTACTAATCAACATGGACGAAAGGAGACATGAAAAAACCCATTTTTTACTCATAAGAATTAAGGACCAAGAAGGGCTAGCACAATAAGCAGCTTGACCTCTCTTGTGTTGCAAACTCCCCATTTCATAATACGTGCAAGATAAAACATTTACATTTGTGTGCACATTTGTGTGTGTGTTTGCTGGTAGACATCTTCTACGAGCCTAAAGCTCAAATAATTTACTCGAGTAAAACATATTTTGTTTCGCAAATGTGTCTAAAAATTTCACAAAGTTTATCAACCAAATATTCTCCAAGTTCATCTTAAAAATTTGCAAACTTAAAATAATTATAAATTGTTTATAGAAATCTTTTAACTTTTTATGTACTAATATTTCTATTTGTTTTAAGATGAGTGTCCTAGTATATATCTACGTGCATGAGCACTTAGATGGTGGGATGATTATCAGCTGGATGATTTGCAACAGCTGAAATTGCTTTTGTGGAATCTAAATATCTGAAATTATTGTAAAATCAGGGTCTTCGAGCTAATCATTGTGACTCTGTATGGGATTTAAATACTTGGTAAATAATCATAGGATGTGCATCCTGTAGCTCTGATTTGGTTGGTGGGTAGCAAGCCACTTAGTAGTGTATCTTCATTTGGTTTCAGAATGATTGATCTCAATTGAGAGGTTTAAATTCTTTTGAGTAATTTCATATTGATGTTTGTAGTTTGCTAAAAGGTTGTTGCGTTATTTACAACACTGATAAAAGGAGTTGTAATGCGTTCTACCCTAGACAATTTCTTAGATCCGAAACTCATAAAGAAAACTCACACACATAACATCTTACAGAAATCAAGTAGCCATTACCAGCAATGTTCTTTTTTTTCCTCTTTTGTAAACTTTTCCCTTACCATACTAGTAATGTTTCATTTATTCCACTCTGGCTAACAACATATCCTTTTTCTTGTCGTCATCTTTGCTCTACATGGTCACCATGGTCTACATTCCTCATGTGACCGCTATTCCAGTATCATTCAATATAGTGGCACGATAGAATGTGTGGAATTACTATCATCATGTCCTCAATTATCATAAGCTGCCAGCTAACCCCAACAGTCGCATTCTTTTGTTCTACGCCATGTTCTATGACATCGCCTGAAAGAGTTTCATTCATGTTTATACCACTACCAACAACAGTTGCATTACAATGACCCTCAGTGGGACCATCTAATCTATTAAGTAGTTCACATGAGTTTGCAGGTTACGAACTATTTCAACTGCAAATCAAATATTGTTGTGTTATCCTCAAATTCACACAAAAATAATACTATGTGCCTTTTTTTTTCCTTTATGTCTTGAGCTTGGGGTGTAGAGTCAGTGGACAAGCCTACTCTAGTATTAACTAGGCTGGCCATTGGAATGGATTAGATCCTGATATTAGACCATAAGATTTAATGGTGCCTGCAGAATAGAAGTGGAATCTTTGAAATAAAAAGATGAAGATAGCAGTGAAAACAAATCAAAAGGGACCCAAAAATGAACTTCTCATTTTGTCATTCCTAACTACGGTCATTGGCCTTTTCTCGTTCAATGATGAGTGATTCTATTTTTTTTTTTTCGCCAGTGAGATGTCACTAAGGCCAGAGATCAAAGGAAATTATAGGTACTAGGAAGAATTTGGGGTAGATTTCTTCCTTGACATGGATTTCTGCAAATGCATATGCATGTAGGATAGGATGTATACACATAAATACATATGTGAGAGGAAGTAGAAGAATCCTGTTGAGAGCCTGAGACCAAGATAGACGAAGCGGTGTAGTGATGAGGATAAGATTGAAGAGTTTCCTATCACAGTATTAGAGGTTTAGATTTGATTACTTGTGTATGTCCTCTTTTTCATAGAGATGGCTTCCTAGGAATCTTTCTTTTTCTCCTTCTGACTGTAATTCCCCGAGATGGTCAACATTAAGGGGCAACATTAGCTTTATAAGAATTTCCAAAAAAAAAAAAATAACGGCCTTTACAATGGCAACAAACCACACCTCACAAATTCATTCATCATGATCATTACTTAACAGCATTCATGGCAAAGTCTAGGAAAAAGATCCTGTAAAATCTAATTTGACAAAGAATCACAATGCAAAATATAAACTTTGCTCAATGAATGAACAGTAGATCCCAAATCAATCATTTGTTTCAAAAAGGGCAATGGTAGTTTTTTTTTTGTCTTTTTGGATATCCATATTCCTTGCACGATGCATCTATCCAAGCCTTTGGAATTCCTCTCTTTTTTTTGGTTTTTGTCTTATCTTCCCCCCACCCCTTACCATGGATGGCTCAGATTCCATGGGTGGGTCTTTTGGTCACATCTTAGGTGTGGTAAACATTATCCTTTGGTTGATACTTTGGATGAAAGTCTCGACTAGGATCCAAATAACATGACTTTAGAAAGGAGAGATGTAACCTGAATGTCGATTATAGGGCCATAGGTGGAAAGGTGTAATAGAAGTTTGGAGGCTATTTCTTATGGGAGAATATGTACATTGTTTCATGTCTGGTTGTTTATCTGAACAAATGAAGAATATGGTTTCTACTCATAGCCCGATTGATTTGTGGAATAGTATCATACATAATTTTATAGTTAACTACCATAAACTATGCCGAAATTATGTTTAGGTAGTGTTCATGGATTTCCCACCAGATTTGTTGAGACAAGAATTGATTGACGAATCTAGTTGAGTCAGCCATTGTTTGTACCTTGGAAGGAAGAGGAGTTTTGAACATGAACATAGTTACATAGCCCAAATGATCATTGCAATTACTGTAATGATCCTTGCTTTGGAGATGCAAGAAGGTCACAACCCTGATGTGGACAAACAATTATCCAAACAAAGGTATAGAGTAAATAATTTCCAGAGGATTACTGCAACTTAACTTCAAATGTGGTGCCTTGCTTACAAAATGCAATGGGTAACATACTTATAATTTCAGTTGTAGGATGAACGAAGAAGGCTCTAATCGAGGGAAGGGTGTCCAGCAAGTTCCTAATAGGAGGGGAGCTCCACGGATTGGTGACTGGACACCTGAATGGGATAGGTTATTGATAAGGCTTCTCAATGACCACTACGAGAATGACTTCGTTAATGGGTCATTCACTAGAATAGGGTGGCTTGAGATACTTCAGGAGTTCAACTCAGAGAGTGGTTTGACGTACGTGAAGGAGCAACTGGAAAACTGTTTCAAGAATCTCAAGGACTACAATGCTTTCGTTGCATTGATCAACAGAAGCGGATGGGGTTGGGATGATCATCGGAAATGTCCCCTTCCGTATGATGATAGTGCATGGGATGAGGTTAGTATGCTTTGATTAAAGTAGTCCAACTTTACTAAGACAATCTTATAATTGCAATGAATACTATGTACATGCAGCTTCCTGAGCATTGAAAAAGTTGCGAGGGAAGACATTTCCTTACTACAAGGAATTGGAGGTTATTGTCAGAAGGGAGACTGCTAGGGTGGTCAATGCTACATCTAGTATGAGGCATACAGACAATGACGAATTTCGTGAATATGAAGGTGAAGGCGATGTCAATCTCTCTCAGATGAAATTCTCAGTTATTGACAATGCGACAATGTCGTCCCAAACTTCCATCATGAGGAACAACAATATGCAAGAAGGATTGTCAGAATTTAGGATGGCCCAGGACCCTGAGGTCCCACAAAATGTTATTGATAGATCGCCATTATTGAGGTCGGCACCCAATCCATCAGAGAACACATCGAGGAGCAATGGGAAGCATCAACGCAGTGGTGCCTCTACTTCGAATGGGGTTGAAAAATGGCAAAAATGATGGAGGAGTTCCTTATGTTTAGCAAGAGTAAAAGACTTCGTGACTTTGAAAGAGAAGAGATTGACAATTGTGTTCTTGGATTGTCCTCCATGCTACCGGAATTACCGGTTGGTCCAAGAGCAAGGATGGTTGCAAGGCTTTCTGATCCATCTTTTTGAGATATCTTGAGGATCTTTCTCCATGGTAATGCAGAGGATATGATGGAGCTGGCAAAGATGGTGATGAATGGTGATGTTTGATGGGGGTTCGTAGCATTCATTCTCATTTGAAGATTGTCCCATTTTATTCTAGTCATCATTGTGCATTGGTTCATTTAGTATGTAGTTTCGGTTGGTCATATGTTTTATTATAGACATTGCAATTTGCCATGCTATAGTAATTCTTGAGGTGTTATGTTTCGTTAATTACAACGATGTTGTTATCATTAATTTCTTATGGGTGTATGAAAGTTATCTTTAATGAATTACTTACTCAATCGTATTCTTCATTCCGAAACTACCCATTAGATGCAACCTAATAAAAATTCTGTTGACAATGATGAGTTGGGAGAGCAGATCATAGAAGTCATGTTGGAAGAAACCATGCATCATGTTGCCAATGCCATAAAACGATCTACACGTGCTCCACGCGTATGAAAGCACACTGGGGATTTGAAAGGTTTGGTGTGGGTAAATAAGGTCTTAGAAGGACACCACGAACTCTGTATGGATATGTTTCAAATGGAAAGGTCTCAATTTATTGTGACATGTTAATGAAGACGAAGCACTTACAACCGACAAAGGAGACGCACCTGAATGAGGCCCTTGCTATCTTCTTTTATGGTGCTGGCAAGGGGACTATAAATCGTAACATGCAAGGACGATTTGAACGATCATCTAGAATTATAAGTAATTTGATGAGAGCCTCATCATGAGCCATAAATAGCTCATTTTGACTCAATAAAAAAGATAAAAGCTCCTACATAACCTAGAAGAAGGACTAAATGAAGGAATAAGTGCTTTGAGAAGAAAACATGAAATAAAGGTTAAAACTGTAATTTTACCATTGCAGTACATAAACGGGATTTCTCAGAGGCAAAACATAGGTCAAATGGTCTAAATGAGATAAAAAGTGGGTTGAGTCAATCAGAAATGGGTTTATGTGCAATCTAGGAATTAAATGACATTTGGTAACCCTAAAACAGACCTGCCTAAATTAACAAGGTTCCGGTCATGATAAAAATCAAGTAAACCCTCTAAAAATCATGGAAAAATATCCTCTAGGGTTTAGAATACTTAATTTGATCTTTGGAACCCAGTTTGACCTAGATTAGGGTCCTAGCTCTTCAAGTAACCTAATTTGGGTTTTTACGTAAAATGTCCAGTCAAACGTGGTCAAACCTAAAATCCAACTTCACCATTGGATTCCTTAGGTCAAAATTAGGTTTGTACCAAAATTTGGACCTAAGGGGAGGTCATCTTGACCAACTTTTCAATTTAGTACACCCAAATCATAATTTGGTCCCTATCTTTTGAAATCATTGCAGAGAGCCCCCTAAGTTCCTCGCCACCTTTGCAATCAGGTCCTACCGCCATTGTTAGGGCAGAACCAACCTCCGACGAGGTTTAGAGAGGGATTACTCTCTGATTCCTCAGAGATTCCCTCCCAGAATTGGAAGGGAGATTCTCTGAGGAATTCCCTTCCATCTAAGGCCAATCACAATCTCTGGTGTGAACCCAATCTCTCGTGCAAACGCACGAGAGATTTGGGTATCTAACCTCTTTCCATCTCCAGCGAGCCGGCGGAGGCGATTGCGTGCCCTCCACGCTCTGAAAGCACGGCCCAGTGCCTATAAAAGAACCTCTAAGCCCGGCCGCAGATCTTCAGCCTTGTTTTGACGGAGATTCCCCCAAACTTTCCTCTCTTCCATCTCCGGCCAAGAGACTTGCAAGCTCCGGCGACCTCCCCTCTTTCTCGTCGCTCTGCTGCCATACCAGCAGCAAAGTCAACTCCGTCTCCTCCCGCGTTGCGCCGTACCAAGCGCACGTGCCCCTGACCTCGTCCTCGTCGCCGCTCCCTCCCTCAGGGTTCTTCTTCTCCGACGACAGCAATTACACGCCGTCCACTCCGCTGCCTCCCTTCCAGATCACTCCAGATACCTTCTCCATCTTCCCCCTCTTTTCCCCTGTTATTTCATTGAATTACCCCTCGACATTGGCTGACCACCTCCATCTTCCTCGCCACCGACCGACCTCCGGCGAGCCGCTCCCACCATTTCGCCCCTCCACACGGCTCGCCAACCATCTCATAAGCTTCGCCTCACCACAAGGAACACTTTCCGTCCCTCCACTGCCACTCCACACCTCCACAGTAGCCCCCCGAACAACCCCACACCTCCGGCCACAGGTTGACCTAGGCATGCATGCCTAGGCCGTCTTGCGGCCTGCAGCACCGTTCACCACCTTCGCCGTGCTTCGGCGAAGGTGCCCAGCTGGTCTGATTAGGCCAATAGGCTGTGCCTGTGTTGGACAGTGTTACAGCTCCTGCCGCCATTGACGGTTGAAGCAGCAAGCAGCTCCGTAGCAGCTCTAGGCGTCAGGTCTTCCAGGCTCCAGGCGCAGCAGATTCGCGCGAGTGTTGTGAAGCGATCAGGGCCAGCAAGGAGCGCTGCGAAGCTCCCAGCCTTGGCAATTTCACGAAGAACGCTCTGCAGGCGCGCGCAAAATTGGGGCAGGCCAGATAGTCCCACATCGGTGAAACGCAAAGCGAAGGTGCGGCTTAAATTATTTTTGTGTTATCTGCTTACCGCCTCCGAAAGCACAGGGGTGAGGTCCCTCACCAGACCCACTCACCTTGTCTGCGGTTTCATCTCGCGGATCTGGCGGGATCCGACCCGACCCATCCTTTGCACTCCTCGCGCATCACCCCACCTGCCGGTGCGCCTGGTCTCGGGTACGAAATCCGACCCGATTACCCGTGTGGCTTTGGGAGAGCATCCTTGAGCGAATTGCAGAGAAAGAGAGACGTTTGGGTAGAGGGAAAGGGGTAGGTTTTGCTCTATGCAGGTAGGCTGAACGTTGAGGAAGAAAGACTTAGTCGCGAGGAAGAAGAGAAGGAAGAAAGAAGGCAAGGCAGAGAAGAGAAGGAAGAAAGAAGGACTGCAAGAGAAGAAGCTGAGCAAGGCAGAGAAGAGAGGGAAGAATAGAGACCAAGGAAGAAAGAGAAGCCTTCGCAGAAAGAAGAAGAAGAAGAAGGCAGAAGAGAGACTGCAGAGAAAGAAGAGAGGCCAAGTGAAGACTGCAAAGAGAAGAGAAGAGAAGAGGAAGAAGAAGCCTTCGCAGAAGCCAAGATCAGAAGGAAGGAGAGACTGCTGAGAAGAAGAGAAAGAAATATCAGAAGAGAAGAATAACACTTTTAAGACGTCTGATCACAAGATCAGACGTCCAATTTCATTTCTTTTGTCATAATTACTTTTAACCGCATACATTCATATTTGAATTAGAGTTTTGAGTAAATTAGAGTGTTCAATTACATTTGAGATTAGTAGTAAATTCCAATTGCTCCCTGTGTTCGACCTCGGATACTTCGATTTTCGAGTAATAAAATTCTCTATTTGTTTGAACGTTTTGTCGGTTATACTACAACGTGACATTCTCTTTAAAACCCGCACAAAAGCGTTGCGAACATTTTGGCGCCGTTGCCGGGGAGCAACGCGCAATTTACCACTAGTCTCTACATTCTTTTCTTCATATTGAACACTAACTTGCCCTACTTTGCTTTGATGTGATCTTGCAGGCATTTCACGAGAAAACCCCCCCGCAAGTCAACCACTCCAGGGCAGGTAATTTCTTTTCTTCCTTAAACTATTCCCTAATCATGAAAAGACAAAAGGAAGAAAATCAATTTAGAATCAATTGCCTTCTTTACATATTAATCACCATCTTTAAGGCAAACATTCCCTAATTTTGCGAAAAATTTTCAAATCTTTTGAAGTTGGAGCGATTTTTTTTAGATTTCATCCCACAAATTCATGTGCCTAATTGAAATCACGCTTAATCTCGACGGATAACACACTTCTTGTTTTTAAGTCCAAAGAGAACCTTTTCAAAAAGAAAAAGAGGATTGGAAATAGAACCAAATTAGGGTTTCTACAGTAGGGTCTTGAAGTGCTAGTCACGTATTCCTGCATAAAAGGAAATAAACCCTCCCGCATCAGTGTGCTACCCAAGCCCTTGGTTGAAGAGATCTAAACAAGACAAACCCTAAAAATTGAGTTCTAACATCACTTGAATCTTAAATTTCTGGACCTAATAACCTGGGAGTCGAATCAGGGTGATCTCTAGGCTCCAAACCTAGAATCATTCTGCCATCCATAGGACAGGTCAGGTGAAGTTGACTCCTTGGGTCAACCAACCTCTAAATTAGGTCACAACATTAAAACATCTAAAGTTCAAGTGAAAACCCTAAAAGCACCTTTGAAATAAAAGTGGTAGACTTAAGAGGTCAAGGTCCCCATTCTGGTCTAACCTGGAATCTCAGTGACAAGAGAGGTCGGGTGGGGGAAACCCTATAACCCGTGAGGACACTTTACCGTGTAGGGGTCTTTGCGGGACTCTCCCTCTCTGGTTGCCCAGGTAATTCTCAGGTGGACGATCTTCTGATCCAGGGATCCATCTGCCCCGAACCTCCATAGTCATCCAAACATCTTTGGGTGTCTTGATTGGGTCAAAAACATCTCTAGTCCCTCATCTTTTATCTTTAGATCACACACACACATTTTCAGTGGGACTCGTTATTCAGATCTGATCGCTTCATAACACATCTTGATTTAAACTCTGATTCTATATTTTGAGTCCACCACCTGATCCAAAAATGCAGCCAAAACACCTAGGACTACCAGTCGAGAAACCTGAATGTCGGAGATCCATGAGAGATAAAATGATTGAGGATGCCATGAAATTCTATGAAAATGAAGAAACCTCAACAACAGTAGGAAACATTCAGGTTGATGTCCCAACAACCACAACCTTTGTCATAACTTGTGCCCAAGTGTTATTAGCAGAAGCCAACAAAGGATCAACCCATGATTTGCTCATTACAGCATACATTGAGATAGAAAAATTGCACAACCTTGAATACCTCCAATGTATGACAGATCCTCGACTTTGGAAGCAACACCAAGATAGTCTTGAAAAACGGGAAGAGATAATGAAATTAGTAAAACAAATTATTGACCAGAAATACCCGTGTATACCAACAGAGGATGATCTATCTTGGGACAACATCGAGGATAAATCTGATCACGGGTTTGAGGCACAAAATGGTTGTGGATTCCCAACCCAGATGGAGTTTAATGTGCCTGATATTGAAGAAGGTTGGGAAGCTTCAAATGCAGGAAAATACAATATTGAACCCATTCTAGAATCCCAAAACTCCTGCAAGTATGAGAGTAGAACAGAACCTCTCGAGGGTGTAAATTCCATCCCTTGTTCTGATAAGGTGACCCTCGAAGGTTATTCGGACCTAGATTCTAGTGATTCAACCCACATCCTAAGCCCAGAATCTAGATCTGAAACCTATTTTGAAGATTTCCAGGCCCCACATGAAGAAGATGAATCTTTCAATGAAGAATATGATCTTGGGCCTTTATTTGATGAATATCCCTCTCCAACATCCTCAGAGGAACTAATCGATTTTTCGGAAGTCATGCCAATCTACGATACAGAAATCGAGGAGTTGGACGAATGGGATTTCAATTGGGTCTGCCCTACTAGCTTAGAACCTGAGCCTCTACCATATAGGGACACCTTTTTAAGTTCAGAGTTAACATTTAGGCTAGACCCCAATCAGGCTGCTAATACAACATATGATTTATTCTATGGTGGAACTCATGATCCTGAATCTCATTCAGACTTCAATTTTCGCAAATTCTCCGATGATTTCAAATCTGACCATAACATCGGAGAGAATCTGCCTCCTGATTATAACAGACCAATTCTCTTTGAAGCCACCTGCTCCACATATACAAAACCAATCAAAACCCGTTCCCTACCCCGACCCGCAACCGGACTCAATTTCTATTCTGATTCACCTTTCACTGAGTCGATTGCAGATGATTCAACTTCATATCTAGACCGGGTATCGGGTACTGATCAGACCACAAATCAGGAGCCTCCATCCTTTGATCACCCCTGTAGGGTTTCCACACCATACATTGACTATTTTTCGGAACCCTACTCTGACCAGGCTGAGTCGACTCTGCCCGAACTCGAGTTTTCACTTCCATATCCATTAGAACTTCACTGCATATGGTGGGTTCCGCATCTGCTGATCTACATCTATCAACCTACCAGACTTATTGGGTTTGGGCTGCATCATCAGCCTACTGATCTTAACAAGCACCTGGTTGGACCAACCAGGCTCTTAATTAAGGTGCTTGTTTTCCAAAACTCCATTGATTTGACCACTCCCTCTCCACCCCATTTTCCGCTCGGCTGAAGGCATCAAATTTAGCGGTTAACGGGAGGCAACCTGTCACCCCAAAAATAGAGACCCGTCTGATTATCCATCTGTACTCCACGTCTATTGCATCTTGAGTTCAGCCTTAGACAGTTGATCCCACCTCTGGTACACGTATCAGAGCTTGAAATCGTTCGCATCAGTCATTTTCGACCCATTCACCCACCCGATATATCCTGTTCTAAGTCCCTGACCTCAACACTAATTCACACCCTCTGTTTACAATGAGGACATTGCAAAATTTAGGCATGGGGGGGTGATAAAGTGCATACATACAGAACCAAGAAAAAAAAAATCAGAAGGATTCTCACACAAAAAAATTGAAAAATTATGAAAAAGAACAAAAAAAAATGGGGGGAGGGAGGAATTGTGGTGAGCCACATATTCATAAGGAAGAGAAAAAGAGCAAAAATGATAAAAAGGAGCACAAAATGAGAAAGAAAAAAGAAATAGCCATTAGTAAAAGATTAAGGAATTAACTGAAGCTCTAGACCAGATCAAGAAAAGAAATAAAAGAAAAAGTGCTAAGGAGACATAACAAGAGATTAGCAGGAACGCTGATCTTAGGCCTCTTGGGCTAGATTCTTTAGCTTAAAAATTCACGTATCCGTTAAAATCTGGATAATCCTCAAGAGGTTGAGGAAAATGTGAAGCTTGAGTATGAGGTCTAAGGCTTAGGAAGTATTCGGCCTCATTAACTGACCTCCAGTTTGTGGGATTCGGTAACCTAAGCAACCCAAATTCACACACAGTCTGGTTCAGTGCGCATAAACATCCAAATCACGCAAAAGCGTTTAATGTTCTCAAAAAGTCACTAGATTAGGAGCGGCTAATCAGCACAAGTTGATTTGGACGAGTTCCCAGCGCGGAGAGGTGGGAAATTCCCCTCGAAGATGCGTAACAACATATCGTCTCCTCGGTGCTTGTCTCTTAGGATATTTAAATATCCTACTGGGGGCATGTAAGCACTCTGCTGGTTCAGATACCATGGACGGCATTATCACGAAATGTCGATCGCCAGGGTCTGAATTCAGCCACGGAATGCCATGGGCGGGATTATCTCGAAATCTCGAAAGCCAGGGTTCTGGGGGTTGCCATGGGCGAGATTATCTCGAAATCTCGATAGCCAGGAACCCTTGAGGATTGATGATAGGGACGAGGAATCCGATACAGACCGTGTTGAGAAGCTAATCCGAAGCTAGAAATAAAAAGAAAAGAGAGAGAAGCTCTCCAAACAAATAAATCTTCTCTCTCTTACAAAAAAACACACTGCAAATTGAACTTAGGATAAAAATGTCTCAAGTACGGGTGCTTTAATCGCGGAGTCCAACAAACCCTAGGTTAGTTTCTGTGGGCCGTAGAAACCTTTGCGGAAGACAGAGGCTAAAGCGGAACAGGTCCGGATTTTGGTTGGTACTTGAGTACCTTTAGGCCTATTATTGGCATTCTGACCTAATCACAAAAGAAGCACTTATCATAACTGAGGACACTCTGGGTCTAGAACGGAAGTTGAAACCTTGAAATTTTGCTAAGGGACTAGCAAAAGCTAGGCATGGGGGTATGATGAGAGCCTCATCATGAGCCATAACTAGCTCATTTTGACCCAATAAAGAAGATAAAAGCTCCTACATAACCTAGAAGAAGGCCTAAATGAAGGAATAAATGCTCTGAGAAGAAAACATGAAATAAAGGTTAAAACTGCAATTTTACCATTGCAGTACATAAACAGGATTTCTTAAAGGCAAAACATAGTTCAAATGGTCTAAATGAGATAAAAAGTGTGTTGAGTCAATCAGAAATGAGTTTATGTGCAATCTAGGAATTAAATGACATTTGGTAACCCTAAAACAGACCTGCTTAAATTAACAAGGTTTCAGTCAGGAGAAAAATCAAGTAAACCCTCTAAAAATCATGGAAAAATATCCTCTAGGGTTTAGGACACTTAATTTGGCCTTTGGAACCCAGTTTGACCTAGATTAGGGTCCTAGCTCTTCAAGTAACCTAATTTGGGTTTTTACGTAAAATGTCCAGTCAAACGTGGTCAAACCTAAAATCCAACTTCACCATTGGATTCCTTAGGTCAAAATTAGGTTTGTACCAAAATTTGGACCTAAGGGGAGGTCATCTTGACCTACTTTGCAATTTAGTACACCCAAATCACAATTTGGTCCCTATCTTTTGAAATCATTGCAGAGAGCCCCCTAAGTTCCTCGCCACCTTTGCAATCAGGTCTCGCTGCCATTGTTAGGGCAGAACCAACCTCCAGCGAGGTTTAGAGAGGGATTACTCTCTGATTCCTCAGAGATTCCCTCCCAGAAATGGAAGGGAGATTCTCTGAGGAATTCCCTTCCATCTAAGGCCAATCACAATCTCTGGTGTGAACCCAATCTCTCATGCGAATGCACGAGAGATTTGGGTATCTAACCTCTTTCCATCTCCGGCGAGCCGGCGGAGGTGATTGCGCGCCCTCCACACTCTGAAAGCACGGCCCAGTGCCTATAAAAGAACCTCTAAGCCCGGCCGCAGATCTTCAGCCTTATTTTGACGGAGATTCCCCCAAACTTTCCTCTCTTCCATCTCCGGCCAAGAGACCCACAAGCTCTGGCGACCTCCTCTCTTTCTTGTCGCTTTGCTGCCATACCAGCAGCAAAGTCAACTCCGCCTCCTCCTCCCGCGTTGCGCCATACCAAGCGCACGTGCCCCTGACCTCATCCTCGTCGCTGCTCCCTCCCTCAGGGTTCTTCTCCGACGATAATAGTTACACGCCGTCCACTCCGCTGCCTCTCTTCCTTCCAGATCACTCCAGATACCTTCTCCATCTTCCCCTCTCTCTTTTCCCCCTGTTATTTCATTGAATTACCCCTCTACATTGCCTGACCACCTCCATCTTCCTCGCCACCGACCGACCTCCAGCGAGCCACTCCCACCATTCCGCCCCTCCACACGGCTCGCCAACCATCTCATAAGCTCCGCCTCACCACAAGGAATACTTTCCGCCCCTCCACTACCACTCCACACCTCCATAGTATCCCCCCGAACAACCCCACACCTCCGGTCACAGGTTGACCTAGGCACGCACGCCTAGGCCGTCCTGCGGCCTGCAGCATCGTTCACCACCTTCGCCGTGCTACGGCGAAGGTGCCTAGCTGGTCTGATTAGGCCAATAGGCCGTGCCTGTGTTGGACAGTGTTACAGCTCCTGCCGCCATTGACGGTTGAAGCAGCAAGCAGCTCCGCAGTAGCTCTAGGCGTCAGGTCTTCCAGGCTCCAGGCGCAGCAGATTCGCGCGAGCGTTGCGAAGCGATCAGGGCCAGCAAGGAGCGCTGCGAAGCTCCCAGCCTTGGCAATGGCACGAAGAATGCTCTGTAGGCGCGCGCAAAATTGGGGTAGGCCAGATAGTCCCACATCGGTGAAACGCAAAGCGAAGGTGTGGCTTAAATTGTTTTTGTGTTATCTGCTTACCGCCTCTGAAAGCACAGGGTTGAGGTCCCTCACTTGACCCACTCGCCTCGTCTGTGGTTTCATCTCGCGGATCTGGCGGGATCCGACCCGACCCATCCTTTGCACTCCTCGCGCATCACCCCACCTGCCGGTGCACCTGGTCCCGGGTACGAAATCCGACCCGATTACCCGTGTGGCTCTGGGAGAGCGTCCTTGAGCGAATTGCAGAGAAAGAGAGAGCCGTTTGGGTAGAAGGAAAGGGGTAGGTTTTGCTCTGTGCCGGTAGGCTGAACGTTGAGGAAGAAAGACTTAGCCGCGAGGAAGAAGAAGAGAAGGAAGAAAGAAGGCAAGGCAGAGAAGAGAAGGAAGAAAGAAGGACTGCAAGAGAAGAAGCTGAGCAAGGCAGAGAAGAGAGGGAAGAACAGAGACCAAGGAAGAAAGAGAAGCCTTCGCAGAAAGAAGAAGGCAGAAGAGAGACTGTAGAGAAAGAAGAGAGGCCAAGTGAAGACTGCAAAGAGAAGAGAAGAGAAGAGGAAGAAGAAGCCTTCGCAGAAGCCAAGATCAGAAGGAAGGAGAGACTGCTGAGAAGAAGAGAAAGAAATATCAGAAGAGAAGAATAACACTTTTAAGACGTCTGATCACAAGATCAGATGTCCAATTTCATTTCTTTTGTCATAATTACTTTTAACCGCATACATTCATATTTGAATTAGAGTTTTGAGTAAATTAGAGTGTTCAATTACACTTGAGATTAGTAGTAAATTCCAATTGCTCCCTGTGTTCGACCTCGGATACTCCGGTTTTCGAGTAATAAAATTCTCTATTTGTTTGAACGTTTTTTCGGTTATACTACAACGTGACGTTCTCTTTAAAACCCGCACAAAAGCGTTGCGAACATAATTACTATAAAGAAGTTGCCCGAGCTATGAAGAACCTTCAATTTGAGTTCATTGCCATATCCAATGATTCCACACATGTCCCAAATAAGATAAGGAGGAATAGGGATTTGTATCCCTACTTTAAGGTAAGCTTCTTAACATCTGTAGTCAATGTTTTTTTATACTGTAAATGACATCATCTCTAGGATCCAATCCTTATAGGATGTCATTGGGGCTATAGACGGAACACATGTTGAGATGTGTCAACCCCACGGAAGCTGGGAGATACCGAAATAGACACGGTTGGTGTTAATTGAATGTGATGTGTATTTCATTTTTGGATCTCTCTATACAGTATGTCGCTTGTGGATGGGAAAGATCCGCTGCTAATATGACGGTACTTCGATGGGCGGTATAAGAAGACAATATTCCCGTATCACCTGGTCGGGTGTATCTTGTAGATTGCGAGTATGCTAATACCCATCAAGTCCTAGCACCATATAGGAATGTCACCTATCATAACACTGAGTATAATTCAAGATCTGCATGCAGTAGGTATCGCAATAAAAAAGAACTATTCAACCACCGCCATGCGAAGATCCGAAATTGTATTGAAAGGTGTTTTGGAGTGTTGAAGAAGAGATTTCTTTGCCTTAAGTACCCCTCATTCTACTTCATTGAGGTCCATCGAGATGTGGTTGTTGCATGTTGTGTTATTCACAACTTTTTGCTGAGAGATGAGGGAAGGGATGAATTTTACAATAAAAACCTTGAAGAGACACCATATGTAGATTCTATTTGGAGATACGATCACCTCCTAGGACTAATAACACGGGCGACACAACACTAGAGGCATCTATGAAATTGAGTCAGGCAGATATTCAAAGGGGCAGACAGATAAGGGAGTCCATAGCTGATGTAATGTAGGACCTCGAAATGAGAAATGCATGAGGATAATGTAATGTGGGGTTCTCGCTTTCATCCACTCATATCCTCTTGTAAGGCTTTAATTACTAATGTAATAGATTGTCTGTTGTATGCAAAGCAAAATACATTTTTGGACTTATGTGCAATTTGTCAACTTTCAATATTGGATGTCTAAGAACATAATTTCAGGGATGGAGACTACTCCTTCCTACGATGGAGGAGATTAGTATCGTGGACATCAGTGCTTATGTTATGAACCATGTAAGTTGGTTTTCGAATTTGAAAATGTTTGAAATACGAATCCCCTAGACCGTTTGTTTTATATTTGTCCTCATAGGAATGGAGTAAGTAAATCAAAATTTCCCCTCATCCTTATAATACGGGTTAAATTAAGCTTATGGATTATTATTTATTTCGATCTAGGTGATGGGAACACCATCATGAGCCATAACTATCTCATTTTGACTAAATTAAGTCAATAACTGCTCCTACATAACCGCCAAAGTCACAAGTCATTGCATATTCATTATGAAAGAAAAATAAGAAACTAAGCCTAAAACTGGAATTTTATCAGCTCATCATGAATGCAGTATCACCATGGGTTTCCTTAGGGGTTGAATGAAGGTCAATTGGTCTTAAAAAGATAACCAGTGGGATAAGACAGGCAAAAAAGGGTTTGCACGTGTTCTGTGAATTAAATAACTTTTGAAACCCTAGAAACAGATCCACTTAATTAACTGAGGTTCTGATCGGGATAAAATTTACCTAAACCCTTTAAAATTCATAGAAAAATATTCTATAGGGTTTAGAACTTTCAATTTGACCATCAGAACCCATTTTGACATAAAACAGAACCATAGACAGACATTTACCCTAATTTGGGTTTTTGCATAAATTATCCAGTCAAACATGGTTAAAACCAAAATCCAACTTCATCATTGGATTCCTTAGGTCCAAATTAGGTTTGTAGCAAAATTTGGACCCAAGATGAGTTTGTCTTGACCTAGTTTGCAAATTGGTCCTGTCTAATTTCATTTTTACCCTTAACTTTCAAAATTCTTTCAAATAGGCCCTTAACTTTATCATCGTTCTCACAAAAAGGTCCCTGCCACCATTAATCCTATTCCTACTTGCTTTGGTGATTTTAAAATGGAAAAAACGCCCTGATTTCTTGACAAATCTCTTTCAAAATTGAAAGGGAAGTTTGTCAAGAAATCCCCTTCCTATTTCATCCAATCCTAAGCCCTAGAACTTACCTAATCTCTCATGTGAACACATGAGAGATTTGGGTGTCAAGAAAATTCCAAGACCGATGAGGCTTTTCAAGTTTGGAAAGCTTGTTTTCCAAGCTCAAACCACCTCTAGGTCCTTATGTAAGAGAGCCCAGATCCACCCGAACTTCTCATGCTTGAAATCGGCAGAGATTCCCCATAATTCCTCTCTTTCATGGCCGAAGGTTCCTTGACGTCCGGCGATCCCCTCTACCTTTCCTCGTTCGTCCGCAATACTAGCGGTGGATCTATCTTCCTCACCTCCTTTTGCATCTCTCTATACCAGTAGACGCCTCCTCCGTTATCTTCACCATTTCTTCCTCACTGGAACCACCTTCGTCTCCGGCACTGTCAATACCTCAACCGACACCATCTCTACCTCGCTTCGTCCAACAACCTCCTAGATAAGTCCCTTACTTTCTGTACTTCATTCTCACACTCACCCCACCTCATTTCAACCATCGACGACCCTGCACGATTTCATCTCCTCCATCTCCGACAACTACTCTAGCGAAGGATTCCGCCCGGTACACGTGACCATCCCCTTCGTCGACTACCTCAAAACCTCTGCCTCACCTCTCTGCTCATTTCCCCTCTCCTTATTCACCACTTCACTCACCCACGCACACCCCCGAATACACCCACTTTCACGCACACAGACCGACCACGACATACACGCACGAACCATGAGATGCCACACAAAACCCCCCATCGCACTCGTAGTTCGGCGATCCTCCCTGAACATTCTGACAGGGCCAAAAGTCGTAGTTCTAATTTCAGGCACAACCCCTCTCCGCCATTGACGTAGAGCTCTGAAGCAAGCTTCAGAGCTTGTTCTTCACCTACAGCTCCAGGACTCAACTCCAACGGCTACGGAATCGACTCAGGTGTGTCCCCACGCGGTCAATTGGAGCTTTTGACCAAAGCCTCTGCACCAATTCAATGAAGTTGCTGTTGCGACTGCGCGAAGAAAAGAGGGTGGGATAGTCCCACCTCGGAAGTGGCAGAGTCCCTGCGCACACATATATTGAAAAAAGTGTTAGAGGCTATTCCCCTCATAACACAGGGTGAGGTTCCACTCACCCACGCACACTTGCGCCTCGTCCGTGACTTTGTCCCCCGCGGATCTGGCCGACCCGTTTACCTGCCTAGACGGACCTGCACTCCTCGCTCACCACCGCAAGTCGGTGAGCCTGGACCTGGGTGTGTTTGATCTGATAACCTGATTACCTGTGGCTCTGGGAGAGTGGATTCTAAAGAGATAAGGAGAGGATAGCTGTGCGGGGTAGGGGAGGGTTTTGCTGTGAAGGACATTGGCTGACACTTAGAAGTCCCCCTCCTCTGTGAGAAGAAGGAGAAGGAAGCAGAAGCAGAGAGAAAGAAGAGAAGGAAGAGAGCTGCAAGAGCAAAGGAGAGCAATCCCAGCAAAATAAGGAAGGAACAGAGAACGAAGAAGAAATCCAAGCACTGTAGAATCAGACATTTAAGATGTCTGATCCTACCATCAGACGACACATTTGAGCATTATTTCATATATTGATATTTGAGTTCCTTAGCTATTATTGTAAGGAGTATATGGTAGTTTAAACCACCATTTTACTCCATTATTTTTGCAAATTGATACTTGATCCTAGTGCTACATTATTTTGAAATAATTCTTGATTTCACTTCTATATCTTATATTGCAATTCTTGACATTTAAATTCCCATATTGCTCCATGTGTTTGACTTCGGAACTTTTTCGAATAATAAAACTTATTTATTTTCAAAGCGATTTCGACTATACTCCAATGCGCATTTTAAAATGATGATATCGCCTTGTCAACACTAGGGTTGCAACTACAAGCAGCCTGCCTGAGTGAACTTCCCCAACTTCCATACGCTTAAGGTTGAGCGTAACTTCATGGCCCTATTGTATGCAAAGTTGGAAGCAGGAACTACCTTAAGGTAACGTGCGGAGCTACAGAGTGCATACGTAGAGGTGCAACGCTTGAAGTCTGAGTTGGAGGAATTGAAAGCGAAGACAGACATTGTGGTCGATGATCTGCTATCCTCCACATAACGCATTAACTGCGATTAATGAATGCATCCTCCTCTTCCATAGAGTAATCCTGTATCAAACTTATTATCCATTTCAAATGTCTTAGTTTTCTTCAAGACCAACATTTTCTTCAGGACTTGTTTTCATGATCTATTGGAAAGTACCTTTCTGCAATCATGTTTAATTCCCTATTTTCAAATTAGTTATCTCACCTTCTTAGCTCACAGGAATGTATACACCATGAGAATTAAGAACACTTGAATGGAAATGCAATTGTGGACACTTGGTAGAACTTGTCTTTGAGAAAGAAGCAAGTATACATAGTATCTTAGATGGACTGAATTACAAATGTCTTTATGGGAATAGCGTAAGATGTAGCTTCCAAATTACTACTATTCGATTGAAGTTTCCGGTGAAATCCCACGTTGACATTTTCGTTTTAGGGTTGTGGATTTTGAAAATCTCCTCTCATGTTCTGACCAACATTGAAATCTCAAAAGGTCGAGTTAATATTTATGGATTACATGTATCACGAAGTTTGTTACGAGCTGTGAGAGGAAAAAAGGAAGAGGCTTGAATTGGAGCAGCAATTACATATGTTCAGAAATAATTAGAAAGCATTAATTTTGAAGGTTAATTCTACCATTAAATAATTATTATTAGTTTAATAGAAATTACTAGATGCAAATCTCAAAGTACCCGATAATGTTACTTACTGTATGATGAAGAGGTTCCTGTAAAAGACAACCACTGTTTGGGAGGATGACTTTTTTAGAAATATTTTCTTCACTACTAATTCTCCACTATTATCTAAGTTCAATGCCATTTTCAATACTTTTCGTCATAGGAATGACATCTTTTAGGGGTTGGACCATTCGAAAAGATACATGCCTCGTTACTGCATTACGAAATTTAAAAGCAGATGGAGACTATGTTAACGGTACTTTCACAATAAGTGCCTGACACCTTTTGAGGGATCACATGGAATATCATTTTAATGTGGAGATCCCACTCACTAAAATTATGAACCTCTAGAAGTTCCTGAAGAAGAGCTACCAGTTGGTGATGGAATTGTTAGCTGAGGAGACATGGACATGAGATATCGAACATGTTATCATCCCAGATGATCCAGCCTAGTGGGAAAATGTAAGATTACTTCCGTCTACCATTCTTCTCTTTATTTACCTTCTTGCAAATATAGGTTTTAATTTTTTTCAACTATGTAGGTTAATGCCAAGTACAGAAGATTATGAGGTTTTCAATTTCCATTCCTGGAAATTATGGGTGAGCTCGTCGATTAGTTTCCATGTCTGTTTGATCATTGCTGGGATCTTTTCATCTGTCTACAGTTAGATGACGGAACTATATTTTAATTTAGTGGTTATTATATAATAAGTGTGGTGACCGATAATTTCTTATTAGTAACTTTGGATATTATTTTATATTTTTAATTTATCTTGCTTCTTGAATGCTTCTGAATGTTATGTCCTTTATTTGGATATTGTTTTATCTGGATGTTTTTTTTTTATCTCGCAAGTTATGTGATTTTCTTTATATATATATGTCTCTTTTTTGAAATCATATAGGTTAATAATATATTATCTTCCCAAGATTTCTAATACTGCTGTAGGATGCATTGCAAAAAAGCTTTACGAGGGTTATATAGGAAATGATGAAAGCTTCTAACGGTTGAGAGCAAACCTATTAACTAATTGGATGGCGTTGGTTTGGTTGCCTGGGGAAAATTAAACTAGGAAACCTAAGTGAATGTGCTTGCATATGTAGGACGGCTGTAGTGTAGCAACCCTATGCAACACAAAAGTTGACAGTTAATTGTATTTGCATGGATGGATGGCTGTAATGTAGCAACCCCATACAACACAAAATTCGAGAGCTAAATTTTCTTAGACAATCCATAGTTGGTAGAATTTGCCTGATGACTACCGTTAAAAATTTCTACAATGAAGGAATCTGAGCCTACTGCAAATTTAACAATCCATTTTTATTGCCTACCCAAATGTGTCATTGCAGGTTAGTAATTTTACACCTACAATTTCTCTTACTTATATATCCATGAATGAAGGTCTCCGTTGATTTACAAATAATGCATTTAGCTTATTTCTACAGGTTTAATTTTCCTATCAATTATAAGTAACCATCATTTCTTAAAGATGACACTAAAACTTTTCATGATTTCTCAAGTAAGTTAACAAACATATCCACTATAATTACTCAGCTTTCCATTTATGTTGGATTTTAAGAGGAAGTCGCATAATATATTTCTTCTTGTTTAAGGTCGTGGATTGTAACACTTGCCTGATTGGAAGAATTTGTTGTATTTGCTATGCCAGAGATGAAGACCTCAGATGTAGATTGGACATCCTCATAACTTAGATTGTTGAAGGGAAATCCAAATCAATTATTGTCAAAGGAATAATATATTTTTTTATTTAAGTTATTTTTATTTTTCAATATAATATGTCATACAGCAATATCACTTCTAACAAACTTTATCATTCATATGAATTAAGTATGTACGTAGTGTAATTGCATGATATTTCTTTCAAATGGTTCATAATCTTTTTCTTATTTCTCTTATTTATATTTAGTAATGTAATATGTGATGATGTAATATTTCTTCTAAGAAATTTGATTAATCACTTACCAATAGAATAAAAAATCTATCCAATACAAGTAAATTTTCTTTTATATTCATCATTCAACATTCCTATTTAAAACATTATTATTTAAATAAAAAAACAACCATGACTAACTTACCTACCATCCTAAGGACAAATGTCTTTTGTTACTTTGACCTTCATTTTAACCCCATTTCCAAGTAAACACCTTTTTGTCAAATCACAGGATAACCCTCCCCCTAACCCCCATCAGTAAATACAAATAGGGGTTAACCCCGCTTTGCAAGTAAGCACAAATAGAGGTTAACCCTTATTGTAAGTTTGCTATCGCAGGTTAGTTAACCCATGCCGTAAACTTGGCCTTACGTATAAGCAATGTTAGGCGATGTCTAAGTTTTTACCCGCACAGACCACCCCGAAAGCACCAGTGGTACGTTAATGGGTAGAGATATTAAATTAAACGTTTTCGGGTGGTATAATTAGATATTGAATTGGAGATATCGAAAAGAACTTATATATGGGTAACATCACTACAAAAGATCACAAAAAAAATCATAAGTCAAGAATTTAAGTTTTTATCTTTATTGAAAGCCCTTTTTGAAGAATTATCCTAGGCTTATATCTTGGGTGAAAATTAACGTGGCTTATAATATATATGAAGTCTTTTCTTTAGAATAGTAATTAACTCATATTCTTTAGATAAATATTTGTCTGAGATATATTTTGTTACGATAAATTTTTGATATTTATAAAGTAATATTCCTTTGCTGTTGCTGTATAGCAAGAATAATTATTGTATATACTATTAGTAACATTTTCTGATATATTTTTTTGACTTATAAATATTTTGTCTGTGGTACGTTCATGTGGAGAATCTTGGATTTTCTTTTATCTTTCATTTCGGACGCATGGAGTATATTGCTCGGCTAAAATATCATTGAAATTTGTTAGACCTTTTGGATATGATGAATCAATTCTCCTGTAAAAAATTGCAACCATGCAGGTTAAATATGGAGGTGTGAGGTGTGCTAAACGATGCTGATGGTATACTTTCAATGATCAACCATTGGTTGACCACTCGAATAAAGTTGTAGGTTACTTTTCATTGGATGGCGATTAATGGTATTTTCTATGTGCTTTCATGCTTTTGATGGAGATTTTAAAGAAAGGTACTACTTTTGTTTTCAATGCTAGTTATGGTGATCCAGGATTGAGAATTGATAGGCAAATGTAGCAGAAAATCTATAAGTACTTTGGAGCTCAACCTTCTACAAGTCTATATGGTTAACTAAATTATGCATTGGTGTGAATTTGTTATTTTAAACATGGATACTATTGTAAATGTTCCTTTTACCAATTATCCAAAATCAGCGTATGTTCTGTGTCCATATGCAATAATATTGTGATTCCCTCATTAGCTTGAAGAGGAGAAATTACAATTTCATTTTCAAAATAAAATAAATAGAGGGAGTGAAAGTACACACAAGAGGGAGAGTCAATAGTGTAGTATAAAAAATTTGATATAAATAAACAATCACATAAATCAATTACCACAAATGTGTTAGTTCTACTTCTGGTAGTATATGTTTTGATGATTTTACGGAATAATTAAAAGAAAAATAAAATCAACCAAGCCACTATTTCTATCATTATTTTAACTCAATTGTAGGTGTCATTTCATCTCACTATCTCAAATGAATGACCAAAGGATGAAGATATCGTTTGTCTAGGTCTTAAGTGCAATTGTATTTACTTATATAAAGAGTTGTAATTTTATATTTGTTGACTCTAGATGAGTTGTAAAGAGCCCCCATCTAGACATAAGGACACTAAACTTAGGCTCACAATACTGATTGCGCAGTAATCATAGGACTTAAATGACTTAAATTAAGTTAGAACTTAGCATAATTATAGCATAATTCATGCATTAGTAGCATACCTTGCATCTTTTCCATTTTACTTAGATATTCATGAAATAATGCTATAATAATGTATTGATTAGTGTATTGTTTGGTTCATAGGTAATAAAAGCTTAGGAGATGGCCTGAAGCTAAATCTGAAGCAGGATAAAGGCTAGGGCTATAGCAGAGCTGGAGCAGAAGCCTTGGAATAAAGCTACACATAAGCTGGAGACATAATGTAGGGAAGTGGTATACTATATTACTTATAGGATTTTAATGTGTGAATTGAATTATGAAGAGCATAGGACAACTGTACACCTATCCCTAGCCTTCGGATAGCCCCAGATACCTTCCCAAACCTTAGCCACCCTTATATAATGTCACCTTAGCCTAAGACATCTCAAAACCCACATTCCAGCTTGCATTTGGTCATCCAGGTAGGATGATGGACGTCCAAACTCTTTAGATACCACCTGCAAAGCTTAGAACCCAATTTGCTGCAAAATTGGACGTCCAAACAAGGTGTTAGATGTCCAATTTCTGCAAAAATCCAAGATAGAACCTAAACTCCATACTGATTCAGTATTAGACATCTAGACTAAGGACTGACTTTTGATTTTAAAGTATAGGTCATCATATCTTAATATCAGACGTCTGGAACCCTTCTGTTACTATTTTTGGAATCAAGCCAAGATCTTGATTCTTAAGGCCTATAAACTCAATCCTACACCCTAGTATACCTAGATTAAGGTATCCTAAGCCTAGTACATTACCCTAAGCCTCTCCTAAGAACCTAATTATGTTCTCGCTAAACCCAATTGACTTGGATCTAAGTAAATTACACTTTACCTAGTCAATTGGACTCATAGAATCCAATTGAGCTGAAATCTCAACCAACACAAGTCTAATTGGACTCAGTGAGAGCCCAATTGACTCAAGCCTAATCTAATTGAAGATATTCTCCCAATTGAACACATGTTAACCCAATTAAACTTTGTTAAGTTTAATTGGATTAACCATTAAATAATAGGTTACACTTAAACCTATTTTTAGACACCTTGATTGGCCCAACCTAGACCTAGTTAGAAGTGGACCAAGTGGTCCACTTTGACCACCTATTCGCATAGACACTTAGCCACACATTCACACACACACACACACATACACCGACACCTACACACTAGCACACACTCTAGAGAATACTCTAGAACCACTACACTATCATTCGTAGAACCACAAAAAGTGGATCTAAGAAAACTAAATATAGCCATAGGCCATGACCACTCTAGAGAAGTATAGAGACTTCTCTTGAGAGCACCTTGGCTGTCCAACAAGTCTATAAAAAGACTAGGTTGGATGGTCAAAGCCCCATCTCTTGGGTTCTTGGACTCTCCTCTCCACGCCACTTGCACCTCCACTCACAAGCACCTCCACCATCTCCACTCGTTCAAGGTCTAAGAGAGCCACTCCACCACCTTCATCTAGAGGCTAGCCACATTACCCTAGCCATTCCTCTACTCCCTCCTACCACCTCAAGCCACACAGTCGTTGGAGACCACCTCTGATGCCTCGATTTCCAATAGATTTACTATTATTCATAGCTTAATTCTTACGCTATTTTCTTGCTTAGTAGTGTAGTATCACTACCTTCCAGAGTGCATGCATAAACTCTTCACAGGTTCCATGCATGCATCTCTCTTCTGTTAGCATAGATCTTGTCATTTTCAATTTCCTTGTATAAGCATTCTTCTAGAAGTGATTGTAATGACATTATAATTGAGGAAATAAAAAAATGTTGCCTACTTCATATCTATATCTATTGCAATAAAAATGTCAATTCCCAAAAATATTAATGATCTTACGATTGATGCCTTTTCTGTTAATAGCTATCGTGAAGTGAGAATTGTGTGAACAAATACCCACACATTCACATTTATTGTTTATCTGATGCATGCACACGTGGTGAGAGTTAACAACGCGATTGCCATATCCTACATTCACAGACTCGAAACCGATGTTCAATTTTAAGCAAGCAAACGAAGAGAATAAATAAAGTAAAACTCCATTTTGCCATCTTATGCCTCCCTGAGATCGACCGGGACACTCATCATCTCGTTATAAAAGTTTTGTTTGGATCGTAATACAAGCTATACTACGAAGAAGCAACACGATTTTGGTTTCTGATTTCTGAGCTTAATCCTAACATATTTGCTTCTGCTTGATTGGTGTGCAAGAATAAGAAGTAGATTCTGTGCACACATCAGCACAGTTGAAGAAAAAAATAAGGTACAATCCAAAGTCTTAATGTTAGGTTTCCTTTGAATCCTAAGATTAGAATTTGCTTGTTGAAAAAAAAATCTGAAAAACTTTGTTTCAAAAAATAAAAAAAATGATGAAGTTAGGTTTCTTTTGAATCATAGGACTAGATTTGCTTGTGAAAAAAAAGAAAAAAATCTAAAAAATTTCTCTCCAAAAGAAAAAAAAATCTAAAAAGAAGCAAAAATTCGCAAACTTGAAAAGAAAAAACATTTTGTGAAAAGGCTCATTCTTATTTTAAAACCCTTTTAATAGCCTTTTTACCACTTTCTAAAATTCAATCAAATATTTTCAATGATTTTAAAAATTTATTTGCCGAATATTTTGTGATTCAAAAATTTTGAAATTCGAGGTGGAGATAGATTTTCAAATTAGTTCTCAAATGGCACCACTCATTTGAAAGTATTCGATTTGTATAATTTTTGAAAATTTGTGAGATACAAGGGGGCCAAACAGACTTAGATCTGATTTTTTTTTTAATTTCAAAAAGTGATTCCAAATAGCACACAAATCAAATTTTGCTAAAAATGGTGGGGTTTGAAAGGTTATCTAATTAGCTTTTATTTCCATATTTTACCAAATTTTTGAGCAAAATTGATACTGTTTCACAAAGAAAAATCGACAATGGGTCAAAATTTCAAATTTGGTCCTCTGATAGTTAAAAGATAGTATTTATTCATTTGAAATAGTAGAAATTCTAAAAGAATATTCTCTCAAAAGTTAATTGAAAAATGAATCTGCCTCTCAAATTTTAGATCATTTAGATTCAAATTGTGTTTTGGAGAATGTTTTTAAGTTGGATTATGGTCTACTGCCTAAACACTTAGTCAATTGCTTGAACCCTAGGCTCAACCTTTAGGGTCATAACTAGAGACAACATTAGACTAGCTTAGAGTTAGTCATGTCTAGTGACTAGTCGGTGAGTTAGGTCACCTTGTGGACCACTCACTAAACCCAAATTGAAGAAAAAAAGGTTAAGTAAAAATTTCAAAAAACACATTAAATAACTTGAATTTGTTATCGAACTATTGGGTCATCACAACCGCTTTAGCCAAACCCATTGCCGAATCTGCAAGGTAGTGTCAAACGACTGTATTTAAGAGGTACAAAGGACCCGGAGGCGAAAGTCAAAGGAAGAGCCTTCCACTTATTCCCCTTGTAACAAATTAGCTGGGTTAGCTTGAGGGGTTGGAATTATTTGCAGCCTTTTTTGTAACAAATTTTTCTTCAGTAATTAAAATATAATTAAAAAAATCTAGTCATCTGATCTTAAGGACCACTTGATTAACAAGCCCTTAGCCTTATTTGGCTTGGCTACACCAACTCGGGTTGGCTAGTGTATGCAAGAGAAGAGGTCACTTAGACCTCAATTGGTTCGACATTAGGAACCAATCCCAAGGAGGCAAAGACAATTTGTCGCATCGCTCATACCTTCTTCTCCTTTACCTTCTCCTACTCGATTAGTCGAGATGGCTAACCTTAGACCTGGACCTAGTCAGGATCCAGAAAATCTAGACCGAATGGCTCGCCTGGAAGCCTGGGTTGTGGAATCTGAGCAGAGGTATCGGCAAAACATCAACAGAATTCTCACTACATTAGATAGAATGCAGCATCCACCCCACAAAGAATAGCTACGGGACTTTTACGATCCGGCAGGCCTGATTCTAGCACCTCAAGTCCAGATTCTCACAGGCAGAGACACATTCAAGCTAAAGCAGAACATAATAAGTCTAATTCAGACTTATTTTATGGAAACTCAAATGACAATCCCATCTAGTACATTGAGGACGTGAGTCAAATCGTGGAAATGGTTTGACCCAGGAATGTTGACTTGGGAATTGCTCTCATGAAGCTTTTTCCATTCTCTCTCAAGGATGAAGCTTCATATTGGTTCAAGACCATCAGGAGGTCGATTGGAACCGGGGTGGAATTACATCGTGAATTCCTCCAAAAGTTCTTCATGATCGGTTGAATGAACACGATGAGGCACGCAATTACGACTTTCTCCTAAGGACCAGGGGAGAAGTTGCATGATGCCTGGGATCGATTTCATGATCTTCTCAAGAAATGCACGAACCATGGTGTACCCAGATGGCATCTAGCTCAGATCTTTTACCATGGGTTGGATGACACACATCGGTATCTGGCCGATGCATCTAGTGGCGAGAATTTCCTCGCAAAGGACTAGAACAATGCATTTGAGTTGTTTGAGTCCTTGGTTGAGAACTCTATGAATGCCACATCAATGAACCAATTCCAGTGACCTGGACAACAATGAGTTAGTGTCCATGAAGGTCACGCTGAATTTGGTTGAGCTGATATGGCCATTATCACCAAGAAGCTGAATAAGGTGGATTTGCTTGACAAGAAGCTCGGCGAATTAATTCAAGCTCAACCTAAATTCTCTTGTAATTCTACCACATCTAGATCTTCTTATACACCTTGAATCCCTCCTAGAGTAAATTTACTCACTCGGTATGCATCTTCCCCATCTTCGCTGGATCCTACGCATTAGGGACCCGTGAATAATCTCGATCTGGCATCGCATAATTAGGGTTACGCACCACATTATGATTTTAATGCATAATCCCTTGACGAATATATGCCTCAAACATCTTCGGCCTGCAAAGATGTCAATGGGATCCACCGATACGGGCGTAATAACCTATAGTTAGAGACGTATAACCCTGATTGGCGCCAGCATCAGAGTTTCTCTTAGTGTAGTGATGAGTTGTGGCTCATCATAGCTAAAATGCCCAAGTTAAGCTAGAAACTAGGTTAAACACTATCAAATTAACACATGAAAAGGGTTAAGTATGAGAAATAGAGAAAATGACCTAAAACACCAAATCTGTGCTAAAAATGCATAATTAGGTCATTTATTGAGATATTCTATTAAATAATGTAAAATGGTGATCCATTTGCAAATTGAACACATAAATGAGTTCAAAAGTTCAAATCAAAAGTGAAATAAACTTCTAATATGTTCAATTAAGCTTCCATAAAAACTTGATTGAATTTGGACATCATTAGGGTCTTGCAATTAGAGATTTTCATTTAGGTCCTTAAATAATCACATTTCATGCATTAGAAAACCTTCAGGGACCTATTTGTAGGATGTAAGGACCTATTTGTAAGGCTCTAGTGACTGCGCTGTATGGATTTCTTATCACTTATGGGCATCTTTGATATTTTTCTACCCCTTCACTGAGGGGCTTATCCTGCAAAATCACCAATAGAAGCTGGTGAATGGTGCGCCCTTGGTACACTGTTCACACGAAGAACATGCCCAATCCCAACCGTTCATCTCTTCCACCTCTCGATCTGCGGCTCCTCCCCAATGGAAGTTTTACGAGAATTGTTGCGTGGCTTCACCCCCATCTGCAGATCTGATCTAACGACGCCCCTTTGATTTAACTCTTCCCATGCTCCTCTCCTCCATCCCCCACCGTAGATGACCTAATTGCCTAATCCCACCAAGAGGTGACCTGAATCACTCTCTCACTCAACTTAAGCACCTCCTAGAGCTCGCATGCAAAGGATCGACCTCCTCTCCTACTTTCTTGAGGCGATACCTTCATCCTCTCTAGTTCTTCTACCCCTTTCACTCGCCACATCAGTGATAGTGGTGTGGTTTTTCACCACCATTTCCTCCTCACCACTAGGGATGACGTACTCTTGAGGACGACCCTGAAGCTCCTCTTGTGGGCTTTTCCTTCGCTAGAGATCTCCCTACATTCTTCCTCCTTAGCTGCCGGCTTTGGATCCAGAGGTCTCATTCATCTGATTAGATTAGAATTTCTTGCTTTGTTAGAGTAGTTTAGATTAGTAATTAGCATACAGTAGCTTAGTTAGGAGTAGATCGGTTAGTGAATCCACTGGTTTGATTATTAGCTTAGGAGTAGATTAGAGTATAATTCACACACCCACCTCCTCTGATTAATTTAGATCAGAGGAGATGAATCCATTTTATCCATTTGATCATCCATCTCCCCCCTCACATCATGATTTCATGTTCTGAATTTCCTCATGTTTTATTTCGCACTTCACACCTCCATTAGAGTCAAATTCTCATCTCATTGCTGTCTAGCTTTGAGATGAGGATTTACGCTCAAAATCCATCTAGGGGTCTTCCCATTCATTTCAAAATTCCACAAAGACCCCTAATCTGATTTGAAAAGAATCGGTTTGCTTGATCTAATTTTAATTTGGGTTTCAAAGCAAGATCGCGAGATTTTGAATCAATTGAGTTTAGAATGATTTCTAAACAAGCAAATCGATATGTTTTTGTGTAGATTAGTCCATGGTCATGAATTTGAGATGATTTTAATGAAGAATTTTCCCTCAGATGAGCCATGTTTGAATTGGATATGAATTGGGGATTTCATGGTTGCATTGTGTGGGAGGGTCAACGAAAATTAACCTTGTTGATTTGAGGCTCTCCCATGGATTTTGTGTGGACTTGTGTTCTTGAAAGTTTGATTTCCAACCTAAAGAATTTTCAATATTCCTTAAGGTTTTAGAGATTTGGGATTCAAGTTATTGGATTAAATGGATTGGTTTAACACCTCTTTCATGCTGTCTATAGCATAAAGGAGTTAAATTAATGTTATTTCTTTGATTTGAAATAAGGATTGATGTTAGGTGTTTTTGATGAAGAGTTTAATGCTTCCAATCAATGTTAAAGTAAATTTGATGTGTGATCAAATAGTTTTAAGTGTATAGTGAATCCCAATTTAATATATCAAAATGCTACATAGCAGCTACATTTCATGGGTCTTTCTACCTTACATTCAATGCAATTTGGAATTGATAATTTGATTTGAACATTTAGGATTTAAGATCAGACTTTTTCAAGTCTAATCCTGGGTGATCATTGTGTTAATTTGATTGTTAGATTTGCTGAATTGAGGATCCAGACCTTGCTGTAGCTGCTGGATTGATTTATAGATGCACTGTAGTAGCCATTTGAATTGCTATAAGACGTCTAGAGTAGCTCATTGAGAGATGCTGAGTTGCTGGTGTTGCAGCTATTACTGCTGTGGCTGCTTGATTTCAGCAGCTGTAGCTGTTGCTGGAAGCTGTTGTTGGGATGAATTTAAGTGGGTAGTGATATGGATTTAGAGTCTCTAATTAGCTGATGTGTTTTATATGTTGTATAATATTTGTACAAGTTTTCATGTACTAAGATTGAACCTTAATTTAACTAGAATTGCTTGTAATTTGTCTTAAAATCCCATTTGTCAACTATAAATGAGTCCAACTGTCCAAAATCAAAATTGATTGAAATCTGAGTAGGAATTCATGTTGGCTTGCACACCATTTATAGTTGGACAGTTGAGCATATAAATGGCTTCAGAATGCTCAACTATAAATGGCTTGCACACCATTTATATTATATGTTGAGCATAATTGAAGCATTCTACTGCATAGCCAACCCCTTATACACATCCTAGTGCCTTAGAATTCACATGAAACTCTTCTTTAAGGCCTAGGATGTGTTTCATTTGTAAATAAATAAAAGCACTATAAAAAATATAATAAAATAAAATAAATATTTAGTGAGTAGGATTTACCTTTTTTTAAGTGCATGCAAAGTTTTGAGATCATCTGAACCTCTGGTTTGGTAGAATATACCAGCTGACGATTCAGTATACCTTTAGACTTAATAAAAGACTCCAAACCTAAAAAAATACAAAAACACTCTATTTCTCTCATATCTTTCTTTCTTTCTCATCCCCTATCTCTATGAAACTTATAAAATCCATAAAAAGCAGAAAAACTTTGAAAACTCCTAAAAATACATGTATATTATGTAAATACTTGTATATGTAAGCTATATACTAAGCTATCTATGTAAATAATGTAAAATATGTACATAATATATATATATAACTTATGCGCATATTCTATGATGTAAATTAAATATTTAAGATAACTTAAATTGTATATAACTTATTTATATAATTATTTATTAATTTTACTAACTTATATGAACTATAATTCTAAAACATTTATGAACCCCTACAAATAAACATATTTATTAATGATACTATACATATGTATTTATGTATATATAATGAACACTAATATACCTATAACATAATTTAATTATATATATACAATAAATAATTAATTTAATAAGTAATTAGCTAAATTACTAAATAAAATTAAAATAAATTAGTAAATTAAGTTATAATTGAACTAATTTATATTTTATAGTTGTATTATATTATTTTAAGTATTTTGAAGTAAGTTAACTATATTTATATTGTATTATACTATTTATACCTAATTTATATGTAAAATACACTGAAATCACATATTTAAATGTATACAAATTAAAATAAACTGTGTAAAATGCCATAAAAATCTGTAATAAATACTTTAACATGTATAATAACTCTGTACAGGGTCAATTAGAACATTATTTAACTAAGTTAAACGTTAATTAAGAAATAAACCCAATTATTAGTTTGTATAAATTGTAAATTTTGGCTAATTTATTTATATAGTAAATATAATTATTTTTGCAATAAATTACTTAATTATATAGCTCTATATAAGGGCTTTCTAAAAATATATTTTATTTAAAAACTAGAATTAATTTGGGCCCTCAAATCTAGGGCCAAAATAGTTAAATTATCATATTACTACGCTGGATTGGTGGCGCTGGGTGGTGGCACAATGGTGCCACATTGGAAGCACACAAGTCGCTGAAGCCATATAAAAGGCATTTATGTTTATGCCCCTTCAGTCGTCATGGCGCCGGATGCCCATATACCATATACCCTCTCCCCTCTATCCTCTAAGCATAAAATTGAATTGAAATGTAAGTGTGTGGTGCAGGCCGGGGGCCATGCACAGTGCATGGGTTGAAATGGGCCCAATAATGAGCATAAAATGAGATTAAAGCACCTAATTAACAAATTAGGGTAGCTGTTGTAGAGGTTTGGTCCCACCCTTAACGGGTGTTGTGTATCCCTTGAAAAGGCCGCCTACTAATTAAGAACGTAATTTTTGGTTAATTTAATAGTAATCAAGGTTTAAACAAGAGGAGAGGGAGAGCTAAATTGACTAAGTGTTAAGGAAAAGAAAGTGAGCTGCGGATAAGTGCTAGTAAAAGAAGAGAAGAAGAAGAAAGGTAAAAGAGGCCTTGTGCCTCTGTGTGAGTTGTATGTGTGTGTGTATATATGTAAGTATAATATGTGTGTATATATATATATATATATGTATAGATAGTATATATGTATATAGTATATATGTAATTAAGATATGTAATATATGGAAGTGTACATAGTATTGTTTGAGCTCTATTTTGTATATAAATAACATAAGAGCTTTAATGGCCTATGTATCCATCACTGTAGATAGAATAAATGTTAGTATAGATCCTATTTTTACTTTAGCTTTTGTATATAGTTTTCTAAGGTTTAGCGACAGTTATATATGTTGCTATACATACATTATGTGTTATTGTATATGTTATTATGTTAATTTAAGTTTGTATAGTATATATTATTACTTATTATTGTATATATATCTAAGTATTAGTATTATAAGTTGTAAATAAATAATATAAAGTATTTAATTATAGTTTTTGATGCTTGTTTGTAGATAAATGTTTGCAAGCATTGTAATTCATTCTTTTGTATGTAATTATTTTATTATTTCATTAGTTAATTCATTTATTCATTGTTGTACATAAAATTAATATGTTTGGAATTAAAGAATATTATTGGACTTAGAGAGTGATGTATATCAATAACTATCTCTCAGTGAGCAACCTGGAATAAACTAAGAAAATTTAAGTATATAAATAAAATTGACGTGACAACGGTTTGTATTTTTAACATATACTGCAACAACGGCATTTTGAAAACCTCTTTTTTGTATGAACCGGTAGTCAGCCAGCATATTTTTTTTGTGCCGTTGCTGGGGATAAAAACCCGACAAGAGTGCATTCTTATGATTATTGATGTGTTGCGCATTATTTAGTAACTCGCAGAGATCACATTAAGATCCACATTACCATACCAAACAATATGGGAATGCACAAAACACGTACCCAAGGCAGCAGCTATTCTTGTCGCAGCAGCAATCTCGTTCTATATATCAGCTGCTGCATCAAGTTGCCAGTCACCCTTCAAAGTGGGCCAACCCTTTGGAGGCGTTAAAGAGGAACTCCAAGAATCTATGCAGAAATCTACTCAAGATAGCTTGCAGATAATGAAGGCGATGGATGACTAAATACAGAGCATCCAAAACACGTAAAACTAGCTTTTGCAGGAGCATAGATCACATGGAGCCTTGTCTTCCCATCCTTTCTCTAACCTGCGATATGTGTAGAACTAGGGCACCCCACCTAGGTTCCAGGCACATTCTTTATTACAGGCACCACTTGCACCACGTGGTTATGCTCAGGGTCAGCCACTGATGGGGAGGAGATTCGTTGCGAAAAGGTTTGAGTTTGGAAAACCCGTCACCGTTGTTTGATTCGAGAGAAAATCTATCAATCAGATAATATTATAATTGAAACTCGAAAGGAAGTCCTGGTCGAACACGGGGAGGCGAATGTTTGGTTTGAGAAATCTGTGTTTTGCTTTTTATTTGTTTTTGTCATTTTTATCTTTTCTAATTTTTTTGATATTTTTATCAAGCAAGAGATCAGGTTGATGCAAACTTGTCTAACTAATCTACTTGCAAAATTATTATATATATAGAGAGAGAAGGACAATCATATATTGCTTGATTAAATGTTTCTACAACTATGAAAGCAGGAAAAACTACACTAGAAAGTAGTAAAGATAGATATAGGTGAGAGAATCCCCCTCGACGGTCGCTTGGAGGACAACTTGCTTTGACGTCGCCTGGAGGAAGGTGGTGAGGAGCGGGACGAGGGAGAACGGTGGTGGAGGAAGGAGGGCAGGGCAGGATGGCGTCGTGGCGAGGATCTACTTCTCAAAGTAGGTGAGAAGATAGCTGCGGGATGCTCCACGAATAGGGATGAAAGGTGGGAAAATATTTGATTTCTACTCTAGAAGAGCATCTTGAGCTTGGGACAAGCTCTCTCTAGAGCCTTGGAGGTGGTGAGGAGAAGAAAGGAAGAGATGGCGAAGAATGGAGGGGTGTAGGTCCTCTTATAGTGGAAGGGGAGAGGGCAATTTTTGTATAGGGCATTAGTGACAGTTGCAATCGTCGTTGAAGATCTGCCTCAGTGTTGCTGAAGATCCATGCCAACTCACACCCGCTGCTGCTGTGCTTGCACGCCCATCACGCGCCATATCACGCACGTGCGCGTTGTCGTTGCGCTGCTACGTGCTCAGTGCAGGTGCACGGGCTGGTGTGCACGCGTCTGTTCACGTTCTCTTGTTGGTGTGTCCTAATTACTGATTTAGGGGGGTTCGCGGGTCTCAAACCCGCACCCCTCCCTTAGAAACCAAGCACGCTACCAATGTACCAAACCAACCTTCTTGTCGCAAGGAGGACATTGGAGTTGTGGGCGTGGAGGAACCTCAGCTGTTGGATCTTGATCCAACGGCTGTGGTGCGAGATGATGGGGCACCTGTAGTCGTTGATGGTCGGTGTTGGGTGGCCGAGATGGCTCCATGTGGTGCCATCTGGGTCATTCATCTTCTTTCTATTGCAGAGGTTGGCACGGTGCTCGGATCGTGATGATTTTCGTGTTGCCAGACTGTGATTGTTGCTCCAGATCCATCCGTACGGTCAAATTTTTCATCTGAAGCTTGTAAGAATGTCGCATTGCCTCCATGGCCATTGATCTTCCTCGGATCGCATAAGGTGATAAGGGATTCCGATTAGGACGATCTCGTAGGCGATGGAATTTGATGATCATCCTGATCGGATCCGTACATTTGGATCGTCCATCCGAGCCCCTGAAATAAATCTTCTTCCCTCCTGGCCATAAAAAGGACACAATTAACCTAAAATATACACAACTATTCTAAATGTAGAGTGATGCATGCTATGGAATATTTATATTGTCAAATGCAAATCTAAGCCTACGAACATGTATGAATAGACATTTTAGCGTAATTAAATGTGTCTACATCATACCCCCATGCCTATCTTTTGCTAGTCCCTAACAAAATTAAACTATATGCTATGTATAAAAATAGAATTAGGACTTGATCGCTTAGTCCTAAGTTGTTTATTAATAATAGAAAATTTCAACTAAGGCCCTAAATTATGAAAACTCAACAGTACCTGGGTGTCTACCAGAATGCAAACCGCCCAAGTCCTTGCCTTATTTGAAAGGGGAAGATACATTTTTTTTGTTTTTCTTCTTTTCTTATTTTTTTTGGATTTTTTCTTTTTGAGTTTAGGGTTTCGAGGCAACTTTCTACGGCTAGCCAACCCACCCAAGACTTGAAAAGGATTCTAAGTGCTAAGCAACTTATGAAAGGGTGATAGACTCACTAAGTGGCCATTAAAACAGACTTTAGGTTTCTACAACCCTAGGTGACCAAAAAATTTCTGGCTAAAGGTTTATCTTTTCGATCAGTAGCTTTCTCCCTACTTTTTTTCATTTTTTTATGGGGTCAACACAAGGGTGAACCCAGTGTGTATCTCCCCAGTTTATTCTACTTCCCCGCTTCTTCCCTAAGTATTTTGAAAATTATTTATACATTTTTGTGAGTTGGCCTTTAGACAACCGACCAATGGGCTGTTACCCACGGCAGCTTGCCAGCCATACTCGTGTGGTAAAGTGTGGTTTATTTTCTTATTTTTATTTTTTTCTCCTTTTTCTTTTTATTTTTGAGTATCATTTTTTCTTTTTCTAAGTGGGTAGCTTCCCTGATCTAAGATTTACTTAAAAGTAGTAGAATGAGTATGGTCATGTAGCTGGGCTCTAGACAATCGGCCAATGGGCTGTTACCCACGACAACTTGCCAGTTATACTACCCTAGAAAGTTCATTAGCTACCTAATTTTCGTAAAAACTGCTAAAAAGTGAGTCAGGGTAAATAGTGTTTCGATGCTTAGGCTTAAAGTCCCCTCAAATCAGAGGACAGGTTGATAAGTCGTATACTTATGCCCTCAATTTATTTACCAAATTAAAATAGAATTGCTTGGCGAGGACTCGAGACTAAGTCCACATTTGAGTGGACACCCGAGCTGATTAAGCCCGAAGAACTGAAGAGTCTAAGTTTTAGATCCTATCGTATCATTTCCTAATGTTAATAACTACCAGAAACCTAAGTTCTCTTCTCCTAATTCTATTTTTTTCCTTTTCTTTTTGTCTTTTTAAATTTTCAATTTTTTTTTTACAAAATTAAAGAAATTCTACAGAGCTAACGAAATAATTTCAGGATTAAGTATCTACCTCTCATGCCTAAATGATGCAATGTCCTCGTTGTAGAAATAAAGACATGAAAAGGGTGGTGTAAATAGAATATCACCTGAGTTTTGTGAAAATCTAGTCAGCTCAGTAGAGAACGTGGAATATACACACGTAATAAATTTATTACCTTCAGCTAGGCACGGTTCACAAGTAAAGAAGACATGAAAAGTTCAGAAGTCCAGGTCAAAATTAGAATAAAAAGATTGATGTTGGGACTTGCAAAAAGATGTCCCCAGATGTGGACCAGATTGTGATGCAGACCCGTGCCCCAAGGTCAAGTGGTTTTAAGGTTCTGGATGAAAATCATGCAGAACCGAAGGTTATTAAGCTTGCGGGGCCGAGCTTGCAGTTTTGCAGTGTGCAACCCAAGACTAAAGTGTCAGACAAAAGGTAGATTTGATTTACTAGGTTTAGATGTTCACTTAAAGTTCAGCTCAGAAACATAGCCAGTTATTCCAAGCTTGGGTTGCACATCAAAGATATCATAAGGGTCCTGGTAGAAAGTAGGTGGTTTTAGGTCAACAGGAACACATAAATCTAAACTCTTGCTTTCCCTGAAGTTAACTTCCCAGATCCACACATCCAACTTCCTATCCTCCAACATCAAGTGTTCGGGTCCCGGGACCTCTAACACATCATTCACCCCATATGATTTACCCAAGTCAAAAAATCGTGGCTGAATCAGAATTGACTTGGGCACAATGATCTCAAAAGTATTATCATTTAGCTTTTCGGGGTGTGGTGGAGGAATGGGGCTACTGATTGAATCTTCTAGTAAATGAGGTTTGGACCCTCCATGTTAGCCCCAACCAGATCACAATCTTCAATAATCAGGCTATCAAATGGTTTGTCATACTCCTCAAGCCTGTTTGTCTCACTAAAATCGTTTTCCTTAACTTCAAGTGAGACATCACCTAAAGATTCTTCACCCTTAGAGTCAAAGAATTCTTGATCCTCATTTACATGTCTCAAAATCATGTCATTTCTTTGTCCATAGAGACATATTTTTCCACACTCCCTGGCTCAGGGATCTTGGGTGAAGCAATCGGTTCATCCTCAATGGGTTGCTCTAGATTGACTTGGTCATCTTAGGTCTCAGAACATGTATTCCCTCCGATAGGAGCTTGAGCGAGTTCAGATGTTGGCTCTCCTGAAGGGGGTTCATCTTGAGAATCATCGCAAGATTGGACTACGGCAACCATAAATTTCATCCTCAACCTCGACAATTTCCCAAGAAGAAACTCACCCGGGCTGCTATCCCTAACATCTTGGAGCAAATCCAATAAAGAGCTATTAAGCTCATCAATCATTTTGATCATAGGATCCAATGCTTCAGTGCATGGTGTTGGCTAAGCTTCTAAAGGTTGTATGGTGTTTCTCAAGTTAGCCAACACCCTATCTTGGACTTGGTTCACCTGAACCGAATGGTTTGGTTCAGGGTTGGGTGGGTTTGGGTTCAATCTAGGAGAGTCAAGATATTGAGGTTCTTGGGTCCCTCCCTGATAGTAGGTCATTTCAGGTTGTTCAAAGAATGGTGGTGACCTATATTTAGTGGAATACTGGGGAGGGTAGGTGTTATAGTGAACATATCCTTCTTGATTGTAGATCGGGTTAGGTTGATCATCAAAAGGTGGAGATCTATAATCATTGTAGTTCTAGGAAGGATAGTAATCATAGTCTTGTTGTCTAGGGTTAGGCCCTGGACACTGAGGTCTAGAATCATATACCTAATCAAAGTTATCTCGGCTAGGAGATGGGTAATCATGATTCGAGTCGAGATAGTAATCATCTTGAGGATACGTGTTGGTAGGAGGGTGGGATTGGAAATGTGTGAAAGATGTGGAAGGATACATTGTGGTGTAGAAGGGAAAATAGAAGAGAGAAAGGTGCCCTACAGTACAATCAATGAAACCTATTCTTATGTGGGTAGCCTAATGACCTACAGACTCCCTGGACTCGTCTTGAGATGATAGAGCCAATTTGGTCTACTTCTATTCGGTCAATCCGACCAATTAGAGAGAGAGGCTGGGGAGAAGGTGCTTTCTTTGGCTTGCATATTCGGTTCCATTGATACCCCCCAACCATGGTCGTTTGACACTACTCCCCTAGCTCGACATCAGATGGACCAGTAGAAGTAGATTAATTGAAAAAAATCTCAATTTGAGCCCTGAAGAGCGAATCAATCCTTAAGGCCAACGTCTACTCAATTTTAATTAGGCTTAGGATGATTGTGCTCTTGGAATGTGATGGGCCCTTTAGATGGGTTGTGCCCTTAATGATCAATTCAAATGTGTGTGCATGCACAACCAGGGTTTACAAACAAGGTTATTTGATGATGTGTCTTTTAGGGTTTAACCATGTTTAGTAGCTTTTATGGCTTAATCTTTTGGTTCATTCAATCAGGTTTAGTAGAACACTCCAAGTTTTGAAAGCATTGGTGATGATATATTCCTTTAGAAAAAAAAAACTAATGTGGAGTGCCTAGTTCAGCCCTAAAGGTCAACCCTAAGTGGCAAGCTATTGATGGATTACTTTTAATTTGAGTGGTGCAGCCAAAACAGTTCAATCAATTGGCCTATTGCACCACTTAGTTAAGGTACACAAAAATGTTTGACCTATTTAGATTTCTGCTCACTTATGTGTGTGTTGAGTTAAGTGTACTGGATCCACAGGTGAGATTCTAGTTAAGTGATAGAATCGATGTGATTGAGCACCTTAGGGTGAGAAGTTGTGGGTGTTAAGTGTGTAGCCTTCAATTAAATCCCACAAGAGGAGTATTTCTTTTATTTTTTTAATATATGCCGATGGGTGAGGTGAGGCAAAGTGACAATCAAACAATCAAATATATCCTAGGGTGTATGCAAGCACCTAAGTTGATTTGAGTTTGAGTTATTAGATTATGGAATGGAAATCTAGTGGGTAGGCGGGGGGGGATAAACATACAAATGTCTCTACCCACACTTTACTCTAATCTACCGCCTTCGACTCGATTGGGTTCCTGCATGACAATAAATCGAAGAAGAAAGATAGGGTAGAAAAATATGTAACTAATGCGGGAAAATGCGAGAAAAACCAAGGAGTGTTGCCTCCTTGGCAATGGTGCCAAAATAATGGGGTGGAGATTTGTCGTGAAAAGGTTTGAGTTTGAAAAATCTGTCGTCGTAGTTCGATTCGTGAGAAAATCCATCGATCAGATAATATTTATAACCGAAACTCGAAATGAAGTCTTGGGTCTAACATGGGGAGGTGAACGTTTGGTTTAAAAAATTGTGTTTCGCTTTTTATTTACTTTTATTGTTTTCATCTTTTCTAATTTTTTTGGTATTTTTATCAAGCAAGAGATCAGGTCGATGCAAACTTGTTTAACTAATCTACTTGCAAAAGTAATATATATATAGAGAGAGAAGAACAATCATATATTGCTTGATCAAATGTTTCTACAACTATGAAAGTTAGAAAAACTACACTAGAAAGCAGTAAAGATAGATACAAGTGATAGAATCCCCCTCGATGATCGCTCGAAGGATGACTCATTCTGTTGTCGCCTGGAGGAAGGTGGTGAGGAGCAGGACAAGGGAGAATGGCGATGGAGGAAGGAGGGCAGGGTCGGATGGCGTCGTAGTGAGGATATAATTCTCAAAGTAGGAGAGAAGACGGTCGCGGGATGCTCCACAAATGGGAATGAGAGGTGGGAAAATATTTGATTTCTACTCTAGAGGAGCATCCTGGGCTTGGGACAAGCTCTCTCTTGAGCCTTGGAGGTGGTGAGGAGAAGAAAGGAAGAGATGGTGAAGAATGGAGGGGTGTAGGTCCTTTTATAGTGGAAGGTGAGAGGGTAATTCATGTATAGGACATTAGTGACAGCTGCAATCGTTGCTGAAGATCTGCCCAACTATCCCTGAAGATCCGTGCCAACTCACGCTCGCTGTTGCTGTGATTGAGTGCCCATCAAGCGCCGTGTCGCACGCGCATGCGCTGGCGTTGCGCTACTGTGCACTGCTCATGTTGCGCTGATGCTGTGGTGCAGGTGCATGGGCTGGTGTGCGCGCGTCTGTGCACGTGTGCTGGCCGGTGCACCCTAATTGCTGATTTAGGGGGTGGGGTGTTCAGGCGCTAAATCGGTGTTTTAAAATTGTCGCGTTATAGTATAACGAAAATAGTGCTTAAACAAATAAATTTTATTACTCAAAAAAGTTCTGAGGTCGAACATAGGGAGCAATATGGAATCCAAAGCCCAAGATCACAATTTAAATCAAGAATAAAGATTGCAATAAAAATAATGTCAGGATCAATATGCAAAAAGAATGGAGTAAAATGGTGATTTAAATCACCAATTACTCTTCACAAATAACACTTAAATCAAAGCCTCAAATAGATGCTAATCAAATGATATCAGACGGCTTAAATAGTTTATGCTACAGTGCTAGAGACTCAAGGGTCTCTCTCTCTTCCTGTGCAGCTTTTCTTCTCCTTCTGGTTCTTTCTCTATTTCTTCTTCTTCTTTTCTGTTTCTGTCTCTCTTTTTCTTCAGGTACGACCCTTCCTCTTTTTGTTCTTTCCTTCACTGCAACTCTTCTTCTGCCTTCAGCCCTCTTTCTTTCCTTCTTCCTTTCTCTGTTCTCCTTCTCATAGAGGGGGAAGGTCCTTCAAATGGCTAAGTGTTATCTATTTCCTTCTGCAACAAAACCCTCCCCCTACCTGTGCAATCTCTCTCTCTTTCTCTCCTCTTAGGCTCCACCCTCCCATGGCCTTTCAGGGTATAGTCAGGTAATCAGGTAGGCGCGTACCCAGGTCCAGGGCTGTGGGCATGGTCGTAGTCGAGGAGTGAAGGCTTAGGTGGGTCAGGTGCACCAAGTTCGCGGGCAATGTGTTGTGGACGAGGCACGTGAGTGAGTGAGCGGGGACCTCACCCCCAGTGTTTGAGGCGATAAGCCACAGACACAAAAGCAATTTAAGTGCCTTAATGCGCTCTTCAGCTAACAATGTGGGACTATTTGTCCCCACTCCTTCGTGCATCTGCAGCAGCAATGAGGATGGCTCGAATTGGGTCACGATTGTGCTGCTTCCTTCCAATTGAGAACCTGGGAACCAACAGCTGCTGTACCTGCACCGTTTAAACGTGTCTCCTGGAGCTGCAGGTGAAGAATAAGCTTTGAAGCTTGATTCGGAGCTGTGCGTTAACGGCGGAGAGGGGCCAGTACCTAAAATCAGTAATATGGCCTCGCCGGCCAATTAAACTTGCTTATGACCTTCGCTGAACCACGGCGAATGTGTGGGTGATGGTCTTGTGGCATGAGAGGTCATGTGGGGGGCAGTCGATGATGGAGTAGATGAATGGAAGTGGGTTTGTTCGGTGGAGTGTTGGAGGGGGAAATAGAGTGAAATAGGAGGGGGGAATGAGTGGACAGGTGTGGCGGAGGTTTTGAGGTAGTCAGTGAAGAGTTTGGTGGCATGTGGAGCGAGATGTCCCTTGCTGGAGGTGTGGCCGAGCGGTGGAAGACGAAGTCGTGGAGGCGTGATCGAGGTCGAGACGGTGTGTTGATAGTGTTGGTGTAATGAGGAAGAGGTTAGGGAGTAGTTGAGGGTACTAACGGATGAGGTGGGAAGGAGGAGGTGCCGGTTGTGGTGTTGCCGGCACCGGAGAAGAGAATAGCTCCAGAGAGAGGAACGGCGAGGAAGAGGGAGGTAGGGTGTCAGCTGGTACGGCTTGCCGTGGGAAGAAGCAAGGAGGATGACTGCTGTCGGTATTGCGAACGGAGGATGAAGATGGCTATAGGGGCTCGTTGGACGTTGAGGAGCTTTCGACCAAGAGAGAGAGGAATTAGTGGTGATTCTTGGCCGATTTCGAGCGTGAGGACAGTATGATCAGGAGGTTTTCTATAGACCTCAGGAGGAGGTTTTGGGCTTAGGAAGCAAGCTTCCCAAGCTTGGAAAGCTCGCCAGAGTTGGGAAATTCCTTGATACCCAAATCTCTCATGCGTTCGCATGAGAGATTGGGTAAGTTTTAGGGCGTGGGATTAGGTTCAAAAGGAAGGGAATTTCTTGAACTTCCCTTTCAAATTTAAAAGAGATTTGTCAAGAAACCAGGGAGTTCTTTCCAAATAAGGTCGTCGGAGCAAGTAGGAATATGTTTACTGGTGGTAGGGACCTTTTTATGAGAACGACGACAAAGTTAGGGGTCTATTTGAAAAGATTTTGAAAGTTAAGGGCAGAAATGTAATCAGACAGGACAAAGTTGCAAACTAGGTGAAGATAAACTCATCTTGGGTCCAAATTTTGGTAGGAACCTAATTTTGACCTAAGGAATCCAATGGTGAAGTTGGATTTTGGTTTTGACCATGTTTAACTGGGTAATTTATGTAAAAATCTAAATTAGGGCAAATGTTTATCTGAGACTATTCTGGGTCAAAATGGGTTCTGATGGTCAAATTGAAGGTTCCAAACCCTAGATAATATTTTTCTATGAATTTTGGAAGGTTTAGGTGAATTTTATCCTGACCAGACATCAGTTAATTAAGCAGGTTTGTTTTTAGGATTTTAAAACTCATTTAATTCTCAGAACATGTGCAAACCCTTTTCTGATTGCTCTAACCCACTTGTTAGTCTTTTAGGACCATTTGACCCTTAATTAACCCCAAGGAAAACCTGTGGTTGTACTGCATTCATGATATGCTGGTAAAATTATAGTTTTAACCTTAATTTCTTATTTTTCCTTTAGAATGATTATGCAATGACTTATGACTCTCTGGCAATTATGTAGGAGCATTTACTGACTTAATTGCGTCAAAATGAGCTAGTTATGGTTCATGATGGTGTTCCCATCATACCCCCATGCTTAGCTTTTGCTAGTCCCTTAGCAAAATTTCAAGGTATTAACTTTGATTCTAGACCATATGTCTTTTGATGCTCAAAAACTTTGATGTGTGCTTTTTTTGTAGATTAGGTTATTATGCTGATAGTAGGCCTAGAGGTACTCAAGTACCAACCAAGATTCAGACCTGACCAGCTCTAGCCTCAGTCTACCGCGAAGGTTTCTAAACCACATAGGAACTAACCTAAGGTTCGTTGAACTCTGCGGTTAAAGCACCCGTGCTTGTAACATGTTTTAGCCCAGGTTCAATTTGCAGTGCATTTTTCTAAGAGAGAGATAGAAGAACTTGGCTTTGTTTTTGGAGAGTTTTCTCTCTTTTCTTTTTATTTCTAGCTTTGGATTACCTTTACAACACAGTTTGTATTGGATTCCTAGTTCCCACCGTCAATCCTCACAAGGTCCCTGGCAATCGATTCTTCGAGATAGCACTGCCCATGGCAACCCCCAGAACCTTGGCTTTCGAGATTTTGAGATAATCCTGCCTATACCATTCTGTAGCTAAATCCAGACCCTGGCAATCGACATTTCGAGATGATGTCGCCCATGGCATCTGAACCAGCACAAGGTGCTTACATGCCCTCGGTAGGATATTTAGATATCCTAGAAGACAAGCACCAAGGAGACGATATGTATTGCGCATCTTCAAGTGGAATTTCCCGCCTCTCTGCGTCGGGAACTCGTCCAAATCAACTTGTGTTAATTAGTCGCTCCTAATCTAGGTAACTTTTTTTCAGAACGGATTTAACGCATTTGCATGATTTTGATACTTAGGCGCACTGAACCAGACTGTGTGTCGATTGGGGTGCTTAGGTTACCGAGTCCTGCAAATCGGAGGTCAGTTAACGAGGCTGAATGATCCCTAAGCCTTAGACCTAATACTTAAGCTACGCATTTTCCCCAACCTCTTGAGGACTATCTAGATCTTAGCGGGTACTTGAATTTTTAAGCCTAGGATTGTGGCCCAAGTGGCCTAAAATTAGTGTTTCTACTAATCTCTTTTTTGTTTCTTTAGCACTTTTTTGTCTTTCATTTTCTTTCTTTTGATTTGGTTTATAACTAAGTCAATTCCTTACTCTTTTACGAATGACTATCACTTTTTCTTTTCTTTTCAAATTGTGCTCCTTTTTGACATTTTTATCTCCCTTTTTCTCCTCAGAACTGATATGCAATCCATTCAAAAACCCTTTCTTGTGAAATGATTTTCACGGTGTCTTGCACTTTAATACCCCCCATGCCTACGATTTGCATTGCCCTCATTGTAAATTAGGTGGGTTCATGTTTAGCTTAGATCATTCATTAGAACAGGTGTTGGTTGGGTGAATGGGTCAGGGTGATTGTTGCGGATGATTTCAAGCATATGAGTTCAACATAAGATGTGTCAGGAAGGGTTTCGGCTTTTTTCAAAATGACGGGTTGCCTCCCGTTAAGCACCGAGTTTAATGCCATCAGCTGGGCGCAATAAGCTCAGGGAGAATGGAGGGTAAAAGATACCTCAGCCAAGTTTGTATTGGTGAGTTCAATGAATGGTTTGAGTCTCTGACTGTTCACGACAAAAGGTTCTGAATCGTGGTTGAGTTGACTGATTTCGACAGCTCCATTTCCAAAGATTCATTGGACGAGGTATGGTCCAATCCATTTTGATCTGAGTTTTCCTGGGAGCAATTTGAGTTTGGCGTCAAAGAGTAGGACTTTCTGACTAAGGAAAAAGATCTTTCTGGATATATGCTTGTCGTGAAAGGCCTTTACCCACTCTTTGTAAATTCGCGAGTTCTCATACATGTCATGGCGTAGTTCATCGATCTCGCTCATTTGAAGCTTTCTGTGGGTTCCTGCCTTAGAAAGATCGAGATTGCAATTATGTAGCCCAATGGGCTTTGTGCTCCAATTCGACAGGGAGGTGACACGCCTTCTCGTACACCAATCTGAAGGGAGACATGCCTAATTGGGTTTCGTGGGTGGTCCTATAGGCCCACAAAGCTTCCAGAAGTTAGGATGACCAATCTTTCCTATCAGGTCGATCAGTGACCTGGAGGATTTTCTTGATCTCTCGGCTTGATAACTCAGCTAGACCGTTAGTTTGGGGGTGATAAGGAGTCGAGATTCTATGCGACACCCCGTACTCAGTCATCAGTGATTTGAACTATGCATTTGTGAAATGGTCCCTCCATCGGAGATTATGGCACATGAAATCCCGAACCGAGAAAAGATGTTCTGATGAATGAATTTGATAACCACTTTATGATCATTGGTTTGGGTCGGAATGGCTTTGATCCACTTGGACACGTAGTCAATAGTGAGAAGAATGTATTTGAAGCCATCCGAAACAGGGAAGGGTCCCATAAAATCAATCCCCCAGATATCGAAGATTTCGCACACGAGAATTGGCTGTAAGGGCATCATGTCGTAGCGGCTCATGTTGCCTAATGTCTGGCAACGAGTGCATGCCTTACAGTGATTGTATGCATCTTTGAAAATCGTGGGCCAATAAAAGCTGCCTTGGAGGATTTTTGCTGCGGGTTTATGACCAGAGAAGTGTCCGCTGCATGCCTGGTCATGGCAGAACACATCGTCGGATGATCTGATCAACACCAATGCGGAGGAGATATGGGTCTTCCCAAAAGTAGTACTTGGCATCGGAAAGTAATTTGTCCTTGGCTTTTGGCCAATCGGACGAGATCTGATGTGATGCCAAGTAGTTTACTAGATCAGCAAACCATGAAGTCCTGTATTGATAGTTAGGAGGTGCTCATCGGGAAAATGTTCAGTAATGGGTCTGGAAGGGTTGATAATGTCAGAAGGAATGCGGGATAAGTGATCAGCTACCACATTCTATTTTCCCACCTTGTCGCGAATTTTGAGGTCAAACTCCTGCAAAAGCAAGATCCAACGGATTAGCCAAGGTTTTGCGTCCTTCTTTGCAAGGAGGTGCCTCACAGCAGTGTGATCTGAGTAAATGATAATACGGGAACCCAAAAGATATGATCTGAACTTTTCCAAGGTAAATACTACGGCTAGCAGCTCTTTCTCAGTAACTGTGTAGTTACGTTGAGCCTCGTCAAGTGTCTTGCTAGCGTATTAGATGACCACGGGCTTCCCGTCTATTTTTTGCCCAAGTACTGCACCTACAGTGTAATCAGATGCATTGCACATGATCTCAAAGGGTTGAACCAATTAGGGGGTTGTAGGATAGGTGCTTGGGTAACTCGATCACGCAGGATTTCAAGTGCCTGAGTGCACTCCTTAGTGATTTCAAAAGGGGCATACTTAGATAGAAGATTAGTCAGGGGGCGTGCAATTTTTGAGAAATCGGGAATGAATCAGCTGTAAAAATCGATGTGCCCTAGGAAGGATCGAATGTCTTTGACTGAGCTAGGCATAGGGAGTTTGGAAATCAGATTCATCTTGGCTCGATCAGATGCCTTTTTCAGAGATAAGATGTCCCAGGACAATTCCCTCAGGTACCATGAAGTGGCTCTTTTCCCAGGAAAGAACCAAGTTCACGTCAATGCATCGCCTAAGGATCTGGACCAAGTGCAGGATGCAATCGTCAAATGATTCACCAAATATCGAGAAGTCATCCATGAAGACTTCAAGGTATTCACCTACCATATCTGAGAATATAGCAAGCATGCACCGCTGAAAAGTAGCGGGTGCATTGAAGAGACTGAACGGCATCCTTCAGAATGCATAAGTTCCGAAGGGGCAGGTGAAGGTCTTTTCTTGGTCCTCGGGATGGATTGCGACCTGATTGTAACCGGAGTACCCATCCAAAAAGCAGAAGAATCGATTTCCCGCTAGTTTCTCGAGAATCTGATCAATGAATGGTACTGGGAAATGATCCTTCTTCGTGGAGGAATTGGGTCTTCTGTAATCAATGCAGACTCTCCATGAATTTGGTATACGGGTCGGTATGGTTTCTCTGGTTTTAGTCATGATGACGGTGAGTCTTGCCTTTTTAGGCACAACTTGGATTGGGCTCACCCACCGACTGTCGAAGATTGGGTAGATGGTCCCTGTATCTAACCACTTGATAACCTCCTTTTTCACGACATCCTGTAGATTTGGATTCAGGCATCTTTGCATTTCACAAGATGGTCGTGAGCCCTCTTCAGTGTAGATGTGATGTGTGCAGTATGAGGGGCTAATACCAGTCAAATCATCGAAAGTCCATCCAATGGCTCTTCGATGTTGCTGGAGAACAGAAATCAGGCGTGTTTCCTGATCAGGTGTGAGTCGGGAGTTGATAATCACAGGAAACGTTTGATTGGAACCCAAAAAGACGTACTTGAGATGATCGAGAAGAGGCTTTAATTCCAAAATCGGGTTGTCAGCAACAGCGGGTGGTTCAGGATGGGTGTCTGGAGTAAAGAAAGGAGCTATGGGTGTGTCTAGGTTGAGTTCGGGCTCCTCTAATTGCAGGTTTTGATCATCTTGTGGTTGATCAGAAATAGTTGGTTTTTCCTCGATAAAATCATTAACCACAGCTTCAATATAGCAAATTTGTTCTATGACTTCGCAATTAATTCCTTGTTGGGCCTTAAAGATATTGATCTTTATGGTCTTGCTTTTAAATTTTAATTAAATTTGGCCCTTCTCACAATTGATATTGGCCTTAGTAGTGGCCAGAAAGGGTCTCCCTATTATGATCAGTGTATTCTTCACATTCTCAGGAGCATCTTTGTCTAAGATAATGAAATCCACAGGAAAATAGAAATCCTGTACCCTTACTATGACATCCTCGAGAAATCCTTTTAGTAACTTAATTGATCGGTCGGCTAGCTGTAAAGTCATTTCTGTCGGTTTAAGCTTAGATTCCTTGAAGTAGTCTAATAGGGATGTGGGTATCAAATTTATGGAGGCTCCTAATGAGAACCTCATCATGAACCCTAACTAGCACAATCTAACTTAGATATGCGAGACAAAGCTCCTACATAACTCATAGAAAGGCTTGACTCAGAGAATTCTGAGTTTAAGAAGAAAACAAGTCATAAGGGGTAAAAATGCAATTTCACCAACACAATCTGCAAACAGGATAACTCAGGATCCAAACATAGGTCAAACTAACCTAATAAGAGGGAAAGTGGGATGATCTGATCCAGCAAGGGCTACAGCAACTCCAAGGAATTAAATGACATTTTGTAACCCTAAAACAAACCCACTTCAATTCACGAGGTTTGAGGCAGGGTAAAAATCGACTAAACCCTCTAAAATTCATATAAAAATAATCTCTAGGGTTTAGAACCTTCAATTTGGCCTTGGAAACCCATTTTGACCTACATTGAGAACCATGCCCAATTAATGATTTAATTTAGGTTTTTACGTAAATTGACCGATCAAGCAAGGTCTGACCTAGAAATAAAATATACCATTAAAATCCTTAGGTCCAATTTAGTCATGCATAAAAACTTGAGTCTAAGAAGAGACCTTCTTGACCGACTTTGCAATTTGGTCATCATCTATTACTTTTTGACCCTCAACTTTTGAAACCCTTGCATTTTGGCTCCTAGTTTCTTCGTCGTTCTTTACGTTCAGGTCCCTCCTGCAAGTCTCTGCGCAGCGCCATGCTCGGGCGACTTTGCGCGGAGCATGGCGCCGCGCAGGGTGATGGAGGTGTCCTGCAGATCGAACCCGGTGTTCCCTGCGACGTCTGCTGTCGCAGGGACACCGCCATGCCATCTGTCGACACCTAAACCTTCCGTGCGAACGCGCGGAAGGTATGGGTCACACTTCCGGCCATTCTCCGGCGAGGGAGGCACGTCGCCTCCCTGCGCCCACCCCTCCGCCACCGCCTCTATAAAGGCCAGCGTTGCCAGCCGATTCTCCCAGCTTGGTCCTGACGGAGAAAACCCTAACCCTTCCTCTCTTTCCACTCTGACATAAACCCACTAGCTCCGGCGGCCCCTCCTCCTCCATCTCGTCACTCTGCTGCAATACCAGCAGCAGAGCCACCTTCGCCTGATCTTCCCGCGTCACGCCGTACCCAGCGCGCGCCCTCCTGCTCTCTTCCTCGCCGCCGCCCTCCCCCTCTAGGTGTTTCTTCTCTGGCGACAGTTGGTACGACTGCTGCCCTGCTCCGACCCCCTTCATCCATATTGGTAGGTAACAGTTATTTCCCTTCCTCCCCTCTTTCTTTTCTCCAACTTAATTTGCTCAATTACCCCTCGACCACGCCTGACCGCCCTCACCTTCTCCATCTCCGGCCATTCTCTGGCGAGTTGCCCTCGTCAATCCACCATTCCACACAACTCGCCACCTACCCCAAAAGCTCCACCTCACCTGACCCGACACCCCTCGCCCCTCCACTGCCACTCCACACCTCCACAACACTCTCCCGATCAAACCCATTTTTTCGGTTGCAGTCCGACATAGGGCTGCCGCCAGGCACCGCCCGCAACCTGCTACACCCCGCATTACCTTCGACGTGCCACGGTGAAGGTCCCCTTGTGATCTAATTAGGCTGAGAGACCCTGTTTGTGTTCGGCAGATCTTCAGCCCCGGCCGCCATTGGCGACAAGGCGAGGAGCTTCTAAGCAAGCTCCAGGCCCTGAAGCAGTAGGATTCTAGCTGAGGCGAATTGGAGGGACTTCGGCCAAGGCAAGGAGCTGGTGTGTGAAGAGAAAAGAAGACGCAGCTGCTGAGGCCAAGTCGCGTCTTTCCTGCGGGCACGCGTGCGCGAGGGACAAAGTTTAGTCCCACATCGTGGGATTTCAAAGCGCTGCACCCATTTAAGTTGATTTTGTGTTTTCACTTAAGCTCCTCAGAACACGGGGTGAGGTCCCCTCGCCCACTCGCCCGCCTCGTCCGCGACCCACGCCACGCGGACCTGGCCGACCCGTTTACCCAGCACTCCTCGTGCACCACCCACGCCGGTGCGCCTGGTCACGGGTACGCTACCCGACCCGATAACCCAGCTCTGGGAGAGCTTCCTATGAGCGGTTTACAGAGAGAGAGTCGTGCGGGTAGAGGGAAGGGTTAGGTTTTGCCTTGTGCAGGAACATGGCACAAAGGAAGAAGGTTCACCACTTGGCCGCAGGAAGAAGAAGAAGAGGAGTGGAAGAAGAAGCTCTGAAGAAGCCTTGCAGCTGAGCAAGGCAGAAGGCCAAGGAAGGAGAAGAGAAGAGGAAGCCAAGAGGGAGAGGCTGATCAGATAAGGCGTCTGAGCTCTGAATTAGACGTCGGTGAAGAGAAGAAAGAGAAGCGGCAAAGGAAGAAAAGAGAGGGGAGCACTGTAGCAAAACAGAGAAGAAAAAGAAAAGAAAAGGTTCCGCAGAAGAAGAAAGAAAGAAGATAAAGAAAAGAAGAACTGAAGAAAGGAAATGGAAGACAAGCAGATGAACTGAAGACAACCTGAAGACCAAGGAAGAAGACCTGTAAAGAAGAAAAGAGAAAGAAGAAGAAGACAAGAGAAGAGAGAAAGAAGAGAAGAAGAAAAAGCCAAAAGACAGAAATCTATTTCTCCCTCTCTCTCTCTCTTATTTTTGTAATAAAGAAACATTATACTTCTAGAATTCCAGTAGCTCCCTGAGTTCGACCTCGGGAAAAATATTTATGAGAAAAATTGTAATGGTAACGACAACTATAGCTATTTTATTCTATACCACAACGCTATTACTGTAATAAGCACTAAAACAAACGAAGACCAGCGGCGGTGGAAAGTCGCTACCAGCTCCTAGGTCTAATAAAGTTCGGTCAAATTGTATATCACCGATTTCACAGGAGATCAGAGGGGTGCCTGGGTTTTTTGCCTTAGACGGGAGTTTGCTCAAAATGACAGAGCTGGCTTACTCTGACAGTACGATCGGCTTCCCGTCTTTGGTTGGTGGCTTATGCTTAGGTGTACATACGTCTTTCAGAAATTGTGCGTAAGCTGGTACGTGGCGTATCGCATCCATCAAGGGTATGTTTATATGGACCTGCTCAAAGAGCTTAACCAGGCCCTCCTCAGGTGCCACGGTTTTGGTTATCTTTTTCCCTTGGTCAAGGCCTCAGGAAATGGAAGCTTAGATGGTTCCTCTAGAATGGGTCCAGGTTCTTGATCTAATCTAAAGGTGTCCTGGATGACTATCTTAGGGTTAGGGTTTGTATTACCAGGCTGGGTTTGGCTTGGATAAGGTAGGTCCTATGTTGTTTTTCCAATGCGGGTATTAACAGAATTCAATCCTGCCTATTTCTGGTTTGGTGTGGGTAGAAGAGGTGCTTGTTGCTGGTAACCTGTATACGATGTCAAAGCCTCCATACCGTCGGGTGATGGAGTAGAAGGGACCTGATAAACAAAGTGAGCTTGGCCTGGATTTGGGTTCATGACGCACCTTTGGTTTGACGCGTTATTCGGATTAGGCAGAGTTTGTGAAGGAAGTGCACTAGGTTGGCGAGGATTTGCCATTTGGGCAAGTTGATTGCGAACCTCTGTGATCTCATCTCTGTGTTATTTTTGCATAGCCGCATTCATCTTCTGAATGTCAGCTAGAGTCTAAAGGATAAGAGTCATTTGATCTGTCTTAGTCGGCCCAGATTGATAAGTTGGGTTAGGCCGAGGCTGAGGCAGCTGATATGGACGAGGATCTTGTGGTTGGGGCAAATATTGAGGTTTCTGATTTTGATTATTTCTTGACCATGTGAAATTGGGATGATTACGCCATCCAGGGTTGTAAGTGTTTGGGAATGGATCATTCTGAATTACGTTGAGGTCCTCGCAGGTCTGAGGAACCTCAGGAAAATCAGAATATGAGGGTTCAGAGTTCCCCCAACTAGAGTAGGTGGGTCCAGAGTTTCCTCTGAAACCAGAATCAGACGGGGGTGGATATGGGTCCATCCTTGAGAAGGTCGGTGATAGATGTTGTGTACGGCCTCCCTGCCAGAGGGTGGTTGCGTGAACGGGTTTTGCGTAGAGGTGGCTCACTGCAAATGTCGAGTTAGCTCATCCACCTTCTTTTCAATAATAGAGACCTTGTCCAGATGACTGGCCATTAGTTCCAAGTCGACGGGAGAGGATAGGCCCTACGCCTCATGTGCTCCCTTTGGATTCGTCAATGCATGGGCATTCGTCTGGTAGAACATGCCCATAGATTCATTATTGATGGAGTTCTCGTACATATTCTCGAGAATCTCCCACACAGTGTCTTCGTGTTGACACATGATGTTTCCTCCGCAAGTCGCATTGACGAATAATCGAATATCCTCACGGGGTCCCTGGTAAAAAGACTGGACTTGTTCCCATTTAGGAACTCCATGGTGGGGGCATTTTTGCATGAGATCCAGAAAACGATCCCATGCTTCGTGAGGTGGTTCTCCTGCTTGCTATGTGAAATGTGTGATCTGGTGCCGTAAAGCATTTGTCCGACCAACAGGGAAGAACTTTCTCAAAAACTTGGATTGAAGTTTCGCCCAGGTGTTGACTGGACGCGTTTGGGTTTGGTACCAGTGAGTAGCTTTATCCATGAGAGAGGAGAACATTTTCATGAGTAGAATATCTTGATTTTGAGCTTCTGACCCGAAGGTTTGGGCCAGATGCTTGAGTTGTTTGATATGCTGGAAAGGATCTTCGGAATTACACCCATGGAAATTATTAATGGCATGAATCATGTTGGGCTTGAGTTTAGTGTCAGGTCCTCCAGTGGGGATTTGTACTCGAGGTTCGATTGCCACCGCAGCGGGATTGTAGTGATCTTGCATTATTGGATGCCGCGGTGGATTTACAAAGGCTTGGAATAGATCATTGAGGCGCTAAAGTTGATTTTCAAGATTATTTTCTTCTGCTGGTTGTGCCATGATGTTGGATAAAGGAGAATTAGGTTCAGATGAATCAGAAGAGATATCCATAGGATTGTGTTGTTGCACAAACAAAGTGGTCGAGGCTCAGCCTGGGCGTGAATGTGTATCTAAAGGAGGCCTTAAGGATGGTCTTAGAGATCTCCTCTCGAACATGCACCGATGGAGTAGATGAGAGGTAGAATGTGATGGACCCAATCAAGGCACCCAAAAAAATTTTGGATGACTATAGAGGTTTGGGGTGGATGATACCCCTTAGTCAAAAATTTGTCCACCTGAGAATTACCTAGGTAGCCAAAGAGGGAGAATCCTGCAAAGACCCCTACACGGTAAAGCACCCCCATGGGTTACAGGGTTTCCCCCACCCGACCTCTCTTGTCACTGATGTTCCAGGTAGACCAGAATAGGGACTTGACCTCTTAAGTCTACCAGTTTTAATTAAGATCAAGGGTGCTTAAGATTTCACTTGAACTTTAAGATGTGTTGAATGCAAAAAGTGACCTAATTTGAAGATTGGTTGACCCAACAAGGTGGGTCAACTTCACCTGTATTGTCCTTGAAAATTTAGGTCCCTCTTTTAGTGTTCAAATGACTTTAATAGCCTGATTTTAGGGTTTTGCTTGAATAAATCAGTTCAATCAAGGCTTTAAGCACACATTTGTTTGGAAAGATTAATTCTTGATTAAGAAAGTGTGTCTCTAAAAATCCTAAACTGGAATCCTTAGCTCTAATTTGGTCCAATTTAGTCTGTCAAAATGTGGTACCTAGGGCTCAAGCAAGAATGTGATAGCCCTAGATACCTTAAGCTTTAAGTGGGTGTGATGAACACCTCATCATGAACCCTAACTAGTACTTTTTGACCTAATAAATTGAACAAAAGCTCCTACAAAACCTAAGGGAAGGCCTAAATTTGGGAATTACAAATCTGAGAATAAAATAATTCATAAGGGGTAAAGCTACAATTTTACTATTACAATACATAAGTGGGGTATCTAAGGGCCTAGACACAGGTCAAATGGGCTTCCTAAGAGAAAAAGTGGGATGGTTTGATCAGGAAAGGGTTATGATAAGATCAGAGAATTAAATGACATTTTGTAACCCTAAAACAAACCCATTTTAATTCACAAAGTTATAGGAAAAATAAAAATCAATTAAACCCTAAAAAATTCATGAAAAAATATTCCCTAGGGTTTAGAACCTTCAATTTGGCCTTTGGAACCTATATTGACCTAGATTGAGAATCATACCCAATTTTTAACTTAATTTGGGTTTTTGTGCAAAATATCCAGTCAAATATGGTCAAACCTAAAATCCAACCTCACCATTGGATTCCTTAGGTCCAAATTAGGGTTATACCAAAATTTGGAGCTAAGGAAAGGTCACCTTGATCCACTTTATAAAACAGTCCTCAACAATTACTTTTTGACCCTGATCTTTTTGGACTCTTGTAGATACCCCCCTACCTTTCTCGTCTCTTTCTTCAGACAGGTCCCTCTGCCCCCGTCTGCATAAGCCATACCTCTGGCGACTTTTCGCGGAGGATGGCGCTGCAAAGACCTGGGGAGCTGGCCCCAGATTTGAAAGGAGGACTCCTTGCATTGTCCTCTTCTACATGGACTGGCTCCCATGCCCTGCCGGCCACCATACCTCTCGTGCGAACGCTCGAGAGGTATGGGTCTTTTTCCAGCCATGCCTCTGGCGAGGAGCCCACGACTCCTCACGTTTCCCTCCTGACCAGCAGCTATTTAAGGAACGGCAACCCCTGTCGCTTCCTTCAAGCCTGTTTTGGCCAAGGAACTCCCTCAATCTTCGTCTCCTCCTCCGGCCATTCGCCCGTAGGCTCCGGTGACCCTCCTCCTCCACTCTCGTTGCCTTGCCACCATACCAGTGGTAGGGTTGCCTTCTCCATCGTCCACTGTGCTTGGCCGTACCAGCATGCACCCTTCAGCACCTCTTCCTCGTAGCCGTCCCTTCTCCTAGGCTCCATCTTCGACGATGGTAGCATAGCTGCTCACTGCCTCCTCCCCCTCTTTCGTTTGCTAAGTAGGTAACAACCATTCCCCTTTTTCCCCTCTTCATTTCCCCCTTATCTATTTCCTAAACCACTCACTGCCACACGCTGACCACCATCATCTTCACCTCCGGCAGACCACCAGCGAGGTGTATCCACCGCTCCACGCATCCACCCACCTCGCCAACCACCTCACAAGCTCCGCCCCGACTCACTGATCATAGCCCCTCTTCCCATTCACCACCACACGCTCTCAACACTTCCTCCGAACACACCCATTTTCACAGCCACAGGGTGACCTGGGCACGCACGCCTAGGTCACCCCGTGGCTAGTTGATCCCTTCTTCACCTTTGCTGTGATACGACAAAGGTTTTCCCATAGTCTGACAAGGCCACAAGGCCGTTTTCGTGTCTTGCAGATCCTAGCCTCCATCCGCCATTAACGAGCAAGCAAGCTTGCTTGTTCTCGAGCTCCAGGTCACGCACTCGAGGCTTCAGGAGTCCAGGCGAAGCACGTTGAGTGGGTGAGTGCATCCAACCTGAGAATAGGTTGTGCGCAACTCATAGCTGCTCCAATTGGGTGGAGCTCACCTCTTACGGGCACCAGCAGAAGCGGGTGGGACATTTAGTCCCACCTTGTTGGTTTGTAAGCGCCCCACCGCGCTTAAATTGAAATTGTGTTTTAGGCTTATTGCCTCGAAACACACTAGGGTGAGGTCCCTCGCCCTCACCATGCCTCGTCCGCATCACTTCCTCCGTGGACCTAGCACCCGAATCCGACTAAACCTGCCTGTGCACACCTCGTGCACCACCCACGTTGGTACACCTGGTCCCAGGCGCGTTGATGAGAACCTCATCATGAGCCATAACTAGCTCATTTTGACCTAATACAAAGGATAAAAGCTCCTACATATCTCAAGGAAAGGCTTAACTCAGAGAATCCTGAGTTTGAGAAGAAAACAAGTCATAAGGGGTAAAAATGCAATTTTACCAGTATAATCTGCATACAGGGTAATTCAGGGCCCAAACATAGGTCAAAGCAGCTTAATAAGAATAAAAGTGGGATGAGATGATCTAGCAAGGGCTACAGCAATTCCAAGAAACTAAATGATAATCTGTAACCCTAAAACAACCCACTTCAATTCACAAGGTTCGAGGCAAAGTAAAAATAGAATAAACCCCCTAAAATTCATAGAAAAATAATCTCTAGGGTTTAGAACCTTCAATTTGGCCTTTAGAACCCATTTTGACCTACATTGAGAACCATGCCCAATTAATAACTTAATTTGGGTTTTTACGCAAATTGACCGGTCAAACAAGGTTTAATATGAAAATGAAATTCACCATCAGATTCCTTAGGTCCTAATTAGTCATGTATAAAAACTTGAGCCTAAGAAGAAACCTCCTTGACCGACTTTACACTTTGGTCCTCATATATTTACTCTTTGGCCCTCAACTTTTGAACCCTCGCATTTTGGCCCCTAACTCTCCTTCGTTCTTTGCAATCAGGTCCCTCCTGCAAAACCTGCCAGCACCATGCTCCGGCGACCTTGCGCGGAGCATGGCGCCGCGCAGGGTGAGGTGGGGGACCTGGCAAGTGAACCGGGGGTGCCCTGCGTCGTCAGCCGTCGCAGGGACACCCCCCTGGTCGTTATAACCCACCATACCGGCCGTGCGAACGCACGGACGGTATGGGTTCTTGCTTCCGGCCATCCTCCGGCGAGGGAGACACGTCGTCTCCCTCCGCCTTCCTCCCTGTTTGATCCCTATAAATACCCCCCGTCGCTCCACCGTTCTTCCGAGCTCGGATCTGACGGAGAAAACCCCCAACTTTCCTCTCTTCTCACTCCGGCAGACGCCCACCAGCTCCGGCGGTTCTTCCTCCTCCTCCTCTTCGCTCTGCCGCAATACCAGCAGCAGAGACTTCTTCCCCTGCTCTTCCCGCGTCGCGCAATACCGGCGCGCGCTGCCTCTGCCCCGTCGTCACCGCCGTCCTCCCCCCACTGGGCATCGTCTTCTCCGGCGACAGTCGATACGACTGTCGCCCTGTTCCTCCCCCTTCGTCCCTGCAAGTAAGTTAGAACTACTCCCCTTCGTCTCCTCTTTCTTTCCCCGCTTTCAATTTATTCAATTAAGCCCTCGACCGACCTTGACCACCTTCACCCCCTTCACCTCCGACCACCCTCCGGCGAGCCGCTCCCATCACCTCAGCGACCCACACGGCTCGCCGACCACCGCAGGACCTCCGCCTCCTCACCCTGATCAACCTCCGCCCTGCCACTCCCCCCACATCACCCGCTGCAACCCCACCGAACAGACCCATCCTCCGACCCACAGTCCGACCTAGGGCAGCTCTCGCACGTCGCCCCGCGCCTCGCCACCACCCACACGAGCTTCGCCGCACCCTGGCGAAGCTCCTGGCACTCTCTGATTAGGCCGAGAGGCCGTTTTCTTCTGAACAGGCCACCCGACCTCCGCCGCCATTGACGCGCAGGAGGACCTGCTTCCGCCTGCAGCTACAGGTGCGCCACGCTCAGCGCCAAGCCCAGATTCACTCCCAGGCCTTGCGAGGAGTTTTGGCAAAACACCAGGTTCGCAGATGAGGAAGAAAACTCCGCGTGACGCTGCCATCTCCTGCTGAATTCCCCGCTGCGGGCGCGCAATTGAGGTGGGCCGTTTAGTCCCACCTCGGAAACGCCTGAAGAGCCGCAGCGACATAAGATGCAAAAGTGCAGTAGCCTTACTGCCTCAGTACACGGGGTGAGGTACCCTTACACCCGCCCGGTTACCCGGTCTCGTCCGCGCTCACGCCCCGCGGACCTGACCCGACCCGACTTAGACTGACCTGCACTCCTCGCCCACCACGCACGCCGGTGGGCCTGGACCCGGGTGTGACCCGAACCCGATTACCCGGTAGCTCTGGGAGAGCTTTCCCAAGAGTGGTTTCAGAGAGAAAGAGAGACGCGGGGGGGGGGGGGGGGGGGGGGTAGAGTAGGTTTTGCCTCTTGACGAAAAACCCTGAAGTGTGCAGGCACAGGCGAGGAAGAAGACCCGCGGAAGAAGAAGGAGCTGCACTGTAGCAAATGCATAGTTAAGTCGTCTAAGCACCGGGTCAGACGACGGAAGGTCAGCAGCCAGAGCAGGAAAGAAGGCAGGCAGAACGAAGAAGAAGAACAAGGAGCTCTAAAGAAAGAAGAACATCACCAAAGCAGGAACAGCAGGAAGAAGAAGAAGAGCACGACCATTGCAGAAGAAGAACATCACCTCTGCAGAACAGAGAGAAAGAAGGAGATCTAAAGAAAGAGAGAAAGAAGAGCATCCCCTCTGCAGAACAAAGAGAAAACAACAAATTCTTTCCCTCTCTCTTTCTTTTTGTAAAAGAAACATGTATATCTCTAGAATACAACTTGCTCCCTGAGTTCGACCTCGGGAACTCTTTTATTTTCCGAGTAAAAAAATTCTTATTTGAAGTGTTGGTAATAACCGACTTTACTACAACGTTATAACAAAACCCTTAAACCCGGTCGTCAAACCCGGTTGCCGCCACGTTTCACGCGTCACCCGACCTGCATACCCGATTAAGGCTCTGGGAGAGCGAACCCTGGAGTGAATTTGAGCGAGAGAGACGTGGGGAGGGTAGGGGTTACGTTTCGCCTAACCGGTCGCCTGTGTAGGGAACAGGAGAAGCAAGGGAAGAGCAGCAAGGACTTAGCCGCAAAGAAGAAAGCTGCAGCCAGAGAGAAAGGGAGAAGGAACTCAGAGCAGCAGAGAAGCAAAGGAGGAAGAAGAAGACAGCACTGTAGCTACAGAGAAGCTGAAGCAGAAGGAGAAAGAAGAGAAGAAGAAGAACTTGGCACAACAGAGAAAGAAGAAAAAGAAGTCAGAAGGACTAGGTGCACAGTAGAGAAGAAGAAAAGAAGAAGAAGCCAAGAAGAAGAAGAACCAGCATTAGCAGCATTATAGCAATTGGCATTTAAGGCGTTTGACCCTTGGAGTCAGACGTATGAAAAGAGAAAGAGAGAGGCAGACAAAAGAAAAAGAAGAAAGAGAGAAGTCATTTCTTTTCCTTTCTTTAGTCTTTTGTAAAAACAGTATATATATTGTAAATTGTGATTTCTTTATGCTTCTAGAATCAAGTGTTGCTTCCTGAGTTCGACCTCGGAGATTTTCTATTTTCAAGTAATAAAATAAAATACAAACAAACCGATCGGTTTTACGCTGTTACCAGGGTGCACAGATCAGGATTTGTTGTCTAAATAAAATGTATCAAATTAGGCAACTTGATGAATTATCTAAGGATAGAATGCAAGTAGCCCTAATTGATTTCTTTCTTTTATCCTTTTCAGAATCAGGGGCTTAAAAGAGAGTGAGTAATCAGAACTTACCTTCCCCTGGCGTGTTTAATGTGCGGCTGATCTTCCCTGAATGTATTCCCCCTGAAACAATCTTAGCAAAAAGAGATATAGCAAGTTAGAATCTAAATCAGGAATCTCAATCAAGAGTTCTAAATTGCCTGTTACTCCCCGGCAACAGCACCAAAATGTTCAGGCTCTAAATCGGTGTTTCAAAATTGTCGCGTTGTAGTATAGCCAAAATAGCACTTAAACAAGTAAATTTTATTACTTGAAAAAGTTCCGGGGTCGAACATAGAGAATAATATGGAATTCAAAGCTCAAGATCATAATTTAAATCAAGAATATAGATTGCAATAAAAATAATGTCAGGATCAATATGCAAAAAGAATGGAGTAAAATGGTGATTTAAATCACCAATTACTCCTCACAAATAACCCTTAAATCAAAGCCTTAAATAGATGTTAATTAAATGATATCAGACGGCTTAAATAGTTTATAGTACAGTGCTAGAGACTCAAGGGTCTCTCTCTTTCTGTGCAACTTTTCTTCTTCTTCTGGTTCTTTCTCTGTTTCTTCTTTTCTCTTTCTGTCTCTCTTCTTCTTTAGCTACGACCCTTCCTCTTTTTTTTCTTTCCTTCTTTGCAACTCTTCTTCTTCTACCTTCAGCCCTGATAACACTGCACAAGGGGGTGATAATTATGTTGAATATGGCCCATCTTAAGAATAAAAGGCACAACATAAGTAGAATGGGAGCATTGCATGCATCATGTACCAAGATTGCTTATAAAACTGTATTAATGACCATTTGTGTAAGCACTTGTCAAAGTAGGTCTCAGATAAGCAATCAGACCGCATGGATGGATTCAGAATGACGAATAGAGTCCAACGGACTCAAGATCGGCTAAATCCGACATCCAGAGCACCTACAATGGGCCCAAGAAGTTCTGACCGTTGATTTGGAGATCAACGACCCTCATTGCGCCACGTCACCCCCGCTCCACCGCATGCCACCTCTTCATCCAGCCGAGATCAGATCTCAGCCGTCGATCTTCGATTGGACGGCCGAGACTCGTGCGCCCGCCTGCAATCGTCGCGACAAAGCGAGGGCGTGCTGCAACGGTTAGCGCGCACGCCCGCACGCACGGGACGCGGGTTCGAGCCGTGCGGTGCATGAAATCAAAGATGAAGGACGCATGCGGTGAAATTGGGCCGCCAGATCAGCAGCGGGCGATCGAGATCGCGCCACGCGGTGCGCCCACAAATCGCGAGCTCCCACGCACATGCGCACATCGGGCGACGACGCGCGCGCACACGAGCGCCCGAGGCGTGATTCAAGCGCAACCAAGAAGAGATCTCAAGATTGGACGACTCTCATGCTGCGGCTGCGGATTGAGTGCAAAGAAGAACGACGCGCGGGGTTGACCGGCGGGCTGGAGGGCTTCACCAACGCTTTTGGAGTGGTTTTAGCGACGTTCCGGACATCGCTAAAGCCCCTTCTTCTTTTAGAAAGCCCTTAACCCTATTTAAACCCCCTCCAACCACTCATTCAAGGCATTCACTTCCCGTGCAACTACTCCACCCCTCTCTTAGCTAGTTTTAGGCCCTCTTGTAATCACCGAAGACGACGAGCCGCCGACGGAGCCTCCTCCACCGCTATGGCTGCCTCATTGCTCTCCCTCTTCTCTCTCTCTCTCTTTTAAGCTTTCCATTACTTTTGTTTGAGCTTGTATTTAATGTTGTAAGCTATGAACTAAAAGTGCATGATTAATGAAGTTATTTTCTGTTCAGTTGTTACTTTAATTTCTGTTTAAATCAAATAAGAAACACTCTAACCCTAATCTCTCTCTCTATCTCTCTGTCGCTTTTCAAACCGCACCTCCGCAAGCAAAACTCCGCGCTTCCGTGACAACAAGTGATAAGAAATATTCGATTTTCATGCCTCCTTGAGACCGACACTCGGACTCACCTCCGTTTATTTACTTTAAAATCGACGTTGCAAGTGCGACTATAACGACACTTCTTAACACACACGCACAACCGCACGTCAAGCCCTTCTTTCTTTCCTTCTTCCTTTCTCTATTCTCCTTCTCACAAAGGGGGAAGGTCCTTCAAATGGCTAAGTGTCAGCCAATTCTTTCTGCAGCAAAACCCTCCCCCTACTTGAGCAATCTCTCTCTCTTTCTCTCCTCTTAGGCTCCGCCCTCCCAACCCCTTTCAGGGTATAGTCGAGTAATCGGGTAGGCGTGTACCCGGGTCCAGGGCTGCAAGTGTGGTCGCAGCCGAGGAGTGAAGCTTAGGGGGGTCAGGCGCACCAGGTCCGCGGGCAATGTGTCGCGGACGAGGCATGTGAGCGGGTGAGCAGGGACCTCACCCCTAGTGTTGGAGGTGATAAGCCATTGACGTAAAAACAATTTTAGCGCCTTAATGCGCTCTTCAACTAACGATGTGGGACTTTTTGTCCCCACTCCTTCGTGCGTCTGCAGCAGCAGTGAAGATGGCTCGAATTGGGTCACGGCTGTGCTGCTTCCTACCAATTGAGAACCTGGGAACCAACAGTTGCTGAATTCGCATCGTCTGAGCGTGTCGCTTGGAGCTGCAGGTAAAGAACAAGCTTTGAAGCTTGCTTCGGAGCTGTGCGTCAATGGCGGAGAGGGGTTGGTACTTGAAATTAGTAATACGGCCTCACGGCCCAATTAAACTCGCTTAGGACCTTCGCTGGACCACAGCGAATGTGTGGGTGATGGTCTTGTGGCATGAGAGGTCCTGTGGGGGAGAGTCAGTGATGGAGTAGATGAACGGAAGTGGGTTTGTTCGGTGGAGTGTTGGAGGGGGCAATAGGGTAAAATAGGAGAGGGGAAATGTGAGGAGAGGTGTGGTAGAGGTTTTGAGGTAGTTGGCGAGGAGTTCGGTGGCATGTGGAGTGAGTTGTCCCTCGCCGGAGTTGTGGCCAGAGCAGTGGAAGATGAAGTTACAGAGGCATGGTCGAGGTCGAGACGGTGTGTCAGCAGTGTTGGTGCAATCAGGAAGAGGTTAGGGAGTAGTTGAGGGTACTAACGGACGAAGTGGGAAGGAGGAGGCACCGGTTGTGGTGTTGCCGGTGTCGGAGAAGAGAATAGCTCTAGAGAGAGAGGAACGGCGAGGAAGAGGGAGGTTAGGGCATCAGCTAGCACGGCTCGACGTGGGAAGCAGCGAGGAGGATGACTCCATTACCAGTATTGCAAATAGAGGACGAAGATGGACGGAGGGGCTCACCGGACGTCGAGGAGCTTTCGGCCGAGAGAGAGAGAGAGTAATTAGTGGGGATTCTTGGCCGATTTTGAGTGTAAGGAATACGGTATGATTAAGAGGTTTTCTATATACCTCAAGAGGAGGTTTTGGGCTTGGGAAGGCTTCCTAAGCTTGGAAAGCTTGCTGGAGTTGGGAAATTCCTTGATACCCAAATCTCTCATCTGTTCGCATGAGAGATTGGGTAAGTTTAGGGTGTGAGATTGGGTTCAAAAGGAAGTGAATTTCTTGATGAACTTCTCATTGAAATTTGAAAGGGATTTGCCAAGAAATCAGGGAGTTCTTTCCAAATTAAGGTCACCGGAGCAAGTAGGAATAGATTTAATGGTGGTAGGGACCTTTTTGTGAGAGAAACGATAAAGTTAGGGGTCTATTTGAAAAGATTTTGAAAGTTAAGGGCAGAAATGTAATCAGATAGGAGCAAGTTGCAAACTAGGTTAAGACAAACTCATCTTGGGTCCAAATTTTGGTACGAACCTAATTTGGACCTAAGGAATCCAATGGTGAAGTTGGATTTTGGTTTTGATTATGTTTGACTAGGTAATTTATGCAAAAATTTAAATTAGGGCAAATGTCTGTCTGAGACTCTATTCTGAGTCAAAATGGGTTCTGATGGTTAAATTGAAGGTTCCAAACTCTAGAGAATATTTATCTATGAATTTTTAAAGGTTTAGGTGAATTTTATCCTAACCAGAACCTCAGTTAATTAAGCGAGTTTGCTTTTAGGGTTTCAAAAGTCATTTAATTCTTAAAACACGTGCAAATCCTTTTCTGATTACTTTAGCCCACTTTTTAGTCTTGTAGGACCATTTGACCATTAATTAAACCCAAGGAAAACTCATGGTTGTACTGCATTCATGTTATGCTGGTAAAATTGCAGTTTTAACCCTAGTTTCTTATTTTTCCCTCAAAATGATTATGCAGTGACTTATGACTCTCTGGCAGTTATGTAGGAGCATTTACTGACTTAATTGGGTCAAAATGAGCTAGTTATGGCTCATGATGGTGTTCCCATCAGGGGGTCTGTGGGTCGTTTAGAAACCAAGTGCGCTACCAATGTACCAAGCCTACCTTCACGTCGTGAGGAGGGCATGGGAGCTGCGAGCAGGGCGGAACCTCAGCCCTTGGATCTTGATCCAACGGTTGTGGTTTGAGATGATGGGGTGCCTGCAGTTGCTAATGGCTGGTGTTGGGCATCCTAGATGGTGCCATGTGGTGCCATTTGTGCCATCGATCTTCTTTCTGTTGCAGGGGGTGGCACGGTGCTCTGATCGAGATGATTTCCACGTTGCTGGATTACAATCGTCACTCCGGATCCATCCGTATGGTCAGATTTTTCATCCGAAGCCTGTAAGAATGTCGCATTGCCCCCCTGGCTATTGATCTTCCTCGGATAGCATAAGGTGATATGGGAATCCTATTAGGAAGATCTCGTAGGCATTTGACTCCAATCATCATCCTGATCAGATCCATACATTCTGGTCATCCATCCGAGGCCTCTAAATAAATCTCATTCCCACCTGGCCATAAAAAGGATGTAATTAACCTAAAATATACACAAATATTCTAAATGCAGAATGATGCATGCTATGCAATATTTATAATATGAAATATGAAATACAAATCAAGCCTAGGAAGATGCATGAATAGGCATTTTAACCTAATTAAATGTGTCTACATCAGCTGCCTTTGCTGCAAAATCCCACCTACTCTACCCCTTCCGCTCCTCTACCACCTCATGGACAGCATGTCGATGTGAAAGCTGTTACATTGAGGAGTGGGAAGAAGACACACGACCCACCATTTGTGTAGGCCGATTCTGATTTTCCTTGCCCTTTACTGGAGGATGGTTCATCCCCTTCTTCTCAGGAGCCACCTATGGTAGATAAGGACAAAAGATCAATTGACCCTGAGATTTCCATCATTTTCCTGAGGCTCTGACGCAAGATTTAGCACGAAAAAAGGCTAGGAGGAATTTTGAAAACTTGAAATCGATGTTCAAAGAAGTTCATATTTAGGTCCTACTCCTTAAGGTTATAGATCACATCCCTGCTAATGCTAGGTTCTTTAAGGACTATTGTACCCTGAAGTGATGGCAGAAAAATAGACGACAGACGATATTGTCAAAAGTAGCTAGCACCGTGATTCTAGCCAACCTACCACTTAAGAAGAAAGACCCTGGTACCCCACTCATTTCTTACTTTTTGCAGGATTCTCCATTTGATCGGCGCTTCTTGATTTGGGTTCGTCCATCAACCTAACTCCCACTGCTGTATATGATTATTTTCGATTCAAGGAGTTGAAACCCACTTGGTTATCATTCAGCTGGCTGATCAATCAGTAAAAACACTAAGGTGGGTGGTTGAGAATGTGATCGTTAAAGTCCATGGATTCTGCTTTCCCGTGAATTTTTTTGTTCTTGATATGGAGGTTCCTCCTAATCTTCATGATGCATCGATTATCATAGGTCACTTGTTTTTGGCGATAGCTTGAGCGAACATCGTTTGTGCATCCAAGTGTATGGAGATTGCCCTAGGAAATGAAAGACTTAGACTGGACATATTCAGGGCATCATGGAACTTTGACTGTGACCACATCAAGGACGGTGAAGACAAAGAATCAGCTTTTTGTGGTAACATTGGGCTCCTTTGTAATGACCCAATGTCACATTCGTCTTCATTTTTAGGGTTTTTAGACCTTGATCCACGTGGGACTGAGACGACAGCAATGCACATTTTCTCCCACAGATCCGATCATCTGGGATGTTCATCTAATCATGACATCCCTGATTCTGATTATTTTGATCCATCGATTATTGAATTGCCCATGTTGACACAGAATGGCATGACTTCGACAAACGGGTTTCCCATTAATGCAGTCATGACTGACTATTTTGCAAGTGGGGAATTAGTGGGAACTCATGCATATCAGGATAATCATATTTTTGCTATTGATTCTTCTCCCACTCACAATTCTGATTCCCACGCACACATGATTGAATTGAAGCCCTTACGTGACTCACTCAAATATGTGTTCTTGGGTGATAGTGAGACAAACCCTATTATTATTAGTGCTCACTTGACCCCAGAATAAGAGCATCGATTGATTTCGATTTTACAAGAACATAGGGCTGCTATTGGGTGGACCATTGCTGATCTCCATAGGATTCGCCCCTTGTATTGCACTCATCATATTTACACGGATGAGGGGGTGAAACCTTCGAGACAACCTCAAAGATGGCTGAATCCGAATATGCTCGAGGTTGTTAAGAAGATCATTAAATGACTGGATGAAAGCATTGTATAACCAATTTCCAACAGCCAGTGGGTGAGTCCTATCCAGATCATGCATAAGAAAGTAGGACTCACCGTCATAAAAAATGATAAGGGAGAATCCATCCCAACCTGCACTGCAACTTCATAGCGGGTTTGCATTGACTACAGGAAACTGAACACGACTACCAAGAAGGATCATTTTCCTTTACCGTTTATTGATTAGATGTTAGAACAGTTAGCCAGGAGAAGTTTCTTTTGCCTTTTGGATAGATACTCTAGGTATAATCAGGTAGCGATTAACCTAAAAGATCAAGACAAGACCACTTTCACATGTCCCTTTGGAATATTTGCTTTTATGGGAATGCCCATTGACCTCTGCAATGTACCAGCGACATTTCAACATTGTATGATGGCCATTTTCTCTGATATGATTGGGGATTATGTGGAAGTATTTATGGACGACTTCTCCATTTTTGGAGATGTTTTCTCATCCTGTCTTGATAACCTCACAAAGACCCTAAAGAGGTTCATTGAAGTAAACCTAGTACTATCATGGGAGAAAAGACATTTTATGGTGAGGGATGGCATTGTACTAGGTCACAGGATCTCAACTAACGAACTCGAGGTCGATCGAGCTAAATCAGACGTCACATCCCGATTACCTCCACCTAGCTCGGGTAAGCAAATCAGATCATTCTTGGGTAATGTTGGATTTTATTGAAGATTTATTAGTGATTTTTCAAAAATCACATGGTGATAAATGCTAGTTTATCATCATTCTTATGCATTAAAACAAACCTAGCTCTGAGGATTTTGCTCTTCAAATATGTTTTTAGGCTGCATTTAGGCATCAATTAGGTTAGTGGTGTTGAGCCTGGATAGGTTGTTAATATGATGATTTTATAGTTGAAGTGTGTATAGTGGTTAACCTAAATCGGACCTAACCATCTCTTTACAAAAATTTTTTTAACCTGGCCTACTTGATTTTATCTTGGTCTCTTTTAGGCCCAGGGTCGAACTTAGGGAAGTGGGGTACAAGTCAAGTTTCTACGCCTTTCCTACAACGAATCTCTTCCATTTGTTTATTGTGTTTTTGGTGTTTTTCTATTTATATTTTTTTCTGGTAATCTTTGTCCTTGAGGCACACCCTCAAAATTAGGTTCTTGGCTTTGAGCCAAATTAGGGTTCCAAAATGGGTCATATACTATTTGCAAGATAGAGTACCTGCAAGTCAAGGATTATCTTTTCTCTTTTATATATATATTTTTTTATCCTTTTATGGGCATGCTAGAGAAATGGAAATAAATATAGTATAGATATAAATGTATATACTGTATATGTATAAAGGGGTGGGGGTGGAGGCGGAGATAGAGTATAGCACGGTGTCGAGTCGGTCGTTGTCTAGAAAGACATAACCAACAGGACGAAGTGCTACGTGTAAGGTGTAGGATGGATGGTGGAAGATGAATGCGAACACGCTTTTTGTATGCGTGTATCGGGGAATATCAGCAACTGGTGCTGATATTCCCGCGATGCAGCGTGATGTAAACACATTTACACTACTTAAAATGTCTATTTATGTATGTTCTTAAGCATAGGATTGCATTTCATGATATAAATATTGCATAACATGCATCATCTTGCATTTAGAGGAGTTTGAATAAAATGGAGGTTAATTGTCTCCTTTTATGTGCTTGGACAGGGAAAACATTTTATCAGGGCCTCGAATCAAAGATCCAACCGTATGGATGTGATCAGGGCGACGATTGGAGTTCAACGACTCCAAGATCGCCCTAATTAGGCATCTGGAGCATCAGATAGTGATCATGGGACCCTAGAAGATCAAGGGCCAGGATGGTGTAAATCCACACTTCAAATGACAAATCCGACCACACGGATGAATTCGGATCGATGATCGCAGCCCAACGACGCAAAAATCGAGTCAATCCGACATCCGTGGCACCATCTACAACTTCCAGAAGATGGACGGCCAAGATGGCTCCACGTGGCACCATCTAGGCCGCCCAAATGGCCGCATGCAATCTCTGAAGACCCCACACCCACTCCCTCTCCACTGTCGGATCTTGATCCAATGGCTGTGGTCAGCCGTGCCTAAAAGTGCCCGCTCGACCATCCGCGCCTCGTAGTGCAGTGGTCGAGCGCGCTTACGCGAGCTGTGGGCGTGGGTTCGAATCGCAGCGAAGGGGAGGAAGGCGCAGGCGAGCGAGCGTGGGCGGTTGTTGGATCTTGATCGGACGGCTGTCTGTGCTCAATTGAGATCACGCGCGATTGAACGCGTGGCGTCATGCGGCATCACACACGCCAGGTAGGCGCACAGCGAGCGGGTTAGGCGCGTCTTAAGCCATCCGATCTCACGATCGGATGGCTGAGATTTGATGAACGTGCATGGGCGTTGAGGAAGCGGGCAGCTGAGGGGTGCGCGTGGGTGCGGGTGCTATGCCCACGTTAGGGGCTTTAGTGGCGGATTTATCCGTCACTAAAGACCCCTCATTTATTATTTTAAAGTTGTAATGACCATTTTGCCCCCACTCCTTGCAACTATAAAAGGAGGCCCCCTCCATACAAAATTCTCATCCCTTCTTTCTCCTCTCTACCTCTCCAAAGCTCAAGAGAATCTTGTCCCACACCCGGGATGCTCCTCGCGAGATAAAGTCTAAATTTTCATCCCCCTTCGGAAGTGGATCCCGCGACGACGATGGCGTGCTGCTCCATTCCCGCTCTTCTACTTCGTGCTCCTTCGTCCTGCTCCGTTCTCCTTCGTCCAGGCGTTGTCTCGTCCAGCTCGTCCTCCAAGCGACCATCGAGGAGGATAACTTCTCTCTCCCATTCTTATTTACAGCTTTTCTAGTGTAGAATTTTCCTGCTTTATAGTGTAATTGATTTCCTGCTTTCTAGTGTAACTTTTATTTAGTTTGATTGTATAAACAGTTGAAATATTGAATTCATGTTCTCTTTCTCTCTCTCTCTCGTTCCTTTTGTCTGATAGCTCCATTACAATTATATCGCCTTGCTTATCAAAAATCCTAAAAAAATATAATTGCGAATATAGATTAACGTAGCCTCCCTGTGTTCGACCCGGAATTCTATTCGGTATAAATTTTATTTGTTGAACACGAATTGTTCGCTTTAAAGCTACAACGACTGGTTTTCTAAAACCAAACACGTTAGTGTAGCAATTCGCACGTTCAACACAGTGTTTGTAAATAATGTAAAAATATATATATATATATGTATATAAATATATCTATATATATATATATATATATGGTCATAAATATATAGGTATATATATGTAGTTATATATGTATATATGTATATGTATATATATATATATAAGTATGTAAATATATATATAAGTATATGTATAGATAGATATATGTATAGATCTATATATATATATATAGGTATGAGTTTGTGTATATAACTATATAGATGTAAATATATATGTATGTATATGTATATGGTAATATATGTATATATAGATATATGCAGCTAGATATATATATATATGTATATATAGATGTATATATAAGTAGGTGTGTATATATGTATATATGTATCTATACTTAGTTATATAGGTAATAATATATATATAGATATATGTATATTTATATATATATATATGCATATAGATATATGTATATATGTAAGTATATATGTGTGTTTATATATATATATATATATATATATATATATATATATATATATATATATATATATATATGTATGTATAAGTATATGCATAGATATGTATGTATATATATATATAGGTATATAGATGTATATATATATATGTGTGTATGTATATAGACTAATACATATTTATATAAGTACTAATATATGTATAGATATATGTATATATATATATATGTATACTAATACTTAGTTATATAAATACTAATATATATATAGATATAAGTATATATTTGTATATATGTATATTTATATAAGTGTATGTATATATTTATATATATATATATATGTATGTATTCTAATACATAAGTATATAGATACTACTATATGTATAAATATAAGTATATATATATGTATATAAATATATGTATATATATATCAATATATATATGTATACGTATATAATAGTGTATAGGTGTGTGTGTGTGTGGAAGTGTGAGTGTATGTGTGTGCAAGCGTCGGTGTAAAGAGAGAGTGAGAGAGTGTTGTGAGAGAGAGAGAGAGAGAGAGAGAGAGAGAGAGTGCGGGAGAGAGAAGGCAGCCGCACGCTTCCTGCTGGAGTGAAGATGCGCGGTTAAGACGTCTGCAGCAGTGGGGAGCCATCTGGTGCTTCAAGCTCGTGCGCAGGCGCGCATGCACGCAGACAAGCGCGTGCTGGAGGGCGATGGGTGCGGAGAGAAGACCGCAGCGCTGAGCGTGAAGGGTGAAGAGTCTGGAGTGGGTTAGCAGATGCGGGCGCTGGGAGCAGGCGTTCGCAGATGCTGTGGCGAGCGTTGGAGCGGGCGCGGGACTGCACGCGTGGGTGGGCGATGGGCGGTAGCGATGCACCGGGTGATTGGTAAAGTTAGAAACTCACCGGTCACCCCACTGTAGCCACAGTGTCGCGCAGACTCGTGTGAAAAGTGGCTACAGCGTAAGGCCGCGCCACGTGATCGGGAGTTGTAGGTACGATGAGTGCGGCCGGCTTGTGGCTGGCGCGCGCGGGCTAGCGTGCGAGGAAGTGGGTCTGCACTAGCCGGTTGTGGGCGCGGAGAAGCTTGCAACAGAGCGCGCGGAGAGGGAGTTGGCGTGCGCGGGGGAGGGCGAGGGCGATGCGGGTGCTGCTGGGGTGCGCTGGGGTGCCTGGCTGGCCGCTACAGTGACGTGCGGTGGTTGGTTGCGGGCGGAAGAGCGAGCACGATAGAGCAAAGAAGCGGGTGGCGGAGAGGCTTGCAGGCGTGCGCAGAGGCAAGGGCGGTGCTGCAGACTTGCACGGAATGGGCTGGGGCTGCTGCTGCTGCTGTGCTACTGCTGCCGTCGAGCTGCTACTACCGCTGAGCTTCGAGCTTCAGACCTTGCAGCTTGCGGCAATGGCTGAAGGCGTTGGAAACGTAAAAAAAGAGAGAAGAGCCACCACACCCACCGGCTCTTTGAAGAGCTAGGCGGTGGTGGTCTCACTGTGGTGGGTGTTCACCACAGTGAGGGCTCCTATCCGCTGGGTGTCTCCGAGGAGGGCCGGTGTGTGGAGGGAGAGGGAGGAGAGGACGGTGGCTTGGAAGAAGTGTTGGTGTTTTTTGTGTGGAAGGACCAGGTTGGCTTTTTATAAGAAGAAGCCCTCCTTTTATAGAAGAAGAAAGCCATGCACGGCTAATGGCATGGAGAGGTCTGCTGCGGTTGGCAAGGAGAGGGATGGAGAGCAGGGAATGGTGCGAGGAGAAGAAGTTGCTCCATGCAGCCGTGGGAAGCATTTCAAAATCAAGTGGAAAAAATAAATAGATGGTGGATTTTGCATAGATGCACTTGAGGAAAAATGTAATCGCGAGGTCATTTTATTTCACTCTCCTCCCCTCTTAATTAAATGCATGCATGCGTGTATTTTTACAATGCAACTATGGAGACATAATATGCATTGGTAATGCTAGGAAATAGCACAAGGCAGCACAATTGCAGGCGTATTTTTGCGGTGCAATCATACCCCCATGCCTATCTTTTGCCTGTCCCTAGCAAAACATTTTTTTATATTGTATTTAGAAATGATCTTTAAGCTGAAGATTTTCTCCTAAGGCAAGATAGCTGCGTTTATTGTTGGATATTGTGAGAACCAATTGTAGAGAAGACTACCAGTACTTTAAGTCTCACATGACATAGATCATCTCTCGACTAACCAAAACTCTTGATATTTAAACCTTAAGTATGATTTCTAGGACCCAGGAGGTTTTTGCCGTACTCGAGTGCTCAAGAGGTTATGGCTTATGCTTAGTGAGGGATCAAGACTGACCAGATGAATATTAAGACTCAAGCCCAGGGTTTCACAAATCTTTAATTAAAGGTTGGTCCCAGTTTCAGCTCGTGTTTTCGGATTGACCCTTAAGAAGATGACGGAAAACTCAACTACATTTTCTAACAATTGTGGCTCACAGGCAAACAGGGTATTTGCGACTTGCCCTGAAGAACTTTAGGGTAGAGATTTTACAGATATTTGCGAGATATACTGACTTATTTGCATCTTCTTTTTTTTTTTTTTTTGAAACACGTGTCAGTATATCTCTTACAACATTATTTGGAGGAGCACACTTTTCTTTTTGGTGGGAGAGTTTCTTTTTGGTAGAAAGAGTCGCTCCTAAACACAAGACTAAAGCCTGGGATAAAAAGTCTACCTGCGTGCATAGGTAAGGACTCCACCTTCCCTAATGAACACTGGGGTTGGATCTTATGTTCACTTGGTCTTTCTTGATATGTGTAGTGTGAACCAAGTTTACTTAAGCTCTCAAGTAAAAGAAAACCAACGGATCCTGTACTGGTGTCTTAGGTACAATAATACGTCCTTAGTTAGGAGAGATTTCGATCTATTTTGTCAATGCTCAAGTGAATTAAGCCGAGCCTGAGCGAATCAAGCTTCTGTGGCCTGGAAAGTCTTCAAAACAGTGGTTGAATATCTATAAACACTTATTGTATTTTTGTTTCAGCTTTCAGATCATTTCTAAACACCATTTATTATTATTATTATATATATTATATAGATATATATATTTTGTCATTTTCTTTTTCTTGCATATTTATAAATAGGTGGGAACTGTATGATACCATAAAATACCCAGATCCTAGGGATGCCTATCCACCCCCCCATGCCAAACAATGCTATGTCCTCATATGCATGCAGGGAAAGGTAGAGAAAGGATGAAAGATCAGGTAACGAGAGCCGAGGTACAGGGTATACAGTAGGGTGGTAGGGTGGGTGGATGGTGGGTGGTGAAAGATCTGGCATTATCTTAGACGAGAGTGTCCCAGGCAGATTGGAGAACAAGTCGGGAAGAAGAAGTTGGCCCTCAGATTGGCAATAAGAGGGGCTTCTTGGATAGATGGATCCAAAAGGGAATAGCCCCAGTGAGTAAGATGTGGGCTCAAGGTCCCAGAGTGGAATTGCAAATCCGCCTGATTTGGCGGGAGAGAAAGGGCAATCCGGTCTTCAAGAGTGTGGACCGGTGGTGAGCAGCCCTGAAATGACTCAGACCACAAGGTATGGGAAGCGGAGAAAACCTCGTCAGAAGTCTGGCCAGGAGAAGGTATGGGACAAGGGAGGGATGGGGGAAGGTCACAGTATGTGTTTATCAGGAAGTCGTCAGGTAATCCGCAACAGTCTGAATAGGACCCAATTAGTCTGATACACGCGCTGACGGTCATGTCCACGTCAGACGTGTCATCCTCGATGCAATCGCAATCAAAGTTCTTGGCTGCCTTGAAGATGTTAAGCTTGATCTATTCAGATCCAACGGCAATCTCAATACAGCCCGTCTCACAGTCGATAAGGGCACGGGCTGTGGCCAAGAAAGGTCGACCAAGGATGATCGGACAATCAGAAAGTGAGCTAGGAACTTCCATATCTAAAACGAGAAAGTCAACAGGAAAACAGTGACTATTGACCCTAACCACCACGTCTTCCACCACACCCATCGGGATTTTGACAGAACGATCTGCCAACTGTAACGTGACAGGGGTGGGTTTTAGATTTCCCAAGGAAAATTTTTTGAGCATGATGGTCGGAATGAGATTTATGGAAAATCCTAGATCAAGCAGGGCACGGTTAAAATTGTAGCCTTGGATGCTACAGGAAATAAGCGGTGTGCCTGGATCTTTCTGCTTCGGTGGTAGATTTGACAGTATAGCACAACTCGCTTGAGGCGAGAGAACCACCGGATTTTTAGTTTTCTTTGACTGTTGCCTGGGTGTTGTGTAGTCTTTGAAAAATCGGGCGACAGTAGGTATGTGATCGATAGCCTTGAGCAGGGGTACTTTGATTTCTACATCCCTGAACAAATTACGCAAGTTATCAAAGGCCTGCGTGTCTTTCTTCCTGCCTTTTGGCTCCCTCAGTAAAGCCTCAGGGAATGGGACTGATCCTGGCAACAATTTAGGTGTATCGTTCTCTCGCGAATGCGGTGCGCATCTCAAATGAGAGGGTGATGAAGAAGAAGACGGGTCAGGATCAGGTTGAGGCAGATCGACGGTTTGCTTACCGCTCCTCGTAGTGATAGCATTGGACGATGCGGGTTCAGTGGGATCATACGGCGGAGGAGGGTTCGCAATGGGGACATAAGAGTGTGGTGCTGCAGCAGGATTAGCCTGAAGTCCCGGTGGAATGCTCGGAGCTTGCAGAATCTGATTAACCTGCCCCTGAGAAGGTCGTACCTGTGGTTGAGGACCACGGGGTATGAAATTTTGCGTGTTTGGAACAGGTTGGCGGGAAGAGTGCCCTGAGATCGAGTTGCCATGCGTAGTTGACTGATCTCAGCATTCTGCTGCGCCAATTGGTGCTGAAGAGAGGTCATGTTCTCTTCATGGCACTTTGACATATCCGTCATCATTTGCATCAATTTATCAAGAGGACTTGATGCGTGTTCTGCTTGCGGTATGCAAGGGCCTGATGGCAGATTTGCCATAGGATTAGACTGAGCCCTTGGGATGACGGGTGCGGACGGTCTCATTGGTGCACCAGCAGGATTTTGGCACTGCGGGTTGTTGGACCATGCGAAATTCGGATGATTACGCCACCCTGGGTTATAAGTGGCAGAGAACGAGTTGTTCCCCAGGGCGCAAGCGTCTTCTATGCCAGAAGACATGACCGCGTATAAATATGTTTCCGAGCACACTGAGGCTTGGTTCTCCGTGTCAAAATACTGGCTCGTAGAAGCCAGATCCACATGACTTACCGAGTCGCTTGGCGTGAGACTCGGTAAGGAAGGACGTATGGGGTTTCTCGGGATAAGCCTGGTGTTAAGACGCTCTCGTCGGGTTTTAAAAGATAACAAGTTGTAATATAGCCGAAAAAGCGTTGAAACAAATAGAGAATTTTATTACTCGAAACCTGGAGTATCCAAGGTCGAACACAGGGAGCAATCTAAGTACTTTTAAAAACTAAAGAATACAACTTTTAAATGAAAGACAATTGATTCAAAGAGAGATTTATAAAAAGAATTGCTAAAAAATAACAGGATTGGACGTCTGATTTCTGTATCAGACTTCTTAAATGTAGCTATTCTTCTTCCTGTTTTGATTCTGTTTTGGCCTTCTTTCTGATTTTTGCTTTCTCTGCAGTCTTCCTCCTTACTTCTCTCTTCTGCCTTCTTCTTCTGCGTAGGCTCTTCTTTTCTTTTCTTTTGATCTACAGGTCTTCTTCTTCCTTGATCTTCTTCTTCTTCTCTTCTTTTCTCTTTCCTGCGAAGGCTTCTTCTTCCTTGGTCTTCTTCCTGCCTTTGCTTCTTTTCTCTTTTGTCTTCTTCTTCTTCTCTGTAGTCTTTCTTTCTTCCTTCTCTTCTTCTTCTTCTTCTCTTCTTCTTCCTTGCGGCTAAGTCTCTTCTCTTCAACTCTCAGCCTGCCTGCACAAGGAGAAAAACCTACCCTGTCCCACTACCCGCACGTCTCTCTCTCTCTGCAAATCACTCACAGGACGCTCTCCCAGAGCCGCGGGTAATCGGGTCGGGTTTCGTACCCGGGACCAGGCGTACCGACGTGTATGGTACGCGAGGAGTGCGCAGGTGGTGTCGTGTCGGGTCCGCCGGATCCGCGTGGTGAACTCACGGACCGGGCGGGTGAGTGGGGTGTGGGACCTCACCCCAGGTGTCTCAGAGGCAACCAGCAGAAAACACGAAATCAATTTAAACCAGTGCGGGGTTTCAAGAACTTACGATGTGGGGCTATTCTGCTCGCCCTTCTCGCGCGCGCCCGCAGGGAGACCTCCTCGCTCTCTTCTCAACTGCAGCCACTATCGGTGCCAAATGCTGAAGCAGAAGTCCTCGCAGACTTCACCCCAACCTGCAGCACCTGGAATCTTGAAGCCCCGACTCTTGGAACTCGCTTGGAAGCTGCTTCAGTCATCGTCAATGGCGGCTGGGGCTCCGACCCTGTCAGACAGAAACACGGCCTCTTGGCCTAATCAAACTACCTGCAGACCTTCGCCGTGGCACGGCGAAGGTGGTGGGATGTGTAGCAGGTCGCAGGACGGCCTAAGCGTGCGTGCCTAGGTCGACTTGTGACTGGAAAAGTGGGTGTGTTCGGCGGTGCTTTGTGTGGGTGTGGAGTGGTAGTGAAGGGGCGGAAGTGGTTCAGCGTGATGAGGTGGAGGTTTTGGGTCAGTCGGCGAGTTGTGTGGAGTGGCGGAATGATGGGGGCGACTCGCCGGAGGTTGGCCGGAGGCGTGGAAGACGAGGGCGGTCAGGCATTGTCGAGGGGCGGTCTAAATAAAAAGATGTGAGGAAAAGAGAGAGGGGAGTACAAGGAGTATTTAGAACTTAGCTGTAGGGATGAAGGGGGCCAGAGAGGCCGACAGTCGTTTTGACTGTCACCGGAGAAGAACCCAGAGAGAGAGAACGGCGACGAGGAAGCGGGTAGAGGCGCGTGCGCTGGGTGCGACGCGACGCAGGAAGATGAGGGGAAGCAGACTCTGCTGCTGGTATTGCAGCAGAGCGACGAGAAGACGGAGAAGGGGTCGCCGGAGCTTGCGGGTTTCCTGTCGAAGAAGGAAGAGAAGAATTTTTTGAGGGATTCTCCACCAAGACAAGCTCGAAATTGAGCGACCGGGTTCGGGAGTTCTTTTATAGGTGCTGGACGAACTTTCTAGTGCGTGGAGGGCACTGAATCATCTTTGACGGCTCGCTGGAGAAGGAAAGTAGGTGGATACCCAAATCCCTCGTGCGTTCGCACGAGAGATTGGGATCAAATCAGAGATCGTGACAGGCCTCAGATGGAAGGTAATTCCTCAGAGAATGTCGCTTCCATTTCTGGGAGGGGATCTCTGAGGAATCAGAGAGTATTCCCTCTCTAATCCTCGCTGGAGCAGGATTCTGCCCCAACAATGGCGGAAGGACTTGATTGCAAAGGTGGCGAGGAAGTTAGGGGGCTCTCTGCGATAATTTTCAAAAGATAGGGACCAAATTGTTATTTGGGTGTATTAAATTGCAACGTAGGTCAAGATGACCTCCCCTTAGGTCCAAATTTTGGTATAAACCTAATTTGGACCTAAGGAATCCAATGGTGAAGTTGTATTTTAGTTTTGACCACGTTTACTGGACATTTTGCGTAAAAACCCAAATTAGGTTAATTGATGTGCTAGGACCCTAATCTTGGTGAAACTGGGTTCCAAAGGCCAAATTAAGTGTTCTAAACCCTAGGGGGTTTACTTTATTTTTATCCTGATCGGAACCTTGTTAATTTAAGCGGGTCTGTTTTAGGGTTACCAAATGTCATTTAATTTCTGGATTGCACATGAACCCATTTCTGATTGACTCAACCCACTTTTTATCTTATTTAGACCTTTTGACCTATGTTTGCCTCTGAGAAATCCCATTTATGTACTGCAATGGTAAAATTACAGTTTTAATCTTTATTTCATGTTTTCTTCTCAGAGCACTTATTCCTTCATTTAGGCCTTCTTCTAGGTTATGTAGGAGCATTTATCTTCTTTATTGGGTCAAAATGAGATAGTTATGGCTCATGATGAGGCTCGCATCACCTGGTGTTGGAAGAATTTGGATTGTGACGAAGTGGCGAAGTGGGGGTGTTTGCCATAGATTGGGCAGGGTTGGCCAGAAGCTCGTCCAGCTTCTAGTGTACGACGAAGACTTCATCCAGTTTTTGTGCAATAAGGCTTAGATCAGTGGATGAATGGGAGGGTGATTGCACTCAAAAATACACCTACAATAGTGCCTTCTTGTGTTATTTCCTAGCATTACCTATGCATGTTAGGATTCCGTAGTTGCATTTGTAAAAATACATGTATACATGCATCTAATTGAGAGGAGAGAAGAATGAAATAAGTGGCCTTGCATTTTACTTTTTTCCTCAAGTGCCTCTTTGCAAAATCCACCATCTCTATTTTTATTTCCACTTGATTTTTAATCTTTCCCGCGGCTGCATCTTCTCTGCGCGCCATGCTGCAGCTGCCCTTCCCTGCGGCTGCCATTCCTTGCATGAGCCATGCATGGCCATGCCTTCTCTTCCTATAAAAGGACATGGCTTCTCCTTCAGCAGCACGCCTGGTCCCAGCCAAAAATCCCACAGGCAGCTCCATCCCCAGGCCACCACCGTCCCCTCCTCCAATCCCCTCCATACGTCGGCCCTCCTCCGAGGAGAAACTTGGCGAGCAGGAGCTCTCACTGTGGTGCACACCACCACAGTGAGACCACCACCGCCCAGCTCTTCAAAGAGCCGGTGGGCGTGGTGGCTCTTTTCCATTTTTTTTTCCCGCTCCAGCACCTTCTGCCATTGGAGTAGCTTCAAGGTCTGAAGCTTGAAGCAGCAGCAGCGACAAGGAAGCTGCAGAAGCGGCAGCAGCAGTAGTAGTCCTTTCCGTGCACGCCTGCAGGTGCCCCAGCCCTCCGCACGCGCCTGTAGGCCCTCTCCGCCTTCCGCTTTCTCTGCTCTGTCGCGAGCTTTCCGCGCTCGCAACCGACCGTAGCTGGCCACCGCACGTCACTGCAGTGGCTGGCCAACCCTCACCACGCACCCCAGTAGCGCCCGTGTCGCCCTCGCCCTCCACCGCGCACGCCAGCACGCGCTCTGTCACAACCCTCCGCCCGCAAGCCAGCAGCTGAAGCCACTCCGCCGCGCACTCCGAGCCGGCCTCACTCACAACACCGCCCACTACCGGTTGCGCAGCGCGGAGGACCACTGTAGCCACTGTTCACGTGAGTCATCGCGACACTGTGACTACAGTGGGGTGACCGGAAAGCTTCTCACTTTCCCGGTCACCCAGCACGCCGCATCCGGCCCTCGCTCGTGCGCGCGCCCGCCCGCACGTCTCCGCCCGCGTTGCCCACTCACGCTCGCGCATCTGCTAGCCCTCTCCCGCGCGTCTGCTTCGCCCACTCCCCTCGCCCGCACTTGTCTGCGTCGCGCGCTCCCTTCGCCCGTTCCAGCAACTCCGCGCAGCGATGGGCACTGCCTTTCCTCTCCGGACCCAATCCTCCCGCACGCTCCTCTCTGCGTGCGCGCCTGCGCGCAGGCTTGAAGCTCCAGACGACGGCCCTTGACCACAGACACCTTAACTCCACCCCTCAGCAGTGTGGCTGCCACCTCTCTCTCTCTCCCACTCTCTTTACACCAACGCACACACACACCTACACTAACACTTCCACACACCCACACACACATATACACTATTATAAACATATATAGATATATATATATACGTAGACTTATAGATATTGATATATATATATATACACATATTTATATACATATATATATATATACATATATACATATATATATATATATACTTATATTTATAAATATAGTAGTACCTATATACTTATGTAATAGTATACATACATATATACATGCATACATATATATATATATATCTATGTACTTATATATACATATACATATACATATACATATATATACATATATCTATATACTTTTATATATATATATTTGTACTTATATAACTATGTATTAGTCTATACATATACATATATATATATCTATCTACTTATATATATATATACACACATATATATATACTGATATATATATACAAATATTTATATACATATATATATATAAATATACAAATATCTATATATATACTATTATAAGTATAAATCCATATATATATATATTTACACACCTACTTATATATACATACATATATACATATATATATCTATATAACTATTATATTCATACATACATATATATATATATATACATATATACTTAGCTACAAATATCTATATATACATATATTACTATATACTTATACTTACATATATGTATACCTCTATATAGTTATATATACATACACACACATATATATATACATATACACTTATATATATATATCTACATATGTATATATACCTATATATTTATAACCATATATATATATATATACATATAGACATATTTACATATATACATATATATATATTTTCACATTATTTACCATACGCTGTATCACGAGAATATCTGCACCAGTTGCTTATATTCCCCGATACAAGCGTACAAAAAGCGTGGGCGCATACATCATCCACCATCCATCCCACACTCCACGCGGCACCTAGTCCTGTTGGTTGCATCTCTCTAGACGACAACTGACTTGACACCGTGCTACACTCCATCTCCACCTTCACCCCCACCCCTTTATATACATAATATATACCTATATATATATATATACTATATTTACGTTATTTATGTTTTGTTTTCCTGTCAATAAAAAGATAAAAAAAATATATAAAAGAGAAAAGATAATCCTTGACTTGCAGGTACTCCATCTTGCGAATAGCAAGACCCGTTTTGGGAACCCTGTTTTGGCTCAAAGCCAAGAACCCAATTTTGAGGGTGTGCCTCAAGGACAAAGATTACTAGAAAAAAATCTAAATAAGAAAAATACCAAAAACACAATAAACAAACGGAAGAGACTCATTGTAGGAAAGGCGTAGAAACTTGACTTGAACCCCACTTCCCTGAGTTCAATCCTGGGCCTAAAAGTGACAAGATAAATCAAGTAGGCCAGGTAAAAAATTTTGTAAAGAGATGCTTAGGTTCGATTTAGGTTGACCACTATACACACTTCAACGATAAAATCACCATATTAACAACCTATCCGGGTCCGACCATACATCTTTTCTGGCGCCATTGCCGGGGAAGTGCACCTTCAAGTAAGTTTCTATTCAATTCCTTTTAATTTTTCTCTTCTCTCTTCACTGGTATCTCTGTTTCTGGTGTGCAGGTGAACCTGGTGCAAGGAGAAGGCAGGCAGACGAAGTCGGGAACGTGGACAGATCCAAGGTGGGAACGAGAGCATGAAGACGTCGACATCTCATTGGAGCTTCGCACACGTTGCCGAACAAGTAGGTCTTCTTTTCTTAGCAACTACGGTTAACTTGTCACCTTAATAAAAAAAAAAAGACTAAAAACTAAAAAAAACTAGAAAAACTTCTTGGGATCTCTTGGGGCAAGTGGATTAAAATTCATTTGTTTGATTGATTGTCTTCACTCCCACCACCCCAGGATTTCCCACCCTACTTCGTATAGCAAAAATTCGAGAATCTTGATTCTTGAATTTTTCACCATGTGAAGTATTCTTTGAGGAAAAAACAAAAAAGATTGATTGCACCCGTCTTTTCCCTCACTTATCTACAAATTTGGGATCACATTTTTGGTGGGGAGATTTGGAATTGAGTTGATTCGAACCCCACCATGACTTCTCAACTTGCCTAAGATTCGATCCCGAACATTTCAACACCAACAATTTTAGTTTCTTTATCTGTTAGTTGAGCTTTGTGTGGACATCTTTTTGGTGATTGGGAGCACTTGAATTGAAGTGCTTTGACTCCCTTTCACACTAATATAAAACTGACTCGTGCATCCACACATAGAAATCTCCCATTAGGGTAGCCCATTGCATTTTAGCATGCATTAACCAACTGATATTGAAGAAGTGTTTCTTGAGCTTAGAAAGAAAACTTATATTCTCACAAAAGCCCGGAGATTGGTTGAATTGGTAATTCAGCAAAATCCTAAAATTCATACTACTTAAGGCTGAACTCTAAAAACCATTCACCAATTAAAAACTTCAATTCGGGGAGATTTCCCCGTTGCATGCTTGTTTTACACACTCAGAAAATCAATCACTTGGGCATTACCTGTAAACAACGCCCTTCACATTCCAGAAGCACTTGATCCTAAGCCTCTAACTAAAACTGGTTGTAACTTGACCCTTACTAAGGATTGGTGGTCTAACTACCTGTGTGTAGCGGCTACGTGCTGATGAGAGTTCCTGCGTGCTATCGGGTGTCTAAGACTGGGGCAAACGGCCTTTCAATCTGGCCCGGTGGTTCCGCGGTGCTCGCATTCGGTTCCGTAGTTCATGATAGTAGGTAACTTAGATCTTTAGGTCTAAGGGCACACTATAGAGGTTAGGAATTTGATTGAATTGATTTGTAATGAAGTGTACCTTTGCGGCGTCATTTCTCTCATCTCTTTTCCCTTCTCATCTCCCTAATTCTTCCTGCGGTAGTGCATGTTTGGGAGGAGGTCACAAAACCCTGAACTGTTTGAATTGACTGATAAATTTAGAAAAAGAGCCAAATCCTCCTCCTCCTCCACAAACATGGCAAACACCTCTTCACCACTTCGTCATAATTCCAATTCTTCCAACACCAGGCTTATCCCGGGAAACCCTGTAAGACCTTCCTTACCGAGTGTCGCGCTAAGAGACTTGGTAAGTCATGTGGAAATGGCTTCTGTGAGCCAGTATTTCGACACAGAGGACCAAGCTTCTGTATGCTCGGACGCATATTTACATGCGGACACGTCTTCTGGCATAGAAGACGCTTGCGCCCTGGGGATGTAACGACCCGATTCCCGAATCCCCACGAGACATGAGAATCGGACCGATTCGACTAATCCCAAGACCCAGTCGTCCAACGAGAAAGTAACCAAAGGAGCAGTAAAATAAACCACATTCACTATGTATATAACTAGCAGTAACAAATTACAGTAGTAAGGAAAGGAAATACTATAGTATACACCACCACAACAGTAGAAAAATAAACATGTACATAACATGAAGCTTACATTAAAGAGAGTACAAGGAGTAACAGAAAATTACTCACTACAGCGGAAAGAAAAGTACAGCAGATACAATAGGTAACACTACTGGACCCTACTAGGGCCAGCGCCCTCTGCAGCCGCTGACTGTGGCTGCTCAACACCTGGTCCTGAAAAGGCAACAAGGGTGACACGTCAGCGAAACACTGAGTAGAGTGGCAACTAAAAGCTAAAAGAAGCAGGAGAGTGTACAGTAGCTGTTATATTTTTACTTTCCTCCCTTATATTTTCCATTTATTCACTGTTGGTTATTTCTCAGATCCTTCTCTTGATCTCGAATGTTCCTCGTAGGAACGATCTTGATTGCAGTCTTTCCCGAAAAGTAGAAGTAACACATGGTGCTCTCCTGGCCGGGAGAGTCCCCCGTGGTGGTCCTACTCTTAGTCAACCACCCCAAGGTCGCTGACAGACGTAACGGTGACTACGGCACGTGCGATAAACGCACGGGTAGCTACCCTGCAGTGGCACGCGGTCAGTCGTTTCCATTAAAGGGTGCACCCAAAGCACAGCACGGAACCAGTATAGGGCAGAGCCCTCTCAGTAATAGGGGCCCAGCCCCTCCACAGTAACCAAACAGGGGTCTTGGCCCTCCATAGTCCGCGCACTCTCGCCTGACTACCCTGGTTTGCCCAATGGTCTAACAAGTCGGTGTAGGTGAGCTAGCAGAACCCCGGGGCCCATGGGGTAGCTAGTGCTCTCCCTACACTAGTAGCTCTCCTCGGTACTGTGTACACGAGGGCCAAAAGTCGGTAAAAAGTGGCCAGACCTAACCCCGGGTCCCTGGGGTGGCTAGCTCCACTCTGCACTAAACAGGGGGACAGTCGCTCTCCTTGGTACTCCGTACTCAAGGGCCAGCTCACTTCCCAAATTCTATTCCATTCCCTTTCCAGGAGTTCTACTCCTAATTTCCCGTAGGGTTCAAGCTCTTTTAACTTAGCCAATTTAGGCTTCACCGTTCCAGCTTTATATTCATATAACCCATGGTCTCAATCGTATTTATTCATTCATAATAGGCAGCTGTTAACCAATTTATAGGCAGTTATCATTTCCTTTCTACTTTTCCAAGACTGCAATGTTTATATATTCACTAGTTTTCCAGTCCTAGGATTCATGCCATACCCTAGGATCTATCATTCAAGCTAGCTTTCCAGTCGTAGGATTCATGCAATACCCTAGGATCTATCATTCAATCTAATTCCTCAGTCCTAGGGTTCATGCAATGCCCTCGACTCTTTTAATTGTTTCATAATTGTACAAATTTTGTTAAATAAATTAAAGGGCCACTCTACCCTAGGAGTATTGGGGGAGTAATCGGCAATCCCGCGTGCCTCTGCAACCCCCTGAGTCGCAACAAAATGGGGTCCTAACACAAGGATCAACACAAGTAGTTTCTCAGATCAATATACAATTACTGTAAACAGGAGAGGAAATAAAGCTGGAAAGAACGCAACTCGAAACGCGGAAAACGGACTTCGAATGGGCCCTAAATGGGTCAAAAACGACGAATCTGTCCAAAATCAGACGTCTGGAAGCTCTTTCAGACGTCTTAAAAGGTTGATCATGCCGTACCTCAGTTTGCGCTGTCCTTCAGACGTCCAGAAGCCTGCTGGATCGTCTGGTCTTAGTTCCCAGACATCCGATTGTCACCTCGGACGTCTGGAGATCCCCTCCGTCTTCTGGTACTGTGGCCAGACGTTTGATCGTGTGGGATGGCGAGCCCTTGCACCCTCTCAAAGAAAACATGCGCACACACACACCCGATCTTATCACGAAGAGGTGCAGAAGAATGTAGCGGACGGTTGCATGGCCGTACATGCGTAAAAAGGAGAAGGTAGGAAAATTTTGTACCTGTTAAACGTCTGGACCATCCTCCAGATGTTTTCGACGTCGTCTAGACGTAAGTCCAGACGTCTGATTCTTGGAAATTTTCCTAGAATCAGGACTCGGTTCGCTCTCCGCCCGCAACACACGGCCGTGCCGCGCCGCGTCTGCCTGCTGCCCGAGATGCAGCTGCCCCTCTGCGACACCCTACGCCCGCTGGTCTCCCGCCGGTCGGCTCTAGCTGCCCCGGCAAGCTCGCACCCTCGCAGTAGAGCTTCTTCTTCCTCTCGCAACAACTCCCCCCTCCCACACGCTCGCAGCAGCCGTTGCTACCGCACTTGCTCACTCGCTCGCTCGCGCTCTCGCTGGCAGGGAGGAGAAGAGGAAGGCGGTGGAGTGAGGGTGAGGGAGAGGGTGATGCTGTTTAAAGGCAGTGCGGGGAGAGAGAGAAGAGAAGCAGTATCATCTGCAGGGAGGGAGAGAAAGAGCAGGACGAAGGCGGCGGATTCAGTCTGCACGCGCACGTGAGCAGACGCGAACCTGTACGCCGAAAAAATTTAATACCAAACGTCTGGCCAGATGTCTAGGCCACTTCCCAGAAGTCTTAAACTACGTCTGACGCCTATGTTCGTAACAATATAACAAACTCAAAGGAAGTTTCATCCCTGAAACTTGCGCTAACTAGGGTGCGGGAAAGAATAATATATATGCATAACAAGCTCAAAGAGGACCGAAGCCGATCTGAAAAGACGTACCCGTGAAAAGCTCCGGGTACCGCTCCCGCATCGCCGCCTCAGGCTCCCAGGTAGCCTCCTCGTACCGCTGGCTCGTCCACAAAACCTTCACTAGGGGTACTTGCTTTCGTCTCAGACTGCGGACGACCCTGTCAAGAATCTGCACTGGCCGCTCGGGGTAGGTTAGGTCATCGCTCACCTCGACGCTCTCGTGACTCAGGACGTAACTAGGATCGGCGACGTACTTCCTGAGGTTGGACACGTGGAACACATCGTGCACACCAGAAAGCTGAGGAGGGAGGGCAAGTCTGTAAGCAATGGGTCCAACCCACTCCAGGACCTCAAAGGGCCCCACGAATCTCCGTGTGAGCTTCCCTCTCACCCCAAACCGTTGTAGGCCCTTCATGGGCGAAACACGAAGGAAGACGTGGTCCCCAACCTCAAACTGCACCTCTCTGCATCTCCGATCTGCGTAGCTCTTCTGCCTGCTCCTGACAGTGCGGAGTTGCCTGTGGATCTGCTCGACTACCTCCTGACTCTACCGGATCAGCCTGGGGCCAACCTCCCACTTGGTCCCCACCTCAACCCAACTCAAGGGTGCCGTACATCTCCGTCCGTACAGAGCCTCATAGGGTGCCATGTCGATGCTCGAGTGATAAATGTTGTTGTATGCAAACTCCGCCAGGGGCAAGTGCTCTTCCCAAGAGCCCCACCAGTCCAGTACACAGGCACGCAAAAGGTCCTCAAGTGTCTGTATCGTGCGCTCAGACTGTCCGTTCGTCTGGGGGTGGTAAGCTGTACTGAATCTCAACTGCATCCCTAGGGCCCACAGAAACTCAGCCCAAAACTGGGACGTAAAGCGGGTATCCCTGTTGGATACGATCTCCTGCTAAACTCCGTGTAGACGTACCACGTCACGGATATACCTCTCTGCCAACTGTGCTGGTCCCAAAGTGACTCGGATCGGCAAGAATTGCGTCGTCTTCGTCAATCTATCAACGATTACCCAGACTGTGTCGTGTCCTCGCTGGGTAACAGGTAAGCCCACCACCAAGTCCATGGTGATGCTCTCCCACTTCCACTCTGGCACTGGAAGTGGCTGTAGTGGCCCTGCAGGCCTCTGACGCTTGACTTTCACCTGCTGGCACACTAAACACTACTGCATGAATTCACCCACATCCCGCTTCATCCCCCTCCACCAAAACTCGCGTCTCAAGTCATGGTACATCTTCGTGTTTCTGGGATGTATGGTGAATCTGGAATCGTGTGCCTCAGTCAGGAGCTCTCTCAACAGCTCCTCGTCTCTGGGAACGCACAAGTGTCACCTCAGGCGCAGCACCTGGTCTGTGAAAGAGAAGTCCCCCGGGTCTCCTGACAGTACTCTGTCGCGCAAGGACTGCAAGTACGGGTCAGCCATCTGTCCTGTTATGATGCGATCTATCAGCTTTGGCCTCGTTTGTCATGTCACAATCACTGCCCTACAGTGGCCCCGTAACTCTAGGGGTCGCCAACTGCCCATCTCCTCCAAAAGGCTCCAACTCTGCACCAGTAAACTGGCCAAGTGTGCTGGAGCCTTCCGACTCAAGGCGTCAGCCACCACATTGGCCTTTCCCGGGTGGTAGGAAATGCTGCAGTCATAGTCCTTCAGGAGCTCCAACCAATGTCTCTGTCTCATGTTGAGCTCCTTCTGATCAAAAAGGTATTTGAGGCTCTTGTGATATGTGAAAATCTCGAAGGTCTCACCGTACAGGTAGTGCCTCCAGGTCTTCAGTGAGAAGACAACAGCTGCCAGCTCCAGGTCGTGGGTAGGGTAGCTATGCTCATGGGGCTTCAGTTGCCGCGAAGTGTAAGCGACAACGTGACCCCTCTGCATGAGCACACCCCCTAACCCCTGCAAGGAGGCATCCGTGTACACAACGAACCCGCCACTACTGTCAGGGATGGTGAGCATGGGAGCCGAAGTCAGCCTCTCCTTCAGCTCTTGAAAACATGCCTCATAGGCGTCTGTCCAAGTGAAGGGCACGTCCTTCCGGGTCAACTGTGTCATAGGACGTGCAATCTGTGAAAAACCCCTGATGAACCATCTGTAGTAGCCTGCCAGTCCCAGGAAACTGCGAATCTCAGTAACCGTACGCGGTCTCTCCCACCTGAGCACTGCCTCGACCTTAGCTGGGTCCACCGCCAAGCCATCTCCAGAGATCACATGACCTAAGAAGGTCACCTCCCTCAACCAGAACTCGCACTTGCTGTATTTGGCATACAACCTACGTCGTCTCAATGTGTCCAGAACCATCCGCAAGTGCTGTCCGTGCTGCGTCTGATCTCGAGAATAGATGAGTACATCATCAATGAATACCACCACGAACTGGTCCAAGTACGGTCTAAATACCTGGTTCATCAGGTCCATGAAAGCAACAGGGGCATTGGTCAGCCCAAACGGCATGACCAAAAACTCGTAGTGTCCGTATCGGGTGCGAAAAGCTGTCTTGGAGACGTCTGCCTCTTTGATCTTCAACTGGTGGTATCCTGACCTCAAATCGATCTTGGAGAATACCGTGGCACCTTGCAGCTGGTCAAACAAGTCGTTGATCCTCGGCAGCGGATATCGGTTCTTGATGGTGACCCTATTCAGCTGTCGGTAGTCCACACAAAGGCATAGGGTACCATCCTTCTTCTTTACAAACAGTACCGGGGCCCCCCAGGGAGACGCATTGGGCCTCACAAGGTTTTCTCCAAAAGATCCTGCAACTGAGACTTGAGCTCTCGCAGCTCAAGTGGTGCCATCTTGTATGGTGCGGTGGAGATGGGGCTGGCCCCTGGTACTAGTGAGATCTCAAACTCGATCTCGCTCTTGGGCGGTAGTCTTAGCAACTCGTCTGGGAACACGTCGGGGTACTCTCTGACCACCGGGATACTCTGGAAGTCTGCCACAGGGCCGGGCTCTGCCACCGCACAAGCTAGGAAGCCCTCACACCCCTGGCTCAAAAGTCTCGCCGCCCGAAGTGCAGAAATGCACCTGAAGCCTTTGTCTACTGGCTGACCGTGGAACTCGAAAGAAGGCAACTCTGGTATGGAGAAGACGATCTTCCTCTCAAAGCAGTCCACCAAAGCGTGGTAAGCGGATAGCCAGTCCATCCCCAGAATTACGCCAAAGTCCTCCATCTGTATCATAATCAGGTCAGCGGGAAGGCTATGTCCCCCAATACTGACCTCACAACCTGTGTATACCTCCTCAGCTACAAACAGCTGACCACTCGGACCTCTAATCACGAATGGATCCTCTAACAACATATAATCCTGGCCCAAACTAACTGCGAAACTGACTGCGACAAACGAGTGTGTAGCGTCGGAATCGAAAAGCGTGTAATGAGATTGCCGGAAACTGAAACCATACCTGCCACCACCGATCCCAAAGCTCTGGCATCCCTGTGTGTCAGGGCGTTGATACATCCCTCAGCCCTAGGTACGGACGAAGCAGCCACGCTGTGCATCGGACGGGTAGCTGCTGGCTGGTACCCTCCTTGTGACTGCTGTCCTCCTCCTCGCGCTTGGGAACCGCGGCCTCCTGCTCGCCCTCCAGTGCTCGACGCGGGAAGTATCTGCTGACCTCCTGCCCTAGACGGGCAGTCCCTCCTAATGTGGCCCGGCTGGCCACACTGGTAACAGAGAAGAACCCAACTCCCGCCCTCAGTGGGTCCCTGCTATCGGCTGGGTGGGGGTCCGGTGCTGGCAACTGGCCCCTGTCGAGGGCCCCTAAAGGCCACTGATGGCCCTGCGAAACGTGATGGCTCTCCTGCGGACGCCACGTGTCTCCTCTCTCGCCGGCCCTGTGAAAAGTCTGGCTGGTAGGGCCTCTTCCGCCCACTGTTATTATCTCGTGTGGACGGGTTAGTCTCCTCGTAGGTCATAGCTGCCTCCACCACCCTCGAGGACGTAGGAAGCTTCAAGGGTTTGACATACCCCCGAATCGTAGGCTGGAGTCCCTCGGTGAACCTCCAAAAGCGCTCCTCCTCAGTGGCTACTGCTGTCGCGGCGAAGCGGGACAGCTCCAAGAAATGCGTGCGGTACGCGCTCACAATCATCGTCCCCTGGCGGAGAGTGTGGAACTCCCGCCTCCTCTGGTCCTGCCACGTCTGGGGAAAGTACTACTCATAGAAGAGGGTGACGAATCGGTCCCAGGTCGGCCCGTCCCTCTCCTGTCCCCTGACCGCCCTCCACCACCTGTGTGCCGCACTCTCCAGCTAGTACGTGGCAAAGGCCACGTGGCACTCCACCGGGGGGCGAAAGGTGTCGAAAACCTTCTCGATCTGCTCGAGCCAGTCCTCCACCTCGGTCGGGTCCTCATCCCCCTTGAAGGAGGGGGCTTCAGCTTTCGGAACTGCCCGAAAAGCTCGAAGTGACGCTGTAGTGGAGAAGCTGGTGCACCTCCGGGTAAAGGAGCCTCGTGCACAGAAGTGTTGGAGGAAGGTGGGGGCGGTGGCGGCCCATCCCCTCCCCCGCGTCCAGCGTCATGGCCATCACGTGGTCCCATAGAGGACTCCCCCTCAGCAGCCGCAGGGAGAGGCGCTCGGGGCGGTGGGTGGAGCTCCTCTCGCACTATATCCCGTATTAGTTGGGCGAGGTCCTGGGCCTGAATGCCTGGGAACAGTGGCTAGTCCACTGAGACGTCGACCGCAACACGCCCACCTCGCCGACCTCGTCCTCGGCTGCGCCCGCGGCCCGCCTCGCTAGTCCCGCGACAAGGCATCTCTTGCGAGGAGATGCGAAACAGAACGAAAACACGTCAATGTGAAACGATATCTAACGAAGAAGTCTAAGAGCTCATGTCAAAAGAAACGTTGTGGTGGCTACTCAAGTTACAGACATGTGAATTGGTTATTTTCCAGTCAATTGGTTCACTTCTCGGGACGACCTTACTCTGATACCATCTTGTAACAACCCGATTCCTGAATCCCTACAAGACACGAGAATCAGACCGATTCGACTAATCCCAAGACCCAGTCGTCCAACGAGAAAGTAACCAAAAGAGCAGTAAAATAAACAACATTTACCATGTATATAACTACCAGTAACAAAATACAGTAGTAAGGAAAGGAAATACTACAATATATACCACCACAATAGTAGAGAAATAAACATGTACATAACATGAAGCTTACATTAAAGAGAGTACAAGGAGTAACAGAAAACTACTCACTACAGCGGAAAGAAAAGTGCAGTAGATACTACAGGTAACACTACTGGACCCTACTAGGCCCAGCACCCTCTGCAGCCGCTGACTCTGGCTGCTCAACACCTGGTCCTGAAAAGGCAACAAGGGTGACACGTCAGCGAAACGCTGAGTAGAGTGGCAACTAAAAGCTAAAAGAAGCAACAGAGTGTACAGTAGCTGTTATATTTTTGCTTTCTTTCCTTATATTTTCCATTTATTCACTGTTGGTTATTTCTCAGGTCCTTCTCTTGATCTCGAATGTTCCTCGTAGGAATGATCTTGATTGCAGTCTTTCTCGAAAAGTAGAAGTAACATGTGGTGCTCTCCTAGCCGGGAGAGTCCCCCGTGGTGGTCCTACTCTCAGTCAACCACCCCAAGGTCGCTGATAGACGTAACAGTGACTACGGCATGCAGGATAAACGCACGGGTAGCTACCCCGCACTGGCACACGGTCAGTCGTTTCCGTTAACGGGTGCAACCAAAGCACAGTACGAAACCAGTATAGGGCAGAGCCCTCTCAGTAACAGGGGCCCAGCCCCTCCACAGTAACCAAACAGGGGTCTTGCCCCTCCACAGTCCGCGACCCTCGCCTGACTATCCTGGTTTGCCCAGTGGGCCTAACAAGTCGGTGTAGGTGAGCTAGCAGAACCCCTGGGCCCGTGGGGTAGCTAGGGCTCTCCGTACTCTAGTAGCTCTCCTCTGTACTGTGTACACGAGGGCCAAAAGTCAGTACAAAGTGGCCAGACCTAACCCTGGGTCCCTGGGGTGGCTAGCTCTACTCTGCATTAAATAGGGGGACAGTCGCTCTCCTTGGTACTCCGTACTAAAGGGCCAGCTCACTTCCCCAATTCTATTCCATTCCCTTTCCAGGAGTTCTACTCCTAATTTCCGGTAGGGTTCATGCTCTTTTAACTCAGCCAATTTAGATTTCACCGTTCCAGCTTTATATTCATATAACCCTTGTTCTCAATCGTATTTATTCATTCATAGCAGGCAACTGTTAACCAATTTACAGGCAGTTATCATTTCCATTCTACTTTTCCAAGACTGCAATGTTTATATATTCACTAGTTTTACAGTCCTAGGATTCATGCCGTACCCTAGGATCTATCATTCAAGCTAGTTTTCCAGTCCTAGGATTCATGCAATACCCTAGGATCTATCATTCAATCTAATTTCTCAGTCCTAGGGTTCATGCAATGCCCTAGACTCTTTTAATTGTTTCATAATTATACAAATTTTGTTAAATAAATTAAAGGGCCACTCTACCCTAGGAGTATTGGGGGCATAATCGGCAATCCCGCGTGCCTTCGCAACCCCCTGAGTTGCAATGGAACGGGGTCCTAACACAAGGATCAACACAAGTAGTTTCTCATATCAGTATACAATTACTGTAAACAGGTAGAGGAAATAAATCTGGAAAGAATGCAACTCGAAACGTGGAAAACGGACTCCGAACGGGCCCTAATCGGGTCAAAAACGACGAATCTATCCAAAATCTGACGTCTGGAACCTCTGCCAGACGTCTTAAAAGGTCGATCATGTCGTACCTCGGTCTGCGCAGTCCTTCAGACATCCAGAAGCCTGCTGGATCATCTGGTCTTAGTTCCCAGACGTCCGATTGTCATCCCGGACATCTGGAGATCCCCTCCGTCGTCTGGTACTGTGGCCAGACGTTTGATTCATGTGGGATGGCGAGCCCTCTCGCCCTCCTGAACAAAACCCGTGCACACACACACCCGCTCTTATCACGAAGAGGCGCAGAAGAACGTGGCGGACGGCTGCATGGTCGTGCATGCGTAAAAAGGAGAAGGGGGGAAAATATTGTACCTGTCAGACATCTGGACCGTCCTCCAAACGTCTTCGGCGTCGTCTGGACGTAAGTCTAGACGTTTGATTCTGGGAAATTTTCCCAGAATCAGGACCTGGTTCTCTCTCCGCCCGAGACGCACGGCCGCACCGCGCTGTGTCTGCCTGCTGCCCGAGCTGCAGCAGCCCCTCCGCGACACCCCACGCTCGCTGCTCCCCCGCCGGCCGGCTCTAGCTGCCCCGGCAAGCTCACACCCTTGCGGTCGAGATTGTTCTTCCTCTCACAAAAACTCCCCCCTCCCGCACGCTCGCAGCAGCCACTGTTGCCGCACTCGCTCACTCGCTCGCCGCGCTCTCGTTGGCAGGGAGAAGGAGAAGAGGTAGGCGGTGGTGTGAGGGTGAGGGAGAGGGCGATGCTATTTAAAGGCAGCGCGGGGAGAGAGAGAAGAGAAGCGGCGTCGTTTGCCGGGAGGGAGAGAAAGAGCAGGACGAAGGTGGCGGATTCAGTCTGCGCGCGCACGTGCGTAGACGCGAACCCGTACGCCAAAAAAATTTAATACCAGACGTCTGGGAAGGGTTCCAGATGTCTGGGCCACTTCCCAGACGTCTTAAACTACGTCTGACGTCCACGTTCGTAACAGGGGAACAACTCGTTCTCTGCCACTTATAACCCAGGGTGGCGTAATCATCTAAACTTCACATGGTCCAACAACCTGCAGCGCCAAAATCCCACGGGGGGACCAATGCAACCGTCTGCACTCGTCATCCCAAGGGCCCAGTCTAATCCTATGGCAAATCCGCCATCAGGCCCTTGCGTACCACAAACCAAACACGCAACAAGGCCTCTTGATAAATTGATGCGAATGATGATGGAAATATCAAAGCGCCATAAGGAGAACATGACCTCGCTTCACCACCATTTGGCGCAGCAGAATGCTGAGATCAGTCAACTACGCATGGCGACTCGATCTCAGGACACTCTTCCCGCCCAACCTGAAACTTCATACCCTGTGGTCTGCAACCTTAGGTACATCCTTCTCAGGGACAATTTCATCAAATTCTGCAAGCTCCGAGCATTCCACCGGGATTTCAGGCTAATCCCTCTGCAGCACCGCACTCTTATGTTGATTGCGATTGCATCAAGGATGACACGTTTGACGAGGACATGACCGTCAGTGAGTGTATCGGGCTAATTGGGACCAATTCAGACTGCTACGAATTACCTGATGACCGCCTGATCAACACATACTATGATGTTCCCCCATCCCTCCCTTATCCCGTACCTTCTCCTGGCCAAACTTCTGACGAGGTTTTCTCCGCTTCCCATACCTCGTGGTCGGAGTCATATCCAGGCTGCTCACCGTCGGTCCATATTCTTGAAGATCGGACAACCCTTTCTTTCTCGCCAAATTAAGCGAATTTGCAACTCCACCCTGGGACCTTGAGCCCATATACTTCTCACTGGGGCTATTCCTTTTTGGATACATCTATCCAAGAAGCCCCTCTTCTTGGCTAATCTGAGGGCCAACTCCTTCTTCTTGACTTCTCCGATCCTCCTGGGATACTCTCGTCCCATGAAATGCCAGACATTTCACCATCAACCATCACTTTTCACGCCTCTATCGCGATCACTTCACTTTTCTCTTCACCACCCACCAACCACCCACCCTACCACCCTGTTGTATACCCTGCACCTCAGCTTTCGTTACCCGATCTTTCGTCCTTTCTCTACCTTTCCCTGCATGCATATGAGGACATAGCATTGTTTAGCATGGGGGGTGGATAGGCATCCATAGGATCTGGGTATTTTATGGTATCATGCAGTTTCCACCTATTTATAAATATGCAAGAAAAAGAAAAAAAAATATAAATAAATGTGTTTAGTAATGATCTGAAAGCTGAAACAAAAAAATATAGTAAGTGTTTATGGATATTCAACCACTGTTTTGAAGACTTTCCAGGCCACAGAAGCTTGATTCGCTCAGGCTCGGCTTAATTCACTTGAGCATTGACAAGATAGATTGGAATCTTTCCTAACTAAGGATGTATTCTTGCACCTGAGACACCAATACAGGATTCGTTGGTTTGCTTTTACTTGAGAGCTTAACTAAACTTGGTTCACACTACACATATCAGAAAAGACCAGGTGAACATAAGATCCAACCCTAGTGTTCATTAGGGAAGGTGGAGTCCTTACCTGTGCGCGCAGGTAGACTTTTTATCGCAGGCTTTAGTCTTGTGTTTAGGAGCGATTGTTTCCACCAAAAAGAAACTCTCCCACCAAAAAGAAAAAAAATTATTCTCCTTCAAAAAATGTTGTAAGAGATATACTGACACGTGTTTAAAAAAAAAAAAAGTTGCAAATAAGTCAGTATATCTCACAAATGTCTGTAAAGTCTTCGCCCTACAAGAAGTTCTTCAGGGCAGATTACAAATACCTTGTTTTCCTTTGAGCCACAAAAATCAGAAAATGGGAGTTGAGTTTTTCATCATCTTCTTAAGGGTCAATCCGAAAACACGAGCTGAAACTGGGACCAACCTGTACTTAAAGATTCGTGAAACCCTGGGCTTGAGTCTTATTGTTCATCTGGTCAGTCTTGATCCTTCACTATGCACAAACCATAACCTCTTGAGCTCTCGAGTACGGCAAAAACCTCCTGGGTTCTGGAAATCGTACTTAAGGTTTAAATATCAAGAGTCCTGTTTAGTCGAGAGATGATCTTTGTCATGTGAGACTTAAGGTACTGGTAGTCTTCTCTACAATTGGTTCTCACAATATCCAACAATAAACACACCTATATCGTCTCAGAAGAAAATCTTCAGCTTAAGATCATTTCTAAATACTATTTTGCTAGGGACTAGCAAAAGATAGGCATGGGGGTATGATTGCACTGCAAAAATACGCCTACAATAGTGCCTTCTTGTGCTATTTCCTAGCATTACCTATGCATATTAGGATTCCGTAGTTGCATTTGTAAAAATACATGTATACATGCATCTAATTGAGAGGAGAGAAGATTGAAATAAGTGGCCTTGCATTTTACTTTTTTCCTCAAGTGCCTCTTTGCAAAATCCACCATCTCTATTTTTATTTCCACTTGATTTTTAATCTTTCCCGTGGCTGCATCTTCTTCGCGTGCCATGCTACAGCTGCCCTTCCTTGCAGCTGCCTCTCCCTGCCAGCCCTTCCTTGCGGCTGCCATTCCCTGCATGAGCCATGCATGGCCATGCCTTCTCTTCCTATAAAAGGCCACGGCTTCTCCTTCAGCAGCAAGCCTGGTCCCAGCCAAAAATCCCACAGGCAGCTCCATCTCCTGGCCACCACTGTCCTCTCCTCCAATCCCCTCCTACGCCGGCCCTCCTCTGAGGAGAAACCCGACGGGCAGGAGCTCTCACTGTGGTGCACACCACCATAGTGAGACCACCACCGCCCAGCTCTTCAAAGAGCCGGTGGGCGTGGTGGCTCTTTTCCATTTTTTTTTCTGACTCCAGCACCTTCTACCATTGGAGTAGCTTCAAGGTCTGAAGCTTGAAGCAGCAGCAGTAGCCCCTTCCGTGCGCGCCTGCAGGCGCCCCAGCCCTCCGTGCATGCCTGCAAGCCCTCTCCGCCTTCCACTTTCTCTACTCTATCGCGAGCTTTCCACACTCGCAACCGACCGTAGTCGGCCACCGCGCGTCACTACAGTGGCTGGCCAACCCTCACCACGCACCCCAGCAGCACCCGCGTCGCCCTCGCCCTCCACCACACGCAGCGGCACGCGCTCTGTCGCAACCCGCCGCCTGCAAGCCAGCAGCCGAAGCCACTCCGCCGCGCGCGCTAAGCCGGCCTCACTCACAGCACCGCCCACTGCCGGTTGCGCGACGTGGACGACCACTGTAGCCACTGTTCACGCGAGTCATCGCGACACTGTGGCTACAGTGGGGTGACTGGAAAGCTTCTCACTTTCCTGGTCACCCGGGGCTGGCTGGTACAATTAAAGGCGACAATGGAAGCATTGATCATTGAGTTTTCACTCATATTTTCAAATAATTGAAATGCTCCATTCTCGTCTTTATTCATAAAGTTCCCTCCGCAGGAAGCGTCTGCAATCTGCTTCAAAGTCTCATTTAGCCCATAGTAGAAAATCTGGGCTATATGCCACTTTGGCAGACCGTGGTGCGGACACTTCCTGAGGAGGTCATTATACCTCTCCCATGCCTCATGAAATTGTTCACCGTTTTGTTGCGTAAAAGAGGTGATAGCACGGTGAAGCGCATTGGTTCGCCTGATTGGGAAGAACTTCTTGAGAAACGCTGTTCGCATCTCTTCCCAAGAGTGAATGGTTCTCCCAGGGTGTGTAACCAGTGCGACACTTTATCCCACAATGAAAATGGGAACATTTTCATGAGGACTATAGGTAACCCGACATTTCTTGGTTTAACCATTTCAGCCAGTCGGGTTAGGTCTTCCAAGTGGAGAAAAGGATCTTCACTTGCAAGACCATGGAAGTGAAAATTTATTAGGCCAATTATTTTTGGTTTCAATTCAAAGTTGTCCTCGCCCATGGGGACCCGAATTTGTCCTATGGTCTCTGTAGCAGCGGGATTCTGATATGAGCTAAGAGACCTAAGCTCCTCCCATTTGGGAGGGTTCTGCATTTCCTCCAATGTTTCCCGAATGGCTTCCATTTTCTCATTATACATTTCCATTTGGGCTTGGAGGCGGGTTATGGGATCTAAGGCTCCACCACCTGGTGGGTTCCGAGGGTGGTTTCCTCCCTTGGGATTTAGGGGTGGGCGTGTAGCCATGTTTGTGGAGGAGGAGGATGATTCGGCTTCTTTTCTAAATTTATCAGGCAATTCAAACAGTTCAGGATTTTGTGACCTCCTCCCAAACATGCACTATCGCAGGAAGAATTGGGGAGATAATAAGGGAAAAGAGATGAGAGAAATGACGCTGCAAAGGTACACTTGATGACAAATCAATTCAATCAAATTCCTAACCTCTACAGTGTGCCCTTAGACCTAAAGATCTAAGTTACCTACTATCACGAACTACAGAATCGAATGCGAGCATCGCGGAACCACCGGGCCAGATTGAAAGGCTGTTTGCCCCAGTCTTAGACACCCGATAGCACGCGGGAACGCTCACCAGGATGTAGTCGCTACACGCAGGTAGTTAGACCTCCAATCCTTAATAAGGGTCAAGTTACTGCCAATTTTAGTTAGAGGCTTAGGGTCAAGTGCTTTGGGAATGTGAAGGGCATTGTTTACGGGTAATGCCCAAGTGATTGATTTTCAGAGTGTGTAAAACAAGCATGCAACGGGGAAATCTCCTTGAATTGAAGTTTTTAATTGGTGAATGGTTTTTAGAGTTCAGCTTTAAGTAGTATGAATTTTAGGATTTCTATGAATTACCAGTTCAACCAATCTCTAGGTTTTTAAGAGAATACAGGTTTTCTTATAAGCCCAACAAACCCTTCTTCAATATCAGTTGGTTAATGCATGCTAAAATACAATGGGCTACCCTAAATGGAGATTTCTATGTGTGGATGCACGAGTCAGTTTTATATTAGTGTGAAAGGGAGCCAAAACACTTCAATTCAAGTGCTCCCAATCACCAGAAAGATTTCCACACACAAGGCTCAACCAGAAGAAAATCAAATTGTTGGGGGTTGAGGTATTCGGGATCGAATCTTAGGCAAGTTGAAAAGTCATGGTGGGGTTGGAATTAACTCAATTCCAAGTCTCCCCACCAAAAATGTGATCCCGAATTTGTAGATAAGTGAGGCAAAGTGGAGTGCAATCAATCTTTTTGTGTTTGCCTCAAGGAATACTTCCCATGGTGAGAAATTCAAGAATCAAGATTCTTGGATTTTCGCTATGCGAAGTAAGGCGGAAAATCCTGGGGCAGTGGGAGTGAAAACAAACAATCAAACAAGTGAATTTTAATCCACTTGCCCCAAGAGATCCCATGAAGTTTTTCTAGTTTTTAGTTTTTTAGTTTTTTTTTATTAAGTTGACAAGTTAACCCTAGTTGCTAAGAAAAGAAGACCTACTTGTTTGGCAACGTGTGCGAAGCACCAATGCGGTGTCAGCATCTTCACGCTCTCGTTCCCACCTTGGATCTGCTCACGTCTTTGACTTTGTCTGCCTACCTTCTCCTTGCACCAGGTTCACCTGCACACCAAAAACAGAGACACCCATGAAGAGAGAAGAGAAGAGAAAAAAAATTACAGGAATGGAGTAAAAACTTACTTGAAGGCGCACTTCCCCGGCAACAGCGCCAGAAAAGGTGTGGTGTCGAGCCCGGATAGGTTGTTAATATGATGATTTTATCGTTGAAGTATGCATAGTGGTTAACCTAAATCGGACCTAACCATCTCTTTAAAAAATTTTTTTAACCTGGCCTACTTGATTTTATCTTGGTCACTTTTAGGCCTAGGGTCGAAGTCAGGGAAGTGGGGTACAAGTCAAGTTTCTACGCATTTTCTACAATGAATCTCTTCCATTCGTTTATTGTGTTTTTGGTATTTTTCTATTTAGATTTTTTTCTGGTAATCTTTGTCCTTGAGGCACACCCTCAAAATTAGGTTCTTGGCTTTGAGCCAAATCAGGGTTCCAAAATGGGTCTTGCTATTCACAAGACGGAGTACCTGCAAGTCAAGGATCATCTTTTCTCTTTTATATATATATTTTTTTATCTTTTTAAGGTTATGCTAGAGAAATAGAAATAAATACAGTATAGATATATATGTATATACTATATATGTATAGAGGGGTGGGGGTCGAGGCGGAGACGGAGTGTAGCACAGTTTCGAGTCGGTCGTCATCTAGAAAGATGCAACCAATAGGATGAAGTGCCATGTGTAAGGTGTAGGATGGATGGTGGAAGATGAATGCGAACACGCTTTTTGTACGCGTGTATCGGGGAATATCAGCAATTGGTGCAGATATTCCAGCGATACAGCGTATGGTAAATAATGTGAAAAAATATATATATATATATATGTATATAAATATATATATATATATATATGTATATAAATATATATATATATATATATGATTATAAATATATACGTATATATATGTAGTTATATATGTATATATGTATATGTATATATATATAGGTATGTAAATATATATATAAGTATATGTATAGATAGATATATGTATAGATCTATATATATATAGGTATGAGTATGTGTATATAACTATATAGATGTAAATAAATATGTATGTATATGTATATGGCAATATATGTATATATAGATATTTGTAGCTAGATATATATATATATGTATATATAGATGTATATATAAGTAGGTGTGCATATATGTGTATATATATATATATATATATATATATGTATGTATCTATACTTAGTTATATAGGTAATACTATATATATAGATATATGTATATTTATATATATATATGTATATAGATATATGTATATATGTAAGTATATATGTGTGTATATATATATATATGTTACGAACGTGGGCATCGGACGTGGTTTAAGACGTCTAGGAAGTGGCCCAGACGTCTGGAACCCTTCCCAAATGTCTGGTATTAAATTTTTTCGGCGTACGGGTTCGCGTCTGTGTGCGTGCGCGCGCAGACTGAATCTGTCTCCTTCGTCTTCGTCTTTCTCTCCCTCACTGCAGACGTGCCGCTTCTCTTCTCTCTCTCCCTGCGCTGCCTTTAAATACCATCGCCCTCTCCCTGACCCTCACTCCACCACCTTCCTCTTCTCCTTCTCCCAGCCAGTGAGAGCGCGAGCGAGCGAGTGAGTGACTGCGGCAGCTGCGGCTGCGGCGAGCGTGCGGGAAGGAGTGTTGCGAGAGGAAGGAAGAAGCTTGACCGCGAGAGTGCGAGCTTGCCGGGGCAGCTAGAGCCGACCAGCGGGGGAGCAGCAGGCATGGGGTGTCGCGGAGGGGCTGCTGCAGCTCAGGCAGCAGGCAGACACGGCGCGACGCAGCCGTGTGTCGCGGGCGGAGAGTGAACTGGGTCCTGATTCTGGGAAAATTTCCCAGAATCAGACGTCTGGACTTACGTCCAGACGATGCCGAAGATGTCTGGAGGACGGTCTAGACGTCTGACAGGTACAATAATTTCCTATCTTCTTTTTATGCGTGTACGGCCATGCAGCCGTCCGCCGCATTCTTCTGCGCCTCTTCGTAATGAGAGCGGGTGCGTATGTGCGCAGGTGTTGTTCGAGAGGGCGCGAGGGCTCGCCATCCCACACTGATCAGATGTCTGGCCACAGTGCCAGACGACGGAGAGGACCTCCAGATGTCCGGGGTGACAATCGGACGTCTGGAAACTAAGGCCAGACGATCCAGCAGGCTTCTGGACGTCTGAAGGGCTGTGCAGACAGAGGTACGACATGACCAACCTTTTAAGACATCTCTGATTTTGGACAGATTCGTCATTTTTGACCCGTTTAGGGCCCGTTTGGAGTCCATTTTTCGCATTTCAAGTTGTGTTCTTTCCAGATTTATTTTCTCTACCTGTTTACAGAAATTGTATATTATTCTGAGAAACTACTTGTGTTGATCCTTGTGTTAGGATCCCGTTCCGTTGCGACTCAGGGGGTTGCGGAGGCACGCGGGATTGTCGATTACGCCTCCAGTACTCCCAGTTTTGCGGGTAGAGTGGCCTTTAATTTATTTAACAAAATTTGTACAATTATGAAACAAATAAATAGAGTCTAGGGCTTTGCATGAACCCTAGGACTAAGGAATTAGATTGAATAGTAGATCCTAGGGTATTGCATAAATCCTAGGACTGGAAAACTAGATTGAATGACAGATCCTAGGGTATGGCATGAATCCTAGGACTGGAAAACTAGTGAATATATAAACATTGCAGTCTTGGAAAAGTAGAAAGGAAATGATAACTGCCTGTAAATTGGTTAACAGCTGCCTGTTATGAATGAATAAATATGATTGAGAACATGGGTTGTATGAACTTAAAGCTGGTACGGTGAAACCTAAATTGGCTGAGTTAAAAGAGCTTGAACCCTACGGGGAATTAGGAGTAGAACTCCTGGAAAAGAAATGGAATAGAATTGGGGAAGTTAGCTGATGAGAACCTCATCATGAGCCATAACTAGCTCATTTTGACCCAATACAAAGGATAAAAGCTCCTACATATCTCAAGGAAAAGCTTAACTCAGAGAATTCTGAGTTTGAGAAGAAAACAAGTCATAAGGGGTAAAAGTGCAATTTTACCAGTATAATCTGCATACAGGGTAATTCAGGGCCCAAACATAGGTCAAAACAGCTTAATAAGAATAAAAGTGGGATGAGATGATCTAGCAAGGGCTACAGCACTTCCAAGGAACCAAATGATAATCTGTAACCCTAAAACAACCCACTTCAATTCACAAGGTTCGAGGCAAAGTAAAAATAGAATAAACCCTCTAAAATTCATAGAAAAATAATCTCTGGGGTTTAGAACCATCAATTTGGCCTTTAGAACCCATTTTGACCTACATTGAGAACCATGCCCAATTAATAACTTAATTTGGGTTTTTGCGCAAATTGACCGGTCAAACAAGGTTTAATATGAAAATAAAATTCACCATCAGATTCCTTAGGTCCTAATTAGTCATGTATAAAAACTTGAGCCTAAGAAGAAACCTCCTTGACCGACTTCACACTTTGGTCCTCATATATTTACTCTTTGGCCCTCAACTTTTGAACCCTCGCATTTTGGCCCCTAACTCTCCTTCGTTCTTTGCAAACAGGTCCCTCCTGCAAAACCCTGCCAGCACCATGCTCCGGCGACCTTGCGCGGAGCATGGCGCCGCGCAGGGTGAGGTGGAGGACCTGGCAAGTGTACCGGGGGTGCCCTGCGTCGTCAGCCGTCGCAGGAGCACCCCCATGGTCATTGTAGCCCCCCATACCGGCCGTGCGAACGCACGGACGGTATGGGTTCGTATTCCGACCATTCTCCGGCGAGGGAGACACGTCGTCTCCCTCCGCCTTCCTCCCTGCTTCAACCCTATAAATACCCCCCGCCGCTCCACCGACGAAGGCAGCCTGGATCTGACGGAGAAAACCCCCAGCTTTCTTCTCTTCTTTCTCCGGCAGACGCTCACCAGCTCCGGCGACTTCCTCCCCCTCCACCTCTTCGCTCTGCCGCAATACCAGCAGCAGAGACTTCCTCCCCTGCTCTTCCCGCGCCACGCCGCACCCAGCTGGCGCCTCTCCAGCCCTCTGCTCGCCGCCGCCCCTCTCTCTGAGCATCATCTTCTCCGGCGACAGTCGATACGACTGTCGCCCTGTTCCTCCCCCTTCGTCCCTGCAGTTAAGTTAGACTTACTCCCCTTCTCCTCCTCTTTCTTTCCCCGCTTTCGATTTAGTCAATTAAGCCCTCTACCGACCCTGTTCACCCTCATCCTCTCCGCCTCCGACCACCCTCCGGCGAGCCGCTCCCATCACCTCAGCGACCCACACGGCTCGCCGACCACCGCAGAACCTCCGCCTCCTCACCCTGATCCTCTTCCGCCCCTCCACTTCCCACCAAACACCCTCTGCAGATCCACCGAACACACCCACTCCCTCGCTCACAGTTTGACCTAGGACGACCAGTTAGCTCCATCTCGCCCCCTGCAGACCCCCTGACCACCTTCGCCGTGCCACGGCGAAGGTCCCCCGCCTGTCTGATTTGGCCGAGAGGCTGTTCTTCTGTGACCAGGTGACTCGCCCGCCGTCGCCATTACTGCGCAGGCAGAGCTGCTTCACCTGCAGGTGCAGGCACGCCTTCGCCCAGGGTTGACTCCCAGGTTGCGCAGGGACTCTCCGCGAAACGTCCCTGGTTCACAGACGGGGCGAAGGCCGCGCGGGAAGCCACGATCGCCCACTGCTCCATCCGCGACGCGCGCTCAATTGGGGTGGGACATTTAGTCCCACCTCGGAACCTCTCGAAGGCGCGCGGACGCATAAAGGCAAAAACTGCCTTATGCTGTTTGCCTCAGTTACCACGGGGTGAGGTCCCTCTCACCCGACCCGACCCGACTCGGCCTCGTCCGTGACCACGCTCCGCGGACCTGGCCCGACCCGAGTAGACTGACCTGCACTCCTCGCCCACCACGCACGCCGGTGGGCCTGGACCCGGGCCTGACCCGAACCCGATTACCCGGTAGCGCTCTGGGAGAGCTTCCGAAGAGTGATTTCAGAGAGAGAGATACGCGGGGGAGGGGGGGTAGAGTAGGTTTTTGCCTCTTGACGAATAAACTCTGAAGTGTGCAGGCCAAAGAAGAAGAAGCAGACCCGCTGAAGAAGAAGGAGCTGCTGCACTGTAGCGAAGGCATTGTTAAGTCGTCTCAGCACCGGGGCAGACGACGGAAGGTCAGCAGCCAAAGAAGAAGAAGACCCGCTGAAGAAGAAGGAAGAGCAACGGCCATCGCGAAAGAAGAAAAAGAGAGGTCAAGGCAGGTGAAGACAAAGAAGAAGAAGGAATGAAGAGAAGCAAGAAGCAAGAAAAGAAGAAGACGATCTGACGAAAAAGAAAGAAAGGAAACAAGGAAGAACAGAAGAAGAAGAGCACGAGGGGAAAATCTGAAGAAAGCAGAAGAAAAAGAAGAAGAAGAAGAAGAAGAAGAAGAACAGGAAGAACCAAAGACAAAGAGGAAGAAAGAAGAAAAGAAGAAGAAGCCAAATTTTCATCTCTCTCTCTCTCTCTTTATTTTTGTAATAGAACTTGTATATCTCTAGAATACAACTTGCTCCCTGAGTTCGACCTCGGGAACTCTTTTATTTTTCCGAGTAAAAAATTTTATATGAAACGTTGGTAACAACCGGCTTTACTACAACGATATAACACAACCCGGTCAAACCCACGCTTATCATTAGCTGACCCTTGAGTACGGAGTACCAAGGAGAGAGACTGTCCCCCTGTTTAGTGCAGAGCGGAGCTAGCTGCCCTAGGGACCCGGGTTAGGTCTGGCCACTTTGTACCGACTTTTGGCCCTTGTGTACACAGTATCGAGGAGAGCTACTAGTGTAGGGAGAGCACTAGCTACCCCACGAGCCCCGGGGTTCTGCTAGCTCTCCTACATCGACTTGTTAGGCCCACTGGGCAAACCAGGGTAGTCTGGCGAGGGTGCACGGACTGTGGAGGGGAAAGACCCCTGTTTGGTTACTGTGGAGTGGCTGGACCCCTGTTACTGAGAGGGCTCTGCCCTATACTGGTTCCGTGCTATGCTTTGGGCGCACCCGTTAACGGAAACGACTGACCGCGTGCTAGTGCGGGGTAGCTACCCGTGCGTTTATCGCGTGTGCCGTAGTCACCGTTATGTCTGTCAGTGACCTTGGGGTGGTTGGTTGAGGGTCGGACCACCACGGGGGACTCTCCCGGCCAGGAGAGCACCACGTGTTACTTCTACTTTTCGAGAAAGACTGCAATCAAGATCGTTCCTACGAGGAACATTCGAGATCAAGGGAAGGATCTGAGAAATAACCAACAGTAAATAAATGGAAAATATAAGGAAAGAAAGTGAAAATATAACAGCTACTAGACACTCTACTACTTCTTTTAGCTTTTAGTTGCCACTCTACTCAGCGTTTCGCTGACGTGTCACCCTTGTTGCCTTTTCAGGACCAGGTGTTGAGCAGCCAGAGTCAGTGGCTGCAGAGGGCGCTGGGCCTAGTAGGGTCCAGTAGGGTTACCTGTAGTATGTTCTATACTTTTCTTTCCGCTGTAGTGAGTAGCTTTCGGTTACTCCTTGTACTCTCTTTAATGTAAGCTTCATGTTATGTACATGTTTATTTCTCTACTGTTGTGGTGGTGTATACTGTAGTATTTCCTTTTCTTACTGCTGTATTTTGTTACTGCTAGTTATATACATGGTGAATGTGGTTTATTTTACTGCTCTTTTGGTTACTTTCTCGTTGGATGACTGGGTCTTCGGATTAGTCAAGTCGGTCCGATTCTCGTGTCTCGTAGGGATTCGGGAACCGGGTCGTTACAATATATATATATATATTGTATGTATGTATGTATACTTATACATAAGTATATAGATACAACTATATGTATAAATATAAGTATATATATATATATGTATATATATATGTATATAAATATATGTATATATATATCAATATGTATATATTTATACGTATATAATAGTGTAGAGGCGTGTGTGTGTGGAAGTGTGAGTGTATGTGTGTGCAAGCGTTGGTGTAAAGAGAGAGTGAGAGAGTGTTGTGAGAGAGAGTGACAGAGAGAGAGGGAGAGAGAAGGCAGCTGCATGCTTCCTGCTGGAGTGAAGACGTGCGGTTAAGACGTTTGCAGTAGCGGGGTGCCGTCTGGTGCTTCAAGCTCGCGTGATGGCGTATATGCACGCAGACAAGTGCACGCTGGAGGGCGATGGGTGCGGAGAGAAGACCGTAGTGCTCGGTGCGAAGGGTGAAGAGTCTGGTGTGGGTTGGCAGACGCGGGCCCTGGGAGCGGGCGTTCGCAGACGCTGTGGCAGGCGATAGGCGGTAGCGGCACGTCGGGTGACTGGTAAAGTGAGAAACTCTCCGGTCATGCCACTGTAGCCACAGTGTCACGTAGACTCGCGTGAACAGTGGCTACAGTGTAAGGCCACGCCGCATGACTGGGAGTTGCAAGTGCTGTGAGTGCGGCCAGCTCGCGGTTGGCGCACGTGAGGAAGAGGGTCTGCGCAAGCCGGTTGCGGGCACGGAGAAGCTTGCGACAGAGCACGCGGAGAGGGAATTGGCGTGCGCGGGGGAGGGCGAGGGCGACGCGGGTGCTGCTGTGGTGCGCTGGGGTGCTTGGTCGGCCGTTGCAGTGACGCGCGGTGGCCGGTTGCAGGCGGAAGAGAGTGCGACAGAGCGAAGAAGCAGGAGGCAGAGAGGCCTACAGGCGCACGCGGAAGCGAGGGCATTGCTGCAGGCTTGCACGGAATGGGCTAGGGCTGCTGCTGCTGCCGAGCTTCAAGCTTCAGACCTTGAAGCTTGCGGCAATGGCTGAAGGTGCTGGAAACATAAAAAATGAGAGAGAGCCACCACGCCCACCGGCTCTTTGAAGAGCTGGGCGGTGGTGGTCTCACTGTGGTGGGTGTTCACCACAGTGAGGGCTCCTATCCGTCGGGTGTCTCCGAGGAGGGTCAGCGTGTGGCGGGAGAGGGAGGAGAGGATGGTGGCCTGGAAGAAGTGCTGGTTTTTTTTGTGTGGAAGGACCAGGCTGGCCTTTTAGAAGAAGATGCCCTCCTTTTATAGAAGAAGAAATCCATGCACAGCCATGCCCTGGCTGTGCATGGCTCATGCACGGCTCATGGCAGGGAGAGGTCTGTTGCGGCTGGCAGGGAGAGGGATGGAGAGAAGGGAATGGTGCGAGGAGAAGAAGTTGCTCCATGCAGCCGCAGGAAGCATTTCAAAATCAAGTGGAAAAAATAAATAGATGGTGGATTTTGCAAAGATGCACTTGAGGAAAAATGTAATCGCGAGGTCATTTTATTTCACTCTCCTCCCCTCTTAATTAAATGCATGCATGCGTGTCTTTTTACAATGCAACTATGGAGACCTAATATGCATTGGTAATGCTAGGAAATAGCACAAGACGACATAATTGCAGGCGTATTTTTGCGGTGCAATCAGTTAGGCATGCATTGCTTTTTTTATTGTATTTTTAATATGTTCCTTGGAGTGTTAGGGACAAACAGATTAACAGATCCCTAAAATCCTAGCACTCTTAAAGGCAACTGGTGAAGAGGAAGCTCAATCAGGCTAGGACTCATCTAATTCCAGCTCATCATGGTTGGATACCAGCTCCTTTGGACTAGGGTTAGCTCCATTCAGCTCCATTCAGCTCATCTTAGCTGAATGGTAGCTCTAAGCAGCTCAATCTAGCTCAAGCCAGCTCAGATCCAACTTAACTTGGTTGAGTCTAGCTCATCTTAGCTCCCATCAGTTCATGAGAGTTCTAGCTAGCTCAACTGAGTTGACAAAAATCTACCCTAGCTCTTCCCAACTCCACCCAACTCATGGTCCCTGAACTCCATGCTAGCTAAGCTACTACTTATCAACTAGTAGCTTATCTAGCTTTGGAGTTCTCATCAGAGGCAGTTCCAGCTCAACCTAGCTCCAACTAGGTTGAGGCCAGCTCAACTTAGCTCAACTACCCAAGCCTAGCTACCAGCATAAGAACTAGGTAGCTTAGCTTAGTAGTTGAGCTCCCCATGAAGCTACCTCAGTAGATTCAGCTCCAAGTACAACAGCCACTAGCTCCAGATTATCTTCTCCAACTCCTCCATGAAACCCTAGCTCCACCACCTCTACTCTACTAGCTAAGCTCCCAACTAGCTCCACCTCCATGGCCATCCACCCTTTCCCCTTAACCCTAACGAAACCCTAACCTAACCCACCTACTTTTGGCACCAACCCTCATCAACCACCACCCCATCACACCTCTTCATGTTGGCGCCAAAACCACCCACATACACCCCTTCAAAATGGTGTCAACCACCCCTTACTCTCCACCTTACACATGACCAACTAAGTTTATCTCCACCCTACACATAAACCCTTTCTAGAAGCCTTAGGTGGCACCAACCTTAACCACCTCTAACCAACCCTAAACCACCTCTAGTTGGTGCCAAAAACTCCTACCCACACCCCTTCATGTTGGCACCAACATCACCTTAAATCTCCACCAGTCCATCAACACCACAACCTATCCTAACCCTTCATTTAGTGGTGCCACCTAACCCTCTCCCTTAACCAACATAAAGTGGCACCAACTCTACTTAAACGCACACCAACCACCACCTCATACAACCCCTCACTTGGCGCCACCTTATATCCACCACCCATACACCAACCACCACCCTACACATGTCCTACACTCCCCTTAAGCCTACCACCATCAACCCTTAACCCTAGTCCCCACCTAGGGTTGGTGCCAAATTGCCATGCATCCCCTCATTTGGCACCACCCATTATCCACCCTAAGATCTCCTAACCACCCTCTACAAGCCACCCTAACCCGCCATTCACTAACTACCCTTAACCCCCTTTCACTCCTTTAAAAAGACTACAACCCACCACCATTAAAGTACCTTTGGTTGCATTATTTTCCATCTATACTCTACCTTATAGCCCACGACCAAGAGAGAAGGAGAAGAAGAAGATTAAGGGGACACATTGTCCCCTTGGTGCCTTCCCCTCTTCTCTTCTCTCTTGTGTCCACACTAGCCAAAGGAAGAAGCCAGGCAAGGAGGATCTTTGGAGGAGTTCTTGAGGGTGGTACATGCCCACCCTTGGAGGAGCTTTCGAGGTGGAAGCCATCGACTTGTGCAGGAGATAAGGCATGCCCCATCTAGGGCTTGCCAGGAGGAGGACATACCTTGAAGGAGCAATTCAAGGAGAAGGAGAAGGAGGAATCCTTTTCAACTACGGGAGCAGCCGCAATTGGATCAAGGACCCTTCCATCTTCATAATCGTCATCAGGAGGATATTGAGTCTTTATTTTTTTATTTTTTTTTATTTAGTAGAAGCATTCCTCTACTTGTAAAACAATATCTTCCTTTAGTAAAATTTTGCCTTCTTTAATTTTTATTGCATTTCTAGTTGCATCTTGTTACTTTTTCCTAGTGCGCACCCACTCTCTCTCTAATTACTCTAGGTCTTCACGTACCTAGAGTGAGCTTTGAAAGAGAACTTGCTTGTCACTTAGGTTTTAGTTTCAACAACTTAGGTGTTGTCGTCTTCTCACATTAATTTCGCAATCTCCCCTGTTGTTTCAAAAAACCCAAAAAAATTCTCACATTCCAAAAATACAAAAAGAAAGGTGATTTCCAATTTCAAGTAAGAGATTTATAATTGCAAAATTGCCTCCTTGGACGACCCTAGATACCCCACTACCTAGGTTTAAAAATTTAAAAGCGTTTGCGATTTTGCATGTTGCAACGATTTGAAACCTTAATTACAAATCATGCGTATTTTCGCAACACATGGCCGTTGACGAATATTCTGGTAGCCGACATCCCATTTGAATTCAATTCCTCGTGTCTCAACTATTTAGAGACTTTATGGAGCGTTGTTTCTAATTCCCCAATTCTCCAACCACCCAATTGGTCTCTCGATTTCGAGATGTTGTGCAATGCCTTTGATTTCACCATCGGAGCTATTCTAGGCCAATGTCGGGAGCGTCACCCTTTTGTAATTTACTATTCTAGCAAGACGCTGAATGAGGCTTAGCATAATTATGCTGTTACTGAGAAAGAACTGCTAGTAGTAGTATTTGGGTTGGAGAAATTTTGATCATATTTGCTTGGGTCCAAAGTGATAATTTTCACCGATCATTCTATCTGCCATTTGTTGGCAAAGAAGGATGCCAAACCTTGTCTTATCAGATGGATCCTTCTTTTGTTGGAATTTGATGTCGAAATTAATGACAAAGTCGGAGTGCATAATGTTATGGCAGATCACTTATCTCGATTAGACCCAACCCACATCCCTTATTTCCTACCTATTTTAGATCAATTCTCGGATGAGTCTCTTTTAGTGATTAATTCTCTCATGTTTCCCTGGTATGCAGATATCACAAATTATCTTATCGCAGGCAAGATTCCCATGAACCTATCCAAGGACCAGAAACTCAAATTCATTTCTGAGGCCAAATTTTATTTTTGGGATGACCCCGTGCTCTTCCACATTAGAGCCGATCAGATTATCATGAGGTGCATCCCCAACTCCAAAATTTCTAGTCTTTTATCTTTTTGACACAGTGAGGCCTATGGTGGTCATTTTTCGGGCCAAAAAATCGCTACGTAGATTTTGCAGTCTGGTTTATTCTGGCAACCTTTTTTAGAGATACACACGAATTTGCCATGCGTTGCAAGCGATGTCAGTTGATCAATTCTATGACTCAGAGAGACATGATGCCTCCCCAACCCATTTTGGTTGTAGAAGTGTTCAATGTGTGGGACATTGATTCTATGTGCCCTTTTCTGAACTCTCATGGCTCTGAGTACATACTTCTCGCTGTTGATTATGTCTCGAAGTGGGTTGAACCCATCTCGACGAGACGAGACAATTATAAGACCGTCATCTCTTTCGTACGGGAATTTATTTTCGTGAGATTCGATGTATCCCGCACTCTAATTAGCGATTGGGGTTGTCACTTCATCCAGGCTCATTTCAGGTCACTATTAAAGAAATACAGGGCACATCATCATATTGCCACCCCGTATCATCTGCAGATCAATGGGCAAGCTGAAGTGTCTAGCTGTCAAATCAAGCTAATTCTCCAGAAGATAGTTAGACTAGATAGGAAGGATTGGCCCAATAGATTGATTGATGTACTTTGGGCATATCAGACCACGTACAAGGCCCCATTCAGAATGTCACCATACTGTATGGTGTATGGAAAGGCCTATCACCTTCCTGTCGAGCTGGATGTTAGTCGCTTTGAATCAGATTTAAAATCGTCGTGTTGTAGTACCGTTTGAATCAGTGTGAAAAACAAATAAAATTTATACTCGAATGGAAGCCTGAGGTCGAACACGGGGAGCAAATAGGAATTCACATGCTAATCTCAAATAAAATGTAATTGAGCACAAGATTCAAGCCAAATAATATCAAGAAATGAATAATAATTACTCAAAAGTGATAATCAATGTAAAGCATGAGTTGAACAATAATTGTGCATGGCAAAACGAATCTTAAAGAAAAAACAATGATGATTTAGATCACTAATTATTCAATTTAAGCATATATGTATGAAGTTCAAATAATGCAAAAGTGCCATCAACCATTCAAACTTAGGTACTCAAATATATTAACAGTATCAACCAGGGCACTGTGCTTCTTCTTTAGCCTCCTCTTCTTTCTCTCCTTTTGCTTCTACTCTTGTTCTTCTGTGTGTGCTTCTTCTACCACTCTTCTTTTCTTCTACTCCTCTTCTCTTCTTTTGTGCCTTCTTCTCTTCCCTAGCTTCTCTGGCTTGCTCTCCTTCCTTCTCTTCTTTCTTTCTCTTCTATCCAGACCTTCTTCTTTTTCTCCTAAATGGCTAATTGTTAGTCGTTTCTCGAGAGAGCAAAACCCCCCTTCCTTGTGCTCTCTATCCTCTCTCTGGGTTTCCTTCTTCTTTCCCACCCTCCCACGGCCAAGTTCCGGGTGATCAGAAATTCTGGTAGAGCGCACCCAGGACTAGGCTCATCGGTAGTGGATGGTGAAAGAGGAGTGCGTGGGTTAGGTAGGTTGGATTAGCGCCAGACCCGCGAGGGATGGGTCACGATCGAGGCATGAGGGGCGTGTGGGGACCTCACCCCCTATGTTTAGTTAAGGCAATAAGCCCATGTGACAAAATCCTCTTATGTGCCTCTACGCATCTCTTCGCACCAGATGCGGGACTATCCCACTGCCTTCCTTCTTGTGTGAAGCTGCAGTTGTTGCTTCTTTCAATTAGGTAGCTGCAGGGGTTGGCGTCCCTAATCAAAGACCTGAGAAAGGTCTTGAGCTGGGTCTGTGGCACCTGAAGGGTGGACCTGGGCGTTTGTCGCCTGAAGCTTAAAGAATGAGGTCGGAGATGAGCAATGGTGGCAGAGCTTCGACGATAACTTGAAAAGAGTAACACAGGCTCAAAGGCTCCGATCAAACAGTCCAGGAGTATCGCTGGATGTTGGCGTATGTAGTGGTGGTTGTTTCGTGGAGTTTGGTGCACGGAGGTGGTCGGTCGGTGACGGAGTAGGTCGCGTGAAGGTGGGTTAATCGGTGGGCATTTTGGGTGGACAGTGGAGTGCGATAGGTTAGGGCCTTAGATGAGGGGAGTACGACGAAGGTTTTAGACCAGTTGGCGAGCGGTTTGAGTGTGTGAGGTGAGCGGAAACCCTCTCTTGTGATGTCGCTGGACGTGGAGCGAAGGCGATTTGCGATGGTGTTGAGGGTTGTTTTTGGGATTTTCGAAGAGGAAACTAAACTAGGGACCTAAAGATGCTAAACTAGCTCTAATCTAATGGACGAAAGGGGGGAACAACACCGGTGTTGGTAGGCCGACGCCAGGGAAGAAAACACTCCGATAGAGGGGGACAGCAACGACGATGAAGAGAGGGCGACGGTGGCTGGTATTTGATAGAAGCCGTTTTCGTGCATTTGAAAGTTGTCAAAAATAGTAGTATAGTCGCGCAAAAACGTTCGTCAAAGAATGATTTTGTAAAAATAACGAGACTTTGAGTCCCGGTCGTTTGTCTCTGGGAGGCGTTTGTTTAATTCTGAAATTGATCTTTTATCGCTCTACTTTATTTAAAATCGCATGCCGGTTTCCAATCTTTGGATTAAGATTTCGCCACTTCTATTATGAATTCTGATTATGTGCACGTGCATTAAATAGATAACAAAGGTAAAAGTGTGAGTTTCGGTGCTCATAATTCTAGTTACATGGTGGCTATTTACAGAAAATGTATCTATAGTTAGATCTATATTTTCCGGAACTGACATGCTTGTTGCAAAATATATATAGGTGAAAAATAGGCAACTTGAATCACATAGAAAAGATGGCAACCAATAAGCTCATGGTGATTTCAAACATAGAGATATGTATAAAAATATATCTTTTATTCATTCATTCAGAGAAGTGTTTGAACATGGAATGTAGAGGAAAGCTTGTATAGGAATGCTTGAAAATGCAAATCTAGCTAACAGAAAATGATCGCATACAGGAATCTATGGGGGGATTTTGCATGCATCATTGGGAAAGAATAAGGGCTAAACTACTAAGCAGTAAATATAAGAAGTAAAACTACGGAGAGCTAAGTTACTAATCTAGCAGAAGGGAAGGGCATTCGTAGGTGGGCTCCAATGGCCTTTGAGTGGCTGAGAGAAGGAGGGGCGGCCAATGGAGCTTAGTGAGGCGTTCCTTACCTCAACTCAATAATTAAGTTAATTTTACTTAATTAAGAGTAGAGAAAAGTCACTTAGGTTAACTCGAAGTTGTGTCGATTAGTAGTATGGGTCGAATTAACCTAACTTTTTAGAAAATTTTTGCTGGTTGAGTCTAGTTCGTTCGCTGGGAGGTATAATTTACTCTAAATTCACTAGTTATCTTTTATTTTCTTTATAAGTTTAGGAGGTTTATTTAAGTTAATTATGAAAGCATGAATTTTGCCAAATGATTTAAACTATAAGGAATATACAAAATTCCATATGAAACACATTTACTCAAATGATCTATTTTATTAGCAAGTAAACATGTTAGTTTTCTATTTTATTTCAAAGGAATTAAGGCAAGTAAGAATTTTTGTAATTACAACATGCTTTATTACAATAATTAAGAACAAAAGAAATTAAAATGTAACAAGAAAATTAACTTCTTCAGCCTTTATCTTTTCTCTTCTCTCTCTCTTTCTTTTTCTTCTTCATTTCCTTTTATTCTATTCTTTATTTTTTCTTTCTTTTATTACTCTCTTATTTTCTCGAACTCTTTTTCTTTCCTCTCTTCTTTTGCTCCTGCCTTCTTCTTTTCCCTTAGTCTTCTTCCTAGTATTCGTGCCTGTTCCTTCTCTTTCTTTCCTTTAACCTTAGCCTTCAGCTTTCTTTCTTTACTTTAGTGATTTCAACACTTGGCCTTCAGCTTTCTTTCTTCTCTGCTTCTTAGCTTTCCATTTAAACCTTCAGCTAAATCGGGTTTATTTGCTCTTTAGCCAAAAATTATTTTTTATTTTGCAGCGAGGTCCTTTCGAGGATACACAGCACCGTGAGATCAGGGTGGGAGTAGACCCTACTCGATCCTCGCCTTATTTGATTACGGTTTATTTCTCATGAGCCAAACCGACCCTCTCTTGAACCGAACCAATTCAACCGCCTCCCAGGCCTTGCCCTCCTAGGGCCAACATCGCACACGCCCACTCGGGCGCACACCCGCAGGCACACACATGCTCGTACACACACACACATATGCTCAGAATGATCAGGGTTCAGATTCGAGCCGAGCACTTGACGACTGGTAAGCCCAGTGCACAAAAACGTTTTATACTAAGGCACCCGCTCAAAAACTACTGATGTGGGACTTTGTTTCCCCCCTCCAGACCCAACTTCAATAGAGGATTTCTCCCTACTCAAAGCTCCAAATCAAGCGATTCAAAGCTTGATGGAAAGCTCTAAGGTAGCTCTACAAGGTTGTGTAATCAATTTTAGGTTAAGGGAATGTTTTCCTCTTCGATTTGAAGAGTGAATCTAGGTGGTTCCTACAGGTTTAAATTGCCTGGAAATGGAACAAGGCTTCACAGAGTCCATAGACGGGACTTAAGCTCTTAGCTAAGGCTCTGAATGGTTATACATATGATTCCGCAGCTGCTGGTATAGGTTTTGAGCTCTCAAAGCTTTAGAAACAGCAGAGAAGCTTGAAAATAGGTGTAATAAACATAGAAGAATATTCTTAATCGATTGGAATAAACTCTAAGGGATATAACAAGCTCATCTGGGTAGAATTCAACTTCAAATCTCATCAGAAAAGCACTACTATCAGTTTGGGTTCAAAAATAACCCAAACTGACAGTTAATCAAATTCTACGAAAAAGTTCATCAGAGCTCATCCAAAACTCTTCTAAACCTTTCACAATCATCTTAGAAGCAATTTGAATCTATCAATTCATCTGATTGAATCCGGAATCCAAGGATTAGACTCAAGTTTGACTGTAAAGCCTCGAATTTTGACTTTCTAAGTTTAACCTTTTGAAATGAAATTAAAGCCTAAAATAGAATCCTCTCAACCTTAGAAACATGTTCAGACCCTAAGATTGATGTCTCAATTAGAGTTCCTAGGGTTTCAGGTTCTTTGCCTGAGCTTCTAATGTGGTCTGTTCATCAGAAGGATTGGAAGATTTCTACACTAATCTGAAGACTTAGATAGCTTCAGTGCACTGCACTGAAGCGTGCACTGAAGCTTCTAGACCTGTGAAATGTGATTCTTAAGCTTCTGTATAGGCTTCTCCAACTCTGCTGGAGTTGGAGAAGAAGAAGGTCCATCTACAACTTCAGATGTTTTTTTTCTGAATCAGTGAGGAAAGCTATCGTGAAACGATATCAATCTGGAGGGCAATATATTTCAAATCAAACAAAACATTACAAAATAGATCCCCAACTATGTATGAGGGACCTGCACTCATTTACAATTTTCTCACATCTAATCGGTCTCTCCTGAAAAAGTTTTTCATTTCGCACCCTCCACACACACCACAATGTGGCAGCCATACACTTGTACGGTCGTCCAGGAGTGTCGAACCTCTGCCAAAGGGAGTCCCAGGTAGGTAGAGGTTCCTGGAAAATCTTCCTCCAAAGCTTGTCTGTGACCAGGCATGAAGAAAAAATATGAGATGCACTGTCAGTGTGTAATCCACAGAGATTACAGGCATTCAACGTAGTCCCCATTCTTCTGTGTCTAAGATCACTAGTGATCAAGCCTTCTCGCCTACATAGCCACAAGAAAATTTGAACCTTCAAAGGGATCTTCAATAGCCATATTTTCTTGTCAATTAGATCACTCTCCATATCTGTGTTTGATCTGATGATCCTCTCGTAGGCCTGCTGCACTGAGAAGATCCCATTCCAGCCATAAGTATCAGCCGCATTCTGCCTAGGATGTATCTGCTGCAATGCAGCCAACATATTCTGCCTGTCCTCTATTGAGGGAAATCGTAGATTGCGTTTTTGATAGAAAAGGAATGCATCGTAGTATAGTCGCGAAGTACGATCCAACAAAGATATTGTTCTATAAAAATATCTTGTTATAACTAGGATCACATGCGCATGCGTCAAGTAAATCATGAAAGTGAACGTGTGAGTTTCTGTGCGCATGATTCTAGTGAGGTGGTGACTAGTTATGGAGAAAGCATCTATTGTCAGATTTTCAATATCCTCAGGAAACGACATGCTGGTGCGTAATATATAGACAGTTAAAGAATAGGCACTTAAATCACGCAAATATGATAATTACTAAGCTCGTGGTGATTTCAAACACATAGAGAGACATATATATATAAATGCAATTTCATTCATAATTGGAGAGTTGTTGCACAGAGAAATCTAGAGGAAAGCTTATACATAAATGCTTAAAAATTAAACCTAGCTACCAGAAAACGATTGCATACAAGAATCGATGGGGGGATTTCACATGCATCATTGGGGGAGAAGTAAGACTACACTACTAAGCAGTAAATAAAAGCAGTAAATATACGAAGAGCTAAGCTACTAATCTAGCAGAAGGAAGGGCATTCGGAGGTGGTCTCTGATGGCCTTTGAGTGGCTGAGAGAAGGAGGGGCGGCCAATGGAGCTTAGGTCGGCGCTTGGAGAGAGGTTGGGGAGCTGATCCAGCTTCTTGGCGTGGAGATGGTGGCCTCCATGGTGGTGCTCTACTCGTGGAGGTGGAGTGGAAGTGGAAGTGGCTAGCCTAAGTGGAATGAATGCCAAGGAAGTGAATGGGGGTGCATGGCCACCTAAGGGGTCTTCTTATAGACCCAATGGCTTCTCTCTAGAGAGGTGTAGAACTCTCTAGAGAGAGTCCAAGAGTGGCTAGCCACATGTGGGTGGAGATGGTCTTTGAGATCCAAGAATTATGGATCTCAATTTGAATTCCTCTTGGTTGCTAAATTTGGCAACCAAGAGGTGGAGCCATCTCAAGAGCTCTCTAGAGAATTCTAGAGAAGTGTGTGTGCATGAATGGGTGTATGTGTGTGTGTGTGGTCGTGCTCTATGTGGCTAGGTGGCTTAGGTTAGGTCTTAAGGGATTCGGGTAGGTGTAGGTCTTGAATTAGGGTTACAAACCCTAATTGCTAAGGGGAAGTTGCAATTAAACTTAACTTAAGTTTAATTGAATGAGTGTGAACCTAGGTCAATTGGACTCTCACCAAGTCCAATTAAACTTGTGTGGGTTGAGATCTAAGCTCAATTGGACTCAATGAGTCCAATTGACTTAGGTGAAGGTAATTGACTTGATTTAAGTCAATTGGGTTTGGTGAGGACCTAATTAGGTCCTTAGGTAGGTCTAGAGGTGATGTATTAGGGTTAGGACACCTTAATTTAGGTTCCTATGGGGTTGGGATTAGGTCTAGGGAGTTAGAGATCCAAGATCAAGACTTAAATCTCAAAACAGGGACTAGAGACCAGTATTAGACATCCAAAAATAGGATCAGATGACTTATACTAAAAAATCAGAAGTCCAGGCTTCAGTTCTGGATGTTTAATTTGAGTCAGGGGGAAATCGGGGTTCTATTTTGGGTACTCTGTAGAAATTGGACATCTGACAAAGTGTCTGGACGTCCAATAACACTACAGAAGTGGGTTTAAGGTGTGCGGGAGATGGCTAAGTGTCCTGGACATCCTATTACTTATCTGGATGTCCAGATAAGGGCTGGAACTAGGGTTTTAAGGCTTCTTGGGGCATTGTGACCTAATCTAAGGGTGGCTAAGGCTTGGGGAAGTCTCTAGGCTATCCTAGGGCTAGGATGGACCTAAGCTCTTCACATTTTACTGCTTTATTCCTACTTAATAGAATAGCAAACTTTTAACCCCCTTACATTATTGTTCCTATATCTAAACTAAGCCTTCTACTCTAGCTCTGCTACAACTCCCGTTATTTCAGATACAGCTTCAGATCTTACTTCAGATCTGCTTATTGCCTGCAATCAACATAATGCACTTAATCAGCACATTATAACATTATTTCATACGCAGCTAAAGAAGGGAAATAAGGACGTAGATAATGCATATGTATGCATGAATAACCCTAACTTATGCTAAGTTCTAGCTTAATCTAGGTCAATTAAGACCTATGATTGTTGCGCAATCATACCCCTGTGCTTAAATCTTGCTAGTCCCTAGCAAATGCAAAACTAAATTATTTACAGCAAGGGTCCCTAAGGGCCTGATTATTTTATCAAGTGTATGCGTAGAGATTTTTCTCCTTTTTTTTTCATCCTATGCTCTAGAAATCTAGACAGTCGTGAAAGTGCAGCTATGTAGCTTTTGCAACGGATTCGAGTGAAAACTAATACACCTCTAAAGCCTGTACTTGACCCCTAGTGAAAGTTCTAGCGGGATAGGCAGACTTCTTCCCTCGGGGTATTCAAGATATTCTATGAATTTCACCCTGGCTTTAGGCTTAGGTAGAGAATCTCTGAGGAAAAGGATTATATATTTGGTGGCTCATTCTCACTTGGTGCTACATAGAGACTAGTACTACATAATCTAGATTCCCAGATTACTAAATAACTCAACTCAGAGAAGGGCGAGAAAAACTATGCTCCCTTTTGATTCCTTTGTATTCATTCTGTCTCTCTTTTTCTTTTTCTTTTCTTTCTTTTTCTTAGAGCTCACAACCTCATCAGATCCACATATATGATCTGTATTTGGTAGTCTCACTAGGCATTAACACTTTAATTGAGTTCTCATAACCCTAACACTAAGTCGGAATTCCTCAGCCAGTATTCAGGCAGTCAGAAACACAAGAAAAATAGGTTAAGGCCATATTTGGTGGATCTCAATTTTATTTAGTGGTACTACCTCAATGAAATAAACACTAAATATTCATTCTTTTTCTTTACTTTTTTCTTCTTTTTCTATTTTTTTTCTTTTTTTTCTCTTTTTTTTATCTTTTTCAACATCACACAACTAGCATACATCCGTGAACTTTATTGAGGAGGCATTATTAGGGATTGGTGGTACTCAAGAGATGTTGGGTGGCTTATTTGGTGGAAGTGCCTACTCATGGCAATGAGAAAGATGGATAGGATGGTGTATTTCCGACCTTGACATCAATACCCTCCTTCAGCCGAGGATTCCGTAAAGAATGGTCGTAACCATCCACCTTAGCCCTAGTTTTATGAAAACTTGCTCTCCGCATATTTGCCTTATTCGGTGGCTCTCATAATTTCGCACAAAAATGTATACGTAGGAACCGAGGGTGGAAACTATGCATAATCTCTGAGTATCATTGACGAGCGTGGAAATCGCGTATTTTGAAATCGTTGGAAATCGTAGTATGGTCGCAAAAACCACTCGTCAAAGATATTTGTGATAACGAAACTCTCATAGATCTTTATTCATTTTAGAACTTGAGTCCTGGTCGTTCGTCTCTGGGAGGCGTGAAAACGAATCGAGATTTGGATCGGCTTTTATAACCTAAAACTAACCTAAGCTATTATTTTTGTCTTTTTGTGTTTTTGATTTTTTTTATTTCAAAAAGCTAATTGAAACCTAGATCTAGATAAACTAGCAAAAACCTAAGTGACTATGTGCATCTACATGAGGCCATGGTGGCCGTGCATGGTGTGAACAAACCAAAGTGTCATATAGGCAAGTAAACATGAGGACAATCAATCACAGAAACATCATGAAATTATTTATGCATAAAAAATTATCACACATCATCTAGACTAGAAAGCATATAAATAGAAGAAAATCCCTCACGCCGGAAAGTTGCCACTAGGGCCATCGGCCATGTTTGAGGGTGTAGGCTAGACCTTGGGTATGCAAACCCGTCTACACGCCTACCAAAAGAGATGGCCGGCCACAAGAGGCTATGGGTGAGACTTCATGGCCGTCCAAGAAGAAGAAGAAGATGGGGGCTAGTGCACCCAAGTGGAGAGAGGAGGGTGTTGCTCCCTTTCTCTACCAATGGCCGTCCTTGAAGCTTTGGAGAGAAGCTTCTCTAGCTAGCCGTCCATGGAGCCTTGGAGGAGGATGAGGAGGATGGCCTTTGAGGTTTTGGAGGGTGGAAGCAAGTTTAGAGTGGAGAGTATGGATGGGAGAGTGTATGGAGATTCTCCAATTTCTTAGCTCTCTCTTTGCCCTTATGGAAGGCTCCATTTGGTTGCCACGTTTGGTGGCTCCAAAAATAGCAAATGCCACAATTTTTGGATCTAGGTTTGACACAAGTTTTTAGGGTTTCCAAGAGAGTGTGCATGGGTTTGGTGGGAGTAAAATGGGAAGGTGTGCGTGTGTGTGTGGGTGTGTGTTTTTCGTAGGGCTAGGTTGTGGGTTTTGGTAGGATTAGGTGCTAAATAGGTTAGGTCAATCTAGATTAAGTGGGTGTGGACCTAATTAGGCTTAGGAAAGTCTAATTAGATGTGTGCATGTGATTAGGCTAGGGTAACCCTAATAGGTATGAGTTAATTAGATCCTGGGTGGATCTAATTGGGCTCGGGTGCACCCAATCAACTGTAGATGCACCCAATTAGGTATGGGATGGTTCAATTGGGTTAGGGATAGGACAAGTAGGGCTATGGATAATGGACTAGGCTTAGGAGGTCTCTACTTAGGTTTCCTAGGGTGTCCGGTGGGGTTTGTAGGCCAAAATAGGCAAGCTAGGGCTTCCAACACCCAAAATCAGGAACCAAACAGCAGTGTCAGACATCCAGGATAGTGGTCAGACGTCTTATACTACAAAATTGGATGTCTGGACACCAAATTAGACCTCCAATTCTGTGTCGGTATGAGTTTTGGCTTCCTGGATTGTTATTCTGCAGAAATCAGATGTCCATCCAAATGTCTGGACGTCTTAAAAGGTGCTGGAGAGTGGGTTTTGTGTTTTCTAAGGTTGGTTTTGGTTCCTAAGTGTTTGGGAGAGGATATCTCATCTCATTCTAAATAGACTGATGCAATGCATGATATGCAAGATATGAGTGCAATATCCACAATTTAAGATAGGTTCAGACATTATTTAGGTTGATTAGGACCTATGATTGCTGTGCAATCATACCCCCATGCCTAAACTTTGTTAGACCTTAGCAAATGCAAGACTAAATTATTCACATAAGGGTCCCTAAGGGACTGGTTATTTTATCAAGTGTTTGCATAGAGTTTTTTTTCCTTTTTGTTTTCATCCTATGCTCTAGAAATCCAGACAATCGTGAAGGTCCAGCTATGTAGCTTTTGCAATGGATTCGAGTGAAAACTAATACACCTCTAAAGCCTGTACTTGACCCCTAATAAAAATTCTAGCGGGATAGGCGGATTTCTTCCCTTGGGGTATTCAAGATATTCTATGAATTTCACCCTGGCTTTGGGCTTAGGTAGAGAATCTTTGCGGGAAAGGATTATATATTTGGTGGCTCATTCTCACTTGGTGCTACATAGAGACTAGTACTACAGAATCTAGATTCCCAGATTACTAAGTAACTGAACTCAGAGAAAGACGAGAAAAACTATGCTCCCTTTTGATTCCTTTGTATTCATTCTCTCTTTTTCTTTTTCTTTTCTTTTCTTTTCTTTCTTCTTCTTAGAGCTCACAATCTCACCAAATTCACACATATGATCTGTATTTGGTGGTCTCACTTGGCATTAACACTTTAATTGAGTTCTCATAACCCTAACACTAAGTCAGAATTCCTCAGACAGTATTCGGGTGGTCAGAAACGCGGAAAAATAGGTTAAGGCCTTATTTGGTGGGTCTCAAATTTGTTTGGTTGATTGCCTCAATGCAAATGAAATAAATACTAAATATTCACAAACTCTTTTTCTCCTTCCAAATTTTTTTTTCTTCTTTTTGTAAGTTTTTTTTTTCAATTTTTCTTTCTTTTCATCATTCTTTTTCTTATTCTTTTTCTCTTTTTTTTCTTTATTTTTTTTTTTCAGCATAACACAACTGGCATAAATCCATGAACTTTATTGAGGAGGCATTATTAGGGATTGGTGGTACTTAAGAGACATTGGGTGGCTTATTTGGTGGAAGTGCCTACTCACGACACCGGGAGAGATGGATAGGATGGTGCATTTCTGACCTTGACATCAATACCCTCCTTCAGCCGAGGATTCCGTAAAGAATGGTTGTAACCATTCACCTTAGCTCTAGTTTTATGAAAACTCACTCTCCGCGTATTTGCCTTATTCGGTGGCTCTCAATATTTCACACAAAAATGTTTACACTGGAACCGAGAGCGAAAACTATGCCTAATCTCTAAGTATCATCTCCTAATTATCTTGGATTCCAGATTCCTTGCACTAATCTTAGAGCACCAGTACACTCTACTCTCATCTCACACTTTTTGGTGGATTTTTGGAGGAAAATCTCCCTGACTCCCAAAACATTGTCCAAGGGTTCAGGAGAAGAAGCACTGCTTCTTCTCGACAAACTAAAGACGTTTATCAGCCTTCACCGTGAATCCATTGCAAATTCTACGTGTGTGAAAATTTGTACTGGATTCCAGATTACAGGAATCAACTAAAGGATAAAATCCCTAATTCATTCTCTTAAAAAAATAATCTTATTCATGAATGCAATATCTATATATGCTATAAACATGTAACCTCATATAATTTGTACTTTGTGAATTTCCCGTATCGGGTTACAATCAGCTTGACCCTAAATTTAGAATAAAAGGTGGGCGGGTGAGTCGGAAGTGGCTGTTGCGAACGGTTTCTAGCTCCAATGAGAGCATTGGAGGTGGAGTCGGTTGTTCTTTTATTTAAGGTCCTAAAGTACATTTTGCATGCAGCTCCGAGGTTTTCCTAAGTGTTGGCAAAAAATTTTTTTTTTTTCAATTTTTCTGTATCTACCCCCCCATGCCTAAGTTCTTGCATGTCCTCATGCATGAATGTAAAAGAAAATAAATGCTGTAGGGAGAGAATGGATAGAAATCACCTGTAATTGCTCCTGAAATTATATTCAGCACCAGCCAACCTATTAACATGTAATATAGAAAAAAGAAATATGCTAAAACAAAAATACGCTATGTATAAAAATGGTTATGTATAGATGATGGTGAAATGGTATTTATACGTGCTAAGTTTAACGCCTCCAGCTGGACGTACACTTCAAAAAGGATATACTAATACAGTATTGAGAATGGCGAGTAAAATGATAAGAATTTTAGTCTCATTCGCCAACAGCGGACCGCAAATGCGAACTAGCTATCCATGAATTCCAAGTCCAAATAATCGGGAAAATACATAGATGGGGCTTGGGATTATCTGTAGCCAGATGCTACAGAAGAAAGACAGATAAATATGGGTGCCTGGAAGGAATGAAGGTGAAGGCATCCCGAAGAGGTGATGGATGATTAGCCCATAGTTGTGGGCTATTTAAGCATTTAAGTGCCTACACATTAGGTTAATTCTAACATTTATTTAGCATAAATTAGGATGTAAGTAGATTAATTCATAGTTTTAATTTAATTACATAATCCATACATTGCATTCATATCTTAAGTGCATTTAGAATTAGCTTAGAATAGCATTCATCTAATTAGACAACCAATTAGGTACATTGTTTTCATTAACATAGAAGTTGAGGGTCTGTATATAAATGATCCTAATATTTTAACATTATTTTCTTTACTCTTCTCCTTGCAGGAACGGCTGGCTACCGCTCCAATGTCGAACGGCCGCAGTGAAGACCCATTCAAGGGGGAGCGGATGTGGTGGATTTGGTCGGGCGGCTGATTTCAAACTTGTGCAGGCCACTACAAAAGGAGGGAGGCAGCCGAGCTTGGGAGGCCTCCACCACCGACCCACCACTGTGCAGAGAGAACTTCTCTCTTCCACTCCATACTGCCGGCCTCTACTGTGGCGGCGAGTCTCCATCACCGTGGGCGTGTGGTGTGACAGGCCACACCGCCATCCGGAGCTCGTCCACATCACCGTGAGCACCTTAGCGTGCATCTCCCTCGCCGTCGTCGCCAACCACCACCACCGCAAAAACCGTCAGCCACCCTTTCAGTAACATAAGACGTCCGGGAAATTTCTCGGACGTCTGAAGCTACCCGCTCACTTCCACCGCACACGTCTGAAGTCGCCTGCAGACTCTCTCCTGCGCCCATCAACCTTCAGCTCAACCGCACCTGCACCCTCCAACCACGCACGCCCTCCTCAACCACGCCCATCTCCACGCGCTCACCGGCTGCAGCGCTCTCCACGCGCCTGCAGACCCGCGCAACCTTCCAACCGCGCCAGCAGAACTTCACCCGCTCCCACCCCCGCGCCTGCAGATCAGCGCACAGCTGCAGAACACCAACCGCTCTTCCCCACGCCAGCAGATCAGCGCTCACCACGCCGGCAGATCCCTTCGCCCGCGCGCCCGCCACCAGCAGCAGCCACGCCCGCGCCTGCAGCTTGCGCACCCGCTCTCGCGCTTGCAGCACCCTCCGCCCACGCCTGCAGAGCCGCCAGCAGTAGCACGCGGTAGATCTCACGCCAGCAGGCCGCGCAAGCTGATCGGCTGCAGCACCTCCGCCGGAGCTCGTCCGGCCACCTCCGGCCGTCGCGCGACTCGTCGCCACCACCGATTCGAAGCCCTCGGTCCAAGGGACCTCCTCCAAGCTTCCCGCGCCCGGCCATCCGCTCCTCGTCGCGCAAGACAAAGGGGAAAAATTCCCCTGTTTTGCTATAGTAAATCATCAATTAGAAATTATATTTTCTGCCATTGTCACTTTTTAATGATATTTTATTGATTCTGCATTGCGGAAAATATCCTCTAGTTTCTCATAATTGCCATTTCAGCATTGTTTCCTGCTTAAACCTTAATCTAAAGGCAATCTTGGCTTGATTCTTGTCCAAACTAACTATGAACGAATGTTTTTAATTGGTACAAATTTTAATACGTCATTGCCTCCCTGTGGATATGACCCGCTCCTCTGCGAGTGGTTATTTCTTGTTAAATATTGATTAGTCGATTTTTCCACCACATTAAACTACAAACGACTTTAAAGCGAAAGATCGATGAGTCAAATGGCGCCGTTGCCGGGGAGGCAACAGACGCAATAATTTCGCCTAATTTTATTTTGATTATTTGTCAATTGCACAGAGATTTGACCATTTATTATTTTCTTTTCTGTGCGAGAAATTTTGTGCAAGAATCAGCCTGTGGGAGAGGCGACCCTTGACGTGGCCAGATGAGAAGTGGACGAGCAATTTTGAAAGGAGGAGAAGGATGAGGACGCGACGGACACCATTGTATTTAGTCGCTAGTTTAATTAGAATAGAATTAAGATTGTAGACTTAATTTTTCATTGCAGTCAGTTTGAAACCCTTGTTCTGGGGCGTAATTTTGAGGGGTTTGTTCCCCGATTTTGTTTTGGGCCCGTGTTGGGTAATTTTTGGGAGTTTGTTCCCTTTTCTTTAGATTTAGGTTTATTTTATTATTATTATTACTTTTATTAGCTTGTGCATAAGTAGTTCTAAAAAAAAAAAAAAAAAAATGAGCTGCCTGCTAGAAGCTGCCTGCCCTAGGACGAACCATTTAGGTCTGTATGAGCAGCCTCTAGATTTACTTTTCTGCATTGCGTGCATTCTTGCATCACAGATCGGTGGAGGCAAGGTACGCATTCTCTTACTTTGCATCCTATTTTTGATCACGCATTGCATTTGGGATTTAATGCGAAGACCACCTAATCTGTACTGAATAAATCTAACAAGTGGTCACATTTTCTTAGAAAAAGGACTAATCAAAGGAAGGACAGTTTAAAAACCAAGGATTTGATTTTCAAACTTGGCGTGCGATTCAAAGTTCAAAATCTTTGACGGTGTATGCACACTTATTTCACTTGCACCACGGCACGCTTCTAGACACTCCTTAGGTTTGGAAATACTAGGACAAGAGCCCTCCTTTCGTTGGATTCTAAAGTGTTCGGAACTTGAGATCAAAGGTTTTGTAAATCCAAAGAGGGAGATACCCTGTCACGGATTTTTGGGGGTAGTTGAGGAGCACCGCGAAAGCACAGCTTCAAAGGAAGGCTTAGGCCTACTTGCATCCCTCGATCTTCCGTCTTTGGATTTACTTGACCATTTGAGATTTAGGGAAGAATACCTAAGCTCCAACTAGGTCTTCTTAGGCGAGCCGTAGGTCGACAATAGGCGCGTAAATTGTTTGAACAAATTGTATTGTCACCTGCAATCTGACTTAAAACCAAAAGCCTAAATTGGGAAAGACCTAAAAGGTCCTTTTTGAATTGTGTTTTACTTGGGGAATTCTGATTGAAGTGTGAGTTAGAATGGACCACATTGCTTTTCATCCTTTCACATCTTGCCCACACCCTCACCCCCACTCTTCATCCTTCGATCCCAGATGCCGAGATGGTCCATTCCTTGATGGACATAATGACAATCATTGGGATCCATTTTACTCCTATTATAGGAGTATTGGCCTGGTTAAGCCCCAAATCAGTGAGCAGAGCCTAGGAGCGGGATTTTGTTTGCCCAATATCTCACATACCAAAGAAATACCCAACCCACCCTCCCTGAAAAAGTATAATGGTTGGACAAACACTCCTGGGTACTATAAGCCTGAGCCTAACTTCTCTCATGATAGAAATAACCTCTCCTCTTTGAAGATGGAAATACAGAAAATGTAAAACGAAATGAGTGAATTGTTAGGAGAATCTTTGAGAGCAGGCCAACAAGAAAGAGATGAAATTAGCCACTCAATCTACCCCATTGAGGATGACGTACACCCCTCTACAACAGATGCATCTCCCGTGGGAGAGCTACACTTTAAGTTGGAGGGAAATTCTGGGGAGAATAGCTACTTTTCGAGGATCGATTTTGAACCTCCCCATTAGATAACACTTCCTTGAGAGATCTACACTTTAGGTGGGAGGAAAATACACATGACAGTAGCTATGCATTGGATGAAGAAAGGTGGCAACCCGAGGAAGGTGATGATAAGGTTGAGTATCCACCTTTCAAAAGAAGGGAATGATGGTACCATTGGAAGACCTCGACCCAGATGATGGTATTTTCGTGACATTTGATGAAGTGGGTCAAAGTCAAGTTGTTAATCCTACCCTCCCTTCTGATCACGATATGGAACTCAAACCCACCCTTAGGGAACCTAACCCTAAAGAAATTGACCTATCTGAGGAGTCTGATGTAACCAGTGTAAACCATTTACCTCAGATAGAGCACCCTAGGGGATCTGCTGAGATATTAAATGATTCTAGACCTTGCGTACATGATGAATTGTGTGATGAGGAGGAAGACGAATTATATGAGGAACCTACATTCAAGATTTGGAGTGACACTAAGGGTGATTATGTCTTATTTGAAGAGTTAGCCCCTGAGGATGTCACAAATTTGACCAAATTAGGTTTCCTTAGCACACCCATTGATGATATTTCTCCTCATGATAAAATGATGGAAAATTTGGAAGCAATTTCTAAGATTTATGTGGATTCACATGTAGACTCCGGGGAAGATTTGAGTAAAGAACAAAAACGTGGGGATGACATTGATAGGATAATCCCTAGATCAGTTGCTTCCAACCTGCCTTCATTCACTTCGAAGTCACCCTCTGATTCGCTTATATCTAAAAGCAAAATTGTGACTCCTGATGAAGAGTAGGAAGATACATGTGATGGTGCAAGGAATGCTAGGGATGAAATTGAGGATTTAGAAAGAGTGTTTGGGATGGACACAGAGCTGGTTAAACCCAACCTAGATCTTATGGCCATCCCACAACCTCGTAACTTGGACACCCTAGACGATCCTTGCCTTAGAGAATTGCTCAGTTTTGTTCTGACTAGGGGGCTTAACAGACCAATATTTCCTGTAATGGAGTATCGGGTATGGATTGATGATTTCTTTAGTCAATCCATTACCCTGGGGGTTTATCTCTGTACCATTCCTTCCCCATACCTTTTGGAGGATCCATATTATCCTCCCCCTACCCCTTTGGAGGTTGTTTTACCTATTTATCCTTTAGAACCTCTTCTGGTGACCTGGGAAGATTTCATTCCCATTTTAGTTGGGCGAGCATTTGCTATCGGGATTCATCATCAACTCGCCAACATCCTAGGTTACCTATGTTCTAGGCCAACATTGCTTTGCTCATTTTTAGGGCCTATTTCTGCAATTCTTGAACCTTATTTGCAGGTTCTTTGGCTATTCAGCCCAGCTCTAACCCAGGTAATATCCTTCTATGCAATGAGGACATTGCAGATTTTAGGCATGGGAGGGTGTACTTGGGGATATACATAGCATAATTGCATACATTTGTACATTAAAAAGAAAAGGAAAAAAAGAAAAAAAAAAGAAAAAAGGGGTTTTGAGCTTAACTAGCTAGATCTTGCATTCTTAAGCAAATCAGAACTCTAGGGTAGACTAAATTAATTCTAGGGTCAAACTTTAGAAGCTAAATGAGTTGCTAGCGTTAGACCTTTAGGGTCCTTTGTGGACTTAAAAACTTATGTAGGAGTTAAGTTGTGGACCATTCCTCAAGAGGTTGAGGAAGGGAAGCTAGGGTTTGAGTTAGAAGGTGGGGTAGTACCTGGAGTCTTATTCTACCTTTTGGTTTATGGGTCCTTGTAACCCAAGCATCCAAATTTCACACACTTGGTCTGGTAATCAACTTAATTTCTGTCTTTCTGAAAAGAGATTTGGTTCTCTTAGTTTTGACTTAAGAGAGGCTTGAAAACACATTTTGATTGGAAGAGTTCCCGCCGCAGGAGAGGTCAAGTATATACTCACCTTGAGGATGCGATGATAACATATTACCTCCTCGGCGCTTGTCTCTTAGGATATCCATCCTACTGGGGGCATGTAAGCGTATTGCGCGGTTCAGGTACCATGGGCGGCCCTATCACGAAGTGCCGATTGCCATAGGCCTAAATTCGCTTAAGAAATCCATGGGCGATACTATCTCGAAGTGTCGATTGCCAGGAGTTCTTGGGGTTGTTATGGGCGGTGCTATCTCGAAGCATCGAAAGCCAGGCACCCTTCGAGGTATGGTAATGGGGACAATGAATCCGACACAGACCGTGTTGATAGCTGATCTGAGGTTAGACTTAGAAAAAAAAAAAGTAAATAAAAAAAAATCCTTTAACTCAAATAACTCAGACCAATACACAGGCACGGATGCTTTAATCTCAGGGATCATTAAACTTTAGGGTAGAGTCAGAAATCAGGGAAACTTGTGCCTGCAACTCGTCTTTAGCCAACCTAGTCTGTAACTTAGCAACTACTTAGGAACCTTGGGTCTAGAGCCTGAACTTAATATGCTTCTGAAGGAAGACTAAGTGAGTTGACTAGTCTACTTAGAGTGCTAGGTTTTGCTTAATTTTGCTAAGGACTAGCAAAAATTAGGCATGGGGGTATTTGATTAGCCCATAGTTGTGGGCTATTTAAGTATTTAAGTGCCTACACATTAGGTTAATTCTAACATTTATTTAGCATAAATTAGGATGTAAGTAGATTAATTCATAGTTTTAATTTAATTACATAATCCATACATTGCATTCATATCTTAAGTGCATTTAGAATTAGCTTAGAATAGCATTCATCTAATTAGACAACCAATTAGGTACATTGTTTTCATTAACATAGAAGTTGAGGGTCTGTATATAAATGACCCTAATATTTTAACATTATTTTCTTTACTCTTCTCCTTGCAGGAACGGCTAGTTGCTGCTCCAACGTCGAACGGCCGCAGTGAAGACCCATTCAAGGGGGAGCGGATGTGGTGGATTTGGTCGGGCGGCTGATTTCAAACTTGTGCAGGCCACTACAAAAGGAGGAGGGAGGCAGGTGAGCTCAGGAGGCCTCCACCACCGACCCACCACTGTGCAGAGAGAACTTCTCTCTTCCACTCCATACTGCCGGCCTCTACTGTGGCGGCGAGTCTCCATCACCGTGGGCGTGTGGTGTGACAGGCCACACTGCCATCCGGAGCTCGTCCGCATCACCGTGAGCACCTTAGCATGCATCTCCCTCGCGGTCGTCGCCAACCACCACCACCGCAACAACCGTCAGCCACCCTTTCAGTAACATAAGACGTCTGGGAAATTTCCCAGACGTCTGAAGCTACCCGCTCACTTCCACCGCACACGTCTGAAGTCGCCTGCAGACTCTCTCCCGCGCCCATCAACCTTCAGCTCAACCGCGCCTGCACCCTCCAACCACGCACGCCCTCCTCAACCGCGCCCATCTCCACGCGCTCACCGGCTGCGATGCTCTCCACGCACCTGCAGACCCGCGCAACCTTCCAACCACGCACGCCCTCCTCAACCGCGCCCATCTCCACGCGCTCACCCGCTGCAGCGCTCTCCACGCGCCTGCAGACCCACCCAACCTTCCAACCGCGCCTGCAAAACTTCACCCGCTCCCACCCCCGCGCCTGCAGATTAGCGCACAGCTGCAGAACGCCAACCGCTCTTCCCCGTGCCTGCAGATCAGCGCTCACTACGCCTGCAGATCCCTTCGCCTGCACGCCCGCCACCAGTAGCAGCCACGCCTGTGCCTGCAGCTTGCGCACCCGCTCTCGCACCTGCAGCACCCTCCGCTCGCGCCTGCAGAGCCGCCAGCAGCAGCGCGCAGCAGATCTCACGCCAGCAGGCCGCGCAAGCTCACCGGCTGCAGCACCTCCGCCGGAGCTCGTTTGGCCACCTCCGGCCGCCGCGTGACTCGCCGCCACCACCGATTCGAAGCCCTAAGTCCAAGGGACCTCCTCCAAGCTTCCCACGCCTGGCCATACGCTCCTCATCGCGCAAGACAAAGGGGAAAAATTCCCCTATTTTGCTACAGTAAACCATCAATTAGAAATTACATTTTCTACCATTGTCACTTTTTAATGATATTTTATTGATTCTGCATTGCAGAAAATATCCTCTAGTTTCTCATAATTTCCATTTCAGCATTGTTTCTTGCTTAAACCTTAAGCTAAAGGCAGTCTTGGCTTGATTCTTGTCCAAACTAACTACGAACGAACATTTTTAATTGGTACGAATTTAATACGTCATTGCCTCCCTGTGGATACGACCCGCTCCTCTGCGAGTGGTTATTTCTTATTAAATATTGATTAGTCGATTTTTCCACCACATTAAACTACAACCGACTTTAAAGCAAAAGATCGACCAGTCAATGGAGAATGTGGGTGGTAGGGGTATGGGTGGAGTTGTGTGGGGTGAAATCATATGGGTCTTGATAATGGTGATGAATGGAAGACATGACCCAAGTAGTGTGGTCAGATCTGGAAATCAAGGTCCAGTGATCAGTCTGTCTCTACCAAAGATGTTTGGGTCTCATCTTCTTCTTTTATCTCTTCCAAATTGTCCAATGCCAATTCCCAATTATCACATGATTCCCCAAAATTCCTAGCTTCCTCTGATAACTCATCATATGTTATTCCCAATAATCTTTCAATTTCTTGAATATCTATTTCATAAGGGGATATTTCCTTCTTCTCACTTGGATGAAGTTGGGCATTAGATTTAGTAGTGAGTCCCTCCATGAAAGTGGAATGGGCTGAATCATTGATTGAGGAGTTGTTACAGTCTTTTTGATTTTGTTGCTCCGTGTATGAGATCATTTGAATTAATTCATCAATGTCTCCATGGGTATTCTCAAATACAACAAAATTATATTCAGGTCCCTTAATGTTTGGTTCCTCAAAATGAAATGATTGGTACTTAGGCCCTATATCAAGATCAAGATTCTCAAATAAATCTCCATTCTTAGCTTCCATAGGGTTATCAATATCATCCACCTCGGGTGTTTGATCAACAAAATCCTGCATGACCACCACCGAATCGCGAATCGGTTGTGACACACCTGACCCAGATTCAAACATTTCTGGTTTTTGTTGCTCATCCCGGATTCTATGAAGCTCTTTCCTTATATCATCATATTCTCTTGCACTAGCTTCTTTTATTTCATGAATCATTTTGATCAATTGAGTAATCTGGGATTCATTGCAAGGGGTAGGGGTTTGAATTGGGCTAGGTCGATCAAGATAGTCAACCATACTATCAATGATTTGATTTGGTAGGGAGGGTGACTTATGTGATCTAGTGGATTGTTGATTCGGGTCGTGTGGTTCTACCCAGGTGTCAATTGCCATAGTTTCTTCCGAATTACCCTCCGACTCACTTTCCATGTCATCCAGAAAGTACCCTGACTTTGTTTTCTTAGTGGCTGCATACATATCAAAGTGAATCTTCTCATTGCCACTACTCACCTCCATACATCCTGAGTAACAGTCAATCCGTGCATTGGCCGTAGCCAAGAAAGGTCAACCCAGAATAATGGGTGAATTACTTAGCTTCTCCGATATATTCATGTCCAAGACAATAAATCGACTGGAAAGCTAAGACCTTGCACTTTAATAATCACATCCTGAACTACCCCCTTCGGTAGTTTGATGGAGCCATCTGCCATTTTAATGGTGACAGGTGTGTGGTGCAGATCTCCAAGTTTGGTGCGGTCAAAAAGGGCGGTAGCAATCAAGCTAATGGAAGACCCTAGATCCACAAGGGCTTTGTTGAAGGTGAATCCCTTTATGGCACAAGATATGAAGGGTTTTCCAGGGTCAGTCATTTTGGGTGATATAGTGCCAGAAACAGATGCACTTATGTTAGCTGATAAAACCACCTCTTTAGGTGTGCAAGTCATTTTTTTATTTTGTGACTCTTTCTTTAAGGCCTCAGGAAAGGGTAAATAGGTCAAATAAACTTCAGAAGCCTTTTTCTTCTTTTTGTCCCTTGAGTATGAGTCAGAGCTGGATGTGGGTTTGGTCTTATGATTTTTGGTTGAGCCCAAATCAGGTTGTTTGGGTGGGCTCTTAGCTTTTCTCTTCCTTTTAGAGGCCACAAATTTGACCCCCGCACAAGGGCATGTTTGATAGATTGGAGGAGGGGTCGGAAGAATAGGTGGAGAATAGGAGTGAAAAGGCATTTGCATTCGGGGATAGAGTGATTCTTGAAGTCTCTTGATTTGATCCCCTTGAGATTTCACATGATTTTCCAACTTAGTCAGCCTTTCTTCATTTTTCTTATCAAAGTCCAACAAAATGTTCATGATATCTTCAAGGGTGGTTGCAGGTTGGGCTGGACTAGATGGTTGCCCTAAAGTTGATTGAGTGGAGTATTGGGCCGGCCTAGATTGATGTTCAGTCTGAGTCGATCTCTGTGGTGGCCATGAAAGATTAGGATCATTTCTCCACTCAAGGTTATACGAATTTGTATATGAATCAATAGGTGTATCGCCCTGAGTGGGGTTGACTACAGAGGGAGTTGATTGAGAACCTGTTATGTGGTCCTGTACTTGTGATCCATTATTCCAATTCATTAGAGATATCTCATTAGGTACTGGTGTATCAGAAATAGTGCATTCCTTAATTGATCTACCCAAATCATGGATTAGGTCCAAAGGTGCCTTTTGGGTTGGTTGAGTCCAGGATGCCTCCCCATGGTAGCAAGAATCAGTAGAATAGCTAGTGGTTCCAAAATATGGGTCACTAGAACCACTAGGCTGGTTGTTCCAAGTCTCTTGTCCCTGGGAGGAGTGATGATTGAGATTGTGCCTGAGATCGTCTAATTTGCTCCAGAAGCTTGGCACATTGATCTGTATAGTCCTTGTTATATTCCCGGAATTCAGCAACTATGGCTTTCAATTGGTTCTGATCTAGATAAGGGTCAGATCCATGAGATTCAGGTTCTAAATAAGCTGGGAGATAAGGATAATCATATCTCAGCTGGTTAGGATGAGTCTCCCAACCAGGAGGAGTCGAAATCATGGTTGGGTTGGGAGATGGAGGACCCCGAGGGTCAAAAGAATGATATGGGTTCATGGATATTTGAGAGAAGATGCGAATAAAGATAAGAGATAGTCTTCCTTTGGAAGACACAACCAGCTACAAGGGGCTGGTGGAATTAAGGCAAAGGCCTAGGAAGAAAGATGCAATCACACCCAAATCAGGCTCAAAAAGGTTTATTTTGAGTCTCTCAATTTAAACCCTAATGTGAATTACCTAGGGTTTGTGCTTCTTCTAAAATCTGCAGTCAGACCGTAGTTTGACTTGAAATCACTGCCCAAATCAATAACTGAAGAAAAATAATATGAAAGTTGGTAGAGATCTTACTTCTCCAATGAATTTTTCAGGGAATATTTTTTTAATATTTTTACTGTTCCGTGCAATTTTTCACGAATTTTTATGTTCCAGGGGGTCAAACAGACCAGATGGACCCTTTGCGAGAAGTGCTATTTGAAACAATATAAAAAAAAATCCAAAAATTCTTGAAAATTCATAGAAAAAACTAGGTTTCAGTAGCTTTCTAACCCCACAAATTTAAAAGATATCTGATTTATGTAAAGGACAAAATTAACGTTTAAATTTATAAAAAATCAGAGCACAGACTGTTCTGACCCCCTTCCACTGTGCGAATTTTTAAAATTTTTATAGTGATAATTTTTCAAATAAAAGGTGGTACTAGAAAGCTAGTTTGAAAACCTAATACCATATCGAATCCCAAGATTTTTTGACTCCAAATTTCACAGCAATAAATTTTTGAAAATCGTCAATATTTGTTGGCCGAATTTTCAAATCTGATTTTGGTGTGTTTAAATAGTTTCCAAGTTAAAACACACACCAAAGAAAATGATTTTTTTTTTTAATTCAGATCTGAGAATTTTAATTTGAATTTATATATAGATATTTTTTTTTCTTTTTTTTCTTTTTTCTAAGCTAAGGAAGTAATAAACTAGAGGACGAAGAAGATACCTGCGGTCTTCACCACGGGTCGATGTGTGCGTAGATCCTCATCTTGACACCCTACAATCAAAACAAACAGAAGTTAAGCAAATCCAAATCTAAACTCACGTGTTACCTCCCGGGAACGGCGCCATTTGATGAGCGTGGAAATCGCGTATTTTGAAATCGTTGGAAATCGTAGTATAGTTGCAAAAACCACTCGTCAAAGATATTTGTGATAACGAAACTCTCGTAGATCTTTATTCATTTTAGAACTTGAGTCCCGATCGTTCGTCTCTGGGAGGCGTGAAAACGAATCGAGATTTGGATCGGCTTTTATAACCTAAAACTAACCTAAGCTACTATTTTTGTCTTTTTGTGTTTTTGATTTTTTTTATTTCGAAAAGCGAATTGAAACCTAGATCTAGATAAACTAGCAAAAACCTAAGTGACTATGTGCATCTACATGAGGCCATGGTGGCCGTGCATGGTGTGAACAAACCAAAGTGTCATATAGGCAAGCAAACATGAGGACAATCAATCACAGAAACATCATGAAATTATTTATGCATAAAAAATTATCACACATCATCTAGACTAGAAAGCATATAAATAGAAGAAAATCCCTCACGCCGGAAAGTTGCCACTAGGGCCATCGGCCTTGTGTGAGGGTGTAGGCTAGGCCTTGGGTATGCAAACCCGTCTACACGCCTACCAAAAGAGATGGTCGGCCACAAGAGGCTATGGGTGAGCCTTCATGGCCATCCAAGAAGAAGAAGAAGATGGGGGCTAGTGCACCCAAGTGGAGAGAGGAGGGTGTTGCTCCCTTTCTCTACCAATGGCCGTCCTTGAAGCTTTGGAGAGAAGCTTCTCTAGCTAGCCGTCCATGGAGCCTTGGAGGAGGATGAGGAGGATGGCCTTTGAGATTTTGGAGGGTGGAAGCAAGTTTAGAGTGGAGAGTATGGATGGGAGAGTGTATGGAGATTCTCCAATTTCTTAGCTCTCTCTTTGCCCTTATGGAAGGCTCCATTTGGTTGCCACGTTTGGTGGCTCCAAAAATAGCAAATGCCACAATTTTTGGATCTAGGTTTGACACAAGTTTTTAGGGTTTCCAAGAGAGTGTGCATGGGTTTGGTGGGAGTAAAATGGGAAGGTGTACGTGTGTGTGTGGGTGTGTGTTTTTCGTAGGGCTAGGTTGTGGGTTTTGGTAGGATTAGGTGCTAAATAGGTTGGGTCAATCTAGATTAAGTGGGTGTGGACCTAATTAGGCTTAGGAAAGTCTAATTAGATGTGTGCATGTGATTAGGCTAGGGTAACCCTAATAGGTATGAGTTAATTAGATCCTGGGTGGATCTAATTGGGCTCGGGTTCACCCAATCAACTGTAGATGCACCCAATTAGGTATGGGATGGTTCAATTGGGTTAGGGATAGGACAAGTAGGGCTATGGATAATGGACTAGGCTTAGGAGGTCTCTACTTAGGTTTCCTAGGGTGTCCGGTGGGGTTCGTAGGCCAAAATAGGCAAGCTAGGGCTTCCAACACCCAAAATCAGGAACCAGACAGCTGTATCAGACGTCCAGGATAGTGGTCAGACGTCTTATACTACAAAATTGGACGTCTGGACACTAAATTACACGTCCAATTCTATGTCAGTATGAGTTTTGGCTTCCTGGATTGTTATTCTTAGAAATCAGATGTCCATCCAAATGTTTGGACGTCTTAAAAGGTGCTGGAGAGTGGGTTTTGTGTTTTCTAAGGTTGGTTTTGGTTCCTAAGTGTTTGGGAGAGGGATAGGAACATGGATAGTGCTATCCATGTTTGGGTTTTGAGGCTAAGGTGCCCTAATGGAGGTTGTTTTGGGTTTGGGAAGGCTATCCTAGGGTTTCTAAGGGTAGGGATAAGGCTATCCTCCTCACTCCTCTTATCTGGATCAGTCTTCTTCTTCCTTTATTGCTTTATTCCACTATCTCCATCCTGGATCACTTTATTATCTGTAAATAGCAATAAAAAAAGCATTAACTAGCAGGATATCTCATCTCATTCTAAATAGACTGATGCAATGCATGATATGCAAGATATGAGTGCAATATCCACAATTTAAGATAGGTTCAAACATTATTTAGGTTGATTACGACCTATGATTGCTGTGCGATCAATCATCACCTAATTATCTAGGATTCCAGATTCCTTGCACTAATCTTAGAGCACCAGTACACTCTACTCTCATCTCACACTATTTGGTGGATTTTTGGAAGAAAATCTGCCTGACTCCCAAAACACTGTCCAGGGGTTCAGGAAAAGAAGCACTGCTTCTTCTTGACAGACTGAAGACGTTTATTAGCCTTCACCATGAATCCATTGCAAATTCTACGTGTGTGTGTGAAAAGTTGCACTAGATTCCAGATTACAGGAATCAACTAGAGGATAAAATCCCTAATGCATTCTCTTAATAGAATAATCTTATTCATGAATGCAATATGTATATATGCTATAAACATGTAACCTCATATAATTTGTACTTCGTAGAATTCTCGTATCGGGTTACAATCAGCTTGACCCTAAATTTAGAACAAAAGGTGAGTGGGTGAGTCGGAAGTGGCTGTTGCGAATGATTTCTAGCTCCAATGCGAGCATTGGAGATGGAGTCGATTATTCTTTTATTTAAGGTCCTAAAGTACATTTTACATGCAGCTCCGAGGTTTTCCTAAGTGTTGGCATAAAAATATTTTTGTTTTTCTGTATCTACCCCCCCATGCCTAGGTTCTTGCATGTCCTCATGCATGAATGTAAAAGAAAATAAATATTGCAGAGGATGAGTGGGTAGAAATCACCTGTAATTGCTCCTGAAATTATATTCAGCACTGACCAACCTGTTAGCATGCAATATACAGAAGGGAAATATTCTAAAAGAAAAATATGCTATGTATAAAAATGGTTATATATAAATGATGGTGGAATGTGAAGTGAATGGTATCTATACGTGCTGAGTTTAACGCCTCCAGCTAGGCGAGCACTCAATCAGATGTTTCATTTCTAACATAGGAGCCGGCTAAGATTAAGAGAAGGATGTGCTCATATGCTCCTAAGATCAGTGGTCCAGAGATGCGAACCAGTTGATTGTGCACCCCTACTCCAAAAAGTCTAGCTATAAGAAAGTGTGGAGTGGGTACGGGCTTCAATTTGATTACGGGTGGGTCTGAGTCAAAAATGGGAGTGGGAGGAGCAAACTCGAAGGTGGGAATCTGCTGATCCGTGTGCACGTGAATTCCCGCTGAGTTGCTCCCTGTGAAATCGGTTGTGACTGCATTAACGGGATAGTGTAATGCTGTGGTTTTGGTCTCGTGTGGATCGTGGTCTGAGAACCCTGATAGTGTAGACGAATGAGACATTGGGTAGTCACAAAGGAGCCCAGTGTTACCACAGTAAGCCGAATCTTCATCTTCACCATCCTCCTCTATTCGATCACAGTCGAAGTTCTTTGTTGCCTTGAATATGTCTAATCGAAGTCGCTGATTGCCTAGGGCAATCTCCATACACCCGGATGCACAATCGATGCTCGCTTGGGCTGTCGCCAGAAATGGGCGACCCAAAATAATTGGTGCATCTCGGAGATTAGGAGGAAATTCCATATCGAGAACGAAAAAATCTGTGGGAAAGCAGAACCCGCGGACTTTCACGATCACGTTCTCAACCACCCCCCTCGGTGTTTTAACTGATCTGTCAGCCAGTTGAATCATAACCGAGGTGGGTTTCAACTCCCCAAATCGAAATCGATCAAATATGGCAGTGGGGGTTAAGTTGATGGACGAACCCAAATCTAGAAGGGCCCGATCAAATGGAGAATCTGCAAGAAGCAGGATATGAGTGGGGTACCAGGGTCTTTCTTCTTCGGTGGTAGGTCAGCTAGAATCACGACGCTAGCTTCTTTCGATAGCACTGCCTGTCGTCCAATTCTCAACTGTTGCTTCGGGGTATAGTAGTCCTTGAAAAACCTAGGGACAGGTGGAATATGATCGATAGCATCAAGGAGGAGGACCTGAATATGTACTTCCTTAAACATCGATTTCAGGTCCTCGAAATTCCGCATGTCCTTTTTCTGTACTACATTTCGTGTCAGAGCCTTAGGAAAAGGGACGGGAATCTCTGGGTTGAGTGGCCTCTTACCCTTATCTACCGCAGGTGGCTCTAGAGATGTTGAAGGAGTCAAATCTGCCTACAGCGAAGGGTGGGAAAAATCAGAACCTGCCTACCTAGGTGGTGGGTCGAATGTCTTCCTTCCACTCCGCAATGAGACAGCGTGTGCGTCAGCTTGCTGTCCATGAGGTGGTGGGGGAGCGGATGGGGCAGAATACGCAGGATTCTGCAAAGTAGGTTGGCCTTGCGCATAACCGGGTGGTGCAGGAGGCGCTTGTAGTATGGCATGTGCCTGTCCCTGCGGTGCCTGAAACCTAGGTAGGGTGCACTGGTTCTGCACATATCGAGGATTCGGGATCGGTTAGGAGGGCAAGGCTCCCTGAGTCCTATGCTCCTACAACAGCTGGTTCTGCGTGTTCTATATGGTCTGAATCTGATCAGCCATCGCCTTCATTATCTGCAAGCTATCTTGTGTAGACTTCCTCATTGATTCTTGCAGCTCCTCTTTCATCACCTCCAAAGGGTTGGCCTGCTTTGGAGGGTGGTTGGCAGCTTGGTGCAACGGCTGGTATAACGAGCGGGGTTGCTGCTGTTGAGACGGGAATGGCTACTGCCTAGGATACGTGTTTTGCACATTCCCATATTGCCTGGTCTGGTAGTGTGGATCTTGATGTGGTCTCTGTGAATTACCAGACCAGGAGAAGTTCGGATGCTGGCGCCAACCAGGGTTATACATCTCTTAATACAGGTTATTACGCCCGTATCCTTGGATAGTGCTGACGTCCTCGTAGGCCGAAGATGTTTGAGACGTATATCCATCAAGGGGATACGCATTATAATCTGTGGGTGGTGCGTAACCCTGGTCGTAGGGTGCCAGATCTGGATTATTCACAAAATCCTGATATGCGAGATATCGTAAATATGGAGAAGGTGCATCCTGAGTGAGTAGATTAACTCGAGAAGGTGGGGCTCGGGGTGCATAGGAGGGTTGTAAGGTAGTAGAGCTCAAGTTAGATTGACCCTGGCTAATCTGGTCAATCTTCTTCTCTATTAAGTTCATTCTATCCAGCTGCTTGACGGTGATATCCATGTCGGCTCGAATAGACTCTGTGTGAGCCTCGTGGACACCAACCCGCTGTTGACCAGGCCGCTGGAACTGGTTCATAGATGCGACATTCATCGAATTCTCCGCTAATGATTCGAACAGCTCGAATGTGCTGTTCTCATCTTTTGCGAGAAAATTCCCACCGCTAGATGCATCGGCTAGGTACCGATGTGTGTCATCTAGCCCATGGTAAAAAATCTGAGCTAAGTGCCATCTAAGTATACCATGATGCAGGCATTTTCGGAGAAGGTCGTGAAATCTAACCCATGCTTCATGTAATTTCTCCCTAGCTCCCTGGGAGAAAGTCATGATTGCGCGCCGCATTGCGTTTGTTCGACCGATTGGGAAGAACTTTTGCAGGAATTCACGTCGTAATTCTAGCCAGGTTCCAATTTCCTTCCCAATAGTCTTGAACCAGTATGAAGCTTTGTCCCTTAGAGAGAACGCGAAAAGCTTCATCAGAACAATCCCGAGATCAATATTCTTGGGTCGGATCGCTTCAGCGAGTCGACTCAGGTCCTCAAGGTGCTGGAATGGATCTTCGCTTGAGTTCCCGTAGAAATGAGTGTTGATCAACCGAATTACATTGGGCTTGAGCTCAAATGCGTCTCCGCCTGCGGGAATTCTGACTAGCGGTGCGACGATAGGTGCGGCTGGGTCGTAGAAATCCCGCAGTTGTTCTCCTCGTGGTGGGTGCTGCACCCTGTCAAGCGTCGTCAGAATGTGATCCATGCTCTGCTGATGCCGCTCCTCAGATTCGGCGACCCAGGCTTCTAGACGAGCCATCGGGTCCAGATTCTCAATGTCCTGACCCTGTCTAGGTCCAGGTCCAAGATTTGCCATGGTGGCTCTTGGAGTAGAAGAAATAGGGGGAGAAGATGGTCCGGGAGAGGTGACTCACCTCCTTGGGAGTGGCTCCCAAGGTCCAACCAAGTGAGGTCGAAGTGACCTCCTTTCGTGCATACACCGCCCAACCCCTAGGTTGGTGTAGCCATGCAGGACAAGGCTAAGGCCCTATCAATCAAATGGTCCTTATAGATTAGGTGACCAGATTTTTCGTTAGGGATTTAAATTCTTGAAGATAAGTTTGTCATACAACCTACTGAAAGTGAATCCCGCCTCTTAAGCTAACCCAGCCAGTCTGGTTACGAGGGGACTAAGGGGAAGGTTCTTCCTTTGGCTTACGCCTCCGGTTCCATTGATCCCCAAGCCACGGTCGTTTGACACTACCCCACAGACTTAGTCACTAGGTTTGGCAAGAGAGATTAAACTCACCCAGTAGTACGATAACGAACTCGGGTTGATTTCATATTTTAAAGTTAATTTTAACCCATTTTCTTCAGTGGGGTTTGTGGTGAGTAGCCCACAAGGTGACCAAGCTCACCGACTAACTAGACTTGATTCAGTCTAAGTTAGCCCAATGTGAGGTATCTAGTTGTAACCTTGAGGATGTAACCTAAGTTGCATGCACTTCTAGGGTTTTTCTTTTTCTGTTTCAGCAGACCACAAAAGTAAAGTTGGTTCTCTAATGATAATTGGAGTCCAATTAATTTGAAATTTTGCAACTAAATTCCTTTTTCAATTATTTTTTTAGAGAATATTTTTTTGGAATTTTTACTATTTTAACCAAATTTTTAGGAAATTTTGAATATCAGGGGATCAGATCTGGAATTTTGACCCCTGGTCAATTTTTTGCTTTGAAACAGTATCAAATGATCTTCAAAAATTCAAAAAAAATATGGAAAATAAAGCTAATGAGATCAGCTTTCAAACCCTACCATTTTTAGTCAAAACAGATTCACAGATTGCTCAGAATCTCTTTTTTAAATTAGAAAAATTTTGAATCTGGGTTAGTCTGACTTCCGTGCACTTCTTAAAATTTTCAAAATCTTATACTTGGAATTTTTTCAAAGTAATGGTGGCATTTGAAAGATGGTTTGAAAATGAAGCTTCAACCAGAATTTCAGAATTTTTCGCTAACAAATTTTTTAGCAATCAAATTTTTAAATGAGATTTGAAATCTGGTCGAAAATCAGAAGATGGTGGAAAAACTTTTAAAGAGGTTTGAATTTGAAATTCAAGTCTTCCACCAAAAAGATTTTTTTTTTCTCAAAACTTTTGCACTTTTTTTTTACAAACTAACCTAAGCTCGAAAGGAAATTTAATCTAGATTTTTTTTTTCAAAATTTTTCTTTTTGATTTTTTTTTCTTTTTCACGAAAATGAGTAAAATCTTTCTTTCTTTTTTTTTCATGAAAGAATTTGCAGGAAGTAGATCTAATCGTAGGGTTCAGAAAATAAACCTAATCTAAGATAGATGATGTGCACCTGATTTTTCTTTGCCATGCTCGATGTGTGCGCGGATCCCATTTTCGCTCCGTGTTTTCCTGCATATCAAAAACAAAGTAGAGGCAGATTTGTCAGTAATAGATTAAAAGATCGAAATCAAGAAAATGACGTTGCGTCCCTGGCAACGGCGCCATTTGTTGAGGGAAATCGTAGATTGCATTTTTGACAGAAAAGGAATGAGTCGTAGTATAGTCGCGAAGTATGATCCAACAAAGATATTGTTCTATAAAAATAACGAGTCTTTGAGTCCCAGTCGTTCGTCTCTGGGAGGTGTTGCTTTCGCTTTTGAAATCGATCTTTTCTTTGGCCGTTCTACTTTGTCTAAAGACGCATGCCAGTTTCCAATCTCCTAACTAAGACTTCACTGCTCCTGTTAATAACTCGGATCACATGCGCATGCATCAAGTAAATCACGAAAGTGAACGTGTGAGTTTCTATGCACACAATTCTAGTGAGGTGGTGACTAGTTATGGAGAAAGCATCTATTGTCAGATTTTCAATATCCTGAAGAAACGACATGTTGGTGCGTAATATATAGACAGTTAAAGAACAGGCACTTAAATCATGCAAATACGATAATTATTAAGCTCGTGGTGATTTCAAACACATAGAGAGGCATATATATATAAATGCAATTTCATTCATCATTGGAGAGTTGTTGCACAGGGAAATCTAGAGGAAAGCTTATACATAAATGCTTAAAAATTAAACCTAGCTACCAGAAAATGATTGCATACAAGAATCGATGGGGGGATTTTGCATGCATCATTGGGGGAGAAGTAAGACTACACACTAAGCAGTAAATAAAAGCAGTAAATATACGAAGAGCTAAGCTACTAATCTAGCAGAAGGAAGGGCATTCGGAGGTGGTCTCCGATGGTCTTTGAGTGGCTGAGAGAAGAAGGAGGGGTGGCAAATGGAGCTTAGGTCGGCCCTTGGAGAGAGGTTGGGGAGCTGATCCAGCTTCTTGGCGTGGAGATGGTGGCCTCCATGGTGGTGCTCTAGTCGTGGAGGTGGAGTGGAAGTGGCTAGCCTAAGTGGAATGAATGCCAAGGAAGTGAATGGGGGTGCATGGCCACCCAAGGGGTCCTTTTATAGACCCAATGGCTTCTCCCTAGAGAGGTGTAGAACTCTCTAGAGAGAGTCCAAGAGTGGCTAGCCACATGTGGGTGGAGATGGTCTTTGAGATCCAAGAATTGTGGATCTCAATTTGAATTCCTCTTGGTTGCTAAATTTGGCAACCAAGAGGTGGCACCATCTCAAGAGATCTCTAGAGAATTCTAGAGAAGTATGTGTGCGTGAATGGGTGTGTGTGTGTGTGTGTGTGTGTGGTCATGCTCTATGTGGCTAGGTGGCTTAGGTTAGGTCCTAAGGGGTTCGGGTAGGTGTTGGTCTTGAATTAGGGTTACAAACCCTAATTGCTAAGGGGAAATTGCAATTAAACTTAACGTAAGTTTAATTGAATGAGTGTGAACCTAATTGAGAGTAGAATAACTCAATTAGGTTGGGTTTAGGTCAATTGGACTCTCACCAAGTCCAATTAAACTTGTGTGGGTTTAGATCTAAGCTCAATTGGACTCAATGAGTCCAATTGACTTAGGTGAAGGTAATTGACTTGATCTAAGTCAATTGGGTTTGGTGAGGATCTAATTAGGTCCTTAGTAGGTCTAGAGGTGATGTATTAGGGTTAGGACACCTTAATTTGGGTTCCTATGGGGTTGGGATTAGGTCTAGGGAGCTAGAGATCCAAGATCAAGACTTGGATCTCAAAATAGGGACTGGAGACCAGTATCAAATGTCCAAAAATAGGATCAGACGACTTATACTCAAAAAATCAGAAGTGCAGACTTCAGTTCTAGATGTCTAATTTGAGTCAGGGGGAAATCAAGGTTCTGTTTTGGGTACTCTGCAGAAATTGGACGTCTGACAAAGTGTCTGGACGTCCAATAACACTGCAGAAGTGGGTTTGAGGTGTGTGGGAGATGGCTAAGTGTCCTGGACGTCCTATAACTTATCTGGACGTCCAGATAAGGGCTGGAACTAGGGTTTTAAGGCTTCCTAGGGCGTTGTGACCTAATCTAAGGGTGGTTAAGGCTTAGGGAAGTCTCTAGGCTATCCTAGGGCTAGGGTGGACCTAAGCTCTTCACATTTTACTGCTTTATTCCTACTTAATAGAATAGCAAACTTTTAACCCCCTTACATTATTGTTCCTATATCTAAACTAAGCCTTCTACTCTAGCTCTGCTACAACTCCAGTTATTTCAGATCCAGCTTCAGATCCTACTCCAGATCCCAGATCCAGCTCCAGATCTGCTTATTGCCTGCAATCAACATAATGCACTTAATCAGCACATTATAACATTATTTCATGCATAGCTAAAGAAGGGCAGTAAGGACGCAGATAATGCGTATGTATGTGTGAATAACCCTAACTTATGCTATGTTCTTGCTTAATCTAGGTCAATTAAGACCTATGATTGCTGTGCAATCATCCTCCCATAGTTGTGTACCTGATCTACACTGCTCAGAACCTTCCAACCTCCAGCAGCCCCCTGCAGTAGACCACAAGCTGCTGATAGTAGCCTCTTTATCTGAAGCTACTACGTGTGCCCTTGGGTATGCATCTCTTAGTATCCCCAAATCTGAGCATTGCTCATTCCACAGGTTAAAATCACAGCCATCTCCAAGCCTAGGCTGCAGCAGGTGCCAATTGCTTTTGATTGCAAGGATAATAGATTTCCAAAAAGGGGATGGTTTCACTGGTTGTAGCCTCTTCAGTGCACTATTGGAGCCACCATAACTGTCTTTGACCAATTCTGTCCATATTTCATCCTTGCCCTCCTTGACCTTGATGGCCCATTTGATCAGAAGAGCTTCATTGAACTCCTTGAGCGCCTTAATCCCCATACCACCTGTTTCCTTTGGCTTGCATATCTTTTCCCATCTCATAGGCTACATAAAACCTCCCTCATGACCAGCCCCTTTCCAAAAAAATATTCTCCACATTACATCCAATTGTTTCCAAATAGACTTTGGGGCCTTAACGATGCTGAAATAGAAGACCGGGATGGAAGTTATGACTGAGTTTAGTAGGATTAATCTCCCACCCTTAGATAGGAATTTACTACTCTACCCTTTTAGTTTTCCAGAAACTTTGTCAAACAAAATATTCCAATCAATTTTCTTCAGTTTTGCAACTCTCAATGGCGGTCCCAGATATTTCATTGATAGCTTAGCATGAGGTGAGCCCGGTGTAGTCTCCAACTCCTTTTTCTACTCATTCATGCCAAAGCATATCAGAGTAGACTTTTCCTTGTTTAATTTCAGGCCTGAAATATCCCCAAAGATTTTTACCATAAGCCCGAGAGCATGGGCAGCAGAATTGGTCCCTTCCACAAAAAAGACTGTGTCATCTGCATATTGCAAAATGGGAGCCAGGGACCTCCTGTTGGACAGTGAGTACCCTCTGATGGCCCCCACCTTTGTCATTCTGCATGCATATCTTGCAAGCCCATCCACTGCAAGGTTAAAGATCAAGGGTGCTAGAGGACAACCTTGTCTAACCCCACGTTGAGGTTGAATCCAAGCACCACATGTCTTCCCATTGATCAACGGGGAGAAGGAGGTAGTTGTGATACATCGCTTCCTCCACTGGATCCATAGAGGAGGGAAGCCTCTCCTTTTGAATACCTCTCAGATATAAGACCAAGAAATCGAATCATATGCCTTTTGGAAGTCAACTTTCCACATGAATGCCTTGCATTTCCTTCTGTGCCATCCACTCACCATATCTTGGGCCAAAATGAAGGATTCTTGGAGTGATCTATTAGGCAAGAAAGCAGACTGCACTGGGTGGATTAAGCTCTGAAGGACAGTTCTCAGTCGATTTGATAGTATCTTACTCACCACAAGGTAGATGGAATTTGATAATGAGATCGGCTTGAAGTCTGAAAACTTCTCCGCTCCCAAAGTCTTTGGCAGTAGGAAGAGATATGATTTGTTGATCTTATCAAAACCTGCATTGCCCTTCTCTAATTCTCTTATGACTTCCATCACCTCATTACCAACCACGCTCCACATTTCTCTATAGAAGAATACTTGTACCCCATCAGGTCCTGGGGAACCTTCCATATTAAGTTCTTTAATCGCCTGCAGGGTCTCCTGTTCAGAAATGGCTGCTATCAGTTGAGAAGCCTATTCCCTTGTAACTCCTGGTGCATCATTCCCTGCCATCCTCCATTCCCCTCTCTTAATTGCCCAAGAGGCTCCCCTGTAATATTTGATAGCTTCTGACCATATTTCCTGAATAGAAGAGAGCCTATGTCCATCTTTGATAATGGAAGAGATAAAATTTGCACGCCTCCTAGAGCTAGTCGCAAGATGAAAGAGTTTCGTGTTGGCATCTTCCTCCTTGAGCCACAATTGTCTTGATCTCTCCCTTCAATCAATCTCCTGCTTGCGATCCTCCTCCATTATCACTCCCCACCACATTTTCCTATCTGCAAGTTCCTCATCTAACAGAGGACCTGCTGCTTCCTTAGAGTCCAACTCCTGGATGTTATTCAAAGCCTCTACCAGCCTTTGTTGCCTTAAAGTGCTCACAATAGCACCATATTCTTTCAAGATTGTGCGCAAGGCTGCCAGCTTGGATGCCAGTCTAATAGTAGTTGATCCCTCTGCCTTTTTAGCCTACCACCAAGAACTAATCATCTGATGGAAACCCGGTTCACTCAGCCATAATTTTCTAAGTTTGAAGTATGAGCCTACTTGGATCTCTTCCCCACTATCCCAAACCAAAGGGGTATGGTTGGAGAAAGGTCGGTCTAGGCCAGCAACACTCGAAAATTGGAATCTATCATGGATGGTCACATTACCAAAAAATCTGTCAATTTTGGATAGCAACTCGTTACCATTGCGCCCAGTAAACTCAACACCTGATGATGGGTACTCATTCAGTTCAAGAGATTGAACCACCAACTGGAAACCAATAGCTGAACTGTTTGTGCCACCATAAGGCTTGTTTGCCCCTATCAGCACACAATTGAAGTCTCCTCCTGTCAACCAGGCTTCCCCATGCACCAACTCAGTGGCAACAGCCCAATCCTCCCACAATTCCTGCCTCGCAGATTCACCACAGGGGCCATACACACCAATAACCCAAATAGTGTCATGCTCCTTGTGAGTTTGGAATTTGCAAGTCAGCAAATGTCTAGCCTTGTGAACTTCCAGAGTATGTGCCCAAGCCTTTCTCCACCAAATAGCAATGCTCCCCAATCTACCATGTGCACTAACCTTCACACATTCATTCACCCCCGCAACCATCAAGTCACTCCATATTCTATCAGAGTCATTCTCAATGTGCGTCTCTTGAATGATCGCACACTCGATCCCCCACTCTCTCAAGTATCTCATCAAGGAAGCCCTCCGGCTCTTATCGTGCAACCCGCGCACATTCCAAGTGAGGATTCTCATCTATCATCATGAGATCCCTCCCCCCTATGATTCTGACATTTGCATACCTGCATAATCTTTGCAACCTTGTCTTCATCCAGAAGTAGATCGGCCTTTGATTTCCTCTGCCTGAGGCTATAAGGTGACCTACCCTTAGCAGATTTAGAGCAAGATCCAACACCAAATTTGAGACCCTCCTCCTCTTGCAGATTCTGTTGATCCTTCAAGGAGTTAGGCAAAATCTCTTATGACACCTGCACCTCACTATCCTTAGAGTCTGGCAGTACACTCCCTGCATCTTCAATCGCAAGCCTTGTTGCTTCCATCCTTATCGATTCTTCCTTCTCTTCAGCCATCATCTCCCCCTTTTCCCCCAAGTGATGGTCCTTGCACTTTTTGATAGAGGGGGATTCTTCATGAGAAAGCCTACGCATACCCTGCATGTTCACCTCTTCAGCAGCTTCTGAATCAGACGACTTATCCTGCCTCTTGTTCACAACAATGTCACCCACCGTGAAACTCAGCAGCAGTAGCCAAGAACAACCACCGCATCTCAAGATCAATCTGCCAGGGACCAAACCTGATTTGAACACATCAACCATCACATTCAACGAGCGTCCATCGCCCTTCATTAGCCCTACAACCGTATCTTCTGCCATTAAGGCAAATCCAGATATCATGGACCCCACAACCTCCTTTGACCTCAGGTGTAATGGTAAACCCTTGATCTCAAGTCTCCCCGACCTGGATCCCAATCTCTGGGGCGGCCTCTCCAGCAAGGCTCCATCAAAGGGAGAGACCGACCTCCAGATCACCGTTAGGCCATCACTGAAGGATGTTTGAAATCGCAGTCTTTTGACATCCATCATCCCCAATCCAAATAGCACAAAACGTGTAGGTGACAGGGAAGCAAACTTCCAGGAGTTAGTCGATGGGGAAAGAGAGCTTACCAGATTGCGCAAGTTCACTAAGGTCGGGTTCCTAGTCCTAACCTCTTCGATCAGCGCCCCTCGCAATACCAGCTCTGCCGCTCTAATGTTCTCTGTCATAGGGACCTCCACGTCAACCGTATGACCCCCATAGGTATGGGGGGGCAGTGGTGGCGTCGGCTGAATCGTAGAATTCAAAATTTCAGAATGCAAATTTGGGTGGCCTTTCATTTGCCCATCAGGAACCCTACACGAATCCCTCTTGTGACCGAATCCACCACACACTAGACACACAATGGGAGAACAATTGATAGCCGCCATATGGCCCCATCTCTGGCATCGGAAGCACACGATCCTTTTGTTATCCCTTGTGCTCCCTCTATCAGTCCTCCACGCCTCCATCACCCTTCTACCATATAGATCAGATTCTCTCCTCTCCTTCCGCCTCCATGCCCTAGATCTCCATGTAGTCCATCCCTCGTCTTCCCTGATTCTACCTGTTGCCGCCCTGAGATTGCCTGTTGCTGCCCCAAGATCGCCTGCCACCGGCATGGTTCACAGATTGCAAGGATTTTTGTTAAAATTCCAAATAAATGATCTTAGAGTAATCAGTAAACCTCAATTAACCAATCTGGAGCTTTTCATTTAATTATGTAGGCTGAAGATCAGAAAATGACTCGTCGGAGCTCGCCGGAGCTCCGGTGAGTCCAGAAAAGGAGTAAAGTGTATTCAGAATGGTGTATTTATGCCGTGTTTGATCTAAAAAGGTTCCTGAGGTTGCAAGTTACCTCAGGGACTCAATTAATTCTCCATTTGTTCATTAGAGTAAAGATTTAACAGTGAATTCATTTTATATAAAATCTGATTTGGATTATGCTTAGGGCTTGTTTTCCCACTCAATTGAGTGGAGGAAACAAGTCAACAGATAATTGTGATACTATATATGTATATAATTAATGATTTGAACTACTCTTGAGCTACCATAAACAGTGAACTTAGGAGCTTAATTAAAAATTGGGCGTTTAGGTTATAGGTGGTAATTACTTGAATTATAGTGAGAATTAGGATCCTTAGGTGATGAATAGCTGATGAAGGACCTGGTGAATGTGAATCTAAGCCAGTTACTGCTGCCATGGACAACGACAGTAGTCGGTGGAGGTGAAGGTGAATTAGGTGATTAAGTGATCAAATTAGTGTTTTAATGGATTAGAAATGGTCATGAGGGTTAAAGGAAGGTGATCAATGAATTTAAAAGATAAAATTAAGGCTCTGGTGAGCTCAAGGAACTCGCTGGAGTCGAGGAAGATGAAGTTTAAAATCTAACATTACTCTAATCTGACTATCTAACTAGATAAGCTATCCTACTCCTACTCCTACTCCTAATCTACCATTACCTGGACAAAGGGGTCAATAGGGTTCTGCCAATGGCTCATAGCCAATGACAAAATCAGAGGGTGTAAGAAGAATATCTCCGGTGGGCGAAAATGGATGGAGCAGAGGATCTATTTGGTCGTTGCCTGTGTCTAGAGACGCAGCTGACCTCGGCGGATCTCCTCAGCTAATCAAGATGGATGGAGGAAGTCGGAGAGTGGTGCGGGGAGAATAGCCTATCGAAGTCGGCTATAGTGAAGAAGAGGGAAGGGAGCCAACTTGAGAGAAATCGGAGGGGTAAGGGGGTATTTATAGTGGATGGCGACGAAGAGGATGGCAAAGTCTGGACGAAGAGGAAGCTTGGGGAGCTTAAGCTCTGGCATCGTCTCCGACGATGGTGAGGTTAACTCCCACCAAAAATTAGGATTTCTAATTAATCCAGACCGATGGATGAAGATGGAGTGGTGAGCGCAAGCTCCAAGAGCTTAGAAAAGGAAGGATGATGTCGGCAGGGTGGTGATCGCGCGATGGAGTCACTCTCCGTCGTCAGCCATCCAATCGGCTAAAGAAGAAGAAGAAGACGAAAGGAACCTATATGCAGTGAAACTTAAGGACCTTTATGAAGATCAAGGACCCAATTGCAATGAATGGCAAGGACCTAAATGTAAATCCAGGTTTTAAAAATTTATTTTAACTTAGATCTTTTCAACTTTTTATATATGTTAGTAAATAATGTAATTATTATGTTTAGACCTTCAATTTACTTTTTTGACCTTTTTAGGTTAATTTATTAGATTAAGTAAAATTTACTTAAGTTATTATATACTTAGGTATACATTATGTTTAAGTTACTTAACTTATTAATTAAGGGAATGATTAATAAGATTACGAGTCCAATTATTAATTAGATTGTTAATGAATGTTAAAATATCATTTTAAAATTATTTTAAGGTCCTTTACTAAATATCCCTTATTTCATAATTAACCCTTATAAATTCATAACCTTAGCTAATTAACTAGGAAGACTAGTTAATTAGGGGTAATTAGAGATTATGATGAGTCTCTCATCACTTAGGCCGGCCCTTGGAGAGAGGTTGGAGAAGTGATCTAGCATCCTGGTGTGGATATGGTGGCCTTCATGGTGGTGCTCCTCGTGGAGGTGGAGTGGAGATGAAAGTGGCTAGCCTAAGTGGAATGAATGGCAAGGAAATGGATGGGTGCAAATGGCCACACCTTAGGCCTTTTTATAGACCTAAGGGAGTATCTCGAGAGAAGTGTGGAACTCTCTAGAGAGGGCTCTAATAGGTGGCCGGCCAAGTGAGAGAGAAGTGGTTCTTAGATGCACAAAAAGTGGATCTAAGAATTGATGCCTCTTGGTTGCTAAATTTGGCAACCAAGAGTGGCGCCACTTCAAGAGAGTTCTAAAGAACTCTAGAGGAGTGTGTGTGCGTGAATGGGTGTGTGTGTGTGGTGGTGCCTTAGGTGGCTAAGAGGTCTAAGTTAGGTCCTAAGGGGTTTGGGTAGGTGTATGCCTTGAATTAGGGTTGCAAACCCTAATTGCTAAGGGGGAATTGCAATTAAACTTAACCTAAGTTTAATTGAATCAATGTGAGCCTAATTGAGAGTGAAATAACTCAATTAGGTTGGGCTTAGGTCAATTGGACTCTCAATAAGTCCAATTGGACTTGTGTGGGCTGAGATCTGAGCTCAATTGGACTCAGTGAGTCCAATTGACTTAGGTAATGCTAATTGACTATGATTTAAGTCAATTGGATTTGGTGAAGACCTAATTAGGTCCTTAGGGAGGTCTAGAGGTGGTGTACTAGCGTTAGGGTACCTTAATTTAGGTTCCTATAGGGTTGGAATTGGGTCTAGGGAGCTAGAGATCCAAGATCAAAGCTTGAATCTCAAAACAGGAACTGGAGAGTAGTTCCAGACGTCCAAAAATAGAGTCAGACGACTTATACTAAAAAATCAGAAGTCTATACTTCAATTCTGGATGTCCAATATGAGTCAGGGGGAATTCTAGGTTCTGTTTTGGGTATTTTGCAGAAATTAGACGTCTGACAAGGTGTCTGGACATCTAATTACACTGTAGAAGTGGGTTTGAGGTGTGCGGGAGTTGGCTAAGGGTTTTGGACATCCTATAACTTATTTGGACATCCAGATAAGGGTTGGAGCTAGGGTTTTAGGGTTTCCTAAGGTGCTATGACCTATTTTAAGGGTAGCTAAGGCTTGGGGAAGTCTATAGGCTATCCTAGGGTTAGGATGGACCTAAACTCTTTATGTTATACTACTTTATTCCTACTTAATAGAATAACATATCTTAACTCCCTTACATCATTATTCCCTATATCTAATCTAGGTCTTTTGCTCCAGTCCTACTGCAAGACCCATTATTCCTGATCTAGCTTCAGATCCAGCTCCAGATCTAGCTCCAGATCTAGCTTTTGATTAGCTTATTGCCTGCAATTGACATAATGCACTTAATCAGCACATTATAGCGTTATTTTATGCATAGCTAAAGGAAAATAGTAAAGATGCAGATAATGCTTATGCATGCATGAATTACCCTAACTTATGCCAAATTCTAGCCCAATTTAGGTCAATTAAGACCTATGAATGCTGCGCAATCATAGCCCCATGCCTAAATCTTTCTTGTCCCTAGCAAATGCAAGACTAAATTATTTACAGCAAGGGTCCCTAAGGGATTGATTATTTTATCAAGTGTATGCCTAGAGATTTTTCTCCTTTTGGTTTTCATCCTATGCTCTAGAAATCCAGACAATCGTGAAAGTGCATCAATGTAGCTTTTGCAACGGATTCGAGTGAGAAACTAATTCACCTCTAAAGCCTGTACTTGACCCCTAGTAAAAATTCTAGCAGGATAGACGGACTTCTTCCCTCGGGGTATTTAAGATATTTTATGAATTCCTCCCCGACTTAAAGCTTAGGTAGAGAATCTCTGAGGGAAAAGATTATATATTTGGTGGCTCACTCTCTCTTGGTGCTACATAGAGACTAGTACTACAGAATCTAGATTCCTGGATTACTAAGTAACTCAACTCAGAGAAAGATAAGAAAAACTATGCTTTCTTTTGATTCCTTTGTATTCATTCTCTCTTTCTCTTTTTCTTTTTCTTTTCTTTCTTTTTCTTAGAGCTCACAACCTCACCAGATTCACATATATGATCTGTATTTGGTGGTCTCACTTGCCATTAACACTTTAATTGAGTTCTCATAACCCTAACACTAAGTCAGAATTCCTCAGTCAGTGTTCGGGTGGTCAGAAATACAGAAAAATAGGTCAAGGCCTTATTTAGTGGATCTCAAATTTATTTGGTGGTATTGCCTCAATGCGAATGAAATAAATACTAAATATTCACAAACTCTTTTTCTACTCTTTTCTTCTTCCAATTTTTTTTCTTCTTTTTCTTTATCTTTCTTTTTTTCTCTTTTCTCTCTTTTTTCATATTTTTTCTATGTAATTTTTTTTTCAACACAACACAAGCTAGCATACATTCATGAACTTTATTGTGGAGGCATTATTAAGGATTGGTGGTACTCAAGAGACATTGGGTGGCATATTTGGTGGAAGTGCTTACTCACGGCACTGGGAGAGACGGATAGGATGGTGTATTTCAGACCTTGACATCAATACCCTTCTTCAACCAAGGATTCCATAAAGAATGATTGTAACCATCCACCTTAGCCCTAGTTTTATCAAAACTCGCTCTCCACGTATTTGCCTTATTTGGTGGCTCTCACAATTTGCACAAAATGTATTCGTAGGAACTGAGAGTGAAAACTATGTCTACTTCCTGAGTATCATCACCTAATTATCTAGGACTCTGGATTCCTTGTACTAATCTTAGAGCACCACTACACTCTACTCTCATCTCACACTATTTGGTGGATTTTTGGAAGAAAATCTGCCTGACTCCCAAAACACTATCCAGGGGTTCAGGAAAAGAAGCACTGCTTCTTCTCGACAGACAAAAGACATTTATCAGCCTTCACCGTGAGTCCATTGCAAATTCTATGTGTTTGTGAAAAGTTGTACTGGATTCCAGATTACAGGAATCAACTAGAGGATAAAATCCCTAATGCATTCTCTTAATAAAATAATCTTATTCATGAATGCAATATGTATATATGCTATAAACAAGTAACCTCTTATATTTGTACTTCATGAAATTCCCGTATCGGGTTACATTCAGCTTGACCCTAAGTTTAGAACAAGAGGTGAGCGGGTGAGTCGGAAATGGCTGTTGCAGACGATTTCTAGCTCCATTGTGAGCATTGGAAGTGGAGTCAATTGTTCTTTTATTTAGGGTCCTAAAGTATGTTTTACATGCAGCTCTGAGGTTTTCCTAAATGTTGGCAAAAAATTTTCAGTTTTGTTGTATCTACCCCCCCATGCCTAAGTTCTTGCATGTCCTCAAGCATGAATATAAAAGGAAATAAATATAGTAGGGAGAGAATGGGTAGAAATCACTTGTAATTTCTCCTAAAAGTATATATTCAGCATCGACCAACCTGTCAGTATACAATATGTAGAAAGAAAATATGCTTGAAAGAAAAATATGCTATATATATAAATGGTTATGTATAGATGTTGGTAGAATGTGGGATATGCTATCTATATGTGCTGAGTTTAATGCCTATAGCTAGGCGAGAATTCAATCGCATGTCCTCAATAAGATGAATGGTCTCGTCAGTTGGAGGAGGTTCCTAGGCCAAAAATGGATTGAGGCGCTGGCCATTTACCGTAGATATATGCCCAGATTTTGTGTCCCTGATCTGGACTACCCCATTAGGATATGGATGAATCACAACATATGGGCCAGTCCACTTGGACTTGACCTTCCCTGTGAAAAGTTTCAATCGCGAATCAAACAACCAGACTTGCTGGTTGGGCGTGAATGCTTTCCTCTAGATGTGGCGATCATGAAAGGCCTTGGTCTTATCCTTGTATATCAATGCGTTCTCATAGGCCTCCCGCCAGATCTCTTCTAATTCGCTGATCTGGAGTTTTCGTTCTTGCCCTCCTGCATCGAGGTCAAGGTTACATTTTTGCATCACCCAAATGGCACAGTGTTCCAGCTCTACAGGAAGGTGGTAGGCCTTGCCATATGCCATGCGATATGGTGACATTCCGAATGGGGCCTTATATGCTGTCCGATATGCCCAGAGTGCATCAACTAATTTATTGGACTAGTCCTTCCTATCTAGTCTAACCATCTTCTGGAGAGTCAGCTTGATCTGACGGTTAGACACTTTAGCCTGCCCATTGGTCTACGAGTGATATGGGGTGGCTATACGGTGATGTACCCCATATTTCTTTAATAATGACCTAAAATGGGCTTGGATGAAGTGGCTTCCTCGTCACTAATCAGAGCGCGGGGTATTCCGAATCTCGTGAAGATGTACTGCCGTACGAAAGAAATGACGGTCTTATGATCAGCCCTTCTGGTTGGAATGGCCTCGAGCCACTTCGAGACATAGTCGACGACTAATAATATGTACTCGAAGCCATGCGAGTTTGGAAAAAGGCCCATAAAATCGATGCCCCAGACATCTAACACTTCTATAACCATGATGGCATGGAGTGGCATCATGTCTCTCCTAGTCATAGAATCAACCGACTGGCATCGTTTGCAGTGTTGGGCGTATTCGTGTGTATCTCTGAAAATGGTTGGCCAGAAAAATCCTGCCTGCAAAATTTTTGCAGCGGTTTCCATCTTGAGAAATTGCCACCACAAGCATCATTGTGGCAAAAAGATAACACACTGGGGATCTCAGAATCTGGGATGCATCTTCGAATAATTTGATCTGCTCCAATGTGGAAGAGCAGTGGGTCATCCCAGAGGTAAAATTTGGGCTCTGCAGTGAATTTGAGTTTCTGGTCCTTGGATAGGTTCGCGGGAATCTTGCTTACGGCAAGGTAGTTTGCGATATCCACGTAGCAGGGGAACTCAACAGAATGAATTGCTAAAAGAGATTCATCCGAAAATTGCTCGTGGATAAGTAGGGAATAAGGAATGTGGTCTGGGTCAAGTCTGGATAGGTGATTTGACACAACATTTTGCTTTCTGGCTTTGTTGCGGATTTCGATGTCAAATTCTTGCAATAGAAGGATCCATCTAATGAGCCATGGTTTGGCATCCTTCTTTAAATGCCGAAGGGTGGAGTGGTCAGTGAAAATAGTGACTTTGGACCCTAATAAATATGATCTGAATTTCTCCAACCCGAATACTACTGCTAGCAGTTCTTTTTCGGTGACAGTGTAATTGTGCTGAGCCTCATTCAGCATCTTGCTGGCATAGTATAAGTATGAAGGGTTGTTTCTCCCGTCGTTGACCTAAAACAGCACCGACAGCAAAATCAGAAGCGTCGCACATCATCTTGAAATCGAGTGACCAGTCGGGTGGTTGGAGAATCGGGGAATTAAAGAGAGAGCTTTGTAAAGTCTTGAAGGCGCTGAGACACGAGGTGTCAAATTCAAATGGGACATCGACAACAAGGAGATTCGTCGAAGGCCGTGCAATTTTCGAGAAATCACGTATAAATCTCCTATAGAAGTCAACGTGACCCAAGAATGATCTGATCTGCTTGATCGAGCTAGGTGGTGGCAAGTGGGAAATAATCTCTGATTTAGCTCGATCGACCTCGAGTCCATTTTTGGAGATCCTGTGCCCTAGTACTATGCCATCCCTCACCATGAAATGGCTTTTCTCCCAGGATAGTACTAGGTTTACCTCAATACACTGTTTCAGGATCTTGGTGAGGTTATCAAGACAAGATGCAAAATCATCTTCGAAAATGGAGAAGTCATCCATGAATACCTCCACATAATCCTTAATCATGTTAGAGAAGATGGCCATCATACAACGCTGAAATGTTGCTGGTGCGTTGCAGAGGCCAAAGGGCATCTGCTTGAAAGCAAATGTTCCAAAGGGGCATGTGAATGTGGTCTTGTCTTGATCTTTTGGGATAATCGCTACTTGATTATACCCGGAGTATCCATCCAGAAAGAAAAAGAAACTACGCCCGACTAACCGTTCCAAGATTTGATCAATGAAAGGTAAAGGAAAGTGATCCTTCTGGGTAGTCGTGTTCAGTTTCCTATAGTCGATGCAGACCCGCCAAGATGTTGTAGTGCGGGTCGGGATGGATTCACCTTTATCATTTTTCACTACGGTGAGTCCTGCTTTCTTGGGCACTATCTGGATCGGACTCACCCATTGGCTGTCTGAGATTGGGTATACAATACCTTCATCCAGCCATTTGATGATCTCCTT